>CM062291.1:275483464-276748393 GCA_031216915.1 Pictodentalium vernedei
CAGTATAGGAGCCCTAATTTCAAACTTAGTGCATTTAGGCAAATTTCTTAAAAAATCTTTTTCTCCAGATCCAGCAGGCAGAATCTTTTGATATTTGGTATGCAACATTGTGGGGTGGATCTGATTCAAGTTTGTTCAAATCGGCTTCCTAGATTCATATTTGGGCTCACTATAGAAGCTCGAATTTGAACTTAGTGCATTTCATGCAAATTTCTTAAAAAATCTTCTTCTCCAGATCCAGCAGGCAGAATTCTTTTCATATTTGGTAAGCAACGTTGTGGGGTGGATCTGATTCAAGTTTGTTCAAATCGGCCCCCTGGGTTTATATTTGGGCTCAGTATAGGAGCCTACTGAGCCCAAATTTGAACTTAGTGCATTTCAAGCAAATTTATTAAAAAATCTTCTTCTCCAGATCCAGCAGGCAGAATCTTTTGATATTTGGTATGCAACATTGTGGGTGGATCTGATTCAAGTTTGTTCAAATCGGCTTCCTAGATTCATATTTGGGCTCACTATAGAAGCTCGAATTCGAACTTAGTGCATTTCAGGCAAATTTCTTAAAAAATTTTCTTCTCCAGATCCAGCAGGCAGAATCTTTTGATATTTGGTATGCAACATTGTGGGATGGATCTGATGCAAATTTGTTTAAATCGGCTCCCTAGATTCATATTTGAGCTTACTATAGAAGCTCGAATTCGAACTTAGTGCATTTCAGGCAAATTTCTTAAAAAATCATCTTCTCCAGATCCAGCAGGCAGAATCTTTTGATATTTGGTATGCAACATTGCGGGGTGGATCTGATTCAAGTTTGTTCAAATCGGCCCCCCTGGATTCATATTTGGGCTTAATATAGAAGCCTGAATTCGGACTTAGTGCATTTCGGGCAAATTTATTAAAAAATCATCTTCTCCAGATCCAGCAGGCAGAATCTTTTCATATTTGGTATGCAACATTGTGGGGTGGATCTGATTCAAGTTTGTTCAAATCGGCTTCCTAGATTCATATTTGGGCTCACTATAGAAGCTCGAATTCGAACTTAGTGCATTTCAGGCAAATTTCTTAAAAAATCATCTTCTCCAGATCCAGCAGGCAGAATCTTTTGATATTTGGTATGCAACATTGCGGGGTGGATCTGATTCAAGTTTGTTCAAATTGGCCCCCTGGATTCATATTTGGGCTCACTATAGAAGCTCGAATTCAAACTTAGTGCATTTCGGGCAAATTTCTTCAAAAATCTTCTTCTCCAGATCCAACAGGCAGAATCTTTTGATATTTGGTATGCAACATTGCGGGGTGGATCTGATTCAAGTTTGTTCAAATAGGCCCCCTGGATTCATATTTGGGCTTAATATAGAAGCCCGAATTCGCACTTAGTGCATTTCAGGCAAATTTCTTCAAAAATCTTCTTCTCCAGATCCAGCAGGCAGAATCTTTTGATATTTGGTATGCAACATTGCGGTTTGGATCTGATTCAAGTTTGTTCAAATTGGCCCCCCTGGATTCATATTTGAGCTTAATATAGAAGCCTGAATTCGCACTTAGTGCATTTCGGGCAAATTTATTTAAAAATCTTCTTCTCCAGATCCAGCAGGCAGAATCTTTTGATATTTGGTATGCAACATTGTGGGGTGTATCTGATTCAAGTTTGTTCAAATCGGCTTCCTAGTTTCATATTTGGGCTCACTATAGAAGCTCGAATTCGAACTTAGTGCATTTCAGGCAAATTTCTTAAAAAATCTTCTTCTCCAGATCCAGCTTCAGAATCTTTTCATATTTGGTAAGCAACATTGTGGGGTGGATCTGATTCAAGTTTGTTCAAATCTGCCCCCTGGGTTTATATTTTGGGCTCCGTATAGGAGCCCAAATTTTAACTTAGTGCATTTCAGGCATATTTCTTAAAAAATCTTCTTCTCCAGATCCAGCAGGCAGAATCTTTTGATATTTGGTATGCAACATTGTAGGGTGGATCTGATTGTGATTCATGAACGTATTTATTTGTAAAGTTGATAGAATCTTAGACAAAATTGGCAGAAAAGATCTACTTTTGAAGGGGTGGTATCCAGGGTGAACCGTTTACCCAAATCTAGCAGTACTAATGCATTATTCACACAAATCTTCGTTCAAATTTTATGACCCCTCATTGGAACACACGCATTCAGCTCATTCCAACAAAGGTCATATGCCATGTTTTCGAGACAAAGGAATAAAAATTTTAGTTATTCATGAAATTTTTAGGCAACTGTTGTCTGTTATTCACATTGCTTCATGAAATTTCAGTACTTTTAGAAGTTACCTCAGTAATCAAGGGTTAATTCCCCTTAATTAAATGTCGCCTCTAAAAAACAACCACTTTGCATATCTTACCTTTTTACCAGCATAACTGCCAAAACTTGTCAGCATTCTTCGCAAAAATCGCTATTCAAATTTAATTTTTGTCTCTTAAACATACATGTACTTATCGCTTGTAAATACCCCATTGGAATGAGCTTTTTGAGCTCATTCCAATGAGAGGTCGCACACCATGCTTTTTGAGTCAAAAAAGCAATTTTTTTAGTTATTCCAGAATTTCGTACGTAAAACACAGCTTTATGACTTCACATTAAAATGAGCTCTCTAAGCTTGTTCCAATCAACATTCACGCACTATGTCTTTCACACAAAAAATAAAATTTTCCATTTATTCAGGAATTTTGTTTGCAAGAACACTCTTAACACCCCCCCCCCCCCCCCCCCCCACACACACACACACACAAACACACACACACACACACACACACACAAACACAGACACACACATCTAAAAGTTCGTCAGCAAAAAAACAGTTACTTCAATTTTAAATGCATTATAGGAACAACTTGCCTAATCAAATTTAAATACTTTTGCATCATTCTGTATCCAGAACAAACCATTTACCATATCTTTACGCAAAATTCTCCAGCATCATTCACAAAAAAACACCATTATTTATATATTCACATTTCTGTCTCAAAAATATACCTGATCTTCCCATACCCCTATTGGAATAAGCTGTTTGAGCTTGTTCCAATGATGATAAAAAAAAATAAAATTTGTGAAAATTTTTGTTTTCTTGCATGCAAATATATACATGTAGCACATGGAAGATATCCACAGTTGGGGAGAGATGTCCAAGGCTATCTCTTCACATTCCTTGTTTGTGCTTCATGCTAAACCAGTTTGTCTGCAGAGATAAATTTGCTTTATTAAAAATCATTGGAGATTGGCCACACACCAATGATTTTAAATAAAACTAATTTTAGGTAACAAATGTTGAACTTCAAACAAAATCTATCACTCAACCAGTTAATGTTGATGAGGCATGACATGGTGAAGGTGACCTAAAATAATTCTTAGAGTCACTTTGTCAGGTGAGCGATTAAGGCCACGTGGGGCCTCTTGTTTGTATGAATGTTTAGTACCATGGGATACATCACATATAATACAGGTTTTTTTCTCGTGCGTAAATTATGCAAATTAGACTAACTTTGATGTTTTTTGGTGATACTTTCAGCACTGTAAGTGCAAATGCCAATACGGCTCGGGCTAGAGGCCGTATTTATGAACCGATCTTTACGAAACTTCTTGGGTACCTTTGTTATCACCGTGGGACGAGAACGAGTGTTTTGGGGTCCGGTCCGAAATTCAAGATGGCCGATGGCAGCCATTTTGTACAAAATTTGGTGCAATCAGATTTTTGCACAGAACTTCCATATGAAAGCGCTGATTTGAATAATTTTTTGTGTGAATGTTTAGTACCATGGGATACATCACATATAATACGGTTTTTTTTTCTCGTGCAGAAATTATGCAAATTAGATGAACTTTGATTTTTTCAGTGCTACTTATACACTGTAAGTGGACATGTCAATACGGCTCGGGCTAGAGGCTGTATTTATGAACCGATGTTCACAAAACTTCTTGGGTACCTTTGTTATCACCCTGGGACGAGAACGAGTGTTTCTGGGTGCGGTCCAAAATTCAAGATGGCTGGGTGCCATTTTGTACCAAAATTAGGTCCAATCAGTTTTTTGTCACAACTTCTATACAGCTCATATTTGTGAACTGATCTTCACGAAACTTCTTGGGTACCTTTGTTTTCACCTTGGGACAGGAATGAGTGTGTTTTGGGGTGCCTTTGTTATCACTGTGCTATGAGAACAAATATTTTGGGGTTCAGTCAGACCCACTCTGGGACTCAAAAGATTTTTTTCTAGTTTAGCATCTGACTGTCACCCACCTTCACAATACTTTACCTATACATTTGTTACAGGCAATGCTCAGTATTTATGTACAGACCGTTACAATACTTTATATGTACCTTTGTTATTTCCTAGATGTTTGTCATTGCTGTGTCACATACTATACATGTACATGTCTTTGTCTTGACAAGTTGAGCTACAGTGTCATTGACACTTTCATTTTTGTCATTCCTGAGGGACTCGAGAATTGACAAGTGTAGCCTATGGAGATGGCTTGCTTAATGTAGTCTCATTCTTGCACTCTGTATAAATTGTGTTCTGTTCAAGATGAGCTTCAAGCCTCTTGTCTTTTACTAATGTTTGTGATGCTATGTCTTTTTGGCCTAGGGAACTCTTATTCTGTCCACGGTTCCAGCACAGTCAAGTTATGTGGGTGTTGGTTATGCGTTTCCCTCCTCCTATTGTCTATTCAGCCTGTTGTAAACAATTGTAAGGTAGGTTGATAAGAAATATAAATTTTATAGTAAATTTTCTTTCTTATTATACCTACCACAATTGTTTACATCGAGGCCCTCCCGTCGTCTTATTCAGGTAAGAATCCTTCCTCCCCGCTGATCACATAACTCCAATCTTGGCAGATTCAAAAGAATGAGTCATTGGTTACACATCTGCACACTGGTACTGGAAGCCGTGGATCTGTAGAAGAGCGTCCTCTACTGGGTGTGCGCCGGTGACACTCTACCCAGTTTGGGCTTATTTTTTCTTGGTGCTTTTGCACCACTTTTCTTTCCCAAATCGCTTGGGAAAGATCAAAATAGAGAGTATACTTCCGAGTTAGGGACTTCCACTGTAGTGCAAGCCTGTTGTAAACAATTGTGGTAGGTATAATAAGAAAGGAAATTTACTTTTAAATTTAAATATTTGGGCTCTGGTTTATGCCCCAAAAGCTTAAAAACCTTTAAAAATTTTCTTCTCACGAACCACCAGAGGGAATGCCTTGATATTTGGTGTGGAACATCCTTTGGTGTAGAAGATTAAAGTTTCCTCATGGGAAGTTGGTAGGTCAATATTTGGGTTCTCTGTGGGTGCATATCTATTTTGGACTCTGCCCAAAATTTCTATTTCAAGAACCGGTGGGCCAATTTCAACTAAATTTGACATGTAGTATTAGTGGGTCCTAAATAATTGATTGATCTCACCCCCCCCCCCCCCCCCCCCAAATTTTCACAGCCCTGTGGCAACCCCAGGGGCTAAAAACAGAAAGAAATTCAAAAGCCCATATATCCCAAACCACAAGGACCAGAGAACTGTTATTCGGTATGAAGCATCCTTAGGACCATTAGAAGGGATTTGTTAATAAAAATTGCCTCTGGTTCTATCAGGGTGCCCGGTACTTTTTTCCTGAGTACTAGCTGGCACAGACTAACATGAAAAAGTGCAACAACAGCATGATTTCAAACAAAAAATCTCAAGTTCAAGTTAGTTGAAGTGAAGTCCCTGGGTTAATATTTTAATTTCAGCTTAGTGCACAAAAAGAATATTCTTTAAAGTCTTCTTGACAACCACCATTCACAATGTTCTGATATTTGATATACAACACCCTAGTCGTGGTCAGATTCAAGTTTGATCAAATCAAATCCCTGGTTTCATATTGTGGCTCTCTATGGGGGTCCAGATTTTAACTTTGTGTAATATGACAAATAATTCTTAAAAATCTTCAGATCTTTCAATCAGAATCTATTGATATTTGGTATATTGCATCCTTGGGGTGGAGGGGCGAGGCCTACTTCGCCACCTCTTTGGGCACTCAGGAATGCTCTTCCTGATGCCCATTCTTCTTCTGCCTCTAAGTAAAGATGGGTTCGAAAGTGTGGGAGGTATAAAGACCTTGCTCATGCAAAAGGCAGTTTCTCCTCTCGTTGAGGTCGCCAATGATTGTCCTTTCCTGGTTTAGTCCCCAGTTGGAGAGAGGTTGTGTGATTTTGCAACTGTTTGGTCGAAATTAAGTCAAGACTCTTGGGTTCTTGACGTAATTTGCCCTGGGCTTCAAGTGACCTTCTGCCAACACCCAACTTTGTCTTGGGTTGCATTTCCATCTCTGTTCCATCTGATTTGGAACATTGAGATGTATTGGTAACGGAGGTCAATACTTGTCTCACCAGGGAGGCCGATTAGGGTCGTCAAGAACTCTCTGACTCCAGGCTTTTATTCCAGACTGTTCCGAAGTACGCTGGCCAACTCAGACCAGTCATCGGTCTGAGTATTCTGTGCTTTTCTTAATGTTGTCAGTTTTGGGTACTTCAGTCTGTACTGTTTCTCTTCTGACTATTTTCATTTGTATGTTACTTACAGTTGTGAATATCTTGTCTCTCCTTCATTCCCTTTGTTTGGTTGTTTTCAGTTACCAGACTTGTTTTTTTTCTGTTTTTAGCTCACCTGACTGAAGTCAGTAGGAGCTATTGTCATCACTTGGCATCCGTTTACCATTTACTTTTGTAACTTGTCTTCTTCATCAAAGCCACTGGGCTAAATTCAAACATATTTGTGTGCAGACCAACTTTGGAGTATACCCTTTCTACTTTGTTCAAATGAAGCTGTCATCTTTGACCTGGGGATAATGTCTAAAAAGCCTGAAAATGTTTAAAAATCTTCTTCTCGTGATCCACCAGAGAGAATGCTTTGATAATTGGTATGGAACTTCCTTTGTGGTGAAGATTAAAGTTTGTTCAACGCAAGTTTGTAGGTCAATGTATGGGCTCTCTATTGGAACAGGCCCATTCGGGGCTTCACCCAAAATTTCTTATTCCAGAACCAATGGGCTGATTTGAACTAAATTTCACATGTAGGATAATTGGGTCATCATAAGTACTTGATTGATGCCTGAACATTTTTTTTTTGCAGTCCTGTGGGAATAGGGTCCTGCTAATTGCAAATTTTGATCGAATCGAATATCGAATCGAATATCGAATCGAATTTGTTAAATCGAATCAAATTTCGAATCAAACTGCGAATTGAATCACAGTTAATGGATACATTGTCAAAAGAACTATTTTTCTAATGATGAAGGTTCAAAACTTAACATTTTCATAAATGGTCACCGTCACATCACAGGCAATAAAGCACAGTAAGCAGAAATGAACAGTTTTGGCAGTAACAGAGTTTGTAGAGATGTAGCTGCAACTGTTGTACAGTTGTAGCCATATAAGCACAAACACTGTTACTGTTACAACTCAGTTACGTTTCAACTCAGTACTGAAGAATTATCAAGAATATGATGCAATATAAGATAATGTGACCAATGATACGTCACATTATCTAATATTGAGTCATATTCTTGATAATTCTTCAGTCACCAATCACTGATCAGGCTGTGGAACAAGTTGTTCATTGAACATCAACAGATGAATAACTTTTTAAAGTTCGAAGCTTAGAATTTAAAAAAAAATGTTACTGAGGGGCGGGGTAGCTGGTCAGAATTCCCGTTTGGTGTAGGAGAGAGAGAGAGAGAGACTCAGACTCCCCACCTCCCAGACTTCTAGGCGATTAATTTAAATGGGGTGGGGATGCACACAAAGTTGAAATGGACAATTTCAGTGGTAATATAATTATATAAAATAATGTGACCAATCACTGTTTTGAAACTTTTCATTTACTGAACAGTTAAATATTAAGTAACTTCTCAAGAGTTCAAAAATCAAACTGGTTGATGAGCATGCTGTATCAAGGGCTACACTCGATGCCTGACTTTCCGGAACATGTTTACAGAGTTCAGCACCAGTCTTTTGAGGTATGATGGCTTCTTCGTGGTCAGTGTGTATCTTATTGACATATGCCCTTACAGTATTCAGTTCCGACTCGTCTTCTAGTGTCGTCTTAAAGCGGGGATCAAGATAAGTTGCTGTTAGAAGGTAATCCTTATTCCTGTTGAACCGGTCAGTCAATTGTGCTAAGAAGCCTTCTCGGAATGACTTTGTCCCACGTGCTGTGTTGGCTTGCAATTTTCTTCGTAGGGTTATGATACAACGTCTAACCATGGACACACTTACGACATTATCCGCACTTAGAACTGTTGTTGCCTCCGACAGTGGTTTCAACAAAGGTAGGACCGACTGTCTGGTAGCACAAAGTGATGCAGAGAGAGGAGCCAGAGGTGAATTAACAGACCTCTTCTCCTCTTGACATTCCATGAGTGCTCATGCAGTAGGACCATTGTTGATCTCTGACCACACAAGTAATGTACACATGCTGTTAAAATGAGTTGTTACATTGAGTGGCGGGTCTGATTCGGCAAGATTCATGTCTGTCTGGTGTTTATGTAGTGCATGCAGGCTGACAACAAAGTTTATACACAGCTGCACACCCATGCCAGTTGACACCTAATCCACGAGTGGTACAGGGCATGGTATTGGTATTGGTGGTGTCTGTCCTACAAAAAATATTCGAAGAAATGGGATTTCATATTTCTCGATTTGGTCGTGCACTATAGTCTCCGTGGTGAGTGCTGCATGATCAGCATCAAAATCTTCCAGATTTGTCACTGATAAACATCTTGATACCAAATTCCAGTCAGAATCTATATAGTGTATGGTAAGTACTAGGAAATTGAAGGTATTATCTGCTTTCCTATGGTCGAAAGTTATTGAAATCCGACTGTTGCCTGACTGGTCTTTAATGCGCTGACACAATGTGGCTTCAATTTTATCCCTCATATCGCCAAGATTCCTAGAAAGTGTCGTCGGGTGAGAAGGAATGTACAAACCATCGGTCAACATTGCACATAAATGTTTTAGACCTTGACCAGAGGATACACTTTAAATGGCCTACCATCAGCTCCCTGTGGTTATTTATATTTATTTATTAGGGTTTAACAACACTTTAACAGCCCAGATCATATCATGTCGTGACAGTTTTACAGGTGGAGGAAGCCGGAATACCAAAAGAGAAACGACGAGCAGCTGCCAGCTCCCCAACATCGTAACTCCGCACTGCTGCACAGGCAGAGTTAGATTGGTTGAAGCCATGTGCACCATCGACGTGCAGTACGCTTAGTACACCGCATAATCGTGCCTCCATGTGGACAATGTGGGTTAAGTGCCTTGCCCAAGGACACAACGCGGGAGTCTAAACCGATCGCTCCCTGTGGTAGCATGCCCATTTTGGACTGCACCCAAAATATCTATTTCATGAATAGCTAGGCTGATGTGAACCAAATTTGGCATTTAAGTATAATTGGGTCATTAGCTCCACCTGACAAAGTCAGCAGAGCTTTTCTGATATTGAGTTGTCTGTCATCCGTCCGTCCGTTTTATGTCCGTCGTCAACATTTTGTTTGTCCAAGCCATAATTTTTTTACCACTGGATATTTTTTAACAAAACTTTATAACAGTATGTATTGTCAATAGGCAGTGTGCCTTCAATCACAATAAGGTCTGTATCCATCAAGGTCAAGGTCACAGGCGACATGGTAAAGGTAACACTCAGGAAAACGTCAACATTTTGTTTGTCTGAGCCATAATTTCTTTACCACTGGATATTTTTTAACAAAACTTTATAACAGTATGTATTGTCACTAGGCAGTATGCCATCAATCATAATAAGGTCTGTATCCATCAACGTTTAGGTCACAGACTACCTGGTCAAAGTAACACCAATGTATTTGCCACATTTTGTTATGTTTTCAATTTTTGTCTAATAAACAAAACTACTGAGCCTTCATTGAACAAACTTGTTCCAATGAGGAGCCATAAGCTATGTTTTTGAGACAAAAAATGATGATGTTGTCTGCTATCCGTGTTGGGTAAAGGATTATCAGAATCAGAGATTGGGGATCAAATGTTACCCTGTATATAGCTGCCCCTGAAAGTAGTTGCCCAGGGTGGAGCTATCTTGGCCGAGAGGCTTCTTGCAAGTACTTGATTTATGCCCCAATTTTTTTTTTCACAGAGCCATGGGAACCCCAGGAGGTAGAAATAGAAAAACGGCTATATTTTAAAAACTGCAGGGACCAGAACATTGTTTTATGTGATGAAACTTCCTTAGTACCAGTGTAATCAGATGGACCCAAAAAATTGCTATCTGTTTTGTCATGGGGATGCGGTATGGGGTTGCACATTTTAACACTGTTGGCAAAGAGAAAATGCAGAGCCATTCTTGTGCTCCATCAGCTAAGTATCCTTCTTCAGAACCTTTGGGTCAAATCTAAACAAATTCGGTACATATCATCTTGGTGGAGTATACTCTTCTGAGTTTTTTTCCCCAAAATCTACTATTCCACTTGGGGTGGAGGTAATGTCCAAAAAAGCCTAAAATGCTTTAAAAATCACACCTCGCAATAATGCTAAGATTTCAGGTTTGGAACTTTTCTCAGTGATACAGGTACAAGTTTGTTCAAAAGATTGCATTAGGGCAAGTTTTTGGCTCCCTTTGGGAGGGTGCCCAATTTTTCCAAAACATTGCTACTCTGATTGGGGTGGGGTAGAGAGAACCTCAGAAGCTAAAAACTAAAAACACTTTCATACAAACACTTTTTTTTAAGGTTTCACAGAAGAGCACTTTCTTTTTACCTGAAAAACTTTCCGGGGACCAGCAGAAGCAAATGACCAACAAAATTACTTTTTGTTGTGTCATGGCAAATCAAAAAATTGCTCTTGTTCACCATCATTTACTGACAAACTCATGTCTTTTGACAGCTTGAGCCAGGTGAGCATTTTAGGCTCACTGGAGCCTCTAGTTAGCTTAACTTGACAAAGTCAAGATAAGCTATTGCCATCACGCATGCGGAAGTCTGTGAGTCTGTTCACATTTTCCTTTAGCACGGGCAGTTCTTGTCCGATCGTCACAAATTTTCATATGCAGGTTTGGGGTCATGTCTAGACGAGAACCTCCCCTTTTGGTCGCGATCTGTCAGCCGGTATGGCTGCCCGAGCCCAAAACCTGAAAACCATTAGCACAGTCTACAGGTCGTATTTATAAAGGGATTTCATTGTAACTTGGTAGGATGCCTCTGTATAATGCCTAGATGAGAACGTCCCCTTTTGGACATGATCTGTCAACGGTAATGACTGCCCAAGCCCAAAACCCAAAAACTTTTAGCACAGTCTGCAGGTCATGTTTAGTATGGAGGGATTTCATTGTAACTTGGTAGGATGACTCCTTATGATGTCTAGATGAGAATTTCCCCTTTTGGGCATGATCTGCCAACTGTGACGACTGCCCGAGCCCAAGACCCAAAAACCTTTAGCACAGTCTACAGGTCATATTTATTGAGGAATTTCATTGTAACTTGTTGGGTTGACTTCATATAATGTCTAGATGAGAAAGTCCCCTTTTGGACGTGATTGGGCAACTGTGACGGCAGGAGCCCGAAGCCCGAAAACCTTTAGCACAGTCTAGAGGTCATATTTATGAAGGGATTTCATTGTAACTTGGTAGGATGACTGCAAATAATGTCTAGATGAGAACGTCCCATTTTGATCGCGATCATTCAGCCTTGATGGGAGCCCGAGCCCAAAAACCTTTAGCATAGGCAAAAGGTCATATTTATGGAAGGATTTCATTGTAACATGTTCGGTTGACTCCATATAATGCCCAGATGATGACATCCCCTTTTGGTCGTAATTGGTCAACTGTGATGGCTACAGGTGCCCGAAGCCCAAAAACCTTGAGCACAGTCTACAGGTCATATTTGTGAAGGGATTTCATTGTAACTTCATAGGATCACTCCAGATGATGCCCAGATGAGATTGTCCCCTTTGATTGCGATCATTCAACCATGATGGCTGCCCGAAGCCTGAATACCTTTAGCACAGTCTACAGGTCATATTTATGAAGGGATTTCATTGTAACTTGGTAGGTTTGACTTCATATAATGTCTAGATGAGAATGTCCCCTTTTGGATACGATTGGGCAACTGTGACGGCTACAGGGGCCTGAAGCTCAAAAACCTTTAGAACAGTCTACAGGTCATAATTATGAAGGAATTTCATTGTAGCTTGGTAGGATGACTCCAAATAATGTCAAGATGAGAATGTCCCCTTTTGGTCGCGATCATTTAACCTTGATGGCTGCCCAAGCCCAAAAACCTTTAGCATAGTCTATAGGTATTTATGGAAGGATTTCATTGTAACATGTAAGTTTGACTTCATATAATGCCTAGATGATGACATCCCCTTTTGGTCATGATTGGTCAACTGTGGCGGCTTCAGGGGCCCGAAGACTGAAAACCTTGAGCACAGTCTACAGGTCATATTTATGAAGGGATTTCATTGTAACTTCGTAGGATCACTCCAGATGATGCTCAGATGAGAATGTCCCCTTTTGGTTGCGATCATTCAACCATGATGGCTGCCCGAGCCCAAAGCCCAAAAACCTTTAGCACAGTCTACAGGTCATATTTATGAAGGGATTTCATTGTAACTTGGTAGGTTGACTTCATATAATGTCTAGATGAGAACGTCCCCTTTGGACGCAATTGGAAAAATAACGGCTACAGGGGCCCGAAGCCCGAAAACCTTTAGCACAGTCTACAAGCCATATTTATGAAGGGATTTCAATGTGACTTGATAGGATGACTCATTTTGGAATAATTTCACTGTAACTTGGTAACTTTCATTGATATGTTAACAGTGAGGGCCACATACATTAACTGTGAGGTCATATTAACCCACCCCTCAATTCTTTAGTACAGTGTACACCTCATATTATTTTTATCAAAAACATAGCATACAGGGAACAGAAATGAACATATTCCCAATTATCACAATTCTTGTCTTATTTCATAATCCTTTCATAAACATTGAACATTATCCTTTTCATCAAACACAACACACAAGTTAAGCTACAGTGTCATTGACACTTTCATTTTTTTTCTCTTATTCGTTAGTTTTTCTGTAAGTTTCTGTCACGCTAGTGCTGCTGTTACTTTCCCTATTCATGCCCTTTCTGCTGTCCAGTTTCCCCTTGAGGTTTTTCCATATGTTCTAAACCACCCCCTCTTATTTATTCAGCCTGTAGTAAACAATTCTGAATAGGTTGGGAAGAAATTAACTTTTTATTCCCCTACGGGAACCGTAAGGGGACTATAGGATTGCACTCCGTCTGTCTGTCTGTCTGTCTGTCTGTCTGTCTGTCTGTCTGTCTGTCTGTCTGTCTGTCTGTCTGTCTGTCTGTCTGTCTGTCTGTCTGTCTGTCTGTCTGTCCGTCCGTCCGTCCGTCCGTCCGTCCGTCCGTCCGTCCGTCCGTCCGTCTGTCCGTCCGTCCGTCCGTCCGTCCGTCCGTCTGTCCATCCGTCCATCCGTCCATCCATCCATCTGTCTGTCTGTCTGTCTGTCTGCCTGTCTGTCTGTCTGTTTTTTATGTTACCACCTCTCCCCCCAACATGCTTTAAGCTACACCTTTCACATTTGGTACGTGGATAAATGGTTCTGAGGGGATGATGCACGCTCAAAGTTTTTTTTTCAAAATCCAAGATGGAAGAATGGCAGCCATTTTTGTTGTGTTTTTTAAGCTTTTTTTCTCTATTTTCATGTTACCACCCCTCCCACCAACATGGTTCAAGCTACACCTTTCATATTTGGTACATGGATAAATGGTTCTGAGGGGATGATACACGCTCAAAATTTTTTTTTCAAAATCCAAGATGGCGGAATGGCGGCCATTTTTGTTGTGTTTTTTAAGCTTTTTTTCTCGATTTTCATGTTACCACCCCTCCCACCAACATGGTTCAAGCTACACCTTTCATATTTGGTACATGGATAAATGGTTCTGAGGGGATGATGCATGCTCAAAATTTTTTTTTCAAAATCCAAGATGGCGGAATGGCGGCCATTTTTGTTGTGTTTTTTAAGCTTTTTTTCTCGATTTTCATGTTACCACCCCTCCCACCAACATGGTTCAAGCTACACCTTTCATATTTGGTACATGGATAAATGGTTCTGAGGGGATGATGCATGCTCAAAATTTTTTTTTCAAAATCCAAGATGGCGGAATGGCGGCCATTTTTGTTGTGTTTTTTAAGCTTTTTTCTCTATTTTCATGTTACCACCCATCCCACCAACATGGTTCAAGCTACACTTTTTATATCTGGTACAGGGATAGAGGGTTGTAATGGGATGTTGCACGTTCAATATTTTTTTTCAAAATTCAAGATGGTGCCATGGCAACCATTTCTGTTGTGTTTTTTAAGCTTTTTTCTCTATTTTATGTTACCACTGCTCCCTCCAACATGGTTCAAGCTGCACTTTTCATATATGGTACATGGATAAAGGGGTTGTGAGGGGATTATGCACGCTCAATATTTTTTTTTTCAAAATCTAACATCTGTCTGTCTGTCCGTCCATCTGTCTGTCTGTCTGTCTGTCTGTCTGTCTGTCTGTTTTTATGTTACCACCTCTCCCTCTAATATGCTTCAAGCTACATCTTTCATATTTGGTACATGGATAAATGGTTCTGAGGGGATGATGCACAGTCAATATTTATTTTTCAAAATCAAAGATGGCAGAATGGCGGCCATTTTTGTTGTGTTTTTTAAGCTTTTTTCTCTATTTTATGTTACCACCCCTCCCTCCAACATGGTTCAAGCTACGCCTTTCATATATGGTACATGGATAAAGGGTTGTGAGGGGATTATGCACGCTCAATATTTTCTTTTCAAAATCCAAGATACTTATATACTCTAGTGTCTTCTGTGACAAAAACACCTTATGTCACAAAAGCGCCGTAGGGTACTAATACCACCTCGGTGGTCAAACACTTGTTCTAGTAAAATTGGTCTCTTTACATATCTATCACAATTGTTTACCACCTCCCAAATCATGAAACTATGTATAAGTTCAGAATCCTGCCGCCCTCCTCCCTCCACACACTTATCACATATCTCTTTGTTCACATAATCATATTGTAATAACTTGTGATAGCTTGTAACACATGCACAAAGAGTCACAGATGCGGGATAGGGAATGCAACACCAGTCAGATGAGCCCCGGCAGTGTTTTCCCAATAGATGCATTTTGGGTCAAAATCTGGTGCTTTTGCACCCACTTATAGCTTAACTTGACAAAGTCAAGATAAGCTATTGCCATCACGTGTGCAGGAGTCTGTCAGTTTGTTCACATTTTCTTTAGCACAGGCTACTCTCTGTAGTTCTTGTCCGATCACAAAATTTCATATGCAGGTTCGAGGTCATGTCTACATGAGAACGTCCCCTTTTGATCATAATCGGTCAACCATGGCGGATACTCAAGCCCAAAACCTGAAAACCTTTAGCACAGTCTACAGGTCGTATTTATGAAGGGATTTCATTGTAACTTCGTAGGATGACTCTATAATGTCTAGATGAGAACGTCCTATTTTGGTCGGATTCAGTCAACTGTGATGGCCACAGGGGCACGTTACCTAGATTCTTTTAGCACAGTACAAAGCTTGCATTTATAAAGGGATTTCATTGCAAATTTGTAGGATGATTCAGTGTAATGTCTAAATGAGAACATCCTATTTTGTCTGTGATCGGTCAACTGTGATAGCCGCACAGGCACGTGACCTAGAGTGGTTAGCACAGTCTACAGTTCATATTTATTTATTTCATTTTAACTTGGAAGGATAAATCGGTATGATGTCTAGATGAGACTGTCATATTTTAGCCATGATCGGTCAGTCATTGCCGCCGCCTGATCATGTGACCTAGATTCCTGTAGCACTGTCTACAGGTTGTTTTTATGAAGGGATTTCATTGTAACTTGGGAGGATAACTTGGTATGATATCTAGATGAGACTGTCCAATTTTGGTCATGATCGGTCAACTTTGACCCCCAGACTCTCATGTTACCTAGATTCCATTAGCAATGTCTACTAGTAATATTTATGAAAGGATTTCATTATAGCTTGGTGGGATGACTCGTTTTGGAATGATTTTACTGTAACGTGGTAATTTTGGTTGACATTCATTAACTGTTGAGGGCCACATTAACCCAGGCCTCAATTCTTTAGTACAGTCTAGACCTCAAATTATTCTTATTGAAAACATTGCATATAGGGAACAGAAATTAACATATTCTCAATTATCACAATTCTTGTCTTATTTCATAATCCTTTCATAAACATTGAACATTATCCTTTTCATCAAACACTACACACAGTCAAGTTAAGCTACAGTGTCATTGACACTTTCATCTGTTTCCCAAAAGGTTTTCATTTGAGAAACTTTTAAACAACTCCTGAGTTAGAATCTAAACTTTTATGGCAAGCCTACAGTAAACAATTGTGGTCGGTGTGTAAAGAAACCAATTTCACTAGAAACCTTTAATTTTCATGGCAAAATGGCCTTTCAATTAACAGTGTTTCACTGTGTTGTGCACTTGCAGTTCTGTAAAGTGGGGAAAAAAAACAATCATATTGTTCCACCAGCACCTTCAAATTGCAATTCCTGTGACCTTAACCCTTTACCCAACGAATTGCCCGCATCCGCCCGCGTAATATGCAAATTCAGCAGCTGAAAAAATATTATTTTTCGAAAAATTTCAACAAAACCATATCATGTGACCCCTCTTTGGAACGAGCTCGTCAAGCTCATTCCAAAGAGGGGTCACATGATATGGTTTTGTAGAAAAATTTTTTTTTAAATTTAAAAAATGATATTTAAAATAATAAATTTTCAAATCGTCTGCGTTGGGTAAAGGGTTAAATCATTATCTTTAATAAATTTAAGACATAAGACATAGACTGCTAGATTGAGTTTGTTTGTTAGAATTGGTTCACATGGGCATGCCCTGTCACAATTTATTGGAGAGTGCCTGCAGGCTCTCTGCAATAAACTGTGACAAGACAAATCTATATGAATAAAAAAACCTTTATTTCTAACAGAACATAATTGCATGCATGGATTATGAAGCCTTTTAATTGAGACCACAGCACATTTCAGTTTAGCCCAAATATAGGTTTCTAGCACTAAACCAGTTTAGGATGAACTTGGGTTTTACAAATCATCAAATCTACTTCCATTGTGTAAAACTGTTATCAAATATAATAAATAAAATGATAAAAGCTTCCAAGTATTTAGAGAATAAACCCTCAACTGTCTTAACATACTTCAGATATTAAACTTGTGTAACACATTTGCATTCAAATGAATCTTTTATCAGTTCATACTTTTCTGTGTATTTCCATTCGATATTTTTAAAAAAAGTGATTGCAGACCGTGAAAATTTTCACTCATTCAGTATACCAAAATTTTCGGTACTGTCAATTAACATTTTATTAACGTCCCAAACTAATGCAGAAAATGGACATTTTTCTCTTCGTGTTCAAATGTTCCTCAAACGTACAATGAAGTTGTGAAATTTGACACATGTAGAGCAGCTAGCCAATTATACAGATAAAAAGGCCGCTCAGCTATATTGAGTAATTACTTAGAACACAAAAGATGACTGCTCCTTGTTATTTAATTTTAATCCCCCGATAATGCTGACATATCATGGTTTTGTTGAACTTAGCTACTGCACATGTGCAAATAAATCCTGATGGCTTTTTATTAACGTGAATCCTGTTTCAATGATAATTACATAACTGAGAGCAAAACAATCTGGCAAATACAATGCTTCTCTATAAGTTTGCATCCTGTCGCAGTGTGTAGATTGCATTATATTATTGAAGATTTCAGTGTATCATGATTTATTTGTTAAGAATATATGAATTTGTTATGAGTTAAGAATTTTTATGTTATTTTTACACGCACTAGTTTTCAAAGTTGTAAGTGACTATTAATAGCATTCGTAAGCGATACGCTCCATCATCCATGCTGAATAATGACTTTTTCTCAACAGTTTTTAATGTAAGTTCATCGTTGTAAAGTACAAATAATTAACCAAAGTTTTGACAATTCTGTGGTCAAATACTTGTATATTACAGCGATATTCGGAAATTGGCAATAATCGTATATTATGTGCGTATATTATATTGTTAACATCTCGGAATGTACAAAAATTTTACCAAAGTTTTTGAAAAAAACTGGTTAAATATTTGTATGTTCAAACGATGTCTGTTATTCAGTCATACCGCAGTATTTTTAAAATACCAAAACTCGGTATCAAAAATTGAATACCGTGAAGGCATGGCTGTATCATGTAACCCTTCATCGGAATGAGCTTGCCAAGCTCATATCCAATGAGGAGCCACATGATGGTTTTGTTGATATTTGTTTGAAAAATTTGATAAAACAATCACTAAAATAATAAATTTGGATACCCTGTGTGTAGGGTAAAGGTTAAATGGGTGCAGATAAGACAAAACTTTTACACGCTTATTTACAATTTTTAATTCAGGTTTCTGAAGATGATTTTGAAAACAACAGTCCTGTTGATAACAGTCCTCCATATTCCGTTATGTCTTCTTCAGAGACATTAGTGTCGGTAAATATTTAGCACAGTAGTCTTTTCAGATTATGTAATATTAACATAACATTCAAACATTTTTTTTAGCTCACCTTGACAAAGTCAAGCTGAGCTTATCAAGTCGCTCTCTGTCCATCGTCCATCCATTGTCCATCTGTCCATCCGCCATCTAAAACACCATGTTTTGGTCTTCTCCTCCAAAACCACAGGGCCAATTCAAGTGAAAGTTTTGTGTGAGTGATGGTCCCGAAGGGGCATTGCATTTTTGTTCAACTCAACATACCCAACCACATAGGGAGGGGATGGGGCAAAATGCTCCAAAATATTTTTAAAATCTTCTCATGAACTAGTGGGTAAAATGACTTGATATTTGTTATGGAGCTTCCTGTTGAGGTATAGAATCAAGTTTGTTCAAACAAAGTTTGTGAAGCAATAGTTGGCTTTGTAATGGGAGGAGTAAGATTTTTGGCCCCGCCCAAAATTTCTGTTTTCTGAACCGACAATCCAATTTGAATCAAATTTGGTATATAGTATTATTGGGTCGTAAGTACTTGACTCATACAAAAAAAAAATTCCTGTTTTCCCGTGGGAACCCCAGGAGCTAAAAATAGAAATATTTTCAAATTTTGTAACTCGGGGCAATATGGGGAATATTCTTTAAAAATCTTCTTCTGAACCACTAGTCAGAATATTTGAATGTGTGGTATACAACATTATACCCCCGCTTCGAAGAATTGGGGGCTATATAGGAATCGCCCTGTACGTCCGTATGTCCGTACGTCGGTCCGTACATCCGTCCATCCATCCGTCCGTACGTCTTTCCGTCCAGACAAATTCTTGTGTGTGCAACTCCTCCTACATTAATGAACCGATTTTGATGAAACCTTTCAAACATCATCTCTACTAAGTGAACATGTGCATATTCCAAACTTTTTGATCTGCGACAATTTTAACCAGGTTATCTCTCTTGAACTTTGATTTAATATGGGTTTCTACATGAAATTCTTGTGTGCGCAACTCCTCCTACATTTATCAATCAATTTGGACAAAACTTTTCAGACATCATCACTACTAAGTGAACATGTGCATATTCCAAGATTTTTGATCTGCGACAATTTTAACCAGGTTATCTCCCTTTGACTTAGATTTATTATGTCTTTCCATCCGAACAAATTCTTGTGTGCGCAACTTCTCCTACATTAATGAACCGATTTTGATGAAACCTTCATCTCTACTAAGTGAACATGTGCATATTCCAAACTTTTTGATCTGCGACAATTTTAACCAGGTTATCTCTCTTGAACTTTGATTTAATATGGGTTTCTGCATGAAATTCTTCTGTGCGCAACTCCTCCTACATTTATCAATCAATTTCCTTATGGCCTTCGCCTACATGATCAGAAGTGCATTCCTCTAAAAACCCAAAGCGGGGGTATTAATCACCTTCAGTGATAGTTCTAGTTGTTATGAGGGTCAGATTCAAGATTGTTCAAACCAAGTCCTTAGGTTAATATTCCCCTATGGAAGCCCAAATTTTAACTTAGTGCAAAATAGGGGGATAATTTTTCAATATCTTCTTCAGATCTACCAGTGAGAATGCTTTCATATTTTGTATACAACATCTCTAGAGGGGTCTGATTCAAATTTGTTCAAATCGGGGTCTGTAGGTTAATATTTGGGCTCGCTATGGTATCCCAAATTGTAACTTAGTGCAATATGAGGAAATTTCTTTGAAAATCTTAAAAATTCTTCTCCAGATCCACCAGTCAGAATGCTTTCATATTTGGTATACAACATCTCTTGGGGGACAGATTCAAGTTTTTTACAAATTGGGTCCGTAGGTTAAGATTTGGGCTCACTATGGTAGCCCAAATGTTAACTTAGTGCAATATGAGGAAATTTCTTTAAAAATTTTCTTCTTCAGATCCACCAGTCATGTAGCTGAAGAATTAGAAATTTTCTGTACCCTCTAGAGGTGTGTAACTAAGATTAATCCACATAGTCTGTATCAAGGGTCTCATAGGGGAGGTCCACTTTTTACATTATGATCAACTGAAGAAAAGGCATAATGCCTGGACTATTTTAGTCACTCCTGAGGGGCTCAAGGATTGACAATGTATCCTATGGAGATGGATTGCTTAATGTAGATTCATTCTTGGACTCTGTTTATATCGTGTTCTATTCAAGGTGAGTGCTTCAGGCCCTGTGGGGCCACTTGTTTTTCGTTGGCAGTAATATCTCAGTAGTGAGTGTATGCTACAAGGTATTCTTGTGTCAAGTCACTCCTGCGCAGGTTATAAAAATGTTACCCGCATATTTTTCATGAGTTATGGATCTTACTTTGTCAATTTTTCATGATTTTTCTATCCTTAGTTTGTTTTAAATTCATTTATGCTTCATCGGTCCAGCACTGCAGTGGAGTTATAATTGCCTTTAGCAAGAGCTTGTCATTTTCTACCTTTTTTTCACACTTTGCAAAATGTCAAACCCTTGTAGGTTTTTTCAGTTAAAATAAGTTTTCAGTTTGGCAGAGACAGAGGCTGTGAATCAAAAATAGGTGAGTTATCGCAGCATTCCACTTTCCAAAATCAGGAACTGGATGTTGTTTAGAGTTTAGAAGATTGATGTTTGTTTTTTTTTACCTTCAATTTTATAAGTTGGGTATCTTTTTTATGAGGTAAGTGTTTCCTTTTTATTAAAAAATAAAATATCTCAAAACACTGTATCTTGTTTATTTTTTATCAACCTCTTTTCTGAAACTCCAATTGCGCATGCTCATGTCAATAATTGTCTAAAGATTGCCCACAATAAAAAAATGTTCTCCCATTGGTTTAAAAAAATGACCCGGCAGATACAGTAATTTTAATTATTGTTTTTCTGATAACTGTTCAGTTTAGCTTGTGTGGCGGTTCTTTGATATTAGCTTCCAGACAGTGTAACCACCAATGCCGCCGATACAACAAATTGCTGTGTAAACACACCAGTGTGATGACCCACTCATTGACAGATTGGCATATGCTGTCATTAATATGTCAATGAGCCATGTCTTCTATTGTTAGGTTTGGAACAACAGTCAAAACTTCCCTTTAGTTCGCCGAACAAATTGTTTGGCTTTTTCTGTCTTAAATATATAAAAGGGTCGACTAAACTGAATTAATTTATAGACTCAATCATGATGGAAAGTAGTAAAGCAACCAGGAGCAGTTCCGGCATCCACACACATTACACAATTGAAACTAAATTGAAGCTAAATTAAAAGCTATTGATCATCGTCAAAATGGGAAGAACCAACAAAAAACATTACGTGTACAGTACCCATATGAGACTGGTCAATAAATACCCCAGTTATTGATGCTAAATTTAGATTAGTGCTGTCTTTATAGAGGAACTATTTATGAGTGGGCATGTACAATTAATTACTTATCTTCACTTACAACAGGGCGACAATAACAAGAACATTGGCTTTGATATATTTTATTTCATTCAAGTGTTTCAACTTTTAACAAGCGATAAACTATAGAAACATAATACACTGCACATAGATATTAACATAAATAAGTTTGTTTTTTGCACATTGATATTTACATAAATGAGTTGTCATTTTTTAATCTTTTAACTTCATTTGGTTTCTTATAACTAACATTGCAGTACGTTCAATGTGGATTGAAACAAAAACGCCGCCACGGTGTGTTCTCCTCCGTGGAGTTCCAGTGGACCGCAGTGTTTGATCAGTGGAAGACAGTTTTCAAAACACTGTGACCCACCGTGGTCACGAGCGTTAACGATTAGTTTAATTGCTTTTGCATGTCCGTTTCTCTGCTGATTAATAAATACTGTCTCGTGACGTCAACTGGCAAGACAACTGCGTTTGTTACTGGTAGAAGGTAATTTATTTTAAATTAAAATTGGAATTTGGAGGAGGCAGACGGCGACTATTGCTGTGGTTTGAAATTGTAAGTTGGGAATAGAACAGGCAGTTCCATTTGGTTAAATACTATAAAGTCCTCGTCACTTTCGAAACTAAACTGTTGTGTTTGCGCGATCAATTTGATCGAGGAAATAAATAAACCAGACTTGAGAAAAACAACTGATATACGCGAAGTTCCCAATTTCACATTTTGTTTACAGCTGTAGGCCAACACGTGATGAACCGTGTTTTTCTTGGGTGGGAAGTGGGGGCGAAAAAGCCTCCTGCGCCACGAAAGCGTCCACGGCACACGGCTAATGATCGAAGTGATACCAGTTCACGATATTGAGTCAACTCGACCAGCACATCCTCTTTCCTGTCTTACTCTTGTCGGGCTACGCAATTAAAGATTCTTATAAAAAGGATATAGTAAAAAGAAAATATAGTGTTTTTGAATGGATACCAAAAAGTATCTCACTCGAGACTGAAACTAATGATTATTTCACAGGGGGAGGGGGGGGGGGGGGGGTGGACGGGAGATATTTGCATACAGAAATAAATATCCTTCATCCAGTTCTGTAGGGGTTTGTACATACTTTTATACTCTTTGCATTTGCAGATTTTTCAACGTTCCTCTACATTGTAGTTATTTGTATTAACAATTGAAATAGCTAAGCCTGTGTGTATGTAAAAATATGTGGGTGAATATAAGGGAGATGCCGAATTAAAATATCTGCGAATGTGCCATTCTAAGAGAGAGTACGCTTCAGTGGGAAAGAGATAGAGAGAGACAGATATACGTGATGGGGGGGGGGGGGGGAGAAAATAAAAAGTGAAAGAGAATTAGTACATGAAAGTATACGCAAGTGCACGTGGGCGTATGTCTGCATATTACTCTCTGTGTGTTTGTGTGTGTGTGTGTGGGGGGGGGGGGGTCTGCAAGGGTGTGTATTTTGGTGTGCGTGCATGTGTTTTGGTTTTTCGGGTTTGGGTTTTTTTTTTATGAACTACTGTAAAAAAAGACCTCCCTCTGATGAAAATGTGTCTCATAAGCCTTCATAGGCTGGATTTCATATAGATATTTTGAACATACTCTATGTATATTATGCACGTGTGTTGAAATGTGACACTGAAATAAAATATTATTCTACTGCTACTACATTAAAGTAGATGGGATTGAAGTGATTAATTAGGTACAGTAGATTAAACTAATCCGAAATTTCATATTATAATTTTTTTGTTTTGAACCCCCCCCACACGTGTCTTGAAACCCCAAAAATTAAAATACGTCTTTCAGACAGGAGAGTTTAGTTCCTCTATCGGAGATTTTCTGGCGCCACCCCTGATTTTTGCGTGCAGCCAAAATTTCAGTGTCTTGGCAGTGTAAGATTCAGTCATCTATACCACTCCTAAATGGTGAAGTAAATAGCCCTCCCCCCTCCCTCCCCATCCCCGAAACGAGGCAATTGGACCCCAGACTCCCATAAACCCACACGCACAAATAGGCCTATATCATTGATTGCTTGCCCATCTGCCCCCCCCCCCCCCCCCCCCCCTCCCCCCATCTTGGCCAGTTTTCCTTGCTAGTACATGCAGGCACTTCAATATATGGATTCTGATTCCGAAGCGTCTTGGGCTGAAACGTCCCAGGGCCACCACAAGCATTCCTTTTTCGTTAATGTAGTTTATTTAAGTTAATTCCACCAGATATGTAACTTGGACATGGTGGAGACCCTGGAACACTTTCTTCTAGAATGCCCAAAGTATCAGTCTAAAAGAATGAGATTCACTGGGAGTATAATGGGGAAGTGGGATGGGAGAATGAAGGACATGTGGGTAGGGGGCGACTCAAAGGAGAGGGTTAATATGCTAATAGGAGAGATTGCGAAGAATGGGACAAGGGATATCATCAAGCAGTTCGTCTCCGAGTGTTGGGAGGAGAGGAGAAGCATGGGAATAGGGAGGCAGTTGGGAGTACAGGGGTAACCATGGCCTTCTCGTCCGAGAACCGCGACGAATCAGCAGCTGGCCAACGTGTTATTATTATTATTCCACTCTCAACATTTACATTTTAACATTCCACTCGGAACTTAACTTTTAAAATCGTAAATCGGATTCCCTTCCTCCCCAAACCACAATTTATTCAAAATTCAGTACCGGTAACATGATTCTTCTCCGTCAATAGCTACAGTTAGGTAAAAGACCGTTGGGGAAATGTCCAGATATTGTACTGGTCAAGTTATAATTTTTTCAACTCACATCCATGATTTCAGTACGGTATAATATTTATTTTTTCGTAATTCCTCGAGTTCTAAATCGATTTTGATGAACAACATTCCGAATCGCAATAGCTTTCAATAACCTTTTCACATATTGAACTATCTTTTTAATATTTCAAGTAAAAGTAAAAGTAATATTTCACTGACTGTGAAAAAAATTTGATCTAATTAAGAACCGGTGACTGAGAGATCAAAAGATAAACCTACGTCAGCCAAACATCCCATAACACAGTTTGACATATTCATGCGAGATTAAAAACACGATTCAAACTCCATATTTTGATCGTTTTTTCTGCCATATTAATGCTTTTTATTATCAAAAAACATGTATGGAGCATACGTATTCAGTTTATACTTAAGTGCAATACCTAACAATCACTAAACAACAATGAACTGAAACTATTTTTGGTGGAAGAATAAACCTGATTACCGCACTTGCAAAAAACACAAGTTAATTATAGATAAATTGAAGTCACGTGGTGGGGTTTTGAGACCCCACCTCGTAGTGTAATTAGTGGGGTCTCAATTTCTGTGTTCATATGGGCAGCGTACACGACATGATGGCCAAACAGCTTAATGAAGACAGAAAGCAAGTACGGTTATGGGATAGAGATAATGATAAACTGAAATTGATTAACTATGGAATGGACATGAAGAAAACCACCATGCATTGTGGACAAGAACCATTATCTGTTGAAGTCGTTGATAATCCTTTTGAATGGCTGTGTGAACAGAGAGCAGAAGGACATCCTGTAACAAATTTTATGTTACAGTCAAAAGCAAGAGAATTTGCAAACAAGCTCCACATCACAGGATTCAAAGGTTCAAATGGTTGGCTAGTGAGGTGGAAAAAACAATACCGTGTTGGTACCAATGACTCTCAGAAAGTGCGTACAGACTTTAAAGAGAAAGCATCAAAGGGCTGAGACTTGAGCATGATTACACGTTTTATAATATTGCGAACATGGACCAGACTAAGTTACGTTTTGAAAGTGTACAGAGTGTACAGAGTCATAGAATACATTTAAAGGTGAAAAATCAGTCAGAATTTCCAAAAAGGGTGTACAGCGGCTTTGGCAGCTTGTGCAAATGGTGAAAAACTTCCCGCTTACATAATATTTAAGGAGAGAAATGGAACTCTTGGCCCAAAAGTATTCGCAAGTTTGAAGATGCCAAAAATGTTAAAATTTCTTCAACTTTAAAAGGATGGATGACCTCAGATGAAATGCAGTGCTGGGTCCGCAACTATTCCATGGTTCCGTGGCGACATTCCTACGTCATTCCATAGATCAGCTGCTGCTTCGTCAGCTTGATAAGCCTTCTGTTGGAGGCAGGGGCTGTCCAAAGCCTATCAAGCGCCCTTCTGCTTCCTTTGCGAAGTCAAGGGCTGATCCTCCTGCCGCTGCTTCTACTTACTCACAGGGTAAGGATAACGGGCAAAAGGCTAGAGGGAGGACTCAGGATTCTTCATATAGTAGAGGAGGTGTTTCTCCTCTAGTGGGCCTCACCGAGGCTCGAAATGAAAGTCCTCACCGCGATTTGTCCCAGGTTTAGGCATCCAACTCTGTCGAGAGTGCCTCTTCCAACACAAGTTCCTTTAGACGTTACACATTGGGAACTTTTGATCATGGAGATAGACAATCTCCTGTCAAAGAAGGCGATCAACGTCGTCAAGAACATTCATTCAGTGGGATTTTATTCCCACCTGTTCTTTGTGGCCAAAGAAGGACGGCTGACTCCGACCGTTTATTGATCTGAGTATCCTGAACCAGTCTATCATTGCTCCTAAGTTCAGCATGGAGACTTTCAGGTCGGTCCGCCGCACCATTCACCAGGGAGTTTATGCTTCCAGCATCGACCTGCGAGACGCTTACTTTCACGTTCCGATTCATCGGACATCGCGAAAGTATCTCAGGTTTGCTTTTCTGGAGCGAGTTTACCAGTTCAAGGCCATGCCCTTCGACCTTAACCTGACTCCTTGGGCCTTCACCCGACTGATGTCCCATGTGTTAGCCTTACATCGCACACAGTCCAGGGTGACTACTTCGGCATATCTAGACGATATCCTCCAGAGGCATTCCAATGCTGCCTTTCTGGAGTCAGATGTCGACACACTGTTGAGCCTGCTCATGTCGCTAGGGTTCAGAGTCAATGAGGAGAAGTCGGACCTGGTCCCTTCTCAGTCATTTTGTCATCTGGGGATGGACTTCCATACTCAGCTGAATACGGTGGCGATTCCCCGGACAAGGGCTGTGATTCTCTCAGCTTTTGCCCTGACTCTGTCCCAGTCCACATCCGCGACAGCTCGGAGTCTTCTCCGGCTGCTCGGTCTCTGCGTTTCGGTGACAGATCTCATTCCTCTAGGTCGGCTGCATTTCAGACCTCTCCAACACTTTCTGCTCAATCGTTGGAGGCTGAATGTCGATCCTCTGGATCTGGTGCTTCAGTTACCGTAGTCTCTTTCTCATCACCTTCTCCCCTGGGCAGATGTTCAGTGGATTATGCAAGGAGTTCTGTTGGACTTACCACCCACGTCCGATCTTGTTCTGACAGCAGACACCAGCGATCTCCGATGGGGTACGACGTTGGATCCTCTAGGTCTTTCCCTTCATGGGAAATGGGACCAGGATCAAGCAGCACTTCACATCAAACAGAAAGAGCTTCTTGCTCTTCCTTTGAGTTTCCGGCAGTGGATCCCCCACCTTTCGAATCGCCAGGTCTTTCTGTTGTCCGACTATTCGACAGTGGTTGCTTACATTCGGAACCAGGGCAGCAC
The DNA here is from genome assembly GCA_031216915.1 of Pictodentalium vernedei. Classification (NCBI taxonomy): domain Eukaryota; kingdom Metazoa; phylum Mollusca; class Scaphopoda; order Dentaliida; family Dentaliidae; genus Pictodentalium; species Pictodentalium vernedei. Next base: position 275,511,025 of record CM062291.1, read on the forward strand.
GAACCGGTTCCCATGTACGAATTGGCTCGGGATCTTCTACTGGTTGCTCAGGATGTCAACGCCGAAGTGGTGGTTCGTCACATTCCCAGTCGTCTGAACGTCCTAGCTGACTCCCAGTCCCAAAAGCAGGGTCATTTCCACCGAGTGGATGCTCCACAGGGTGGTGTTCCAGTTGCTTTGCGATCTCTGGGGTCGTCCCCATATCAATCTCTTTGTGACTCGTTGGAACCATCAGGTGGACACTTTCATGTCCCTGTGTCCAGATCCTCTGGCTTTCGCCATGGACGCTCTGTCACTCAGTTGGAACGATCTTGTTGGCTACGCCTTCCCGCCAGTTCCGATTCAGCCTCAGGTTCTAATCACGATATGAACCTGCAGTTGTCGAATCATTCTGATCACTCGCCTGTCGCCTCAGTGGGTGTGGATCAATCAGCTCCACTCTCTGTTGGCATCAGTTCCAGCACGTCTCCCTCTATGTCGTGACCTTCTTTCCCAAGGTCACCCAAGGAGGTTTCATGTCGACCCGACTTCATTGTGCCTTCACGCATATCTTTTGTCAGGTCCTGTCTCCTCCGTAGAGGTTTTTTCGAGATGAGCAGTGGAGTGCATTTCTTCTTCAAGGAGGCACTCCACTGGTTTAGCCTATGCGGCTAAATGGAAGGTCTTCTGTCGGTGGTGTGCTGATCACTCTGTTCATTATACCAATCTTTCGATTTCACAGATTGTGGAGTTTCTGGTATATCTGTTTGATTCTCGGGGTCTCCAGTCTGTTACCATCAAAGGGTACAGATCCATGCTTTCAGAGACCTTTTCGTATGCGGGACAATGCCATATCGGCACTAATCCGTACCGATCCAAGCTTGTTCGGCACTTTTCCTTGAAAAGGCCTAGGACTTTGCAGCTTACCCCAAGATGGAATCTTTCTTAGGTGCTGCGCTGCTTGTGGGGGGGGGGGGGGGGGGGGGGCGTGCAAACCTTTATCCCAGGTGGATATATGCTTTCTCACATACAAGATGGCTTTTTGGATGGCTTTTGCCTCATCCAGATGGGTTAATGAGCTTCACGCCCTCTCTCTTGACCCGGCCTTTTTCAGGAGCTCTCCCAACAGTGTTACGTTAACCACTGATTGCTCCTTTCTGGCCAAGAATCAGATACCCTACTCCACCTCCTGTCTGTATCAGGGCTCTTCCTTCTGCTGAGGATAACCGCCCTTTGCTCTGTCTGGTTCATGCAATTCGCATTTATCTCAATTGGATGCAGTTCATTAGGAAAGGCAGGAAACTATTATTCCTGGCTCTTTTTCCTGGTCGACAGAAGATTTCTTCTCAATCCTTTTCTTGATGGATTTGTCTTGCTATTCGCGCGGCTTACTCTCGTCTAGCGGCTGACGATTGAATTACCAATAATATTTCTGCCCACGAGGTGCGTGCATTGTTTACCACTTGGGCTTATACTAACTCCGTCATGTTGTCGGATGTTATGCAGGCAGCCTACTGGAGAAATGCTACTTTCTCCACCTATCTGCTTCAGTTGCAGGAGCAGTCGGAGGACCTTTTTACTATGGGCCCTCTTTCTTCTGCTCAGGCTGTTGTCTACCCTAGCCATTAGGCTTCTTACAAGGTCAGTTCCAGCTCTGTGATGTTTCTGCCCTTTCTGTCTGTGCGTTGCACAAAACCATACGCCTCATCTCTCATTGTCTTTTTACTAATGATTGTGATGCTATGGTTTGATAGGTCTAGGGACCTCTTCCTCTGTCCACGGTTCCAGTGCAATTGGGTTATGTGTGGGTTGGTTATGTGATTCCTTTAATCCTATTGTCTATTCAGCCTGTAGTAAACAATTGTAAGGTAGGTTGATAAGAAATTTAAATTTTATAGTAAATTTCCTTTCTTATTATACCTACCACAATTGTTTACATGGAGGCCCTCCCGTCTTCTTATTCGGGTAAGAATCCTTCCTTCCTGCTGATCACATAACTCCAGTGTTGACGGCTTCAAAAGAATGATTCATTAGTTATTGCCTGCGCACTAGATGCCGGAAACCGTGGATTTGTACTGAGAGAAGAGCGTCCCCTACTGAGTGTGTGCCGGTGGCGCTCGACCCAATTTTGGCTTTTTTTTCCAGGTGCTTCTGCCCCACTTTTCTTTCCCAACTCGCTTGGGAAAGATCAAATTAGAGAGTATATTTCCCAATCAGGCGAAAAACAAGACGACTTATAAAATAAAAAAAATAAAAACGCTTGGGAAACTTAAATCTCTAAACTTAAACAGCACACACCCATTAACCAATTTTGGAAAATGATTAAAAAAGTTAAAGGAAAAGAAACAAAATCAACCATACAACTCCTGGTAGATAACTCCACACTAATTACATCAAAAAACAGATATAAGACAAATTGGCCTCAACTTTTTTTATACATTTGTCGTCTGACAATTGCAAGGATGTATGTATTTCATCATCCCAGTCAGTTCGTAACCTCGTTTTTTCTTAGATGAAAACCTACCACTTTACACACATGTTTCAGACCTGGATATAAGAAAAATGAAGGCAAGCAAATAGGAGCGCTCCTAAAATAAGCTCTGGGCAAGTAAAGAGCAGCTGTCCTAAATTGACGTAAGGCGAGCAATTTAATGAATCACTCATAACATTGAGAGAAAAGTTATGTAATGGACTTTTTCTATGAGGAGCAATAATAAATATATATATACCAGTACGACTGCAGCTTAAATTATTATTGTTACTCCTTGCAGATCAGTTAATTGAAAAGTATGATCTTTTATGAATTTAATTTTATTAATACCCAGCCAGCAAAACCCAAACCACTGTTACATTATGCTGTTATGCAAGATGCCTTTTAATTTACATCTTTTTTCCACTTTATTCAATATTGAGTATTCTTCCATGTTGTGACTTGTCAAATCAAGGCAAGGAATGAAGCCTGTAAATCATCATTGACTTGGTTTGATTCAGTAAGCTCAAGAAAACAAGGAATTCAGAGGGGGACCCCACTGGCAGTCTGGCACTGCTGCTTCAACAATTTGGGAGGCACTAACTGATGGCTATGCAATCCGGTGTGCTTTGCCACTTATGTGCCCCATTAATTTATATTTTGAAATATAATCCGTCCCAATAATTCAGCATGCCTTTTGGCTTTCTCTGTACAGCTGTCATGTGATTTTATTGCATTTGCGTTCTGTGGAAACATTTTGCACTGAATATGATTGACAAACGCTCGTTGTCTTTGTTCATCATAACATTCTGTAATCAAAAATACTTTTGTTAACTGTGCATCCCTCTTCAGATAGGTTTTCAATTCGACTCTATGCCCCAGTTTGCCATTTTGTCTTATATACTGAATAATTTGAAAATTGGGAACAAAAATTGACATAAAAAAACAGCTGACCACTGCTTGACAATTTGGTGGCTGCCTGAAAGTAGATTGTTATTTTATATTTTGTCAAACAACATTTCATGTAAATAGTTTTTCCGGTAGTCATTCAGCTTTCCAATTTGTTGAGTTACAGTGATATAAATATTCGTCATATTTCGTTTTTCACCAAAATCATGCGAGTGGCAAGCAGCTTGCCAGAAAATAGAATTAGACGTGAAATAGGCACACACGAGTAACTGTGCACCTCTTATATCCACATCTGTGTTATGCATATCTGCCAAGATGCATATTTTTCATCTGAGGAACAAAAACAAAATTAGGAACTTAATAGACAATAAAACAAATAGGCAACTTGTACTTGCCTTTGTGACAATTCAGCTGGACTACTGTAACTCACTGTTCTTTGGATTAACAAACACCAACATTGTGAAACTACAACACATATAGAATTGTGCAGCCAGAGTGGTCACAAGGACTAAAAAAACATGTCACATAACACCTGTCCTTTACAAATTGTATTGGCTGCCATTATGCCAGAGAATCCAATACAAACTGTGTCTGCTGGTCTTCAAGTAACTTCATGGCCTTGCACCTTACCTCTCTGAACTTCTGAATTGTTATGGACCAGCCAGAACCCTCAGGTCCAGCAACAAAATTTTGTTTTCACAGCCAATGGCAAAACTGTAGACTGCAGACAACAGTGCATTCTCTGTGGCTGATCCCACTGTGTGGAACTCACTTCCCAAAAGTATAAAAACCATTCAGACCCCAAAGTTCATTTAAGAAAAGCGTTAAAACGAATCTCTTTCAACAGGCATTCTTTTAGCAACTGTAAAGACAAAGAGCACTTTTGTGGATTTTAGGCTTATAAATTATTATTATTAATTATTATTATTAATTGTAATCCAGAATATGTTAAGATCAAAAAGCAACAGGATAAACAAAAAATCAAATTTTCTTCTGACAGTCTTGAGGATTACAGTGAACCTTTCTCGGTGGAAGAGTTAAGTAGCTCCTTACATAAAGCAAAGGATACTGCTACTGGACCCGATGAAATACATTACCAAATTGTGAAACATTGCCATGATTATCACTTGAACTTTTTGTTATCAATTTTCAATGAAATATCGGTGACTGTCCAGTTTCCACCTTCCTGGCAAAAAGCAACAATAATTCCCATACCAAAGCCTGATAAAGATCACAGCAATCCAAGCAATTACAGACCTATTGCATTAACAACTTGCCTGTGTCAAAGCATGAAAAGAATTATCAATGATCGACTTGACTGGATTCTGGAATGGAACAATGTACTTGTGAATGTTCAGTGTGGTTTCAGAGGCCAGAGAAGTACTGTGGATCATTTGGTTAGACTTGATACATTTATAAGAAATGCCTTTGCCAGAAAGGAACATGTTGTCATCATCTTCTTTGACCTGGAAAAGACATATAATACAATGAGGAACTATGGGATTTTAAAAGATCTTTTTAGCGTGGGGTTGAGAGGGCATATGCCTCTTTTTATTGATAACTTTTTAAAGGAGCATCAACTTCAAGTTCGTGTCAGGCCTACATTCTCTGATCCACATGATTAAGAATTGGGAATTCCACAGAGTAGTATTGCAGCCAGCTGGCCAAACAATTAAAATAAATCCAATTAAATTTTAAATATCTAATTCCTACCATCAAAATTCAAGGACAAAATCAATTAACTCTTAACCCGCTGAATATTTTCAAGATATTTTTATATCAAATCTAAAGCAGCCATGACTAGAGTTGATGAAAAATTAATCTAAATATAACACGAAATCATTGGTGAAAAAATCTATTCAATTTACAGGGGAAAATATGTTTAAATATGCCCAAATTATAGTTACATCAGTGACAAGAGAAACCCTGTGCTGGGAAAGGAATATCCGCCAGCAGCATGTAAAGAGTTAATAAGCACCTAATCTTCATTGTTAATTAAATCAGTGAAGAAGAATTAAAATAAAAAGTCCAAATATAATTAAATAATCAGTTCCTAATTAGAAGAAAATTGTTAGTATTAAGTATGAACTTCAACTGTTCATCATAAATGCGCAAAATCAGTTTTGTAAATTTACTCACTTCTGTCATCGTAATAACCCATTTCCATAGTATTCATTCCATGTGTTTTTCCTGCTTCGAAATTTCACATTTGCATCATTTTACTCATTTAAAGCAATTATCATCAATAAACACTTATGCCAATTAATAGCATATAATCTTATCGCTTCAAATTCCTGTTAATAATAGTTGTTATAGTCATGAACACTAAATCTTTGCTAATAATCATGTTTTGAGTTAAAAGTTTTTATAAACATCTGCCATTACGGGCACCCTCTTGCTAAGAATGCTGGGAGTACCACCGCTTCTCTCAGCATATTGTCCAATTATAGAGTTTTTAGACATCACCACACTCTCCTAATATGGCAATTGTGGTAATAGTTTCCCATGGGTGTGGAACAAAAACCGATTCTCATTGGTTGACATGGAGGTTTAACACCATTTTGTTGGTCACATGCTATAAAAGTGATGTGTTCCATTGGTGGAGGTCTTCATTGCATCATTTACCGGATTGCACAACTTGTGACAGATTCAGATGACAAAAATATCAATATCTAAATTCATAATAACAAAACAATCAAAGGGAATTTCCAAATGAAATTGGAGAGAATACATCTCCACATGCAGTGACCATGCAGTAACAATCACGCAATGCCAGAAAACTACTATTATTTGATTTTATATCGAATCCTGGCTTTGCTACTACCGGTACTACAAATACTACGTGTGTACAACTGATTGTTTACATGCAAACTATATGTGGGCGATCGCACAGTAGTATTTGAAGTATTGGGTTAAATACCATTCATTGTTCATCGCACTAAAACAAGTTTGGCTTATTCAAGAAATCAATCGGATTAATCCCAACAGTACTTATGATAATATACCAATAACATGATTTTTGAGGGCTTCATGGTTTATTAACGGCTCGAGGGCTGCTAATAGCCCAAGGGCTGTTAATCATTTCTGTAGGGCCGTTAATAAACCATAACGCCCAACAAAAATTATGTTATTAGCTCACCGTAGGGAGCTAAACTTATCACTTGCCGTCCGTCTGACATCATGAACATTTTTCAAACGACTTCTCCTCTGAAACCACTGGTCCGATTTTCACGAAACTTCATGTGGATGTTCATTACTATATGGCAGTTCATGTTTGTTCAAATGAAATGGCCATGTCCCTTGGGGGCTCTGTATGGGGCATAACTCTGATAGCACCATATGAATTATAGAAAAATTATTAAAAAATCTTCTTCTCCAGAACCAGTGGGCAGAATCTTTTGATACTTGGTATGCAGCATCTTGGTATGGGTCTAATTCAAGTTTGTTCAAATCGGCCCCCCTGGATCCATATTTGGGCTCACTATAGAAGCCCAAATTCGAACTTGGTGCATTTCAGGCAAATTTCTTAAAAATCTTCTTCTCCAGATCTAGCAGGCAGAATCTTTTGATATTTGGTATGCAACATTGTAGGGTGGATCTGATTCAAGTTTGTTCAAATCGGCCCCCTGGATTCACATTTGGGCTCAGTATAGAAGCCCGAATTCGAACTTGGTGCATTTCAGGCAAATTTCTTAAAAAATCTTCTTCTCCAGATCCAGCAGGCAGCATCTTTTGATATTTGGTATGCAACATTGTGAGGTGGATCTGATTCAAATTTGTTCAAGTCGGCCCTCTGGATTCATATTTGGGCTCAGTATAGAAGCCCGAATTCAAACTTAGTGAATTTCAGGGAAATTTCTTTGAAAATCTTCTTCTCAAGATCCAGCAGGCATAATCTTTTGATATTTGGTATGCAACATTGTGGGGTGGATCTGATTCAAATTTGTTCAAATCGGCCCCCTGGATTCATATTGGGGCTCAGTTTTGAAGCCCAAATTCGAACTTCGTGCATTTCAGGCAAATTTCTTAACAAATCTTCTTCTCCAGATCCAGCAGGCAGAATCATTTGATATTTGGTATGCAACATTGTGGGGTGGATCTGATTCAAGTTTGTTCAAATCGGCCCCCTGGGTTCATATTTGGGCTCAGTATAGGAGCCTAAATTTGAACTTCGTGCATTTCAGGCAAATTTCTTTAAAAATCTTCTTCTCAAGATCCACGAGGCAGAATCTTTTGATATTGGGTATGCAGCATGCTTAGGGGGGTGAGATTCAAGTTTGTTCAGGCCAAGTCCCTGGGTTCATATTTGGACTCACTGTAGTAGCCCGAATTATAACTTAGTTCAAAATGAGGAATTTTCTTTAAAAATCTTCTTCTTCAGAAACAGCAGTCGGTATGTTTTAATATTTAGTATGCAGCATCCTTAGGGGGGTGAGATTCAAGTTTGTTCAAGCCATGTCCCTAGGTCTATATTTGGGCTCACTGTGGTAGCTTGAATTGTAACTTAATTCAAAATGAGGAATTTTCTTTAAAAATCTTCTTCTTCAGATCCAGCAGTTGGAATGTTTTGATATGTGGTGTGTAGCATCCTTAGGGGGGTGAGATTCAAGTTTGTTAAAGCCAAGTCCCTGGGGTCCATATTTGGGCTCCTACAGGTAGGGGCCCGAATTATAACTTAGTCAATATGAGGAATTTTTCTTTAAAAGTCTTCTTCTTCTTCATATTTGGGCTCACTGTGGGAGCCCGAATGATAACTTAGTTCAAAATGAGGAATTTTCTTTAAAAATCTTCTTCTTCAGATCCAGCAGTCGGAATGTTTTGATATTTGGTGTGCAGCATCCTTAGGGGGGTGAGATTCAAGTTTGTTAAAATGAGGAATTTTCTTTGAAAATCTTCTTCAGATCCAGCAGATGAATGCGTATGTGGGAACCTGAATGATAACTTAGTTCAAAATGAGGAATTTTCTTTAAAATCTTCATCTTCAGATCCAGCAGTCGGAATGTTTTGATATTTGGTATGCAGCATCCTTAGGTGGGATGAGATTCAAGTTTGTTCAAGCCATGTCCCTAGGTCTATATTTGGGCTCACTGTGGGAGCTTGAATTGTAACTTAGTTCAAAATGAGGAATTTTCTTTTAAAATCTTCTTCTTCAGATCCAGCAGTCCGAATGTTTTGATATGTGGTGTGTAGCATCCTTAGGGGGGTGAGATTCAAGTTTGTTAAAGCCAAGTTCCTGGGTCCATATTTGGGCTCCCTGTGGGGGCCCGAATTATAACTTAGTCAATATGAGGAATTTTTCTTTAAAAATCTTCTTCTTCTTCATATTTGGGCTCACTGTGGGAGCCCGATTGATAACTTAGTTCAAAATGAGGAATTTTCTTTAAAAATCTTCTTCAGATCCAGCAGATGAATGCTTTTGATATTTGGTATGTAGCATCCTTAGGGGGGTAAGATTCAAGTTTGTTCAAGCCATGGCTCTAGTTCCATAAAATTTGTCTCTCATGACTTCATTCCTTTGTAGTGTTGATGAACCATGTCTAACTGAATGTGACCCCCAAATACTTCTTTGAACCACTTTGGCCGGTGAGCGATTAAGGCTCCTTGGGGGGCCTCTTGTTTTATAATGGATTAGCTTCCCTGGAGGCCTGGCCGTTACAGTATTTTATCCATTTGCCTTTTTAGCTCTCCTGAGCAAAGGTCAGGGGGAGCTGTATTAATCACTTTTCATCTGTCGTTCATCTGTCATCCATCTAGCATTAACTTTACATTATTGACTTCTCCTCCCAAACCCCTGGGCAGAATTGAACCAAATTTGATATGCATGGTCCATATCATATGTCAATTCAAGTTTGTTCAAATAAAATTGCCATGCTCCATAGGGAGGAGGTGGGTGAAAATGCTCCAAGTTTTTTTAAAAATCTTGTCATCAACCAGTGGGTACAATCACTTGTTACTTGGTATGGAGCTTCCTTTTGAGGTGTAAAATCAAGTTTGTTCAAACGAAGTTTGTGGAGCAATATTTGCCTATGTAATGATAAGGAAAAGATTTTTGGTTCCGCCCAGAATATATATTTTCTGAACCGATGTAAACCAAGTTTGGTATATGGTATTATTGAGTCATAAGTACTTCATTCATGCAAAAATAAATTCCCATGCCCCCCCCCATAGAAATATATTGAGTCAAAAAAGAAAGTATAATAGAAACAAATGTGAAAAAATAGCATAACGGATGAAATATAATAGTTCCAATTTTACATGTTTGTGGACAAGAAGTCATGCAAAGAGTTTAATGACATGTTGTTGTTGCTGTCCACCCAACCGTATACAGTTTTGCTACGGATTTCAAAATAGCACGTGCTACCCGAGAATGTAAAATTAAATGGGTGACCAATGATTTTCTTTTTGTTATGTTGTGCTAGAGAGCCTGGGTTATTGAGAAAACACGCTAGTTTTTGTCTTCCGACATTTTAAAAAATGCCAAGGTTAACCGAAAATCTGATGTTGCGTGCCATTGGTATGCATGAGGCTGGGATACCTCCAGATGAGCTCGCTGCTGAGTTCGGAGTCACTGTGGCCACTTTTTACTGTCTCATTGGAAGGTATAGAACCACTGGATCTACTGCCGACTGACCGCATTCAGGTCGACCAAGAGTAATGACCCCTGCACAAGACCAACACATCAGCACGTCTCACTTGCGAGATAGTGTAATGGTTTGGGCAGGAATTTCCTTGCACCTTCGAACGCAGTTGATCTTCATCGATGGTAATCTGAATGGACAGTGATATAGAGACGAAATTCTTAATGCTGTTTTTCTCCCATTGTTAAACGCGAACGTCAGATTGCAGTTATTCCAGCAAGACAATGCCCGATGTCACGTGGTGCATGTCTGTTGTGACTTATTTGAGGAGCAGAGCATCAAACTTCTTCCCTGGCCCTCACTTTCGACAGATTTGACGCCAATCGAGCATCTTTGGGATCAATTGGACCGTCGGGTATGACTTCATGATCTTCAGACATTAGGCGATTTACTAATGTTTTAAGGCTGGAGTGGAACGCAGTACCACAGGGTGACATCCAGAGACTTATCAGGTCCATGCGCCGTCAATGTCTTGCCATCCAAGAGGCAAACGGTGGACATACACGCTATTGACTGCATGTGTGAACTTTTCATTTCACCCCAAGTGTGAATTCCGCCGTCCTGACGTGACACTGGCAACAGTAAGAACATGAAATTATGCAAATTCATACAGCTAGACTCAAAATATGAATTTACAATAATTTGTTTGGGATTAAAGTCGATAATACTAAAAAAAATTGCTCCTCAAAGTTTATTATACTTTCTTTTTTGACTCAGTATATTTTCAAATGCCCATATTTCCCAAACCGCATGGAACAGAAAACTATTATTTGTTATAAAGCATCCTTAGGACCTGTAGAATGGAATGGTAAAAACAATTCCATCGGTTGTGTCAGAGTGTTCTGCAGGGGGCATAAAAAAATGCCGAGGCAGCAAATTTGCAAAAAATAAAAAAAAGTTCGTCCTCAGAACCACTGATAGGAATCTTTTAACATTTGGTATACATCATCCACAGGGGGTCAGATACAAGTGTGTTCAAATTAAGCCACAGATACAAGTGTGTTCAAATTAAGCCCCTTGGTTCATATTTAGGCTCAATACAGGTGCCTGAATCTTGGGGAATATGGGGAATAAGCTTTAAAAAGACCTTATTTAATTGAGAGCAGAACCATGTATGTTGAGTTGTTTTTCTAAACGTGACAAACATCTTACCTTTTTTCATATTGTTCCATTCAGACATTTGGTAATATTGCCACATTATTAAAATGTTATAACAAAATATTTCATTTTATCAGAGAAGAAACCCCTGTACATGGAAACTCTCCCTGACGTTTTTTCACATCATTGATATGTCATCGTGGAAAGGGTTCATTCTTCTTCATCTGTCAGTTGATAATCTCAGAAAGGAGACTTTGAAGACAGTATTAGAGAGGCAGCTCACCTGCCAGTGTTTTTCCTGCAAGCAGAGGTGAAAAAGATAATTAGAGACATCATAAAAAGTTTCAGTACTTCACAAGTTGAACTCCAGGACATTGATTAGTAAGGCAGAAACATTCTATTCAATATAGAATAATTATCCCCACATTTTTGAAAAAATGCGGGGGTATTGTGGTGATCTCCATCCTGGATGGGATGGAGGGTGTCCGTCCGCCCACCCATCCATTCAAACTTCATATCATCAAGAGTATGGAATTTGAAACATTTAAACTATGCTGAGGTGTTCAGGTAGCATCTGTAAATGTGCATGAAGGTTTCGGAATTTTCATTCCGCCCTGTGTGGCGCCCGTAGCACCACTTTTGTTGTTATTGTTAGAAAATCTGTTTACAGTGGAAGGCTCCTGAGGGTTTTAATTCGAAATGTTGAAAGTATGTTAATATGTTCCACTAGGGTCTTTTGATGTGCATAAAGGTTTCAGATTTTTTATTCGGCTCCATGGGGCACCTGTAGCCACTTTTGTCGTTAGAGAATCGGTTTGGGGTGAAAGGCTCCTAGTGGTTTTAATTCGAAACGTTGAAAGTGTGTTAATATGTTCCAGTAGGGTCTCTAGATGTTCATAAAGGTTTTGGATTTTTGATTTGGACCCGTTGGGCACCCGTAGCACCACTTTTGTCATCAGAGAATTGGTTTCTGGTGGAAGGCTTCTAGGGGTTTTAATTCAAATCATTGAAAGTGTGTTAATATGTTCTAGTAGGGTCTCTACATGTTCATAAAGGTTTTGGATTTTTGATTCGGCCCAATGGGGCACCCATAGCGTCACTTTTGTCATTATAGAGAATCGGTTTATGGCGAAAGGCTCCTAGGGGTTTTAATTTGAAACATTGAAAGTGTGTTAATATGTTCCAGTAGGGTCTCTAGATGTGCATTAAGGTTTCATATTTTTGATTCGTCCCTGTGTGGCACCTGTAGCACCACTTGTGTCGTTCGAGAATCAGTTTCCGGTGGAAGGCTCCTAGAAGTTTCTGTTCGAAATGTTGAAAGTGTGTTAATATGTTCCAGTGGGGTTTCTAGATGTACATAAAGATTTTGATTTTTGATTCGGCCCGATGGGGCACCCTTAGCACCACTTTTGTTGTTAGAGAATAGGTTTGTGGCCAAAAGCTCCTAGGGGTTTTAATTTGAAATGTTGAAAGTGTGTTTATATGTTCCAGTGGGATGTCTAGATGTGCATAAAGGGTTTGGATTTTTAATTCGGACCCAATTGTTGCCCATAGCACCACTTTTATCATTAGAGAATCAGTTTCTCAACAAAAGCTCCTAGTGTTAAAATTTGAAATGTTGAAAGTGTGTTCATATATTCTGGTAGGGTCTCTAGATGTGTATAAAGGTTTCAGAATGGTAGCTCCAGTTATGTTGATAGAGAATCAGTTTCCTGCAAAAGGCTCCTAGGGGGTTTTAATTTGAAACTCTGAACGTGTGTTCATATGTTCAGGTAGGGACTCTAGATGTGCATAAAGGTTTTGGATTTTTAATTCAGCCCCATGTGGTGCCCGTAGCACCACTTTTGCCATTAGAGAATCTGTTTCCGGTGAAAGCTCCTGGGGAGTTTTAATTCAAAATGCTGAAGTGTGTTATGTATGGTCTCTAGATGTGCATAAAGGTTTCAGATTTTTGATTCGGCCCTATGTGGCGCCCATAGGGAGGATGTGGGGGAAAATCCTCCAAAATTAAAAACAAATCTTCTTCTCATGAACCAGTGGGTACAATGGCTTGATATTTGGTATTTGGCTTTCTAGAATTTGAGGTGTAGAATCAAGTTTGTTCAAACAAATTTCGTGGAGCAATATTTGCCTTTGTAATGGGAGGGGCAAGATTTTTGGCCCCACCCAAAATTTCTTTTTTCTGAACCGATGATCCGATTTGAACCAAATTTGGTGTGTGGTATTATTGAGTCATAAGTACTTGACTCATGCAAAAAAATATTTTCCTGTGCCCCCGTTGGAACCACAGGAGCAAAAAAATAATATTTTCAAATGCCCATATTTCCCAAACCACACGGAACAGAGAGCTGTTATTTGGTATGAAGCATCCTTACTACTAATAGAATGAAATGGTAAAAAAAAATTCAGGTTGTTCAAATTGAGAGCCTGGGTTAATATTTTGGCTCTCTAATGGAGCCCAAATTTTAACTTAGTGCAATATGAGGAATAATTTCTAAAAAATCTTCTTCTTCAGATCCACCATTCAGAATCTTTTGATATATGGTATACAGCATTCTTAGGAAGGTCAAATCTTAGTTTGTTCAAATCAAGTCCTGGGTTAATATTTGGGATCCACATTGGAGCCTGAATTTTAACTTAGCCCAATATGAGGAATAATCTTTAAAAATCTTCTTCTTGAGGTACAATCAGAATCTTTTGGTATTTGGTATACAGCATCCTTAAGGGATCAGATTTAATTTGTTCAAATAAAGTCCCTGGGTTCATACTTGTGTTTCCTATGGGTGTGATGATGGGGGGGGGGGGGGGGGGGCAATCTTTAACATAGTGCAAAATTGGTAATATTCTCAAAATCTTTTTCTCCAGAACTACCAGTCAGAATCTTTTGATATTTGGTATACAACATCCTTCAAGTTTGTTCCAGTCAAGTCCCTTGGTTGATATTTGGACTCCCTAGTTTTCCATTACTGAAACTCTGGGCATTATTTCTGTGGGAGCATCACAATACTAGAAAAATTCATCTGGCATGGGCAGCAAAGTTATAAATAAATAATTAAATAACTTCATTTCTTTGTTGTATTAACTAGCCATAGATGATAATTAAATCCTTCTTAAAACAACTTTGGTCAGGTAAGCAGCCTCTTGTTCTTTTGAGTATTCAATACCGAGTATATTAGCCTCTGTTGCATGGCTATAAACGATTGACTAACCTTGACTTTATGTCCTTGTGGTCATGATCAGCCATTGTGCAGAAATATGTGACCTTAAACACCAATAAATAATTAAATAGATAAATAAATAAGACAGCCTGTGTTGAAAATACTAAAACTGTTGTCTTTACAAAAGTTTATATGACTGCAATGGTATGATACCTAAGCAACCAGTCTAAATTAAATTATAAGAATTGAAGTTAATTATCTGTCTCTTTATTGAAATATGCATGGATGGGCATGTTAAGTTTTGTTTGAAGAGCAATACATATAGCCTATGAATTATTTCATCCTTTTTTAAAACACTGGCAAAAAATATCGTGAACATCTTAAACTCACAATATGTCTATAAAGAAGCATCTCCAAGCTTTCTTCATGTTTTTTCGAATTTTTATCCTCTGGTATCCCAGAAGCTCATTTGAAATTCAACATGGTTCAGTATACACTTATTTCTCTTTGGCATAGGTATATGTGGGCAATGTAAAATGTCAAACTGTGTTTGTTTGAATGAAGAGAAGTTGTGCACTATTTCAGTGTGACAATTTTGTGGCATAGCAAATCTGTGCTGCAACATATTTTACCAGGGCTCTACTGTCTGCAGTCTACAGTGACTACTTTGAGGAAAATTGAAATAGGCGCCAAATAAGAACTGGTATATAAATGAATAGTGTATATTTTTGCATGAACTGTTATCTGGTAGAGTGCTATATTATTTTTGATCACCAAAATTTGTTCATATGTCTTTGCCTTGTTACAATTTATGAGAGAGTGCCTGTAGGCACTCTCTCATAAATTGTAACAAGGCAAGTCCATAGAGACTAAATAATTTCACTTCAAAGTTAATAAAAAGCACATCCACAGAATATGAATCCTTTGCACTTCAGAGTAGAGCCCAAATATTTCTTCCACCACTCTACCACTTAAAAGTAGTTTCTGTATGGTTTAGTGTTGCTGTTATCATTGTCTTTGCAGGTATTGGAAAATGGGAGTGATTTATTTGTAAAGCAAGGCAAATATGGGAAGGTTCATCAGTCGAATGCATACATGATCTTTAAGACACAGACCTTTGATCCTGCTCACCTGGTAAGTTAACTGTATGTTCCAATAAAACTAATATCCTCGCCCTCTGATTGGACGAGAGCTCCTTTAATTTTTTGTATGTGTATGGCTCCAGCGGCATATGTTTATATCTAATGCCACCAAGTGAAATATTTGTAAAGATGATAAGAATGGGAGGAGATTCAAAGTGTATACTGCACATAAAATCTTTTTTTTTTTTGGCCATTGATGATTCTTTTTTGTATACCCACA
The DNA here is from genome assembly GCA_031216915.1 of Pictodentalium vernedei. Classification (NCBI taxonomy): domain Eukaryota; kingdom Metazoa; phylum Mollusca; class Scaphopoda; order Dentaliida; family Dentaliidae; genus Pictodentalium; species Pictodentalium vernedei. The sequence continues at coordinate 275,526,639 of CM062291.1, forward strand.
ACCCACTTTATAACAAGGTTGATGTTACTCCATCTCAGTTAAAATCATAAACTTGTTCATGATTTGATCTGAGATGAATTTACATTGAACTTTATCTAAGTTATTGATTTTTAGCTCACCTGACTGAAAGTCAGGGTGAGCTTTTCTGATCACTTTTCGTCCGTCGTCCGTCGTCCGTCGTCCGGCGTGAAGGTGGTGTTTGGGTCTTTTTCTTCCAAACCACTGGCCGCATGTTAATGAAATTTCATGTGAGTAGGGGTTATATAGCGGCATTTTGATTTTTGGGCAAATTAGGTTTCGGCTCATATTGAGCAGAGGGGTGGGGCAAAAATGCTCCAATTCTTAAAAAATCTTCTTCTCAAGAACCAGCAATAGCAGAGACTTGATATTTGGTATGCAGCTTCCTTTTGAGGTGTAGACTCAAGTTTGTTCAAGAGAAGTTTGTAGGTCTATACTTGGCGATGTTATGGGAGGAGCAAAAATTTTGGCCCCACCCCAAATTTCTATTTTTTAAACCGAGAGGCCAATTTGAACCAAATTTTATGTGAGGGCTTATTGGGTCATAAGTACCTAATTTATGCAGAAATTTTTTTTCCTGTAGCCCCGTGGGAACCACAGGAGCTAAAAATAGAAAAAAATTAAAACGCCTATATCTCAAAAACTGCATGGCAGTGAGAATTTTTATTTGGTGTGAAGCTTTCTTGGGACCAACAGAAAGGATTGGTAAAAAAAAATTGCTATCGGTTTTATCATAGGGTACTTTTTCGGGACTCTGAAAAAGTGCTGAGTCAGTATTTTTTAACACAGTAGGCAATGGGAAAAAAATAAAGAATTGTTTTCTTCCAAACCACTGCTCTAAAAGCTTTCATATTTTACATATAACATCTTTGGAACATTGATTCACATATTTGTAGAAATCAAATTCCTCGGTCCATATTTGGGTTCCCTATGGGAACCCAAATGTTCAAATTAGTGCAATATGAGGGATATATTTTAAAAATCTTCTTCTTCGGATCCACAAATCAGAATCTTTTGATATTTGCTATGCATCATCCTTAGGGGGGTGAGATTGATGTTTGTTCAAGCCAAGTCCCTGAGTTCATATTTGGACTCCCTTTGGGAACCCAAATTGTAACTTAGTGCAATACGAGGTATATTCTTTTAAAATCTTCTTCTTCGCATCCACCGGTCAGAATCTTTTGATATTTGGTATACAGTATGCTTAGGGAGGTGAGATTCAAGTTTGTTCAAGTCAAGTCCTTCGGCTCATATTTGGTCTCCCTGTGGGAACACAAATTATAACTTAGTTCAATATGAGCAATATTCTTTAAAAAAAATTTTTTTTTTCAGATCCACCAGTCAAAATCTTTTGATATTTGATGTACAGCATTCGTAGGGGGGGGGGGGGGGGGGGGGGGGGGGGGGGGGGCTGAGAGTGAAGTTTGTTAAAGCCAAGTCCCTTGGTTCATATTTGGGCTCACTGTAGAAGCCCAAATTATACCAAAATTTTTATTTTCCAAACCAAGAGGTCGATTTGAACCAAATTTGATATGAGGGCTTATTGGGTCACAAATACCTAATTTATGCCATAAATTGTTTTCCTGTCCCCCACGGCAACTACAGGAGCTGAAAAAATTTTTTTTTTTTGAATGCCCATATTTCCAGAACTACATGGCACTGAGAATTTTTATACAATGTGAAGCTTCCTTAGGGCCGGGAGAAAGGAATGGTGAAAAAAATGCCATTGGTTTTATCATAAGTACTTTTCCAGGACTAAAAGTGCCGAGTCATCATTTTTTAACACTGTAGGTAATGGGAATAACGTTGAATAATCTTCTTCTCCCAAACCACTGCTTCAGAAGCTTTTGTTTTTGGGTTCCCTATGGGAGCCCAATGTATAACTTAATTCAGTATGAGAAATATTCTTAAAAAATCTTTTTTTTCTGATACTCCTCTCAGAATCTTTTGATATTTGATTTTTAGTTTTCTTAGAAGCGGCAAATTGAAATTTGTTCAAGTTCTGGTTTATTGATAAAATTGGGCCCAGTAACCAATTCCTGCGTTGAAAGCCCTGTAAAGTGGGCAGTAATAGGCATAAACGATTGACCAAACCTGATATTATAATTATGCCTCTGTAATGATGTAGCCTTAGAAAGTGACCTTAAATTCCAATAAATAAATAGATAAATTATTGAGTACCCAATATGGGGATCTAACATATGAACACTCTGGGTTACTAAGTAGAGAAAACACTTTTATGTTGAAAAACTGATAATAACCACAAGGCAGAATCCCTTGCTATTTTGGTGATATGACTCGGCCAGTATCAGGTGAGCGCCCTCAGGCCCCGTGGGGCCTCTTGTTTGTTGTCCAGTTACAGTACGTGGAGGGTGGATTACTACCAAAACACCCGTCACCGCTGGGGTGACTGCGAGTGTAGAGGATTAAAACCTGCGGTGGACTCACTCGTCCATGTGTACAATCACTGCGATCTCGAGTGACGGGGATTAGTGATAAAACTGACAAATGAACAATTAAATTCAAAGCTCGAGTGGTGTCACCGCGACAACGAGTGGCCGAGATTATCTTTTCAAAACATCTGATGTGAATAAAACGCCAATCCATTGTACATTGTATATTTGTACACTTTAAAATTCAAATTGAAAATATTTTGTCGGTGTTATGCCCCCGCCCCCTTATTGTCGGCCACGAGTTTTTGAGTCGGTTCAGAAATTCAGTTCCGGATGCCAGAGACGTTTTGACAGATCACAACAAAATACAAATTCGCCAAAGCATTGTTGGTCTTTATTTCTTATTTAAAAATTTCCAATGCGACATCATTTATGAAGAAACAATACGCGCTGTCAGTTTGGTTTCGCCACTCGTCATAAACAAAAACGGTGCAGCTCGAATAAAAGTTTTCGGGTACGATTCAATTTCACGACTCCAGAGCATAAAAAAAAACCCAAAAAACACACGGGCTACCGAGGTGTGTACAAGGCCCATAATCTTATTCTATTTTACCGTCATGATCAGGGTTAAATCACGATAAAACAGCATTAGGAAAAACTGTTAGCATGAAACATGAATGACATAGCTGCATTTGATGAAACTGGAATTTACCTTACCTTTTCAGTTGAAAAACTCTTAAAAGGTGAGAGTGATCCATTGCAATTTCACTGAAATCTGGAGTTGAAACTGAACACCTGTCACAGCGTTCCCAGATATGGCGCGCTTCAATTCTCGCGACAGATCAGCAGTTTACCAAAGTGTCATTGTTAATGTGTGAAACTAAAAGCCTCAACCAAACCTTTAGTGGGAGTTTTTAGTTTCAAATATTAACGATACGAACATAAAGGACATTTGCCCCAAACTGGGAAGGGTGCATGTACTTTATCGGGATTTTTGCCAGGGCATCTTCTATCAGTTTAAAAAAAAATAAATCGTCCCATCCGAATCCCTTTAAAATCGCCCTATAACATCACCACGACCTTCCCCGGCACTGATCCCACTTAATTACAAATATAAATGAATAGCGTGGCGATAAAACGATTACAACAGGTTTTGGTGGTGCCTGTTGCCCTTTTTAGAGGACTTCCACCCAAGTCGTTGATTTCCTTGCTCAATTTTACCAGTAAAACAGATGTTGTGTACCAGAGAAGAAACACAGTCCCACCTTTCGGGGTTCTGGGATACATGTGTAAATAAATAAATGAATTTTACCGGTTTTTTTGAGATGATTCGTTTTGATGCAACTAATCTGGTGTCTAATTTCATACTAATTAATGAATGAATGAAAATTAGAAACCCAACTCGCAATACAATGCATGCCAGGTGCTACTTTTTGTGTTGATGACTATACAAACTGAAGTCCAATGTGTGAAGAGGAATTAAGAGGCAAATTGTTTTAGTGGCCATCAGCTTCATGGCTTTATTGGGGCTTCTCATAAATTCACAGCTTTGTGGCTTTATTTATGTCTTCCCAAAATATCACAGCTTTATAAGCAGAAAAAACAAGTGCATTTATTGGCTAACGTGGAGCAATGTTTTGGTAAGACATCTCTTTAAATACGTGCGGTATACCGGTTTTGCTGTACATTTTTCAACATGGCTTTGAGACAAACTTATGAGTAGACCCAGTCATTACTTGGTTAGGTATTTTGAAGACGACACTCTGCAAGTTCGGGCAAGCCAGTATTTTTTGTCAGATGCCCACGCCATTGAGAAAGGTGGAAAATATAGAGTTCAATGGGGAGGAGTGCAGTCTGTTGGTGAAGCAGAGGTAAGTGCTACAAAATATTTTACAATACAGTACGGGGAGGTTAGATTGCTAGATCTCACACCGTGAGGGTGGAATTACATGTACAACATGTATGGTTCATTGCTGTAGGCTGAAATGTAGGATGGACAAAAATGGTGGCGACCCGAAATAATCAAACGACGGAGAAGGGAGGTGCACATTGGGCAATGTGGAAAATCTCTTGTTATCTTAATAGAAGTTAATTTGATAAATTGGCAAGTAGGCCCTACTGGTGGTGTTGGGACTTGTCCATTATCATTCTACGTGGAAGCCATGCACACAAAAAACAAACATTAACAATTATAAATGTATTTTATTTCCCCCAACATGTATTTACAGCATGAATCATACAACTACCACATATACCTGTAGCATCAAATTTGTCGTGTGGGTACAGTTATAGGTATACAAAAATATAAAAAATACACATTTCGTTATCCGTTGCTTAACGTAACGGTAAAAGCCGAAAAGTTTGTTATTATTATACTACACTTTTTTCTTTTCCAGCAGCCACAGGGCCGGAGAGAGGGTGGGCGACTGGGATAGTAATCCCCTGGCATCTGGTCTGATCCAGGAATGTTATACCACCCCCCCCCCCCCTCCCCCCAAGTACATCTGAATGGTGCTCAGCTTTTGACAGAATTTGTGGTGCATGATTTTTGAAGTGATAACTTGACATACATGTAGTGCATTACTCTCACTGGATGCACACTCATCACTGAAGAGCTAGCAAATTTTAAAAATGTTGCTAAAAATGAATGATCACCCCAAAGCCATCAGAAGTCTCCAATTTGCAGTTTTCAAAATTCAATGACGGCCGATCTTTACATTGGTATCTCACCAGTTTCAAAAGCGGGGGTGGAGGTTGGGGGGGGGGGGGGGGGGGGGGGGGCAGGCAGGCAGAATTATCCGGGGTCTCATCCCCACCTCTCCCACCCCAAGCAGTCCTGACGGGGATGATATGGGTATTGAGAAGGAATAGTGACTTACATGCAACATTTGTTTCAACAGGTTTTAGAATGTGGAACCTCTGCCGACATGAGCAAGATGCGACAGGAGGAGTTGAACAGACAAAGAAATGCCAAACAGACTAAAACCCAAAAGGTGATTATTTCAAACGTGTACATGCATCATTATACTCTTGATTAGATAATAAATAATAAATGTGAATAAAAGATAATAGACAATACGTGGAAGGCAAATTACGACTAAATCACTGGTGTAGATTTCCCACCCGGGGATTATTCTGAGAACAGGGCACAATAAGAGGTCCTCCTAAATACCAATACCAGAGCTGCACAGACCCCCCCCCCCCCCCAGAACCGCACAGTGGAGCCACTTAATTGGAGATCTCTTAATTATATATCCCTGTTAATTGAATATAACTGCCCCACACAAAACCATCTACCATACCTCTAGTACCAATTAATTATTTGAATATAGGTTATAGAGTAACCTCCTGTTAATTGAATAAAAAATCTTGCAACCTGTCGAGAAATCACCCTGACTCTCCACAGTTTTCCTTTGTTTATAGACCTATTTGGCCTCAGTACATCTAATACAGGTATTTAATCTATTATAACTTGTTTGACAGAGCTCATGGAGCTCTGTCAAACAAGATATAATAGAATAAATGCCCAGATTATCTCTAGAATATAGGAAAGTGACACAATTTCTGTTTATTGAATACTCCTGTTAATTGAATAATTTTCATTGGCAAAGTTGCTATTCAATTAACAGCGTTCGACTGTACATGTATTTATGAATCTTTGCTCCAAATTAAGTTATTGCTTGGGTGGAATCTCCTCTCTGCGAATATGGTAATATTGCGATGGTGTATTTCACAGCCAACAAGTATCTCTTATATGTATTTCTAACAACGCAGTGAAAGCACTAGCAAACTTTCATCCCACGAACCAGATTGCCCAGGAGTTGAAAGCTTGCTAGTGCTTTTCTGAACCGACGTACATGTTTTGAATCTTATGAACAAGGAATTCTAATTGTTTTGATTTCTGCAGGGTTCAGATTCTCCACTGCCTTCTGAATTGCAATCATCAGATTCATCACCACCATCGTCACCAGAATCAATAATCCAACCAAACCCATCACAAAAGAGGACCACTGTTCCACCTCAATCACCACAACCTAAACGCAGAAAAAACACAAAAAGGAAAGAGACAAAGGTGATTATTTATTAAATAATTCAGTTATCCCTTGCCCCATTCTTCCTCATCTCTCCGATTAGCATATTAACCCTCTCCTTTGAGTCTCCCACTAACCACATGTCCTTCATTCTCCCACCCCACTTCCCCATTACACTCCCAGTGAATCTTATTCTTTCAGACTGGTAAACATGTCTTTTTTAGATCTTTTAGTAACGATTGTGTCTGGACACTTTGCAGCTTGTCATTGAAATAAACAATACTTTCGTCGCTGGACGATTCCGGAAATATCTTGTTTGGGATATCTCCAGTTGCTCTGCCACCCAATTCGCGCACAACTGGCACTACTTTATAAATGTGGTCGATATATTTGTTACACATCTCTTCTGTCAAGTCATTTTCCCAAAAGTCGTTTATGAAATTCACTAGTTCCTCTTTAGTTTTCGGTGTTCTCTTTGAAACATGCACTTTGACAGCATTCCATACCATTTCAATTGGGTTCAAGTCAGGGCTTTCTGAAAGAGAGATACATGTACTAAAATACTTAGCATAAATATGATCTGATATTATCGACCTCCATGGACAGTACAGCCGCCGTGGACACTTCTCGCGAGTGCGCAATATTTTGTGAGAATTACACTAATTATAGGAATAATTATCAAAAGTTTCATTAATGAAACACAATGAGTACAACCGTTGCTTCATTAATTAAAAAATGTGTTCCAAATGGTTTTTATTACTTGGTGAACATCACTATTATTACCAGTCCATGGCGACTGTACGGAGGAATGCAATCAACTCTGACCCAAATCGGTTATTTCCCCCAACAATTAATTTCGACCAACTTCGGTAAATTCACCCCACTAGTTTCCCCGACTTTTCCGAAACAGATTAACAGTTTGATAAATGGGTGGGGATACTGTAGGGTATTGTAGACAGAGGCGATTTTCTGTCGCCTAGATAGGGTCATTGATAAACGTATTTTTAAAAGAACACCATGGAGAGGGTGTATTGGCAGAACTGTTGTGATAGAGTAATAAAACAATTTTTCAATCACTTAAAATCAGAAATACGTTCAGCGATTTTTTTTCACTTTATTAAAATTGTCAACAGTCAATTTTGTCTCAACACTCTGAACACATTCAAACCTGTACCTGAACCGCCCTCATGTGCAGTTTGGCTAAGAAATTAGAATGAGTAGTAAGGGAAGGCCATATGGGGAAGTGACACTGAAAACTCCCATAGGGTTTTGAATATTTGGAAAATTCACGTCTAGAAGGAATATGGGCAACTGATTTAACACTGAAAATTCCCATCGATATTTTTATTCCGCAGTGCCATCGGACTCTAGAAGAAATATGGGCAAATGATTTAACACTGAAAATTCCAATAGATATTTTCACGCCAGAGTGTCATCAGCCGATGGCACTAAGGAGTAAAAATGTCTACGGGGATTTTCAAAAAATTCAAAATCCTATTGGAGTTTTCAGTGTTAAGTCACTTCTCCATACGGCCTTCCCTTACGTATGTACATGAAGAATATGTTTTTTACAGATTATGTATATGTATTTACCTGCAGGCCATTTCCACCAGTTGATCTGTCATCTTTCCATAAATTTCTTTGCGTAGTTGGATGTATGTTTTGGATCATTATCCTGCACAAATCTATGGTTCTCTTGAAACTTTTCGGATACATACGGACAAAGAACTGCTTTTAGTATAGCTTTTGTGTAAAATTTTTTGTCCATGATGCCACCAAATAATAGTAGTGGTGTCTTTCCTTTTCTGCTTATCCCATCCCACATATGCACCTTGAGTGGATGTTTGGGTGCACTAAACATTGGGGTCAAAGAATCAATTTTTCGGTAACAATTGATTTTATTGTCATGCAGTTGAATTGTACTTTCGTCACTAAAAATCCAATTTTCGAATTTTTCATTTCTTTCAATTAGTTCGTTGCTGAAAGTGATTCGTCGTTCCTTATTTTTGTCACTAACTAATTGGCAATATCTTGGTTTGGATGAGGTCCAGCCAGCACAACGAATAGCTTTTATTGCCGTTTTTTTGGATACCGTCACTCCCTTTTCCAATAACTCCTTCATGATATCCTTGGACGACAAAGTAGAGTTTTCAGTCAGTAAACTATTAATATACTCTATGTGATTTTGATCAATGTTCTCAAACACGTGTCTCTTTTTTTCCACTCTCAAAATATCATTAAACAGGCCCTTTCTAAATTGGTCAACTATATATCTCACATTATGAACAGTTATTTCCTTATTCTCCATAGTTCTAAAAATGGCAATTGGTTTCCATCCATTTCTGTGTTTCTCTATTATTTCAAGTTTTTCTTCATGTGACAATTTTGACGGAGGCATGATGCTTCTGAATGCTACTGGTAGAGTGTGCCTCAATTTTTAATGAACATGTAGTGGTAGTCTGCTAGTTGGAAAACGTTCATTGGTCCGCTCGCAAGGGCAATAAAATAATTAAGTCACACTGATGTGGATAATAAAATTTTTCACACATTTGTATTGAACACGAATGTGTTGTATGGAATGTTTCTACAATTAGCGAGACTAAAATAATAATAAAGACTTGGAAGTTTGTGTGTGTGTGTGTGTTTGTTGGTGGAGGGGGGGGGGAGGGAGTAGTACTTCACACTGCCAATATGTATAGTATTTCATTGATCAGTCAGAATAATTATGTGGGTTTCTTTTTCTTTCAGCTAAAAAGTGGAAAACGGGCTGCCAAAGGTGTGAAATTGGTTGGTGGACAGGAAAGCAGATTTGATGAGTCAGATACAACAGACGAGGATTCTTCCCCTATTGCTATTCCTTTGTTCAGTGTTTCTTCTGCTGCTCCTTCTTCTACTGCTCCTTCTTCTACTGATGCTCCTTTTTCTACTGCTCCTTCTTCTACTCCTTCTGCTGCTCCTTCTTCTTCTGCCGCTGCTTCTTCTTCCTCTTCTCCTTTAACTGCTTCTTTTACTGCTCCTTCTATTACTGCTCCTTCTTTTACTGCTCCTTCTTCTGCTGCTGCTTCTACTGCTGTTTCTTCTTCTGCTGCTTCTTCTGTTCCAATTTCTTACCCTTCATCTTATTCTACCAACTGTAATCTTCCTTCTTCTATGTTTGAACCGACATTTTCTTGGTCCTATGGTTCAGCAAATTCTTTTCCTCAACCCTCACTTTACTCACATACTCCTGTTTCATTTTCTGGCTCCTTCTCTGTTGCTCCTGTGACTTCTTCTTTTGTATCACAGTCTTTTTCTTTACCTCCATCCTCATGTTCTCTCCCAGCTCCACTCACACCTGTTTCTGTTTTCATGTCTCCTTCCACTCAGACTGAACCTACAAATCTTACTCTTCTGAGTCCGAGAACAACAGGCACATGCACAACACCAACCAGAGATAGAATACTGGTAGTACTGAATAAAAAAATAGACACCCTTAATAAGAGGATGGATACTTTCGACATACAACAGAGACGAATAGAAAGGAAGTCAGACAAAATTTTAGCAGCACTTCGTCAGCTTATGGGTCGAACCTGGCCAAACAACCAATTTCTATCCAGCTGTGATACAGCGTCCGAAAGCTCCGATGACCAACCATTCCATCTGAACACAAATCCACCTGCAAACCTACATGTACATGTAAATGATATCTCGGATATTCCTGAGTGTTTTTTGTTACAAAATGAAGAATTAAAAAGGATAAAAACACACTCAACAGGTCCGGGGAATTTTGCTAAGAATATAACTTTTCCCCGAACTTTTTAATTCTGCCAACACCAGAGTGAATTTTTCGTACTACGGAGGAGGTGTACTCAATAAGAGTGAACTAGACCCAACAAGAAAGACATATATTGAAAGATATGTTCTGCATTACTATCCAGAATTTAGGGATAGTGATTCTTGGAAAGATCGCATAGTGCCCAAAATTAACGAAGCTCTCCGGAGGCCAGTTAAAAAAACTTTAAATGCTATGTAAATACCTGCTGTTTGTGAATCTTGTGCTAGAAAGTTAGTAGTGGTAATGTGAAGGGGGTTGTGGTGTTCGATAGCAATGCTTCCCTCATTGTAGCTATACGGCTGCAGGACTATGATGGCTCTTGTGTTCTGTTGGAAAGGGGCGGGGGTGTGGGGGGGGCACGATTTTAAAAATACCCGATGAGCAATTTGATAACAGCAAATGTAGATTAGATCAAATAAACAACTTCATGTATGCAAAAAAGAGCATTCTTTCTTGCCGACGTGCAATTGTTTATTTGGTATAATCTAGCCTCAGACAATGCCCTCGATTGAAAAAAAGAACATACATGTACATATAAGTTATGAAACATATTTACGAAAAATATAAATAGACAGATTTATTTATATTTATTTATTTATGTTTGAGGTCGCATACTTATGCACAAAGGCTAATCGTGACCGTGACAGTTTTACGTTTAGAGTACCCACAGAGAACCACCGAGTATAGTCGAGCAACTGTCAGCTCCTCTGTTCAAACTCCGCCTAAGCAGGGTTACAGCGGTTGAAGACACGCGCAGTATGCCTTAGTACACGGTGTCATCGTGCTCACATGTAGGCAACCGGGATAAAGTATCTTGCCCAAGGACACAACGCAAATCATCCCGGAAGCTAGGTGGACATTTGACAATATTTGGAAATAAACTAAAATAATTTGTTGGCATGGTATTTTTTCGGCATTTCTTTTGAGGAGAAAATAAAATAAAGTTTACCATTGAAACGGGTGCATTACATTTGTTACAATGAGGGTCAGAAGGAATATAAAATGTTGGAAAATGTATTTTTTATATGGTGGACATTTGAAATAATTTTTCTTCGAAAATACAGCTTATGGTCTAACATTGAAATGAGTGCATTACATTTGTTCCAATGGGAGTCGTAAGCTACATTTTGGAAGAAAAGTAAAAAGTTTCTTGTAAAGTTAATAAAAATATCTTTTTTGTATTTTTACATGTTCGGTAGATATTTGCTGGAAAATGGTTCGGTATTTTTTATATGTTCTACATATTATTTCTCTAGCAGTTTTTAAATGAATCACACGGTTGATACTATTGTTAAATGATGAAAGAAATAATATTTGTATGTGACCAGTTTTATGACTGTTATTCTTACATTGTTTGTTGTTACAGTAATAAATCATAATTGATGTTTTGTGCTCCTTGTTACATTGTTACCCACTATCAATTAAGCTACCACCAAAAGTAGGTGTTAAAACAGATGTTAGGTGTGATAAATTGTTGCTATCACAGAAACTCAACGGACTGGACCAATAATACAAAATAAAATATCGCGGACTCCATTAAATATTATTGCCCGAAAACACTACAGCACCCTCGGGGAGAGGAAGCACCTTTGTGAGAGGATCTCCTCTTGCTCTGGTCCTCACCCGAGGGTTCAGTCAACGACCTCCACAAAGTCATCCCAACGCCACTGATCATCCACCCTGAGACAACTTCCGAATATGAGAACCCTTCCCCCCCCCTTTAACGCGCCTTGACATGCAGCTACCAAATAGTATAAGTCACTGAGGGTCGAACGGGGCTGGCCCCACAGCGTCCCTGCACACCTTCAGTGCACGATTCGCCCTCGTTGTCTTTTTTGCTTTTCAACTCGATGGGCAGAACTCAGTTGGATGAGGCAACGTTACGACGAAGGTCTCGGATTTCTCTCCACGTTTTCTTCGATGGCTTGTTTGCCATCTTTGTGTAAAAAAAACAAAATTTCCCAACATGTTCGTGTAAACTTTATTGATGAATAAAGAAGTTAAATACTCTTTCAATTGTTTTAAGTTATTTGAACTTCATACGTTGACCTCGGCGAATGCAGGCGATCAGAATATCAACTCACCCCAAACAGCCGCCTTTTGTTGCATGAGTGACCGGTATGCATTTATAATGAATGCGAACGATGTGATTTAACAACTGGACAGCTGCTCCCTGTTTTTAAAATTGTTATTAGGGAACCGGTTACAAAACTGTCCCGACATGAATATTTATTTGGGTGGGGGAAACATCCTCCATGTGACTGAAGGTTCAAGAATGCGACTTCTCGAAATGACATTCGTTCACAAATTCGTGGGTTTTTTTTAGCCATAATTATGTTATTCGTCTAGATGCCCCCTCCGCCCCCCTTTGCCTCGCAAAGTTCCCCGACTTGAAATGATAAGCGTTCATATTAACATGCAATGGCATTTCAATATTCAAATGCATCATTTAGTCAGAAAAACGTGTGACTGGTATTGAATGTGAATTGTGATGAGAATAAATGTTACTGTACGGGAATGCCGAGCGTCGGGAAACCATACACAAGTCGGGAGACATTAATTAATGTCGTTCTCAAAATATTTAATCCTTGTCACTCGGATCCGCGGTGGTCGGGGTGACAAGTCGGGAGAGATTAATTAACATCGTTCTTAAAATATTTAATCCTTACCACTCGGATCCGCAGTGGTCGCGGTGACTATAAACAAAATTGTCACCGACATTCTGCAGTGGATCACTAGCAGTCCACGGCGAAAATGCCACCGCAAGGGCGTTTTGGTAGTAATCCACCCTCCACGTACTGTACATTGTGGGATACATGAGAGGTTTTTTTTTCTAAATTTGTTCTTGTTAAAGTTGTCTTGTTCATTCAAGTTGCCTTGTTCATTTCACGAGGTGGGTTTTGGGCTATGGGTATGGTCTTATACTTTATTATGATGAATTGACAGTAACGTGGTCTGAGATTTGCAACTCCGAGTGTATGTTCAACATCGAGAGCACGGTGGCTCAGTGGTAGAATGTTGGACTTCTATGCTAGAGGTCCCGAGATCGATCCCCGTCCGGGACAACCCACGTTGTGTCCTTGCGCAAGGCACTTTCTCTTGGTCGCCTACATGGGAGCACGATGACTCTGTGTACTAAGGCATACTGCCTGTCGTTGATGCACATGCCTTCAACCACTGAACTGAGTTAAAATGTTGAAGTGCTGACAGTTGCTCGTCGATGCTCGGTGGTTCTCTCCAGGGTACTCCATCTTCCTCCACCCGTAAAACTGTCACGGTCACGATTAGCTATTGTGCATAAGTATGTGACCTTAAACACCAAAAACAAACATAAACAAACAAACATGTTCAGCATCGATGCTTCACATCTCAGTTGAACATAAGTTCCAAGCTGCAAACTTCAGACCATGTTACCGTCAATTCATCACAATAACTTATAATATGGGTGCGCAATTTGTCTTTAAAACTATGAAATATGATTTTTAGCTCAACTTTGACGTAGTCAAATCTTTAGCTCAACTTTGACGTAGTCATTAGCTCAACTTTGACGTAGTCAGATTTGAGATTATGCCATGGCCCATTGTCCATATGTCCGTCTGTCAACAATTCAATACGGCTCAGGCTAGAGCCCGTATTTATGAACCGATCTTTACGAAATTTCTTGTCTTGGGTACCCTTGTTATCACCGTGGGACTAGAACGAGTGTTTTTGGGTGCGGTCCGAAATTCAAGATGACCACCAGGTACCATATTGTTCCGAAATTTGTGCAATCAGTTTTTTGTACAGAACTTCTGTATGAAAGTTCTGATTTGAATAAATTTTTGTCTGAATGTTTAGTAACATGGAATACATCACATATAATACAGGTTTTTTTCTCGTGCAGACATTATGCAAATGAGATGAACTTTGATTTATTCAATGCTACTTATACACAGTTTAAGAAAATAAACAACAACATCAGTATATATGGTCTCTATCTTTTCTTTGTTTTATTTATAAATTTTTACAAAACTTTGTTTGGCCTTTCTGAAGGTGATCCGGTCTGCCTCACAATAGCTATATGATCTAATGTCAGTAATCATCATGTTGTGATGCATGGTCATCACTGATAAATGTGACGGAGAACTGATATGACTGATTGTTAAGATGTGACAGAAAGCAAATGACTAGGTGCAAAGTCCACCATGGGTGAAGATTATATTGCAGCCTAGGTAAGCGACTGAATTGGGGAGGCGAGCTTGAGAGCATGCAAGTGTTCTCAAGCTCGCCACCGCCATGGAGAGGATTGTGAAGCAAACCGAACACCCCCAAGAAAGAAGTGGCTGAGACCAGTAGGTCAAGGGTGAAGAAGCTTCAATTGGTGGCAAATGAAATATAGCGCTGTGAGCCCAGAACGGACAGGACTAAACCACTGGTGGAAATGTTAATGACAGTACTGATGGACCCTGAAGTCGTAAATAGCTTGAAGTATATGGAGCCAGCAGTCAAAGTGAAGGCAGTTCCTGGTGAATGGTCCAGTAGACGAATCCATGAATGTGCACGGTTTGCAGCAGCAGAAGAACGAAGAGAACTCAGGCATTATTATGGCCATGTAATTGCATGCACACATGAAGAAGAGAGACATGCATTGACTGCATCAGAGCACAACACATCCGAGAATATCCACGAACTTCCATGTCGAAGAACAGGATGGCAGGATGACGACCATCCAGATGGAAATGTAGTGATTGTGTGTGACCACGAACGATACGGAAGCAATAGAGAACAACACACATATGGTGGGCAAAAACTGCTGAACATAAACAAAAATGTGGTCATTGGATCAACCAACAACAGATGATTCACAGGTTGTGAAGGGAAGGCTTAGTTATGAGCACATGGCACGTAGGGCATTGAAAATACACTTTCCATTTACATGAATGTAGCGAATATAGCAATCAGAAGACCAGTGACCTAAGACTTTGATTAAATGGTCTTCTACGTGCCCTGCGGCAGCAGAAGTAGCTGCACCAATGCGAAAAGAATGGCCATTGAATTGTGTGTTCGCATAACCAAGCATGGAGAGAAGTGCTTTCAGCTTAGCTATGAAAACATCACGAGTCAATGGCAGTCCATTCTCCATACAGAAAAGAGCTTCCAGGGAATTACATAAATGTGATTGACGCAGACGGAAATATTTGAGTAAACTTTTTATAGGACATACTGCACCTTCTGTGCCGTAAAGGAGGATTGTTATGCCCTTGCGGAAGGGATCAGTTTTTGAAGCTTGTAAAAACAGTGACATAACATTATCTTGGGCATTATATGACACATCACGCAGACAAAGATGTTGGTGGGGGTCAAACTGGGAATTGTGCATGGTGAACTCCCCACAGCGGAGAAAACCGAAAAAAGCTGAACAGCAAGCAGTGGCTAATAAGGCATCAATGTAAGAAGTAAAAACACCCTTCTGTAAGAGGTTGGTGATCTGGCTTAAGATGTGAAAAGCGATGGGTAAACGAGTGTGCCCTGGTGGTTTCTGTAAACGTTTAACACCACGCAAAAATAACTGTAAACGTAAAACCTGTGAATCATTGGTGTGGGTGAACGGAGCCGCGCTGTTAAACTTTAGACAAAAATAAAGTATACCTGCCAAGTACAATTTTACGATACTGAAAGCTAACCCCTTAACTCCAAGCAACATATGCTATCAAGATGTCCACGGTGAGATGTGGAAGAAAACTTGAGGGTGAAGTAGGGATTTGATATAGGATGCAAAATTCCTGAAAATTATGCAAGGTGGACAAATAGGCATCGTGAGTATTCGTACTGATGGAAGCGTGCCACACATCCTTCTGAATCTGGATCAGTCTAGGATCAGTGCGGATAATGCTGGTAGTGAGACCGGAGTCAGTTCCGCTTCTGGGACCAGATGATGGAATTCCTGATAACGAGAAATTAGATCAGCTGTAACATTGTCTCTACCTGGTACATGTTCGGCATAAAACATGAAATTTTGGTTGGCTGCACACCAAGTCAACCGTCGCATAAGTTTCATAATAAAAGTGTGCTTATAGGAACTGCAACCCTTCTTTAAAATGTGAACCGTTGCCATATTCTCACAATGGAAGACAATTCCTTGTCGACTCCATAAATGCCCCCAAAGCACTGTAGCCACAACGATGGGGTACAGTTCCAACAGAGCCATTGACATGGTGTCATGACAGTTTTTGAACTCATTGTGTAATTCTACAGACCACCTGCCTGGAAACCATTTACCTTGAAAGTTGTCTTCAAAACCCAATGCAGAAGCAGCATCGGTAAAAAGATGGAAGGCAGGTGCATGGGTGAAATTGGTTTCCAGAAACAAGGACACTCCATTCCAGTTTGAGAGAAAATTATACCATATGGTTAATTCACTTCAACAACTCTGGTTCAGATACACAAAATGATGTAATTTTTTAGCTTTGACTGATAATGCAATAAGCACAGATATGAATGACTGAATGACCTTCCAGGAACAATGACACGACAAAATTTAAATGACCAAGAAGGCTCAGCAATTCTACCTTCTTGAATTTAGATTTTGACAAAAAGCGGGAGATGATATCGATGATATGCTCAACTTTGGTGAGAGGAAGACATGCTTTCATTTTTTCTGAATCCAAAATAAGACCTAAAAATTCCAGAGTCGTAGCAGGACCCTGTGTTTTGTGCATGGCAATCGGTATTTTGAGTCGGTGGAAAATCATGGTTAACAATGCCATAGTTCGGGAAGGCTCACTATGAGTTGGATCAATAGTAAGGAAATCATCTAATAAGTGCAGAATGTGTTGTATCCCATAATTATGTTGTGCTGTAGATAGTTGGTCGAAAATTTTTGGACTTGAGCGTCTGCCAAAAACTAACCTCACTAAGAAATAATATTTTTCTTGCCACTTCACCCCATGCAAATTCCAGAGTTCAGAGTTGATAGGTAATAATTTAAAGGCATCAGTAATGTCTGTTTTGCTCATCCATGAACCAGGTCCCAATTTGCATATAATTTTATTAGCATCATCAATTTTGCAGTAAGACAGAGAAAAAGATTGCTTGCAATGAGTTCATTAAAACTGGGAATGATGCTATTCTCGTGTGGAGCTGACAAATCTACAATCAAGCATTTCTTTTTTGAGTATTTGCCTTCGGCAATACCAGTTGGGCTGATTCTGTATATAGGGAAAGGTGGAAAAGTGAAAGGACCAATGAGATAACCTTTGCCTAGTTTGGTAGTTAAAAGAGAATCAACAACTTCTGGTTGGTCAATAGCTGAACGGAGGTTTTTGCATTCAAAAGTCTCAGTGGGTTGTACTTCGACACCAGTTTGAAAACCTTCGGTCAAACCATCAAGGAGATAATGTATGTAATTTTGATCTGGGTGTCTGCAGCTCCTTATGCAATCGAGCGGTGTTGATTGGTGTAGAAGCCTTACTCAGGGTAATTAAGGAAGGAGACATAATGGCAGACAATGCCTCTGAACATGCAGGGAGTTGGGAACATGCTTTATCTGACCCCTTCCCAGCCATTATGGGCAAGCCAGCACAATCAGAGTTGTTCTGGCAAACTGGAATGAGCTCACCAAATGCCCATCCATCTCATCGCGTGAGTTGCTTAAACCCTCAGACTCTTTGTTTTGTTCCCAAGCAATTTTGATTGCAGCGGTACATGCATTATTAAACATACACCTGGCATCATGGGAGTCTGCCGCATCAGTCACATTCCAATTCTTTGACGTGCATTCGGGCACAGTCTCACAGAGGAAGAGGGACTGATGGAGGGGAGCTCCTCCTGATGGAGGTAGTCATTTGTTAGAACCTTGAACTCTACAATTAGCAACAGAATGGTTACCTTTGCATTGTACAGAAGCATGCAAAAAACTACATGACGAGCGATTGCACCTCCTGGAAGAATTGAAATTATTGCAAATTTCCTTACCCATATGTAGAACTCTCAGACGTCCTTGAATGTCCAAACCACTTTTCGAGGGCCTCTTGGTCACATGACTGGGGGACCTCGAAAAATAATTTGTACTAGTATTAGTATTTACCCATGGACAAAATTCCGTTGAATGGTCCTCAAGATTGCAAATTTTGCATTTTAGCATCTGGTGACCAGCAAATATAGTGCTGAACAGCCTACTGTCCCTTCTACTGCAATCGACCCGTCGTTCGTTGTAAAGCAATTGATTAGCGGCCTGGGCTGAAAAGGCATTGTGATAGGAATAGAGAGGGTACCACAAAACTGTTGAGCCATTTCAACAATATCGTTTTCATAACGGTGCAGTTCTTGATGCCTACCTGGGAAGGTTTCACACATTTTCCTTTTAAAGATTGTAAACGCCATGATAAATTCTCCCAGAGAAAGCTGTTGAGAGAATCTAGGATCCGGACATAAGTTTGCTTGTCCGTCACATGTATTGATCGAACGGTTGGTGCATTTGATGCTATAATGGGGAATTAATAAACTTGACATGTTTACATCTTTACCTGTTAAAATTTGAAAACATAAAATGGGTGAGATTGTATCGATTCCTTGTAAAGTATTAGGGTCAGTGCCTGGTTGCGAAGGAGAGCAGAAACTTTGTGTGACCGACTCAAACCAGCACCCAGAGTTGTACCTGTATGATAATTTTTCAAGAAATCAGGATTGAAAGAAACGGGTGTTTTGCCATTATAGGTGTTTGAACCTCCAGTGAATGATTCCAGTGATGCTCCCCATGTAGTGTATTCAAAGGCCTGTTGTAGAGATGACACAGTGGCTTGTAGATCACGTAAGAGTCGCAAGATATCAGGCTGTTGTGGTCGTACCGGCAATTCTGCGCTATGCGACCTTGACTTGACATGTGATGTCATATCCGATTCGGGATTGCCGGACGACGCTGAAAAATTTGGATTAGATAGTATGTGGGCAGGCACAGTTGCAGTGTCCATGGCTGTTGGTGGAGTGGTGCGTTGTTTCGCCACATTACCCTTGTATAATTGCAGAAGAATTGGTTTGTTCAAGCCAGGTGGGACGAAAAATCCACCCTTCGACAGTTCTGAGCGTAACTTTCTGACAGTCCAGTTATCTGGATTCCAACTCTGCCTGCCGGTTTCAGTTTCTGAATCAGCAATATTGCGTGAATGAATAGTGTCACTGAGTGTGTTTTGACTTTCACTGTCAACGTTTCTAGAACGCGTCGCTTGTAAATATGTCCGTTTGGCTGGAGATCCCATCACTCATTGCAAATTTAGGCTGGAGCGACCCATTATCGTAATGAAGGATTCCTTTGTAAAGTGTACTTGTAACTAATAGAAACTGTCTCAGTCGGCGAAATCACACAGTGTTTCCACTGACTTCCAGTCATTTTCAATGCACAACACAGCATACCGAATTACAGTGAATATAGTAAACAAAGTTTTTAGCCTTACGAAATGACACAAACTCCGTCATTGTCACATACAATTGGTAACACAACGTCTGAAATGGTATGCGTGAATAGAGTTATTTTGAGAAGTAAGTGGGAAACGAAAAGTATTAGGAGAACAATTTCATATGATCTGAACAGCTTGCCAAACACAGAAAAACTGAGTCTGCTAAGAGGGGGGGGTGGGGGGGGGGCTTGGAAATAACAATAAGGTACTGTGTAATTTTGGTTACCATATTTGGTTATGCCTCCCTGTACGTATTCTGTAGAAATTTACTTCGTGTGAGTCATTTCAGTGCTTTGAAATTGTGTTTGCAAAGCTGTTGGCTGATATGGTAAGACCTGGAGTAGCTGCAGAGAAATTTCCTTGAATTCTACTGAGCTCAATTCTTTGCAACTTTTACACGGAAAGTTGGTGATTGTAAATATAGCATTCCCTTTAATGGATATCCAGGGTTGCATGTTACCATTTATACCTATGAGTGCCGAATCAGCATTGAAGTTACAAATGGTAAAACCAGGACCCTGTTTCTGTAGTGGATTTGGGACTGAAAAGTGTTCAGATGTGGTTCTGTTATTAATTAAAGCTGCACTGCTATTTGTTATAATAAATACAGTGGCATTCGCCTGATTGATTTGGCCTAAAGGTCCTATAGTATGGGTGGCTGTGGGGGGCTAGCATGCATTTGCTGAGGACATTGCTGTTCAATTCGCTCAAACTCCCATTAATACAATTTTAATGTATTAATTTAGAATAAGTGCACATGTCAATACGGTTTGGGCTAGAGGCTGTATTTATGAACCGATCTTCACGAAACTTCTTGGGTACCTTTGTTATCACCTTGGGACGAGAACGAGTGTTTTTGGGTGTGGTCAGAAATTCAAGATGGCTGCCAGTGGCCATTTTGTACCGAAATTAGGTACAATCAGTTTTTTGTACAGAACTTCTATATGAAGGTTCTGATTTGAATAAATTTTTGAATTAATGTTTAGTAACATGGAATGCGTCACATATAATGCAGGTTTTTTTCTGGTGCAGAAATTATACAAATTAGATGAACTTTGATTTATTCACTGCTACTAAAACACAGTAAGTGCACATGTCAATACGCCCCAGGCTAGAGCCTGTATTTATGAACTGATCTTCACAAAACTTCTTGGATACCTTTGTTATCACCTTGGGATGAGAACGAGTGTTTTTGGGTGCGATCTGAAATTCAAGATGGCTGCCGACGGCCATTTTATACTGAAACTAGATGAAGTGATTGTGCCCGCACAATACACAGGATTTTCCTCGTATTTTCAGTTCCTGAGCGTTTTCGTCTCAAAATTGAGAAGAACGCAGAAAAACGGATTTTTGATGAGCCTATCAACATACTGACGGTAGAAGATATAATTGCAAGACCTCTGTGCAGTATGCCAGCTCCCAGAGGTCACATCTAATGATATTCTGTACTGACCGCCAAGTCTCCATACATTGGAACAACCATAGACATTTCAAACTGCGCGTTATTACTATGTCGACCTCATTAAATGTCAACGAGTGGACGACATTTGCCAGTAAATCCATGTCAGTTGTAATTCCCATTCAGAAGTCCAAAACAACTGCTACCATAAGTGTTTCAATGAAGGTTACTTTTGAAGATTTCCAAATGCTTTTGCATCCGATTCTTATGCGTGGAGGCAGAAACACTACATGATGGGCAGTGATGTCGTGGTTCCTCACGATTGCAGAAGAAATATCTAGAGTTCAGAAATAAAAAACGAGCGCGTAATTGGGTGGGAGAGGGGGAGGGGGGGGAGGGGGGGGGTTCGGGTGGGAGCTGACAAATCAGTATGAGGAGTGTTAGTTTATGTCATTTCTTAATAAGTTCTACTTCTCCTTCAATAAACCTGATGGATTTGATTTGCACGACCACAACAAGTACAGGCCGAAAGTCAAGATTAAACACTTATGTATACTGTTGTCCACTTTAGAGGAATTCCACCAGGTATTGGTCATATTGCCACAACCCTTCCTGTTGCTTCTTATCTACATGTACGTTGCAGGGTCTTCGGGTAGATGAATAATTCTCAGTTATTTATCTATGCCATGAGCTCTTATGGTGAAAGCCTGAAATTGAAACGCGGGTACCAGAAGGCAACTTCCCAGGCTCGAAGTCAGCAGTATTTAAAAATTTGACATGTGTGTGGGGTGAGGGGGGGGGGGGGGCATATGTATACCTAAAGCTAATTCAAACTTGGACCCAAAGTCCGTAACATATTAGGCATATCCAAAGTGCACAGCCCGAGATGTGGGAGGGTATTTGAGGGGGGGGGGGGGGGGTGGCTCCCCTTCCCGACTTTTTTTAAATAAGAGGCTCTGATAACGATTCTCATTTGAGGCTTGTCATGGCTCTGCGTAATGGCGTGTGACATTTCTAAATCCCGCACTTTCCGGTCTCGGTTCTGGTCTGGTGTTGGGACTTGAATAATGAGTTCTTTGACAATCATGATATTCTAAAAGTTATATAAGAGGTCATTGGACAATTGTTAGCTTCGTTGGCTGCTGGGTCTGAGTCTATGCCTCACTGGTCAGAAATTATTTTCCGACAGAATGTGTAAATTTTCGACAGAGATGTTTATTGGGGTCGCGGTTCGCCACCGTCGCACACCCACCTTTTTTTGGGGGGGGGGGGGGGGGGGGGGGGGGCAGAGTTTCCCAGTCCTCAATCTGGCTACAGCAACTAATTCCAGGCCTTCGTGGTGCTCTATTACTTTTGGCTTCCATGTCAGAATGTTAGGAAGCAAATGGATAGTTGCAGGTAGGTAATTGTCGGGTTATTTCTTGTAATTAGACACCCTTAATGTTTTAATGATTTTTCACTCAAAACGTAAAATGACACTTAACGCCTACACTATACAATCTAAAAGCGCATATTTTTTCTGAATATATTACAAATTACAACAAATCATTTGAATTGGTATTCCATCAGCAAGGACTGATTAAGTAATACTAAATATTTAAAAGAAACGCGAATACCAATGTTTGCGGGTTTTACTGAAAATTTTGATTTCAAATTATGTACAGCGTTCACTGAAGTTGAGGTCGCCGGGTGCAAAATGATCAATGTTTTTCAGACGTGTTTCCTGGCATGGACGCCCGAGATGTAGAGTCCAACTAATGGGTGTTTGTGTTGGGTGGGGGTTGGGCAGTCGCGTCGGATAGTTTTACAGGTGGAGGAAGAGCCTCAACATCCAAATTCTGAATTACGGCCACTTTAACCCGTCTCGTAGTACAGTTTCGTCAGATCAAAGTGGCGATCGAAAGAAAGAAGTTTGGTTTTTGATCAAACATTTTCAGTCCCAACTGGACCAAAAAATTTCCAGGTAACAAAAAAATATTTTTTTGTCTCAAAATTGACCAAAACGCATAGAAAACCGAAAAAAAAAAATCCGTTTTTTGTTCAAAAGTTTCCAAGTCTGAACCGGAGTGGTAGTTCTCCAACCATCAGAAGCCAAGTGGAATAAAACCCTATTCCCATGAGATGGGGAAGGTTTAAAGAGACCGCGAATGTTGCCATTTCAACCACGGAAGCCTTATAAGATTCAAGAACGTCGATTATTCTCATGCCAAAATGAGGGTGTACGGACCGTTGGGAGGCCGAGAGTGTACATTTGGCGATCACCCGAAGCCAAATGCAACAGGATTGTGCTTCCACACTCCGGGGAATCTTTTTATCTATATGCGGGCTATAGATTTTCAATCACCACCGCTTTTAACCCACTCCGGTAGCAAAGTATAATGAGGTAATAGTACCTGTCCGAAGACCCGACCAAAAACTTCCAGGTAAAAAAACAATTTTTTTCGTCTCAAACTTGACCAAAACGCGTAGAAAACCAAAAAAAAATCCCATTTTTGTTGAAAATTTTCCAAGTCCGAACCGGAGTGGTAGTTTTCCAGCCATCAGAACCCAAGTGAAATAAAATCCTATTCCCATGGGGTGGGGGAACGGTTTAAAGAGGCGGTGAATGTTGCCATTTCAACCACGGAAGCCTTATAAGATTCAAGAACGTCGAGTATTTTCATGCCAAAAAGAGGGTGTTCGCATGGTTGAGAGGCCGAGAGTGTACATTTGGTGACCGCCCGAATCCAAATGCAACAAGGTTGTGCTTCCACACTATGGGGAATCTGCTTGTCTATATACGGGCTACACATTTTTCAATCACCATCGCTTTTAACCCACTCCGCTAGTAAAGTATAATCAGGTCGTAGTAGCTGACCGAAGACCGGACCAAAAACTTCCAGGTAAAGAATTTTTTTTCGTTTCAAAATTGACCAAAACGCACAGAAAACCGAAAAAAAAATTCCGATTTTTGTTCAAAATATTTCAAGTCCGAACCGGAGCGGTAGTTCTCCAGCCATCAGAAGCCAATTGATATAAAACCCTATTCCCCTGGGGAGGGGAAAGGTTTAAAGAGACCGTGAATGTTGCCATTTCAATCACAGAAACCTTATACGATTCAAGAACGCCGAGTATTCTCATGCCGAAAGGAGGGTGTACGGACCGTTAAGAGGCCGAGAGTGTATTCTGGCGACCACCCTAAGCCAAACTCAACAAAATTTTGGTGTTGTGTAAAAAAAAAAAAAATTTTTTTGTCTCAAAATTGAACAAAACACAAAAAATAAAGACAAACATTTCCGTATTTTGGTCGAAAAGTCTGAACCGGAGTGGTAGTTCTCCAGCCATCAGAATCCAAGTGAAATAAAACCTTATTCCCATGGGGTGGGGAAAGGTTAAAGGAGACCGTGAATGTTGCCATTTGAATCACGGAAGCCTTATACGAGTCAAGAATGCCGAGTATTCTCATGCCAAAAAGAGGGTGTATGGACCGTTGAGAGGCCGAGAGTGTACTTTTGGCGACCGTCCGAAGGCAAACGCAACAAAATTGTGCTTCCAAACTACGGGGAATCTTTTTACCTATATATGCGCTACACATTCGCAATCATCGCCGCTTTTAACCCACTCCGGTAGTACAGTATAATTAGGTCAAAGTACCAGTCTGAAGACCAATTTTCGTTTTTTGGTGGTGTAGTGTAAAAAAAAAAAAAAAAAAAATTTTTTCGTCTCAAAATTGAACAAAACACATAAAAAACAAAAACAAAAATTTCCGAATTTTGGTTGAAAATTTCGGAAGTCCAAACCTGACCGAAAATTTTCAGTGTAAAAAAAAAAAAAAATTTTCGTCTCAAAATTGAACAAAACGCATAAAAAACGGAAAAAAAAAATTCGATTTTTTGGCCGCCATTTTGGATTAACGAAAAATCGAAACGAAATTCTTTCGATTTTTTTTATAAAGCGGTATTACTGCCTTCAATTTGGAACCCCTTTAGAGGGCTCATTATATTTAAATCTCGATATTTCAATCCAAAATGGCCGATTTTCGAGATAACTTTCCGTTTTGTGAAAAATTTTGGCAGAAAACATAAAAAAGGGAAAAAAATACCGATTATATTTGTTTTAGACAAGAGTAATTCTGACAAGTCTGTCAAAAAATTAAGTCGATAGCTTTTTTCTTTCACGAGATATTGGCCTACGAAGCTTTGGGCGTTTTGGGGCGTTTTTACCCACCAAAAAACATTTTCCCCCAAATACTGATGGTTTTATTTATTAGAACTCATGGCCGTTATTGATCGTGCAAAGTTTGAAAAAAATCTTAAAGACCGTTTTCAAGAAAACTCTTTCCCCGATGTGTTGGAAAAACAAAAAGAATAATAATCTTGGCAATAACAATTAGATTTTCCTTTCAGGAAAATCCAAAAAAGAACTAAATGAAGTGATTGTGCCCGCACAATACACAGGATTTTCCTCCTATTTTTCGTCTCAAAATTGAGAAGAACGCAGAAAAACGGATTTTTGATGAGCCTATTAACATATTGACGGTAGACGATATAATGTCAAGATTTTTTTTTACAGAAACCCTGTTGTTTGATGTAAATCACTGGTGTCTTCTCGTTTGACCAGCAGCTATTGTTCAGGAGAGAAGTGTGATAGCTACCATGATATTTGGAAGGTTGTTGTCGGGTTTCGGGATTAGTACAGAGAAATTTGCAGAGGGGGTAATGTCCAGAGGGTCATAGACTCCTAGTAAGGACAAAGTCTACCCGAGAATATTTTGCAAAGTTCAGTACTCTTAAGATTCAATCTGAGCAGTTGTAGCATGTGCTGCCCCATATTGGAGAGCATTTGTGGGGGCTCTAAGTTGTACGAAATTGCTCTGGGTCAATTTTTATTTATTTATTTTTTTTTGGGGGGGGGGGGGCATTTAGGGGACTTGCCCACCCCCTATCCCCCCACCCCGTAATTCCGTGGCTACACTACTGAATCAAAACAGCAGTAATGTCGGCAGGATCTCTATGCAGTCTGCCAGCTCCCAGAGGTCGCATCTAATGAAATTCTGTACTGACTGCCAAGGCTCCATACATTGGAACAACCATAGACATTTCAAACTGCGCGTTATTACAATGTCGACCTCATTAAATGTCAACGAGTGGACGACATTTGGCAGTAAATCCATGTCACTTGTAATTCCCATTCAGAAGTATAATTCCAGGCCTTCGTGGTGCTGTATTACTTTTGGCTTCCATGTCAGAATGTTAGGAAGCAAATGGGTTTTTGCAGGTAGGTAACTGTCCGGATATTTCCTGTAATCAAAGTTTCAATGATTTTTCACTCAAAACGTAAAATGACACTGAACGCCTACCCTGTATAATCGAAAAGCGCATATTTTTCTGAATATAGCTGTTGTCTGTCATAAATGCATGTATTTAGATCCGAGTGCCAGCATGTCTCAATGTGACAGACACAAATTGTCATTACGCCGTGTTGAGCAGTGCAGAGGCTTCTAACCACGTGAAGTGAATGACAGTGCGTTTTTGAAACAGATGGCTTTGGCAAGAGAATGGTGATGAGTACTCTCCCTTGATGTGCAGAGCTTTGTTTTCAGCATCGGATTCCAAGTTTCCTTTCTTGCTTTCACAATTCCGTTTTTTGAAACGTTTTGTTTTCGAAATAACAGCATATCAAAATATTTCTTTATTGAGTAAAAATTCTTCCAATATATTTACCACTATGTATTGTTCTTTGGGGGGGGGGGGGGGGGGGGATGTCACCATATTTCTTGCCAGTACCCAAGGTAAACTATTTGATATTTGTGGGACATCACTATTCACTGGATTGGCAAAGCTCAACTAACTTCTTGTCAACTCAAGAAAGTCGCCCACTTTTAATGAATTAAGGTGGAACAAAAATGGCCCACCTGGACCCATTTTAGGCGGAACATTATGGCCCTCCTGCCATTCTGACAATGACAAACATGGATTTGCATGACCACAACATGTGTAGGCCTAAAATCAAGATTACCCAAATCATGTATTCTGTTGTCACTTTAGGGGAATTCCACCAGACATTGGTCATATTTCCCCAACCCTTCCTGTTGCTTCTTATCTACATGTACGTCGCAGGGTAGATGAATAATTCTCAGTTATTTATCTATGCCGTGAGCTCTTATGGTGAAAGCCTGAAATTGAAACGCGGGTACCAGAAGGCAACTTCCCCGACCCGAAGTCAGCATTATTTAAAAATTTGACATGGGTGTGGGGAGAGGGGGGGGGGGAGGGGACAATTCTGTACCTAAGGCTAATTCGAACTTGGACCCAAAGTCCGTAATATATTGGGCATACCCAAAATGCACAGCCCCGCCGAGGTGAGGGAGGGTATTGGAGGGGGTCCCCTCTTCCCGATTTTTTTTAATAAGAATCTCTGATAACTATTCTAGAGCCTCATAATGCCTCATTTGTGGATTGTCATGGCTCTGCGTTTAGTCAATGGTTAACACAATAGGCCTGCTTTTTAAGCGAACGATCTTTTGGTTCGCCTGGAGGTCGCCTGAATTGAAAAATACGCGAACGAAAAATGGGTTGCTTCGAAATCCCCAACGGTTCGCGCAAAGTTTTTGATGGTTCGCGTAAATATTGTTTGTAACGATGAGCCGTACACGTGTGAGAATTGTTCCAAATCCCTTCGTGGATTGCCGCAAAAATTTGATACAGTCCGATTCGGTAATGGCAGCCAGGCTAATTAGGGATGTGTCGCTATGTAATATCTACACAGTTAGTAACAATCTGGCAATACTGTCGGAATTGCCACCGTCATCAAATTCAATGAGGACGGGGGAGGGGATGAGTTGCTGGAATCATATTCCCATAAAAAATAACAGACTCTCAGTGTTCTACTTTCGATTTCAGTTTAGGATACAAAATACCATGTAACATTCTGAACAACGTTCACTGAAATTGAGGTCGCCGGGTTCAAAATGATCAAGGTTTTTCAGACGTGTTTCCTGGCTTGGATGCCAGAGTCTGTAGAGTCTAATCTAATGCGTGTTTGCCTTGGGTGGGGGTTGGGCAGTCGCGTTGGATAGTTTTACTGGTGGAGGAAGAGCCTCAACATCCAAATTCTGAATAACGGCCACTTTAACCGGCCTCGTAGTACAGTTTTGTCAGGTCAGAGTGGTGATCTAAAAAAAAAAGTTTGTTTTTTTATCAAAAATTTTCAGTCCAAACCGGACCAAAAAATTTCCAGGTAAAAAAAAATTGTTTTCGTCTCAAAATTGAACAAAACACATAAAAAAACAGAAAAAAAAATTTCCGAATTTTGGTCTAAAAGTCCGAACCGGAGTGATAGTTCTCCAGCCATCAAAAGCCAAGTGAAATAAAACGCTATTCCCATTTGGTGAGGAAAGGTTTAAAGATACCGTGAATGTTGCCATTTCAATCACGGAAGCCTTATACGATTCAAGAACGCCCAGTATTCTCATGCCGAAAAGAGGGTGTACGGACCATTGAGAGGCCGAGAGTGTATTTTGGCGACCGCCCGAAGCCAAACTCAACAAAATTGTACTTCCAAACTACGGGGAATCTTTTTACCTGTATATGGGCTACACATTCTCAATCACCACCCCTTTTAACCCACTCCGGTAGTACAGTATAATTAGGTCAAAGTACCAGTCTGAAGACCGATTTTTCGTTTTTTGGTGTAGTGCAAAAAAAAAAAAATTTGTTTTCGTCTCAAAAGTGATCAAAACACATAAAAAACAAAAACAAAAATTTCCGGATTTTGGTCGAAAAGTCCGAACCAGAGTGGTAGTTCTCCAGCCATCAGAAGCCAAGTGAAATAAAACCTTACTCCCATGGGTTCGGGGAAACGTTTAAACAGACCGTGAATGATACCATATGAATCACGAAATCCTTATACGAGTCAAGAACGCTGAGTATTCGCATGCCAAAAAGAGGGTGTACTTACCGTTGAGAGGCCGAGAGTGTTCTTTTGGCGACCGCCTGAAGGCAAACGCAACAAAATTGTGCTTCCAAACTACGGGGAACCTTTTTACCTATATATGCGCTACACATTCGCAATCACCGGCGCTTTTTGCCCACTCCGGTAGTACAGTATAATTAGGTCAAAGTACCAGTCTGAAGACCTATTTTCGTTTCTTGGTGGTGGTGTGTAAAAAAAAAAAAAAATTTTTTTTTTTCGTCTCAAAATTGAACAAAACACATAAAAAACAAAAACAAAAATTTCCGAATTTTGGTCGAAAATTTCGGAAGTCGAACCGGACCGAAAATTTTCAGTGCAAAAAAATTTTTTTTTTTTCGTCTCAAAATTGAACAAAACACATAAAAAACGAAAAAAAAAAAGATTCGATTTTTTGGCCGCCATTTTGGATTAACGAAAAATCGAAATGAAATTCTTTCGATGTTTTTGATAAAGCGGTATTATTTCCTTCTATTTGGAACCCTTTTAGAGGGCTCATTATATTTAAATCTCGATATTTCAATCCAAAATGGCCGATTTTCAAGATAACTTTCATTTTGTGAAAAATTTTGGCTGAAAACATAAAAAATGGAAAAAAATACCGATTATATTTGTTTTAGACAAGAGTAATTCTGACAAGTCTGTCAAAAAATTAAGTCGATAGCTTTTTTCTTTCATGAGATATTGGCCTACGAAGCTTTGGGCGTTTTGGGGCGTTTTTGCCCACCAAGAAACATTTTCCCCCAAATACTGATGGTTTTATTTATTAGAACTCATGGCCGTCATTGATCGTGCAAAGTTTGAAAAAAATCTTAAAGACCGTTTTCGAGAAAACTCTTTCCCCGATGTGTTGGAAAAAAAAAAAAAAAAAAAAAAAAGAATAATAATCTTGGCAATAACAAATAGATTTTCCTTTCAGGAAAATCCAAATTAGGTGCAATCAGTTTTTTTGTACAGAACTTCTAGGACTACGTTTGTAATCATCATGGGATGGTAACGAGTGCTTCAAAATGCCTGTTGGCAGTCATATTTACGGGAATTCTGTGTATTACATTTTTTGTACAGAACTTGCAAAGAAGATTTTTTATGTCAGAAATGTTTGCTATAAATTTATTGGGTGCCTTTGTTATCACTGTGCTATAAAAACAAATATTTTTGGGTTCAGTCAGACCCACTTGGGGTCTCAAAAAAGGAGATAATTAAAAATCTTTTCCAAAAACACCAGACAAAATAATGTTTCTTGCATTCAGCATTCCTAGGATGTGTATATTCAAATGTGTTGAAGCCAAGTTCCTGTGTTAATATTTGGTTGTGTATGGGGAGGGTAAACATTATTAGCACAACCCAATTTCTCCTCAACCTACTCACAATTGTTTACAATTGGCTGTAACGTAAGTGCAAGCCTTACTTCGGAACTAACTCAAGCTAAGAAACTTTTCCAAACAAGTTGGAAAAGTGAAAGAGAGAAAAAAGGTCAAGTGAGACCGGTGCTCGACATTACAGGTACTCTCTCTGCACACCTCTTGCATTTACTGAGCGCATGAACAACCGTGACGTCAATTCCTTTTATTTCCGCCATTGTGATGGTCGGAAATTTTGTGACTCGTTCTGCTTATTTGCTGTTATCTACGTGAACAACTTATTTTTGTATGGTGCTTCTTGTCTATTCATGTGCAAGTGGACTGTATCCTTTATCAAGCTCTAAATTGATTATTATTTTATGATATTTATGCTCATTTTTGCTTGTCTTCTCTTACATATTCTTGCTTTTCCCCTGCGTGTAAACGCGACCATTGTTGTTTGGTTTTCCGTCGGCGGGAAGCTTGATTTCTTTGATCATCTTGGGGATTTTTTCCCAATTGTAATTATGCCTAAAACAATTCCTTGTACCTCTTGTTTGCAGGTGAAACATGTAGACGATTCTCATGCTACATGTGTCACTTGCAACAATTGCACATAGGCTCATTCCTGTGGTATTTGTGGGGTTTGGTCCTCAAAATTCTGGGCATCCGTGAACAAGGTGGTTCTTTCCAGGGCTAGAACCCCTCGGTCTCGGGGTAAGGGTAGCTGTGTCTCTTCGGACATTTCTGGAAGTGCACGTAATGACTCTGTCACGCAGGATGTTGATCATTCTCTTTTTGTAGCAAGTTCCTCTGCAACTGTTGATGGTGCTGTGATGTCTGAAGTGGCGACTGTGGTCTCTTTGGCTTCTGATGTCACATATGAGGTGGCTGTTTTCGTCGAGAGCTTCTCCGAGGTCAGCTCGTTGACACTCTCCGATTTGCCTCCTACGCCGTCGACAGTTGCTGGGGAAGTTGTTACTACTGATCCTATCTTGTATGATAGTGGCTCTTCCATCTCTTCTGGGGATGGTGTACAGTCTCGGGGGTCCGAGACTGTATCTGCTGGTGTGTCTCTGAGCTCTCAGCCTTCCCTGGCTTCTCGGCAAAGCTGTGCGGGTTTGCGGTCTGCTCCGTCTCATCTCGCAAGGTTTGCTCCTGGTCGGTTGGGCCGTTCGTTCACTTCGGCAGCGATTCCTCTCCCCTCGAGCGAATCGTTCGTTGTTCCGCCTTCCCCTGCTGGTGTGCCGACTCGCAGGATGGTGCTGGGGCATTGGCATCCAGGGCCTGCTGTTTGGCAGAGGTCAGTGACAGCTCCAGTTAGCTGTCACTCTTGGAACCTTCCTCCTGTGATTCCTCACTGTGTTCCAAGTCTGGCTGTCGATCGATGCTTGTCGTGGGTCTCAGAGGATGGGCAGTTGGAGCCTTCTGTCGCGCAGAGGCCAATGGCAGGTTTCTGTCATTCTTGGGACAATCCTCCGGTGTCTTCTCATCGTGTCCCAGGTCCAGCTACCGATCGACGCATGCCGTCGGTCTCGCTAGAGGATTTGCAAGCAGGGCCTTCTGTTCCGCAGAGGTCAGTGATTGCCCCTGGGTGTCACTCTTGGGACTATCCTCCGGTGTCTTCTCACCGTCTCCCTATTCTGTCTGCTGATTGACGTTCGTTGTCGGTCCCTTCTGAGGATTTGGGTTCTTCTGCTAGAAGGGTTCATTGGGAAGACACTCCATCGGGCGCTGCTGCTACGACAGATTCTCATGGTGAGCTGCAACAGGCCGTTTTGGCGCTCACCCGGTTGCTCTCTAGCAACCATCAAGTTGGCTTCCTCCTTTGGTCGGTCGCCAAGATTCCTCACCTGGCCCATTGGATACTGTTCAGTATTCACAGGAGGTTTCTGCTGGTCAGCCCGAGTTGGGCTACGTCTCTTCTGCTACAGAGGATGACGATTTTCTTGAAGGTGACGGGGCCCCCCTCGTCAGTATTGGGGCAGGCTTTGGATTTTGTCTTTGGCTTATTGCCAGACATTCAGCCTTCAGACCAGCCATCAGTGACCGTCCGGCCGCGGTCCTCTGTGGAGCGCTGTAACCCTGTTGAGCCTTCTAGCTCTGGGGTTTTGCGTCCTCTGCAATCGGCTCAGGTTGTTGAGTCCTTCCAGGGCTTGGACGCCAAAATGCATTCTAAGACCCTGAAGGGTTCTTTCTCTTCACGAGCTGATGATTTTCTGCCTCCGTAGCGGTTTTGTGTTTACAAATCCGTCTGTCCACCAGTCTTCCAAGGGATGACTACTGTGGACGAGGATTCTTCTTCCCTCGGGTTGACTAAGCCTAAGTCGGCAGTTCTCCCTGACCTGAGAGATGCTGGGTATGTTATCTCTCGCTGCCCTGGCCGCATATTTTCCTCCAGGGGAGTTTGAGATGCTCAGGTGCCTTTGCGCGTTTTGTCACAGGCTCTTATGAACCTGACACATGCTCACGCCTGTAACATGGCTAATTTGGAGCTTGCACGCTGGGATGCAGTGTTGGATTCTTCATCCCTTCCTTCTGAGCAGCGTGCTGTTCTGAGGTCTGCTTCTTTGGTTGTACCTCAGCTGTTCCATGGTTCCGTGGAAGCTGTCCGTGGTGAGGTTCTTCGTCATTCGAAGGACCAGCTTTTGTTAAGACAGCTGGACCAACCTGCTGCTGCATGTGGTGGTCGTTCCAGGCCTGCCAAGCGTCCCGCTGCATTGGCCACACCTTCGGCTCTGTCCGCTCCTGCTCAGAAGAATCTTTGACGCGGCCAGGCTCACTGGCAGCCTCAGGGAGGAAAGTCTCAGGACTCTGTTTCTCCTCTTGGGGGCCTCATCGGGGCCGCAAATGAAGGTCCTCAAGTGGGGGAAGGCTGTCGCTGTTTTTCGACCGTTGGACAGAGATAACGTTGGTCACTTGGGTTCTTGACGTCATCCAGTCCGGTCTGCGACTGTCCTTCTGTCGACACCCCTGTTTATCTCGGGTGCCCCTCCCGACTCAGGTCCCTTCCTGGTGCAGGAGATCGTCAATCGCCCCTCCAAAGCACAGGGTTTGCACAAAAATGAAAAATTGAATTTCGGCCCTCTCCATGAAAAATTCTTGAGTTCAGTTTCAAACTTGAAAAGTACGGTACTTGAAAACCTATACAGTGCCTTGAAGAGTGCTTGAATTTGGCGAAATGGTGGATTGTGATTACTTTGCCAATATTAGAACCACTATTAAACACAGAAAGTCGCAGACCAATCCTTGGAAATGAAGTGTAATTTACGCTTCGTCAAAGTACGGTGTTATCCTTGCATAGTGATTAATATGACCCATTTTGCACTCCGTAGTTTTCCATTCTTCAACTAAAATGTGGGGCATTCTCTTTTCATGCAGTGTTTGAATGATAATGTACAGGTCAATTTTAATCAATCAGAAAATTGAAACGGCAGCATGTGATCTATTTGCGTACGATCATGTGGCTTACCGTACACACAGGCTGCCATACTATGGAGAGCATCCAATTAAAATGAGCGGTGAATTGTGTTTTGCAAACTGGTTTTTCCAGTCAATGTCTGCATCTCTGCCTGCTTCGTTCATTTCATCGTGTCACACAAAAGGAGTTACTTGAAGCGATAATATATCAAAGATTCACCTTGACTTTGTATGAAAATAACAGAGGTATTTGATATCATAATAAATCATGAATTATTATTCATGAACAATCGAATTTGAATGTCGAATTACCACAAATAACCCAACAACTTTGCAAGAAATTCCGAAAATTAACCAAAAGGACAGAAATGGGCCTGAATATTACCTGACACACACTCATTCTTGAAATATGCACTGTGCAGAGAGCAGTAAAAAAAAGAACATGTCACAGTTGGTTTCTTAGAATGGAAAAATAGTCCTTGAAAATGAATGACATAGCCCTTGAAAAGTACTTGAATAGTGCTTGAATTTCATTTTGCTGATCCTGTACGAACCCTGAAGGGGCGATCGAGGTGGTCAGGAACACCCTTTCACTGGGGTTTTACTCGAGACTTTTCTTGGTGCCGAAGAAAAACGGCCAGTTTCGTCCTGTCATCGATCTGAGTATCCTGAACGAGTCCATTATAGCACCTCGTTTCAGTATGGAGACGTTCCGGTCGCTTCGACGTTCAGTTCATCGGGGCGACTTTGCTGCCAGTATCGACCTGAAGGATGCCTACTTCCATGTACCCATTCATCTGGCGACATGGAAATACCTTCGGTTCTCATTTCGGGCATCAAATCTTTCAATTCAAAGCTCTCCTGTTCGGTTTGAACCTGACTCCTTGGGCCTTCACCCGACTGATGTCACATGTGCTCGCTTTTCGCCGTACTCAGTTGGCTGTGACTTCGTCAGCCTACCTGGACGACATCCTCCAACGCCACCACAATGCTGGAGTCCAATGTCTGGTGGTTGCTTGGTCTACTGGCATTGCTGGGTTTCAGAGTCAATTGCGAGAAGTCGGATCTCCTTCCTTCTCAGCAGTTTCGTCATTTGGGAATGGATTTCGACACTCTTCACAATGTGGTGTCGGTTCCCAATGTTCGGGCGACGATTCTTTCCACCTTGACTTGGAACCTGCTCCAATCTTCCTCGGTCTCGGCCAGGACTTTCCTTCGGATGCTGGGCCTTTGCGGTTCGGTGACAGATCTCATTCCGCTGGGTCGCTTGTTTGTCCGACCTCTCTAACACTTCCGGTTGGATCATTGGTGTCCGAATGTAGATCCTCTGGACCTGGAACTTCCTAGTCCTCGGTCCCTGCTTCGTCACCTCCACCCTTGGGCCGATGTTCCCTGGTTGACTCAGGGTGTCCCATTGGATCTTCCTTCGGCCGGTCGCATCCTTACTGCAGATTCCAGCAATTGGGACTGGGGTGCGATGTTGGATCCTCTCGGTCTGTCTACTCACGGCAATGGGACAGCGAGCAGGTGGGCCTTCATATCAACACGAAGGCACTTCTTGCTCTTCTGTTGAGTTTTCGGCTTTGGATCTCTCACCTGTCGGACCACATTGTCCTACTTCTTTCGGACAATTTGACAGTGGTGGCCTACTTAGGGAATCAAGGAGGCACACATTCGATTCCCATGTATCGGCTGTCTCGTGATCTTCTACTGTTGGCGCGGGATGTAAATGCCCAGGTGATCATTCGGCACATTCCCGGGCATCTCAATGTCCTAGCAGATTCCCTGTCCCGACGTGACAGTGTCCCCACTGAATGGATGCTGCATCGGTCGATGTTTCAGGCGATTTGTCAGCGGTGGGGGCGTCCTCTGGCTGACCTTTTCACCACTCAACGGAATCATCAGATAGAGACCTTTGTCTCTCCTTGTCCATCCACTGGCATTCTTTCTGTCTCTCATTTCTAGGAGGCAGTCTGTCTCTTCCCATTCTATTTCCCGATGGATCTGTCTTGCAATCAAGCTGGCTTATTCCAGCTTGTCTGCTTCAGATCTTGTTTCGAACCCGTTTAATGCTCATGAGGTTCGTGCCATTTCTACATCCTGGGCATTCTCCAATTCTGTTTGTGCTCCGGGATGTTATGAATGCGGCTTACTGGAGGAATGCTTTTACTTTCTCCTCCTTTTGTCTCTGCCACCTACAGCAGCAATCTGCAGACCTTTTTTCTTTAGGCCCTCTCGTTGCTACTCAGGCTGTTGTGCACCCTCGTTAAATTTGTTTTTATCAGGTTTGTGCTCCGCTCAGCCTTGTTCTTTTCAGGTGCCTTCTCTCTTTCTTTGTTACAGGTTTCGCTATTATTCTCTGCCCTCCTTGCATTTCTTTCTGCTGCTCTTGTTGGTATTGGTTATGTGATTCACCTCCTCCTATTGTTTATTCAGCCAATTGTAAACAATTGTGAGTAGGTTGAGAAGAAATTAAAATTTTTTAGTAAATTTTGTTTCTTAACATATCTACCACAATTGTTGACCGGAGGTCCACCCTCCTTGGGGATATCTGATATCGATGCCTCTCCGCTAAATCACAAACTTCTCATTGGTGGAAATACGGAATTGACGTCACGGTTGTTGCATATGCGCTCGGTAAAGACAAGAGGTGTGCAGAGAGAGTACTTATAATGTCGAGTGCCGGTCTCGCTCGACCCTTTTTCGTGCTTTGGCACTCTTTCAGTTTTCCAGCTTGTTTGGAAAAATTTCTTAGCTTGAGTTAGTTCCGAAGTAGGGCTTGCACTTACGTTACAGCCAATTGTAAACAAATGTTAAGAAACAAAATTTGCTAAAAAATTTTAATTTTCTATTCACAATGAGAAAAATAAAACATCCTCACTGTGGGAACCTGATGAGCTAAAGATAAAAAATTCAAATACCTATATTTTTAGAAGGATTGGACAAATATTTATTAATTAGTATTAATCAACCTTAGAAGGGTTTGAATCAAACAGGCCAAAACAATTTGGCTTATGGTTCATCATACAAGGATCCCCATTGTAACATTAACCCCATGAAGATTTCTTTTCTAGTTTAGCATCTAACTGTCACCCACCTTTACAATACTTTTCCTATACATTTGTTACAGGCTATGGTCAGTATTTATGTACAGACCTTTATAATACTTTACATGTCCTTTGTTATCAGGTCATTACCTAGATGTGTGTCATTGTGTCACATACTATACATGTACATGTCTTAACCAAGTTGAGCTACAGTGTCATTGACACTTTCATTTCAGGTGTTCTTTCATTTTCAAAGTTTTAGAAATGAGCTTTGTGAAACATTTATTGTCACAGAATAAGATTAATAAATTCAAACTAATCAATCAAAACATGCATTTTGTATCAGTATATCACACAAAAGTTACTTTATTGAAGAAATATCATCAGAGATCTTAAAGGAAGACCTATACTAATCACCCTGTCTATCTGATTTGTTCCCAGGTGAGAACTTGAGTTTCCCTTTGCTACTTGTTATGAAACTTCTCACTTGCATATTGCGTTGGAGTGTTAGATGTGTTATATACTTCTTCGGGTGAGAAGGTCAGATATTGTGGGTTGCAGTTATTAAAATATATTTTGTGCATGATGTTGTTTTCGGACAAGAACTTGAGTTTTTCTGCAATGTTTGATTTGAAAATTCAGACACATGTTAGCTAGACATATTGGATATGCTGAATACTTTTTTAGGTGATAAGTTGAAATGTTGGGGTTGCTATTATTAAAAGTAGATTTCTGTGCATAAATTTGTTTCCAGATGAGGACTTGAGTTTCTTATCAACCTACCTTACAATTGTTTACAACAGGCTTGCACTACGGTGGAAGTCCCTAACAAGGAAAAATACTCTCTATTTTCTTCTTTCCCAAGCAATTTTGGAAAGAAAAGTGGTGCAAAAGCACCAATAAAAATAAGCCAAAACTGGGTCGAGTGTGACAGCTGCACACCCAATAGGTGACACTCTTCTCTTTGAACTAATCCACGACTTCCGAAATCAGTGTGCACACATATAACCAACGTATCATTCTATTTTTTTCCACCATCTTACAGGATATGGATCGTTTTGCTCATTAACAGTGATACCTTTTGACTCGATGTTAACGATGTTTCCTGTTCTGAATTGTGGATTCATAGCTGTTTCTTCACTATCCAGGCATACAGGGCTGTGTTTTTATATATTCTCTCAATTATTCACTGTATTTTTTATGATAAATCTCTGTAACGATTTCGTGCATGATTTTCGGATACCGTGCTGTTTCAGTCTTTTGTTCCTTAATGCTAACTCTGGGTTCTGCTTGTATCTGAGTTAGGTGTCAGCTGGAGGCTGTTGTGGCAGCTTTTCACCCCTCTGTTGAGGGTAGAATTTCTGCCAGTTCCCTTTTTTGGCTGTTGGGGTACTTTTCTGTTCCCGTTGGGCCTTTGTTTCCGCCACCTTACTCTGGTAGCTGGGGGTGTCCTGATATATTTTTTCTTTGGGTTCACCTTCCCATCTACATTGCTCTCACCAGATATGCCTAGGACTATAACTTGTGGGCCATTTTTGTTATCTTAGCATGTTGAAGTTTCCCATTATTCATGCTCCACTTTATTTGGATGTTCTATTGAAAGACCCTGTGGGCTGGGTGGTCTTCCACCTTTTGGGCTTCAGTCTGTTGTGTAGTTCGGGCATGTGCCATTTTCCTCCCACACCAGGGAAGGGGAACGCAGTTATTTGGGGCCTCCCAATTCGACTCTGACTGGAGAGAGTTATACCCCCGCCTGAGGATTTTGCAGTCTTTTTGTGGCATGGATACTGCAGTAGCTGCTGACCTTCTGGCGAAGAGATGCCTGGTTCTGGGACTACTGTCCCCCTCCAGTCGAGATCTGAGGCTGTCACTAGGGTTGTGACTCCTCATTTGGAGCCGAGCTCGGTTGCTCTCTCCGCTTATCCACCTTTGTCAACAGCTACTGATGTATCCACTCCTGCTGCTGCTCCGTCTGTGATGTCATCGATGTCCATTTCAGCCTGCCTCGCCCTGTAGGGATTTCTGCTTCTTTGGACACAGGATATCAGCCTCAACCATCCCTGGCTTCAAATAGATGAAGTCGGAAGTAGTTGCTGGCCAATCCCTCTGCTGTGGTCTCTCAGCCGTCAAGCCCAACCGGTTTTGATTTGAATTCAGATTTCCATGATGGGTTCACTGTGGTCTCTGTTGTGCTTCCGTCCACACACTCTGGTACTTCGGCCAGTTTTGCGGGACCGGCACATTTTTGTGCAGCCTGGACTTTATGTCCCTCAGAGGTCCGCTGCGACTCTTCTGAGTTCCTGCATTTCAGATCCTCGGGGTATTTCATACCCCTATAAGCATCTCTATTCAGATGTTTCGGCTATCACCTGTCGCCCCGCATCGGGAGTTCTAGAGGATTTTGACCCTTCGCTTGTTT
Organism: Pictodentalium vernedei; assembly: GCA_031216915.1. Lineage (NCBI taxonomy): Eukaryota > Metazoa > Mollusca > Scaphopoda > Dentaliida > Dentaliidae > Pictodentalium > Pictodentalium vernedei. The sequence goes on from CM062291.1 coordinate 275,565,901, forward strand.
AGAGGGTCAGATGTGAAGCCACTTTGCCGGGCCTTTCCCACGTCGAACCGGCAGATACGGGTTGTGACATTCGGGAGGCCCTCTCCTTGCTCACGCAGGTTCTTTCCAAGAGCCTTCCTGTTGCCTCCAGCAAAGCTTCTAGTGGCTTCCAGGCACCCTCTGTGGCGGTGCCTCCCAGGATTGGAAGCAGGCCGCTGCTTTCTGATCCTACACCATGGGAGGCATCAGCTGGTATGCCCGACATGAGCTATGTGTCTTTCGACTCAGGCGATGGGTCAGACACACCTGACGTTGAGAGCCATCAGTCTTCTGACTTGGAGGTGGCTCTTGGCTTTGTGTTTGAGTTCCTTCAAACCATCAGATCAGCCGGGGGTTTCAGCCAGGCCGCGACCATCGGTTGCACGCCTACAGCCTGTGAAGCAACCTGCTTCTGGGCATCTTTGAACGTACCAGTCGGTACAAGTGGACAAAGCTTTTGCTGCATTGGATTCAAAGCTGAGTTCCAAGACTATGAAGACTTTGTTCTTCACTAGTCTGATACCTTTTTGCCCCCTGTGCGTTATCGTTCCTATGATTCTGTCAATCCATCTGTCTGCAAGACTTTGACAGTCTTGGATCAGGACTCCAAGCCCAAGTTGGCCGTTATTCCTATAGCGACTTTGAAGTCCATGTTGGGCTTATCCAGAGAGATGCTAGGCATTCTTTCTCTCTCGGATCACGTCGTCTCTGCCTTGGTTGCTTATCTGCCTCCAGATAAGTTTGACGACAAATAGGCTACTTTGTGTGTGATCTCTAAGAAGCTCCTGCATTTTACTCACATGCATGCCTGTAACACGGCTAATTTGGAATTAGTTCACTGAGATGCTGTGTTGGACACAAGCCATTCCCTTCCTGAAGGGCAGGGTGCTGCACTTCGATCCGCTTCTTTGGTGGGTCTGCGACTATTCCATAATTCCGTGTCGATGGTCCGGGATGACATCCTGCCTCATTCCAAAGATCAGCTGCAGCTTTGCCAGCTTGATCCGCCTTCTGTTGGAGCCCTGGGCCGTTCCAAGCCTAACAAATGCTCTTCTGCTTACTCTGTGAAGCTAAGGGCTGAACCTCCTGAGTCCACTCCTTCCTCTTACTCACACGGTAAGGGTAAGCGTCCGGAGGTCTCGGGATCCTTCATCTAGCAGAGGAGGTGGTTTCTCCTCTCCCGAGCCTCACCGGGGCTCGAAATGAAGGCCCTCACCTCGATTCATCCCAGGTTGGAAGAGGGATATCTGAGTTTTCAGACCGTTAGGCCACGATTACATCCGATCCTTGGGTGTTAGATGTTCGGTCCAGTCTGCGGATATCCTTTCGGAGACACCCCTCTCTGTCGAGAGTGCCTCTTCCAACCCAACTTCCTTTATACATTTCACTTCGGGAACTTTTGATCATGGAAATAGAAAATCTCCTGTCAAAGGGGGCGATCGAAGTCGTCAAGAACATACATTCAGTGGGATTTTATTCCTGCCTGTTCTTGGTGCTGAAGAAGGACGGCCGACTCCGACCAGTTATCGATCTGAGTATCCTGAACCAGTCTATCATTGCTCCCAAGTTCAGCATGGAGACTTTAAGGTCGGTTGACTGCTCCATTCACTAGCATCGACCTGCGACACGCTTACTTTCACGTTCCGATTCATCGGACATCGCAAAAGTATCTCGGGTTCGCTTTTCTGGCGCGAATTTACCAGTTCAAGGCCATGCCTTTCAAACTCAGCCTGGCTCCTTGGGCCTTCATCTGACTGATGTCGCATGTGATAACCTTCCATCACACTCACTCCAGGTTGACTGCTTCAGTGTATCTGGACGATATCTTCCAGAGGCACTCCAGTGCTGCTCTTCTGGAGTCAGGTGTTGACACACTTGAGCCTGCCCACGTTGCTAGGGTTCAGAGTCAACGAGGAGAAGTCGGACCTGGTCCCTCCTCAGTCGTTTTGTCATCTGGGGATGGATTTCTGTACTCAGCTGAATAGGGGCGAGGACTGTGATTCTGTCAGCTTTCGTCCTGACTCTGACCCGGTCCAGCTCTGCGACAGCTCGGAGTATTCTCTGGCTGCTCGGTCTCTGCAGTTTGGTGACGGATCTCATTCCTCTAGGTCGGCTGCATGTCAGACCTCTCCAACACTTTCTCAGTCATTGGAGGCCAAATGTCGATCCTCTGGATCTGGTGCTTCAGTTACCAGCATCTCTTCATCGTCACCTTCTTCCCTGGATGGATGTTCAGTGGATTATGCAGGAAGTTCCGTTGGACTTGCCCATGTCCGATTGTGTTCTCACGGCTGATGCCAGCGATCTCGGATGGTGCGTGACGTTGGATTCTCTGGTCTTTCCCTTCATGGTGTATGGGACCAGGATCAAGCAGATCTTCACATCAACCAGAAGGAGCTTCTTGCTCTTCTGAGTTTCCGGCAGTGCATCCCCACCTTTCGAATCATCAGGTCCTTCTGTTGTTTGACAATTCGACAGTGGTCGCTTACATTTGGAACCAAGGTGGCACGCACTCGGTTCTCATGTACGAATTGGCTCGGGATCTTCTACTGCTCGCTCAGGATGTCAATGCCGGGGTGGTGGTTCGTCACATTCCTGCTCGTATGAACGTCCTAGCCGACTCCTTGTGCCACCAGGGCGGTTTCATTTCCACCGAGTGGTCGCTTCACAGGGCAGTGTTCCAGTCGCTTTGCGATCTCTGGGGTCGTCCCCACATTGATCTTTTTTGCGACCTGTTGGAACCCACAGGTGTACACTTTCGTGTTCCTGTGTCTAGATCCTCTGGCTTTCATGTGGATGCTCTGTCACTCGATTGGAACGGTCTAGTCGGCTATGCCTTCCCACCGGTTCCGAATCTGCCTCAGGTTCTAGCCAAGATACGAGCCTGCAGTTGTCGAATCATTTCGATCGCTTCCCTGTCGCTTCAGTGGGTGTGAATCAATCAGCTCTGCTCTCTGTTGGTGGCAGTTCCGGCATGTCTCCCTCTATGTCACAACCTTCTTTGCTAAGGTCACTCGAGGAGGTTCCACGTCAACCTGACTTCATTGTTCCTTCAGGCATATCTTTTGACCGGTCCTGTCTCCTCCATAGAGGTTTTTCAAGATGAGCAGTGGAGTGCATTTCTTCTTCAAGGCAGCACTCCACTGGTTTAGCCTATGCAGCTAAGTGGAAGGTCTTGTGTTGATGGTGTGCTGATCACTATGTTGATTCTGCCGATCCTTCAATAACACAGATTGCAGAGTTTCTGGTATATCTGTTTGATTCTCAGGGTATCCAACCTGTTACCATCAAAGGGTACAGGTCCATGCTTTCGGAGACCTCTTCGTGTGTGGGAAAGTGTCGTATCGGCACTAGTCTGTACCTCTCCAAGCTTACTCGGCACTTTTCTTTCAAAAGGCCTAGGATTTTGCAGCTTACCCCAAGATGGTATTTTTCTCGGCTGCTTTGCTTGGGGGTGGGTGGGTGGGGGGGGGGGGGGGGGGGGGGGGGGGGTATCCTTCAAACCTTTATCCCATGTGGATATGCATTTTCTCACATACAAGGCAGCTTTTCTGATGGCTTTTGCCTCAGCCAGAAGGGTTAGTGAGCTTCACGCCCTCTCTGTTGATCCGGCCTTTTTCAGGGCCTCCGCCAACAGTGTTACTTTACCACTGATTGCTCCTTTCTGGCCAAGTATCAGATGCCAGAAACTACTCCACCTCCAATCTGTATCACGGCTCTTCCTTTTGCTGAGGGTAATCACCCTTTGCTTTCTCCGGTTCGTGCAATTCACATTTACCTCAACCAGACACAGTTCATTAGGAAAGGCAGAAAATGATATTTTTCTGTCTCTTATCCCTGGTTGACAGAAGATCTCTTCTGAATCCATTTCTAGATGGATTTGTCTTGCTATTCGCGCGTCATACGGTCGTCTAGCGACTGACGATTGTATTACCAATCGCTTTTCTGCCCACGAGGTGCGTGCATTGTCTACCTCCTGGTGTTGTGCTAACTCCGTCAGTTGTCTGATGTTATGCAGGCAGCCTACTGGAGAAATGCTTCTACTTTCTCCACGTATCTGCATCAGTGGCACGAGCAGTCTGAGGACCTTTTTTCTTTAGGCCCTCTTTTCTTCTGCTCAGGCTGTCATCAACCCTAGCCATTAGGGTTGTTGCAAGGTCAGTTCCAGCTCTGTTCTTGGTACTGTTATTTCTGTCTGTGTGTCACACGGCCATATGCATCCTCTCCCATTGTCATTTACTAGTGGTTGTGATACTATGGTTTTATAGGCCTAGGGAACTCTTCTTCTGTCCACGGTTCCAGCACCGTCGGGTTATGTGGGGGTTGGTTATGTGATTCCCTCCTTCTATTGTCTATTCAGCCTGTTGTAAACAATTGTAAGGTAGGTTGATAAGAAATTTAAAATTTATAGTAAATTGCCTTTCTTATTATACCTACTGGAATGTTTTATGTGGAGGCCCTCCCGTCTTCTTTTTCGGGTAAGAATCCTTCCTCCCCCGCTAATCAATAGAATGACATGTTGGTTCCGCAAGCTGTGGATTAGTACAAGAACTGTGTCCCTTACTGGGTGTACGCCGGCTGCACTCGACCCAGTTTTGGCTTATTTTTTATTGGTGCTTTTGCACCACTTTTCGTTCCCAAATCGCTTGGGAAAGAAGAAAATAGAGAGTATTTTTCCGAGTTAGGGACTTCCACTGTAGTGCAAGCCTGTTGTAAACAATTGCGGTAGATATAAAAAAAAAGGAAATTTACTATAAAATTTAAATTTCCGTGGGTGTCGGAAGGTCCACTTTTTCTTTGTCCATCCATTTAAAGATGAGAACATGAGTTACTTTTGTCCAATTGTTTTGAAACTTCACATTCATGTAGCCTATGGGTGTTAGTTGTGCTGTATACTCTTTCCAGGTCAGTCAAATATTGGGGTTCCTGTTACTGAAAAAAAATGTTATGTATAAATTTGTTTCTGGATGAGAAGTAAAGTTTCCGTGGGCTGATTGTTATGAATACTCACACATGTGTTAACTTTTGGTGTTAGATGTGCGGTATATAAGTTTTTTGGGTTATCAGATTAAATATTGGGGTATCCGTTACTAAAATTAGATTTCTGTGTATAATGCATTTCCAGAAGAGAACTTTAGTTTCCAAGGGCCATTTGTAAAGAAACTGCACACACATGTTACATGTTAACTGTGGATGTTAGATGTTAGATGTGCTGTATACATTTTCAGGTCAGAGGGTCAAATTTTGTTTGGGGCTGTTGTTATGAAACTTAATACATGTTACTTAACTTCTCCTGGACAATAGGTTCCACTGGCCCATTAAGACCCATCTGAAGGGCCCCTCTCATAGAGTAAGGTAGTTTTTTTCTGATCTTGTCTTTGTACATTTTCCAGTCGTTAATATCATGAACATTGTATATACATGATCTTAATAAATGACTACTAACAACATAAAAACCATGAACTGAAAGAAATGGATTTTGCTCGTGCTTTTTAAAATTTCATTGAGGACTCTTGATCTGAGTTGTTAAATAAAAAACAATTTTTTTTTTTTACTCATAAAAAGAAACAAAATTGAAACCAGTGCACTTATAATCTTCACTTTTTTACCAGTTTGTAAAACAGATGAAAATAGTTCCAGTTTTTCTCTTTGAGAGAATGTATCGGGAGAGGGGGTGGGGGTGGAGAGATATTGTGGCACACGGGTCATAAGTGCCCTTTCGAAATGTTAAATCTCAGGATATTCTTGTCATTACTACTTATATTACTATGAATTTTGATAATGAACTGTCCATGTGTATAATGATATAGTAAAACAAAATCATTATATATTTATGCTGTTGAAAAATTGAAGAAGCTGGAATGGCTGCCTTTTTGATTAAAATTTTGTGGTCCATGTTTTCATTACTACTTAGGGCTCAGAGATGCTTCAAGACTTTAAAATTTGGTATATTGTTCAGATAGAACAAGGGGAAAATGCTTGACAGTTTTCAGGGACGAAAAATTCAAGATAGCGATAAGGAGTCATTTAGCTTGTGTTTTAGAGGTACATGTTTTTAGCATTTGTATCTCAAGAGATACTTCAGGAATGAACTTAAACAGTTGGGTTTGTTCAAGAAAAGTGTCTCTGAAGTTGGTATGCACACAAAACTCAAATATGCTTGGAGACTGAATTTTAAATTTTGGTTCTTTGTGAAAAATTGACAGAGCATTAGTCACATCGATTTATGGTGTACACAAAGGGGACAGATTTAATGTTCAAATATTGCCCTCCAAGAATGGATATTTGAATGCCGGAAGATTTGTTTAAGCATTATGATGGAATTTGAAAATGAACTTGATGCAAAAATATTGATGGCTTTTCCAACTGACTGAAATAATCCATCTGATTGAAGCTCAAAAATGTGGTAAACATTAAATATTTTTGGAATCAGTGCAAGAAATGTTTCTCAATCGAGATTTGATTTGACCAAATTTTTAATGACTGTATCATTAGGAATGAATAAGCAAGACAGCTGTAGTTTTATGAATAAGCTCCATAGTTCCACTAATTGTGTTAATATCCTGATGTTTTCAAGGTGAATTCAATATTTATCGAGCGGAATACCTCTTAACTTGAACATGAAATAATATCTATATATCTTTGTGAGAAAAGGGACATTACATTGTATCAATGGTCATCTGTGTGTAAACTCCACAAAAAGTGGGTAAACAAAGTTAACAAACAGGTCATATCCACATCAAATTCTGAACAGAATTTGGCTGGTGGCCAGAGAGATTGGCTTTACATGTGTGATAACTGTATTTACAGGGTATTCAGTTGCTGTTTTATAGTTATGATGCTAATGCTGGATCAGACAATACACCTACCCTGGTTGGTCACAGCTTCTTGGCGCCTCTTTATTGTAATGGCAGCAATGATAAAAAAGTGTTACCCATTATTAGTTCACAACATAAGCCAATTGGTCAAGTGAATGGTAAGTTGAATATGAAGCTTTATCTTCTTACTTCAATAGGTTTTTACTAGGATACAGTGGAACTCCTCAACTTCTTTGACAGTGAAAAATATCAAATTACCAGAAGTAATCGTTTAACCAGAACTTGATAGGTTTCCTACATTATGATGATAAATCAAATATTTACTCTGTCATATCTTGTCTGACAGAGTTTATGGAGCTCTCTCAAACAAGATATATTGAGGGTATACAGCATCTGCACAGATATTGGAGATTTACTGATTATCTCATTTGTGGACCTGAGAAATATGTACATACTTAATTTCTCGTGCCCACCAATGAATAATCATTGATATCTTTGCACAGAGACTAGATGTTCTTTTTATAATACTTGCTTTGGATAAATTATAGGCCTGTTCAATAGAGCCATCAGTAAGTTATTTAAAACAAATCATCTGATCATTGTCTAACTAACTACTCCGATGCTAAGTTATTTTTAAACTGATGCAGAAGGTTTTAGTTCCTTAGTGTTTCCACAGAATTTAGGGGTTGTCCCAAATGGATCGAAATTGTTTCAGAATGATTATTTGGTAAGACTTTAATAAGAAGAGGAGCATCATGAACAAAATTTTTCATTTACCCGGTGCGTTCAGCATTACAGACTTTTCATGGGTGATCATCTGATAATTTTACATGATGTTCTAACATTAAACGTCACAGTGCTGTGAAACTGATTTTCTATATCTCCACCTAGGAGATATTGAGTTTTACAGCTTCAACATTTTCTCAATATTTTATACCTGAGCATATAATAAAATAGATTAACATTCTAAATCCGAATGGTATACTCCATGCTGCTTTACTAGTAAAATAGGACCCAGTCACCAATGCTTGGGGTGAAAGTCCTCTAAAATGGGCAACATGTTGATCAACGATTGACTATCCTTGACTTCATCGCCATGTTGTGTCACGATTAGCCATTGTGCATAAATATGTGACGTTAACCACCAACAACAAACATACTCCATGCTAGTTCAGAGCCATCAACTGGTAGAATCTATATTTATTACTTGGGGGTAAGACCAGTCAATATATTCAACGTGCAGCCTTGAGGCTGCACATTGAAAATCTTGATTAGTCTAGCACACATATTCACTGAGTAACTATGTACTTTATGAGTTCAGGTTGTATCACGACGCTGGCCCAGGAAAACGGTCTTTTGACTTCAAAGGGTTTAATGCTTTACTCTGGAAGTAATAAGGCCTGAGAGGACTGTGAAGCTGCTGAATTTGGGGGTTGCCAAAGTAATATTTTTACACTGTAAACCAATGGCCCAGACTAGCTGGTGCTTAACTCAAAGTTATTAAGGGCTAAACACAAATTTTGAACCCCCCAATCCCCAAAATTTGCTTGCAAAACCAAAAATTAAAAGTCCTATCTGGCCCTCCATACATTTACTCTCCGCGCATGCGCAGATGGCAGGAAGTGACTGGAATTGGCGCCAACATCATTCTTTGTTTGGCCCTAAAGTCATCAACAATGAAATGACATCTGTACTTTAAAATCTCCTTTTTTGAGGATGCCAGACACAAATCAATGCAAGAATTGGTGGATACAAGGCTGTTATTGGATGAAGGAAGTGTTCAACAGTGGTTTTGGACGTTCAGGGCTTTAACTTTATAATTTCTTATCAACCTACCTTACAATTGTTTACTACAGGCTTGCACTACAATGGAAGACCCTAACTCGGATAAAATACTCTCTATTTTAATCTTTCCCAAGAGATGTGGGAAAGAAAAGTGGTGTAAAAAACACCACAAAAAAATAAGCCAAAACTGGGCCGAGCACCATCATTCTTTTTTCATCCGAGACACATGAAAGATGTGTCTCTGCCATTTGCAATACGAAACAGTGATAATTCAACTCATCGATAATGGTTTTCCTGTGACTGGAATTATGGATCTGAAGATCGTATAATAACAGGACTGTGTTTTATATATTCTCATAAATATTTTCAACCACATTCTCATTAAATTTTATTTATATATTCCGTTTTCGCGAATGTTTCTTTGACATCGTGTCAACGCGGTTCGGCAATAAAATATTTCGGTTGATAAATTTTATTATTATTATTGGAGTAAGGTGTCAATGAGGGACTGTATGGACAGGGTTTCTTCACTCTTTTGAGTGCTGAATTTCTGTTTTTTTTGGTCCCTGTCGGCCGTCTGGGTTCTGTCGTGTACCCGCCGGTTATTAGTCCCGTACCGGCATCGCCGGAGGGGACTATAGGTTTGCACTCTGTCCATCCGTCAGTCTGTCAGTCCGTCATTCTGTCAGTCTGTCAGTCACACTTTAGTTTTCCTGAGTTTTTTGGAAATGCTTAAATGGAATGATTTCATTTTTGTTAAACTACTATAGAACGATGACTTACAGATCAAGTTTGAGTTTCATGCTGATTGCATTATTTTTGTGTGAGTTACGGCCCTTGGAAATATGGAAAAGCACCTAAATATCAGTTTTCCGGAGTTTGTTTTAGAAACTCTTCAACGGAATGATTTCATTTTTGGTAAACTACTATAGAACGATGACTTAGAGATCAAGTTTGTGTTTCATGCTGATTGCATTATTCTTGTGTGAGTTATGGACCTTGGAAATATGGAAAAGCGCCAAAATGTCAGTTTTCCGGACTTTTTTTGGAAACGCTTCAACAGAATGATTTCATTTTTGGTAACCTACTATAGAACGATGACTTACAGATCAAGTTTGAGTTTCATGCTGATTGCCGTATTCTTGTGCGAGTTATGGCCCTTGGAAATATGGAAAAGTGCCAAAATATCAGTTTTCCGGACTTTTTTTGGAAACGCTTCAACGGAATGATTTCATTTTTGGTAACCTACTATAGAACGATGACTTACAGATCAAGTTTCATTTGCACTCTGTCCATCCGTCAGTCTGTCAGTCAGTCTGTCAATCATACTTTAGTTTTCCGGACTTGAAACGCTTAAACGGAATGATTTCATTTTTGGTAACCTACTATAGAACAATGACTTACAGATCAGGTTTGTGTTTCATGCTGATTGCATTATTCTTGTGTGAGTTATGGACCTTGGAAATATGGAAAAGCGCCAAAATGTCAGTTTTCCGGACTTTTTTTGGAAATGCTTCGACCAAATGATTTCATTCTTGGTAACCTACTATAGAATGATAACTTACAGATCAAGTTTGAGTTTCATGCTGATTGCATTATTCTTGTGTGAGTTATGGCCCTTGGAAATAGGGAAAAGTACCAAAATATCAAGTTTTCAGGACTTTTTTTGGAAACGCTTCAACGGAATTCATGCTGATCACATCTAGGTTATAACATTTGTATAATTATTAATGCTCATTGGTCCGGTAGGGGACATTGTATTGCTTCAGCGATACGTGTGCTGTTGTTTTTTCTGCCCCCTTCTCTCGTAGTTGGGGGTGTTCTTCTACTTTATGTATCTGTTAAGTTCACCTTTTTCTTCTACTGCTCTCACCTCTGTTATTTCCAGTTCGGTTCCTTTAGGGCAATTCCTTTTGCTCTCGCTTTTGGTGCGTTCTCATGGCTGTTCCTCCCGTACCCCCGATGGGGCCTCCCGACACGACCATGTCTGTTACACCCCATCCGTGGGGGATGTGCCTCCACCCACGCCCGTGGGGGGTGGGTAACACTGTCGTGTTGGGGCCTCCCGACACGACCACGTCTGGTGAGAGTTATTCCCCATCCATGGGGGATGTGCAGTTCTTTTTTTACTGAGGTGGATACTGCAGGAGCTGTTGGATTTCTGGTGAAGAGATGCCTGGTTCCGGGACTATGCGCCCTCTCCAGTCGACATCTGAGGCTGTCACTAGGGTTGTGACTCCTCCTTTGGAGGCCGAGCTAGGTGGCTCTCTCCCGCCAATTCCAACAGCTCCTGTTGTATCTGCTGCTACTGCTGTTTCGTCTGCAACATCATCAGTCACCGTTTTAGCCGGCCTCGGCTTATCCCTGCAGGGGTCTGCAGTGATGTCTGTAGTGTGGTTGTGGGGAATTGGCCTCAGCCTTCCCTGACTTCAACTCGGCGAAGTCGGAAGTGGCTGCCGAAAGACCCTGCTGTGTCCTCTCAGCCGTTGAGCACTGCAGTTTTCTCCCTGCAGGGGTCAGCAGAGGTGTCTGGTGGTGTAGACGTGGGGTATCTGCCTCAGCCTTCCCTGACTTCAACTCGCCGAAGTTGGAAGTGGCTGCCGACCGAACCCCCATGCTGTGTCCTCTCAGCCGTTGAGCACAGCAGTTTTATCCCTACTGGGGTCTGCAGGGATGTCTGGTAGTGTAGACGTGGGGTATTGGCCTCTGCCTTCCCTGACTTCAACTTGAAGTTGGAAGGGGCTGCCGGCCAAACCTCTACTGTGGTCTCTCAGCTGTCGAGTACCTCAGTTTTTCTTATTGGATTTGGATGTCCATGGTGGGGTCACCATGAGCTCCGTGGCGTTTCCGTCCACGCACTCTGGTCCCATGGCCAGTTTTGTGTGACCAACGCTTTTTGTGCAGCCTGGACCTTCTGTCCTGCAGAGGTCTGTGGCGACTCTCCGGAGTTTCCGCTCTGTTGATCCTCGGGGTATGTGATACCCCACTACACATCTGCCTTCAGATGTTTTCGACTGCAGCCCGTCGTCCCGCATCGGGTGTATTTGAGTATCATTGACCCTTCGCTGGTTAATGGGTCAGGAGTGAAGCCACTTTGTCGTTCCGTTCCGACAGTCAGTGAGCTTAGGGAGGCCCTCTCCTTGCTCACTTAGGTTCTGTCCAAGAGCCTTTTCCATTGCTTCCAGCGAGGCTACGAGTGGTTTCCGGGTGTCCCCTGTGGCTCCGCCTCCCAGGATTGGAAACAGGTGGCTTTCTGATCCCCTGGTGTGCCCACACCTTGGGAGGTGCCGGCTGGTTTGCCCATGATGGACTATGTGTCTTCCGACTCATGGGATGAGTCTGACATTCCTGACGTTGAGAGCCAGCAGTCTTCTGACTTGGGAGCAGCTCTTGACTTTGTGTTAGGGTTCCTGCCAGGTCTGAAACTGTCAAACCAGCCGACAGTGTCAGCCCGGCTGCAATCATCGGTCTCACGCCTACAGCCTGTGGAGCAACATACTTCTGAGGGCCTTCGACCGTGCCTGTCAGTACAGGTGGTTGAAGCATTTACCGCTTTGGACTCTATGCTGAGTTCCAAGGCTATGAAGACGTTCTTCTTCATCAAGGTTGACACTTTTTGCCTCTGGTGCGTTATCATTCCTACAATTTTGCCAATCCGTCAGTCTGCCAGACTGTGATGGTTTTGGATCGGTATTCCAACTCCTCAGCCATATGGAGACTCCGGAGTCCAGGATGGGCTTATCGAGAGGGATGCAGGAATGCATTCTCTCTTCGATCACATCGTCTCTGCTTTGTTGCTTATCTGCTCACAGATGAGTTTGACAACAAACAGGTTTTTGTTTTGTGTGTGCTGTTCATGGCGCTCATGCATCTTCTCACACACATGCCTGTTATGCAGCTAGCTTGGAATTAGTTCGCAGGTACGCTGTGCTGGACACAAGACGTCCCCTTCTTGAGGGGCAGTGCGCTGCTCTTCGATCTGCCTCTTTTGGCGGGTCCACGACTATTCCAAGGTTCCGTGGCGACGGTCCAGGATGGCTCCCTTTGTCATTCCATTGATCTGCTGCTGCGTAGTCAGCTTGATCGGCCTTCTGTTTAAAGCCTAGGATCCTCCTACCGCCACTTCTACTCACTCACAGGGTGGGGTAGGCGTCGGCAGTAGTCTCCCCAATTTCGTCCCAGGTTGAGGCACTCCACTAAGTAGAGAGTGCCTCTTCCAACATGAGTCCCTTTCAACGTTACACATTGGGAACTTTTGACCACAGAGATAGGCAATATCCTGTCAAAGGGGACAATCGAGGTCATCAAGAACTTTCTTTCAGTGGGATTTTGTTCTCGCATGTTCTTGGTGCCGAAGAAGGACGGCCGACTCAGATAGGTTATCGATCTGAGTATTCTGACGCAGTCTATCATTGCTCCTCAGTTCAGCATGGAGGCTTTCAGATCAGTTCGCCGCTCCATTCCCCAAGATGTTTTCCAGTTCAAGGCCATTCACTTTGGCCTTGGCCTGGATCCTTGGGCCTTCACCTGTCTAATGTCGCATGTGTTAGTCTTACATCGCACACAGTCCAAGGTGTCTTCTTCGGCCTGTCTAGTTGATATCCTCCAGAAGCAATCCAATGCTGCTTTTCTGGAGTCTGATGTCATCACACTGTTGAGCCTACTCACGTCACTAGGGTTCAGAGTCAACGGAGAGAAGTCGGACCAGGTCCCTTCTCCGTCTTGTCATCTGGGATGGACTTCATCAGCTCGGAGTCTTCCCCGACTGCTTGGTCTCTGCGTTTCGGTGACGGATCTCATTCCTCTAGGTCATGTCTGCTCAGTCGTTGGAGGCCGAATGTTGATCCTTTGGTTCCGGTGCTTCTGTTACCGGAGTCTCTTCTTCGTCACCTTCTCCCCTGACAGATGTTCAGTGGATTATGCAAGGAGTTCCGTTGGACTTTCCCACGTCCGATCCTGTTCTGACGGTAATCGCCAGCGATCTCGGATGGAGTGTGACGTTGGATCCTCTTGGTCTTTTCCTTCACGGGTCATGGGACCAGGATCTAGCAGCTCCTCATGTCACCCAGAAGGAGCTTCTTGCTCTTCTTCTGTGTTTCCGACAGTGGATCCCCTGCTTTTCGAATTGTCAGGTCCTTCTGTGGTCTGACAATTCTACAGTGGTTGTTTACATTCGGAACCAGGGCAGAATGCACTATGTTCCCATGTACAATTTGGTTCGGGATCTTCTTCTGCTCGCTCAGGATGTCAACGCCGGAGTGGTAGTTCGTCACATTCCCTGTTGTCTGAACGTCCTAGCCGACTTCCTGCCCCGATGGGGCAGGTTCTTTTCCACCAAGTGGATGCTCCACATGGCGGTGTTCCAGTCTCTTTGCGATCTCTGGGGTCGTCCCCACATCGATCTCTTTGTGACTTGTTGGAACCATCAGGGGGACACTTTCGTGTCCCTGTGTCAAGATGCTCTGGCTTTCGCTGTGGATGCTCTGGCCCTCCTTTGGGACGGTCTTGTCAGCTACGCCTTCCTGCCGGTTCCAATTCTGCCTCAGGTTCTAGCCCAGATATGAACCTGCAGTTGTCGAATCCTTTCGATCACACCCCTGTCTCCTCGGTGGGTGTGGATCAATCTGCTCCGCTCTCTGTTAGTGGTGGTTCCGGCATGTCTCCCTCTATGTCGCAACTTTCTTTGCCAAAGTCGCCCGAGGAGGTTTTAGGTTGACCCGACTTCATTGTGCCTTCGCATATGTCTTTTATCAGGTCCTGTCTCCTCCATAGTGGTTTTTAGAGACGGGCAGTGGAGTTGCTTTTCTTCTTCAAGGAGGCACTCACTCCACTGGTTTAGCCTCTGTGGCTAAGTAAAAGGTTCTTCTGTTGATGGTGTGTGATCACTCTGTCGCTTCTGTCACTCCTTCGATCACACCGATTGCAGAGTTTCTGGTATATGTTTGTTTCTGGGGGTCTCCAGCAATGGGTACAAGTCCATGCTTCGGAGACCTTTTTCATATGTGGTACCACATCGTTTCGGCACTCATCCTTGCCTCTCCAAGCTTGTCAAGCTCTTTTCCTTGAAAAGGCCTAGGACTTTGCAGTTTACTCCAAGATGGACACTTTCTTGGGCGCTTCTCTGCTTGGGGGGGGGGGGGGGTGGTCGCATATTCTCTATCCCGGATGGATATGCGTTTTCTCACATGCCAGATCTCTCCTGCATCCAATTCTCGATGGATTTGTCTTGCTATTCGTGCTGCTTCCGCTCGTCTAGCTACTGGCGATTGTATTACCAATCGTTTTTCTGCCACAAGGTTCGTGCATTCTCTTCCTCTTGGGGCTTATACTAACTCCGTCATGTTGTCGGATGTTATGCTGGCATCCTACTGGAGAAATGCTACCTTCTCCATTTATCTGAGACAGTTGCAGGAGCAGACAGAGGACCTTTGTCCTACGGGCCCTGTTTCTTCTGCTCAGGCTGTTGTTTATCCCAGCCATTCAGCTTGTTACAGGGTCAGTTCCAGCTCCGTGCTGTTACTGCCCTTTCTGTCTGTGCGTCACACATCACCATATGCCTCATCTTTCATTGTCTTTTACTAATGTTTGTGATGCTATGGTTTGATAGGACTAGGGATCTCTTCCTCTGTCGACGGTTCCAATGCAGTTGAGTTATGTGTGGGTTGGTTGTGATTCCTTCCATCCAATTGTCTATTCAGCCTGTCGTAAAGAATTGCAAGTTAGGTTGATAAGAAATATAAATTTTATAGTAAATTTCCTTTCTTATTATACCTACCGCAATTGTTTACATGGAGGCCCTCCCGTCTTATTCGGGTAAGAATCCTTCCTCCCCGCTGATCACATAACTCCTATGTTGGCGGACTCAAAAGAATGATGAATTGATGACGCACTGCGCATTGGTTAACGGAAGTCGTGGATTTGTACTAGGGAAGAGCGTCCCATACTGGGTGTGCGCCGATGGCGCAGCCCAGTTTTGGCTTATTTTTTCGTGGTGTTTTTTACACCACTTTCCTTGGGAAAGATTAAAATAGAGAGTATTTTATCCGAGTTAGGGTCTTCCACTGTAGTTCAAGCCTGTAGTAAACAATTGCGGTAGGTATAATAAGAAAGGAAATTTACTATAAAATTTATATATTTATAAAATTATTTTATGTTTCCCAATTTTGGGACATATGCCTGGCGTCATCATTTTTAGCCCGACTGTTTACAGTGAGGGCTATAGTAATGACTTTTGTCCGTCCGTCCGTCTGTCCGTCTGTCCATCTGTCGGTCTGCCTTTTTCTGTTAACATTTAGAGTTTTGGTTAAAGTTTGTGGTTAAAGTTTTTAGCTCACCTGAGCGAAGCTCAAGGGGAGCTTAACTAATCACTTTCTGTCCGTCGTCCGTCGTCCGGCGTCCGTCGTCCGTCGTCGTCCGTCCGGCGTTAACTTTACATTATCGACTTCTCCTCCTAAACCACTAGCCCAATTTTATTCAAATGTTGGCTAAATGTTTATTACCTAATGCCAATTCAGATTTGTTCAAATGAAGTTGCCCCTCCTCCTGGGTGGTGCCACACCCCCAAGGGGCACCAAAATCTTTGTAAATCTTCTTCTCATGAACCAGCAGTAGCAGAGACTTGATATTTGGTGTGCAGCTTCCTTTTGAGGTGTAGACTCAGATTTGTTCAAGAGAAGTTTGTGGGGCTATACTTGACGTTGTTATGAGAGGGGCAAAATTTTTTGCCCCGCCCAAAATTTCTATTTTCCAAACCGAGAGGCTGATTTGAACCAAATTTTATGTGAGGGCTTATTGGGTCATGAGTACTTGATTTATGCAAAAAAAAATTTTCCCGCAGCCCCGTGGGAACCACAGGAGCTAAAAATAGAAAAAATTTAAAACGCCCATATCTCCAAAACTGCACGGCACTGAGAATTTTTATTTGGTGTGCAGCTTCCTTAGGACCAACAGAAAGGATTGGTAAAAAAATATTGCCATCGGTTTTATCATAGGGTACAGTTTCGGGACTTTGAAAAAGTGCTGAGTCAGCACTTTTTAACACTGTAGGCAATGGGAAAAACATTAAAAAATCTTCTTCTCCAGATCCAGCAGGCAGAATCTTTTGATATTTGGTATGCAACATTGTAGGGTGGATCTGATTCAAGTTTGTTCAAATCGGCCCCCTGGGTTCATATTTGGGCTCAGTATAGGAGCCCGATTTCGAACTTAGTGCATTTCAGGCAAATTTCTTAAAAAATCTTCTTCTCCAGATCCAGCAGGCAGAATCTTTTGATATTTGGTATGCAACATTGTGGGGTGGATCTGATTCAAATTTGTTCAAATCGGCCCCCTGGGTTTATATTTGGGTTCAGTATAGGAGCCCAAATTTGAACTTACTGCATTTCAGGCAAATTTCTTTGAAAATCTTCTTCTCCAGATCCAGCAGGCAGAATCTTTTGATATTTGGTATGCAACATTGTAGGGTGGATCTGATTCAAGTTTGTTCAAATCGGCTCCCTAGATTCATATTTGGGCTCACTATAGGAGCTCGAATTCGAATTTAGTGCATTTCAGGCAAATTTCTTCAAAAATCTTCTTCTCCAGATCCAGCAGGCAGAATCTTTTGATATTTGGTATGCAATGTTGCGGGGTAGATCTGATTCAAGTTTGTTCAAATCGGCCCCCTGGATACATATTTGGGCTTACTATAGAAGCCCGAATTCGAACTTAGTGCATTTCAGGCAAATTTCTTAAAAAATCTTCTTCTCCAGATCCAGCAGGCAGAATCTTTTCATATTTGGTAAGCAACATTGTGGGGTGGATCTGATTCAAGATTGTTCAAATCGGCCCCCTGGGTTTATATTTGGGCTCAGTATAGGAGCCCGATTTCGAACTTAGTGCATTTCAGGCAAATTTCTTAAAAAATCTTCTTCTCCAGATCCAGCAGGCAGAATCTTTTGATATTTGGTATGCAACATTGTAGGGTGGATCTGATTCAAGTTTGTTCAAATCGGCCCCCTGGGTTCATATTTGGGCTCAGTATAGGAGCCCGATTTCGAACTTAGTGCATTTAGGCAAATTTCTTAAAAAATCTTCTTCTCCAGATCCAGAAGGCAGAATCTTTTGATATTTGGTATGCAACATTGTGGGGTGGATCTGATTCAAGTTTGTTCAAATCGGCTTCCTAGATTCATATTTGGGCTCACTATAGAAGCTCGAATTTGAACTTAGTGCATTTCATGCAAATTTCTTAAAAAATCTTCTTCTCCAGATCCAGCAGGCAGAATCTTTTCATATTTGGTAAGCAACATTGTGGGGTGGATCTGATTCAAGTTTGTTCAAATCGGCCCCCTGGGTTTATATTTGGGCTCAGTATAGGAGCCCAAATTTGAACTTAGTGCATTTCAAGCAAATTTATTAAAAAATCTTCTTCTCCAGATCCAGCAGGCAGAATCTTTTGATATTTGGTATGCAACATTGTGGGGTGGATCTGATTCAAGTTTGTTCAAATCGGCTTCCTTGATTCATATTTGGGCTCACTATAGAAGCTCGAATTCGAACTTAGTGCATTTCAGGCAAATTTCTTAAAAAATCATCTTCTCCAGATCCAGCAGGCAGAATCTTTTGATATTTGGTATGCAACATTGCGGGGTGGATCTGATTCAAGTTTCTTCAAATCAGCCACCTGGATTCATATTTGGGCTCACTATAGAAGCTCGAATTCAAACTTAGTGCATTTCGGGCAAATTTCTTCAAAAATCTTCTTCTCCAGATCCAGCAGGCAGAATCTTTTGATATTTGGTATGCAACATTGCGGGGTGGATCTGATTCAAGTTTGTTCAAATCGGCCCCCTGGATTCATATTTGGGCTTAATATAGAAGCCCGAATTCGCACTTAGTGCATTTCAGGCAAATTTCTTCAAAAATCTTCTTCTCCAGATCCAGCAGGCAGAATCTTTTGATATTTGGTATGCAACATTGCGGGGTGGATCTGATTCAAGTTTGTTCAAATCAGCCACCTGGATTCATATTTGGGCTCACTATAGAAGCTCGAATTCAAACTTAGTGCATTTCGGGCAAATTTCTTCAAAAATCTTCTTCTCCAGATCCAGCAGGCAGAATCTTTTGATATTTGGTATGCAACATTGCGGGGTGGATCTGATTCAAGTTTGTTCAAATCGGCCCCCTGGATTCATATTTGGGCTTAATATAGAAGCCCGAATTCGCACTTAGTGCATTTCAGGCAAATTTCTTCAAAAATCTTCTTCTCCAGATCCAGCAGGCAGAATCTTTTGATATTTGGTATGCAACATTGCGGGGTGGATCTGATTCAAGTTTGTTCAAATCGGCCCCCTGGATTCATATTTGGGCTTAATATAGAAGCCCGAATTCGCACTTAGTGCATTTCGGGCAAATTTATTAAAAAATCTTCTTCTCCAGATCCAGCAGGCAGAATCTTTTGATATTTGGTATGCAACATTGTGGGGTGGATCTGATTCAAGTTTGTTCAAATCGGCTTCCTAGTTTCATATTTGGGCTCACTATAGAAGCTTGAATTCGAACTTAGTGCATTTCAGGCAAATTTCTTAAAAAATCTTCTTCTCCAGATCCAGCTTCAGAATCTTTTCATATTTGGTAAGCAACATTGTGGGGTGGATCTGATTCAAGTTTGTTCAAATCGGCCCCCTGGGTTTATATTTGGGCTCCGTATAGGAGCCCAAATTTTAACTTAGTGCGTTTCAGGCATATTTCTTAAAAAATCTTCTTCTCCAGATCCAGCAGGCAGAATCTTTTGATATTTGGTATGCAACATTGTAGGGTGGATCTGATTGTGATTCATGAACGTATTTATTTGTAAAGTTGATAGAATCTTAGACAAAATTTGCAGAAAAGATCTACTATAGAAGGGGTGGTATCCAGGGTGAACCGTTTACCCAAATCTAGCAGTACTAATGCATTATTCACACAAATCTTCGTTCAAATTTTATGACCCCTCATTGGAACACACGCATTCAGCTCATTCCAACAAAGGTCATATGCCATGTTTTCGAGACAAAGGAATAAAAATTTTAGTTATTCATGAAATTTTTAGGCAACTGTTGTCTGTTATTCACATTGCTTCATGAAATTTCAGTACTTTTAGAAGTTACCTCAGTAATCAAGGGTTAATTCCCCTTAATTAAATGTCGCCTCTAAAAAACAACCACTTTGCATATCTTACCTTTTTACCAGCATAACTGCCAAAACTTGTCAGCATTCTTCGCAAAAATCGCTATTCAAATTTTAATTTTTGTCTCTTAAACATACATGTACTTATCGCTTGTAAATACCCCATTGGAATGAGCTTTTTGAGCTCATTCCAATGAGAGGTCGCACACCATGCTTTTTGAGTCAAAAAAGCAATTTTTTTAGTTATTCCAGAATTTCGTACGTAAAACACAGCTTTATGACTTCACATTAAAATGAGCTCTCTAAGCTTGTTCCAATCAACATTCACGCACTATGTCTTTCACACAAAAAATAAAATTTTCCATTTATTCAGGAATTTTGTTTGCAAGAACACTCTTACCCCCCCCCCCCACAAACACACACACACAAACACACACACACACACACAAACACAGACACACACATCTAAAAGTTCGTCAGCAAAAAAACAGTTACTTCAATTTTTAAATGCATTATAGGAACAACTTGCCTAATCAAATTTAAATACTTTTGCATCATTCTGTATCTAGAACAAACCATTTACCATATCTTTACGCAAAATTCTCCAGCATCATTCACAAAAAAACACCATTATTTATATATTCACATTTCTGTCTCAAAAATATACCTGATCTTCCCATATCCCTATTGGAATAAGCTGTTTGAGCTTGTTCCAATGATGATAAAAAAAAATAAAATTTGTGAAAATTTTTGTTTTCTTGCATGCAAATATATACATGTAGCACATGGAAGATATCCACAGTTGGGGAGAGATGTCCAAGGCTATCTCTTCACATTCCTTGTTTGTGCTTCATGCTAAACCAGTTTGTCTGCAGAGATAAATTTGCTTTATTAAAAATCATTGGAGATTGGCCACACACCAATGATTTTAAATAAAACTAATTTTAGGTAACAAATGTTGAACTTCAAACAAAATCTATCACTCAACCAGTTAATGTTGATGAGGCATGACATGGTGAAGGTGACCTAAAATACTTCTTAGAGTCACTTTGTCAGGTGAGCGATTAAGGCCACGTGGGGCCTCTTGTTTACTGAAGGTTCAAGTGGGTTCCTGACTGAAAGTCAGGGTGAGCTTTTCTTATCACTCTTCGTCCGTCTGTCGTCCTGCGTGAAGGTGATGTTTGAGCCTCTTTCTCCTAAACCACTGGCCACATTTTAATTAAATTTCATGTAAGTAGTGGTTATATAGGGGCATTTTGATTTTTAGCCAAAATAGGTTTCGGCTCATATTGAGCAGAGGTGTGGGGAAAAAATGGCCAAATTTTTTGAAAATCTTTTTCTAATGAACCACCAGTAGCAGAGACTTGATATGTGGCATACAGAGTCCTTTTGAGGTTTAGAATCAAGTTTGTTCAAGAGAAGTTTGTCGGGCATTATTTGCCTTCGTTATGGGAGGGGCAAAAATTTTGGCCACGCCTAAAATTTCTATTTTCAGAACCGTGAGGTCGATTTGAACCAAATTTGATATGAGATGATAATGGGTCATAAGTAGTTGATTGATGCCAAAAAAAATTTTCTCATTGCCCCGTGGGAACCTCGGGAGCTAAAAATAGGAAAAACCTTAAAACTGCCATATCTCCAAAACTACATGGCACAGAGAATTCTTATTTTGTATAAAGCTTACTTTTATCCAGTAGAATAGAATGGTTAAAAAAAATCCCTATCGGTTTGATCACAAGGAACTTTTTTCAGGACTTTGAATGGGAAAAAGATTAAAAAATCTTCTTCTCCAGATTCAGCAGGCAGAATCTTTTTATATTTGGTATGCAACATTGTGGTGTGGTTCTGATTGAAGTTTGTTCAAATCGGCTCCCTGGATTCATATTTGGGCTCACTATAGAAGCCTGAATTCGAACTTTTTGCATTTCAGGTAACTTTCTTCAAAAATCTTCTTCTCCAGATCGAGCAGGCAGAATCTTTTGATATTTGGCATGCAACATTGTGCGGTGGATCTGATTCAAGTTTGTTCAAATCGGCCCCCTGGGTTTATATTTGGGCTCAGTATAGAAGCTCAAATTCGAACTTAGTGCATTTCAGGCAAATTTCTTAAAAAATCTTCTTCTCCAGATCCAGCAGGCAGAATCTTTTGATATTTGGTATGCAACATTGTGGGGTGGATCTGATTCAAGTTTGTTCAAATCGGCCCCCTGGATTCATATTTGGGCTCACTATAGAAGCCTGAATTCGAACTTAATGCATTTCAGGCAAATTTCTTTAAAAAATCTTCTTCTCCAGATCCAGCAGGCAGAATCTTTTGATATTTGGTAAACAACATTGTGGGGTGGATCTGATTCAAGTTTGTTCAAATCGGCCCCCTGGATTCATATTTGGGCTCACTATAGAAGCCCGAATTCGAACTTAGTGCATTTCAGGCAAATTTCTTAAAAAATCTTCTTCTCCAGATCCCGCAGGCAGAATCTTTTGATATTTGGTATGCAACATTGTGGGGTAGATCTGATTCACGTTTGTTCAAATCGGCCCCCTGGGTTTATATTTGGGCTCACTGTAGAAGCTCGAATTCGAACTTAGTGCATTTCAGGCAAATTTCTTAAAAAATCTTCTTCTCCAGATCCAGCAGGCAGAATCTTGTGATATTTGGGATGCAACATTGTGGGGTGGATCTGATTCAAGTTTGTTCAAATCGGCCCCCTGGATTCATATTTGGGCTCACTATAGAAGCCTGAATTCGAACTTAGTGCATTTCAGGCAAATTTCTTAAAAAATCTTCTTCTCCAGTTCCAGCAGGCAGAATCTTTTGATATTTGGTATGCAACATTGTGGGGTGGATCTGATTCAAGTTTGTTCAAATCGGCCCCATGGGTTTATATTTGGGCTCAGTATATAGCAGCTTGAATTCGAACTTAATGCATTTCAGGCAAATTTCTTAAAAAATCTTCTTCTCCAGATCCAGCAGGCCGAATCTTTTGATATTTGGTATGCAATATTGAGGTGTGGATCTGATTCAAGTTTGTTCAAATCGGCCACCTGGATTCATATTTGGGCTCACTACAGAAGCTCGAATTCGAACTTAGTGTATTTCAGGCAAATTTCTTCAAAAATCCTCTTCTCCAGACCCAGCAGGCAGAATCTTTTGATATTTGGTATGCAACATTGTGGGGTGGATCTGATTCAAGTTTGTTCAAATCGGCCCCCTGGATTCATA
Source organism: Pictodentalium vernedei (assembly GCA_031216915.1). Taxonomy (NCBI): domain Eukaryota; kingdom Metazoa; phylum Mollusca; class Scaphopoda; order Dentaliida; family Dentaliidae; genus Pictodentalium; species Pictodentalium vernedei. Next base: position 275,588,893 of record CM062291.1, read on the forward strand.
TTTGGGCTCACTATAGAAGCCCGAATTCGAACTTAGTGCATTTCAGGCAAATTTTTAAAAAAATCTTCTTCTCCAGATTCAGCAGGCAGAATCTTTTGATATTTGGTATGCAACATTGTGGGGTGGATCTGATTCAAGTTTGTTCAAATCGGCTCCCTAGATGTATATTTCGGCTCACTATGGAAGCCCAAATTCGAACTTAGTGCATTTCAGGCAAATTTCTTTGAAAATCTTCTTCTCAAGATCCAGCAGGCAGAATCTTTTGATATTGGGTATGCACCATGCTTAGGGGGGTGAGATTCAAGTTTGTTCAAGCCAAGTCCTTGGGTTCATATTTGGGCTCACTGTGGTAGCCTGAAGTATAACTTAGTTCAAAATGAGGAATTTTCTTTAAAAATCTTCTTCAGATCCAGCAGTTGGAATGTTTTGATATTTGATATGCAGCATCCTTAGGGGGGTGAGATTCAAGTTTGTTCAAGCCATATCCCTAGGTCCATATTTGGACTCACTGTGGGAGCTTGAATTGTAACTTAGTTCAAAATGAGGAATTTTCTTTAAAAATCTTCTTCTTCAGATCCAGCAGTCGGAATGTTTTGATATTTTGTGTGCAGCATCCTTAGGGGGGCGAGATTCAAGTTTGTTAAAGCCAAGTCCCTGGGTTCATATATGGTCTCCCTGTGGGAGCCTGAATTATAACTTAGTTCAATATGAGGAATATTCTTCTTTTTTTTTAGATCCACTGGTCAGAATCTTTGGATATTTGGTATAAGCTTTTCTTAGGAGGAGCAGATGCATCTTGTTGAAATCAATTCTCTGGGTTGACATTTAGGCTACCATGTCAGGTGAGTGCCCTCAGGCCCCTTGGGGCCTCTTGTCTTATTCCTGTTTAGTTGACATTTGGAGTTTTGGTTAAAGTTTGTGGTTAAAGTTTTTTATTCAACCTTCAGGGGGGGCGCGGTGGCTCAGTAGGTAGAGGTGCAGGCTGCAAGCCGAGAGGTCCTCGGTTCGAATCCCACTTGCGGCAACGCGTTGTGTCCTTGGGCAAGACACTTCACCCCCATTGCCCATCTGGGTGCACGGTGACGTCATGGACTAAGGCGTACTGCACGTCGATGGTGCACTTGTCTTCAACCAATGTTAACCCTGCTGGCGTGGAGTTAGTATGTTGGGGAGCTGACAGTTGCTCGCCGTTGCTCGGTGGTTCTCTCCGAGTACTCTGGCTTCCTCCACCCGTAAAACTGTCATGGTCGTGATTAGCTACAGTGCAGAAATATCAGTCCTTCGCGTGAGACGGGCGCTATTGCGCTCGCAAGCGCCCATAATTTAAAAAAGACGAGCGCAAAAAAGAGCGCCCGTCCTCTAACAGTTCAACTTCACTTAAATTGCACTCAACTCACAAGGATTGCCTTGCTTCAAGTCAGAATGGACATCTATTTTGTTATTGTTCATTGGTTAATGGTAAAACAAAAACAAAATTAAAACTGCTGTTATATGCCCCCCCCCCCCCCCTCCCCCCTGAAACATTTCCAGTTTCCTTGGTTCACTGCGCATGTCATTATACATCCCCATTCATCCAATAAACGAAACCGAAAGTACAATGCTAATTTAATAAGAATTTGCTTTGAAAATTCTCATAATTATCTTGTACATATGTTTCATTTTCAGATTTTGGGTTTTAATTCTCAATTTAATGAATAAAACAAACAGAAAACCATGCGGTGTTGTTTTCATTTTTTGTACAGGTTACTCTCGAAGCTAGAAATGGACGTAAGTTAAGTATGTCAATCAACACTGCAAACCACCCCCTTGAAAACAGACAAACATAATCTGTTTAAAAATAGCTGTTTTTTTTTTTTTTTTAAATATGTACATTTATTACGAATAAACAAAATATAGCTTCACACAAAATCAATAAAATAAATCATAATATGAAGACCAGATAAAATTTACACAGCGGAATATGAATAACAAAATAGTTGCCTCCCTTGGCAAAATTCAAAAAATTGATTTTACACTGAAAGTCATAACTTCACATGTTGCAGAGCATGATGAAATGATAAATGAGCATGTTTTATTAAACCAATAAGTAATACATCATATCGCTGGTTAAAATGTTATGTAATTCTAAAATACCAGGGTTGTAATTATTTTTTATTTTCAGTTACCACTTTCTCATTAATTTCTGAACACCCATTTTCACAGTGAGTTATGCACGCTCGAAAGTGGCAGTGTTCTTTCACAATGAGTTGTGCACTGCTCGTAAGTGGCAGTGTTCAATCAGTATCTTTGTGATGATGTTCAACCACTGTGAAAACTATATGTTATGGGCGTGTTTCAGACAACTATTGACAGCAGTCTGCACACTTATTTAAAACAAGTCACAGCTTCCAAAACGAGGTCGACAAAAAAATAAACAAGTCAGTTTTGCTTGGGATATATAATTTTTTAATAAAGACTTATTACACTGAACACAGACATAATGTATTGCACAAAAGACGAATTTAACAACACAAAAACCTCAACTCCCAAAAATATACATAATACAGTATTACAGTTCTATTTGATACCGGGGTAAGTACAGTGTTGCAACAAGTCATCTGTTTTTCCATTTGATGCCTGTAAATTTGACGTCTCAAACAACTTTTGTCCAATTTGAAACTGGGGGTGGGGTGGGAGGGGGGGGGGGGGGCTTTGACTTGAGTAGGGCACCCTGGTTCATAAATCTGAAAAAGCGAGGGGTGGGCTTAATCAGGAATATGGGCTTCAACATGGGTGAGTACAGTAGCTGTGTTTAAACACATCTGTCTCAAACATGCATAGTTGTGAAACTTTGGGGAATTTTGCGAGTGCGATTTGCACAAAATCGCACTCGCAACACAATTTGCGAGTGCACTTTTTTGCACCCGTAAAATTTACTCACACGAAGGACTGAAATATATGACCTTAAACCCCAATAAATAAATAAATAAATAATAATTCAACCTTCAGGTACAGACTATACCCGGTATTTCTTGTCTGATCATCACGAAATTTCATATGCAGGTTTTAGGTCATGTCTACATGAGAATGTCCCCTTTTCGTCGTGATCGGTCAACCAATATGGCTGCCCGAGCCCAAAACCCCAAAACCATTAGCACAGTCTACAGGTCGTATTTATGAAGGGATTTCATTGCAACTTCATAGAATGCCTCTGTATAATGCCTAGATGAGAACGTCCCCGTTTGGGCATGATCTGTCAACCATGATGGCTGCCCAAGCCCGAAAAACAAAAACTTTTAGCACAGTCTGCAGGTCATGTTTAATATGAACGGATTTCATTGTAACTTGATATGATGACTCCATATGATGTCTACATGAGAATTCCCCAATTTGGGCATGATCTATCAACCGTCACGACTGCCTGACCCCGAAAACCTTTAACACAGTCTACAGGTCATATTTATGGAGGGATTTCATTGTAACTTAATAGGGTGACTTCATATAATTTCTACACATGAGAAAGTCCCCTTTTGGACGTCATTGGGCAACTGTGACGGCTTCAGGTGCCCGAAGTCTGAAAACCTTCAGCACAATCTACAGGTCATATTTATGAAGGGATTTCATTGTAACTTCATAGGATCAATCCACATGATGCCCAGATGAGAATGTCCCCTTTTGGTTGCGATCATTCAACCATGATGGCTGCCCAAGCCCAAAAACCCCATGGTGCCAGTTAGGTATTTGTTTTTTTCTTTGCTCAAAATGCATTCTGAAGGATTTAGACTGACCACATGTGGAAAATAAAAATGGTCTCCCCTAACACACCCCCACTCTTCCCCACCCCTCATCCCCCACCCCACCTTCTCCTCACCCAGGGCAATCCATGCAATATTTTTTCTTTGGTACAAAATGCATTTTTAGCCTGACTGTTTATAGTCAGGGCTATAGTCATGACTTTCGTCCGACCATCTGTCGGTCCATCCATCTGTCTTTAAACAATTGGTTTCCGACTGATAACTCCAGTTTGGATTATTTGATTTCAGCCAAAGTTGATATGTGTATTTTCCAGCTAGTAATACCAGGTTTCAGGTTTCAATATTGGTTCCCTCCCCCCCCCCCCCCCACACACACACACACACACACCTCACACACACACACACAGTCTTGTTTTCCCTACATACCGAGGTACCCCATTGTCTGTCCTTTGTGTGGACTAACGGTTTCAACCTCGTTTTGCCGGTACAGTTCTGGGAAAACAACCGAGGTAAAGGGTTTCTTTTGTCTTTTGTACCTCGGTAAGGCGAAACACGCAAACTCTTTTGTCTAGTTACCTCGTCAAGTTGGTAAGACAAACGCACACACACACACACACACACACACACACACACACACACACACACACACACACACACACACACACACACACACACACACACACACACACACACACACACACACACACACACACACACACACACACACACACACTAATTGCCACTAAGGCAATTAGTCCCAAAATGCATTTTGAAGGATTGGGAGTTATTACATGCAAAAAAGAAAATTGACTCAAAGAGCCCAACATTGCTTTATGTCCTGCATCTTTAATCCTTTACCTTACACAAGTTGAAGCCAACAGTACAAATTATTTTTCGGAAACCTCAGATTTTTTCATTCTTTATTTACTTCTAACCATGGCTTATTACTCCTTATTGGAACAAGCTCATCAAGTTTGTTCCATTAATTGGTCATGAGGTATGTTTTGAAGTAGAGAAATGAAAAAATAAAATTTGAATAGCAAATAGCAAATTTTGTATATCACGAGTGCAGATATAGCAGATTCGTAAGGTAAACTGTTAACAAAAAATGGCTCCGACTTTTTTGCGTCCAAAAATTGCTGTTCCTGGGACAGTTGAGCTGCATGCGTGACATCACTCTAGTTAAATAGGATTATTCCACTGTTTGTTAAGTATTCCTTCCCTATCCTTCCATGAACCCTTCCTGTTAAACTCTTAAACTTTTTGGCTGTTTTTTATTGAAATTTTTTATTAAATTTCTTGGGAGTTTAACATTTTTTACAGAATATTATTCTGTTTCTTCCGCAGGGTTACGTCCTCACCCTAGGGGTGTTGGGCCATTTCGTCTTGCATATTCTACCCGATGTATCGTTTCTTCTTCGTATGAAGATCTAGCTTTGCATCTGATAGTGTTTCAATTGGTTCTGACTTTGGGCCTTTTTGTGTGCCTGATGTCTTGTTTACATAGACGTTGTTTACATTGTCAGCGTCCTCATATATAGGTAGTTTTTTATATTCTATTACTGTAGTATACTGTAGGTTACATGGATTGTTATTCCGGTAGTGTAGCTCAAAAATTTTGGATTTTGTCCACACTTAGGCTCTATCGGGATGCCCTTGGGCTCTTAATGTTCCCTTTGGGAAGTTAGGCCTTTTTTGAAAATTTTTTGTTTACAAAAAAATATTTTGAATTTAATTATGATTGCTATTATTCATGTATCTCAGTTATATTTATATATTGTTGTGGAGTTTGGAGGACTGATATCGACTTTAGTTGATACTCTCCTGTCATTCTTGTGTTGCACTGGGATGACTGATGTTGGAGTCGGGTGTCATGGTAAGTTGTTGGTGGTGAGCTTCTGAGGATCAAAGCCTCTCTCTGCTTTTTAATTCATTATGTCAGTTTCTATTTCAGAGGAACTTGAACATGATGATGATATTCTGACATCCATCCAAGCGTGCTACCGCCGTCGCGCTCCATGGAGCGTATAGAGCTAACTGCAGTGCTCATTATTGCAAGAGTTAGGGCCTTTTGCTAAAGGTTTTAATCTCTTGCAAGCAGCTAGCTCGACCGGTGAAGCGGTACTCCATCCGTGGCTGCCGTGAGGCCGGATAAGTCCATTGCGGTCTAAGAAGTGGATTGGGTAGAGCGAGCACTATAATAAAAATAGCTCACCCAGCCGACGAAGGAAAGAGGAAGTTCTTGTACTCGGCGAGGTCTGATAGATTGTGAGTGGGAGAGGCCCCCCCCCCCCCCTCTCTAATCTAGCAACGACTGGGGTCAGATGTTGTTTTGAGAAACTTGCACAAGCCGGAGCATATGTCCGCCCTCCATTCGGGATGCTCTGTTTAGTCTGAAACCGGGGTCGGCTTCAGGCAAGGCTTCCTCCGCTACGTTTCACAAGGCCGAAATGAAGATTTCTGGTTGGAAACTTGCATGAGACAGAGCATATGTCCGCTCGGGATGCAACATCTAGTCTGCAGCCGTGGCCGTATCACGGCTTCCTCCGCTACGTTATTTAAACACACACGACCGCATCCTAGCTGCCCTACTTCGGATATCCAGCCTGTTGCACGAAGAAGGAACCACTCTTCGCCCGTGAAGTCGGACCATCCGGTAGCTAGGGAGACGAGGCCTTGATCATCAGGACGTTCGGAGAAAGGATCCATTTCCGACACACTGTCCCAGGAGCAGCATGCAGCTAAGGAACGGAAGACTGCTGCTCCTCAGGCCTCGATGACAGACTTGCTGTCGCAGATTGCGCAGTTGATCGCAGCATCCCAGCAAGTGCAGTTACAGCCTCCCTCGGACTCAGAATCTGAGCTGTCGGACGGTGCTGGGTCGGTCCAGTCATCTGTTCACGCAGATGCAATGGACCGAGATTCGCAACTGATTCTCTCGGATGGTGAAAGGGATAAGGAAGAGGATTACCCTTCCCTTTCAGAACAGTACATGGTTGCGATGGCTTCCATCCATCAATACTACCCTGATTTTGTTCCACCGAATCAGAATGCTGCGACGACAAGAGAGAAACTGCTGGCGTCATTAGGCGCAGACTTTATCTGGACAAAGGACGAAGTCCTTTCTTTTCCGGTTCAGTTTATGCAGCTGTCGCAGGCCTTCAGCCATATAGACACCGCCGTATTTATCCTCTTGAGAGCAAGGAAGAAGGCGGTTTCTTATATTCATCTTCCGTATACATACCGTTTTTTGGACCACGTTCATTTAAAAATGGTCAGGGAAGATGTTCAGAGAGTTCTTCTGCGTTTGGATGAGCAGGCTGGGGATCTAGAGGTATCCTTACTTGTATCATTCACTATTTGCTCAGACACAATTGAGACAGCAATTTCTTCAAATAGAGAGAATTTGGGCGTTATGTCTTACGCAGATCACCTTACAAGATCTATGGCACAACATCTCAAGGAATTTGAGGACGTTCATACCTCTTAGAGTTCTTTCCAGGGCAATTATGTATACCACATATAACTCAGCCTTAACAGTGGCTAATCTGGAGTTAATCAGACGTGATGCTGCCCTTGCGTCGTCATCACTGATAAGATGACAAGGTGAAAAGCTCTCTCCGAGTCGCTTCGGTTTCTGGGCATTTTATTTTCGACGACTAGCTTTCGTTATTCTATGAACAGGCTACTAAGAAAGAATCTAGTGCTCTGCTTTTGAGGTCAGCGTATCAATGACCCACTTCAGCAGACAAGAGTAAGGAGGGCGTTCCGTACAAAATTGTCAAAAGGAAACTCCTCACGAGGGTACAAGAAACCCTCTTATAATTACTCTGGAGGTCGTCAGTATAGTGACTCGGGAAAGGGGCGCAGATCTGATCGGGACTTTAGGCCAGACGCCCCTTGGCCGACGACACAAGGTTTTATCGTGGGGAGGATGTGGTTCCTCCTCCCGTAAGCCTCGCAGGTCATACAGGTGATGGTTTTGACCTCTATTGCTGGCCAGTTGGCGGAAGGTTATCAAGATCTGCAAAAAACTGGATAATAATCACGGAAGATCAGTGGGTGAGAAATATAGTCTCGGACGGCTTACGACTATCATTCTGAGTAATAACCCCACTAACAAGTTGTCCGCGTTGAACAAATCTTCCATCAAATTCTTACATAAGAGAGTTTCTCCTACCGGAGGTATAAGCTCTCTTATCAAAGGAAGCAATACAGGTCATCGAGAATCAGGATTCTCAAGATTTTTACAGTCCCCTGTTCCTCGTACCAAAGCCAGATGGCTCATTCTGACCAGTAATAGACTTGAGCTGGATAACAAGCTTATCATAGCTCCAAAAGTTTATTTCTGGAAATCATTCAGTCGGTAAAAGCAAGTGTTCGAGTGATCAACTATGCGGCAAGCATAGATCTAAGGATGCGCACTTTCATGTCCTGGTACATCCGACATTCTAAAAGTTCCTGCGGTTCGCCGTACAAGGGAAGGTGTATCAGTTCAGAACAATATGCTTTGGTCTGAATCTGGCCCCCTGGGCGTTTCACTCGAATAATGAACTCGGTAATGTCTTACTTGCGAGCTCATTTGTTTGCGGTAACGTTGGCTTACTTGGATGACCTTCAACAGGAATACGGCAACAGAATTATTCTTCGGAACAATGTTCAGAGTCTGCTTCTATTACTCCGTCGTCTCGGTTTCATCGTAAACGAGAAAAAGTCATCTTTTCACTTGAGATTGAGCTTTAAGACTCACAACAGTCTGGTTCGTCTGCCGTTACCCAGAGCGAAGTTAGTCAGTTGTTATGCTCGCTTTTGTCTACACTCCGATGCATTAATAGTGAGGGAATTCATGTGACTGTTGGAGCTGTGCGGAGCTGCTTTGTATCTCATTCCGATGGGCCATCTGTGTGCACGTCCCCTCCAGATATTCTTTACTCTGAACTGGAGTGTGATGATGCTTTCGCTTGAACCAGTATTGTTTTAACCAACCTAGTAAAACAAGGATTCAAATTGGGCAGGTGTTCAGTGGTTAACTCAGGGAGTTCTGCTGCAACTGGCAGATCTGGATTTCACGATTATGACGGATGTGGGTCAGATGGCTTGGGGCACGACCCTAAATCCCACAGTCTGGAAGTGTCAGGGTCTTTGGGACCCTCGGTTCCAGGAGAAACACATAAACATCAAAGAGATGATGTCAATATGGCTAGCGCTACAACATTGGATTCACATAATAACGGAAATTTGGTCGGACAACTCGACAGTAGTAGCGTACATTGGGAACCAGGGCGGCACCCATTCATTTCCATTATGCCAACTAACGGAGAAGATTTTCCTATACGCCATGAATCATCATGTTCATCTTTCTATCCGTATATACCAGGTCATCTGAACGTACTAGCAGACTCGTTCTCTCGGAAAGATCGCCTGTTGCAAGTGGAGTGGACGCTCAACAAGCAAGTATTTGGGCAGATTTGCTACCAGAGGGATCGCCCCATGATAGATCTGTTTGCGACGCACCAGAACAATCTGTTACTGACATTCTTGTTGCAATGCCCAGACCATTGAGCATATGCATAGACGCTCTGCCGGTTTCATGGGGATGAATGATAGGATATGCATATCCCCCAATTCAGTTGATTCAGAAGATTATGTTAAAGATCAAACAGTCTCGTTGTGAATCCTACTAGTAGCACCTCTGTCATCACAGAAACCTTGGATCTGTCTTCTCAAGTGTCTGTCATGGGACGTATCCCAGAAGCTTCCTCCACGAGAGGACCTTCTTTATCAGGGGAAATTTTTGTTCTTCACATCCTTCTCTGCCCATAGTGGCATAATGTAGTTGGTAAGACGTGGAGAACCTTTGCGGTTCCTATATTATTTTAGGACTAACACAAGAACGATTAAGTAGAGTGAGTGAGGAGGGTTCGATATGACTTCGAATCACTCCCCCCCCCTCCCCCACCACCAATGTGTTTTATAGGTGATTACCGGGCAAGACGCAGTTTTCTTCCCGCAAGCCTTGTATGAGTTTAAATACACATATGCATTTCATGACTTCTTGATTGGCGGGTGGGTCGTGTTCTATGGCGACCTCATGGAACATTCACTTTTAAGTTGGTTGATTTCCTGTGATTGTTCGTCTATATGTCATATACGAGCACATAATTCATCATAAATAAATTGCTAGTCTTTGGGTACCTCGGAGGCTGCATAGCCAGTTAATTGGTATTCAGATGATTACATGCGGGTTTTCAATGCTGACGTGCATAATAATGATTTATTAGGTAGACGCATTATGGTATGTTATGGACCTAAGAAATTATGAATTTTTTCGGGGGCGGGCCGTGTCAAGCCTGTTAATTATACCTACTTTCATTTGTAGATCCAGGTTTCTATTAATGTTGGTACTCAATTGAATACACCTTGTTTACACTCTTGTTTTTTCGTACGTTTATAGTGTCATAGATATCGGATAGTACACGTCGGGGAGTGTTGTTACTGGAATTTATTGTACGCCTGAATGGGGTCGCCTGTGGGTTACCTCGGAAGTGTGTTACTTTTCAGAGATTATTCATTGTGGTTATATTGGACATGTGTATGTTATATATTATATCCCCGGTTTTCAACCTATTTGCGTATGCCGACTCCGGGGTACGTTATGTAGCGGGCAATTCCAAGGGGGTAACAGGTAGACAGCCAATCTGGCTATGTCATCTCCCTCAGTATACACATCAACACTACTTGTACTATATAACGGTAACTTTTTTTAAGTATACTGTAAATAAAGAATCTAATCTAATCTAATCTATTAATTACCGGGATCCTTGCTATTGCCTTAGCCTCTGAAGTGGTGTTGAACACCATTTATTAATAATAATTAATACCTGAGTGCCTGTTCGACGAATATTTATATTGTTTTTTGGTGCCGCTTTTTACTGATTCCAGAGCACTCCCCTCTTTCTTTTTGAAGATTCCTTCAATAGAAATGGGGACGGGGGGGAGGGGAGGGTGATTTGTTACCGCTCCTCCGGCTTGATAAATATGTTACTATGAGGGAAGCTGTTTTGTCTGTAATTATATCCTGCATACAGCTGGAGTTTTATTGCATATGGCATATGTTTGTGGAAGATATTCTCTCATTCTCATATACGCCATCCTAATTTTGGGGCTTAGTCCAGGCTAACCTTAAAAATTGGGATCTCGTTACATCCAATTAGCATAGTCTTCATGCTAAATATACAGAATTACTTGAACTGGGCTCCTTTTTTAGCTAATCTCATCGCTTTCCGTCCGTCGTCTGTCGTCCATCGTCCGTCAACACCATGTTTTGGTTTTCTCCTCCAAAACCACTGGGCCAGTTCAAGTGAAAGTTTGTGTGAGTGATGGTCCCAAAGGGGCATTTCATTTTGTTCAATTCAACATGCCCAGCCCCATAGGGAGGGAGTGGGGGAAAATGCTCCAAAATATTTTTAAAATCTTCATCTCAAGAACCAGTGTGTACAAGGACTTGATATTTTGTATGGAGCTTCCATATGAGGTGTAGAATCAAGTTTGTTCAAACGAAGTTTGTGAAGTAATATTTGGCTTTTGTAATAGGAGGGGTAAGATTTTTTGGCCCCGCTCAAAATTTCTATTTTCTGAACCGATGGTCCGGTATGAACCAAATTTGGTTTGTGGTAGTATTGGGTCATAAGTAGTTGACCCATGCAAAAAAAAAAAAAATTCCCGCATCCCCATGGGAACCCTGGGAGCTAAAAATAGAAATATTTTCAAACGCCCATATTTCCCAAACCCCACGGAACAGAGAGCTTTTATTTGGTATGAAGTATCCTTATGACCAGTAGAATTGAATGATGAAATAAAATTGCCATCGGTTATGTTTTTATTTGGTATGAAGTATCCTTATGACCAGTTAGAATTGAATGGTGAAATAAATTGCCATCGGTTATGTTAGGGTGTTCTGTAATGGGCATTGAAAAAATGCTGAGTCAGCATATTTGCAAAAATTTTAAAAATCTTTTCTCCAGAACCAATCATCAGAATCTTTTTGATATTTGGTATACAGCATTCATAGGGGGGTTAGATGAAAGTTTTGTTGAAATAAAGCTCATTGGTTCATATTTGGGCTCTCTGCAGGAGCCCGAAGTTTTTAACATAGGGTAATATGGGGAATATTCTTTAAAAATCTTTCTTCTTCAGAACCACCTGTTAGAATCTTTTAATATTTGGTATACATCATTGTTATGAGGCGTCAAATTCTAGATTGTTCAAACCAAGTCCCTAGGTTAATATTTGGGCTTCCTATGGAAGCCCAAATTTTATCTTTGTTCAATATGGAGGGGTAATTTAAAAAAATCTTCTTCTCAGATCCACCAGTCAGAATGCTTTGATATTTGGTATGCAACATCTCTATGGGGCTCAGATTCAAGTTTGTTCAAATCAGATCCCTAGGTATATATTACGGCTCACTATGGTAGCCCAAATTTTTTACTTAAGGTATATATTAGGGCTCACTATGGTAGCCCAAATTTTTACTTAATGCAATATGAGGAAATTTCTTTAAAAATCTTCTTCTTCAGATCCACCAGCCGCAATGCTTTTATATTTGGTATACAACATCTCTAGGAGGGTCAGATTCCAGGTTGTTCAATTCGAGTGCCTAGGTTAATATTTGGGCTCCATATGGGAACATGAAATTTAACTTAGTACAATATGAGGGAATTTCTTCAAAAATCTTCTTCTTCAGATTCACTTGTCAGAATGCTATCACATTTGGTATACAACATCTCTAGGGGGGTCAGATTCAAGTTTGTTCAAATCGGATCCATAGGTTAATATTTGGGCTTGCTATGGTAGCCCAAATTTTGAACTTAGTGCAATTCGAAGAAATTTCTTTACAATTTCTCTTCTTCAGATCCAACAGTCAGAATGTTTTCATATTCGGTACACAACATCTCTAGGGAAGTCAGATTTAACTGTGTTCAAATCAAGAGCCTGGGTTAATATTTGGGCTCTCTATGGGAGCCGGAATTTGCCATTTTGCTGAAGAATTAAAAATTTTGCATTCAGTTCCCTCTAGAGGTACTAAGATTAATCCACATAGGTTGTATCAAGGGGCTTCATAGGGGAGCTCTACATTTTACTTTATGATCAACTGAAGAAAAGGCATGATGCCCAGATTATTTTTGTCACTTCTGAGGGACTCAAAGATTGACAGTGTAGCCTATGGAGATGGCTTGCTTAATGTAGACTCATTCTTGGACTCTGTTTAAATTGTGTTCTGTACAAGATGAACGCTTCAGGCCCCGTGGGGCCTCTTGTTGTTTGATATGTCTTCTCTATTACTGTATAGAGAAACATACATGTAATTCCTAATAATTTTAATTTCCTTTCACCTTGGATTACAGGATTGGAACTATGTTGATCCTCTAATTCTGAAGTCCTAGGCCCTCCACCTTTTTACGATTCAGCTAGTCTGGGCCGTTGGTTTACAGTGTAAAAATATTATAAATTTAAAGTAATTTGTATATTTTTATACTTACCAATGGCCCAGACGGAGATGGCCCTCCAATGAGTGGGCACTCATTCCTCCCCGCTGAATTTTTATGTAGTACTCTCTTCTACAAAGAATGAGGTTGGCACCAATTCCGGTCACTTCCTGACGTCTGTGCATGCGCAGAGAGAAAATGTATGGAGGGCCAGATAGGACTTTTAATTTTCGGTTTTGCAAGCAAATTTTGGGGATTGGGGGGTTCAAAATTTGTGTTTGGCTCTTAATAACTTTGAGTTAAGCACCAGCTAGTCTGGGCCATTGGTAAGTATAAAAATATACAAATTACTTTAAATTTATAATTTTTAAGATAGATTGCAATATTTTCTATCCAGTTAAGGATTAACTTCATGACCTATAATCAATTAACAGATCAAATTTATACAAATGGCATGGTAAATTGTTTGATGTTGTACACAATTACAAGGCTTGTTTAATAAACCAACATCAGTTCCAGGTGGGATTCGCTATATTTAAAGATGATCAGTATGTTGTAAAAGTATTTTAATGACAAATTGAGTGTGCATGTAACAGAATTTATTTTCATACTATTTTCATACTGTTGATGTTTCAGTATTAATGTTTGTGAGTGCTCACCTCTGACTGTAGTTTTGTGAATTCCTCAGATATTTTAAAAAAAAACCAAAAAAAACCCCAATCACTTGTACTATCTTTTCAGGATATTTTCAACAAGTGGACACCTTTCAACAGAATACATTACATGTACAGTGCATTAAAAATTTGAGTCCAGTTCAGCAAGCTAATTAACACCCCCCTTTGACTATAAATACATTCCTCACTAAACTGAACTATTTCATCTCCATGACAATAAACAAACCAGCTGTGTTTGTAAATATTGATGGAAGCATGCTTAATTAGTTTGCAAGTCGGGGAGGGGGATTGGAAATGCAGTAAAAAATCGCTCGACAAATAACGAGACAGATGTGTACCTAATTTGGGAGGGGGGGGGGGGGGCAGGATGAAACCCCCCAATATTTTCGTGAAATTTTAATAATTTGTCGGTCAGGTTGATAAACCTAGCTTTGGTGTAAAAAAAAAATCCAGCTGTGTTTTCAAAACTGGGCCAGAGGTCTGCAATATATATATTTTTTTGCAGCAACGCATGAACGTACCAGGCCAAAAAATTAATTTGGTTACATTAGGTCCAAGTTTGGACTACCCAGGGCCATGGTCAGACCAACAATTTGTTAAATAATGGTTCTTCAGAGTCGCCAAACACGTAATAATTTGTGCAAGGCTAGCGCCAGACAAATCCCAACTGGGGGAGGGGGGCTAGATATTCCGGGAGATGGGGAGGGCCAGACAAGAAATGCCATTATTTCGAAGGTCATAAATTCAGTTTCTCTGAGCAAGGAAATGGTGCTTTTCATAGATTTAATTTTGAACTTAAGCCTATGAAAGGCGCCATTTACTAGCTCAGAGACAGAGAATTCTGGCATCTCAGTCCAACAAGTTTCAAAAATGTAGGCCTAGTCCTTTAAAACAAGAGTTTATCGCTTTTAGTGTGGTGAACGATTTTCTGTTTTTTCTGGTGCCATGATGCATCCCTGTGAAAACATTATCCAATCTTGTAGTGAGACGTTCTTCCCAACGAACTTACCAAATACCCCAGATGGGGGGGGGGGGGGGGGGGGGGGGGGGGGGGGGGGGGGGGGGCTGATGATGTGTTCTGCATCTTATTCCCTGGTATTTTCCACCTCCCGTGGGACTTCTGCCAATCACATCGAAGCGTGAGCCAGGTGCATCTAAAAACTGAAATCGCAACCTGTACCCTACTCACGAGATATCTGCCAAATTCGCCTCACTGTCCAAAATCGGACGGTGAATTTTACAGGTACCTCAGTGTATTGGCTGATTATGATCAGTTACATAGATGTCTTTGCTGTATTTGTCCTACACTCCGAATTCCCTCCATTAGCTGATTTTTGAAGATTTTTTTTTTACATCAGTTACAGCACAGAAAGGTTAAGCACTTTGTACAAGCTATAATCTTTTTAAGTTACACAGATAGCATTAGAAAAACTATTTACAGTGGTTGTGTGTCATCCTACATGTGTTAACCCTTTACCTGCCCTAACGGCAAAAACTGTCCAGTGGCCTGTACAAAAATCTCCATTCATATTTTATTGTTTTCAGTTTTTGTCTCAAAAACTTAGGTTATGATCCCGCATTGGAACGAACTCCTCGAGCCTGTTCCAATGAGGGGTCATAAGCTATGTTTTTGAGACAAAAATTTAAATTGTTCAATAATTTATTTTGCAAGTGTTGTCTGCTAACCACGTTGGGTAAAGGGTTAACTGGTGATTTTTAAAAAATAAATTTTCTAAAATTTGGAGACTTAAGGCCATACAAGTTGATTGTCTGTTTCTCAGGCCATTTTTCCCCAAAAAGGATGCGGTCGGGCAGCTTTTTTAAAAAATTTTCATTTCTCACAAGAGATTGTTTGTAGTAATTCGCCCCCACCCAACGTCCTGGTGTTCCACGCAGCCACATTGGTTATTCACTGGAGGGGTGTTGGGTAATAAATGAAGGGTGTTTGGAATGGTTTTTTTTCTCAGTGAAACGTGAAAATTATTCCACGGCACGGGGCGAAACATTACAGGGACAGAACATCTCTGGGAAAAATGTCGAAGTGCTGTAAATTACCAACTTTCAAAGATTTATTTTATCAAAATATGAAATTCCCTCACAACTTGACTAAGAAAATCGTGAATCGGAATTTTTTCCCAATATATTTGTAATTATAACAACCTATTTGAACGAGCAGTTCATCCACAAATCATATTTTTCTGAAAAATTAAATACAAAACGAATAAATGTTTGCGTGTTTTTTTTCCCAATTCGACTGCACACAGCTGATAATATAAGATTTATTTTCAAATGCAAATGTTACTTTTATATCAATCAAAGGTTATTGTTTGATATATCGTTGATTCAGACAATTATCCTGCTCCCAAAGTTCACTTCAAATAACACAATGACGGCCATTTACATAAAAAAACAAAAAACAATGTTTGGAGAACGTGTTTCATTCAACACTGCGCCTGACTCTGCAAAGTTTCGCAGGTTTGGTGCAAATCAATCATTCCCCTTTGTAATTGTTGTCAGTCTGAAAGACACTGCCGCTCTGTCTGTCGTTATACTTACTTTTTATGGTATAAAACATTTTCTGACTTGAGTATTGCTAAAACCCACCCACTTTATCAAAGTATGCTGTAGAATAAATGCAGAGTGTGTAGTATTTAAAATTCGCTAACGCAAGCATTGGTACTATTGATTTACCAAAATGAATGTAATAACTTGAATTTTAAAAGATTTTTGGAGGTGATAAAAAGGTTGCATGCGCAGCAAAAATGACCATGCACGTGGGCCTGAGAAATAGAGGTTCTTTTTTTATGGCCTAATCATGTTATCGGTTTTCAATTTCGGGGTTTTCTTGATCATTTTTAGAAAATGTCATTCTACATGTTTTAACTGGTGATTTTTAAAATAAATTTTTGAAACGTTGGAGACTTAATTATATTTCAGTGCTCACCACAGGCGCTATTTTCCGAAGGTAGGCCACGGTCTTACAGTGAATAGTATTTATTTATTATATGTTCTCTTCTTTTTTGGCATCTATCAAATGAACAAGCTGAAGATGAATTGAACTAAAATGGCATAGGTCCAACAATTATTTGGTACAAATTGTGAAAAGTTTGAACATAACATTTGGACAAGTTTTGAATTCAAAACTTCCCGTATTTTTATTTATGGGTATATTCTTGATTAAGAGACGATTATCCTCAATCAATAAACATGAACGGGCAATCAGAGGAAACAAAGAAAAGATCATCACACCTTGTCGAAGATACTGATGCTATACAATTTACTGCAGTAGTCTTTTCTCTTTGAAAGTAAATAGTTAATTTAATCAAATTAATTATGACAAAGATGACAATTAACTAGTAGAAAATAGAAAACACCGATAAGCATTTTAGGAAACGTTTGTACAAAGGCAAATAATATGTTTGCAATGGATTTTTTAAATAAGGAGTATGTGGGGGGGTATGCCTTTTATGATGGGAAACAGAGCTTTGGGGTGCACCCGGCCCTGTGAGCCTACAGCTCGTCTGCCCCCTGCCATCGCCGAATCTCCGACACCCTTTTCCGATGAGAGAAATACAAAGAAACACAACAGGATGGAAGGGCTATGTTTTTCGTTCTTAAGAAAAACAGGGTTCCATGTAGAGGCGAGGCGAGAGCGTTGTTGTTTTATCGTGGGAAACAACTAGGCCTGGGAGATGAGAACAGGTTGGGTTATGTGTTGTTTTCAACAGAAAAGAGACCAGGGGGGTTGCGATGCGCATTGAATCTTATACTTTTAGTTGTAGGGCTGGTATATCCGTATTCTGCAGGCCTATCCCCCCTCCCCCCCCCCCCCCCACACTGCTGCTAATAAAATTATCGCAGATTAAAGTCGTCCAGATACCAGATCTCTTATCTCTATTTCTGTGACAATCCTATCAAATTCACTCGCCCTGTCCTTAAAATGCACAATAATTTTTTTTTTTGAAGTCCGTCTTCAAAAATGCTCTATAATTTTCCATCTTTTCCTGCGACTAAGTTCATCGACTGCCTAATTTTGTCCACCATTACGGCGAAACGAAACACAATAAACAATAGAACGAATGTAAATGAAATGGTTTTGAAAACATTCATATTTTATACTGCTTAAAGTAGACTTTCATGGGATGTCACCAGGCCTATTAATCTCTGACAGGGCCGTATATACCCTAAAAAACTGGGAGTGGGAGGTTCGGGTGGTGTACCCCTAATTTGCCCGACGACTTTAGTCATTTGCCTGACGACTTTTGAGTGTTAATTCATTGGGTGGAGCATGAGAGGGGTGTCCCCTCTCTAATAGGGGGACAGGGGACATTCCTCGCGGGAAATTTTATAACTTTTCAATGCTTTGCGAATGATTCTGGAGTTATCTGATGGCTGGTTATGGACTTTCCTGGCAAGAGAATTGGGCAGCTGCCCAACTGCACTACACTGTGAAGGGCATAAAGGTGTTGTTCACCTCTTGGAAGATGATGCTTATATCAAAAAACTGTGTCAGGTAACTAATTCAGGCCTCACCGTGAGTTGTGCAGCAGTCCAACTCTTTCCTACATTGCACCACTCTTCGACATTTTGGCCAGCACGTCAATAATTATTCCAATGTCTTTCCAGAGTCGAGTGATGGATCCAGTCATCCAGACTATTGCTAAATGGTGAAATAAATAATATCCTCCTACCTCCCCACAGTATTGAAGCACCGACACCTTCCCCCCCCCCCCCAAGTAGGCCAACACACACAAATATATGAGTAATTCCATATCCCCCCACCCCCACCCCCCACCCCCACACACACCAGCTCAACCATTTTTCCTTGCTAGTGAAAGCCGCCCTGATATTTCAGTATATGGATGCCGAAACGTCTCAGGCCGCAAACCAGGTCTGAAACATCCCAGGGGTGAAAAGTCCAAGAACCATCACACACAAACCTTCCTTCTCCATTCATGTAATTTAATTATGTATGTAAACTGCAACTTTCAAAGATTTCACCAAAAATACAATTCCACTCTCAACTTACCTTTTAAAATCGTAAATCAGAATTTTTCCCAATTTATTAAAAATTACCAAGATTTTTTTGGTCAATGTTTCATCGGCAAATGACATTTAAAGATTTTGGTAAATTTTTTAAAACAGTTAAGTTTAAAGACCAAAAATAAAACAAACTTGCAGGATTTATTTGAAATTATTTCACATTTCCATCACACATATAAACTGGTGGTTTGTTTTATCATCAAAACTGTTTATTCCTATTACATTAAATAAATGTGTATATCTTTAATATATTCATAGTAAGGTTCCACTTTCCAACAACTATTCTTCGTCTCAAACTGTCTTCAAATATTATGACCAGCTTCACAACGTGTTTCAGTTCAAAATGCAGGGGTGTCGCTCATATCTGTGCCGGCGTCTCATTGTACTACCAAGTTTTGTAGGTAGGATTAGAATCGTGTCCTTGTTTGGTAATCTGAAAAACAATCTGCGGATTAAAACATCATACTATTGACAGATTTTCTTCATACACGTCTGTCAAATTAATAGTTTTATAACATTTTGAATTTGTTGAACAAAAAAGTGTCCTTTAGTTTTGAATTCTCTCGCACTTGTTTGAGAATTAACTCTCATGGTGTGACGTCATGCTAGGTCATAACAATATCGTAGTTAATTGTCTTTGCATGGGATTCTCCAGTGGATATTAATAGTAATGAAATCTGTGTCGATCACCCCAACTCTATCACTTGAAAATCGGGGTGATGAATGCAGTGCACACGTAATGAGTAAATTAAAAAAAGAGAAATATTCCAATAATTGGGACTTTTCATTGTCCAGAATTTGTTTCAAACCATTTTTTATGACAGATTTAGAATTTAATTCATTATAATCCATATGACATATCTCAGTGGGCTTTATCAAATGAAATAAGATGAAAATTAAAATTTTATTTCTTATTACACATGCTAAAGTAACACAAGTGCCTACTCCTCTTATTATCTCTTGGGTGAAAAAGAGGGCAAATTTTGGAGAATTCTAATGAATAATACCTTTAAGAAGCTTTAAAATAGTCAAAACTGGTCAAAAGACAAAATTTAAGCTAAACCGGTCTGACCAGGTGCGTTTTGCTAAACTGGTCTGACCAGGTGCCTTTTGTGCATGGTGTGCAAAACCAGGTGACCTGTATCCCGTAAAGAACAGTCACCTGTTGTCCAATTCCCAAAGTCAATTTCCAAATTTTCTAAAGACATTGACGCATGTATACATGTGAGCGGGGAGGCAAGCACATATAAATGACAGTTGATATTGCCGGGAGAGCAATATTCTTGTGTTCCTTTGGTAAGTATAAGAAATAACATTTAGTATAAAATTTTAAATTCTTCGAATCTTACCAAAGTAATACAAGTGTCGAATGAACAATAGGCAGAGGGGGTGTAATACATATTGTGTCTTATTAACAGATATAATTAATTAAGAATTAATGCTACAGTGACAGTAGTAAATAATAATTTAGCATTTCCCAAGAATAGGGTTACGTAGGAAAATGATGAAAATATAACATGAATATATAACCAGAACACAATATAAAATATAATATGTGAATGCATTATTCAATTACCACAAACAATTACCAGTACTCTAATCAACAATATAGCATGGTAGGCTTCATAGTACCTGTTCCTAAAGGAATATAGTAATTATAATATAGTCTGATTTCAGACTTAAGACATATACCAGAAAATGAAATAACAAGACATACTAGTAAATAGTGCCAACACAATAGTTACAATTTAGTTACTGCCTCTACCTGGAGCGGTAACGATAAAAATTAGTCTTTCAAATAGAAAAGTATATATATCTATAGATGACAGAAAGGGGAAAGAATAATGCTCAAAATTAAATGATATATAAGGTAATACCAGTGAAGAAGACAGGGTTCTAACATCATGAGCAGTGATATTATTAGAAATCCTGTCTGCTTGAGTGATCCGCACTTATGCTAAAAAGTTACAAGAGAATTTCTGCAGAAAACTTTTTTATTCTACCAGGAGTGCAATTTGCTTAAAACAAAGGAATATTATATTCACACACAGCACATCCCCTCCCAATCTTCAGAAAGAAAAAAAAGAAGCAACTTTGAGCTAAAGAAGATGGGGATTAAAGATCAAAGAACATATAAAATAGTCCTAATCTCGCTGTCTATCAATTCTCCTCATACTAAGGAAGAAAAACAAAAAGATGAAATAGACAGAAATATAGTAAAAAGAAGCGAATTGACATCCAATCGATAGAATGAAAGATTCGATCGAAAATGTGTCAAGCTGGACCAGATAGTAGGGCAAGATGAACACATTGACATCAGACAGGAACTGATCTAGGTCAAAACAGGTGACAGAGAAAGCCTTACGTTTGGAGAAGCAAGGACGCAAAGCCTGGAAGCGTAAAACAACTTTTCCCATCTGGAAATATTCTAATTATGCAGATAAGATTCATCTGAATGAAAGGTAAGTGCATAATCAGTGAAATGGGGGAAAAAAGGAATGAGCCTCCCCAAAACAGTAACAACTGTGAGGCAGATAATAACTCTAAAAGGACAGCCATGAATCTTGAATGGAATTGAATTGGCCTAATTAACTGAATAATCATGTCGACATTGACAGATAAAACCATTAAGAATTTATTCCTGAGGCAAAAATTATACATAATTACCAAAGTTAGGACTCAAAATAGCCGACAAAAGGAGCCAAAATTGAACCCAAAATAATAGGCTATGATCTTGTAAGGCAAAAATACCAACAGTTAATCTTATAATTCAGGTCCGAAAATAAAGATTGAAACTGAGTATGGAGGACCGAACATACCAAAAGGAAACAGATCATAAAGAATATGTAGATAACCCATTTAGAATAGGATAATAGGATAATGGCAGTCATACCGTCTAAATAAGGCTGCCAGCCGAGATGCCTGAGGTGAAATAATCTTGTCTATGTCCAGAATGACTCAGACCAAGATCTGATGTGCAATGGATTCCATACTAAAAGGAAAAAGTAGTTGGAATCCAGAACAAACAGTCCCAGCTACTGGAAGAAACACACGGTGATACATAAGGGATAAAGTCATCAACTGGGTGAAACTTTCCAGAATCGAATTGTTGAAGCCCTATCAGATAACATATCTGTAGCATCAAATAACAGTTAGGAGAACTGAGAGAGTTTGACTAGCATAGGAAAATAGATTTGATGTGCTAGAAAAAGGTGATTTCTGGACAGTAGACACATTGGAAATGAGTAAGTGCCTCCCTGATTCCTAAAATACGCATCAAATAACAGTTAGGAGAACTGAGAGAGTTTGACTAGCATAGGAAAATAGATTTGATGTGCTAGAAAAAGGTGATTTCTGGACAGTAGACACATTGGAAATGAGTAAGTGCCTCCCTGATTCCTAAAATACGCATCAAATAACAGTTAGGAGAACTGAGAGAGTTTGACTAGCATAGGAAAATAGATTTGATGTGCTAGAAAAAGGTGATTTCTGGACAGTGGACACATAGGAAATGAGTAAGTGCCTCCCTGATTCCTAAAATACGCACTTCTGTCAAATTGTCGGATAGAATGAGAATTGCATGATCAGACAGGAAAGATAACCAATGCCTGAATGCCAGAAGGATCACTAATAACACCTGGGATAAGTGCAGAGAGGCTTGATCCTCGGACTGCGAACCATATGTCTGTAAGTATAGAGGATTCAGCATAGCCCCCCCAACCCATATCGCTGGCACTTGCTGTGATAATTCGATCTGGGATAGGAGCATCCAGAAGAAGTCCTTGAGTGAGCCAAATGATGTTTTGCCACAGGTAAGACTGAATTCAAATACATTCGTTTAGTAGAGTTATCATATCCAACGAGTCAACATTCGGTCTCCAATTCTGGAGCAGATAAAAGTGAAAAGGGCAAAGATGAAGTCTGCCAAGATGGATAAAATCCATCGTGGAGGTGCAAAGACCGATCTGACAAAGGAAATTGCCTGGATGTCAACAGAGAATTGAATGGCAAAAACACTGAGAATCATGGCTCTCACGAGCGGAATATGTCTCAAATCGCGATGTGTGAGAAATTCCACACCAAGTGAGTGAAAGATCTGGATGGAATGTGGTCCGACTTTTCCAAGATTGATTGAAGATCCAGGTGCTGAAAAAGTTGCATTAGACACTGAACATCTTTCTCAAGAAGAGAGAAGTTTGCATTTCTCTGGAGAATGTCATATAGGTATGCTGAAGAAGTCACTGATGAATGTTCCTGGTGATACACGATCACTTGATTCAAAAGACGGGTGAAGACCCAAGGTGCAAAATTGAGGCTGAACAGAACTGTCATTACTTTCATGCTATCTTTCAGATGGCCAAAAGTGATTGTTTGCAGAAAGAATGGATTATTGACAAATGAAAGGCAACACAATGATGAAAATATGTAATATTTTAATGGCGCTAATTACACATATCTGCCACTAATGTTTTTGAGGGAAAAATTCTCTCTTGACAAGTATGGTGCTGGGATGGCCCATGATGAAACAATGCCGGTAATTACTGACAAAAAATGTAACTTGTGATCTGAACACAATAGCTGTGCCTGACGTCAGTAGCGAGTGTATCCACCACATGCTCGGATGACAGCCTGAACCCTCTTAATGCTACCAGTGAGCCTTCTGATATTGTCCAGAGGTAACTTCTGCCACTAGTATGTACTCCTCATGCAATGCAGCTTCCAAATCGGACAAATTCTGTACAGGCTGATTGATCCCTTGCTTGCACACAACGTCCAAGAAAGTCCCAGATGTGTTCTAAAGGATTCAAATTGGGGCTCATTGCAGGCCAAGGTAGTATTGTAGTAGCATTGTTCTGCAGAAATGCTCTCACAGCAAGTGAACAATGTGACCTTGCATTGTCGTCCATGAATACAGGGTGAGTAGCCAATGGAATGTTGTCAAAATGAGGCACTACAGATTGAGAATGTCCCAGATGTACTGATGACCATTGAGATTCTCACATACAGTCACCATATCAAGTTTACAATCATGAGAGAGGCATCCCCAGATCATTACTGATCCTCCACAATAAGAAATAGCAGGTCTGATGTTTTTGGGCACATAAGCAGTATTTCTGTGCCTCCATACTCTCATGTGACCATCTGTGACTTGAAGCAGGAACCTACTCTCGTCTGACCAATGGACTCTCCTCCATTTCCTGAGATTCCAATGTTGTCCCGTACACCACCCCAAACATCGTCTTTGATGCTGATCAGACAGAGCTGGATGCATGATGACTCTTCTGGACCTCATACCCAGTGCTTTGATACAGTTTTGGACAGTTCTGTTGCACAAATGCCTGTTGGGGAGCCAAAGGCATTTCAAAACCCCACCTGAAGCAAAGAGTCCATGCCTAACGAGGCATGCCAGACTCTGATCTTCCCAAGGAGAGGTCTTTTGGGGTTGTCCAGGCCTTGGTCGGTCCTTAACATCATTGGTTTGTTGATGTTTTCGGACAAGTCTGCTGATGACAGAATGACTATAGCTGAGTTGCCTTCCAATAGCTTTGGATGACATGCCTGTTGCATGTATGCCGACGATTTGCCATCTTAGTGCCTCTGACTGTCTCCTCCTTGCCATGTCAACATTTATTGATAAAAGAAGTGACAAATTTTTGTATTTTATATCCAGATATTGCATGTGGATGATAGTGTTTTTTGTGACCTTCGTGGGAAGCATGCTTCATGTGGATGAGGGGATGTGTTTGGGGTATGCTATCAACCAGAAACATCATGTTACACTAGATGAAATGTACTGCAAGACATAGCAATGTAAAAATGTGATAATCAGTAACAGCAACTTCACTGTCATGAAACATTTCATGGGGTGCTTAATTAAGTTCCAGGTGTATATATCCATGACTGAGGATGAATTGGAAGTGAAAATATGCATCCCTCAGGTCTTTGCTGACAGATAAAATGGTTCTCAAGAATAGAAGTCCTACTAACATGAACATCTCCATATTGAACTTCAAAGAGGTTCAGGTAACACATGTATAACTGGCCTGAGTTAACCATTCTTCTTTGGCACAACAAAGAGTCGGTCCTAGAACTGTGGAGACTGTTGGTTGTGAATAACCCTGATCACTTCCTTGTTGAAGAGTGTCACTATCACTGTGTCTAACAAGCTCTGATGGGTAAGTAGACCATTGACAAAAAAACCCCACACAATCTTATCCCCTGCCAGAAGCGAGCTGAGGTGACCACCACAAAATCATGACCTGTTGAGGCCTAATGGAGGAGTAATGGCCACCTCCACTACTACCTTTTCCTCTATCTCTCCAAGAGAGGGTGGAAGGCTGAGGGGAAGCTGGATACCTGTTGGGGTAGAAGATTTCTGAGTAACTGATAATGAATAGATCCTCTACCCCAACCTGTATTTTCAGAGTAGAAGCATCTTCATCAAGAGAGAGTGGAGAAGATGACAAAAACTCACCATAACAATCATACCTTTTGCACTGTTTCATTGGAAGAGAAAAGCCACAATGGCAGAAAAAGGCGGATATTGATGCTTTGTTAGGTATCTGATCATTGATGATTGAAAAAAGCATCGTGAGCTAAAGAAGATTACAAAGAGAGGACAGATTGTAAAAAGAGTCACCACCGTAAACATATGACGAGATGACAAAGGAACTTATTGTGCTCAATAATATTGTGACAAATCATCAGAATTGCAAGCAGGATACCAATCAGTATCGGAAAACGTAATGTGGTATAATGAGAGACACTATCTTGTCGACCTGACACATCACTGCAGCAATGATGTATCAGGTATGTGAGATTCTGCTAAAAGAATGGGAGTAAGATAAAGAGCCAGGACTAGGAGCTACCAGACTGCTTATCTGTACCCTCCATAAGCTTTGTGTATCAACGTGTCCAGAAGTAAGTGCTGAGGTTGCTGAAAACCTGAAATCTGAGATAACCTACCTGCTGAATGGCTTTCATAAACTGAAGAATAACTTTGAACATCAGTACTTGAGCTTGATGGAAAAGTGCTGTTAATAACAGTAACTGTATTTGTATAGCAAGCACCCTCATGTGTTGCAGTCTAACCAAATGCAACACTCACATTATGATTCTGTAGACTCTGACCAGAGACGTAGGGTAAGCACTCGAAACTGGTTATCCCTGATGCCTTGGCACCAGTATTGGACCCAGAATGACTGGTGTCCTTAGACATCAAGCTTACCCTAGATAGTACTGCAGAGCTGATCATACAATCAGACTCAGATCAAGAACCATTCAAGGAAGGCCGTCTGGACCTCCTGGGTCTGATCCAGCAGTACTGTTATTATTGTCTCATGGATTGTTCTAACACCTGAATACCTGTGAAACATCCACCAATGACGGAACTGCAACAGCATCCTCACATGTAACAACAAATTTGTTATCATCAACAATACAATCAGTGACAGGAGGAGGAGGTGATGCCTTTTGATCCTTTTTAGAATTAGCTTTGAGAATGGACTTCACTTAGGACCATATCTTTTTTGTACAGATGCCACAAATGGTGCAAGGAAAATCCGGACAGCATGCATTGCTGTTAATACAGTTTGTATGGTTGTCAGCTTTAGCTGGCATCTGTCGCAGATTGCAATCTGAGGCATCTTGGACACAGGGACCTGAAAAATACAAGCAGACAAGTTAGGTTACATGAGTGACATGAGACAGTGATACAAAAATCATGAAAAGCCTAGAAAAAACATAATTATAATTGACCTACAAATACATTTGGTGACAATATATAATATGTTAAAGCAATAAGGACGTAACAGTAAGACAATCACTTACCACCAGTGTGAACATAAACCAACTTCCAGCATGTAGGTCTGTTGACTGAAACTTTCAGAGACCAGAAATGAGACAAAAAAATGAAATTTTTTAACCTAACCTGGGATATAGATCAACTTTCATAATTTTTTGAGGAAGCTAATTAACCCTTTGCACACTGGTGTTGAAATATCAAAATTTCAACCTGCAAGGTTTTCTCATAATTCAACTGGAAAGTTAACCAATTCAAGCGTGTTTGACAGAGCTCATTAAGGGTTAGAGCCCCCCCCCCCAAAAAAAAACTGTTCTGATTCTCAGGCAATCCCTCACAGAAACTTAACCCCTTCATTGGACATTTTTATTTCCTTTCAGTGTCTTCCTCCAATATGAATAACAAATTTTTTGATTCAGTCTGAGCTCTTAATATTAACAATGAAGGGACTCTGAAACTGAAATCTGAAGAACATAACTAAAGATTCAAAACAGTTTTATTTTAAAAATTAAATGAGTTTATTTGTATAATTTTGCACTTTCTGTATTTTCTATGTGTAAAAAGACGGCGGAAAGCCTCTCAATCCATGCTCACTACATGCAAGAAAAAGATAGTTAAAAACAAAACCCTCACTCCCTCACTGATTTAAAAAAAAATTGCCTGAGAATCATTTTTATTTTGTGTAGCCTAATCTAACCACCTAGGCAGTTTTGCATGCAGGCCTGTATCATAATTTTTGTCAATAATAAGGTCAGAAATACCTATTACATAACATATTGGGAGGGAATGTGAGGGTCTTTGTAATCGGTTAGTTATATTATCAGTATGAACAAAAAGAAACCCTTGAAAACTGTTAAGGGTTGCTTTAGATTAATGTTTACCTCTTTTTAGTCGAGTTGTGACGAAGTCAAACTCGACTTATAGTTTAATGAATGGCGGGCGGGCGGGTGGGCGGGCGGGCGGGCGTAAACAATTGGTTTCTGGATGATAACTTGATAACAGTTCAACCCATGTTCATGAAACTTCATAGGTAGGTTGGTATCGGGGAGAGGAAGAACACTATTAATTTTGGACTTGCTTGGTCAAAGGTCAAGGTCACAGTGACCTTGAACATAGTAAATTGTAAACAATTAGTTTCCTGATGATAACTTGACTACGGTTCAACCCACATCCATGAAACTTCATATGTAGGTTGGCCTTCATGAGAGGAAGAACCCTATTTATTTTGGACTCACTAGGTAAAAGGTCAAGGTCACAGTGACCCTGAACATAGTAAATCAAAACAATTGGTTTCCGCATGAAAACTTGATAATAGTTTGACCCATGTTCATGAAACTTCATAGTTAGGTTGGCATCAGTGAGAGGAAGAACCCTATGTATTTTGGCCTCGCTAGGTGAAAGGTCAAGGTCACAGTGACCTTCAACATAGTAAATTGTAAACAATTGGTTTCCGGATGATAACTTGATAGTGTTTCGACCCATGTTCATGAAACTTCATAGGTAGGTTGGCATCAGTGAGAGGAAGAACCCTATTTATATTGGACTTGCTAGGTGAAAGGCCAAGGTCACAGTAACCTTCAACATAGTAAATCATAAACAATTGGTTTCCGGACGATAACTTGATAATGGTTTGACCCACACTCATGAAACTTCATAGGTAGGTTGGCCTAGATGAGTGGAAGATCCCTATATATTTTGGACTCACTAGGTCAGAGGCCAAGGTCACAGTGACCTTGAACATAATAAATCATAAACAATTGGTTTCCAGATGATAATTTGACAATGGTTCCACCCACGTTCATGAAACTTCATAGGTAGGTTGGCATTGGTGCAAGAAACAACCCTATTTATTTTGCAATCACTAGGTCAAAGGTCAAGGTCACAGTGACCCTTCACATAATAAATTGTAAACAATTGGTTTCCGGATGATAAGTTGATAATGATTAAACCCACTTTTGTGCTGTCACAACTTGACATTGGATTGGTGATCCTATCAGGATTTTTTTTAGTACCCTACCGGCATCGCCGGACGGGACTATAGGTTTGCTCTCTGTCGATCCATCAGTCTGTCAGTCACACTTTAGTTTTCCAGAGTTTTTTTGGAAACACTTCAACAGAATGATTTCATTTTTGGTGAACTACTATAGAACGATGACTTACAGATCAAGTTTGAGTTTCATGCTGATTGCATTATTCTTGTGTGAGTTACGGCCCTTGGAAATATGGAAAGGCACCTAAATATCAGTTTTCCAGACTTTTTTTTCTAAACACTTCAACGGAATGATTTCATTTTTGGTAAACTACTATAGAACAATGACTTACA
Organism: Pictodentalium vernedei; assembly: GCA_031216915.1. Taxonomy (NCBI): domain Eukaryota; kingdom Metazoa; phylum Mollusca; class Scaphopoda; order Dentaliida; family Dentaliidae; genus Pictodentalium; species Pictodentalium vernedei. The sequence goes on from CM062291.1 coordinate 275,617,953, forward strand.
GATCATGTTTGAGTTTCATGCTGATTGCTTTATTCTTGTGTGAGTTAAGGCCCTTGGAAATATGGAAAAGCGCCAAAATATCAGTTTTCTGGACTTTTTTTGGAAACGTTTCAACGGAATGATTTCATTTTTGGTAACCTACTATAGAACAATGTCTTACAGATCAAGTTTCATTTGCATTCTGTCCATCCGTCAGTCTGTCAGTCAGTCTGTTAGTTATACTTTAGTTTTCCGGACGTTTTTTGGAAATGCTTCAACCAAATTATATCATTCTTGGTAACTTACTATAGAACGATGACTTACAGATCAAGCTTGAGTTTCATGCTGATTACATTATTCTTGTGTGAGTTATGGCCCTTGGAAATATGGAAAAGTGCCAAAATATCAGTTTTCCAGACTTTTTTTGGAAACGCTTCAATGGAATGATTTCATTTTTGGTAACCTACTATAGAACGACGACTTACAGATCAAGTTTGAGTTTCATGATGATTGCCTTATTATTGTGTGAGTTATGGCCCTTGGAAATATGGAAAAGTGCCAAAATATCAGTTTTCTGGACTTTTTTGGAAACGCTTCAACGGAATGATTTCATTTTTGATAACCTACTATAGAACGATGACTTACAGATCAAGTTTCATTTGCACTCTGTCCATTCGTCAGTCTGTCAGTCATACTTTAGTTTTCCAGACTTTTTTTGGAAATGCTTCGACCGAATGATTTCATTCTTGGTAACCTTCTATAGAATTATGACTTAGAGATCAAGTTTGAGTTTCATGCTGATTGCTTTATTCTTGTGTGAGTTATGGCCCTTGGAAATATGGAAAAGCGCCAAAATATCAGTTTTCTGGACTTTTTTTGGAAACGCTTCAACAGAATCCATGCTGATCACATCTATGTTATAACATTTGTATAATTATTAATGCTCATTAGTCTGGTAGGGAACATTGTATTGCTTCAGCGATACGTGCACTCTTGTTCAAATACAAATGCAGTGACCTTCACCCAAAAGTAGATACTTATAAACACCAGAAATTTTCTCTTTAGTTTTAAGAAATTGTATTCAGAAGTTTTCTGCACTTAAAAGTAAGCATCTGAGTCAGTGAAGTGTTGCAAATTTGTGGTAGTTTTCACCTATCCTTTATGTTGATGGTTTGAATTTTGGCTCTTCTGGGTTCATATTTTGTCATCTTTATTATTGAGCTTGTTCAATGAGGGTTCATAAGCAATGTGTTTGAGTTGAAAAAAATTGTTTTTACTCATTTAAAAGAACGTTTTGCAAGTGCTGTCTGTTATTCGTGTTAGGTAAGCATTAAAGTAATAATGTCAGGCAAGTGACTCAGAAAACTTACTTGATCTGCTGGTTTAATTTTAATTTTAAATAACATATTCATTTAATAGACAATTTACTAGGAAAGACATAAGTTTTTGCCTCATGTTAAAAACCTTTTGTTTACTTTCAGTGGAGTATTTTGTTGCCAGACCAATGGACAAGATCAGCATGGATATGAAGGTTTCATATAAGAACTACTGGAATAGCCACAATAAAATGTTGCAAATAGGGCACCGTGGTATGGGAGAGTCGTACACAATGTAAGTAATATATGTCTGTGGTGTGCAGTTGTCTAGTTTAGAACAATTACAACTCATGCAGTAAATACATGCTTTATTGCTAAGATAAACATTTTCCAAAAATATTTCCAGCCCATTATCCAGCACAAATAGAGACAACTCTTGCAAAAGAAAAAATCTTAAGTAGAAATTTTCATTTTTGTCTAAAAACCCATCTTATGACAGGTTCACTTGGCCTATTCCAATGCGTGGTCATAAGTTTGCATTTGAGGCAAAAAGTTATACAGTAAAACCTGTCTTGAGAGACCACTGTTTTGAGCGACCACCTATCTTGAGCGACCGGTTTTCCGAGTCACCAACGAGAATGCCGAACAATTGTATGTTGAAATTAAACTTGAATAAAAAATATTAGAAATGTCTTTACCTGTGTTTATTCTTAATTTTATTCCTGCTACGCATGAGATTCATGCAGTGCAATGAAGTTCTACATTACAAATCCTTGCATAATCTAGTATGTTAAATGAATGAAAGTTTTTATAATTGTCCAACTTTGACTGGTATTTTTGTAAATGAAAGTGATTTTTTTTCACAATACACTTTTGTTAGTAAAAACATTGGATGTTCAATCAATGTATAACTTGTCTGTAAAAACACTGCCATCTGTCCAAGTAAGCTAAACTGTCGGCATCCCTCTGATATCAATTTCAATGCTGATGAAACCGAAGATATCCTGTTACACTGGTTTGTTTTTTCTTGGACTTCCTCAAAAATCATTGGTGAACAGTGAGGATTCCAGAAAAGGGGTGAAATATGTGAAGGAATGCGTAACAATTCTTCTGGCATGTAGTGCAACGGGTGAGAAGTTGGCACCATTAGTGATAGGAAAGGCTAAGCATCCTCATTGTTTCAAAAGAACGGACATGAAACGCTTAGGTGTAGTGTATCACAACAACAGAAAAGCCTGGATTACAGGAGTTATCTTCACACAATGGATCAATTCAGTAAATAAAAATATGGCGGCACAGGAAAGAAACATTTTAATGTTTGTGGATAATTTTAGTGGCCACCCAGATGTTTCGCAAAGTAATGATAAGTTTGTATTTTTACCCCCAAATACCACATCGAAGGTACAGCCATGTGACGCAAGAATTATCCAGACTGTGAAACTAAATTACCGTAAAAAAATGTTGAACCCTATTTTGTGTAAAATTGATGAAGTTTCTTCTGCTTCGGAAGTGTACAAATCAATTTCCTTGTTCTCGGCAATAATGTGGGTAAAATCAGCTTGGAGTGAAGTGAGTGTTAAAACAATTGAGAAGTGTTTTGCCAAACGTGAACTGAGAAATCATACTAACTGTGATCTTGTTGAGGACTGTGAGCAAGGGGAAGTTAACCCACAGTTTAAAAAAATACTTTCAGGCTTCACAATGGACAAATATGTTCAAATGGACTCTAATATGGTTAGCCATGACGACAGTGACAATCCCAACTGGGAAAGTGATGTTTTAAAGGGGGCTCATTTGTCACCGGAGGACGATAGTGATGACGATAGTGACAGTGACACTGAAGACATTCTGAAGTTAAAGTTTCCAGTCCAAAAAACGTTCCTTTAATAACTCATTCAACAGCATTAGATATGCTAACCCAGTTACAGGTCTATAGTGTGCATTACAATAATGCAGAACTTTTATGCCTTTGTGCACAAATGGAAGAAAAGATAGAGGAGACAAAAATGTCTGTTCAGTGTGTTCAACCAAAAATTATTCTTTTTTTTACTAATTAAACAGTTTGTGTTTTTGGCTCACCAACGGTAGTTGTGTGAGCCTATGGCATAGCCCTCATGTCGGCATTGTCATCGGCATCCGGATGCATTCATTTTGAACTTTTGTGTGCAGGTTTTGATGTTTTGTTTTTTTTTTTGCTTTTTTTTTATGTCAGCATTCTTTTCAGGGATAGTAATATTTTATTCAACCCTTTCCATGCTTAGTTACTTGAATTTTGGACTTTTGTGTACAGGTTTTTGACTTTTCTGTGCAGGTTTTTGACTTTTGTGTACAGGTTTGGAAATTTTGTCTTCAGGTGGAGTTTTACCTTACAGGCATATTGCCATGGTGGTTACCTTAACATTTCAGGGTATTTTTCTCAATTTTAACCCTTTGAAACAAATGTGATACTTTTTTTACTTTTATGTGCAGGTTTTGAGGTTTGTCTTTCTTTTCTTCCAAGTGGATATTTTTCAAGTAGACTTTCACCTTACTGGCATATTGCCATTGTGGTTACTGTGACATTTGCAGGGTATTTTTCTCAATTTTAACCCTTTGAAACAAATGTGATACTTTTTTTTACTTTTATGTGCAGGGTTTGAGGTTTGTCTTTCTTTTCTTCCAAGTGGCGACTTACCTTGTAGCATATTGCCATGGTTCCTATTTTATGTTAGGATGCTTCTTGAGGCTATTATTATATTATTTAACCCTTTAGCTACTTATTTACCTTAATTTTGGACTTTTGTGTGCAGGTTTTTGACTTTTGTGTACAGGTTTTGATATTTTTTTTAAGTGGAGTTTTACCTCACTGGCATATTGCCATGGTGGTTACTGTAACATTTTCAGGGTATTTTTCTAAATTTTAACCCCTTGAAACAAATGTGATATTTTTTTAACTTTTATGTGCTGGTTTTGAGGTTTTTCTTTCTTTTCTTCCAAGTGGATATTTTTCAGGTAGAGTTTCGCCTTACTGGCATATTGCCATGGTGGTTACTGTGACATTATCAGGGTATTTTTCTCAATTTTAACCCATGGAAACAAATGTGATACTTTTTTTTTTGACTTTAATGTGCAGGTTTTGAGGTTTGTCTTTCTTTTATTCAAAGTGGAGACTTACCTTGTAGCATATTGCTATGGTTCCTATTTTATTTTAGCATGCTTCTTGGGGCTCTTATTGTATTATTTAACCCTTTAGCTCATTACTTTATTCATTCATTTTGAACTTTTGTGTGCAGGTTTTTATTTTTTTTTTTTATTTTGCTTTTTTTTTTTTTATATGTCAGCATGCTTTTCAGGATAGTAATATTTTATTCAACCCTTTCCATGCTTAGTTACTTGAATTTTGGACTTTTGTGTACAGGTTTTTGACTTTTCTCTGCAGGTTTTTGACTGAGTCAGGTTTGGAAATATTGTCTTCGAGTGGAGTTTTACCTTACTGGCATATTGCCATGGTAGTTACCTTAACATTTCAGGGTGTTTTTCTCAATTTTAACCCTCTGAAACAAATGTGATACTTTTTTTACTTTTATGTGCAGGTTTTGAGGTTTGTCTTTCTTTTCTTCCAAGTGGATATTTTTCAAGTAGAGTTTCACCTTACTAGCATATTGCCATTGTGGTTACTGTGACATTTGCAGGGTATATTTCTCAATTTTAACCCTTTGAAACAAAAGTGATACTTTTTGGACTTTTATGTGCATTTTTATTACCTGCGTCGCCAGCGGCAAAGCAGGTCTAGTAACCGCTCGACTCCATCCAACCGTCAGTCCGGCCGTCAGTCCATCCAAAACACTTCTTCCGTCAAGGTTTTCTTGGCTTCTATGAAAGGGAATGATTTTATATTTGGTCTGCTGCTTCATAATGATGAGTTGTATCGTGTATCTAATTTTCTGATCTGCCGTGCAGCCACTTCCTGTTTTTGATGCTACTCGTAATATAATTTTATGGGTTTGCACTTCTTTCACAAGAAGGCTGTACAGATCCATAAAATTATAATTCGGAACTGCGCCAGATGGAGCGAGTTGACCCAGGGGCAAGTTGACCCTGAACCCATGTTTATATCCCTGTAGTTCCACAGTTAATCATGATTAAAATATATTGTTCTAAAACACCACAGTATTTTACAACATCATATTTTGCGACACAAATTTGGGGATTGGTTGTACTTGTTACTTCTGTGGAGTTAATTCCTTCGTCACTTTACGGCAATGTGCGCCCTGATACGAATTTACACAAACAGTGTTGGCTGCCATTTAAACTATTGTCCGGTGTGTTTTGTTTTTGAGTCATCGCTTTCCGCCCGCTTTCGTGCATATGTGAATATTGTGTACAAATGTGATATACTTTTGACTTGTCCCCTTTATCAATGTATGGGAACGTAGCAACTTGCTATTAACCGATGCATCACTTAATTAAACCAGGTGAATCATCTTACATTTCATTGAGAAATTCCACTAAAATGGGCAAGGAATTTGAAAGCTTAAGCATAAGTCACCTATTTTCGTTAACACTTCAACACAAAAATTTACCTCCTCCCCATTACCTCAACGAGAAAATTTTTCGAGGGGTTTTCAACTCGCAGCTTTGTGCTAACATCCCTTGAAACAGAAAATGATAAAAAGATTTTGGGTTGTTTTAAGAATGAATGACAACAAAATAGCTTTATGACGTTTATTCAAATAATATGAATAACAACAAAACTTGTATGTGAATGCTTTATTCAAAATTACAAAAATCTTTATATATTGCAAATGTATATTATATTTACATAAGAAAAATGATCATAATACACAAAACTATAAACAATGGCTGTAATCGCTGTGCATTGTATGTCTCAAATACAGAATACAGTAATTTATTATAATTTACATGTTCATGTTTTTACATACTGTACTCATGCACACATTTTCATGATATTTTATTGTTTATTTATGTAATAAATAAAATGATAAAAAATGCTTAAATCTGAAATATAAAACAAATTAATTTAATAAAATAATAAATACAAATCATTGTTTTAGTATTTCAGTCCACCCATTTACAGCATTGTCAAGGAACTGTATCACTCAACTGATGGCTTGCCTTTCAAAAAACTCTTCACCTCTTTTGAGAGACCACCTGTCTTGAGAGACCGCTTTTGGCTGCCCCGAGGGGCAGTCTCTCAAGACTGGTTTTACTGTATGTTTGAGACTAAAAAATACTAAAAATTTGAATAGCAATTTTTGTGGTTAGTGCTGAGTGGTAATGACCATTAGAGCTGGGCAGATTCAAATTTCTGCTTCAGTATTGGTTTCAGTGATTTGGGCCTCGAACCTCCATTTCTGTTTCAGTATTGGTATTGGGTGTATATTCGTGTATTTTGTTGATTTATTGGATGAATACCTGCCAGGAAATAATAAATTCTCTGTTTACTTTTCCTCACACCATTTCCTTACAATTTCAGTCACATGTCATGTTTAAATTATAAAAAAAACAAAACCTTTTTTCAAGAAAATACAAGAAGAATCAAGATAAAATTCTTGCACATGTACAACTCCCACCTCTCCTCCACACCCACCTTTACTCATTTAGAAAATCTGAACTTTGAGGAATACTTTTGGCTGTAGTTGGCATCACCCAAATGAGCCCCATCATCACATCAATTTTTCAATATTTGTTTGGCTCAAGCAACATTTCAAATGTCAAATCTTTGATATTTTTAGTGAGATGTGTGATGTTTGTTGTTAGGGTAAAAGTTTGCAGCCATCCACACTTACAGTGCTGTGAACCATGACTTGACAGAATGATGCGTCATCATGGCAATTACTTTTATACTTTACACACAGCCCCATCTGGCTATTGGTGACTTTGTGCTGCTTGTGGATCAGTATAGGATGTTTTGGGTGGAATAATATATTTGAAGCACTGACACCGATGTCTGAATGCAGACGAAAATATTAAAAACTTGTTTCTCATTTGGCATTGGAACTGGACTCTTGTCTTATTGATGGACAATTTTATTGCGAAGATTTGTCGTTTGTGGTTTTTCAACTTTCTGGAAGTGTGGACATGAATTACTAGTATTTCCATGATTGCGTTCATAGTTTTTGTTGCACAAGGCACATTTACATGATGTACGGTCAACCTGTTCGAAATTTAGGCACATGTACTTTTAGTTTTAGCCATTGTTACAATCACTTTTGACATTTTCTCATCAGTTCAATGTAACTTCTGTTTGATTATCTGATACCATTTAAACTGTTTTTGATCAAGTTAAACCGTTTTTTTTGTCACAGATGGGCAGGAGGGTGGGCAGCAGGTGTGCTTTCATCACCTTTGTCATAAGCGCAATAACTTCAACAAATGTCAATGGATGTCGCCAATGTTTGGTGTGTGAGACTTTCTTAACAATGTCTTCAACAAGTTTGAAAACTGGTGCAGTTTGGCCAAACTGAGCTGAGTTATGACCCTTAATTAGTTAATTTTTACCTGTTTTCACCTCAGTTTGGGTCAATATTTTGTATGTGAGACTTTCTTTACAATGTCTTGCTTTAGTTCAAAAACTGGTGTTGTTTGGATTTACTGAGCTGAGTTATTGCCCTTAATTAGTTAATTAGCTCACCTGACTGAAAGTCAGGGTGAGCTTTTCTGATCACTCTTCGTCCGTCATCCGTCCATCCGTCGTCCTGCGTGAAGGTGGTGTTTGAGCCTCTTTCTCCTAAACCACTGGCCACATTTTAATTAAATTTCATGTAAGTAGTGGTTATATAGGGGCGTTTTGATTTTTATGCAAATTAGGTTTCAGCTCATATTGAGCAGAGGGGTGGGGAAAAAAAGGCCAAATTTTTGAAAATCTTCTTCTAATGAACCACGGGTAGCAGAGACTTGATATGTGGTATACAGAGTCCTTTTGAGGTTTAGAATCAAGTTTGTTCAAGAGAAGTTTGTTGGGCATTATTTGCCTTCGTTATGGGAATGGCAAAAATTTTGACCATGCTTCTATTTTCAGAACCGTGAGGTTGATTTGAACCAAATTTGATATGAGATGATAATGGGTCATAAATAGTTGATTGATGCGAAACAAATTTTTCTCATTGCCCCATGGGAACCTCGGGAGCTAAAAATAGGAAAAACCTTAAAACTGCCATATCTCCAAATTTATTTATTTATTTATTTATTGTTGTTTAAGGTCACATATTTATGCACAATGGCTAATCATGACCGTGACAGTTTTACGGGTGGAGGAAGCCGGAGTACCCGGAGAGAACCACCGAGCAACGACGAGCAGCTGTCAGCTCCCCAACATCGTAACTCCGCACTGCAGCACAGGCAGGGTTAGATTGGTTGAAGACATGCGTACCATCGACGTGCAGTACGCCTTAGTACACGGCGTCATCGTGCCCCCAAGCGGGCAGTGGAGATGAAGTGTCTTGCCCAAGGACACAACGCGGTTGCCGCAGGTGGGATTCGAACCGAGGACCTCTCGGCTTGCAGCCTGCACCTCTACCTACTGAGCCACCGCGCTCCCACCATATCTCCAAAACTACACGGCATAGAGAATTCTTATTTTGTATAAAACTTACTTTTATCCAGTAGAATAGAATGGTTTAAAAAAATCCCTATCGGTTTGATCATAAGGTACTTTTTTCAGGACTTTGAAAAAGTGCTGAGTCAGCACTTTTTAACACTGTAGGCAATGGGAAAAACATTTAAAAATCTTCTCCAGATCCGGCAGGCAGGATTTTTTGATAGTTGGTATGCAACATTGTAGGGTGGATCTGATTCAAGTTTGTTCAAATTGGCCCCCTGGGTTCATATTTGGGCTCAGTATAGGAGCCCGATTTCAAACTTAGTGCATTTCAGGCAAATTTCTTCAAAAATCTTCTTCTCCAGATCCAGCAGGCAGAATCTTTTGATATTTGGTTAGCAACATTGTGGTGTGGATCTGATTCAAATTTGTTCAAATCGGCCCCCTGGCCCCTGGAATCATATTTGGGCTCACTATAGAAGCCCGAATTCGAACTTAGTGCATTTCAGGCAAATTTCTTAAAAAATCTTCTTCTCCTGATCCAGTAGGCAGAATCTTTTGATATTTGGTATGCAACATTGTGGGGTGGATCTGATTCAAGTTTGTTCAAATCGGCCCCCTGGGTTCATATTTGGGCTCAGTATAGGAGCCCGATTTCAAACTTAGTGCATTTCAGGCAAATTTCTTCAAAAATCTTCTCCAGATCCAGCAGGCAGAATCTTTTGATATTTGGTTAGCAACATTGTGGTGTGGATCTGATTCAAGTTTGTTCAAATCGGCCCCCTGGCCCCTGGAATCATATTTGGGCTCACTATAGAAGCCCGAATTCGAACTTAGTGCATTTCAGGCAAATTTCTTAAAAAATCTTCTTCTCCAGATCCAGTAGGCAGAATCTTTTGATATTTGGTATGCAACATTGTGGGGTGGATCTGATTCAAGTTTGTTCAAATGGGCCCCCTGGGTTTATATTTGGGCTCAGTATAGGAGCCCAAATTTGAACTTAGTGCATTTCAGACAAATTTCTTTGAAAATCTTCTTCTCAAGATCCAGAAGGCAGAATCTTTCGATATTTGATATGCAACATTGTGGGGTGGATCTGATTCAAGTTTGTTCAAATCGGCCCCTTGGATTCGTATTTGGGCTCACTATAGAAGCCCGAATTCGAACTTAGTGCATTTCAGGCAAATTTCTTAAAAAATCTTCTTCTCCAGATCCAGTAGGCAGAATCTTTTGATATTTGGTATGCAACATTGTGGGGTGGATCTGATTCAAGTTTGTTCAAATCGGCCCCCTGGGTTTATATTTGGGCTCAGTATAGGACGCCCAAATTTGAACTTAGTGCATTTCAGGCAAATTTCTTTGAAAATCTTCTTTTCAAGATCCAGAAGGCAGAATCTTTCGATATTTGATATGCAACATTGTGGGGTGGATCTGATTCAAGTTTGTTCAAATCGGCCCCTTGGATTCGTATTTGGGATCACTATAGAAGCCCGAATTCGAACTTAGTGCATTTCAGGCAAATGTCTTAAAAAATCTTCTTCTCCAGATCCAGTAGGCAGAATCTTTTGATATTTGGTATGCAACATTGTGGGGTGGATCTGATTCAAGTTTGTTCAAATCGGCCCCTTGGATTCGTATTTGGGCTCACTATAGAAGCCCGAATTCGAACTTAGTGCATTTCAGGCAAATGTCTTAAAAAATCTTCTTCTCCAGATCCAGCAGGCAGAATCTTTTGATATTTGGTATGCAGCATTGTGGGGTGGATCTGATTCGAGTTTGTTCAAATCGGCCCCCTGGGTTTATATTTGGGCTCAGTATAGGAGCCCAAATTTGAACTTAGTGCATTTCAGGCAAATTTCTTCAAAAATCTTCTTCTGAAGATCCAACAGGCAGAATCTTTTGATATTGGGTACCATGCTTATGGGGGTGAGATGCAAGTTTGTTCAAGCCAAGTCCCTGGGTTCATATTTGGGCTCACTGTGGTAGCCCGAATTATAACTTAGTTCAAAATGAGAAATTTTCTTTAAAAATTTTCTTCTTCAGATCCAGCAGTCGGAATGTTTTGATATTTGGTATGCAGCATCCTTAGGGTGGTGAGATTCAAGTTTGTTCAAGCCATGTCCCTAGGTCCATATTTGGGCTCACAGTGGTAGCCTGAATCTTAGTTCAAAATGAGGAATGAGCAGTCAGAATGTTTTGATATTTGGTGTGCAGCATCCTTGGGGGGGGGGGGGGGGATTCAAGTTTGTTAAAGCCATGTCCCTGGGTTCATATTTGGGCTTCCTGTGGGAGCCTGAATTATAACTTAGTTCAATATGAGGAATATTCTTTAAAAATCTTCTTCTTTTTTTTAGATCCACTGGTCAGAATCTTTGGGTATTTGGTATAGGCTTTTCTTAGGAGGAGCAGATGCAACTTGTCAGACATGTTAACCTCCCAAAATTTTTTTCAGGGAGATTGAAGAAAATTTTCAGGGAGATGACATGATTTTCAGGGAGATTTTTTTTTTGCGCGTAGAAACCATGTGTGGATCGATCAATTTTAAATATAAATTAATACCAAATACCCCCTCCCCCCCCCCCCCCCCCCACACACACACACACACACATAACAGGAAACAGCCCAACAACAATACATCAAAGGAACATACGTCAGCGTTCTACTAACTGGTGGTGAGTGACCCAGACCTGTTAACCTCTGGAGGTGACTGTCAGTGAGATTTTGATGAGCTCCCAGTGAGACTCGGATGCTTGTCAGTGAGAGTGGTAATTCGATCTTCCAAAGCCCAGCGCCCCACCTAACCACACCGGTTACTCACTGGAAGTAGTTGGTCATTTACGAAAGGGATTTGGAATGGGGTGATCATTTTTCAGTGAAACGTGAAAATTATGCCACAGCCAGCCCAGGACGAAACATCTCGGGGATATTTTGTTGTCCATTTATCACTACGAATGAAAAAACGTGCAAGTGCCGTAAATTACCAACTTTTTAGAGATTTTTAGCTCAACTTTGACGAAGGCAAATTTGAGCTATTGCCATGGCCCGTCGTCTGTCGTCCGTCTGTCTGTCCGTCCATCTGTCCATCTGTCCGTCTGTCCGTACGTCAACAATTGGCTATGGCTCGGGCTAGAGGTCGTATTTATGAACCGATCTTTACGAAACTTCTTGTGTACCTTTGTTATGACCCTGAGACGGGAACGAGTGTTTTTAGGTGTGGTCCAAAATTCAAGATGGTTGCCAGCGGCCATTTTGTACCGATGATGCAAAAATCAGTTTTTTGTACAGAACTTCTGTATGAAAGTTCTGATTTGAATAAAGTTTTGTATAAATGTTTAGTACCATGGGATACATCACATATAATACGGGGTTTTTTCTCGTGCGTAAATTATGCAAATTAGACTGACTTTGATTTATTTAGTGTTACTTTCAGAGCTGTAAGTGCCAAGCTGCTATGGCTCGGGCTAGAGGCCGTATTTATGAACCGATCTTTACGAAACTTCTTGGGTACCTTTGTTATGACCGTGGGACGAGAACGAGTGTTTTTGGGTCCCGTCTGAAATTCAAGATGGCTGCTAGCCGCCATTTTGTACCGACGATGCAGAAATCTGTTTTTTGCACAGAACTTCCATGTGAAAGTGCTGATTTGAATCATTTTTTGTATGAATGTTTAGTACCATGGGATACATCACATATAATACAGGTTTTTTTCTCGTACGTAAATTATGCAAATTAGACTAACTTTGATGTATTTAGTGTTACTTTCAGCACTGTCAGTGCAAATGCCAATACGGCTCGGGCTAGAGGCCGCATTTATGAACTGATCTTTACGAAACTTCTTGGGTACCTTTGGTATCACCGTGGGACGAGAACGAATGTTTTTGGGTGCGGTCCGAAATTCAAGATGGCCGCTGGCAGCCATTTTGTTCAAAATTAGGGGCAAACAGATTTTTGCACAGAACTTCCATATGAAAGCTCTGATTTGAATAATTTTTTGTATGAATGTCTAGTACCATGGGATACATCACATATAATACAGGTTTTTTTCTTGTGCAGAAATTATGTAAATTAGATGAACTTTGATTTTTTCAGTGCTACTTACACACAGTACATTACATGTACACTCCATATAAAACCGCACTTCGCGTACCCCACTTTTTGTGTAGAAAAGTGGGGTACCCAAGTGTGGTTAGGAGAGAAGCATTACATAATCAATTAGTGCTCGACGAGAAATTTCTTCCAGAGTCTGAACCTGATTAGCAATATTAGTCTTCAGTCAGTGAATTTCTAAAACCTGCATTTCATAAAATAATGACATAAAAATATTATATCTGTCTTTTCCAGATCATTGTACCCCGGAAAAATGTCCGCTTTTAAACAATTCGCCCAATATTTTTCGAGATATTCAACTTGTTTCCGTATTAAAATAAAATGTTTTGCCGATATGTCATTTGGATTCCCCCCTGTATAATTAAAGGTAAGTTTATCGCCATCGAACATTATCTTGTCCACCTTCATTCTCGAAACATTTCATCGAGACACTTTTAAATAAAATTACCAATAGAGGTAAGTATTTTAAAATAATACAAATTCTGTGCGTTGCTATGTTTTTTAGAACAATAATGTGACAGTCTCGGCGATACATCCTGTCTTTACGAAGTGCGGCCCCTATTTTTCAGACTCGGGATCATTACGAACTCGGCATATGATTTAAAATCATTGCAGATAAGCTGTTTCACGTTTACCTCAGTAATTCTTTTTGACGAACTAAATTGAGAATGAAACAGAATTAATAAATAAATCCATCTACTCCTTCCGGTCATTTTCGTAACAACTCGGGTGGATTTTTTCAAATTAAGTTCAGTTTTCGGAATCATGAAATTTTAGAAGCAAGAGACATACGAATCATGGCCTACGGTAAACAAATTTATAGTGCAGTTTGGGAAGTGGAAGGCACCCACAATGGGATTTTCTTGTCAACTTCCAATATCTGAAAAAGGCATGAAAAATTGGTGGCGTCACTGGGGGCCGGGGGAGGGGTAGATATTTGCCCCTTAAACGTAGATTTTGCCCACATTTGCTTCCCACGTCCATCACACACACACAAACTCTCTCTCTCTGTCTCTGCCCCCCCCCCCCCCCCCCACCCCACCCCCGTAACCATGGCGTATTCACGCCTCCCGTGAGTCAACGATCGACAGTATAATCTCTCCACTTTTAAATCTGATCCGCCGCGCCTGGGAAAATTCTCCCTTAAAATTTTATATATTTTCCTTTTTTACAGCTTGTGGCCCTCATTAACGGTGGAGGGAAGCATTCCAATGAGGGGCCATAAACTATGTGACTGAAACAAAATATGGAAATTCACTAAATTCACAACGCCAATGGCCGAATTTGGCCAGCACTCAGGCTGTACAAAAATCTGCATTCAAATTTTATTATGTTTAAGTTTTTGTTTCAAAAACATAGCTTATGACCCTTCATTGGAACGAGCTAGTGGATTTTGAGTCTTTCCATTGAGGGGTCCCAAGCTCTGTTTTGAGACAAACAAATTCAGATTTTTAGTTGTTATTAAAGAATTTATCTTGCAAGTGCCACCTGGTCCTGTAGGCGGGTGGAGACTATTGGATCACCGGATTTATCTTCCTAGCATTTGGTACGTTTTTTCTTGGAAATAGTATGTTTATTTTCGTGGCTGGAAACTGGGTAGACTGATAACATTTTGGCCAGACGCTGTCGGCTGTATGTTGGTGTTTTGGTAATAATAATTCTCCCCAGCCAGCATGGGTTTCTTTTCAATAGATGCTTCAAATGCTTCGGCCCTTTGACAGATTAATATAAGTAAATTAGCCTTAGAAAAGGTGTTGAACATATGACATACCAGTATACAATTATGCTCAATTAGTTACTTCTGTTCAGTGGCGTGTTAAATTAAATCCTTTGTTTGTTGTTAATCGCCAAGAAAATGTTAAAAGAAACGAAACACTTGCTATGTTTCATCATATCACATCCCCCAAATATAAAAATATTCACAGGAAACATTTTTAAAATCTCCTGAAATTTAGTGCTTGTGCGGTCCCGAGTCCAATGATATTAGCTACAAATAAGAGACTTCATTAGTTGAAACTTTGGATATTTAGTGCTTAACACGATGTCTTGATCAAGTAGTCCAATAATATTAGCTATGAACCTGCGTCTCATCAAGCTTTATTTATTTTTTATTATTTGTTGCTAATATTATTGGTGGACTGTTTCATTATCCACATCATAGTATGAGGCCGCAACACTACCACCGAGTTAGGGTGAGAACGGTTTGAGTTCCGCCGAATTGAATAGAGCATGCGTTTTGGCCCTAATCTTTTCAAAATCAGCCCCCCTCCCCCTCCAAAAAAAAAAAGAAAAAAAAAGAATGGGAGCCAAAACTCGTTTTATCACCAATATCAGTCACCGCTGATATGACCGATTCCCCGGGTTGAATAAGATGTCACGACGTTGTTCTCATGACCATAAACACAAGTAATGTATTCCTGGGTGGCGTCATTTCGTTCCCGTGGAGACACACTTCATCGATCGGAATGGTCCCGAGTTGAATTATGATACCGTGTTTTGAAGTAGCTCCAGGAAAAAGATGAGAGAAGCACGGATTGGGTTTACCCAAATTGGATCTGATCCGTGTTTTGAAGATAATCTCCCCCGTGTCTGGGGTTCCATAGCGGCTGTCAGATAGAATAAAAAATGTGTTTTAATTTAACATTTGGGCGGATTATGATGTTATATCCTGGGCGAAAAGCAGATAAATTGCCAGTATGTTCAAAAAGAAAAATGTGTAGTTATCTGTACCCGTCCATTTCGGTTGAGAATCAGAATGTTTTTTTCAACAACAATGACCTCGATTAAGCGAGTTCAGACTATTTTATATCATGTAAATCCAATAGATGGAAGAGCCACACTGCTTCACGGGATCGTCAAAATTCACATTTTTTTTAAAGATTCATTAGAACACAAAACGTGAATTATTGAACCGATTTTCACATTTAAAGGATTCTTTTGATCCAGAAAATTCTCTCCAAAAACATTTCAGGCACAGAGAAAGGATTTAGTGAAGAAAACGTATTATGTAAATTGCGAGGTGTTTTCCCAATCAACACTGATTGATGAGTAAATACCTGCTGTTATATAATCATACATAACACACTCAGTCGACATTGGAATATTTTTTTTATATGGAGTGTACACGTAATGAAGTACACATGTCAATATGGCTCGGGCTAGAGGCTGTATTTATCAACCGATCTTCACGAAACTTCTTGGGTACCTCTGCTATCACCTTGGGATGAGAACGAGTGTTTCTGAGTGCAGTCCGAAATTCAAGATGGCTGCCAGTGGCCATTTTGTACCGAAATTAGGTCTAATCAGTTTTTTGTACACAACTTCTATACGGCTCAGGCTAGAGGCCGTATTTATGAACCGATCTTTACGAAACTTCTTGGGTACCTTTGTTATCACCATGGGATGAGAACAGGTGTTTTTGGGTGTGGTCCGAAATTCAAGATGGCCACCAGCAGCCATTTTGTACCAAAATTAGTGCAATCAGTCTTTTGTACAGAACTTCTGTATGAAAGTTCTAATTTGAATAAATTTTTGTATGAATGTTTAGTAAAATGGAATACATCACATACAGTACGGGTTTTTTTCTCATGCAGAAATTATGCAAATTAGATGAATTTTGATTTATTTAGTGCTACTTACACACTGTAAGTGCACATGTCAATACGGCTCGGGCTAGAGGCTGTATTTATCAACCGATCTTCACGAAACTTCTTGGGTACCTTTGTTATCACCTTGGGACGAGAACGAGTGTTTCTGAGTGCGGTCCAAAATTCAAGATGGCTGCCAGTGGCCATTTTGTACCAAAATTAGGTCTAATCAGTTGTCTGTCACAACTTCTATACAGCTCGTATTTATGAACTGATCTTCACGAAACTTCTTGGGTACCTTTGTTTTCACCTTGGGACAGGAATGAGTGTGTTTTGGGGTGCCTTTGTTATTGGGGTTCAGTCAGACCCACTCCTATACATTTGTTACAGGCTACGGTCAGTATTTATGTACAGACCGTTACAATACTTTGTATGTACCTTTGTTATCAGGTCATTACCTAGATGTTTGTCATTGCTGTGTCACATACTATACATGTACATGTCTTGACAAGTTGAGCTACAGTGTCATTGACACTTTCATTTTCACCAAAAACATAATTTTTTTCACAGCCTGCTTTATAAAATTGCGAATCGGAAATTTTTCCCATTATATTGAAAATTACAGCAACTCATATGTTTGAGCCGTTTGTCTCCAAAATTGGCTATAATTATCTGAAAGTGAAATCCAAAAGGCACAATAAATTTGTGCGTATTTTTGCACATTTTTCGATTGGACAAGATTTTATACGTATGGAATTTATTTTTCGATTTGACTGCTACCTGTATACAAGCAAAGGTGTGCCTTTAATATATAATCAATTTCAGCAATTATCCTGCATCTCAAATTCATTCAATCCACCTGTCAAACGTGTTGCAATAATCACAACACAGCCATTGACAGAAATGAGAATTGGTCATCAGTTCTTACGTAAGTGGTGACGTTTCACACAAACTTAATGACCTTGCCATTGAGAGTAGAGCACATGCTTTTGTATTTGTAAACAAAAGCTGGTGGATTCATTTTTTGTCTGGTATGTTGACTTTCCGGGAGATTTTTGGTCCAAATTGACTCCCGGGCGGGAGGGCGGGAGGGGATAGCTAATTCCGGGAGAATCCCGGACATTCTGGGAGAGTTAACATGTCTGCAACTTGTTGAAATCAATTCTCTGAGTTGATATTTAGGCTACCATGTCAGGTGAGCGCCCTCAGGCCCCCTGGGTCCTCTTGTTTTTTTCACTGTTTTCAGCTTGTCAGCACGATAACTTAAAAACAAATATCAATGGATTTGATCAATATTTGGTATGTGAGACTTTCTAAACAATGTATTGAATGTGTTTGAAAATGGTTTGGCTATACTCGGTGGAGTTATGGCCCTTAATTAGTTCATTTTTGCCTGTTTTCAGCTCGTTAGCATGATAACTTTTCTTACAATGACAAGCATTGCAGGTGCGAAAAAACTCGATTCCGCATCAGTGATGCATAATTCTTGTTTTGGTTTTGTAATCATGGACGCGAACCAAAACTTGAGCGCTAATACTGAAACACTGCCCAGTTCTAATGACCATTACATTAGTTTAAGTGTTAACTCATGGAAAACGAGTAATTTATAAAGAAGTTTCTGATTGATGTCATAAACTTTCAAACTTTTTGTTCATCAGTAGTTTTCTTGTCAAGTTTCATCTTTCTGTATAAGCACCTCAGATGACAGAACCAAAATTTATAAAGAAATGTAAAGTGACTACCAAAAATCATGACTTTTTTTGTTGTCATTTATCCTTTACTTAACGTACATGATATCAAAATTTGTTATTTTAATTTTTTTTTCCAATTTTTCAACAACTTAAAACAAAACCATATCAGGTGACCCCTCATTAGAACTTGCTCAAAAAGCTCATTCAAGTGAGGGGTCATATGGTGAGGTTTTGTTGAAATTTTTTGAAAAATAACATTTTTCCAACTGCTCACTTTGTAAATTCTTCGAGTGGATAATATGATTCATTAGGAAAAGGGTTAATGATACGAGCTTCTGACATTTAACCTTGGGAGGTGCTGTATGTATGCTGTTCCTGACCCAGAACAGAGCATCAGGACTTTCAGTTGGAGGTGTTTATGAACTGTTATTAAAGAGAATTTTACACAAGAATATATAACTTATATCTGTGATCTAATTAGGGCAATATAATATAGATAAAGTGGAATGGAAGTGGAAACCTGTTAATGGAATTGCCACTTTGCCAATGAAAAATATTCATTTTACAGGCGTATTGAATCGAGAAGAATGTTGTCACCTCTGCTCTTTGGTGACAAAATGTGAAAGATTAAATGCATGTATTGGAAGTACTGAAGCCAAATGGGTCACTTCATCCACTTCACATTCATCTCCATTCACGCGTGAGGAAGTATCATCTACTCACTCTGATGGTTTCCCTGGAACTTCGAACAGCGATTCGTAGAACCCTGTTTGCTCTGTGCATCTCTCATCCTCTCACTTGGACTCTCCAAGTGAAAGGCAAGAGTATCCATCTAACGGTGGAATTTGAGACAAAAGAGCAGCAACCACCTCACTCGGGGAGAGGTAGTATCTTTTGTAGGAGGATCTCAT
Source organism: Pictodentalium vernedei (assembly GCA_031216915.1). NCBI lineage: Eukaryota > Metazoa > Mollusca > Scaphopoda > Dentaliida > Dentaliidae > Pictodentalium > Pictodentalium vernedei. The sequence continues at coordinate 275,637,084 of CM062291.1, forward strand.
CTCACACTGGTCCTCACATTAGGGAATCGGGATCAACTCCAACAGAGATGCAGACAAGAAAAAAGAAGAGAAAGAGTCCTTCAACCAAGCATCAGGGGAGATTTCTGAGGTAGAAAGAAGAAAAGGAGAAGATGGAAGAAAATGCCATAAATATCTCTCCATCTCACATTCCAGTATCCCCTATTCACACCCCAGGACCCTCCCCTCATGGGGTTGAACTGAAGGATGAGGGTTACATGTGATGCTAAGGTGGAAATGGAAACTGGTTCTTTGGCACCTTCATCTCCAAGTGCTCCCCTTCCTCCAGATTAGGATTCCCTCAAGGTGCCATTGGATGCAGCAGCCATAATAGCAAGAGCTGAAAAAACAGTCAGGGCATCATGGGCTACAATCCACAATTACAAAATGGCAAAACAACCTGAGCTGATTTCTATCAAAACACAAACCAGATCCCCAATCGCGAAAAAGAAAGAAGATTTAGCAATAAATGTCACTAGACAACTCCACCTCCGATACTATTCCTCCTCTGCCTTGGTCAGATATTTTAGCACATTATAATTAAATAGTTATAAGGACCAAAAGGGTCTATTCTGACCAGTACCGTACCATCACTGCATGCCTCAGACACACACAAACCATTTCCTTCGCAAATGGGTTAGTAAAGCTTAGTAATTTTAGGGTTGTCGGTACAATTTTTCAGTGAATCACAAAATATTTTGGTCAATTAACAAGGAATCCCTTTAATACCTATATGCAATTACCAGCTCAAAATTGTACTGAACGTATGATAAATTGCTTGATGTGTGACAATTTTATGCAGTTAAAAGGGGTGCGATGGCTCTGTGTTTATGGCATTGAACTTCAAACCGAGAGGCCCATGGTTCGATCATGACCAGGGGTAACTGCGTTGTGTCCTTGGGCATAGCTCTTGATCCCAAGTGCCCATGTGGGGGCATGGTGGTGTTGTGTACTAGGGCGCATTGAATGTCGATGGTGCACCTGTCTTCAACCAATGCTAACCCTGGTTGTGTGGAGTAAGTACATGGAGAGTCTGACAGTTTTTCTCTGTTGCTCAGTGGTTCTCTCCAGGTACTCCGGCTGCCTTCACCTGTAAAACTGTCTGACACAAGGTAACCCTGGCTGTTGAAAGTGTTGTTAAACCCCAATAAATCAATAAATATGCAATTAACAGGGTAATTGAGTTTTGTGGGACACACTTCTGTATTTAGTGATTTTGAGGTTTGCATGGAGATCTAGGTTGCCTATATGGTCACAATTTACACCTCTTCAATTGCCGCAGGCATTGACATGTCTTGCTAGTTAGATGTTTGAGTAACATTCTGTTTGCTGGATTATGTTAAACACACCATGATCAGATGTTCAGCTCTATTTGTTAACTGGAAGACTTCTAGGTTATTTTTGGTTGCCAAAATTTGTTCACGTCTTTGTCTTGTTCGAATTTCTGAGAGAGTGCCAAAAGGCACTCTCCCATAAATTGTAACAAGGCAAATCCATAATGACTAAATAATTTCACTTCAAAGATAATATAAAGCATAACCACTGAATATGAATCCTTCAGGATACAGTACCAGCACTTCAGAATAAAGCTAATCTTTTTTTCTGAAGAAATCAATGAAATTGTTTTTCTCAAAATTTTGAAAAGGCAATTGCAGTATTTTTTTTCTGTACTTATTCCGATATAATGGTCAATAGTCTGGTTAAATATTTTGATTTGGTATTACAGTGGTACTCACCTAATCTGATATCAATAAATTGAATAACCCAGTTAATTCAATATAACTTCCAAACACAAAACCATTTCCCATAACTTCAGTCTAAATTTGACTTGTTAATTGCATATAGGTTATACAGCAAACTCCTGTTAATCGAATAACAAAATCTTTTGTAATATGTCAAGAAATTACCATGCCATTTACCAGATGCCCTCTTTTTATAGACCTATTTGGCCTCAATACATCCAATACAGGCATTTAATCTATTGTATCTTGTTTGACAGAGCACCATGAGATCTGTCAAACCAAAAATTAGAATAAATGCTCAGTTTATCTCCTGAATACAGGAAAGTGACTGACGTCTGTTAATTATATCCCCACATTTTTTTTTAAAAAGTGGGGTATACTGGATTGTGCCTGTTTGTCCATCCGTCCGTCTGTCATCCAATGTCTGTTCGAATTATAATTTTATCATTACTGCTCAGATTTTGAGGAAATTTCATACAGTTGTTTACTATCATGAGTTCTTTTAGGAGCATCAGCCGTTTTGCTGTTGGAGTATTTTTTCTGTAAGTTATGGCCCTTTGAATATACAAAATGGCCAGTTTTTTGTCTGTTCACCTCATTTCTCAGGTTTGGGTTATCAAATCTCAATGAAATTTGGAATGAAGGTTGTGTATGGAAAAGGCTTTCAAATGAGTCTCTAATTGTGGCTGATGGATTGGCTTTCATGTCCCTGCAGTAAAACAAAGGAAATACATGCACATCATCTCCCAACATGTGGCATTATGTCTTTGTTCTACATCTCTTGTGAATGGTCCGATCATCAGTGGACTTCAGTAACGGGTGTTTGTGGCCTTCACAATTACTTCTGGGAGGTGGGGGGTGAATTAATTTCTTGCTGTAAAACAAAGACAATAAATAGTTTCACATCTCCCATGTCAATGGTCTGATTGACACAAACTATTGGTAACAGGGGTGTATGTGGATCTCACAATTTCTACTGTGTTGGGATTTCCCCCTGCTTTGAAACAAAGACTATAACCCCCCCTTGTGTGTGTATGACATTACTTGAACATTTCTGCTCAGATTTTGATGAAATTTCATACAGATGTTCACCGACTTGAGTCGGGTGGCATATAGTGATTGAAGTGTGCATGTGTCTGTCCGTGTGTGTGTGTGTGTGGGTTTGTCTTACCAACTTGACGAGGTAACTAGACAAAAGAGTTTGAGTGTTTTGCCTTACCGAGGTACAAAAGACAAAAGAAACCCTTTACCTCGGTTGTTTTCCCAGAACTGTACCGGCAAAACGAGGTAGAAACCGTTAGTCCACACAAAGGACAAACAATGGGGTACCTCGGTATGTAGGGTAGACAAGACTGTGTGTGTGTGTGTGTGTGTGTGTGTGTGTGTGTCTGAGCCAATAACTCGAAAACTGTTAGGGCCACAGTCATCAAACTTCACACAATTATAAAGGACCATGGGAGGATGTGTCACATACCATAGCCGGGTTCGTACTTTCAAGGTCAAGGTCACATTTCAAGGTCACACTAAAAATCGGTCAATATTCGTGTCTCAGCCATAACTCATAGTAACATTCTTCTTGTTTCTGTGAGTTATGGCCCTTTCAATATACAAAATAGCCAATTTTTGTCTGTTCGCCTCCTTTCTCAGCTTTAGGCTATCGGATCTCAATGAAGTATGGAATGAAGATTGTTTATGGGAATAGCTTTCAAATGAACCTCTAATAGTATTTCTTACATTCCACTTTCTAGACTTACCTCACTTTTTAACTTTGGAAATTTGCCGTTTGCCTCGTAAAATAGCCAATTTTTTGTCCATTCGTCTCGTATCTCAGGTTTGGGTTATCAGTTCTCAAAGTAATTTGGAATGAAGATTGTTTATGGGAAAGGCTTTCACAGTATCATGGTTTGTTTCTTCTCTTGCCATTGTTTGGCGGTATGCACTGTGTGGGAATGTACTGGGGCATGGCCCACCTCTTCTTGAATACTCCTGTTAATTGAATAATTTTCAAAGTGGCTATTCAGTTAACAGGATTCCATGGTAGAAGTAAGAATTCTTTCATCATTTGGAAAACACAGAACAATACTGCAATCACAAAAGTGATATCATTCACATTCAGATCGAGGCATGCTTTCACCAGTAGGTTGAGATTTCCTACATAAGTCCTTCAAAATCAAGACTGCATCAAGAAAAACAAACAAAAACAACATCTCAGATTTAGTGTTCTTGCATTTCTTGTCCTACAGGTGAGATTCTACAGTGTTGCATGGAGTACAGTGCTCAGAGAATTTAATCAGTTCATGGCCCAGGTACAGTCCAGTCAATATTCCCTACTTTTGTCATTACAGTACTGTAGAAGTTTTCTGTTGTCAATGATTAGAGGCAGCGTTAAAAAATCACAACATCATATGTGTCTTTTCAGCATTTTCTGATGTATTAGCTTCCTTTATTTGCTCACCTGGCCTAAAAGGCCATGTGAGCTTTTCTCATCACTTGGTGTCCGTCGTCGTCCGTAAACATTTCACATTTTCTTCTTCTCTGTAACCGCTGAGCCAGTGTGAATCAAACTTGGCAGGAATGGTATATGGGATGTCCTCTACAAACGATCCTCATTTTTTTCCGTGGGTTGAAAACATGCCCCCAGAGGCATTCTTTGATTCTGGTTGGTGGATTTTAAAAAATGTTCTCTGAAACTGTCAGGCCAGATGTTTTGATACTTTAAATAAATGATGACTGGGACCCTCTCTACCAACGATCCTCATTTAATGTTGATCGGATTGTAAACATGGCCGCAATTGCAGCTTATAGTTAACATAGAAACCCTATGGAAAATCACATTTTCATCTTCTTCTCTGGAACTACTGAGCCGATGTGAACCAAACTTGGCAGGAATGGTCTATGGGAGTCCTCTACAAACTATCCTCATTTTGTTCCCATGGGTGGAAAAACATGGCTGCCAGAGGCATTCTTTGATTTTGGTTGGTGGATTTTCAAAAATCTTCTCCTCTGAAACTGCCAGGCCAAATGCTTTGATACTTCACATAAATGATTGGGACCCCCTCTACCAACGATCCTCATTTAATGTTGATCGAGTTGTAAACATGTCCACAATTGCAGCTTATAGTTACTATAGAAACCTTATGGGAAATCACATTTTCATCTTCTCTGGAACTACTGAGCCAACGTGAAAACAAACCTGGCAGGGATAGTCTATGGGAGGTCCTCTACAAACGATCCTCATTTCGTTCCCATGGGTTTGAAAACATGGCTGCCAGAGGCATTCTTTGATTCTGATTGGTGGATTTTGAAAAATCTTCTCTGAAACCACAGGGCCAAATGTTTTGAAACTTTGCATGGTTGATGATTGGGACCCCCTCTACCAACGATCCTCATTTAATGCTGATTGGGTTGTAAACATGGCCACAATTGCAGCTTATAGTTACTATAGAAACCCTATGGGAAATCACATTTTCATTTTCTTCTCTGGAACTTCTGGGCCAATGTAAACCAAACCTGGCAGGGATAGTCTATGGGACGTCTTCTACAAATGCTCCTCACTTATGTTACCGTGCATTGAAAAACATGGCTGCCAGAAGCATTTTTTTATTCCGATTGGTGGATTTTGAAAAATCTTCTCCTCTGAAACCATGGGGCCAAATGTTTTGAAACTTTGCATGGTTGATGACTGGGACACCCTCTACCAACAATCCTCATTTAATGTTGAACGTGTTGCAAACATGGCTACAATTGCAGCTTATAGTTACTATAGAAACTCTATGGAAAATCACATTTTCATCTTCTTCTCTGGAACTACTGAGCCGACATGAACCAAACTTCGCAGGAATGGTCTATAGGAGGCCCTCTACAAACTATCGTCTTTTTGTTCCCGTTGGTTGGAAAATAGGCCCACCAGAGACATTCTCTGATTCTGATTGATGGATTTTGTAAAAATCTTCCCCTCTGAAACTACAAAGTCAAATGTTTTGAAACTTCACATGATTGAGGACTGGGACACCTTCTACCAATGTTCCTCATGTAATGTTGATGTAATGTTGCAAACATGGCCACAATCGCAGCTCATAGTTACCATGGAAAGCCAATGGGAAATAACATGTTTATATGTAGTTCCAGGTGAGAGATTACAGGCTCTTTAGAGCCTCTAGTATGTAATCTAATATGATTTGAACTCTTCTGTGTACATCATTTGTACACTACTTTTGATTCCCTATTTTAATCCCCTCCCCCCACCATAAAAAAAGAGATTTTTTGGGATGGGATATAACCATGGCTCTTCATCTGTCTGTAGAGGCTCTTCATCTGTCTCTAGATCTGTAGTTGGTGTTGATTTCTGTTTCCCCTGAAGTTCCACCTGACCGATCGCAACCCAACTTGATATGTGGTTTGGGTATGATAAGAGATGAACCATATTTATTTAGTGGTTATTGAGCCAAAGGTCAAGGTCACAGTGATCTTGAACTTTAAATTATTCCAGGATTTGGTTTCCGCTTGATAATTGAAATTTTGCTGTGCTGATCGAAACCAAACTTGACACATCGATTGGGGATGATGAGAGTAATAAACCTATTTTGGCAGGTGGGGGAGGCAGGTCATTGTACCAAAGGACAAGGTCACAGTGACCTGTAACTTACCAATTTTCATAGTTTAAGCTTTCTATTTAATGTTCTGTTGGACCTATTGAAATTAAAATTCACATGTAGGTTGGGTTTGATGAGAGGAAGAGTCTTATGTATTTTGGGGTTATTGTGTCAAAGGTCAAGGTCACAGTGACCTTTAGTCTACAAATTTTCCTTGTTTCCACTCTATTATACCGTCAATTTCAAAGTGGGGGATGAGGGTGTATTACATCTGTCTGACCATTTGTCTGTCTGTCTGTTAAATAATATGACCAAATGGAAGATATCAGACAGTGGTTCTGACGAAATGAACAGGGTGTCAAATTTTGGTTTGACAACCATCAAAAATGACAGTTCTCTAACATTTCTCTAAAAATAGCAATTGCACTTTTTTAAGAAAGAACTTCCAAATGATGATTCAGATTTTCATTGTTTCTGTTATGGAAAACAACCAACACAATGAACATAACATATATTTTACAGTGGTTTTTTTCATGCATAAATTATGCAAATTAACTAGCCATCTCAGTTTCTAAAAATAGCAATTACACTTTATAAGCAAGAACTTCCAAATGGTGGTTCATATTTTTTCGTATATTTTTGGTATGGAAAAAAACTAGCTGATATGGAAAACAACTAGCACAATATACTTAACATAGTATACAGCTTTTTCTCTCATGCATAAATTATGCAAATCTCAGGGGGGTTTTTTGTTGAAAGGTTCATTTGTCTATGTGTTTGTTCAGCATCTTCCATTTGGATGCTCTGATCATCACCAAACTTGGCACATGGGTGTATGTTGAACTCATAATTGTCACAGAATAGTTGGATTTCAAGTCCCTGTTGTAAAACAAAAAAAAATGTGGCATTGTTGTTTGTTTTATATTTCCTCCCACATGGATGGTTCAGTGATCACCAGACTTTACAACTGGGGAGGGAGATGGTGAATATCCCTGCTGTAAAACATAGACAGTAAGGCCCCCCCTCCTGCCCCCACCCCCATATATGTAGTATATGCATAGTATTAAAATATGTCCAGCTTGGTTAAAAAAAATACATAACTTTATTGCTCTGTAGTATTAACTGGCAAAAGATACTGAATGAGGCCTCAATTTCTTCTTTAAACAACTTTCTCAGGTAAACGATTGAGGCTGCATGGGGGCCTCTTGCTTCACAGCAACCATGACTAGTTTTGATTAAAAATATTTAAATAATACCCAGCAGGTTAAGAGTTAAACACTAATAAATAAATGAATAATCATTACCTAATTGGACATTATCCATTGACCTCAAACAATTCTTCGAGTAAAATAGGCTCACATCAAAAAATAGATAAACCACTTTTTGAGGGAGAACCATTGAGTACCCAAAGTTTTGTGTCTACAGTATTAGCAATGGATTTTTTCATCCACCACATAACTGAATCAAATAACAGGGCATTACTCTCTAATGTATATGCTGTTAACATGTCAAGATTGTACATAACATATGATAAATGATTTTGTGTTTGAACTTTATATACAACTTACAGGGTTATTCGATTAGGAAATATCCAGTTATGTGGGCTTCATTGTATCATTTTTCTCATTTGTAGGGAGGCACTGATGAAAGAAAATACAATATGTTCGTTCAACATGGCTCAGGAATTTGTAAGTTGATAATTTTGAACAGTTTTTCTGTGGAAGCAGTTTTCTGTGTATTTAGGAAATCTGTCAACCCTTTCATTGGTAATTTGTTATGGACTTTATTTTGTCTTAATGTATTCACAGATCAGGCTTATCATTATGAGGCGAATGATCACCCTTGGCCTGCCTGTTTTGAAAATAAGGAAAGAGGAAATTCCCACCAAAACAAATCTTGATAAAACTAAGGGAGCCTGAAAGACATGTTCGCACACCAAATCTAATGAAATCATTCAGAGTCTCTTTTAACCTTTGAAGATCTGGGTAATTTTCCAGAATCCACCACCCCATTGAGAGACTAGTGGGTTAGCAGTAAGTTCTGGCCATGTCTGCTACATAACCTCTTTGTGATTGTATGAAACCAAAGAGTGTTTCAAAGTTTGATAAAGAACTTTGATGGTTAATTTCACTCATAATCTGCACAAAATCTCTGCATAAAAGAAGCAGCATTGGAAGTGTTAACTGAAGTTGGGACTAATTTTGATTAGCACTTAACAAAAACTCAACTGTTCAGAAAAACATGCTGAAATAATCTTGACCGTACATCATTATGCCTACAGTGAAAATAGGTGACATACCAGCAAGTTAGGAAGTGGTTTTCTATTCAGGTCAGACATGTTAACTCTTACGGAATGCCCGGGAAAATCCCGAAATTTCAGTATAGTTCCCGGCCTCTCGGACGGGAATCAGTTTTGGACCAAAAATCCCGGAAAACAACCGTTGAATATTTCTTTCCCATTCTAACTTACCGTATGTAAAACATTCGGAGTCAAATCACATGCCTTTCAAACTCTGGTAAAAACTCACGAAGCAGTAAAATATGGATTTAAGTTAAATGTATGTAAGAAAAGGGTATTTTATGATATATATTTCAGCTGTGTTCATGTTTATTTCTGTTTTTTTCTTCGTAATTGGAGATTCGTGATCAATGTGTGAGTGTCGAAGTGAAAATAGGCGACTTACTTTCAAAAAAATGAAAACTCCACCTTCAGTGCAGTTTTTTGATAAATAAAATATATGAAAAGGAATTAATATATATTTATTTTTCCATAGAATAGCTTGAATCCTCATACCTTTTCCAAATCAAAACGTAAACAACACCTTGACCTCAACCAGACATGTTAACTCTCCCGGAATGCCCGGGATTCTCCCGGAATTAGCTATCCCCTTCCGCCCTCCTGCCCGGGAGTCAATTTGGACCAAAAATCTCCCGGAAAGTCGACATACCAGACAAAAACTGAATCCACCAGCTTTTGTTTACAAATACAAAAGCATGTGCTCTACTCTCAATGGCAAGGTCATTAAGTTTGTGTGAAACGTCACCACTTACGTAAGAACTGATGACCAATTCTCATTTCTGTCAATGGCCGTGTTGTGATTATTGCAACACGTTTGACAGGCGGATTAAATGAATTTGAGATGCAGGATAATTGCTGAAATTGATTATATATTAAAGGCACACCTTTGCTTGTATACAGGTAGCAGTCAAATCGAAAAATAAATTCCATACATATAAAATCTTGTCCAATCGAAAAATGTGCAAAAATACGCACAAATTTATTGTGCATTTTGGATTTCACTTTCAGATAATTATACTTTTTATAGCCAATTTTAGAGACAAACGGCTCAAACATATGAGTTGCTGTAATTTTCAATATATTGGGAAAAATTTCCGATTCGCAATTTTATAAAGCAGGCTGTGAAAAAAATTATGTTTTTGGTGAAAAAAATCTCTAAAAACTTGGTAATTTACGGCACTTGCACGTTTTTTCATTCGTAGTGATAAATGGACAACAAAATATCCCCAAGATGTTTCGTCCTGGGCTAGCTGTGGCATAATTTTCACGTTTCACTGAAAAATGATCACCCCATTCCAAATCCCCTGCGTAAATGACCAACTAATTCCAGTGAGTAACCGGTGTGGTTAGGTGGGGCGCTGGGCTTTGGAAGATCGAATTACCACAACAACCGGGCTCTGGGGTGTGCCTAAACACCACAGATCGTCGCAGGTTACTGCAGATCGCCGCAAGTACCCATAATTACCCAAATGGATCCAAAACTTTCAACACAGCACCATAACTGATATAGTGCTGAAAAGGTCGAAAATATCTCCAAACATTTTGTACATAAAACCATTGAAATATGGATGTCATTGGAACAAACTCAGATATTGGCACATGACCACATCCATATTTCTGATTTCTGTTTTTCTCTATATTTCTATGGTTTGGCTTTTGAAAGGACAAATTGTTCAAGTAAAACACATTAGGATGGAATGTTTAATGTATGTGTGTGTGGGGGGGGGGGGGGGGGGGGGGGGGGAGGGGGGTAACATGGAAATTATTGATGTGCTGCCCACGTGCAAAAATCTCACTGACAAGCATCTGAGTCTCACTGGGAGCTCATCAAAATCTCACTGACAGTCACCTCCAGAGGTTAACAGGTCTGGGTCACTCACCACCAGTTAGTAGAATGTTGACGTATGTTCCTTTGATGTATTGTTGTTGGGCTGTTTCCTGTTATGTGTGTGTGTGGGGGGGGGGGGGGGGGAAGGGGGTATTTGGTATTAATTTATATTTAAAATTGATCGATCCACACATGGTTTCTACGCGCAAAAAAAAATCTCCCTGAAAATCATGTCATCTCCCTGAAAACTTTCTTCAATCTCCCTGAAAAAAATTTTGGGAGGTTAACATGTCTGACCTCCACTATTTAACACAGTTTAAAAATAGGTTAAAGTTGCTGAGGATGCCGAAAAATTACGACTGCATATTTACACACAATGGACTTATTTTCTAACACTGCATTTATTTCGGTGAGCTGACTACAGAACTGTTAACTGTTGGCCGTCTGTACCCAGAAAATTTCAAATGGAATTAAAAATAAAATTAAAAAAAAAATGCTTCAATGATGAAAAGAAAAGTTTTGTGCAGGGCACAAGCAAGCATCCACACATGAAAGAAGGATTTTCATAAAGATACTTTCCAAGTTCTAATCTTCTTGCAGTAACTGAACATTAGGACATCTTTTCCTGATAACATTTTCAGACTTGGGAAATTATTTGCTTTGTAGACTTTGATAAAAGCAAACCACAGGTGGTGGTGCTCTATGGGTGGGTGGGGGGTCATGAAGAAGAGGATGGCAGGGGGGGGGGGGGGTCAAATCAACAGTTATTTTATGATTTTTAGCTCATCTTGACAAAGTCAAGCTGAGCTAATCTCATCACTCTCCGTCCGTCGTCCGTCTGTCCGTCCTCCATCAGCACCATGTTTTGGTCTTCTCCAAAAAAGCCACTGGGCCAATTCAAGTGAAAGTTTGTGTGAGTGATGGTCCCAAAGGGGCATTTCATTTTTGTTCAACTCAACATGCCCAGCCCCATAGGGAGGGAGTGGGAGAAAATGCTCCAAAATATTTTTAAAATCTTCTCAAGAACCAGTGTGTACAATGACTTGATATTTGCTATGGAGCTTCCATATGAGGTGTAGAATCAATTTTGTTAAACGAAGTTCGTGAAGTAATATTTGGCTTTGTAATAGGAGGGGTAAGATTTTTTGTCCCGCCCAAAATTTCTATTTTCTGAACCGGTGGTCCGGTATGAACCAAATTTGGTTTGTGGTATTATTGGGTCATAAGTACTTGACTCATGCATAAAAAAAAGGACCAGTAGAATTGAATGGTAAAAAAAAATTGCCATCGGTTATGTTAGGGTGTTCTGTAATGGACATCGAAAAAATGCTGAGTCAGCATATTTGCAAAAATTTTTTAAAATCTTTTTTCCAGAACCAATCATCGGAATCTTTTCATATTTGGTATACAACATTCATAGAGGGGGGGGGGGGGGGGGGGGGGGGGGGGGGGGGGGGGGGGGGGGGGAGGGGGGGTGGCAGATATAAGTTTGTTGAAATAAAGCTCATTGGTTCATATTTGGGCTCTCTACAGGAGTCTGAAGGTTTAACATAGGGTAATATGGGGAATATTCTTTAAAAATCTTCTTCTTCAGAACCACCAGTTAGAATCTTTTAATGTTTGGTATACATCATTGTTATGAGGGTCAGATTCAAGATTGTTCAAACCAAGTCCCTTCATTAATATTTGGGCTTCCTACGGAAGCCCAAATTTTATCTTTGTTCAATATGGAAGGTAATTTAAAAAAATCTTCTTCTTCCGATCCACCAGCCAGAATGCTTTGATAATTGGTATGCAACATCTCTAAGGGGGTCAGATTCAAGTTTGTTCAAATCAGATCCCTAGGTATATATTTGGGCTCGCTATGGTAGCCCATATTTTTACTTAGTGCAATATGAGGAAATTTCTTTAAAAATCTTCTCTTCAGATCCACCAGTCGGAATGCTTTCATATGTGGTATACAACATCTCTAGGGGGGTCAGATTCCAGGTTGTTCAATTCGAGTGCCTAGATTAATATTTGGTCTCCATATGGGAACATAAGCTTTAACTTAGTACAATATGAGGAAATTTCTTAAAAAATTTTCTTCTTCAGATCCACTCATCAGAATGCTTTCACATTTGGTATACAACATCTCTAGGGGGGGTCATATTCAAGTTTGTTCAAATCGGATCCATAGGTTAATATTTGGACTCGCTATGGTAGCCCAAATTTGAACTTAGTGCAATTTGAAGAAATTTCTTTACAATTTCTCTTCTTCAGATCCAACAGTCAGAATGCTTTCATATTTGGTACACAACATCTCTAGGGAAGTCAGATTCAACTGTGTTCAAATCAAGAGTCTGGGTTAATATTTGGGCTCTCTATGGGAGCCGGAATTGGCCATTTTGCTGAAGAATTAAAAATTGTGTATTCAGTACCCTCTAGAGGTGTGTAACTAAGATTAATCCACATAGGTTGTATCAAGGGGCTTCATAGGGGAGCTCTACATTTTACTTTATGATCAACTGAAGAAAAGACATGATGCCCAGATTATTTTTGTCACTTCTGAGGGACTCAAAGATTGACAGTGTAGCCTATGGAGATGGCTTGCTTAATGTAGACTCATTCTTGGACTCTGTTTAAATTGTGTTCTGTTCAAGATGAGCCTCTTGTTTAACATAGGATAAATGCATCAGCATAATTAACAACTAGATCTGGATATAACCTGGTGTTAATGGTGGTCCATGAGCTGAAAACTCGCAGGTCTTTATACCCCCACTTTCAAAGAAAATGGGGTATACTGGATTACATGCGTCCATCCGTCCGTCTGTCCATCTGTGTGGCCTTGTGTGAGTCCGTCCGAGAATATTCATAACTTAAATAAATTATTATTTTCTATAATATTTGTTGGTCATAGGTATGCCCACACTAGTTATTTTTTTTTTTTTATTACTTGTTCACTAAGAAATTGTGTCCATCCAAGCTAAATTTTGTCTGTTCAGCCTGTATCTCGGGTATCGAATGTTCTATTGCAATGAAATTGCCGTGAACACTGCTTATGGTATAGGCTTTAAAAAAAGGATTCAACGATATTTCTCACATTCTCCTTTTCAGGGTTATCCCCCTTTTTTGACTTAGAAATTGTAGGAAATAGACATTATTTGTCTGTTCAGCCTGCATCTCAGGTATGGGTTATCAGATTTCAGTGAAATATTGCATGCTGTTTGCCTATGACGAAGGCTTCTGCCTCATTGCATAAAACTTCCAAACACCAAACAATTTACCATACCTTTTGACTTAGAAATTGTTGAAAACTTTTGAAGAAAATGGGGTGGGGGGTATACTGGATTGCGTCCGTCCATCTGTGCATCCATCCATCAGTCGGCACGAGAATATTCATAAATAATATTTGTTGGTCATAGGTATGCCCACACTAGGCAGTACACCACGTGGGGGTATGCACCAGACGAAAGTCCAGCTCTTGTTTCATTTGTTTTGTCCCCACGTGAACTTTTCCCTGAAAAAATTATTCTGGAGGTTAACATGGCTGATTCAGGTAATTTTTCAAAATGAATATTTTTTTATACACAGAATCCTCTACTAAGTTATAGAGGGCAATTTTCTGGAAAACATTATTTTTGTGTAAAAACTTGTATTATACGCTAAACGATAGATTATCGAAGAAATTGTGGAAAGATAGAAATTGTATCCCCCACTGTGAGGATATAGAAATTTTCACTTTCACTGTATCAATCAAAATGGCGGCTTTCAACGTATCACTTCAAGGTGAATACGAGTCAAATTATCACTGGAAATGATCACTTTGTTCTAGAAACGTATAATGAAAAGAAAATCTTGAGTTTTTAAGTGGATACTGATCATTTCCAGCAATAATTTGCCACGTATTCACCTGCTAGTCCAAACATGGCCTGAAAGTCTGTAATATAAGTTTTTGGTTTGGTACGTCCTTTCAAAGGACGTACCAAACCAAAAACTTATATTACGAATTTTCAGGCTATGTTTGGACTAGAAACCTGCCAATGGAATCAGATCGCAAGACGCTATCTGTTCTGAGTATCGATCAAATCACTTCCGCGTATCAGAGATTCAATGCGCTGTTTAATTTCATGCATCAATTCATGGTTGAAACGAGTTTAATTATCAGATTCTTATAAAAAGCGTATAATAAAAAGAAAATCTAGTGTTTTTGAGTGGATACCTAAAATTATCCCACTTGCGACCGAGATAAATGGTTATTTTTGCTCGCGCAAGCATTCGCGAAAAATAAACATTTGTCTCAGTCACTCATGAGATAATTTTCGGTATCCACTCAAAAACACTAGATATCCTCTATGAATTTATTTCTTCTCTGAAGTAAGAACTGTGCCTTGATAATTTAAGGGTGCACTCAATTTGTTATATCTAAATCTTCCCCTGGAAGAATGTTTGTTACAAGGAAGGAAATAGAACTTGAATGCTATGCCTTAAAGTGTGATCTACTTTTTGTTCAAAAAGAAATTTGATACATAAAAATGTCTTTTTTCACAAATTTATTGACTTATTTACATGTCAAAATTTATTGACTTATTTACGTGTCAGTAAAAAATATTAAATGGAACAATCATGCAAATGCTCATTCGTGTCTTTCCTCTTTGGCTCCCTTCTCCCTGTTTTCATCTGAAGTCTGTCGAGGAGAGTGTTACTTCTCCCACAATTTACCCCTGAGGCTTGTCATTGGTGTTCATTTTCAAGTTTATTTATTAACTCTTTATCATGCTTAGCAATTTTCTTGAATTTTTTAGAAAGTTACATTCTAAGCACCTTGGTAGCTGTTTTTTTAGGCAGCTAACACTTGCCAAAAAACAGCAGCAAAGTCACAGGATGTAGACTGTCAAAGTGTAGCAAAAATATGTAAAAATTTCTAGTCCCTTAACCCTTTACCTAACCTGAAAAGCAGACGACACTTGCCAAAAAAATTCTTGAATAACTTATTTTTTTCATTTTTTGTCTCAAAAACGTAGGTTATGACCCCTCATTGGAACGAGCTCGTCGAGCTCGTTCCAACGAGGGGTCATAACCTATGTTTTTGAGACAAAAAAATGAAAAAAATGATGAAAATTAATTGGCGATTTTTGAGAATAGCACTGGCGGGTTTTGGCCGTTGCGTTGGGTAAAGGGTTAAGGGTTAATACAATAGGTCATGAAGAAATCATCGATTCCATAATACTGCAGTTTATAAGTTTATAGTTTGCTAAAAAGAGTCAGCATTATACCTCTCTGAGGTAGAAGAGTATTTTAGTTTGGGGTTGGTAAATCCACCTCCAGAAATTCAAGAGTTAAATGGGAACAACCAGTTTCTGCCATTTGATATTTGGAAGACTTGAAAATTGGGAATAGAATTTATTGGTACTATTGCTGAATAATAATAAAAAAAATAATTTGTAACATTTTATCTTGTAATGAAAACATTAGCAGTGTATATTCGAGAAGCTCATTTACTCAAAGGTCTTTTTTCACTTTCCCCCCATACATATGCCTGTGTTAAGGCCTAAAGGTGGTGTAAAATTTTGAGTGTTGGCTATGAACTGTCTGCCATGATCTTTGACAAGACAACTTGTGTAACACAACAGCTCCTCTCCCTGTTGTATGCTGCTGCTTGATGAAGACATTTTATTTTTAAATCTTTAGTCTCTAACCTTATACCACAAACGACTTTTTCACATAGCTTCCTTTAACTAGTCAGTAGTCGTCCCATGGCAAATAAAACTTCTATTTGATCTATGTTTCATTAACCCTTTACCCAGTGTAACAGCCAAAACCGGCCAGCGCTATTCTAAAAAATCGCCAATTAATTTTCATTATTTTTTCATTTTTTGTCTCAAAAACATAGGTTACCACCCCTCGTTGGAATGAGATTGTTCCAATGAGGGGTCATAACCTATGTTTTTGAGACAAAAAATGAAAAAAATTAGTTATTAAAGAATTTTTTTTTACAAGTGTGGTCTGCTTTTCATGTTTGGTAAAGGGTTAAAAACATTTTGGTGTATAATTTATATGGATAATTTTTATCATTTCTCATTTGGGGCCTTACTAATTTTACTGATAGTGGGATGTTTTAATTTCTTTTCTGTGTTTGTTAACAAATTACATAGTACATGCTTATATCAACCTGAGGTCATCAAATCTGAAACTCTCATTTTGTAACAAAAAATTTATTTTTCTCGACAATAGCCACTTTGGGGGTCCTAATTAAAGGGCTGAATTATAGATACATTTACAGGTAACTGAATCAGATTTAGAACATAAAAAAAAAAAATTCCTTCCAGTAGATTAACATCAGCACCCACCCCCATGTTTAGGCCAGATTTTTATTGGTATCACACATCCAAGAACCACAGTAATTGAATCTATTGAGTTAACATCACCTATGTATCATACTGCACATAAGGCAGAATTAATTACTCTTCATTAATGCTATTACGTCATTAACACTTGAAGTTGATGTAACTCTCAGAGCTTGAAGGCCATATTTGTGCTTCATTCTGAAGTGCAGATACTGCAACCTAAATGCTTCATATTCTCTGGATGTGCTTCATATTGTCTTTGAGGTGAAGTTATTTAGTCGGTATGGATTTGCCTCGTTAAAATTTACTGGAGAGTGCCTGTCCTTGTAACAAAGAAAAGACAGGTGAACACATTCTAATGACCAATGTGATCTCTAGATGGGAACTATCAATTTTCTCTGAATTTTGTTGAAAAACATGGCCAGCAGTGGCCATCGTGGATTTGGCAAATAAATTGTCAATAGTTACATTAGCACACCCTACACGCCACACCACTCACCCGATCTTTTTCAAATATTATAGGTTGCTTTGGTATGATGTTTAGATGGGAGCTATCAAATTTTTCTGAATTTCGTAGAAAAACATGGCCACCAGCGACCATCTTAGATTTTGCATATAAATTGCTAACAATTCCATCAGTACACCCAACAGGCCACATCACTCACCCTATCTTTTTGAGATTTCATATGTAACTTTGGTGTTATGTCTTTTGTGTAGAAACTTGAGTGAATGACTTGACATCGCTGGATCTTTCTATTTAGTTCAGTCAAGTTGAGCTGCAGTGTTATTGAGACTTTCATTTATATTTTTTATAGGTCACACCCCAATATTTTTACACTGTAAACCAATGGCCCAGACTAGCTGGTGCTAACTCGAACTTATCAAGAGCCAAACCCAAATTTTGAACCCCCCCCCCCCCAATCCCCACAATTTGCTTGCAAAACTGAAAAGTCCTATCTGGCCCTCCATACATTTACTCTCCGCACATGCGCAGCCATCAGGAAGTGACCGGAATTGGCGCCAACATCTTTCTTTCTTTGGCCCTAAAATCATCAACAATGAAATGACGTGGTTTTGGGCGTTCAGGGCTGTTACTTTATAATATTTATAAAATTATTATCAGGGCTTATATTTTGTCTAAATTTGTGAGAATCCATTTGGATTCTCGTGAAAATGGTTACGAGAATCCATACCTACTATGAGTGTCCCAGGATCCCATGACGCCACCATGGTTGAACCCCTGTTGTATACTGATGCCACATGTTAACATTTTACCCAACACACCTTTTTTATTTTTAAAACTAAATTTGATAATTTTTAAACAATAAATAATAAATAGATGATAAAATAATTAAATGAACAATATTTACCAATAAAATCTTACAAATATGGCTGTCATTGGAACCGGCTCATTGAGCCGGTTCCAGTGACAGCCATATTTGTAAGATTTTATTGACACAGTGTCAGGATATTTCAGGTCATGTTAGCCTTCTGCTGGTTAATTTGTTGCTGCTGTGTTAAATAAAGGGTTAAATTGACTCAATTCTTTTCACGTGAATACTAGCAGAGGTGCAGCGAGAATCTACATGGATTCTCGCCGGTTTTATTGCGCAAATCTTTGTGCGAATCGATTCTCGGATTCTCGTCGAAATTTTAGCCCTGGGACATATGCCTGACGTCATCATTTTTAAAAATGATTATTCCACTGTTTGTTAAGTATTTCCTATCCTTCCATGAACCATTCCTGTTAAACTCTTAAGCTTTTTTGCTTTTTTTTATTGAAATTTTTTATTAAATTTCTTGGGAGTTGAACATTTTTTACAGAATATTATTCTGTTTCTTCCCCAGGCTTATGTCTTCACCCTAGGGGTGTTTGGCCGTTTTGTCTTGCATATTCTATCCGATGTATTGTTTTTTCTCATATGAAGATCTAGCTTTGCCTTTTTGTGTGCATGATATCTTGTCTCCATTGCCGTTGTTTACATTTTCATCGTCCTCATATATAGGTTGTTTTTTTTTTATATTCTATTACTGCAGTAAACTGTAGGATGCATGGATTATTATTCCAGTAGTGTAGCTCAAAATAATTTTGCATTTTGTCCACACTTGGGCTCTATTGGGATGCCCTTGGTCTCTTAATGTTCCCTTTGGGAACTTAGGCGTTTTGACAAAATATTTTTGTTTACAAAAAATATTTTGAATTTAATTATGATTGCTATTATTCATGTATCTCAGTTATATTTATATATTGTTGTGGAGTTTGGAGGACTGATATCGACTTTAGTTGATTCACTCCTGCGGACTCTTGTCTTTCTTGTGTTCACTGGGATGACTGATGTTGGAGTCAGCTGTCACGGTACGTTGTTGGTGGTGAAGTTCTGAGGATCAGGCCTCTCACCATGTTTTAATCCATCCTGTCAGTTTCTATTTCAGGGGAACATGAAAATTGTGATGATATTCTGTCACCCATCCAAGTGTGTTACCGCCGTCGCACTCCATGGAGCATATAGAGGTAGCTGCAGTGCTCATTATTGCAAGAATACTAGCAGCTAGCTTGACCGGTGAAACGGTACTCTGTCCGGGTAAGTCTGTTGCAGTCAAAGGAAGTGAATGTGAGTAGTGCGAGCACAATAATATAAATAGCTCACACAGCGATGACGGAAATAGGGAAGAAGTCAGCAAGTTCTTGCATCCTACGAGGTCTGATAGACTGTGAGTGGGAGAGGCCCCCCTCTCTAATCTAGCAACATCTGTGGGGTCAGATGTTGTTTTGAGAAACTTGCACAAGCTGGAGCATATGTCCGCCCTCCACTCGGGATGCTCTGTTTAGTCTGCAGCTGGAGTCGGCTTCAGTCGAGGCTTCCTCTGCTACGTTATTTAAGCACACATGACAGCATCCTAGTTACTTGACTTCGGATATCCAGCCTTTTAGAGTTCTTTCCAGGGCAATTATGTATACCACATTTAACTCCACCTTAACAGTGGCTAATCTGGACTTAATCAGACGTGGTGCTGCCCTTGCGTCGTCATCACTGATAAGATGACAAGGTGAAAAGCTCTCTCTGAGTCGCTCCGGTTTCCGGACATTTTATTTTTGAAGACTGTCTTTTGTTAGTCTGTGAACAGGCTACTAAGAAAGCGTCTATTGCTCTGCTTTTGAAGTCGGCATATCAACGACCCGCTTCAGCAGACAAGAGTAAAGGAGGGCGTTCCAGACAAAAATTGTCAAAAGGAAACTCCTCACGAGGGTACAAGAAACCCTCTTATAATTAATCTGGAGGTCGTCAGTATAGTGACTCAGAAAAGGGGCCTAGGTCTGATCGGGACTATAGGTCAGATACCCCTAGGCTGACGAGACAAGGTTTTTTCGTGGAGAGGATGTGGTTCCTCCTCCAGTGAGCCTCGCAGGTCATACAGGTGATGGTTTAGACCTCTATTGCTGGCCAGTTGCCGAAAGGTTATCAAGCTCCGCAAAAAACTGGATAACAATCACGGAAGATCGGTGGGTGGGAGGTGTAGTCTCGGATGGCTTACGGCTATCATTCCGAGCAAAATCCCCACTAACAAGTTGTCCGCATTGGACAAATCTTCCATCAAATTCTTGCATAAGAGAGTTTCTCCTACCGGAGGTATAAGCTCTCTTATCAAAGGAAGCAATACAGGTCGTCAAGAATTAGGATTCTCAAGAATTTCACAGTTGCCAGTTCCTCATACCAAAGCCAGACGGCTCGTTCCGACCAGTAATAGACTTGAGTTGGATAACAAGCTTATCATGGGTCCAAAAATATTTTTTTGGAGTCCATTCGGTCATTAAAAGCGAGCGTTTGAGTGACTGACTATGCGGCAAGCATAGATCTAAGGATGCATACTTTCATGTCCTGGTACGTCCGGCATTCTAAAAATAGCTGCGGTTCATCGTACAAGCGAAGGTATATCAGTTCAGAACAATATACTTTGGTCTGAATCTGGCCCCCTGGGCGTTCACTCGAATAATGAACTTGGTAATGTCATATTTTGGAGGTCATTCGTCTGGTGTAACGTCTTACTTGGACGACCATCTACAGGGATACGGCAACAGAATTATTCTTCAGAACGATGTTCAGAGTCTGCTTCTATTACTCCAACGTCTCGGTTTCATCGTAAACGAGAAAAAGTCGGATCTAGCTCTGTACAAGTCGTCTGTTCACTTGGGAATGAGCTTTGAGACTCACAACAATCTGGTTCGGCTACCGTTACCCAGAGCGAAATTAGTCAGTTGTTATGCTCGCTTTTGTCTACACTCAGACGCATTAATAGTGAGGGAATTCATGCGACTGTTGGAGCTGTGCGGAGCGGTTGTGGATCTCATTCCGATGGGCCACCTTTGAGCACGTCCCCTCCAGATATTCTTTACTCAGAACTGGAGTGTGAAGATGCTTTCGCTTGAACCACTATTGTTTAAACTGACCTACTAAAACAAGGGTTCAAATTTGGGCAGATATTCAGTGGTTAACTCAGGGAGTTCTGCTGCAACTGCCAGATCCGGCTTTCACGATTATGACGGATGCGAGTCAGATGGGTTGGGGCATGACCCTAAGTCCCGCAGACTTGAAGTGTCAGGGTCTTTGGGACCCTCGGTTCCAGGAGAAACACATAAACATCAAGAGATGATGTCAATATGGCTAGCACTGCAACGTTGGGCTCCCATAATAATGGACGTCCATGTTCACATAGTGTTCAGTAGTAGCGTACGTCAGGAACCAGGGCAGCACCCATTCATTTTGGTGATGCCAACTAACGGAGAAGATTTTCCTATATGTTATGAATCATCATGTTCAACTTTCTATCCATCATATATAGGGTCATCTGAACGTACTAGCAGACTCGCCCTCTCGGAAAGGTCGTCTGTTGCAATTGGAGTGGGGGCTCAACAAGCGAGTATTTAGGCAGATTTACTACCAGAGGAATCGTCCCATGATAGATCTGTTTGCGACACACTGGAACAATCAGTTGCCATCATTCGTGTCACCATGCCTAGACCATCGAGCGTACTCAGTAGAAGCGCTGTCTATCTCATGGGGATGAATGATAGGATATGCATTTCCTCCAATTCAGTTGATTCAATAGATTGTGTTTAAGATCAAACAGTCTTGTTGTGAATCCTACTTGCTAGCACCTCTGTCGTCACAGAAACCTTGGATCAGTACTCTCATGTGTCTGTTATGGGACGTTCCTCAGAAGATTCCTTCACGAAAGGACCTTCTTTATCATGTCCTTCTCCGCCCATAGTGACATAATGGAGTCGGTTAGTTGGTTAGATGTGAGGGAACCATTGCGGTTCCTATATTATTTTATGACTAACACAAGAATGATTAAAAGTAATGTGGGTGAGGGGGATTCGATATGACCCCCGCCCCCACCACCCATTGCCAATGTGTTCAGATGCGATTACCGGGCAAGACGCAGTTTTCTTCCCGCAAGCCTCGTATGAGTTTAAATACAACAAGCTATTAATTGAAAATAGAATATGTTTTCATTTTTGGAATTCACTAAAAAAAAGGGAGGGGTTTAAATACAAGTATGAATAGTACTGGCTGGCTTTGGCCTTTACTTTGTGTAAAGAGTTGATATTGATGAGATTTAAACTAATGCTGTACAGTGCACTGGATTATTTACTCAGTTAATAAGAAAACTTTTTTTATAACTAGAAATTGTGACTAACCCTGTGCAATGCACAGGGTTAGTCACTATTTCTGGATATAAAAAAATTGGTAACTGCCATATCACACACTACATGGAAATATGCACTGACTAAGGCTGTAAAAAAAGCACAGGGTTAATTGGTTACATGTGGTTACATAGGGAGCAGGATTCTAGGAACAATTTTAAAAAATTATACTGGATTGTGGCCATTGTTTTGAAGTGAATTCCAAAAATGAAAACATATTCTATTTTCAGTTAATAGCTTGTTATACATACAATACATACATGCATTTCTTGACTTCTCAATTGGTGGCTGGGTCGTGTTCTATGGCGACCTCATGGGCACATCCACTTTTTAGTTGGTTGGTTTCCTGTGATTGTTCGTCTGATATGTCATATACGAGCACATTATTCATCATAAATAAATTGCTAGTCTTTGGGTACTTTGGAGGCTGCATAGCCAGTTAACTGGTATTCAGATGATTACATGCGGGATTTCAATGCTCACGCGCATAATAATTATTAGGCAGATGCATTATTGTATGTTATGGACCTTAGAAATTATGAATTATTTCGGGGGCGGTCTGTGTCGAGCCTGTTAATCATACCTACTTCCATTTCTAGATCTAGGTTTCTATTAATGTCAGTACTCAATCGAATACACCTTGTTTTACACTCTCGTATATTCGCACGTTTATAGTGTCATAGATATAAGATAGTACACATCGTGGAGTGTTATTACTGGAATTTATTGTACACCTGAATTGGGTCGCCTGTGGGTTATCTCGCAAGTGTGTTTATTCTCCAGAGATTGCTCATTGTGGTTCTATTGGACATGTGTATGTTATATATTATATCTCCGGTTTTCGATCTATTTGCGTATGCAGTGTACCATTTATCAATAATAATTAATACCTGAGTGCCTGTTCGACGAATATTTATATTGTTTTTTGGTACCGCTTTTACTGATTCCAGAGCGCTCCCCTCTTTCTTTTTGAAGATTCCTTCAAAAAGAAAAGGGGGAGTGATTTTTTGCCTCTCCTTTGGCTTGATAAGTATGTAACTATGAGTGAAGCTGTTTTGTCTGTAATTATATCCTGCACACAGCTGGAGTTTTATTGTATATGGCGTATGTTTGTGGGGGATATTCTCTCATTCTCAAATACTCCATCCTAATTTTTGGGGCTTAGTCCGGGCTAGCCTTTAGAATTGGGAACTTGTTACATCCAATTAGCATAGTCTTCATGTCTTAATGCTAAGTTTACGGAATTATTTGAACTAGGCTCCTTTTTTATGATACGTCTTCCCTATTACTGTTTTGAGAGATGTACATGTAATTCCTAATAATTTCCTTTCACCTTGGATTACAGGATTGGAACTATGTTGATCTACTAATTCTGAAGTCCTAGGCCCTCGATCTTTTTACGATTCAGCTAGTCTGAGCCATTGGTTTACAGTGTAAAATATTATAAATGTACAGTAATTTGTATATTTTATACTTACCAATGGCCCAGACGGAGATGGCCCTGCCATGAGTGGGCGCTCATTCCTCCCCGCTGAATTATTATGTAGTACTCTCTTCTACAAAGAATGATGTTGGTGCCAATTCCGGTCACTTCCTGACGGCTGCGCATGTGCGGAGAGTAAATGTATGGAGGGCCAGATAGGACTTTTAATATTTTTATACTGTACCAATGACCCAGACTTAGCTGGTGCTAACTCCACAAAAACCAGGGCCAAACACAAATTTTGCCCCCCAATCCCCAAAATTTGCATCCAAAACAAAAAGAAATAATGTCCTAAAGGACCTCCATAATACGACTCTACTGCGCATGCGCAGTGACGCAGTCGTCCCGAAATTGGCGCCAAATATCATTCTCTGTTTGGCCCTTCATCAGTCAACATCTCACTGATCTTTGTGCTTGTAAATCTCAGTTTAAAGGATGCCAGACACGTAATTCTTGGAGAAAATGTGATTCTAAGGAGGATAGAAGGAGGAGAGGAAAAAAGAAGTGGCAAAAAATAATCAGGGCTGTACTTAAAATTTTTTGTTAAAATTATGTTAAGTTGCCTATTTTCGAGGCAAACGCCTCTTGTTGTCATTCTTGCTAATTGTTGCACTGCTTATTCAGTGTTTCCTCTCCCCTAACCTTCTAAAGTCCCCCCTTGCAATTCTCCCATGCTTTTGGCATATTTTTGAGAAGTTTCATTTCTAAAATTTCCCTGGGAGAGTTGCTTGGTTACAGAATGTTTTCTGTTTTTTTCCCCATAGTTACGTTTTCACCCATGGGTGTATAACGTTTGTGTTCTGCATCTTCCATCTGATGTTCTGCAGATTCTCCCCTGGGAGTCTCTGTTTTGCATCAGATAGAGTGTAATTGAGGACTGATTCCGGGCCAGTTTTTTCAGTGCCTGGAGTCATGTTTTCTTCTGTGTTTACACTGTTTGTTTTCATTGGCAACAGCCTTTTTTGAGGGGGGCTGTTTGTCTTTGAGGTAGTTTATCTCATTATAAGATACATTTATATTATCCGAAAGTGTCTCATTAATTATTTTATATAATTTTAAAATTTTTGACCACACTTTGCCATCGGATCCATAGGGGCTCAACGTTACTTTTCAGCAACTTGGGCTTCTCTGAAAAAATATTTTTTCAAAATTATTTTGTTTTGCAATTGTTTTTTCATTTATTAATGGATCATGTTATTATGTATCTTTGTGTCAGGGGTTTTTGCGATTAACTAGGACTTTTTGTTGTTCCTTCACAATGAAAGGAACTTGTTCAAATTGTAATAGGAAGAAATCTTCCTCTGACTTTCATGATTATTGCATAAATTGTAGTCAGTGTTCTCGCATTAATCCCTGTCCTGTATGTGAACATTGGGATGAGAAACATTGGAAACGTGTGTCACGATATGTTGTTTCTGGAGAAAGAGCGATGCCGGCTCTTTCTCCACAAGGTCACTCTACTCTCTCAGTTTCTATTTCAGAGGAACCAGAACAGGGTGATGTTTCCATGTTATCCTCTTCAAGTGTGCGTCCGTCGTCACAATTAAATACAGAGCTAGCGGCAAAAGTGCTCATGGAGATTAGACAAATGTCGTCCGCTAGCTCGCCCGGTGTAGCGTCCATTCACCGAATGGTTCGGCAGCCGGGTTCGTCCGATGCGGTCCAAGAGGAAATTTTGGGTGATGCGAGCACTATAAAAATAATAGATGCACACCCAGTGACGGCGGATAGTGAACGAGAACGGAGGAAGCCTTTTAGTCCGGTTCCTAGCTCGTCCAGGTCCAGCCGGGCCGCGAGCGAGAGAGGCCCCTCTCTCGTACAACAACATCTGGGACCAGATGTTGTGGTACAAAATGTGTCTTTAGCGGAGCATACGTCCGTCGCTCGGGACGCTCCGTTGTATAAGCAGTCCGCAGAGACTGTTAAGGCTTCCTCTTCTCGCCGGCGCACACGACCGCACCTTGGCTGCGTGACCTCCGATATCTTGCCAGCTTCGCCGAGGAAGGATTATTCGGCGACCAGGTCACACCATCCGGCAGCCAGGGACTCGAGACCGATGGACTCCGGACGTTCGCATAGGAAAAGTATGCGGGAGCCATCCGATGCGGAGCTGCCCTCGGCAAAGCAGCGAAAGACCGCTCCTCCGCAGGTCTCGACGTCGGACATTCTAGTGCAGATAGCACAGCTTATCGCAGCATCCCAGCAGCCGACAGAAACGGTGTCGGATCGAGAATTATCCGACGGCGCTGGGTCGGTACGCTCCGCCGAAGCATCGGGGGCGGACGACCGGGAACATCGGGAGGTCCGACCGGATGGTGAAAGGGATACGGATGAATTGGAGCTATCCCTTTCGGAACAACACAAAGCTGCCGTAGACTTCATCCGGCACTTTCTTCCTCAAGTTGTTCCGTCGGGCCAGACTGCTGCGCTTCCGGACAGGAGAATTATAGCGTCATTGGACTCTGATTTTTTCGAGCGGTTCAGGGACATCGCTCCCGAGTTTCCGTCGCAGTCCAATAATGTTGCAAGAACATTTGAATTATTGAACGACGCTATTTTTAAACTTGCTTCCAGGACAGGGAAAGCAGGCTTCTTGTCCGCAAATACTCTCAACCTGCCTTTCATTAATGCAAGGAATAAATTCGACACGGCAGGTCAGGGTATACCGAGAGTTCCTCTGCGTATGGACGACGAGGCGGAAGACTTAGAGCTATCATTACCGTCGTCAGCTTCTATTCCAACCGCAGTGTTGGAAACAGCTATTGCGTCTAACAGAGCCAATTTAGATGCCTTATCTTACGCAGATCACCTTACGAAGGCGTTATCACTGCGTCTTCAAGGGGAAGAGTTTCAGGATATACAATCCTCCTTAAGACTTCTTTCAAGGGCAGTAGCTTATTCCACGTGTAACTCCGCCCTTTCAGTGGCTAATCTGGAGTTGGTTAGACGTGACGCAGCCCTGTCTACATCCACACTAGTGGATTCTAAGGTGAAGAACTCTCTTAGAGTCGCTTCGGTCTCAGGAGATCTTCTCTTTGACGGCAAGCTTTCCGCTATTTATGATAATATTAAAAAGAAAGCTAGTGATTCTCTGTTGTTTAGATCCGCTCCTAAAAGGTCGGATTCAGCAGACACGAATAAGGCGGGCACTTCTGGGTCTTATCCGCCCAAGAGAGGTTCCTATAGAGGTTCCGGTGCGTCCTCTAGCTCTTATTCGAGAGACCGTCAGGATAGCGACTCTCGTTCGGGACGTCCTTCAGGCCGGGACAATCGGTCGGACGCCCCGAGGTCGACGAGGCGAGGTGCGGGTCGTGGAAGACGTGGTTTCTCCTACCGCAGGCCTCGCAGATCCAGGAGGTGATGGCTCAAACCTCTATCGCGTTCCGGTTGGCGGAAGGTTGTCGAGTTTTTCTCAAGAGTGGGCGTCGATTACGGACGACCCTTGGGTGAGAGGAGTGACTTCGGAAGGTCTAAAGATATCCTTCAAACGAAAGCCTCCATTAACTCGAAGTCCAAAGTGGACTCATCTTCCGTCAAACCCTCAGAAAAGAGACGCTCTGCTATCAGAGGTGCAGTCTCTTTTAATGAAGAACGCGGTAGAGGTCGTAGAAAACCAGGAATCGCTGGGATTCTACAGCCATCTGTTTCTGGTTCCGAAACCAGACGGCTCGTTCCGTCCAGTAATAGATTTGAGCTGGATAAACAAGCTGATCATCGCTCCGAAGTTTTATATGGAGACGATTCGATCGGTCAGAGCGAGTATTCGGGTGAACGATTATGCAACGAGCATAGATCTCAAAGATGCGTACTTTCACGTCATGGTACATCCGACATTCCGAAAGTATCTACGCTTCGCAGTCCTAGGAGTGGTGTATCAGTTCCGGGCCATGTGCTTCGGATTGAATCTAGCACCCTGGGCTTTCACTCGAGTAATGAACTCGGTAATGATTTACTTCCGAGCTCATTCGTCTGCGGTAACGTCGGCCTACCTGGACGACATTCTTCAGAGGTACGGCAACGAGTTAACGCTTCAGAACGATGTTCAGAATCTTCTTCTATTGCTCCGACGTCTCGGTTTCATAGTAAACGAGGAGAAGTCGGATCTGGTGCCGTCCAAGTCATTCACTCATCTGGGAATGAGCTTCGAGACGCACAACAATCTCGTTCGTCTGCCGTTAACCAGAGCGAAATTAGTCAGTTGTTACGCTCGCTATTGTCTAAATACAGACAAAGTCACAGCGAGAGAATTTATGAGACTGATAGGTCTGTGCGGAGCCGCTGCGGATCTCATTCCGATGGGACGGCTACGCACACGGCCTCTTCAAATTTTCTTGACTCAGAATTGGAGTGTGAAAATTCATTCGCTCGATGTAGACGTTCTCTTGTCAGATCAAGTGAAACAAGAGATTCAGACTTGGGCAAACATTCAGTGGTTAACTCAAGGAGTTCCGCTGCAGTTGCCGGATCCGAGTTTTACCATTATGACGGATGCCAGTCAAACAGGTTGGGGTGCATCATTAATCCCAACGGATTCGAGATGCCAGGGTCTTTGGGATCCGCAATTCCTGTGCAAGCACATAAACATCAAGGAAATGATGTCAATTTGGCTTGCGTTACGTCACTGGATGGACATTATTCACGATGCTCATGTCCAAATCCTATCCGACAATACGACAGTAGTGGCGTATATACGGAATCAGGGAGGCACTCATTCAGTTCCGTTGTTCAATCTAACGGAAAGAATCCTTCTGTTTGCGTTGGAACATCACGTTCTTCTTTCGGTCCGTCACATACCGGGTCGTCTGAATGTGCTAGCAGACTCCCTTTCTCGAAAGGGTCGCTTGTTGCCGTCGGAGTGGACTCTCAACAAACAAGTATTCAATCAGATTTGCTACCAATGGGAACGGCCAATGATAGACTTATTTGCGACACATCTCAACAATCAGTTGCAAACGTATGTGTCCCCGTGTCCGGATCCAAGAGCATTTGCTGTAGACGCTCTATCGATCCCTTGGGACGGAATGATAGGATATGCGTATCCTCCAGCGCCGTTAATTCAACAAGTATTGCTAAAGATAAAACAATCTCAATGCAAGATTCTGTTGGTAGCATCTCTGTCGCCACAGAGACCGTGGATAAATCTACTCAGGTGTCTGTTGTGGGACCTACCGCGGAAGCTCCCTCCACGAGAGGATCTTCTTTGGCAGGGGAAGTCGCGCCAACTGCATCACAACCCGCAAGGTCTCAACCTTCACGTTTTTCCGTTGTGCGGTCCTTCTTGCATGGCAAGCACTTTACAGGACGAGCAGTGGACGCGATTTCTAACTGTAGGAGGACCTCCTCTTCGCTAAACTATGCGGCTAAGTGGAAGGTTTTCCGTCGTTGGTGTAGGGATCATTCTGTTGATATATTTGATCCCTCTATACCAGACATTGCTAACTTTCTAGTATACTTGTTTGACGAAATAAAACTGCAACCGGTTACTATAAAGGGTTATAGATCTATGTTATCTGATACCTATGCACATCATGATAGTTTACAAATTGGATCTAATGTCTCTTTATCGAAATTGGTTAGAAACTTTTCGATAAATAGACCCAGAACTCTTAGATTAATTCCTAAGTGGAATTTAGCTTGGGTTCTCCTTAAATTGAAGGAAAAGCCATTTGAACCTCTTGGGACAGTAGATTTCAAATTCTTATCTTATAAGACAGCTTTTCTCTTAGCTTTCTCTTCTGCCAGAAGAGTCAGTGAGCTTCATGCACTATCGGTGGATGATTCTCATTATCGTAGTGTTGGGAACACTATCACCTTCACTACTAACGTCGGTTTTTTAGCTAAGAATCAGGCTCCTAATAAATATCCGGAACCTATTGTTATTAAGGCTCTTCCGTCTTCAGACGGGCGTAGGCCTTTACTCTGTCCTGTTAGAGCACTACGTATCTATAAACAGAGATCTCAGTTCATCAGAAAGGGACGGAAACGTTTCTTTCTGTCTTTGATGCCTAATAGAAAGGACATTTCAGTCCATTCTATTGCTAGATGGATTCAGTTAACTATCCGTACTGCGTATGAAGATTTATCTTCTTCTCAGCAGTCTGTGCTTAAGATTTCTGCTCATGAAGTAAGAGCTCTTTCTACTTCCTGGGCTTATGCTAATAGTGTTGCTATTACAGATTTAATGAAGGCTGCTTATTGGTCTCAGCCATCCACATTTACTAATTTTTATCTCAGAAATATTGAGTCCATTTCTGGAGACCTGCATTGTTTAGGTCCGTTATCTGTTGCTCAGAATGTCGTCCACTAAACAGTTGCAACTATAGTTATGCAGGCTTTCTGTTCCGGCAGTGACTCCGTCCGGCTGCCCTCTTCGCTCTGGGCTATTTGACCCAGGGCAAGGGGAAGGGGGGGGGCGGGTGTTCCCTTAGGTCACCTGCTTTATAGTGAAAAGCAAGGGAATGCCTCCTCCAAGACAGTATTTCTGAGTCGCTTCCGGGATGGTTTTAAAGTGTAATATTAATGTTTAATTTCATTCATGTCTTATTTTTAAAGTGTAGCTCGGTGTGAAGCATTTGTATATGTCAAGTGTCAAACGGGCTTTAATATACAATACTCGGACACTTTTAAATGATTATAAAGAGTCTCAATTCTCTGGACTACTTTATTTATTGGCTTGTTTTAATAATAATTAGTATAAAGGTTATACTGGATATTAATAGAGAACATGAATGTTATTGTGCTCAATTATTAAGGGTAGTGTATCTTTCTAATTTAAATATTAAATAAGAAAGATACATGTAAAGCCTAATACTCCTTTTCTCCTTAAGGGGTTATCTCTTTATTTTATAATTGAGCTTATTGGATTTTCCTCTATGTCCTAGGCCCTCCAGCCTGTTTACTATTCAGCTAAGTCTGGGTCATTGGTACAGTATAAAAATGTTAAAAAATTTATAGTAATTTATATATTTTTTATACTTACCAATGACCCAGACGGGGATGGCCCTCCCTGAGTTGGGAACTCTTGCCTCCCCGCTGAGTACATAGCGCTGACCAGGCACTGCCAGTAAGAATGATATTTGGCGCCAATTTCGGGACGACTGCGTCACTGCGCATGCGCAGTAGAGTCGTATTATGGAGGTCCTTTAGGACATTATTTCTTTTTGTTTTGGATGCAAATTTTGGGGATTGGGGGGCAAAATTTGTGTTTGGCCCTGGTTTTTGTGGAGTTAGCACCAGCTAAGTCTGGGTCATTGGTAAGTATAAAAAATATATAAATTACTATAAATTTTTTAACTTTCGGTTTATTATAGGTCATAGAATACTCAGAATTGTCATTCTAGGCAGTCTGTTGCCAGTAAGTTTATTTTGTTTGGTCCTTAACCCTTTACCTAACATGAAAAGCAGACGACACTTGCAAAAAAAATTCTTGAATAACTAATTTTTTTCATTTTTTGTCTCAAAAACATAGGTTATGACCCCTCATTGGAACGAGCTCGATGAGCTCGTTCCAATGAGGGGTCATAACCTATATTTTTGAGATAAAAAAATGAAAAAATAACTAAAATTAATTGGCAATTTTGAGAATAGCGCTGGCCGGTTTTGTCCGTTACGTTGGGTAAAGGGTTAAAGTGCCATCACAGTCCTTAAATACTACATTTTATTTTAGGAAAAGATTAAGGGATCAAATGGAACTTTTTTGCATGGTAAAAGACTTAATGTTAATTTTTTCAGGGTGCAGATTTTGTTGAGCTGGATACACATCTTAGTAAAGACTTTATTCCCATTGTTTTCCACGATTTTGTGGCAGCTGTGTTATGTAGTAAGGTAAGTGACATCTTGCTTATTAGGGAAAATTCATTTTTATATGGTCGAGCAACAGGCCATATTATATGGTCTGACTATTCCCGTGTGGTCATGATTAGCCATTGTGCAGAAATATATGACTTTAAACACCAATAAATAAATAAATAATATGACTATTCCCGCCTGTCTGGCTGTCCATTAATTTTTGATTGTCCGAGCATTAGCTTGTAAACGGTATGTCCAACGGAACCCATTTTTATGATGATTAAGACCTGGCTAGAGGAAAATTCCTCTCTATAACTGGCATTCTGGCATATTCAATATGGCAGCCGTCTTGCATTTTGAGTACAGTTTGCTTGTCCGTGCAGTAACTTGAAAAAAAATCAACCAATGATTCCATTTTGGGCTTAACTTGACAAAGTAAAGATAAGCTATTGCCATCACGCACGGAAGTCTGAAAGTCTGTTCACATTTTCTTTTGCACAGGCTACACCCTGTAGTTCTTGTCCAATCATCCCTAAGTTTCATGTGCAGGTTCGAGGTCATGTCTAGATGACACCAACACATTTTGGTCGCGATTGGTCATTCATGACGGCTGTGTGGGTTCAAAACCCAGAAACCTTTAGCACAGTCTACAAGTCATAATTATGAAAGGATTCAAGTGTAACTTGGTCAGATGACTCTCTATAATGTCCAGATGAGAACGTCCTATTTTGGTTGCAATCAGTCAACCATGACGGCTACACTGGTTCGAAACCCAAAAAACTTTAGCCCAGTCTACAGGTCGTATTTATGAAGGGATTTCCTTGTAACTTGGTAAGATGACTTCATATAAAGTCTAGATGAGATCGTCGTATTTTAGTTGGGTTCGGTCAAGCATGATGGCTGCAGAGGCATGTGACCTAGATTCCTTTAGCACAGTCTACAAGTTGCATTTATGAAGGGATTTCATTGTAAATTGGTAGGATGACTCAGTATGATGTCAAGATGAGAAGACGTATTTTGGTCATGATCCCTCAACCATGATGGTCACATTGGCACATTACTTAGATTTGTTTAGCACAGTCTACAGTTCATATTTATGTAGTGATTTCATTTTAACTTGGTAGGATGAGATGATGTCTAGATGAGACTATCCTATTTTGGTCACGATCGGTCAGCCATTACCACTGCTTGGGCACATGGCCTAGATTCCTTTATCACTGCCTACAGGTTTTATTTAGGAAGGGCTTTCATTGTAACTTGGTAGGATGACTTGGTATGATATCTAGATGATAATATCTTATTTTGGTTGCGATTGGTTGATTGACCAATGGACGGGCATGTGACCTAGATTCCTGTCGCAGAGTCTACTGGTCATATTTATTAAGGGATTTCATTGTAACTTGGTAGGATGTTTTGGAATAATTTTACTGTAACTTGGTAACTTTGGTTGACATTCATTAACTTTGAGGGCCACATTAACCCAGGCCTCAATTCTTGAGTACAGTCTACACCTCGAATTATTCTTGTTGAGAACATAGGGAACAGAACTTAACATACTCTCAATTATCACAATTCTTGTCTTATTTCATAATCCTTTCAAAAAACATTCAACATTATCCTTTTCATCAAACACCACACACAGTCAGGTTAAGATACAGTGTCATTGACACTTTCATTTTCTGGTGCATTAGTGTTGATAATAGGAATGTATTCTGACCAATTCAGTATTACCACCATGACAATCATTTTGGATTTTTTGTGGTTTTTGCTTAACTGCACAATAATATGAAAACTGAATGAACAGTAGATCATGTTTTTATACACCCATTTGAAAAAAAATGTAAATGGGTTGTCCATCTGTCTGTGTATCCATATGTCCATCTGTCCATCCATTTTTTTTTGTCCAGAGATTTTCTCGGCTATTCGAGGGCCATTTACCTCAAAACGTGGTATGCATATTCACCACCGTTGGAACCTGTGCATGGGCGATTATAGTTGTGGTTGGACTATTTTTGCCAGAGTTATGCCCCTTCTTGACTTAGAATAATTTGCCTCATCGGTTTGAATTTTTGTTCCTTGATATTCTTGGAGGTTTATTGACCAATTTTTTCGAAACTTGGTATGCATGTTCAGCGCCCTGTGAATCTGTGCATGTGCGATTATACTTCTGGTGGGTATATTTTTGCTAGAGTTATGCCCCTTTTTGACTTAGAATAATTTGCCTCATTGGTCTGAATTTTGTCCCGAGATTTTCTCGGAGGTTTATGGACCAAATCCTTCGAAACCTGCCATGCATATTCACCACCATGTGAACCTTTGCACCTGCAATTATAGTTCTGGTTGAACCATTTTTGCCAGAATTATGCTCCTTTTTGAATAATTTAACATTGGTCAAATTTTGTCCTGAGATTTCCTCGGAGGTTTATGGACTCATTCTTTCGAAACTTGGTATGCATGATCACCACCATGTGAATCTTTGTATGTGCGATTATAGTTCTGGTGGGTATATCTTTGCTAGAGTTATGCCCCTTTTCGACTTAGAATAATTTGCCTCATCGGTCTGAATTTTGTTAACAGATTTTCTTGGGAGCTTTATGGACCAATTCTTTCAAAACTTGATATGCGTGTTCACTACCATGCAAACCTGTGCATGTGCGATTATAGTTCCGGTGGGTATATTTTTGCTAGAGTTATGCCCCTTTTTCGGATTAGAATAATTTGCCTCACTGGTCTGAATTTTTTCCCGAGATTTTCTCGGAGGTTTATGGACCAATTCCTTTGAAATTTACCGTGCATGTTCACCAGCATGTGAACTCACTCTTATAGTTCCCGTCAGTCCATTTTTACCAGAGTTATGCCCCTTTACAACTTAGAATAATTTGCCTCATAGGTGTGAATTTTGTTCAGTGATTTTCTTGGAGCTTTATGGACCAATTAAACTTGGTATGCATGTTCACCACCATGTGAACTTGTGCACCCTTGATTATAGTTCTGGTCACTTTATTTTTGCCAGAGTTATGCCCCTTTTCGACTTAGAATAATTTAACACATTGGTCGAGATTTCCTCCGAGATTTATAGACTCATTCTTTCCAAACTTGGTATGCATGATCACCACCATGGGAACCCTTGCACCTGCGATTATAGTTCTGGTTGGATTATTTTTTTGCATATATATAGGGGACAACCACTTTCTTGTAATTTCTTATCAACCTACCTTACAGTTGTTTACAACAGGCTTGCACTACAGTGGAAGTCCCTAACTCAGAAAAATACTCTCTATTTTCTTCTTTCCGAAGTAATTTGAGAAAGAAAAGTGGTGCAAAAACACCAAGAAAAAATAAGCCAAAACTGGGTCGAGTACGACTGACGTTAATCTGGAATCAGTGTGAAGACGTATAATCAATGTGTAATTCTATTTTTTTCTCCATCTTGTCAAGTTGCGGATCGTTTTGCTCATCAACAGTGATACCTTTTAACTCGATGTTGACGATGTTCCTGTTCTGAACTGTGGATTCATAACTGTTTCTTCACTATCCAGACATACAGGGCTGTGTTTTTATATATTCTCTCGATTATTCACTGTATTTTTCTTGATAAATCTCTATAGTGATTTCGCGTGTCAGCTGGCAGCTCTTGTAGCAGGTTTTCTCCCCTGTGTTGAGGGTAGAATTTCTGCCAGTTCCCTTTTTGGTTCTTGGGGTACTTTTCTCTTCCCATCGGGCCTTTGTTTCCTGCCACCTTACTCTGGTAGCTGGGAGTGTCCTGATTTATTTTTAGCTCAACTTTGACGTAAGTCAAATTTGAGCTTATGCCATGGCCAGTCATCCGTCTGGCCGTCTGACCATCAACAATTCAATACGGCTCGGGCTAGAGGCCGTATTTCTTATCAACCTACTCACAATTGTTTACTACAGGCTTGCACTACAGTGGAAGTCCCTAACTCGGATAAAATACTCTCTATTTTTGTCTTTCCCAAGCAAGTTGGGAAAGAAAAGTGGTGCAAAAGCACCAATAAAAATAAGCTAAAACTGGGTCGAGTGCAACCGGCGCAGACCCAGTACAGGACGCTCTCTCCCAAGTACAACTCCACGACTTCCGTTGCCAGTGCGCATATACCGTCTCTAAAGACTCATTCTTTTTAAAATCCGCTTCGTGTCGAGATGTTTTTGCACGCTTATCAGTGGAAGGGGCTGCCGGCCGAGCCCATCGCTGTGGTCTCTTCGCCGTCGAGCACCACAGTTGTGTCTTTGGATTCGGATGTTCGTAGTGGAAACACTATGAACTCCGTGGCGTTTCGTCTACTCACTCTGGTCACACGACCAGTTTTGGGGGACCAACGCCTTTTGTGCAGCCTGGACCTTCTGCCCCGCAGAGGTCTGCGGTGACTCTCATGAGTTCTCGCAATATTGATCCTCGGGATGCATCGTACCCCTATACACGTCTGCCTTCAGATGTTTCGGCTGCCGCCCATCGTCCCACGTCGGGTGTTTTGAAGGATCGTGACCCTTCGCTGGTTAAGAGGGTCAGAGGTGAAGCCACTTTGCCGGTTCGCTCCCCTGTCGAACCGGTCGGTACAGGCAGTGAGCTTAGGGAGGCCCTCTCCTTACTCACTCAGGTTCTTTCTAAGAGCCTTCCTGTTGCTTCCAGCGAGGCTATGGGTGGTTTCCAGGCGCCTCCTATGGCGCCGCCTCCCGGGATTGGAAACAGGCCGGTTTCCGATTCCTCTGGTGTCCCGACACCATGGGAGGCGTCGGCTGGTTTGCCCACGATGGTCTATGTGTCTTCCGACTCTGGGGAGGAGTCTGACATGCTTGAGGTCGAGGGCCAGCAGTCTTCGGACTTGGGGGCGGCTCTTGACTTTGTGTTTGGGTTTCTGCCTGAGCTCAAACCTGCTAACCAGCCGACAATGTCAGCCTGGCCGCGATCATCGGTCGCGCGCCAACAGCCTATGGAGCAACCTGCTTCTGGGCGCCTTCGACCGTGCCAGTCGGTACAGGTGGTTGAAGCTTTTTCAGCATTGGATGCCAAGCTGAATTCCAAGGCTTTGAAGACTTCGTTCTTCACCAGGGTTGACACCTTTTTGCCTCCTGTGCGTTATCGTTCCTACGATTCCGCCAATCCGTCGGTCTGCCAGGCTTTGACGGTTTTGGATCAGGACTCCACTTCCCTCGGGCTTTCCAAGCCCACGTCTGCCGTCATTCCAATGACGACTCTGGAGTCCACGTTGGGCTTATCTAGAGAGATGCTTGGCATGCTTTCTCTCTCAGATCACGTCGTCTCAGCTTTGGCTGCTTATCTGCCTCCAGATAAGTTTGACGAGGTACAGGCTCCTTTGCGTGTGCTGTCCAAGGCGCTTATGCACCTTACTCACACGCATGCCTGTAACACGGCTAATTTGGAATTAGTTCGAAGGGACGCTGTGCTGGACACAGGACGATCCCTTCCCGAGGAGCAGCGTGCTACTCTTCGATCTGCTTCTTTGGCAGGTCCGCAACTTTTCCATGGTTCCGTGTCGATGGTCCGGGATGACGTCCTACGTCATTCCAAAGATCAGCTGCTGTTTCGTCAGCTTGATCAGCCTTCTCGGGGAGGCAAGGGCCGTTCCAAGCCTAACAAATACCCTTCTGCTTCCTCTGTGAAGCAAAAGGCTGGTCCTTCTGCCGCCACCTCTACTTCTTACTCACGGGGTAAAGGTAGGGGTCGACAGAATCGAGGGAAGTCTCAGGATTCTTCATTTAGCAGAGGAGGTGATTTCTCCTCTCGTGGGGCTCGAAATGAAGGTCCTCACCTCGACTCGTCCCAGGTTGGAGGAAGGATAGCAGAGTTTGCAGACCATTGGACCACCATCACATCCGATCCATGGGTGTTCGATGCTGTTAGGTCCGGGCTGCGCATATCCTTCTGACGGCACCCCACTCTGTCAAGGGTGCCTCTTCCAACCACAGTTCCTTCAGACGTTTTACGTCGGGAACTTTTGTCCACGGAGATTGCCAATCTCCTTGCAAAGGGGGCGATCGAGGTCGTCAAGAACGTTCAGTCAGTGGGTTTCTATTCCCGCCTGTTCTTGGTGCCGAAGAAGGACGGCCGACTCCGACCGGTTATCGATCTGAGTATTCTGAACCAGTCTATCATTGCTCCCAAGTTCAGCATGGAGACTTTCAGGTCGGTCCGCCAATCAATTCACCAGGGAGATTTCGCAGCCAGCATCGACCTGCGAGACGCTTACTTCCACGTTCCGATGCATCGGGCGTCACGGAAGTATCTCAGGTTTGCTTTTCTGGGGCGAGTTTACCAGTTCAAGGCCATGCCTTTCGGCCTCAACCTGGCTCCTTGGGCGTTCACCAGACTGATGTCGCATGTGATAGCGTTCCATCGCACACAGTCCAGGGTGACTACTTCAGCATATCTGGACGATATCCTCCAGAGGCATTCCAATGCTGCCTTACTGGAATCGGATGTCGCCACTCTGTTGAGCTTGCTCATGTCGCTAGGATTCAGAGTCAACGAGGAGAAGTCGGACCTGGTCCCTTCTCAGTCGTTTTGTCATCTGGGGATGTCTTTCCAAACCAAATTCAGTTTGGTGGCTGTTCCCCAGGCCAAGGCTGTGATTCTCTCAGCTTTTGCTCTGACTCTGTCCCAGTCCAGGTCCGCGACCGCTCGGAGTTTTCTCCGGCTGATCGGTCTCTGTGGTTCGGTGACGGATCTCATTCCTCTAGGTCGGCTGCGTGTCAGACCTCTCCAACACTTTCTGCTCAGTCATTGGAGGCCGAATGTAGATTCTCTGGATCAGGTGCTTCCGTTTCCGGACTCTCTGTATCCTCACCTTCTTCCCTGGACAGATGTTCAGTGGATTACGCAGGGTGTTCCGCTGGACTTACCCACGTCCGATCGCGTTCTGACGGCAGATGCCAGCGATCTCGGATGGGGTGCGACGTTGGATCCTCTCGGTCTTTCCCTACACGGGATGTGGGACCAGGATCAAGCAGCTCTACACATCAACCAGAAGGAGCTTCTTGCTCTTCTGAGTTTCAGGCAGTGGATCCCTCACCTGTCGAATCGCCAGGTCCTTCTACTATCCGACAATTCGACAGTGGTTGCTTACATTCGGAACCAGGGCGGCATGCACTCGCTTCCGATGTACGAGTTAGCTCAGGATCTTCTACTGCTCGCGCAGGATGTTCACGCCGGAGTGGTTGTTCGTCACATTCCCGGTCGTCTGAACGTCCTAGCCGACTCCCTGTCCCGACAGGGCAGGGTTATTTCCACCGAGTGGATGCTTCACAGGGCAGTGTTCCAGTCGCTTTGCGATCTCTGGGGACGTCCCCACATCGACCTCTTTGCGACTCGTTGGAACCATCAGGTGGACACTTTCGTGTCCCCGTGTCCAGATCCTCTGGCTTTTGCCGTGGACGCTCTGTCACTCGATTGGAACGGTCTAGTTGGTTACGCCTTCCCGCCGGTTCCGATTCTTCCTCAGGTTCTCGCCAAAATTCGAACCTGCAGTTGTCGAATCATTCTGATCGCTCCCCTGTCGCCTCAGCGGGTGTGGATCAATCAGCTCCGCTCGCTGATGGCGGCGGTTCCGGCACGTCTCCCGCTACGTCGCTACCTTCTTTGTCAAGGTCGCCCGAGGAGTTTTCACGTCGACCCGACTTCATTGTGCCTTCACGCATATCTTTTGTCAGGTCCTGTCTCCTCCGTAGAGGTTTTTCGAGACGAGCAGTGGAGTGCATTTCTTCTTCAAGGAGGCACTCCACTGGTTTAGCTTATGCAGCTAAATGGAAGGTCTTCTGTCGATGGTGTGCTGATCACTCTGTTGATTATGCCAATCCTTTGATTTCACAGATTGCGGAGTTTCTGGTATATCTGTTTGATTCTCGGGGTCTCCAGCCTGTTACCATCAAGGGTTACAGGTCTATGCTTTCAGAGACTTTTTCTTATGTGGGGAAGCGTCGTATCGGCACTAATCCTTACCTCTCCAAGCTTGTTCGGCACTTTTCTTTGAAAAGGCCTCGGACTTTGCAGCTTACTCCACAATGGAATCTTTCGTGGGTGCTGCTTTGCTTGGGGGGGGGGGGGGGGGGGGGGGGGGTGGGGGGGGGGGGGGGGGGGGGGCGCCGTTCGAACCTTTATCCCAGGTGGATATGCATTTTCTCACATATAAGACGGCTTTTCTGATGGCATTTGCTTCGGCCAGACGGGTTAGTGAGCTTCACGCCCTCTCGGTTGACCCGGCCTTTTTTAGGAGCTCTCCCAACAGTGTTACTTTTACCACTGATTGCTCCTTTTTGGCTAAGAATCAGTTACCAGATACTACTACTCCTCCTATCTGTATCAGGGCTCTTCCCTCTGTTGAGGGTACTCGCCCTTTGCTCTGTCCGGTCCGTGCTATTCGCATTTATCTTGATCGGACACGCTT
Organism: Pictodentalium vernedei; assembly: GCA_031216915.1. Classification (NCBI taxonomy): domain Eukaryota; kingdom Metazoa; phylum Mollusca; class Scaphopoda; order Dentaliida; family Dentaliidae; genus Pictodentalium; species Pictodentalium vernedei. The sequence goes on from CM062291.1 coordinate 275,677,287, forward strand.
CATTCGGAAAGGCAGAAAACGTTTTTTTCTGTCTCTCATTCCGGGTCGACAGAAGATCTCTCCTCAATCCATTTCTCGATGGATTTGTCTTGCTATTCGTACGGCTTATAGTCGTTTAGCAGCTGGCGATTGTATTACCAATCGTATTTCTGCGCACGAGGTGCGGGGCACTGTCTACCTCTTGGGCTTATTCTAACTCCGTCAAGTTGTCGGATGTTATGCAGGCAGCCTACTGGAGAAATGCTTCTACTTTCTCCACCTTTTTTGCGCCAGTTGCAGGAGCAGTCGGAGGACCTTTTTGCCCTGGGTCCTCTTTCTTCTGCTCAGGCTGTTGTCTGCCATAGCCATTAGGCTTCTTGAAGGTCAGTTTTCAGCCTTGTGCTGTTACTGCCCTTTTTCTGTCTGTGTGTCACACAGGCTCATATGTCTCTTTTCATTGTCCTTTACCAATGATTGCGACATTATGGTTGATAAGCCTCGGGACCTCTTCCTTCTACTTCACGGTTCCAGTGCACTAGGGTTATGTGGGGGTTGGTTATGCGATTCCCTCCAGCCTTTTGTCTATTCAGCCTGTAGTAAACAATTGTGAGTAGGTTGATAAGAAATCTAAATTTTATAGTAAATTTCCTTTCTTATTATACCTACCACAATTGTTTACATGGAGGCCCTCCCGTCTTCTTTACGGGTAAAGAATCTTTCCTCCCCGCTGATCACATAACTCTAACGTTTACGGATTCAAAAAGAATGAGTCTTTAGAGACGGTATATGCGCACTGGCAACGGAAGTCGTGGAGTTGTACTTGGGAGAGAGCGTCCCGTACTGGGTCTGCGCCGGTTGCACTCGACCCAGTTTTGGCTTATTTTTATTGGTGCTTTTGCACCACTTTTCTTTCCCAACTTGCTTGGGAAAGACAAAAATAGAGAGTATTTTATCCGAGTTAGGGACTTCCACTGTAGTGCAAGCCTGTAGTAAACAATTGTGGTAGGTATAATAAGAAAGGAAATTTACTATAAAATTTAGATTTATGAAACGATCTTTATGAAACTTCTTGGGTACCTTTGTTATGACCGTGGGACGAGAACTATTGTTTTGGGGTCCAATCCGAAATTCAAATTGGCCGCTGGCAGCCATTTTGTACAAAATAAGGTGCAATCAGATTTTTGCGCAGAACTTCCACATGAAAGCTCTGATTTGAATAATTTCTTGTATGAATGTTTAGTACCATTGGATACATCACATATAATACAAGTTTTTTTCTCGTGTGTAAATTATGCAAATTAGACTAACTTTTATGTATTTAGTGTTACTTTCAGCATTCTAAGTGCAACTGCCAATGCGGCTCGGGCTAGAGGCTGTATTTATGAACCTATCTTTATGAAACTTCTTGCGTACCTTTGGTATCACAGTGGGACGAGAACGAGTATTTTGGGGTCCAGTCCAAAATTCAAGATGGCCGATTGCAGCCATTTTGTACAAAATTAGGTGCAATCAGATTTTTGCACAGAACTTCCATATGAAAGCGCTGATTTGAATTATTTTTTGTGTGAATGTTTAGTATCATGGGATACATCACATATAATACAGGTTTTTATCTCGTGCAGAAATTATGCAAATTAGATGAACTTTGATTTTTTCAGTGCTACTTACACACAATAAGTACGCATGTCAATACAGCTTGGGCTAGAGTCTGTACTTATGAACCAATCTTCACGAAACATCTTGGGTACCTTTGTTATCACCTTGGGACGAATAGAGTGTTTCTGGGTGCGGTCCAAAATTCAAGATGGCTGCCGGTGGCCATTTTGTACCGAAATGAGGTCTAATCAGTTTTTTTTGTACACAACTTCTATGCAGCTCAGACTAGAGGCTGTATTTATGAACCAATCTTTACGAAACTTTTTGGGTACCTTTGTTATCAACGTGGGATGAGAAAACGAGTGGTTTTGGGTGTGGTTCGAAATTCAAGATGGCCACCAGCAGCCATTTTGTACCAAAATTAGTGCAATCAGTTTTTTGTACAGAACTTCTGTATGAAAGTTCTGATTTGAATAAATTTTTGTTTGAATGTTTAGTAACATGGAATACATCACATATAGTACGGGTTTTTTTCTCGTACAGAAATTATGCAAATTAGATGAACTTTGATTTATTCAGTGCCACTTGTACACTGTAAGTACACATATCAATACGGCTTGGGTTAGAGGCTGTATTTATGAACCGATCTTAACGAAACTTGTTAGGTACCTTTGTTATCACCTTGGGACGAGAACGAGTGTTTCTGGGTGCGGTCCAAAATTTAAGATGGCTGCCAGTGGCCATTTTGTACCTAAATTAGGTCAAATCAGTTTTTTGTCACAACTTCTATATGGCTTGTATTTATGAACTGATCTTCACGGAACTTCTTGGGTACCTTTGTTATCACCTTGGGACACAAACGAGTGTGTTTTGGCGTGCCTTTCTTATCACTGTGCGATGAGAACAAATATTTTGGGGTTAAGTCAGACCCACTCTGGGACTCAAAAATTTCTTTTCTAGTTTATCTGACTGTCGCCCACCTTTACAATACTTTATCTATACATTTGTTACAGGCTACGGTCAGTATTTATGTACAGACCATTACAATACTTTATATGTACCTTTGTTATCAAGTCATTACCTAGATGTTTGTCATTGCTGTGTCACATACTGTCACTATACATGTACATGTCTTAACAAGCTGAGCTACAGTATTATTGACACTTTAATTTTCTTTGGGTTCATCTTACCATCTACATTGCTCTCTCCAGATATGCCTAGGACAATACGTTGTGGGACATTTTTGTTGTCTCAGCATGTTGAAGTTTCACATTATTCATGCTCCACTTTATTTGGGTGTTCTGTTGCAAGACCTTGTGGGTGGGGTGGTCTTCCACCTTTTGGGCTTCAGTCTATCATGTAGTTTGGGCACATGCCATTTCCTCCCACTCCCATGGGAAAGGGAACGCAGTTGTTCGTGGCCTCCCAATTCGACTTTGTCTGGAGAGAGTTCTACCCCCTCGGTGGGGGTTTTGTAATATTTTTATGGTGTGGATACTGCGGTAGCTGCCGACTTTCTGGTGAAGAGATGCATGGTTCCAGGACTACTCTCCCCCTCCAGTTGACATCTGAGGCTGTCACTAGGTTTGTGACTCCCCATTTAGAGCTGAGCTTGATTGCTCTTTCCACTTTTCCGCCTTTGTCACCAGCTACTGATGCATCCATTCCCACTGCTGCTCTGTCGGTGATGTCATCGGTCTCCATTTCAGCCGGGGTCTGCAAGGCTTTCTGCTTCTTTGGACATGGGATATCGGCCTCAACCTTACCTGGCTTCAACTCAGCGAAGTCGGAAGTGGTTGACGGCCGATCCCTCTGCTGTGGTCTCTCAGCTCTCGAGCCCAGCAGTTTTTGATTTGGATTCAGATTCCGTGGTGGGGTCATTGCACTTCCGTCTACGTACTCTGGTTCTTTGTCCAATTTTGTGGGACCGGCGCATTTTGTGCAGCCTGGACCTTCTGCCCCTCAGAGGTCCGTGGCAACTCTCCTGAGTTCCCACACTTCAGGTCCTCCGGGTATTTCATAGTCTGTACATGTGGTCGAAGCTTTTGCAGCATTCAACTCAAAGCTTATACCTTTTTGCCTCCTGTGTGTTATCGTTCATACAATTCAGCCAATCCGTCAGTCTGCCAGACTTTGACTGTCTTGGATCAGGACTCCTCCTCCCTCAGGCTTTCCAAGCCTAAGTCAGCCGTTATTCCAATGGCGACTTTGGAATTCATGTTGGGCTTATCCAGAGAGATGCTAGGCATGTTTTCTCTCTTGGATGGCGTTGTCTCTGCCTTGGCTGCTTATCTGCCTCCAGATAAGTTTGACAACGTACAGACTCCTTTGCATGTGATCTCCAAGGCGCTCATGCATCTTACTCACATGCATGTCTGTAATACAGCTAATTTGGAGTTCGCCAGGATGCTGTGTTGGACACAAGCCATTCCCTTCCTGAAGGACAGCACACTGCTCTTCGATCAGCTTCTTTGGTGGGTCCGCAACTATTCCATGTTATCATGGCAACATTCTGGGATGACGTTATGTGTCATTCCAAAGATCAGCTGCTGCTTTGCCAGCTTGATCCACCTTCTGTTGAGGCCGTGGCCGTTCCAAGCCTAACGAATGCCTTTCTTTCTCTGTGAAGTCAAGGGCTGATCCTCCTGCCTCCACTACTTCTTCTTGCTCACGGGTTAAGGGTAAGCATCGACAGACCAGAGGGAGGTCTCAGGATCCTACATCTAGCAGAGGAGATGGTTCCTCCTCTCACAGCCTCGCCGGGGCTCAAAATGAAGGTCCTCACCTCGATTCGACCCAGGTTGGAGGAAGGATATCAGAGTTTGCAGACCATTGGGCCACGATGACATCTGATCCTTGGGTGTTAGATGTTCGGTCAGGTCTGCAGATATCCTTTTTGGAGGCACCCCACTCTGTTGAGAGTGCCTCTTCCAACCCAAGTTCCTTCAGACATTTCACGTCAGGAACTTTTGATCATGGAGATCTCCTGTTGAAGGGGGCGATTGAGGTTGTCAAGAACATTCATTCAGTGGGATTTTATTCCCGCTTGTTCTTGGTGCCGAAAAAGGACGGCCGACTCCAACCGGTTATCGATCTGAGTGTCCTGAACCAATCTATTATTGCTCCCAAGTTCAGCATGGAGACTTTCAGGTCGGTTCTCCGTTCCATTTACCAGGGAGATTTCACTTCCAGCATCGACCTGCGAGACGCTTACTTTCATGTTCCGATTCATCTGTTATCGCGAAAGTATCTCAGGTTTGCTTTTCTGGGGCGAGTTTACCAGTTCAAGGCCACACTTTTTAGCCTCAACCTGGCTCCTTGCTTGGGCCTTCACATGACTGATGTTGCATGTGATATCCTTCCTTCTCACACAATCCATATTGAGTACTTCGGTGTATCTGGACGATATCCTCCAGAGGCACTCCAGTGCTGCTTTTCTGGAGTCAGATGTCGACACACTGTAGAGCCTGCTCATGTCTCTCAGGTTTAGAGTCAACGAGGAGAAGTCAGACCTGGTCCATTCTCAGTTGTTTTGTCATCTGGGGATGGACTTTCGTACTCAGCTGAATATGGTGGTAGTGCCCTGGGTGAGGGCTGTGATTCTCACAGCTTTTGCCCTGACTCTGACCCAGTCCATGTCTGCAACAACTCGCAGTATTCTCCCACTGCTCGGTCTCTGCGGTTCAGTGACAGTTCTCATTCCTCTAGGTCTTCTGCATGTCAGACCTCTCCAACACTTTCTGCTCAGTTGTTGGAGTCCGAATATCAATCCTCTGGATCTGGTGCTTCAGTTACTAGCATCTCTTCGTAGTCACCTTCTGCCTTGGATGAATGTTCAGTGGATTATGCAGGGAGTTCCATTGGACTTGCCCATGTCCGATTGTGTTCTGATAGATGCCAGAGATCTCGGATGGAGTGCTACGTTGAATCCTCCAGGTCTTTCCCGTCATGGTGTATGGGATCAGGATCAAGCAGCTCTTCACATCAACCAGAAGGAGCTTCTTGCTCTTCTTCTGAGTTTCCGGCAGTGGATCCCATCTTACAAATCGTCAGGTCCTGTTGTCTGAAAATTTGACAGTGGTCGCTTATATTCGGAACCAGGGCGGCATGCACCTGGCTCCCATGTACGAATTGACTCTGGATCTTCTACTGCTAGATCAGGATGTCGACACCGGGGTGGTGTTTTGTCACATCCCTGGTAGTCTGACGTCCTAGCCGACTCCCTGTCCCGAAGGGGCAGGGTCATCTCCACTGAGTGGATGCCTCACAGGGCAGTGTTCCAGTTGCTTTGTGATCTCTGGGGTCGTCCCCACATCAATCTTTTTGTGACCCATTGGAACCATTAGGTGGACACTGACATGTCCCCATGTCCAGATCCTCTGGCTTTCGCCGTGGATACTCTGTCACTCGATTGGAATGGTCTAGTTGGCTATGCCTTCCCACCGGTTTCCGATTCTGCCTCAGGTTCTAGCCAAGATATGAACCTGCAGTTGTCGAATCATTCTGATCGCTCCCCTGTTGCCTCAGTGGGTGTGGATCAATCAGCTCTGCTCTGTGGGCAGCAGTTCTGGCACATCTCCTTCTACATCGTGACCTTCTATGTCAAGGTCTCCCGAGGAGGTTTCATGTCGACCTGACTTCATTATGCATTCACGCATATCTTTTGTCAGGTCCTGTCTCCTTCGTAGAGGTTTTTCGAGACGAGCACAGATTGAGAAGTTTCTGGTATATCTGTTTGATTCTCGGGGTCTCCAACCTGTTACCATCAAAGGGTACAGGTCCATGCTTTCGGAGTCCTTTTTTATATGTGGGAAAGCGTCATATCGGTACTAATCTGTACCTCTCTCCAAGCTTATTTGCCACTTTTCTTTGAAAAGGCCTAGGTTTTTGCAGCTTATCCCAAGCTGGAATCTTTCTTGGGTGCTGCTTTGCTTGGGGGGGGGGGGGGGGGGGGTGGAGGGGCGGGGGGATTTGTGGGGGTGGGGGGGGACACCGGTCGAACCTTTATCCCAGGTGGATATGCGTTTTCTCACATACAGCTTTTCTGATGGCTTTTGCCTCTGCCAGAAGGGTTAGTGAGCTTCATGTCCTCTCAGTTGATCTAGCCTTTTTCAGGAGCTCCGCCAACAGTGTTGCTTTTACCACTGATTGCTCCTTTCTGGCCAAGAACCAGATGCCAGAAACTACTCCACCTCCTATCTGTATCGGGCTCTTCCTTCTGCTGATGGTAATCGCTCTTTGCTCTGCAATTCACAATTATCTCAACCAGACGCAGTTCAATAGGAAAGGCAGGAAACCATTTTTTTCTGTCACTTATTCCTGGTCGACAGAAGATCTCTCCTCAGTCCATTTCTTGATGGATTTGTCTTGCTATTTGCGTGTCCTACATTTGTCTACCAACTGACGATTGTGTTACCAATCGTATTTCTGCCCAAGAGGTATGTGCCTTGTCTTCCTCCTGGGCTTATGCTAATTCCTTAAAGTTGTCGGATGTTTTGCAGACAGCCTTTTAGAGAAATGATTCTACTTTTTCCACCTATCTGCATCAGTTGCAGCAGCAGTCTGAGGACCCTTTTTCTTTGGGCCCTCTTTCTTCTGCTCAGGCTGTTGTCTACCCCAGCCATTAGGCTTCTTTCGAGGTCAGTTCCAGTTATGTGCTTGGTGACTGTCCTTTCTGTCTGTGTGTCACACAAAGCCATACGCCTCATCTCTCATTGTCTTTTCCGAATGTTTGTGATGCTATGGTTTTATAGGCGTAGGGAACTTTTCTTCTGTCCACGGCTCCTGTGCAGTCGGGTTATGTGGGGGTTGGTTATGTGATTCCGTCTTCCTATTGTCTATTCTGCCTGCTGTAAACCATTGTAAAGTAGGTTGAAAACAAATTTAAATTTTATAGTAAATTTCCTTTCTTTTTATACCTACCACAATTGTTTACGTTGAGGCCCTCCCGTCTTTTAATTCAGGTAAGAATCCTACCTTCCCGCTGATCACATAACAGTGTTGGCAGATTCGAACAGAATGACACGTTGGTTATTTGTCTCCACACTGGTTCCCGGAAGACGTGGATTAGTACAAGGAGAAGAGTGTCCCTTACTGGGTGTGCACTGGTTGCACTCGACCCAGTTTTGGCTTATTTTTTCTCGGTGCTTTTACACCACTTTTCTTTCCCAAATCGGGAAGGAGAGTATTTTTCTGAGTTAGGGACTTCCACTGTAGTACAAGTCTGCTGTAAGCAATTGTGGTAGGTATAATAAGAAAAGAAATTTCCTATAGAATTTAAATTTCCCTCACTTTGAATCGGGGGTTCGGTATGATGTTATTGGTTGGATGACAACAGTTATGTACATTTTGAAAAAAGCCAACCTGGTGTATCATGCAGTACTGATGACCACAGGAAGGTTTATTTTGATAATCTATATTCCAGCAGTTTCAATATGGCCACTTTGGCAGCAATCTTTTATTTTTTGTGATTTTTATGTGTACCCATACTATGTATGGTACACATAATGCCGGCATCCGGGGTGACCATCCGTCGTTCGTCCATCCTTTATCTGTCCGTCTGTCTGTCCATCCATCCATCTGTCCATCCATCCGTACGTCTGTCCGTCCGGCGACCGTATCCATTTCTTTGGCATTCGATAACTTGAAAAATATTGCTTGGATTGTCAAGTTACTTTATATTTGTGTTCAGGTTACTGATGTACCGAGCTGTATAGTTTTTGGTGTAAATAAGATAATTTGATCCTGAGATATTAACCCTTTATCCTTCAAATTGAAAATTCCTCCAAAACCTTTGGCATTCAATAACTTGAAAAATATTGCTTGGATTGTCAAGTTACTTTATATTTGTGTTCAGGTTACTGATGTGCCATGCTGGATAGTTTTTGGTTTAAATTGGATAATTTGATCCTGAGATATTAACCCTTTATCCTTCAAATTGAAAATTCCTCCAATCCCTTTGGCATTTGAAAACTTGAAAAATATTGCTTGGATTGTCTAGTTACTTTATATTTGTGTTCAGGTTACTGATGTGCCGAGCTGTATAGTTTTTGGTGTAAATCTGATGATTTGATCCCGAGATATTAACCCTTTATCCTTCAAATTGAATATTCCTCCAACCCCTTTGACATTCGATAACTTGAAAAATATTACTTGGATTGTCAAGTTACTTTATATTTGTGTTCAGGTTACTGATGTGCCGAGCTGTATAGTTTTTGGTGTACCGTCTGTCCATCCGGCGTCCGTATCCATTTCTTTGGCATTCGATAACTTGAAAAATATTGCTTGGTTTGTCAAGTTGCTTTATATTTGTGCTCAGGTTACTGATGTGCTGAGCTGTATAGTTTTTGGTGTAAATCGGATAATTTGATCCTGAGATATTAACCCTTTATCCTTCAAATTGAAAATTCCTCCAATCCCTTTGGCATTCGATAACTTGAAAAATATTGCTTGGATTGTCTAGTTACTTTATATTTGTGTTCAGGTTATTGATTTGCCGAGTTGTATAGTTTTTGGTGTAAATCTGATGATTTGATCCCGAGATATTAACCCTTTATCCTTCAAATTGAAAATTCCTCCAATCCCTTTGGCATTCGATAATTTGAAAAATATTGCTTGGATTGTCAAGTTACTTTATATTTGTGTTCAGGTTACTGATGTACCGAGCTGTATAGTTTTTGGTGTAAATCTGTTATTTTAATCCTGAAATATTAACCCTTTAGCCTTCAAATTGAAAATTCCTCCAATCTCTTTGGCATTTGATAACTTGAAAAATATTGCTTGGATTGTCAAGTTACTTTATAATTGTGTTCAGGTTACTGATGTGCTGAGCTGTATAGTTTTTGGTGTTAATCTGATAATTTGATCCGGAGATATTAACCCTTTATCCTTCAAATTGAAAATTCCTCCATTCCCTTTGGCTTGAGATAACTCAAAAAATATCAATCCGATTGTCATGTTACTTTATATATTTATTCAGGTTACTGATGTGCTGTGCTGTTTAGTTTTTTATGTAAATCTGATAATTTGATCCGGAGATATTAACCCTTTATCCATCAAATTAGACACTCCTCCAATCCATTTCTATATGTACCCATACCTTGTATGGTGTACATAATGTCGGCATCTGTGGTGGCCCTCCATCATACAGCTTTCTACTAGTTGTGCATATGGGTACTCATCTGACGATTTCATCGGCCTATTTTTTTCATATGTGGAATGACTTGAAAATCAAATGACCAATGGATCCCTTTTAGTAAATTGAGATGAATTTGAAATTTGCACGGTATATTTTGCCATGCAAAATTATTGAAATTACATTAAGTGGCTGTTCACTGATGCTACGGCCTGGTGAGACACTTGTTCAGACTTCTATTTCAGTTATATATCCATACAAGGGTTGAGCTTTCTGGGTGCCAGTCACCAAATGAGACCAGATTTCCTCATTGGTAACTTACTCTTGTTACATACTTGCCACTGTGGTAAATTATTATTCCCATCTCTCCGGCATAAACACACTAAATATGTGGGAAGAAATGTGTTTGTTATTTGAAAAATATTTCTTTACTTGAATAAATCAATCAAAGTCTACCTCACACATAGTCTGCTGCCTAATAATGCTCAGCTGCTTAATATGCACAAACAATTTGTTCCTCTCTGTAATGGTGTAATCCTTGTTGCAGGTACCTAGTTTGGTGTGACAGGCACCAAACTTTTGGTACCTGTCACCATGATGTGCACCATAAAAATGATTATACCCCCCACTCTTGTAAGAGAATGGGGAGTATACTGGATTACATGTGTCCATCTGTGCATCTGTCCATCCATCTGTACAAACATCTCAATCTGTGTATATGTCAGTCCATGTGTCTGGGGGCACGGTGGCTCAGTTGGTAGAGGTGCAGACCCGAGAGGTCCTCGGTTCGAATCCCACCTGTGGCAACCGCTTTGTGTCCTTGGGCAAGACACTTCACCCCCATTGCCCACATGGGGGCATGGTGACTCTGTGTACTAAGGCATACTGCACATCGATGGTGCACCTGTCTTCAACCAATGCTAACCCTGCTTGTGTGGAGTTGGTATGTTGGGGAGCTGACAGTTGCTCGCCGTTGATCGGTGATTCTCTCCGGGTACTCCGGCTTCCTCCACCCGTAAAAACTGTCACTGTCATGGTTAGCCATTATGCAGAAATATGCGACTTTAAACACCAATAAATAAACAAACAAATAAATAAATAAATAGTCCATGTGTCTGTCTGTCTGTCCATCCACAGTGATATCTCAGCAGTGAGTGGATGGGTTTCAATGAAATTTTGTATGTGGGATCCTTGCGACAAGCTGTTCCTGCACATATTATTGAAAAGATGCCTGTTTGTTCAAATCGGGTCTCTAGATTAATATTTGGGCTCCCTGTGGCAGGGACCAGCCATGAGGGCGAATCGGGCGATTGTGTCGCCCTTCTAAACCCAGAATCGCCTAGAAAAATAGGGCAATTACAAGTCACCCTCCAAAAATTGGCCAAAATGAGGAAAGTCTGAACTGAGTGATTCGAGGTTTCCACAAAAATGATTATTTTCAAGAAGCGAATGTGCTTGAGTGTGATAAATATGCATTTTCGTTCGTCAAATAAGCGACCAATTATTTGAAATCGCACAGATTTTTTATTTCTATTTTGTTCCCTTTCAGTCGGAGCTTCAAGTATCGAAACAAAATAGGTGACTTACGTGACTCAACAAAATAACCCTGTTTGAAAATAGGTTACCTCGCTTAGTATGCCGAAAATGTTTATACAACAGACGTATTTTCTAACACTGTATTTTTATTTTGTTTTGCTGACAACTGTTAACTGTTGGGCCGTCTATTCTCAGAAAAACACGAATGGAATTGAAAAACACGAAAAAGCTTTAGTGATGACAAAAGCTTTGTACAGGACACAAGTGTGCATGTGAAGGAACTTGAAAAAGGGGTTCTCCTAAACAATGGAATGACACAAAATGATGCGGAATGACATCGGAATGCCATAAAAATGATGCGGAATGACATTTATTTTACAAAATACTTGACACCAAAATGTATTTTGTTTATTACCTAATAAAGTACCCCCAAGCAACCTTCTTACATCAGGTCCTATTCACACTTTCAGACTTGGGAAACTATTAGCTTAGTAGACTTTGGTGAAAGTCAACCACAGAGGGGTACTGGGGGTATTGGCACGAAGAAGAGAGGAGGGGTCATGAAGGAGAGGGTAACAGTGGGGATTTTCAGTCAATAATTACTTTCTGATTTTTTAACCTGGCATAGATGCATCATAGACAACTGGACCTGGATTAATCGGACGTTTATGGAGGACCACAAGCTGAAAATATGAAGGGGCGGCAGGGGTGATACATAAATATTCTTAATTTTCCCCACGTGCCTATGAAGTCTCCCTACTTGACTCTGCAGTCTCCCTATTTTTTCCGGAGGGAGTCATGAAGTCTCCCTAAAGTTCCCCCCTAGGCTGGTCCCTGGTAGCCCAAAATTTTAACTTAGTGCAGTAATTAGAAATTTCTTAAAAAAATTTCTTCTTTAAATCCACCAGTCAGAATGCTTTCATATTTGGTATACAACATCTCTACGGGGGTCAGATTCAACTTTGTTCAACTCAAGTGCCTGGGTTAATATTTGGGCTCCCTATCAGAGTCGGAATTGGCCATGTAGCTGAAGAATTCGAAATGTTTTATCAAGTACCCTCTAGAGGTCTGTAACTAAGATTAATCCACATAGGTTTTATCAAGGCACTCCAAAAGGGTGCTCCTCTTTTTACATTATGATTAACTGAAGAAAAGACATGATGCTTGGAATATTTTAGTCATTCCTGAGGGGCTCAAGGATTGACAATGGATCCTATGGACATTGATTGCTTAAGGTAGATTCATTCTTGGAATCTTTTTCATTATTTTTTTCCGTCTGCAGCAATATATCACCAGTAAGTGAATGGTTTTCAATGAAATTAGGTACGGGGGATCCTTGTGACAAGCACATTGTATAAAAAAGTTACTTGCCTCTTTTCACCAGAGTTATGGTCCTTACTTTGTCAATTATTCCTGATTTTTTTGTCATTTATGCTTCATCGTTCCAGCATTGCAGAGGGGTTGTAATTGCCTTCATCAAGAGCTTGTGTTATTTGCAGACTTGGTTAATACTGGAAATGAGGTCAATGTGAGTTTTACTTCACAGTGATAATTTATTAGTCGAGTTGTGACGAAGTCAACTCGACTTATAGTTTGATGAATGGCAGGCGGGTGGGCGTAAACAATTGGTTTCCGGATGATAACTTGATAATGGTTCTGCCCACTTTCATGAAACTTCATAGGTAGGTTGGCATCAGTGAGAGGGAAAACCCTATTTATTTTGGACTCGATAGGTGAAAGGTCAATGTCACAGTGACCTTCAACATAGGAAATCATAAACAATTGGTTTCCGGATGATAACTTGATAATGGTTTGACCCACATTCATGAAACTTTATAGGTAGGTTGGCCTAGGTGAGTGGAAGACCCCTATTTATTTTGGACTTTCTAGGTCAAAGGTCAAGGTCACAGTGACCTTGAACATAATAAATCGTAAACAATTGGTTTCCAGATGATAATTTGACAATGGTTCCACCCACGTTCATGAAACTTCATAGGTAGGTTTACATTGGTGCAAGAAAGAGCCCTATTTATTTTGGAATCACTATGTCAAAGGCCAAGGTCACAGTGACCCTTCACACAGTAAATTGTAAACAATTGTTTTCTGGATGATAAGTTGATAAAGATTTAACCCATTTGTGCTGTCACAACTTTACATTGGATCGGTGATCCTATCTGCGTTTTTAATACTGAAATGTCCAGTGTCTGACACAGTTGCTTGACCCATCCTGTTCATTATTGATTCTAACTGCAAGGGTTAAAAAACAGAAAGTTTGCTTAACCTATAAAAATTTTATGCAAAAAATTTTTTAACTCATTTTGATTTGCATAACTTTCTTCAAGGTGCAGCGGAAGGAAGTTTTGAGGAGTCTGATGCATTCAATCTGCTTATAAACTTATATTCATGTTATACATGTAGATTATATTGTTGCACAGTGTGGTATTTGAATAACAAATATTCAATCATTCACTCAACATTGCTTATTTATCTTTCAATATCAGTCCCCCCTCCCATCCTGAGTCCCCAAGATCATCCCTTTCAACAATATCTACACATTAAATTCAGCAGCTAACACGGGTACTCCAGTAAGTTCAGCTGATATATGGCTTGTTGATAACCTATTCAATTAACCTCATTGCCATGGGTGACATACAGAGATCATTAAATGGGTGACACACAGAGATCATTAATCTCAGAATTTACTTAAGTCATCAATATATACAAAATGATATAAGTGTGTGTATGTTCAAGAGAAACATTCTGATTGTGACATGAATTAAATTAAATTAGTGGTCGAATGAGTATTTTATTAGATAAGTGCACCATTTGATTTAATATCAACTAGTTGTGTATTACCTGTCACAACACTTTCTTCTTAAGGATGTTCTAGAAACATTGAACAGCAGTCATTAGGGACTGTATAAAACCATGCTGTGTACACTGCCCATATTATCTGGAAAATTGACACCCCACTAAATCTACTGCAAGGTGGGGTGTTGGACTCGACCACATCACCTCATAACATAACACTCTTTCACCATATTTTGCAGCATGGATTTTCTCAAGGCGCAAAGACAAAAATACGTCTGCAGAAAATAGTGCCAAATATTTTATTTTGTCAGTATTTTGTCAACATACATCAAAGATTTCTCACCCACATATACTTAAAAACAATTTAATGATGCAGTTGGACATATTTCTCTCATAAAACATGAAAAAGACTTGATTTATTTGCATTTTAGGATTGCACATGGATATTTTTAGTAGATTCTCTGTCTGTTATTAATCTTCGACTTCAGTCTTTGATCTCATTCAAGACGATCAGTGATTAACACCTTTTCGACACGAGCCATCAAAATTGAAATTTAAAAAAATAATAAAATTTTACTAAAGCCTTTTGCAGAATCTGGTTTTTCAGAAAACACTTTGTGTCTTTTCAAAATTCTGATCAGTAATCACAAAATTATAAATATATAATTGTCAGTAACAAAATTGAAAGCATGTCACTCAAACTTGCATGACGTCAGAACTGGGCTCGTGTGAAATATACTGTGAAAGGATGCGAGTAAGGAATGCTGATTTCGAAGTAGGCTTTAAATTGCCCATGGAATGGTCCTAAAATCATGGTTATATTTCTAGCTTTACTGCAAATAGGTTTTCCGCTCTTCCTTATCAAAATGTTGTTTCCATCAAGGCCAAGTACCATAGAAATGTTGGAATACTTGGCAATATGCGTAGCACTAAGATTTATAATGGGAATGGGCTAACTTGCTAATGCCCCCCCACCCCCACCCCCCCCCCCCCACCCCCAGCTCCTCATTGATCTTTCTATCTTTTGGAGCACCAGTCCCAATGGGAGGGGGCAAGCATAGCTGGTGTACTGCCATGGGGAAAGAGCTCTGAAAATATGGGTTGCCCTGCGAAGCACCTCCAGTTGTCGTTATATTAGATATTGGGAGAATAAAGTAAAAAAAATGTTTTTAGCAAGCCAGTATTCTGGCAGGGTACGATGAGGGGGCTAGACCCTTTGTGACCCTGAAAAAGGGTTTTGGTATTAGTACAAAGCATTCCTTCATGTGTCAATTATTGAAAATAAAAGTCATCTCCTCCTCTCTTTTTGTGTAAGTGACCTTCCAACTTTAATCCTGATGGGATTACTTTACATCATCGACCTCTCAGGAACTTCTACCTTCAGTTGAATCATATTCGATATGCATGTTCCATATCGTATGTCAATTCAAATTTGTTCAAACCAGGTTGCCACACCAACAGGGCCACCACACAAGAGCAGAACTCTGTTGGCATCCTCCTTTTTTTTCTCAAAAATTGAAAAAAAAATTTTTCTTCAGCTCAAATCAGGTCCCTGGGTTCACATTTGGAGCTCTTCAGCAGCCCAAAGTTTAATCTGAAATAAATCAAATTTTTTTGATAATTTTGGTATGCAGGATGCTTAAGAAGTACAGATACCAGTTTATTCGAATCAAGTTCCTGAGTTATTATTTGGTTTACCTATAATAGCCCAAATTTTAACTTAAGGGCAGTATGAAGAATAGTCTTTAAAAACCTTCTTCAGATCCATGAGTCAGCATCTTATCTGTATATTTGGTATACAGCATCCTTAAGGGGGCCAGATCCATGTTTGTTCAAATCAAGTCCCCATGTTCATATTTGGGCACCTTATGGGAACCCAAATTTTAATTTTAGTGCAATATGAAGAGAATTCTTTAAAATCTTCTTCTTTAGACTCACCAGTCAAAATGTTTTGATATTTGATATTCTGCAATAATAAATTCTTGGGGGATCAGATCCAAATTTATCGAAATCCAGTTCATATAGGGAGCCCAGTTTTTACCTAAATGCAATATGAGGACTATTCTTCAGAGATCATCTCCACTAGCAGACTGTTATATGTCCCCAAATTCGCCGCATTAAACGCTGTGTCCAAATTACAACAAATGCAACCAAATTAGAAGTTGGTGATTAATAATTAGGAAAGTATTTCTCGAAACTAAGGTACTAAGTATGTGACCCTCAATCGTCTGTGTGAATTAAACCTGACTAAGTTCAAAGTATATGTATCCGGACTCGTCAACTTATGTTATAAGGGGACGCAAGTCACTGACTCTGTCATTCAGTGTCATTGATTTTTCATCCTGTAACCCCTGTAGAAACAATTTGCTCTGCACACATGCGCAGTGTGACCTTAAACACCACAGTTGTATTTATGTTGGATTTTCCTGAACGTGACCAGCACGTTCAGTAAAATCCAACATAAATACAACAACTGCACATGTGTATGGCGCAAACTGGTCTGAAACTGAAGTTTCAGTCACAGAAGAGTGGCACTGATTGATTCGAGGGAATAAGTAGATCAAGGTAAGCAAACTTACTGTCTTATTATTGTGTTAATGATGCGAACCTGTAATAAAGAATGCCTGTTGAACTGCATTATAATGCTGTAGTCAGTGTTAAACCCATAAAATTTGTTACTCCAAACTATTATGGAAGGGTAAATTTATGAATTGTGAGGCCAGCATCCGCCATGAATTTAGGTGCCAGACTGCCAGTGATGAAGAAATGTGAACAGGCAGCATGGCAGGATATTTCGGAATAAAACTAAAATGAAATGGGCTGGATAACAGAAAACTGGTATAAAACTGCAAAGCAATTTATGCTAATTGATAAATTGTGCTAATCAATGTTCCTAGAGGGGGAGAAGACCACAAATCAAAATTTTGAAAACAACAAATGCCCTGATAATATGTTGGTAATGCAACAGAAATGGGAAGAAATAATAATATTCATACCTAGTAGGTTACTAGCAGTACCAGATAATGAATAATAATATTTCTTACCTAGGGGGGCAGTGCCCTCCTGGACTCATTTCAAGGAGGGCAATGATTTACTTTCCTGCATTTTTCAAATGGCCAAACCTGATACCCTGGGCCCGAATTGGACAGAAAACAACTTATTATAGGAGATTACATTAAAATTTTATTAATAATTAGTATGGAATGCATCAAATAACAATATTAACACATATACATTGAATATCAATTGTTTCAAAACAATTTGCACCCATCTCTCACACGAAGGCCCGATCATGTATGAGATTTCAAACATGTAAAATTTCTCAATCATATAATTTGTTGTCTCTATAAAATATAAATAATTCATTCTCAGTGGGGTTTCTTACTGATCTATGTAAAGTTGAAAACAAAATTAACAGATATAATTACACAAAATACCATTGGTTCTAACATTGCATGTAAACTGGCAAGTATAATACTTGCCAGTTTACATGCAATGTTAGAACCAATGGTATTTGAGGTACAAGAATATTACCATCTCATAGGCAGATCATTCAAATGCATTCTGTGGTACTAAATTATGTCAAACTCTTGAGCATTACAAATGCTAAATTATGCTGCTAGAAACCAGGATTTTGCGTCTTTTTTCCAGATTGAATTTTGAAAATTTTCATAATGTGGGCCAAACCATGGTCAGCCTGTCGCTAGCGTTGTCTATAACTGTTCACTGTGCCCAAATTAGACCAATATAAAGGCCAGTCCACCAGACAGAATCTTTTGATTATTGAGAAATTGTATTAAACATCCTTAAAAGGGGCAGATTCAAGTTTGTTCAGATCAAGTGCCTGAATTTATATTTGGGCTCCGTAAGGAAGATCAGATTTTCTCCAGATCCAGCAGGCAGAATGCTTTTTACATTTGGTATGTAGCACTACATTGATTTCTTGATTAAGGTATGTTGAAGGCGATCCCTGGAACTAATTTTGGGGGCATAAGGCGATTGAAATTTAACAGAACGCAATGGAGACGTTATTATTTGCTTGTTTAAATGAATTCTACCCATGAGTGACATGGACAATTGTGGTTAAATTTAGTTGGGTGTATATGTGGGTGGATAAGATTAATGTATGTGCAAATGGATCCCACCATGTCACATAATGCCCTGCAAGGTGGGTGGGGGTCCATTGGTTGATGCTTTTTGTTGGCTTTAAAATGAGTTTTGAAGGATTTAGAGTGATGGGAATGGCAGAAAGGCAGTCATTCAGGCTATGATGTTTTCATGCAGTGTATTTTTGGATAATTTTGAGTTATGTATTTAATTGCTTGTCCTTATTGTACTGCAAATAGTTTCATTCATTCATTCATTCGCTCTGTCAAATACAGTATTACAGGCTGAATGCTCAGTTCCTTGCTAGAATATAGATAAAATGATCAAATTCCTGTCAATTCCATACTTCACACAAGCAAAGTCACTATTCTGTGAGGTTCTACTCTACTTAGGACCTTTTATTTTATACTTACAGAAAGACTCTTCAGAAATGAAAAAGATACATATACCTATCAAGGACTTAACTGCCAGTGAAATACAACTGCTAAAGGTTAGTATTGTTACTTATTTCAAACAAAATATAGTTTGAGCTTGCTGCCTCATGGTTGAAAAGGTGACATCCAGGTATTAAATCTCCATATACCCTGAATGTTGCCCGAGATAACGATTTTGCCCCGCCTCCTAACACAGAAATAATGCCGAGATGTAAAATATTATCCCACATTAAGACTCAGGCGACGAAGTTTAAACCCCACACTGAGCCTCAGGTTTTGATCCAAACAGCGAAACAAACGTCACAGCAAAACTATAAATAGACCGAGTGTATTTCCGAATCGTTTATAAACCAGGTCCCACATGGAGAAGTTTTTCACTTTGGTGTTTTAAAATTGTGTAAATTCAGCCTTCCAGAGTGTATTGTATTTCCTTAGAACAAGCTTCAGTATGTTAGGTGTGTTGTGTTGTGTGTTTTATTCATGTCTTTGGGAGAATAGCTTAAATATTCACTTAAAACGACGCTGGACATGGAAGGTGACATTTTGAATTTCGGGAACGATGTCTCACAATTTCAGACTCCACTTCACTTGGGTTTAAACTTGAAGATTTTAAATTGAGCTGCAGTCATTGAATTTTGTAAGAGGTAGGTGGAATTAATAGCAAACATTTCCACGCTGACCATCAGAAACCGCAAAATAAATTATGAAGTGCGCCGAGATTTAATGCTCTGGTACTGTTAATTTGTTGTTGACACCAAGTCAGATTGACATTTTGTATTCTGCTCAAGCGATATCGAAAATAAACAGATGAGTTGCTCCCCTTGGTGTTCTCACCCCGCAATGTGCAAAAGTATATTTGCGAACCCGATTCAATCTGTTCAGTTCTCATTGAATACGACAGCCAATAAGTGCTTCTACTCATAGAGCTGCAACGATGTTTTTAGCTCACCTGACTGAAAGTCAGGGTGAGCTTTTCTTATCACTCTTCGTCTGTCGTCCGTCGTCTGTCATCCGTCGTCCTGCGTGAAGGTGGTGTTTGAGCCTCTTTCTCCTAAATCACTGGCCACATTTTAATTAAATTTCATGTAAGTGGTGGTTATATAGGGGCATTTTGATTTTTATCCAAAATAGGTTTTGGCTCATATTGAGCAGAGGTGTGGGGAAAATTTTTTTTGAAAATCTTCTTCTAATGAACCACCAGTAGCAGAGACTTGATATGTGGTGTACAGAGTCCTTTTGAGGTTTAGAATCAAGTTTGTTCAAGGGAAGTTTGTCGGGCATTATTTGCCTTCGTTATGGGAGGGGCAAAAATTTTGGCCACGCCTAAAATTTCTATATTTTTATACTGTACCAATGACCCAGACTTAGCTGGTGCTAACTCTAAAAAATCCAGGGCCAAACACAAATTTTGCCCCCCAATCCCCAAAATTTGCATCCAAAACCAAAAGAAATCATGTCCTATAGGACCTCCATACTTCGCCCCTACTGCACATGCGCACTGTCAAGGACGTTCCGAAATTGGCGCCAATTATCATTCTCTGTTTGGCCCTTCAGTCAACATCTCACTGATCTTTGTGCTTGTAAACCTCAGTTTAAAGGATGCCAGACACGTAATAATTGGAGAAATGGTGATTCTAAGGAGGATATAGAAGGAGGAGAGGAAAAAGGAGTGACAAAAAATAATCAGGGCTGTACTTAAAATTTTTTATGAAATTATGTTAAGTTGCCTATTTTCGAGGCATGGGCCTCTTGTTGTCATTCTTGCTAAAAAGTTGCACTGCTTATTCAGTGTTTCCTCTCCCCTGGTCTTCTAAGTCCCCCCTTGCAATTCTCCCATGCTTTTGGCATATTTTTGAGAAATATCATTTCTAAATTCTCTTGGGAGAGTTGCTTGGTTACAGAATGTTTTCTGTTATTTTCCCCATAGTTACGTTTTCACCCATGGGTGTATAAACGTTGTGTTCTGCATCTTCCATCTGATGTTCTGCAGATTCTCCCCTGGGAGTCTCTGTCTTGCATCAGATAGAGTGTAATTTTGATGACTGATTTCGGGCCAGTTTTGTCAGTGCCTGGAGTCATGTTTTCTGGTGTTTTACACTGTTTGTTTACATTGGCAACAGTCTCTTTTGAGGGGGGTTGTTTGCCTTTGGTGTAGTTTATCTCACTATAAGATACATTTTTATTATTCGTAAGTGTTGCATTAATTATTTAATATAAATTTGAAATTTTTGACCACACTTAGCTATCGGATCCATCGGGGCTCAACATTACTTTTCAGAAACTTGGGCTTCGCTGAAAAAATATTTTTCCAAAATTATTTTGATTTGCAATTGTTTTTTCATTATTAATGGATCATGTTATTATGTATCTTTGTGTCAGGGGTTTGTGCGAGTAACTAGGACTTGTTGTTGACTTTTCACAATGAAAGGATATTGTTCAAATTGTAATAGGAAGAAATCTTCCTCTGACTTTCATGATCATTGCATTAATTGTAGTCAGTGTTCTCGCACTAATCCCTGTTCTATATGTCAATATTGGGATGACAAACATTGGAAACGTGTGTCACGATATGTTGTTAGTGGAGAAAGGGCTATGCCGGCTCTTTCTCCGCAAGGTCACTCTACTCTCTCAGTTTCTATTTCAGAGGAACAAGAACAGGGTGATGTTTCCATGTTATCTTCCGCAAATGCACTTCCGTCGTCACAAATGAATACAGAGCTAGCGGCAAAAGTGCTCATGGAGATTAAACAAATGTCGTCCGCTAGCTCGCCCAGTGTAGCGTCTATTCACCGAATGGTTCGGCA
This sequence comes from Pictodentalium vernedei, assembly GCA_031216915.1. NCBI lineage: Eukaryota > Metazoa > Mollusca > Scaphopoda > Dentaliida > Dentaliidae > Pictodentalium > Pictodentalium vernedei. The sequence goes on from CM062291.1 coordinate 275,698,688, forward strand.
GCCGGGTTCGTCCGATGCGGTCCAGGAGGAAATGTTGGGTGATGCGAGCACTATAAACATTCAACGTGCACACCCAGTGACGGCGGATAGTAGGCGAGATCGGAGGAAGCCTTTGAGTCCGGTTCCTAGCTCGTCCAGGTCCAGCCGGGCCACGAGCGAGAGAGGCCCCTCTCCTGTACAAAATGTGTCGCAAGTGGAGCATACGTTCGTCACTCGGGACGCTCCGTTGTATAGGCAGTCCGCGGAGACTGCTCAGGCTTCTTCCTCTCGTCAGCGCACACGACCGCACCTTGGCTACGTGACCACCGATATTTTACCAGCTTCGCCGATCAGGGATTCTTCAGGGATTCTTCGGCGACCAGGTCACACCATCCGGTAGCCAGGGACACGAGGCCGATGGACTCCGGACGTTCGCATAGGAAAAGTATGCGGGAGTCATAAGATGCGGAGCTGCCCTCGGCGAAGCAGCGAAAGACTGCGCCTCCGCAGGCCTTGGTGTCGGACGTACTTGTGCAGATAGCACAACTTATTGCAGCATCCCAGCAGCCGACAGAAATGGTGTCGGATCGGGAATTATCCGACGGCGCTGGGTCGGTACACTCCGCCGAAGCATCGGGGGCGGACGACCGGGAGCATCATGAGGTCCGACCGGATGGTGAAGGGGATACGGATGACTTGGAGCTATCCCTTTCGGAACAACATAAAGCTGCCGTGGACTTCATTCAGCACTTTCTCCCTCAAGTTGTTCCGTCGGGCCAGACTGCTGCGGTTCCGGACAAGAGAATTATAGCATCATTGGACTCTGATTTCTTTGAGCGGTTCAGGGACATCGCTCCCGAGTTTCCGTCTCAGTCCAATAATGTTGCAAGAACATTTGAATTATTGAATGACGCTATATTCAAACTTGCTTCCAAAACGGGGAAAGCAGGTTTCTTGTCCGCCAATACTCTCAACCTGCCTTTCATTAATGCAAGGAATAAATTCGACACGGCAGGACAGGGTATCCCGAGAGTTCCTCTGCGTATGGACGACGAGGCGGAAGACTTAGAGTTATCATTACTGTCGTCTGCGTCTATTCCAACCGCGGTGTTGGAAACAACTATTTTGTCTAACAGAGCCAGTTTAGATGCCTTATCTTACGCAGATCACCTTACTAAGGCGTTATCACTGCGCCTTCAAGGGAAAGAATTTCAGGATATACAATCCTCTTTAAGACTTCTTTCAAGGGCAGTAGCTTATTCCACGTGTAACTCCGCCCTTTCAGTGGCAAACCTGGAGTTGGTTAGACGTGACGCAGCCCTAGCTACATCCACACTCGTGGATACTAAGGTGAAGAACTCTCTCAGAGTCGCTTCGGTCTCCGGAGAACTCCTCTTTGACGGCAAGCTTTCTGCAATTTACGATAAAATTACAAAGAAAGCTTCGGATTCTCTGCTGTTCAAATCTGCTTCTAAGAAGTCGGACACGGCAGATAAGAGTAAGACAGGCACTTCTGGGTCTAATGCGCCCAAGAGAGGTTCCTATAGAGGTTCCGGTGCGACCTCTTGGTCTTATTGAAGAGACCGTCAAGGTAGCGACTCACGTTCGGGACGTCCTTCGGGCCGGGACAACCGGTTGGACGCCCCGAGGTCGACAGGACGAGGTGCGGGTCGTGGAGGACGTGGTTTCTCCTACCGCAGGCCTCTCAGGTCCAGGAGGTGATGGCTTAAACCTCTATCGCGTACCGGTTGGCGGAAGGTTGTCGAGTTTTTCACAAGAGTGGGCGTCGATTACGGACGACCCTTGGGTGAGAGGGGTGACTTCGGAAGGTCTAAAGATATCCTTCAAACGAAAGCCTCCATTAACTCGAAGTCCAAAATGGACTCAACTTCCGTCAAATCCGCAGAAAAGAGACGCTCTACTATCAGAGGTGCAGTCTCTTTTAATGAAGAACGTGGTAGAGGTCGTAGAAAACCAGGAGACTCCGGGATTCTACAGCCATCTGTTTCTGGTTTCGAAACCAGACGGCTCGTTCCGTCCAGTCATAGATTTGAGCTGGATAAACAAGCTGATCGTCGCTCCGAAGTTTTATATGGAGACGATTCGGTCGGTCAGAGCGAGTATTCGGGTGAACGATTATGCAACGAGCATAGATCTCAAAGATGCGTACTTTCACGTCATGGTACATCCGACATTCAGAAAGTATCTACGCTTTGCAGTCCTAGGAGTGGTGTATCAATTCCGGGCGATGTGCTTCGGATTGAATCTAGCACCCTGGGCTTTCACTCGGGTAATGAACTCGGTAATGATCTATTTCTGAGCTCATTCGTCTGCGGTAATGTCGGCCTACCTGGACGACATTCTTCAGAGGTACGGCAACGAGTTAACGCTTCAGAACGATGTTCAGAATCTACTTCTATTGCTCCGACGTCTCGGTTTTATAGTAAACGAGGAGAAGTCGGATCTGGTGCCGTCCAAGTCATTCACACATCTGGGAATGAGCTTCGAGACGCACAACAATCTCGTTCGTCTGCCGTTAACCAGAGCGAAATTAGTCAGTTGTTACGCTCGCTATTGTCTGCACGCAGACAAAGTCACGGCGAGAGAATTTATGAGACTGATAGGTCTGTGCGGAGCAGCTGCGGATCTCATTCCGATGGGGCGGTTACGCACGTGTCCTCTCCAAATTTTCTTGACTCAGAATTGGAGTGTGAAAATTCATTCGCTCGACATAGACGTTCTCTTGTCAGATCAAGTGAAACGAGAGATTCAGACTTGGGCAAACATTCAGTGGTTAACTCAGGGAGTTCCGCTGCAGTTGCCGGATCCGAGTTTTACCATTATGATGGATGCCAGTCAAACAGGTTGGGGTGCTTCATTGATCCCAATGGATTCGAGATGCCAGGGTTTTTGGGATCCGCAATTCCTGGGCAAGCACATAAACATCAAGGAAATGATGTCAGTTTGGCTTGCGTTACGTCATTGGATGGACATTATTCACAATGCTCATGTCCAAATCCTATCCGACAATACGACAGTAGTGGCGTATATACGGAATCAGGGAGGCACTCATTCAGTTCCGTTGTTCAATCTAACGGAAAGAATCCTTCTGTTGCGCTAGAACATCAGGTTCTTCTTTCGGTCCGTCACATACCTGGTCGTCTGAATGTACTAGCAGACTCCCTTTCACGAAAGGGTCGCTTGTTGCCGTCGGAGCTAAACTATGCGGCTAAGTGGAAGGTTTTTCGTCGTTGGTGTAGGGATCATTCTGTGGATATTTTTGATCCCTCTATACCAGACATTGCAAACTTTCTAGTATACTTGTTTGACGAAATCAAACTGCAGCCTGTTACTATTAAGGGTTATAGGTCTATGTTATCTGATACCTATGCACATCATGATAGTTTACAAATTGGATCTAATGTCTCTTTATCTAAGTTGGTTAGAAACTTCTCGATAAATAGATCCAGAACTTTTAGGTTAATTCCTAAATGGAATTTAGCTTGGGTTCTTCTTAAACTGAAGGAAAAGCCATTTGAACCTCTTGGGGCAGTAGATTTCAAATTCTTATCTTATAAGACAGCTTTTCTCTTAGCTTTCTCTTCTGCTAGAAGAGTCAGTGAGCTTCATGCACTGTCGGTGGATGATTCTCACTATCGTAGTGTTGGGAACACTATCACCTTCACTACTAATGTGGGTTTTTTAGCTAAGAATCAGGCTCCTAATAAATATCCGGAACCTATTGTTATTAAGGCTCTTTCGCCTTTAGATGGGCATAGGCCTTTACTCTGTCCTGTTAGAGCGTTACGTATCTATAAACAGAGATCTCAGTTTATCAGAAAGGGACGAAAACGTTTCTTTCTGTCTCTGATGCCTAATAGAAAGGACATTTCGGTCCATTCTATTGCTAGATGGATTCAATTAACTATCCGTACTGCTTATGAGAGTTTATCTTCTTCTCAGCAGTCTGTGCTTAAGATTTCGGCTCATGAAGTAAGAGCTCTTGCTACTTCTTGGGCTTACGCTAATAGTATTGCTATTACAGATTTAATGAAGGCTGCTTATTGGTCTCAGCCATCCACATTTACGAATTTTTATCTCAGAAATATTGAGTCCATTTCTGGAGACCTGCATTGTTTAGGTCCGTTATCTGTTGCTCAGAATGTCGTCCACTAAACAGTTGCAACTATAGTTATGCAGGCTTTCTGTTCCGGCAGTGACTCCGTCCGGCTGCCCTCTTTGCTCTGGGCTATTTGACCCAGGGCAAGGGGAAGGGGGGGGAGGGTGTTCCCTTAGGTCACCTGCTTTATAGTGAAAAGCAAGGGAATGCCTCCTCCGAAGTCATTATTTCTGAGTCGTTTCCGGGATGGTTTTAAAGTGTAATATTGATGTTAAAAATTCATTCATGTCATATTTTTAAAGTGTAGCTTGGTGTGATGCATTTGTATATGTCAAGTGTCAAACGGGCGTTAATATACAATCCTCGGACACTTTTAAAAGAATATAAAGAGTCTCAATTCTCTTATTTATTGGCTTACTTTAAAAATAATTAGTATAAAGGGTTATACTGGATGTTAATAGAGAACATGAATGTTATTGTGCTCAATTATGAAGGGTATTGTATCTTTCTAATTTAACATAAAATAAGAAAGATACATGTAAAGACTAATACTCCTTTTCTCCTTGAGGGGTTGCCTCTATATTATATAGTTGAGCTTATTGGATTTTCCTCTATGTCCTAGGCCCTCCAGCCTTTTTACTATTCAGCTAAGTCTGGGTCATTGGTACAGTATAAAAATGTTAAAAAATTTATAGTAATTTATATATTTTTTATACTTACCAATGACCCAGACGGGGATGGCCCTCCCAGGAGTTGGGAACTCTTACCTCCCCGCTGAGTACATAGCGCTGACCAGGCACTGCCAGTAAGAATGATAATTGGCGCCAATTTCGGAATGTCCTTGACACTGCGCATGCGCAGTAGGGGCGAAGTATGGAGGTCCTATAGGACATGATTTCTTTTGGTTTTGGATGCAAATTTTGGGGATTGGGGGGCAAAATTTGTGTTTGGCCCTAGATTTTTTAGAGTTAGCACCAGCTAAGTCTGGGTCATTGGTAAGTATAAAAAAATATATAAATTACTATAAATTTTTCAACTTTCAGAACCGTCATGTCGATTTGAACCAAATTTGATATGAGATGATAATGGGTCATAAGTAGTTGATTGATGCAAAAAAAAATTTTCTCATTGCCCCGTGGGAACCTTGGGAGCTTTAATAGAAAAAACCTTAAAACTGCCACATCTCCAAAACTACACGGCACAGAGAATTCTTATTTTGTATAAAGCTTACTTTTATCCAGTAGAATAGAATGGTTAAAAAAAATCCCTATCGGTTTGGTCACAAGGTACTTTTTTCAGGACTTTGAAAAAGTGCTGAGTCAGCACTGTTTAACACTGTAGGCAATGGGAAAAAGATTAAAAAATCTTCTCCAGATCTAGCAGGCAGAATCTTTTGATATTTGGTATGCAACATTGTAGGGTGGATCTGATTCAAGTTTGTTGAAATCGGCCCCCTGGATTCATATTTGGGCTCACTATAGAAGCCCGAATTTGAACTTAGTGCATTTCACGCAAATTTCTTAAAAAATCTTCTTCTCCAGATTCAGCAGGCAGAATCTTTTGATATTTGGTATGCAACATTGTGGGGGTGGATTTGATTCAAGTTTGTTCAAATCGGCTCCCTAGATTCATATTTGGGCTGACTATAGAAGCCCGAATTCAAACTTAGTGCATTTCAGGCAAATTTCTTTAAAAAATCTTCTTCTCCAGATCGAGTAGGTAGACTCTTTTGATATTTGGCATGCAACATTGTGGGGTGGATCTGATTCAAGTTTGTTCAAATCGGCCCCCTGGGTTTATATTTGGGCTCAGTATAGAAGCTCGAATTGGAACTTAGTGCATTTCAGGCAAATTTCTTCAAAAATCTTCATCTCCAGATCCAGCAGGCAGAATCTTTTAATATTTGGTATGCAACATTGTGGGGTGGATCTGATTCAAGTTTGTTCAAATCGGCCGCCTGGATTCATATTTGGGCTCACTATAGAAGCCCGAATTCGAACTTAATGCATTTCAGGCAAATTTCTTAAAAAATCTTCTTCTCCAGATCCAGCAGGCAGAATCTTTTGATATTTGGTATGCAACATTGTGGGGTGGATCTGATTCAAGTTTGTTCAAATCGGCCCCCTGGGTTTATATTTGGGCTCAGTATAGAAGCTCGAATTCGAACTTAGTGCATTTCAGACAAATTTCTTAAAAAATCTTCTTCTCCAGATCCAGCAGGCAGAATCTTTTGATAATTGGTATGCAACATTGTGGGGTGGATCTGATTCAAGTTTGTTCAAATCGGCCCCCCTGGGTTTATATTTGGGCGCAGTATAGAAGCTCGAATTCGAACTTAGTGCATTTCAGGCAAATTTCTTCAAAAATCTTCTTCTCCAGATCCAGCAGGAAGAATCTTTTGATATTTGGTATGCAACATTGTGGGGTGGATCTGATTCAAGTTTGTTCAAATCGGCTCCCTGGATTCATATTTGGGCTCACTATAGAAGCCTGAATTCGAACTTAGTGCATTTCAGGCAAATTTCTTCAAAAATCTTCTTCTCCAGATCCAGCAGGCAGAATCTTTTGATATTTGGTATGCAACATTGTGGGGTGGATCTGATTCAAGTTTGTTCAAATTGGCCCCCTGGATTTATATTTGGGTTCACTATAGAAGCCCGAATTCGAACTTAGTGCATTTCAGGCAAATTTCTTAAAAAATCTTCTTCTCCAGATCCAGCAGGCAGAATCTTTTGATATTTGGTATGCAACATTGTGGGGTGGATCTGATTCAAGTTTGTTCAAATCGGCCCCCTGGGTTTATATTTGGGCTCAGTATAGAAGCTCGAATTCGAACTTAGTGCATTTCAGGCAAATTTCTTTAAAAAAATCTTCTTCCCCAGATCCAGCAGGCAGAATCTTTTGATATTTGGTATGCAACATTGAGGGGTGGATCTGATTCAAGTTTGTTCAAATTGGCCTCCCTGGGTTCATATTTGGGCTCACTATAGAAGCTCGAATTCGAACTTAATGCATTTCAGGCAAATTTCTTAAAAAATCTTCTTCTCCGGATCCAGCAGGCAGAATCTTTTGATATTTGGTATGCAACATTGTGGGGTGGATCTGATTCAAGTTTGTTCAAATCGGCCCCCTGGATTCATATTTGGGCTCACTATAGAAGCCCGAATTTGAACTTAGTGCATTTCAGGCAAATTTCTTAAAAAATCTTCTTCTCCAGATTCAGCAGGCAGAATCTTTTGATATTTGGTATGCAACATTGTGGGGGTGGATCTGATTCAAGTTTGTTCAAATCGGCTCCCTAGATTCATATTTGGGCTCACTATAGAAGCTCGAATTCGAACTTAGTGCATTTCAGGCAAATTTCTTTGAAAATCTTCTTCTCAAGATCCAGCAGGCAGAATCTTTTGATATTGGGTATGCACCATGCTTAGAGGGGTGAGATTCAAGTTTGTTCAAGCCAAGTCCCCGGGTTCATATTTGGGCTCACTGTGGCAGCCCGAATTATAACTTAGTTCAAAATGAGGAATTTTCTTTAAAAATCTTCTTCAGATCCAGCAGTTGGAATGTTTTGATATTTGATATGCAGCATCCGTAGGGGGGGTGAGATTTATGTTTGTTCAAGCCATGCCCCTAGGTCCATATTTGGACTCACTGTGGGAGCTTGAATTGTAACTTAGTTCAAAATGAGGAATTTTCTTTAAAAATCTTCTTCTTCAGATCCAGCAGTCGGAGTGTTTTGATATTTGGTGTGCAGCATCCTTAGGGGGGTGAGATTCAAGTTTGTTAAAGCCAAGTCCCTGTGGGAGCCCGAATTATAACTTAGTTCAATATGAGGAATATTCTTTAAAAATCTTCTTTTTTTTTAGATCCACTGGTCAGAATCTTTGGATATTTGGTATAAGCTTTCCTTAGGAGGAGCAGATGCAACTTGTTGAAATCAATTCTCTGGGTTGATATTTAGGCTACCATGTCAGGTGAGCGCCCTTAGGCCCCTTGGGGCCTCTTGTTTAATTTGTATTAGTATTCACTACAAAACGACAATAAGTTGAATATAACTTAACAGTTCTAATAGGAGTTTCTGCAATCGATGTGACCCAGTCGGGGTCAAAGGTTATTTTTATCACCTGGATGTTTCTCGAGTGACAAACGGGGAACAACGGCGCGCGTTTTTATCACCCGCATGTTTGAAGATAGCCGATACCATGGCTATTTGTTTTGGTCACGTTGACCAATCAGAAGATGCAGTGCATACTGATACAGGGACAATAAAACTTCCACTGGTTTGATGTGAGGGGACTACATTATTATCACCCTGTATGTTCTTACATCCATCTGTCTGTCTGTCCATGCAGCCATACGTCGTATCTGCTGCTACTGCTGTTCCGTCTGCAACGTCATCGGTCACCGTTTCAGCCAGTCTCGGCTTATCCCTGCACTGATCTGCAGAAATGCATCTCTGGTAGTGTGGATGTGGGATATCGGCCTCAGCCTTCCCTGACTTCAACTCGGCGAAGTTGGATGGGGCTGCTGACCGATCCCTCTACTGTGGCCTCTCAACTGTTGAGCACAGCAGTTTTATCCCTTCAGGGGTCTGCAGAGATGTCTGGTAGTGAGGACGTGGGGTATCGGCCTCAGACTACCCTGACTTTAACTTGGCGAAGTCAGAAGGGGCTGCCGGCCGAACCCTCTGCTGTGGTCTCTCGGCCATCGAGCACCGCAGTTTTCTTCTTGGATTCGGATGTTCATGGTGGGGCCACCATGAACTCCGTGGCATTTCCGTCTATGCACTCTGGTCCCACTGGCCAGTTTTGTGGGGCCGACACCTTTTGTGCAGCCTGGACCTTCTGCCCCGCAGAGGTCCGCGGCGACTCTTCTGAGTTCCCGCTCTGTAGATCCTTGGGGTATGTCATACCCCTATACACATCTGCCTTCAGATGTTTCGGCTGCCACCCGTCGCCTCTCGGGTGTATTTGAGGATCGTGACCCTTCGCTGGTTAAAAGGGTCAGGAGTAAAGCCACTTTGCTGGTTCATTCCCACGTCGAACCGGCCGACACATGCCGTGAGCTTAGGGAGGCCCTCTCCTTGCTCACTCAGGTTCTTTCCAAGAGTCTTCCCGTTGCTTTCAGCGAGGCTACTAGTGGTTTCCAGGTGTCCCCCTGCGGTGCCGCCTCCCGGGATCGGAAGCAGGCCGCTTTTTGATCCCCTGAGTGTGCCTACACCATGGGATGCATCGGCTGGTTTGCCCATGATGAGCTATGTGTCTTCCGACTCAGAGGATGAGTCCGACATACCTGTCGTCGAGAGCCAACAGTCTTCTGACTTGGGGGCAGCTCTTGACTTTGTGTTTGGGTTCCTTCCAGATCTCAAACCGTCAAACCCGCCGACAGTGTCAGCCAGGCCGCGATCATCAGTCACACGCCTACAGCCTGTGGACCAACCTGCTTCTGGGTGCCTTTGACCGTGCCAGTCGCTTCAAGCATTTTCAGCTTTGGACTCTAAGCTGAGTTCCAATCTATGATGACTTTGTTTTTCACCAGGGTTGACACTTCTTTGCCTCCAGTGCGTTATCGTTCCTACGATTCTGCCAATCTGTCTGTCTGCCAGACTTTGACAGTCTTGGATCAGGACTCTACCTCCCTCGGGCTTTCCAAGCCCAAGTCAGCCATTATTCCTATGGCGATGCTGGAGTCCCTGTTGGGGTTATCGAGAGAGAATCTGGGCATGCTTTCTCTCTCGGATCACGTCGTCTCTGCTTTAGCTGCTTATCTGCCTCCAGATAAGTTTGCCGACGTAAGGCTCCTTTGTGTGTGCTTTCCAAGGCGCTCATGCACACCGCATACCTGTAACACAGCTAACTTGAAATTAGTTCGCAGGGACGCTGTGTTGGACACACGCTGTTACCTTCCTGAGCGGCAGCGCGCTGCTCTTCGATCTGCTTCTTTGGCGGGTCCGCAACTATTCCATGGTTCCGTGGTGACTGTCCGGGATGACGTCCTACGACATTCCATCGATCAGCTGCTGCTTCGTCAGCTTGATCAGCCTTCTGTTGGAAGCAGGGGCCGTCCAAAGCCTAACAAGCGCCCTTCTTCCTCTGCGAAGCCAAGGGCTGATCCTCCTGCCGCTGCTTCTACTTAGTCATGGGGTAAGTGTAAGCGTCGGCAGGCCAGAGGGAGGACTCAGGATTCTTCATATAGTAGAGGAGGTGTCTCTTCTCTCGCGGGCCTCGCCGAGGCTCGAAATGAAGGTCCTCACCTCGATTCGTCTCAGGTTGAGGCATCCAACTCTGTCGAGTGCCTCTTCCAACACAAGTTCCTTTAGAGGTTACACGTTGGGTACTTTTGATCACGGAGATAGACAATATCCTGTCAAAGGGGGTCATCAGGGTCATCAAGAACATTCATTCAGTGGGATTTTATTCCCGCCTGTTCTTTGTGCTGAAGAAGGACGGCTGACTCTGACCTGTTATTGATCTGAGTATCCTGAACCAGTCTGTCATTGCACCTAAGTTCAGCATGGAGACTTTCAGGTCGGTTCGCAACTCCATTCACCAGGAAGTTTTCGCTTCCAGCATCGACGCCTGCGAGACGCTTATTTTCATGTTCAGATTCATCGGACATCGCAAAACTATCTCAGGTTCGCTTTTCTGGAGCGAGTTTACCAGTTCAGGGCCATGCCCTTTGGTCTCAATCTGGCTCCTTGGGCCTTCACCTGACTGATGTCGCATGTGTTAGCCTTACATCGCACACAGTCCAGGGTGACTACTTCGGCATATCTAGACGATATCCTCCAGAGGCATTCCAATGCAGCCTTTCTAGAGTCAGATGTCGACACACTGTTGAGCCTGCTCAGTCGCTAGGGTTCAGAGTCAACGAGGAGAAGTCATTTTGTCATCTGGGGATGGACTTCCATACTCAGCTGAATACGGTGGCATTTCTCCGGGCAAGGGCTGTGATTCTCTCAGCTTTTGCCCTGACTCTGTCCCAGTCCACGTCTGCAACAGCTTGGAGTCTTCTCCGGCTGCTCGGTCTCTGCGGTTCAGTGATGGATCTCACTCCTCTAGGTCGGCTGCATGTCAGACCTCTCCAACACTTTCTGCTCAGTCGTTGGAGGCCGAATGTCGATCCTCTGGATCTGGTGCTTCAGTTACTGGAGTCTCTTCCTCATCACCTTCTCCCCTGGACGGATGTTCAGTGGATTATTCAGGGAGTTCCGGACTTACCCATGTTCGATCGTGTTCTGACGGCAGATGCCAGCGATCTTGGATAGGGTGCGACGTTGGATCCTCTAGGTCTTTCCCTTACCAGAAGGAGCTTCTTGCTCTTCTTCTGAGTTTCCGGCAGTGGATCACCCACCTTTCGAATCGCCAGGTCTTTCTGTTGTTCGACAATTCGACAGTGGTTGCTTACATTCGGAACCAGGGTGGCATGTACGAATTGGCTCGGGATCTTTTACTGCTTGCTCAGGATGTCAACGCCGGAGTGGTGGTTTGTCACATTCCCGGTTGTCAGAAGGGGCAGGGTCATTTCTACAGATTGGATGCTCCACAGGGCAGTGTTCCAGTCGCTTTGTGATCTCTGGGGTCGTCCCCACATCGATCTCTTTGTGACTCATTGGAACCATCAGGTGGACACTTTCGTGTCCCAGTGTCCAAATCCTCTGGTTTTCACCGTGGACGCTCTATCACTCGATTGGAATGGTCTTGTCAGCTACGCCTTCCCACCGGTTCCAATTCTGCCTCAGGTTCTAACCACGATATGAATCTGCAGTTGTAAAATCATTCTGATCGCTCCTCTGTCACCCCCGTGGGTGTGGATCAATCAGCTCCGCTCTCTGTTGGCGGCGGTTCCGGCATGTCTCCCTCTACATCGTGACCTTCTTTGCCCAGGTCACCCGAGGAGGTTTCACGTCGACCCGACTTCATTGTGCCTTCAAGCATATCTTTTGTCTCGTAGAGGTTTTTTTTCAAGACAAGCAGTGGAGTGCATTTCTTCTTCAAAGAGGCACTCCACTGGTTTAGCCTATGCGGCTAAGTGGAAGGTCTTTTGTCGATGGTTTGCTGATCACTCTGTTGATAATGCCAATCCTTCGTTTTCACAGATTGTGGAGTTTCTGGTATATCTGTTTGATTCTCGGGGTCTCCAGCCTGTTACCATCAAAGGGTAAAGGTTCATGCTTTCGGAGACCTTTTCGTATGTGGGACAGCGTCGTATTGGCACTAATCCGTACCGCTCCAAGCTTGATTGGCACTTTTCATTGAAAAGGCATAGGACTTTGCAGCTTACCCCAAGATGAAATCTTTCTTGGATGCTGCTTTGCTTGGGGGAGGGGGGGGGCATCCGAACCTTTATCCCAGGTGGATATGCATTTTCTCACATACAAGACAGCTTTTCGGATGGCTTTTGCCTCAGCCAGATGGATTAATGAGCTTCACGCCCTCTCGTTTGACCCGGCCTTTTTCAGGAGCTCTGCCAACAGTGTTAATTTACTTCTGATTGCTCCTTTCTGGCCAAGAATCAGATATTCCTTCTGCTGAGGGTAACCACCCTTTGCTCTTTCTGATTCGTGCAATTCGCATTTTTATCAATCAGATGCAGTTCATTAGGAAAATGCAGGAAACAATTTTTTCTGTCTCTTTTTCCTGATCGACAGAAGATCTATTCTCAATCCATTTCTAGATGGATATGTCTTGCTATTTGAGTGGCTTATGCTCGTCTAGCTACTGCCGATTGAATTACCAATCGTATTTCTGCCCACGGGGTGTGTGCATTGTCTAGCTCTTGGGCTTATACTCCTTCATGTTGTCAGATGTTATGCAGGCATCCTACTGGAGAAATGCTACTTTCTCCACCTATCTGCTTCAGTTGCAGGAGCAGTCAGAGGATCTTTTTACTATGGGCCCTCTTTCTTCTGCTCAGGCTGTTGTCTACCCTAACCATTAGGCTTCTTATAAGGTCAGTTTCAGCTCTGTGCTGTTACTGCCCTTTCTGTCTGTGTGTCGCACAGAACCATACACCTTATCTCTCATTGTCTTTTTACTAATGATTGTGATGCTATGGTTTGATAGGCCTAGGGACCTCTTCCTCTGTCCACGGTTCCAGTGCAATTGGGTTATGTGGGGGTTGTTTATGCGATTCCCTCCATCCTATTGTCAGTTCAGCCTGTAGTAAACAATTGTAAGGTAGGTTGATAAGAAATTTAAATTTTATAGTAAATTTCTTTTCTTATTATATCTACCACAGTTGTTTACATGGAGGCCCTCCCATCTCCTTATTCGGGTAAGAATCCTTCCTCCCCGCTGATCACATAACTCCAATGTTGGCGGATTCAGAAGAATGATTCATTAGTTACTGCCTGCGCACTGGATGCTGGAAGCCGTGGATATGTACTAAGAGAAGAGCATCCCCTACTGGGTGTGCACTGGTGGCACTCGACCCAGTTTTGGCTTATTTTTTCTTTGTGCTTTTGCACCACTTTTCTTTCCCAAATCGCTTCGGAAAGATCAAAATAGAGAGCATATTTTCCGAGTTAGGGTCTTCTACGGTAGTGCAAGCCTGTAGTAAACAATTGTGGTAGGTATAATAAGAAAGGAAATTTACTATAAAATTTAAATATCTGACACATTATTACATAAGTTATCTCCCCTTACCTTGGACATGGAAAATTTTACATAGATTTCTATAGGATTCTTGTGTGCACAACTTCTTATACAATTATAAATCAATTTCGATGAAACTTCTCAAACATTACCATTAAGAAGTGAACATACACATATTTTGAAATTTTTATTCTACAATCATTTTAACCAAATTATCTCTCCCTGAACTAAGATTAAATATAGATCTCCATTTGAAATTTTTGTGTGCACACCTCCTCCTATACTTACAAACATATTTCATCGAAACTTCTTAAACATGTTTATTAATAATTAAAAATGCACATATTCCATAATTTTTAATCTGCAATAATTTTAACCAAGTTATTTATGCATGCAACTCATCCTGCACAGATGATTCAGATATGATGAATCTTAATATATATGTTTCATGACTTGCAAGTGGACATGTTCATATTTTCAATGGGGTTTTATCCTAGAAACAGGAATTACTGGGTTCCCAGTTCGAAAGGTGGTCACGATATGGAGGAAATCTATAGAACGGAACTGGAAATCATGCATGGCATTATTTGTGTGTTGAACTAAAGTTTTCTAAATTAAAAAAAACCCTGCCCCAACATAACTCTGTAAGATTTTGTTAGCCCTTCCATGTCTGAACTTTTTACAATCCCACTTCCTGAAGAACCTTTTTCACCAAATCACTGTAGCTCTCAATCAGTTCCGGAGGACTCCTCTCTTCAACAGCAAGATCTTCACTTGCCTCAAAGTTTAAACTCGCCTTCATTTTCAGAATCACTAATATCACTTACCATTCACTACCTCCTTCAACATCAACTCCATCTTCACTACCATCACCAGTGTTCTCTGCTTCAAGCAGAGGAGACTGGTGACGGTAGTGAAGAGGGAGTTGAAGCTGGAAAAGATAGTGGGGATAAAACTAGCTATTCTAGAAAAGAAGATGAGTTGGAAGTGTTTTGGGGTTTTCACACTTCTCTTTGGAAAAGAAGTTTTCCGTATGGAAATGGCAGATTCCCAATAAAATATGTTAATTTTCACGAAAAGAAACACGTCTTGTTACTCTATAAATTTATTTGATATTACCCTGGACATTTCCTGGTTCCCTGTTCTGAGTGTAATTTCTTTCCCATTCCCAGTTACTAGAAAACTGGGAATATATTAAACACGTCTTGTTACTCTATAAATTTATTTGATATTACTCTGGACATTTCCTGGTTCCCTGTTCTGAGTGTAATTTCTTTCTCATTCCCAATTACTAGAATACTGGGAATATATTAAACCCCATTTTTCAAGTTACCACAATTTTGACAAAGTTATCTCTCCTTGCACTTAGATTTGAAGTAGATTTCTATGCTACTCACATTTTGCTGAGGATCACCTATATTTTTGAGGTTAGGGGTTGGTATTCGGCCAGCATTTCAACATTTTGTTGTCAGTGGAGATATTTAGTCACCATTTCAATTTGGGTGTTTAGGGCAAAAACAGCACCTTTGCATAAAATCACAAAATGCTGTTGATCAATAAATACTACTTTAATTCATTCCAGACAACCAAAATCACATGCAAGTCATTTTCAATACTTAGTGTGACCGCCGTTAGCATTCAACACGGCTTGGTACTGTCTATGCATGCCATTGACCAGAGAACGGAAGAGCTGGCGAGGCAAGTTGACCCACTCTTACACCAAGGCTTGACTCAGATCTTTTAGAGTCATCGGTTGGACTGGTCTTGCCGATACTTCAGCCTGCAACCTGTCCCAGAAATGTTCTAAACTAATTACTGACCCACCACCACACCTATCATGTTCTTGGACCATGGCATTGAAAAACCTCTTGTTGCATCTTTTCCACACAAGATCATGTCTGTCAAGGAAATCTAGACATCAGAAGAGATCATTTGCCACCTGGGGCAGTGTCACTCAACGTGTTCTCTGTTCCACACCTTCGGACGTCTCTGGTGTGTGGGCTTAAGAGGAACATACATAGCGGGTCTTCTGGCTCGCAAACCAGCATCGTGCAATCTGGTATGTATAGTTTGCCTCAAATTCTGATGTCCGCTGCATTTTGGAGGGATTAATGGTTTGGTTCAGAGTGGCAGTGGGGACAAAGTAACGGTTCTGTTGATGTGTTGTCACCCACTGACGACCACCACCATGTTGCCACCAAGCACTCCTGTGTGTCTGGCAATGGTTGCAGGGCCTGGATACCACACTCTGTGACACACTGAGTTGTGTAGCCCCCTGTCTCTGTGAGATCCCAGACTTGAGCATTCCCACCCCTCTGGATAGTTCCTCGGGACTCAAATGACGTTGGTGTGTCAGTATGTGCAAGGACCATTTCATAGCCCCAGCTGAGGTATCACCCCAATTTCGAGAAACCTGTGTTCCTGATCCCATCCTGAAAAAAAACGTTAGATCTCTTTAGTGAGCAATTTTCACTGCACAGTTATGCACGAGGTTGACCTGGAGGTATACAGTTGTCAAACAATCATGGAAGTAAGCTGCGGTAGGACAAAACAGGTAATAATTACTAAAATGCACAAAAATATTATATGGGTGATCCTTAGCAAAAACTGAGTGGTATATTTGATTATTTGGGGAGTGCAATTCCAACATTCATGAACGGAGTTTGATAAAACCTCTCACATACCCACAAGCAAGCGAATAACTACATATTCCAAAATTTTGAACTTCCACATACAGAGGTGCATTCTGAAATGCCTGAAGTGGGAGGTATTAGTTCTAGTTGTATCAAACTCTTAAAAGGAGTGGGTGGCTCGGTGTTTAGAGAGTTACATGGTTCGGTCCTGAACAGTTGTAACTGAATACCCCCAAACCATTCTCTGGGCAAACCGTCATCTGCAGTTTGTCTCAAACCAGCCGCTACATTTTGACCCAAATATGGATATTTTATAACTTCATCCCTGTAATAGTCAATGACTAAACTTTGGATCAATTTTTTGTTGTTTTATTTTGGGCTTTTCGATTAGAAGTAGCAGTTACTTTCTCGATTGATGTCTGTGTAAACATTAGTCGAGTACAGTTAATCAAATGACAATCATTGTTTGCCAATCATAGCAGATTGTGTGCTTGTTCATTGCTATGTGCCCTTTGATTATCAGCTAATGTTTCTGCTATTAATTATAGAGTGTGCTTGTTGATGACTTTCATTTTGCTGTTAAAATAATATTTGTAAATGGCACCGCAACCATTAGAACTAGGCCCTAATTGTAGGTAACTAATGGCAAACTGTGTGCTTATTCATGAATATTATTTTGTTATCAGGCATTGAAAATTGCAGATGGCAATTTTTAATACCTGATAACAAAATAATATTTGTACATGGCAGCAAGGGAGCATGGTGGCTCAGTGGTAGACTGATGGACTTCTATCCTAGAAGTCCCGAGTTCGATCCCTGTCCGGGATAACCCACATTGTGTCCTTGGGCAAGGCTCTTTATCCCGGTGGCCTACATGGGGGCACGATGACGTTTATACTAAGGCGTACTGCATGTCAATGGTGCACATGTCTTCAACCACTGTAACCCTGCTTGAACAGAGCTTGAACAGAGTTAAAATGTTGACGAGCTGACAGTTGCTCGTCGATGCACGGCGGTTCTCTCGGGGTACTCCGGCTACCTCCACCTGTAAAACTGTCATGGTCACGATTAGCCATTGTGCATAAGTATGTGACCTTAAACACCAATAAATAAATAAATAAATAGTACATGGCAGCAATGCACTCTTCAGTAAGCTAGAAAATTTTCTCCGGTATAATTCAATAGCTGGTAAAAAAAAAAAGATGTTTGTAAAAAAGCACCCACATATGTAATTACCAATAATATGGAACATCATTTTTCCATTCCTGATCATATTTAATTTAGTATATTTGAGTTTTCCAACATGTTATTTCTTATATCTATTCTGGGTTTTTTTAAAAATAAATTTACCTTGAATATGAAAAAATATGTAAACAATTTGTGTTCTGTTATTTTTGTTCTGTTATCCATAAGAAACTCCATGAGCTTGTTCCAATGAGGGTTTGCATGAGATGGTTTTGTTGAAATTGTTTGAAATTTTTTTTTTCAACTGCCCAATTTGTTAATAAAGTGGGCAGATGAGACTGATTCATTAGGTAAAGGGTTAAACATAAATCTGCCTCTGTCAGTATTACTAATAGTATTTGTTTTAACAGGATATTCCTGTCCAGGACAGGATTTCTCTTGACATAGAAATATGTATAATTTGGGTACATTTAATCCAATTTCTACCCTGTAAATTGAATGGATTTTCTCACTAATGATTTTTTGAGTTAAATCTAGAATTTTTCATCAAATCTAGTTATGGCTGCTTCACAGCAGCCATGACTAGATTTGATGAAAAATATTTTAAAAATATACTCAGCGAGTTAAGATTTAATACCGATTGTAATCGCTATACAAAATACCGCCCAGCACCACAGTCTGTGTTTGATTTGTACTTTAAGAGTTGTCCAACAAAGCTTTCGTCAATGTTTTTTAATTTTCACCAGTGCCCCAAATACTGATTAAACAAGTGAATAAAAACATATTATATATCAAAATAATGAATAATGTATAAGGAATGGTGATATATCAGCTATTTCATAAAATAATGTGTTCTTATGTTTTTTTCTGATAGAGAACCTGCCGATGGCATAAGTAACCAACTTGGATAACCACATTAGATCTGTAATTCTAATGTCTGAGTTTAAAAAAAAAATCTTCATTCGCCTGACTCCAAGAAAGCACATTTTACCATTTCATCTCTGTTATGTTAAAAATGCCTTGAAGGAAAAGCATGGAAAAACAATAAGATTAGATTCAACAACAGCATGCTAGAATCAGTCACTTAATGTTGCATAACCATGCCAGGCATATTGTGAACTTGGGCAAAATATTGTTTTCAAAGATTGAGAAACTGCAGAAACGATCTCACTCTCCCCAAATCTGCAAGGTGATGGAATTAAAAATGCTCAGTGCATTCACCGTTGCATTGACTAGGCTATTATATTACTGCAAGAAAATGTCTAAATTGAAAGACAACTTTTTATACGACCGTTTTATAAAAACGGTTGTATTATGTGATAGCGTTGGCATCCGTCTGTCCTTCCCTCTGTCCAAAATTGTTTTCCAGACTTTTCTTTGTTATGGATGTACATATTGAGAAAAATTTTGGTATATAGCTTTGTTATGGATACTTAGAGATCAAATTCGAATTTCGTTCCACTCGGTTGATTTTTGGTGGAGTTGCTGCCCTTGAACTTAGTTACCGTTTCCAGACTTTTTTTCGTTCTGGATTGACATATTGAGAAAAAATTTTATCTATACCCTTGTTATGGATACTTACAGATCAAGTTCGAATTTTGTTCCACTCGGTTGATTTTTGGTGGGGTTACTGCCCTTAAACTTCGAATTTTCAGAGTTTTTCGTATTTTTTTTCATTGTCCGGACTTTTTTTTAGGTATGGTTGGACCTATTGAGATAATTTTTCGTATATTGCTTAGTTGTGGATACTTACAAATCAAGTTCGATCTTCATTCCCCATCTGTCCGTCTGTCCAGAATGGTTTTCCGGACTTTTTTCCTTATGGATGGACATATTGAGAAATGTTTGGTACACAGCTTTGTTATGGATACTTACAGATCAGTTTTGAATTTCATTCTGCTCAGTTGTTTTTTTTGGAGTTACTGCCCTTGAACATAGTTACCGTGTTCCAGACTTTTTTTTCGTTATGGATTGACATATTGAGAATATATTTTATATATAGCTTTGTTATGGATACTTACAGATCAAGTTCAAATTTTGTTCCACCTGGTTGATTTTTGGTGGAGTTACTGCCCTTGAACTTAGAGTTTTTAGAGTTTTCCGGATTTCTTTTCATTTTCTAGATTTTTTTTCATTATGGTTGGACATATTGAGAAAATGTTTGGTATATGGCTCTGTTGTGGATACTTATAGATCAAGTTCGAATTTCATTCCACTTGGTTGATTTTTGGTGGAGTTACTGCCCTTGAACTTAGATTTTTTACCATTTTCCAGACTTTTTTATATGCCCGCATAATATTTTATAATTTCTGGAAGTACAAGCATATTGTGCACCGTCAAATGGCGTCCTCTAGTTTATTTCCTTATCCAGGGATGCTATTGTAGAAAATGGATCACTACGCCTCTGTTTCATAACATTATAATTTTGTTGTCGATAACAAAAAATATAAAATTAGATAATTGGGCTTGAAAACAAAAATATATTCATTTAAACTTACAGGGTAATCATCATATTTGTGTTTGTATGAAAATATCATTTGATTAAAGGAACTATGTTTGTCACAGAAGCTCAGGTATTCCATTTCCATATTTTGTCTGCTGCCAAATAATTTCAGAACAGGCTAACAACAACACTTTTATGCTGTCCAAATGCAGTGAAATTTTGTAACTTTATAAATTTTATAAATTTTGACTTTTTTTTTAGCTCACCTGACTTTCAGTCAGGAGAGCTATAGTGATCTCTCACCGTCCGTCGTCCGTGAACATGGTGTTTGTGTCTTCTCCTCCCAAACCTCTGAACCAATTTAATTGATATTTGATATAATAGTTTGTTATGACATCGCAATTTGATTTTGTTCAAATCAAGTTGCCTTGCCCCTTGGTAGGGCCATGCCCTAAAAGTGTGCTTAAATCTTAAAAAATCTTCTCATGAACCAGTAGTAGCAGAGACTTGATATTTGGTGTGCATCTTCCTTTTGAGGTGTAGACTCAGATTTGTTCAAGAGAAGTTTGTGGGGCTATATTTGCCATCATTATGGGAGGGGCAAATGAGGGGCAAGAATTTTTGCCCTCCCAAAATTTCTATTTTCCAAACCGAGAGGCAGATTTGGACCAAATTTGATATGAGGGCTTTTGGGGTCATATGTACTTAATTTATGCCCAAATTTTTTTTTCCCGTCGCCCCATGGGAACTGCAGGAGCTAAAAATAGAAAAAAATCAAAATGCCCATATCTCCAAAACTACACGGCACTGAGAATTCTTATTTGGTGTGAAGCTTCCTTAGGACCAACAGAATGGAATGGTAAAAAAAAAATTGCTATCGGTTTTATCATGGGGTACTTTTCTGGGACTTTTGAAAAAGTGTCTGCATTTTTTAACACTGTGGGTAATGGGAAAAACATTTAAGACTACCTTTCTTCCAAACCACTGCTCCAAAAGCTTTCAAATTTCACATATAACATCTTTGGAAGATTGTTTCACATGTTTATTGAAATCAATTCCCTGAGTCATATTTGGGCTATCTGTGGGAGCCCAAATATTTAAATTAGTGCAGTATGAGGAATATTCTTTAAAAATCTTTTTCTTCAGATCTTTTGATATTTGGTATGCAGCATCCTTGGTGGGGGTGGGGGTGGGTGAGATTCAAGTTTGTTCAAGCCTAATCCCTGGGTTCATATTTAGGCTGAAAATTTGGGGTCCTGTTCCGGACTTAGATATTTTGGACCAAAATCTAGAATTTTTTTTTTGTTTTTTTTTACGCGTTTTAGTCAAATTAGTTTTTTGGTTTTTTATGCGTTTTGGTCAATTTTGAGACCAAATTTGTTTGTTTTTTTTCACTGAAAATTTGGGGTCCGAACAAAAATAAAAAAAAATCTGTTTTTTATGCGTTTATCTTAGTTTTGGGACATAAAAGTGCAGGAACTGAAAATAGAAGGAAAATCCTGTGTATTGTGTGGACACAACTGCTTCATCTAGTTGGTATATGTTTTTCTTAGGAGGGGCGTATGCAGCTTATTCAAGTCAAGTCCCTGGTTTGATATTTAGACTACCATGTCAGGTGAGTGCCCTCCGACCCCTGGGGCCTCTTGTTTACCATGCAGTCATATTGAATCTAAAATTGACCAATATCAGTTTTTATTGCTTTGAGCACCCAAACCTTATATTATGATATTGTTACTACCATAAATTGCATATCAAAATACAAAATCCTCACATGATTGAAGTATCGAAATGAGGCACAAACTCTAGGAAATTACAGATAAATAAACTCACTAACCGAAATAATAATTATTTTGTTCATGCCTTCCATGAACTGCCCATCAAATTGGAATCCGTTGACAGATCAGCTATTATTGTTGCAAACTTTACTGGTTCTAGTAACAGTTAAGCCTTCCCAGACACCTACTACAGGTGGACAATAGTTTCAAAACAAATTATGTCAAGTAAAACATAGAATGAAAGTTCACGCTCTCTAAACTAAACTGGGTAATTTATACAAATTTTCTTTGTGTGGGACTGTTAGTTTTGTTGGTTTTTCTTATCTATGATACCATAGTTGAGCATTCAAATGGCAGTTGTCATTTGCTAAACACCAGAAAGGACACATATGATACCAAAAAAGTAAATTAGGGTAGTTTTTTTTTCTTCTTAGAGGCTTAGTTTATCAATGAAATCATTTTTGTGGGTTTGACAAGAATATTAACCCATTACCTACAGAACTGTGGGGTATAATTACTGCAAAATGAAACAAATTGTTCACATCACACATTCTTCATTTTTCATTAATGAAATCACTTGCGCCTCCATACCTGTTGCTCTGAACTCTATGGATCTGACCGCTGCTGAACTATCTTCAACAAAATGCAAGCAAGACAAAATGTCAGCTTTGGGGAATTGTAGACACAATGGATTGGAATTAGTCTTACTGCCCATTTTTCTCATAAATGACAAAACGATTTCTTGGAGTCTGTATTAGAAGGATTGTAAAGTACACCTCTTCAGTTATTTAAAGGTCATATTTTATTGTCAAAATTTTGGTGTCTTACTTATGCCATAGCATTCTAACACATGGCAGCAGTTCCATAGCAAATTTCAGTTACTGCATGTTCTATTTTTTATTCCAAACATGTTGGTGTATAATTTAATTGTGTTATTTCTTTTTGGCCTTTTTTTTTGCTTTGAAGAGAATTTCCTAAAATGTGATCAAAATTTTGTTGGTCGACCCCTGAAATTAAACAATGCTTAAGTGAATCTACATTAAATTTTCAGTTAACAGAAACACATGGTATGGTGGAAAACAAAAGTAAGTAATTGTTAGTAAGTTCTAAATATTTGTAACTTTTCCCTTGCTCTTTATATGTAGAATAAATAGGTACTAGGTCCGGTAATCAGATTTAAATCACGAGTAGGATAAGAGTTTTAACCACTCGGCTTGCCGAGTGGTTAAAACCCTCATTCTACGAGTGGTTTAAATCTAATTACCAGCCCTAATACCTAGTTGTTTTATTTATACCATGCTCTTAATAAATAATCAACTTTGTCACTTGAAATGGAGAAAAAGTTACACTTTCTATCGCAAACACACAGGTTTGTTTTGATTACATTTGCACCGGTGGGCAGTACTACCAGCTGAATGTGAATGCTTGATTGACAGCTAGACACATAGTGAAAGCTGATTGAATTTACCTTGCTTTTTCAGACAAATTATTATTAACAATTCTTCAATTTTATTTCAAATATTTAATTGTAGGTATTTTAAACTTAAGTCATTGCACGTAGTAGATAATACTGCAAAAAGCCGTATGTTTGAATGAAACATCACGAAGTGTGAATGTATCGAAGTTGGCAGATTGCATCATTTCAAAGGTCAAGCTGGATGAACTTCCAACTATAGCTGTAAAAAAAATTTAACCGCAGTAGACTCCTTGCACCTGTAGTGGGATTAAAGGCTAAAATTTAACATATAGGCTTTTTACAGGTAGTAAGATAGGCGAGCATGGTATAAAATACTTTATTTGTTGAGTATGTGTAGACTACATAGTGTATTGTCTGTTCTAACTGCATGAAATACTTTTAGAAATTCTAATATTCCAAGGAATTTGGAGAGTCTTGGATGTTGATTTGAAGATACAGTGGGAAGGATGATTTTTTTCCTCTCACTTATGTAGGACTTAAGAGTAGCTATAATTACTGTTCATTGTGTAACACAAACATTGTGTTTTCATTTGAGCTGTTTAGTCAACCGAAAAACTGACTTGGTTTTATTAAAAACATGTAACTGTCTAAAAAATGCAAATATTACAATAGTCAATATTATTTGCTATATGCCATCCATGTTATTGCTGGAGAGGGCATGTGCCTTGCTTCATAGTATTCTTGAATTAAATTGAGGTGCATTTGAAATGGCTGTGATTTTACTATGAAATGAAATGTCACAAGCAGAGAGAGTCTTTTCCAGCTTATATTTTGTAAATTATTACAGATACAGTTTCCAAAGGGCATCTGCCTGCCTGCCTGCCTGCCTGCCTGCCTGCCTGTCCATCCATCCATCGGTAAACTTTTCCATTCCCAGATTATAACTTGAGTTTGGATTTATAGATCAGGACCAAACTTGGTTTGTGCTTCAGTTATATCGAAATAAAGGTTAAGTTTAGATTGGGGCTTAGTCCCTTGATTTTTACAAGAGTTATGGGCCTTTTCACACATTTTCGTCAACATTTTGGTTTCAAGATAATAACTTGAGTTTGGATGTATAGATCAGGACCAAACTTGGTTTGTGCCTCAGTTATCAAAATAAAGGTTAAGTTCGAATTGGGGCATGGTCCGATGATTTTGACAATAGTTATGGGCCTTCTCAATTTAGAAATTGCCTATTTTCATCAACATTCTGATTACCAGATGATAATTTTAGTTCTGCTTATTTGACCTCAACCAAATTTGGCATGTGATTCAATTATGCCAAACTACAGGTCAGTTTTGAATTGGGGTTCAGTACAAATTTTGCATGAGGTATGGACCTTTTCTGACTTAGAGCATTTTCAATTTGGAGCATTTCTCGCCTGGCATATTATGCAACGCCAGGCATAGTGCTTGTTCCATTTGCTCAGAAAAGGCATTTAAGCTGTTTTGGCATTTTCAGAAAGCTAAGGAGATTGTTGTTATAAAATAAGTTTTGCACCACTAAAGTGGGAAAAAGCAGTGGAAACTAATGGGAAACCTGACACACCTCTAAACATGAAAAAACATTTCAGCCAGAAGCAGGCTTAGCCATTGACGATGATCTCAGCAGAAAAGAAGCTCTCTCTTTAAACCAAATATATTTTGTTAGTGTTCTAGCAGATCCAATATGACGATTATGGCAGCATTTTGGATTTTTACTAATTTTTGCTTGTTTATGCATCTTGAAATAAATTTCCTGTGATTCCCATTTTTATGGTAGATTAGTGATAACTGGAGTGAGGATCTTTTCAATAATCAGGATTCTGTCCAATATTTGACCAACATTGTTTGATAATCAGGAATTTGGGTATGTCCAAAATGATATGATAGCCCTTGTTTTTGGAGTAAATTGACATACATTTGACATGTGCAAGGTTTATTTTGCCATTCAGAATGACTGAATTTACATTAAGCAGCCATATAATGATACCACCACCTTGCAATGTTCTTCAGACTTCAAATGCAGAATTTGTATCAACTCAAAATTATTTTTACAACATTTCTGATTAGGATTAATATATTTAAAAACCTTTCACATACGTCTGGGAGCACGGGGGCTTAGTGGCAGACTGTTGAACTTCTATGCTAGAAGTCCTGAGTTTGATCCCTGTCCGGGACGACCTGCATTGTGTCCTCGGGCAAGGCACTTTATCCCGGTTGCCTACATGGGGGCACTATGACAATGGGTACTAAGGCGTACTGGACATCGATGGTGCACATGTTGTTAACCACTGTAACCCTGCTTGAGCGGAGCTTGAACAGAGTTAGAATATTGAAGAGCTGACAGTTGCTCGTCGATGCTCAGTGGTTCTCTCCGGGTACTCCAGCTTCCTCCACCCATAAAACTGTCACAGTCACGATTAGCCATTGTGCATAAGTATGTGACTTTAAACACCAATAAATATAAATAAATCACATATATCTGAAGTTCTAAATACTTTCATTCTTAACTCACACCAATTGAGATCTGTTTAATAACCTTGTTTTACCAATCAAATCTTCATGTCTTTTTAATATTTTTGTTATGTGTTCAGTAATTAGAACAAACTTCATGCACTCGTTTTATGGTTTTAAACAGTTAGAATGTTTTAGCTGGCTGTAGATGAATTCTGGCAAACAGCCATTCTCCAGTGCTGTAGAACCCACTTAATTGGATAATTTTTAATTGAATAACACTGTCAGTTGTATATAATTTTCAAATACAAAACCATTTACCATACCTATAGCACCAATTTGACCTGTTGCACATTGGTTATAGAGTAAACTTATGTTTGACAGAGTTCCACCAGCTCGATCACACAGGATAAAATAAAGTAAATACTCAGATTATCTCTAGAATACAAGAAAGTAACCATATCCCTTTTAAGTGAATACTCTTTATTAATTGAATAATTCTCACTGGCAAATGGATATTCAATTAATGGTTCACCTGTATATAGTCAGAAAATACTTTTAAATGACCTAAGATGCATGTTTCATAAATTAAAAAATCAAAACAAGACTAGAGAAACAGAATTTACTGCATCCAGTAAATTCAGGTCTGTGTGAAAAGGGTTAAAGTATGTGTGAAAAGGGTTAAAGTATCAGGAATAAACTCTACAGAAAGAGAATTTATGGAGGCTTATTTTCTGGAGTAAAATATTTTTTAACAAATCAGAAATGGGTTTTCCTTAACAGTATTTACAGATATTCATACAGGAATCAGAACAATTTTTATAAGAAACCAGAAAAGGCATATATGTGACCAGCATTCAAAGGGTTCGATACACGAATCAGAAATGAAAAATTTTGGCTCTGCCCACTAATTTGAGTGACGAAATACATTCATAAACTTTAGAAATACATTAAGGTGTAAATGCTTTTCTCAGTCATTCTTAATAATATGCACTTGATGACCCCATTCAGGTGGACCATATATTGAATCTCCAGCAATTTTTAACTCAGTCGGTGTAGTTCCATGTCTACATTTACTTTGAAGAATGAGCGCAACCCACTTTGAAATAATGGCTCCACCAACTTCAGATCTGTCATTCAGATCGAACGGGTGCAAAAAACATAGATGAGTGCAAACTGGGTATTGTTAACCAGCATACCAAAATGCATAGAGATAGGACGATCCGTATTTGAGTTGTCGTGTTGACAAAGGGTGCATAGACTCTATATCGGAGATATTGTCGTAAAAACTTAAAACCCCCAAGAGCTCATTTGAAGGCCTACTCTTAAAAGGGCATCTAGTGACCTGAACAAGGCATTCATAAAACTAGAACTTCTCTAATAAATTAATTTTAAACAGTCGTAGCACTAATACAGTTAACAGTACAGTCAACTATGTCAGTATTGCATCTTTTACCGGCATCCTGACAGTATTGTGATAGGTTTCAATAACAAATCTTCAGTGTAGTTTTACAATTACATGTACACTGGAATTCTTCATGATCAAGTTGTTTGTTTTTATATTAACTTGGTTTGAGAATTAATTCTGTACAATGAGATTAAATAAACAGATCAGGTTATTGTATGTGACAGTCATAGCTTACTCCCTATCTGCTTTTTGTGAAATTCTTTCATGGAGAAAATATTCATACAGGAATCAGAACAATTTTTCTAAGAAACCCGAAAAGGCATATATGTGCACACCATTTATAGGGTTCGATCAAGGAATCAGAAATTGACATTACTGCCGCTGCCATTTGAATGACGAGATACACGTATAATCTTCAGAATTGCATTAATTGGTATAAAGTGACTTTCCTAATAGGTCGCAAAAAATATGCATTTAATGACCTCTCTTGACCGCATAGAGGTGAACCACATTTTGAACCTCCAGCAAGTTTCAACTCATTTGATGTAGGTAGTATTTCTATAGGTCACACCAAGCCTGAAGTATGAGCAAAGACTACTTTATAACTAAAGAAACACCGGCCATGGTGTGTGGCACATCCTCCCATGGTCCTTTATAATTGTGTGAAGTTTGATGACTGTGGCCCAATCAGTCTTCGAGTTATTGGCTCGGGCACACACACACATGGACACACACACGGACGGACACAAGCACACTTCAATCACTATATGCCACCCGACTTTAGTCGGGGGGGGGTGGGGGGGGGGGGGGGGGGGGGGGGGACATAAAAAGAAATCTTTGAGTCCCAGAGTGGGTCTGACTGAACCCCAAAATATTTGTTCTCATAGCACAGTGATAACAAAGGCACCCAAATACACGCATTCCAGTCACAAGGTGATAACAAAGGTACCCCAAAAAGTTTTGTGAAGATCGGTTCATAAATACAGACTCTAGCCCGAGCCGTATTAACATATGCGCTTACTGTGTATACTGAACAAATCAAAGTTCATCTAATTTGCATAATTTCTACACGAGAAAAAAAAACGTATTATATGTAACGTATTCTATGTTACTAAACATTCCTACAAAAATTTATTCAAATCAGAACTTTCATACAGAAGTTCTGTACAAAAAACTGATTGCACTAACTTTGGTACAAAATGGCTGCTGGCGGCTATATTGAATTTTGGACCGCACCCTAAAACACTCGTTCTCATACCACGGTGATAACAAAAGGTACACAAGAAGTTTCGTAAAGATCGGTTCATAAATACAGCCTCCAGCCTGTGCCGTATAGAAGTTGTGTACAAAAAAAACTGATTGGACCTAATTTCGGTACAAAATGGCCACTGGCAGCCATCTTGAATTTTGAACCGCTCCCAGAAACACTTGTTATCGTCCCAAGGTGATAACAAAGGTACCCAAGAAGTTTTGTGAAGATCGGTTCATAAATTCAGCCTCCAGCCCGAGTCGTATTGACACGTGCACTTACTGTGTATTAGTAGCACTGAATAAATCAAAAGTTCATCTAATTTGCATAATTTCTGCTCGAGAAAAACAAACCCGTACTTTTTGTGATGTATCCCATGGTACTAAATATTCGTACAAAAATTTATTCAAATCAGAACTTTCATACATAAGTTCAGTACAAAAAACTGATGCGCTAACTAAAGTACAAAATGGCTGCTGGTGGCCATCTTGAATTTCGGACTGCACCCAAAACCACTCATTCTCGTCCCACGGTGATAACAAAGGTACCCATGAAGTTTCGTAAAGATCAGTTCATAAATACAGCCTCTAGCCCGAGCCGTATTGGCATTTGCAGTTACTGTGCTGAAAGTAACATTAAATAGTTCAAAGTTAGTCTAATTGGTATAATTTATGTACGAGGAAAAAGAACCGTATTATATGTGATGTATCCCACGGTACTAAACATTCACACAAAAAATTATTCAAATCAGCGCTTTCATATGGAAATTTGGCGCAAAAATCTGATTGCACCTAATTTTGTACAAAATGGCTTCCAGCGGCCATCTTGAATTTCAGAACGGACCCCCAAAACACTCGTTCTCATCCCACGGTGATAACAAAGGTACCAAAGAAGTTTCGTAACGATCGGTTCATAATTACGGCCTCTTGCCCGAAACCGTATTGGTATTTGCACCTACAGTGCTGAAAATAACACTAATTAAATAAATCAAAAGTTAGTCTAATTTGCATAATTTACACACGAGAAAAAAAAGTGTTATATATGATGTATTCCATGGTAATAAACATTCATTACAAAAATTATTCAAATCAGAGCTTTCATATGGAAGTTCTGCGCCAAAAAATTCTGATTGCACCTAATTTTGTACAGAATGGCTGCCAGTGGCCATCTTGAATTCCGGACCGGGCTCCAAAAGACTTGTTCTCGTTTCACAGTGACAACAAAGGTACCCAAGAAGTTTTGTTTCATACATACGACCTCTAGCCCGAGCCATGTGTACAACACGACAGACGGACAGACAGACGACGGGCCATGACAATACCTCGAATTTAGCTTCACCAAACTTGAGTTAAAATGGACTAAGTTTAACAACCAGTAGTTTTGTAAAATATTGAAGCAAGTCAAAATTCTGACAATACGCACACATCTGGAAAATGTAGAAACATCCTGTCAAATAAAAAAAGTAATACATTGAAAATTACAAGAGGCCTCACGGGGCCTGAAGCGCTCATCTTGAACAGAACACAATTTAAACATAGTCCAAGAATGAGCACATTAAACAAGACATCTCCATAGGCTTACACTCTCAATTCTTGAGTCCCTCAGGAGTGACAAAAATAATACGGGCATCATTCCTTTTCTTCAGTTGATCATAAAGTAAAATGTTGAGCTCCCCAATGAAGCCCCTTGATACAACCTTTGTGGATTAATCTTAGTTACACACCTCTAGAGGGTACTGAATATAAAATTTTTAATTCTTCAGCAAAATGGCCAATTCCGGCTCCATTGGGAGCCCAAATATTAACCTAAGCTCTCGATTTGAACACAGTTGAATCTGACATCCCTAGAGATGTTGTGTATCAAATATGAAAGCATTCTTACTGTTGGATCTGAAGAAGAGAAATTTTAAAGAAATTTCTTCATATTGCATCAAGTTAAAATTTGGGCTACCATAGCGAGCCCAAATATTAACCCATGGATCCGATTTGAACAAACTTGAATCGGAACCCCCCCCCCCCCCCCCCCCCCTTCCCCTAGAGATGTTGTATACCAAATATGAAAGCATTCTGACTAGTGGATCTGAAGAAGAAGATTTTTGAAGAAATCCCCTTATATTGTACTAAGTTAAACTTCAGGTTCCCATATGGAGCCCAAATATTAACCCAGGCACTCGAATTGAACAAACTGGAATCTGCCCCCCCCCCCCCCCCCCCCCCCCCCCCCTCCAGAGATGTTGTATACTAAATATGAAAGCATTCCGACTGGTGGATCTGAAGAAGATTTTTAAAGAAATTTCCTCATATTGCACTAAGTAAAAAAATTGGGCTACCGTAGCGAGCCCAAAGATATACCTATGGATCTGATTTGAACAAACTTGAATCTGACCCCTATATTGCATACCAAATATGAAAGCATTCTGACTGGTGGCTCTGAAGAAGAAGATTTTTTTAAAATTACCCCCCCCCCCCCCTCCCCCCCATATTGAACAAAGTTAAAATTTGGGCTTCTGTAGGAAGCCCAAATATCAACCTAGGGATTTGGTTTGAACAATCTTGAATCTGACCCTCTTAACAATGATGCATGATGCATACCAAACATTAAGAGAAAGAGATTCTGACTGGTGGTTCTGAAGAAGAAGATTTTTAAAGAATATTCCCCATATAACCCTATGTTTAAAAATTCGGGCTCCTATAGTGAGCCCAAATATGAACCAATGAGCTTTTTTATTTCAACAAACTTGCATCTGACCCCTCCCCCCCTCCCCCTATGAATGCGGTATACCAAATATCAAAAGATTCTGATGATTGGTTCTGGAGAAAAAGATTTTTTTTAATTTTTGCAAATATGCTGACTCAGCACTTTTTTCGACCCCCATTACAGAACACCCTAACATAACCGATGGCAGTTTTTAACCATTCAATTCTACTGGTCCTAAGGATACTTCATACCAAATAACAGCTCTCTGTTCCGTGTGGTTTGGGAAATATGGACATTTGAAAATATTTCTGATTTTAGCTCCCAGGGTTCCCATGGGGATGCGGGAATTTTTTTTCTACATGGGTCAAGTACTTATGACCCAATAATACCACATACCAAATTTGGGTCATAACCGGACCATCGGTTAAGAAAATAGAAATTTTGGGCGGGGTAAAAAATCTTATCCCTCCCATTACAAAGCCAAATATTGCTTCACGAACTTCGTTTGAAAAAAGTTGATTCTACTCCCCAAAAGGAAGTTCCATAGCAAATGTCAAGTCATTGTACACACTGGTTCTTGAGAAGATTTTAAAAATTTTTTGGAGCATTTTTCCCACTCCCTTCTTATGGGTCTGGGCATGTTGAGTTGAACAAAAATGCCATGGCCCTTTGGAATCATCACTCACACAAACTTTCCTTGAATTGGCCCAGTGGCTTTGGAGGAGAAGACCAAAAAATGGTGTTGACGCACGGCAGACGACGGACAGAGAGGGATGAAATTAGCTCAGCTTGACTTTGTCAAGATGAGCTAATAAGAGAGGTTTGACGGACAAACAATATACCCTATATGCAGAAAGATAGAGGGAAAGACAGAGGTAAAACAATATGGCCCCTGACTATTCGTTGTGGGCATAACAAGGACATACGTCAATTGTAACCAGACAGTCCAAGGCAGCCACTTGAAATTCTGAGAATGTGTTCTATCCCCGCTCGACAGTTTAGTATCTTTTTTGAGTCCTGTGACCGGGTGAAAACCCGTGGATGTACCCATAAGGGAAGTCTCAAATCTGCCAAGGGTTAAACGTTTATTAATAATAACAAGATATAAAATTAGAAGGGTGGTTGGTACTGCCGGCAGGACATAAAAAGTTTACACTCCATTACACATACAGTAGATTGTGGAGAGAGTTTTTGGAGTAGCGACTCGAAATTTTCAACCTTCGTTCTAGAAGATCTGCCCAACTCGACCTGTGCCTGAAAAACCCAACAACCGAGTGCATAGCCCGTGGGAGCCTCACGCGCATGCGCATACGCTCTTTTCGAATTGGACTTGAGGAAATGCGCAATTCGTGTCGCCTTTCCGGGCATCCAATGGAGCATCTATTCGTGAATGCTGAGTGAAAATTTCATGGAAATCCGCGGAGAACTCGCTGACATATAGCGTTTCTGAAGAGAGCAGGTAATTTTCTGAATTTGGTCTTTTTCAAGTCGGAGCGAAAGAAGAGGGCGGGAATGGGCACAGTCTCTCGTGGTGCCCCCTCTCTGGGGTAGGTCCACTTAAAAGTTACAATAGAGTGTGACTGACGGAGAGATGGCTGTAAATCAAAGTAGTTTCTTTAAGAACAGCACCCAGGGATCCCATCGCAACATTGAAGCCTTTGAGAATCGTCGGAAGTTAAAAGTGAAAAGAAACAGCGGTGAGTTGGTTTTGGCGGGAAAAGATTAATGAAAATTTGCACAAAAGACATTAAAATAGCACTATCGGACATATGATCACTGTGTCCAGACCGCTGAAAGCAGCGACTTGCAATTTTCAGAACTTGTTCTACGTAGCCTGGCCGACATTTGGGTATAAAATCGAGTGTTCTGACCGCGTGGAAAACACCACGCCTCGCGTGGAAACCATGGGGACAGTTCGTTGCCACTTTATTTTCAATGCAATGAAATTTCCATTCATTATTTACCCGTCAACGGCAGAGTTTGGCATTATTTCTGTCTGATGAACTGTTCAACTTTAACTATTTGCACCTTTATATAGGACCGAAAGATCACTGCATGCTTACCAATATTCAGGTACTGATTTTACAAAAATAACAATTATTTCAACAGGACGCATTTGGGAACTCTCAAATCTGCCAAGGATCAAACTTTTAATGATAACATGTAAAACAAAAGTTGTCATACTTTGCCAGCCGCATGCACCCATAGACAACATTCAGCACTCAATCAATTAGGGATGGAGTAAATTGCGACTTAAACTTACCAAATTCTGAAAAATGGAGTTATTTTCGACGGCACCTATCTTTATGCATCCGAAACAGGGATTGGGTTAAACTTTACAGCTACCTTATCAAGGAAAATCTTCTTGGACTTGAACTGTAAATCTGAATGTCAACAGAATTTTCAGATATTACGAAAATCACAATTATTCAGACAGTACCCATATGGGAGTCTCAAATCTGCTAAGGGTTAAACTTTTAATACTCACATATAGAACAAAAGATTTCATACTATGACTGCTGCATGCAGCTATTGAAAACATTCAGCACTCAATCAATTAGGAATGGAGTAAATTGTCACTTAATCGTACCAAATTCTGAAAAAGCGCGAGTTTTTTGGACAGCATCTATCTTTATGCAAATAAAATGGGCATATGGTTAAACTTTACAACCAAACATACAACAGAAAATATGCTTGATAGGTAATTGTGAATACGAACATGTGCATCACTTTTCGATATACCATTCGTAAATGGAAGAAAAATGAACTAAAAGTGAGCCATGTTTATGAACGAGTTAAGGGTACTCGAATTCAAGGCTCGAAAACGAGTTTAAGGTTAAAACTTTGAATAGAATATATAACAGCCAAATTATTCTTGGATGAATGCTCAAACTTCTCATAGGAAACGCTTTGAAAAAATGTGGCCGCAGAGCTGAGAAATTGCATGTGAAAATTGACCAGTTTTTCCAAAATTGCACTTTGCTCGGAATTTTGAGGTCAAAAGGGAGCAACGTGGGTAATACAGCTTATGTAGTCATGGGTAGTAAGTCATTCTACAAATATAATGACAGCTCCAGCCAAATCGTCCTGGGTCTTGTTTGAGAATTGTGACAAAACGTAACATTGTGACAACATTTTGCACGGTTATGGCAGAAAAAGAAAAACTTCAGAAATGCCATGATCCAGATGAGAAACTTTTAATGAAACTCTACATATGTGCCAAATTTCAGTAGAATAGTAAAGAATCCATCAGACAAAAATCATTGAAATAGAAAATAATGTTAATACTAGATGGTGTCACTTGTGTGCAAAGCACACTATAGTGTATCCCCGCATTTGCATCCTTGACTTTGAGTGGCACAGGTGACACAGCTTCCTGCGCACCTACAGACTCCACTGCAACATTTGGGCATGGTTTTAGTGTTTCGAATTACATACATGTACCCAGGGAGCCTTTCGCCGGAAACGGTCTAAGAAAACATGAAAGTGGCAACGGTGGCACCCCAAAAATCTGAAACCTTCGTGCACATCTACAGACCCTACTGCAACTTTGAGCATAGTTTTAGCATTTCAAATTACATACTCTGGGAGCTTCTCGCCGGAAATGATTTAAGAAAACACCAAAGAAAAACGGTGGCTCTGCCACGTGGCATCTGAAAAATCTGAAACCTCTGTACGCATCTACAGACCTTACTGCAACATTTAAGCATGCGTTTAGCATTTCGAATTACATACCCTAGGAGCCTTTCGCCGGAAACGGTCTAAGAAAACACAAAAGTGGCAACGGTGACACAGCCACTTAGCACCCAAAAAATCCAAAACCTTCCTACGCATTTACAGACTCTACTGCAACATCTCAGCATGGTTTTAGCGTTTTGAATTACATACTCTAGGAGCCTTTCGCCGGAAACAGTCTAAGAAAACACGAAAGTGGCAATGGTGGCACAGCCACGTGGCACCTGAAAAATCCGAAATCTTTGTGCACATCTACAGACCCTACTGCAACATTTGAGCATGGTTTTACCATTTTGAAATACATACTGTAGGAGCCTTTCGCCAGAAATGGTCTAAGAGATCATGAAAGAGGCAACGGTAGCACAGCCACATGGCACCCCAGAAATCCAAAACCTTCGTGCGCATCTACAGACCCTACTGCAACATTTGAGCATGGTTTTAGGATTTCGAATTACATACCCTAGGAGCCTTTTGCCGGAAACGGTCTAAGAAAACATGAAAGTGGCAATGGTGTCGCAGCCACAAGGCACCTAAAAAAAACAGCACAGCCACTAGGCAGCTGAAAAATCTGAAACCTTCGTGCACATCTACAGACCCTACTGCAACATTTGAGCATGGTTTTAGCATTTCGAATTACATACCCTTGCAGCCTTTCGCCGGAAATGGTCTAAGAAAACACGAAAGTGGCAATGGTGTCGCAGCCACATGGCACCTAAAAAATCTGAAACCTCCGTGCGCATCTACAGACTCCACTGCAACACTTGAGCATGGTTTTAGCATTTCGAATTACATACCCTAGGAGCCTTTCGCCGGAAACGGTCTAAGAAAACACAAAAGTGGCAACGGTAGCACAGCCACGTGGCACCTGAAAAATCCAAAACCTTCGTGCACATCTACAGACCCTACTGCAACATTTGAGCATGGTTTTAGCGTTTCGAATTACATACCCTAGGAGCCTTTTGCCGGAAACAGTCTAAGAAAACACAAAAGTGGCAACGGTGGCACAGCCACGTGGCACCTAAAAAATCTGAAACCTTCGTGCACATCTAGAGACCCTACTGCAACATTTGAGCATGGTTTTAGCATTTCGAATTACATACTCTAGGAGCCTTTCGTCGGAAACGGTCTAAGAAAACACGAAAGTGGCAATGGTGGCGCAGCCACGTGGCAGCTGAAAAATCCGAAGCCTTCGTGCGCATCTACAGACCCCACTACAACATTTGAGCATGGTTTTAGCGTTTCGAATTACATACCCTAGGAGCCTTTCGCCTGGAAACGGTCTAAGAAAACACAAAAGTGGCAATGGTGGCACAGCCACGTGGCACCTGAAAAATCGGAAACCTTCGTGTGCATCTACAGACCCCACTGCAACATTTGAGCATGGTTTTAGTGTTTCGAATTACATACCCTAGGAGCCTTTTGACGGAAACGGTCTAAAAAAACACGAAAGTGGCAACGGTGGCACAGCCACGTGGCACCTGAAAAATCCGAAACCTTCGTGCACATCTACAGACCCCACTGCAACATTTGAGCATGGTTTTAGCGTTTCGAATTACATACCCTAGGAGCCTTTCGCCGGAAACGGTCTAAGAAAACACAAAAGTGGCAACGGTGGCACAGCCACGTGGCACCTGAAAAATCCGAAACCTTCGTACACATCTACAGACCCCACTGCAACATTTGAGCATGGTTTTAGTGTTTCAAATTACATTCCCTAGGAGCCTTTCGCCAGAAACGGTCTAAGAAAACACAAAAGTGGCAACGGTGGCACAGCCACGAGGCACCCGAAAAATCGGAAACCTTCGTGCGCATCTACAGACCCCACTGCAACATTTGAGCATGGTTTTAGCGTTTCGAATTACATACCCTAGGAGCCTTTCGCCTGGAAACGGTCTAAGAAAACACAAAAGTGGCAATGGTGGCACAGCCACGTGGCACCTGAAAAATCCGAAACCTTCGTGCACATCTACAGACCCCACTGCAACATTTGAGCATGGTTTTAGCGTTTCGAATTACATACCCTAGGAGCCTTTCGCCGGAAACGGTCTAAGAAAACACAAAAGTGGCAACGGTGGCACAGCCACGTGGCACCTGAAAAATCCGAAACCTTCGTACACATCTACAGACCCCACTGCAACATTTGAGCATGGTTTTAGTGTTTCAAATTACATTCCCTAGGAGCCTTTCGCCAGAAACGGTCTAAGAAAACACAAAAGTGGCAACGGTGGCACAGCCACGAGGCACCCGAAAAATCGGAAACCTTCGTGCGCATCTACAGACCCCACTGCAAC
This sequence comes from Pictodentalium vernedei, assembly GCA_031216915.1. Taxonomy (NCBI): domain Eukaryota; kingdom Metazoa; phylum Mollusca; class Scaphopoda; order Dentaliida; family Dentaliidae; genus Pictodentalium; species Pictodentalium vernedei. Next base: position 275,735,694 of record CM062291.1, read on the forward strand.
ATTTGAGCATGGTTTTAGCGTTTCGAATTACATACCCTAGGAGCCTTTCGCCTGGAAACGGTCTAAGAAAACACAAAAGTGGCAATGGTGGCACAGCCACGTGGCACCTGAAAAATCGGAAACCTTCGTGTGCATCTACAGACCCCACTGCAACATTTGAGCATGGTTTTAGTGTTTCGAATTACATACCCTAGGAGCCTTTTGACGGAAACGGTCTAAAAAAACACGAAAGTGGCAATGGTGGCGCAGCCACGTGGCACCCGAAAAATCCGAAACCTTTGTGCGCATCTATAGTCCCTACTGCAAGATATGAGCATGGTTTTAGCATTTCGAATTACATTCCCTACGAGCCTTTCGCCGGAAACGATCTAAGAAAACACGAAAGTGGCTACGGTGGCACAGCCACGTGGCACCCGAAAAATCCGAAACCTTCGTGCGCATCTATAGACCCTACTGCAACATCTGAGCATGGATTTAGCATTTCGAATTACATATCCTACGAGCCTTTTGCCGGAAACGGTCTAAGAAAACACAAAAGTGGCTACGGTGGCACAGCCACGTGGCACCCGAAAAATCCGAAACCTTCCTACATATCTACAGATCATTTAGCAACACCCTAGTGTAATTTTAGAACTCCGAATTACATAGGTTGGGACTATTCAGCAAAAAAGTGAAAAAATAACGCATTTTTTAAGTGGCTCCACAGAAGCCAACTGGTGGCACAGACCCTATCGAACAACTGTAGAAAGTTACAGCGTTTCGAATTACAAAACCGGATGTACGGAAGTACGGACGTACGGTCGTACGGACGGAGATCATGACAATATCCCCGCATTTTTTAAAATGCGGAGATAACTAGAGAAATAGAATTTACTGCATCCAGTAAATTCAAGCTTGTAAGAAAAGAGTTAAAATATCTATTGGGAAAAAACTATATAGAAAGAGAATTTATGGAGGGTTATTTTCGGGAGTAACATATTTTTAAACAAATCTGGAATGGATTTTCTTAAACAGTATTTACAGATATTCATAATGGAATCAGAACAATTCTTCTAAGAAACCAGAAAAGGAATATATGTGCGCAGCATTCAAAAGGTTTGTCAAGAGAATGCATTAGGTGTCCAAAAATGTGATTCCCAGCAATACTAAAAAATGCATTCAGTTATCCCTGGGTGACCTCAATTTTATTGTTTATGTAATAATTTGATCAGTAATCATCAGATTTCTATAAATTTTTGATATGTTTCTTTTGTCAGTGTAGTAGCTAATTGGTTGGCACATTGTACTTCAGATCAATTGGTCAGTTTTGTAATCATGACCAGCATCATCTGTTTTGTGTTCTTGGGCAAATCACGTAATCCTCATTACCCAAGTGAAAGCACAATGACACCATGTACCAAAGTGTAAAGCATGTCAATGTTAGACCTGTCTTCCAATCACTGCTAATAATGTGTGTCCAAAGTTAGTATATTGGAGAGTTCAACAATTACTCGGCACTGCCCGATGGTTCTCTCCAGGTATTCTCTCTTTCAGCTGTATCACTGACCAACATGATAAGAGCCTGTCTGTTAACTGGAAGAGTGCTGGAAGCCCATATTTTGGCTTCACTCTGAAGCACAGGTTCCGTATTGTAATGGCTTCATATTCAGTAGATATGCTCCATATTATCTTTGATGAGAAATTATTGAGTTGGCACAGATTTGCCTTGTTACAATTTTTGGGAGAGTGTCTATTGTAACAAGACAAAGACATATGAACAAATTTTTGTGACCAAAAATAATTTAGCACTCTACCAGTTAAAAGTGTTGTAAAATTCCTAATAAATAAATAAATAAACAAATAAATAAATAAACAAATAAATAAATAAATAAATAGAAAACAGATCTGTTGCTTTACATTGATCATGTCTTGGACAAGTTTGAAAACTATGATAATTTCTTGAAAATAGAATGGGTTATTGCCTTTTGATTGTGATGTTTTACTGGAATCTTTCAGGTTTATGTGATAACTTGAAAGTGACATTAGATTTTTAGCTCACCTGACTGAAAGTCAGGGTGAGCTATTCTGATCACTTTTCGTCTGTCGTCCGGCATCCATCCTCCGTCGTGAAGGTGGTGTTTGGGCCTTTTTCTCCCAAACCACTGGCCGCATATAATTATAAGGGCATTTTGATTTTTTGTCAAATTAGATTTTGGCTCATATTGAGCAGAGGGATGGGGTAAAAATGCTCCAATTCTTAAAAAAATCTTCTTCTCAAGAACCAGCAATAGCAGAGACTTGATATTTGGTATGCAGCTTCCTTTTGAGGTGTAGACTCGAGTTTGTTCAAGAGAAGTTCGAGGGGCTATATTTGACGATGTTAAAGGAGGGGCAAAAATTTTGGCCCCGCCCCAAATTTCTATTTTCCAAACCGCAAGGCCAATTTGAACCAAATTTTACATGAGTGCTTATTGGGTCATAAGTACCTAATTTATACAGGATTTTTTTTTTTCCATAGCCCCATGGGAACCACAGGAGCTAAAAATAGAAAAAAATTAAAACGCCCATATCTCCAAAACTACACGGCACTGAGAATTCTTATTTGTCATAAGGCTTCCTTAGGACCAACAGAATGGAATGGTAAAAAAAAATTGCCATCGGTTTTATCATGGGGTACTTTTTGGGGACTTTGAAAAAGTGCTGAGTCAGCATTTTTTAACACTGTGGGTAATGGGAAAAACATAAGACTATTTTTCTCCCAAACCACTGCTCCAAAAGCTTTGAAATTTCACATATAGCATCTTTGGAAGATTGTTTCACATGTTTATTGAAATCAATTCCCTGGGTCGATATTTGGGCTCTGTATGGGAGCCCAAATGTTTAAATTAGTGCAGTATGAGGAGTATTTTTTAAAAATCTTCTTCTTCAGATCTAGCAATAAGAATCTTTTGATATTTGGTATGCAGCATCCTAGAGCTGTCTCGGTGTCGGTTTTTTCGGTGCGATTTTTGGTGTACAAGAACACCGAAAATCGAACCGAAGCAATTTTTAAAAAATCACGAAAGTCGATGTTATACCCATAATGCAATTTTCTGTTGCTGTTGTGCATTTGCAACATGGAGCGACGTGCCACTCGCATAAAAGAAAGTCAGCAAGTTACATAAGAGCGTGTGGTCAATACACACACTAATCAGGACTTGCCTTGAGTCGGGGCCGATCGACCCTGGCCCCTGAGGGCCCTTCTCGGGGATTTTTTTTTCGGTCCCGACTTTTTTTTCTGTCTTGGCTCCCGAAATCTCAGTGTTGGAAGGTTTGGGCAACGAAATTTTGCAAGATTAATTTTTGCATTCACGTCTCATTCACGCAAGTGTGATTACAATAGAAGCAGCAAATAACAGATAAAATAATGATACAAACTGTTTTTGTCTGATTCAAATTAACATCCACCTAAATGATTAAATCCACATGAAAACTGAGAAAAAGATAAAACAAACAAAAAAACAAACACATTTACGAGACTTCGAAAGCACGCTTGTCAACTAATGGGGGAATTCCCTTCAATCCCACAATACTATGCGCGGGTACATCCGACGATCCTAACATCTGAATAAATGCAACACAAGACACAGAAACTGCCATCGAAATAAATGTACGAAATAAAATGTGTACCTGTGTCTACGTGGAGATGTGGGGGAAAATACACACCCCACAATATGTACGAAACGTCCTAAAATTTTATCCAAAAAAAATCCAAAATGTCTATGTATGAAACGTCCAGCACCCAAATGATGGGTCCAAGTCGTTCCGTGACTTCCGTCCCCAGGACGATTCGTCCCCTAACATAGTGGGACGTTTCGTCCTCGAGACACTGACAGAGTGGGAAGTTTCGCCCCCCTCCCCCCTCCAGAGACGAAAGTTCACGAAACGCCCACTTGAATAGCAAATCATTCAGATGATATGGGATGTTGGATTTTTTTCATGATGGAACAAGACTTGATCACATCCTTAGAAATGGTTTACCAAACCAGTTTTAATGATACACATCATATGTTCACATTAAGTTGTGGATTTGTTTTTGCCTAAAAAACATCTAGGTAGATAAGAAACACATTCCACTGGAATGTGTTTTTATCTATCTAGATTTTTTTTTCTAAGCAAAAGCAATCAACTAAGGTCGCCATTGGAAAGAATGTAACAACATAAAATTACCCCAAAAGGCCCCGACCTCAGTATCTGGGAGACTTTTTTCAGGCCCCCAGCAGGCCCCGACCTCAACATCTGGGGGACTTTTTTTGGTATATGGACGATTTGGACCATGTACGATTCGGACCAGATTTTTTTTGGACGATTCGGACCAGATCTATGGACGATTCGGACCAGATTTCTGGACGATTCGGGCCAGATTTCTGGACGATTCGGACCATGTTTATTTACCAACAATGCTCTCTATAAACACACTTTGTGTGGCTTGATCTCATTCATTCGTTTATACATGCCGAAAATGGTCTTATAAAAGACTGGATTCGACTGGAATAGGGAAGTGACTCCACGCCTCCAGGCGATAGACTGTGATAGCTGTGGTGGATGGCAACATCGTGGTTGTGGGAACACAGGACTCTCAAAGTACAAGTATGGACGTTTGAGGCGAGGGGAGATCTCTCATCAGTTTATGTGCCAAGCATGCCTAGGCAGCACAGACATTCATACTTCTCAAGCCAACACAGACACACACACTTCTCAAGGCAACATCTACACACAATTACACAGGCCATACACACTTTTCATGACAGCACAGAGACACAAGCTACACAGGCCAACATAGACATTGTTTGTGGTTATCACAACAGATAATCCTGTTCGTAATTATAGAGTGCGATTAGTCAGGACAAAAGAACAGAATTTCAAGTCCCACAGTCATGACAAAATAACTGTATTTGTATTATTTATCCAATAATCATTTTATGAAATTAATTATATCATTCACACACGTTTTAAGGTACTGCTAATTGAGGTAAACATGGTCTGAATCGTCCATAAGCATGGTCCGAATCGTTCAGAAATCTGGTCTGAATCGTCCATAGATCCGGTCCGAATCGTCCAAAAAAAAATCTGGTCCGAATCGTCCATAATCCCTTTTTTTTTTAGGCAAGGCAAGCCCTGCACTTGATTGATAGTCGAGTGTCCCCGCTGCTAATTGTGCAAATCCCTCAGTCCCGAAAATCTTCCAATCTGTGTGCCGTTTTCTGTTCAATTACTGGACTTTTGTTTCAAGAGTTTGCAGCAGGAACACTCAACTGTCAATCGAGTGTGCATATTCAGCACGCGCTCTTATGTTAATTAGATGTTTACACGTGAAACCTAAACTAACATTGTGGATTTAAAGGCTCTTAATTTCATTACGTTGATTGATAGAATATTCAGTACACACCATGACATGCATAGATTATTAGATTAATGCCTGACGATCATAAAGGTACTGTGTTTTTTTCAATATTTTACCAAAAAAGTGTTTTTATGGACTTGAAACGAGGCCCACTTTTCTCAAAACAGCGCTAAAAGTTACTAAAACCTCACTCGCGCATGATTTTCAAACTCGAAAGACTGAATGAGGTACATGTGTTATTAACATCGACATTGACATCGACATCGCGGTTTTTTGTCCAAAAAAATCGAAAATCGACATCAAAGTCAAATTTCCACACCGAGACAGCTCTGCAGCATCCTTAGGGGGGTGAGATTCAAGTTTGTTCAAGCAAGTCCCTGGGTTCATATTTAGGGTGAAAATTTGGGGTCCCGTTGCGGACTTCGAAATTTTGGACCAAAATCCGGAAAAAATTGTTTTTTTATGCGTTTCGGTCAATTTTAAGACAAAAATTTAGAAAATTTTGGACCAAAATCCGAAATTTTTTTTTTTGTTTTTTTTCTGCTTTTCGGTCAATTTTAAGACAAAAAAAAAAAAAAAAAAAATTTTTTCCCCTGAAAATTTTGGGTGGGACTTAGATAATTTCGGACCAAAATCCGGAAATTTTTTGTTTGTTTGTTTTTTATGCGTTTCTGTCAATTTTAAGACAAAAGCAAATTTTTTTTTTACCCTGAAAATTTGGAGTGCGGGTGGGACTTAGAAAATTTTGGACCAAAATCCGAAATTTTTTTTTTTTTTTTTTCTGCGTTTCGGTCAATTTTAAGACAAAAAAAAAGAAAAAAAATTTTTTTCCCCTGAAAATTTGGGGTCCGGGTGGGACTTAGATAATTTTGGACCAAAATCTGGAAATTTTTTTTTTGTTTTTTATGCGTTTCTGTCAATTTTAAGACAAAAAAAAATTTTTTTATTACCCTGAAAATTTGGGCTCCGGGTGGGACTTAGAAAATTTTGGACCAAAATCCGGAAATTAGTTTTATTGTTTTTTATGCGTTTTAAGAAGAAGAAAAAAATTCAGGCTGAAAGTATTTTGTTTGGGAAAAAAATCTGTTTTTTTATGCGTTTATCTCAATTTTGGGACGTAAAAGTGCAGGAACTGAAAATAGAAGGAAAATCCTGTGTATTGTGTGGGCACAATCGCTTCATCTAGTTGGTATATGCTTTTCTTAGGAGGGGCGTATGCAGCTTATTCAAGTCAAGTCCCTGGTTTGAGATTTAGACTACCATGTCAGGTGAGCGCCCTCAGGTCCCCTGGGGCCTCTTGTTATAAATTATGTTATGCTGCTTTATATCGGTATTGTCCTGGACAAGTTTCAAAACCTGAGTTAGGTCTAAAAAGTTAAAAATCTGTTTCTCAGACCCTTCGCATGGTCCTTTTGCCTGCTGCAAGCTCTCTTTTTATAACAAATGCAGACTTAAAAGAAAAATTAAATGTCGTTTGTCTGATATTTTACCCAATTTAATAAAATTGATAAATTTGTCCCTTGAGTGCAACAAGGCTTTGCAGTGCTTTAGCATTGCAAAACCTTCTTGCACTCACGGGACAAAATACACCACAACCCATGCTGTTCTGAAGATTATGAAGCCTAAAACATAAAACAAACCAAGAACATGAACTTTGGATGGCAAAGAAATAATTACAGTAATAAACTAGAACAGTGTCATTTGTATGCAAAGCACACTAAGGTGTATCCCCGCATTCTCAGTTTGCCACCACAATGGTGAGAAATCATTTCACACTCTGTAACAACAAAAATGGCACTACTGGCGCTACAGGGAGGCAGGATAAAAAATTCCAAACCTTTATGCACATCTAGAGACCCTAACTGAACATATGAACACACTTTCAATGTTTCGAATTAAACCCCCTGGGAGCCTTTCACTGGAAACCGATTCTCTAATGACAAAAGTGGCACCACAGGCACTACACGAGGCCAAATAAAAAAAAAACTGAAATGTTTATGTATATCTAGAGACTATGAAAACACATTCAATGTTTGAATTAAAACCCCAAGGAGCCTTTTACCAGTAACAGATTCTCTAACGAGTGCCTCATGGGAGTGAATAAAAAATCTGAAACCTTTATGCACATCTAGAACCCTACCAGAACATTTGAATATACTTTCAACATTTCAAATTAAAACCCTTAGGAGCCTTTTGCCGGAAACTGATTCTTTAACGACAAAAGTGGCGCTATGGGCACCACCTGGGACTGAATAAAAAATCAGAAGCCTTTATACACATGTATCTAGAGACACTTCCAGTGCATATGAACACACTTTCAACGTTTCGAATTAAAACCCCTAGGAACCTTTTGCCGGAAACTGATTCTCTAACCACAAAAGTGGTACTTCAGAGGTCATATGAGGCCGATTAAAAAATCCCAAACCTTTATGCACATCTAGAACCCTACCAGAACATTTGAATATACTTTCAACGTTTCGAATTAAAACCCATAGGAGCCTTTCGCCAGAAACTGATTCTTTAATGACAAAAGTGGCGCTACGGGCACCACTTGGGGCCGAATGAAAAATCAGAAGCCTTTATGCACATGTATCTAGAGACACTACCGGTGCATATGAACACACTTTCAACGTTTCGAATTAAAACCACTAGGAACCTTTTGCCGAAACTGATTCTCCAATGACAAAAGTGGTGCTACAGAGGCCATATGATGTTGATTAAAAAATGCGAAACCTTTATGTACATCTGGAGACCCCACCGGAATATATGAACACACTTACAACGTTTCGAATTAAAACCCCTAGGAGCCTTTTGCTGGAAACCTATTCTCTAAAGACAAAAGTGATGCTACGGCCACCACATAAGGCCGAATAAAAAATCTGAAGCCTTTATGCACATGTATCTAGAGACACTACCAGTGCATATGAACACACTTTCAACGTTTTGAATTAAAACCACTAGGAACCTTTTGCCGGAAACTGATTCTCTAATGAAAAAAGTGGCGCTGCAGAGGCCATATGGGGCCAATTAAAAACTCCAAAACCTTTATGCACATCTAGAACCCTACCAGAACATTTGAATATACTTTCAATGTTTCGAATTAAAACCCTTTGGAGCCTTTTACCGGAAACTGATTCTTTAACAACAAAAGTGGCGCTACGGGCAGAAGCCTTTATGCACATGTATCTAGAGACACTACCGGTGCGTATGAACACGCTTTCTACGTTTCAAATTAAAACCTGTAGGAACCTTTTGCCGGAAACTGATTCTCTAACGACAAAAGTGGCGCTACAGAGGCCATATGAGGCCGAATAAAAAATCCGAAACCTGCATGCACATCTAGAGACCCCACCGGAACATATGAACACACTTTCAATGTTTCGATTTAAAACCCCTAGGAGCCTTTTGCTGGAAACCTTTTCTCTAACGACAAAAGTGATGCTACGGCCACCACATGGTGCCGAACAAAAAATCCGAAACCTTTACACACATCTACAGACCCCACCTGAACATATGAACACAGTTTCAACGTTTCGAATTGAAACCCCTTGGAGCCTTTCGCCGAAACTAGCTGTACTAATTGGTATTGCATTCTAGCGTGGTATTACTTCTTGCGCATCTTGTTTTAAATGTTCATCTGTAATTTCCTTTGCAGAACTGGCACTTCTCACTTGTTCCACATTTATAATGACAAATATATTTATTTCTACACGTAATTTTGAATTCAAAATCACAGTTGATGTTGAATAGAAATTTAGGTTTACAATGAACTATTTGAGCAACTTTTTCTTGATGAAATTTTCATGGTCAGCATGTTTTAGGGTGTGTCAGATTACTCTAAACACAGATATTTTTTATTTTGGTGGGGGGACTAATTTTGCAACAGAGTCAAGGCAAAAATCATATTTCTCAAACTTGAAACTCTTGAGATAGGCAAATACATTGTACTCAGGAAATCAGAGTACTGGTATATTATACAGGTGTGTTGCCCTGGAAAGGGAGTCCCTGTGACAATGACTGGCACTAAATACATCTAATTTGCAAGTGCAATATATTGTTATGTTTGTACAGTGAAAACCAAAACTGGAACCGACATGAAATTTGAAAACCGCCCATCTCTATTATTTATATGTTTTTGTCATGTGAAATTGATTAGCTGTAGTTGAAAATTGATTCAAAAATCACTATGCAAATCCATTTAAATCGAGCCCTGCTTTTGGGACATCCTTAAAGGTACATTCATGAATGGATCGCTTTGAAACTTAGTATCTTTTTAGCTCAACATGACATCATCAGATATGAGCTATTGGGATAGGTTGCGACCCACCATCTGCCAGTCCATCTATCTGTACATCCATACATTCCTCTGTCCATCCACAATTCCTTTGGCACACCCTATAGGCCACATCTCTGACCCAATCTTTTTCAAGTTTTATATGTAGCTTTGGTGTGATGCCCAGATGGGAGCTTTCAAATTTTTCTGAATTTTATTGAAAAACAGGTCTGCCAGCAGCACTCTTGGATTTGGCACATAAGGTTCTGCTCTACAGTTTCGCACTATTGCACAGGGGTGTAATTCTAAACATAGGGCATATGTTGAAACTAAGGCCATGTAAAATAGAGATATATTTTTAGTATCAGTTTTATGATTACATTAGGCTATTTGTTGGACAAGAGAATTTGAAGTTTTGGTCCCAAAGTTGGAGTCTGATAAATAGGGATAAATTACCAGATAAAGTATGGGAAACAGTGGCTTCGAAAAATTTGCTATTTTTATACGCCCGTTTGAAAAACGGGACGTATTATAGTATGGCGTTGTCCATCCGTCCATCCGTCCGTCCGTCCGTTTGGTTTCCGAACAATAACTTTAGTATTTGTTTTCCGATCGGCTCCAAATGTGGTATGTGGTTTAATCACAACAAAATACAGGTCAAGTTCGAATATGGGGTCGGTCCGAACATATTTTTATACTGTACCAATGACCCAAACTTAGCTGGTGCTAACTCTAACAAAACCAAACACAAATTTTGCCCCCCAATCCCCAAAATTTGCATCCAAAACAAAAAGAAATCATGTCCTAAAGGACCTCCATACTACGCCTCTACTGCGCATGCGCAGTGACGCAGACGTCCCGAAATTGGCGCCAATTATCATTCTCTGTTTGGCCCTTCATCAGTCAACATCTCACTGATCTTTGTGCTTGTAAATCTCAGTTTAAAGGATGCCAGACACGTAATTTTTGGAGAAAATGTGATTCTAAGGAGGATAGAAGGAGGAGAGGAAAAAGAAGTGACAAAAAATAATCAGGGCTGTACTTAAAAATTTTTGATGAAATTATGTTAAGTTGCCTATTTTCGAGGCATGGGCCTCTTGTTGTCATTCTTGCTAATTGTTGCACTGCTTATTCAGTGTTTCCTCTCCCCTAGCCTTCTAAAGTCCCCCCTTGCAATTCTCCCATGCTTTTGGCATATTTTTGAGAAATTTCATTTCTAAAATTTCCTGGGAGAGTTGCTTGGTTACAGAATGTTTTCTGTTATTTTCCCCATAGTTACGTTTTCACCCAGGGGTGTATAACGTTTGTGTTCTGCATCTTCCATCTGATGTTCTGCAGATTACCCCCTGGGAGTCTCTGTTTTGCATCAGATAGAGTGTAATTGATGACTGATTCCGGGCCAGTTTTTTCAGTGCCTGGAGTCATGTTTTCTGGTGTTTTTACACTGTTTGTTTTCATTGGCAACAGCCTTTTTTGAGGGGGGCTGTTTGCCTTTGCTGTAGTTTATCTCACTATAAGATACATTTATATTATCCGTAAGTGTCTCATTAATTATTTTATATAAATTTAAAATTTTTGACCACACTTTGCCATCGGATCCATCGGGGCTCAACGTTACTTTTCAGCAACTTGGGCTTCGCTGAAAAAATATTTTTTCAAAATTATTTTGTTTTGCAATTGTTTTTTCATTTATTAATGGATCATGTTGTTATGTATCTTTGTGTCAGGGTTTTTTGCGAGTAACTAGGACTTATTGTTGTTCTTTCACAATGAAGGGACGTTGTTCAAATTGTAATAGGAAGAAATCTTCCTCTGACTTTCATGATCATTGTATTAATTGTAGTCAGTGTTCTCGCATTAATCCCTGTCCTATATTTGAACATTGGGATGAGAAACATTGGAAACGTGTGTCACGATATGTTGTTTCTGGAGAAAGGGCTATGCCGGCTCTTTCTCCGCAAGGTCACTCTACTCTCTCAGTTTCTATTTCACAGGAACCAGAACAGGGCGATGTTTCCATGTTATCTTCTTCAAGTGTGCGTCCGTCGTCACAAATGAATTCAGAGCTAGCGGCAAAAGTGCTCATGGAGATTAGACAAATGTCGTCTGCTAGCTCGCCCGGTGTAGCGTCCATTCACCGAATGGTTCGGCAGCCGGGTTCGTCTGATGCGGTCCAAGAGGAAATTTTGGGTGATGCGAGCACTATAAACATAATAGATGCACACCCAGTGACGACGGATAGTAAGCGAGAACGGAGGAAGCCTTTGAGTCCGGTTCCTAGCTCGTCCAGGTTCAGCCGGGCCGCGAGCGAGAGAGGCCCCTCTCTCGTACAACAACATCTGGGACCAGATGTTGTGGTACAAAATGTGTCTTTAGCGGAGCATACGTCCGTCGCTCGGGACGCTCCGTTGTATAAGCAGTCCGCAGAGACTGTTAAGGCTTCCTCTTCTCGTCAGTGCACACGACCGCACCTTGGCTGCGTGACCGCCGATATATTACCAGCTTCGCCGATCAAGGATTCTTCGGCGACCAGGTCACACCATCCGGCAGCTAGGGATTCGAGACCGATGGACTCCAGACGTTCGCATAGGAAAAGTATGTGGGAGCCATCTGATGCGGAGCTGCCCTCGGCGAAGCAGCGAAAGACTGCGCCTCCGCAGGTCTCGACGCCGGACATTCTTGTGCAGATAGCACAGCTTATCGCAGCATCCCAGCAGCCGACAGAAACGGTGTCGGATCGAGAATTATCCGACGGCGCTGGGTCGGTACGCTCCGCCGAAGCATCGGGGGCGGATGACCGGGAACATCATGAGGTCCGACCGGATGGTGAAAGGGATACGGATGACTTGGAGCTATCCCTTTCGGAACAACATAAAGCTGCCGTGGACTTCATCCGGCACTTTCTCCCTCAAGTTGTTCCGTCGGGCCAGACTGCTGCGCTTCCGGACAAGAGAATTATAGCATCATTGGACTCTGAATTTTTTGAGCGGTTCAGGGACATCGCTCCCGAGTTTCCGTCGCAGTCCAATAATGTTGCAAGAACATTTGAATTATTGAACGACGCTATATTTAAACTTGCTTCCAGGACGGGGAAAGCAGGTTTCTTGTCCGCTAATACTCTCAACCTGCCTTTCATTAATGCAAGGAATAAATTCGATACGGCAGGACACGGTATACCGAGAGTTCCTCTGCGTATGGACGACGAGGCAGAAGACTTAGAGCTATCATTACCGTCGTCAGCTTCTATTCCAACCGCGGTGTTGGAAACAGCTATTGCGTCTAACAGAGCCAATTTAGATGCCTTATCTTACGCAGATCACCTTACTAAGGCGTTATCACTGCGCCTTCAGGGGAAAGAGTTTCAGGATATACAATCCTCTTTAAGACTTCTTTCAAGGGCAGTAGCTTATTCCACGTGTAACTCCGCCCTTTCAGTGGCAAATCTGGAGTTGGTTAGACGTGACGCAGCCCTAGCTACATCCACACTAGTGGATTCTAAGGTGAAGAACTCTCTTAGAGTCGCTTCGGTCTCAGGAGAACTTCTCTTTGACGGCAAGCTTTCCGCTATTTATGATAAAATTACAAAGAAAGCTAAGGATTCTCTGTTGTTCAAATCTGCTCCTAAGAAGTCGGATACAGCAGACACGAATAAGACAGGCACTTCTGGGTCTAATGCGCCCAAGAGAGGTTCCTATAGAGGTTCCGGTGCGTCCTCTTGGTCTTATTCGAGAGACCGTCAGGATAGCGACTCTCGTTCGGGACGTCCTTCAGGCCGGGACAATCGGTCGGACGCCCCAAGGTCGACGGGGCGAGGTGCGGGTCGTGGAAGACGTGCTTTCTCCTCCGCAGGTCCAGGAGGTGATGGCTTAAACCTCTATCGCGCTCCGGTTGGCGGAAGGTTGTCAAGCTTTTCACAAGAATGGGCGTCGATTACCGACGACCCTTGGGTGAGAGGAGTGACTTCGGAAGGTCTAAAGATATCCTTCAAACGAAAGCCTCCATTAACTCGAAGTCCAAAGTGGACTCATCTTCCGTCAAATCCGCAGAAAAGAGACGCCCTGTTATCAGAGGTACAGTCTCTTTTAATGAAGAACGCGGTAGAGGTCGTAGAAAACCAGGAATCTCCGGGATTCTACAGCCATCTGTTTCTGGTTCCGAAACCAGACGGCTCGTTCCGTCCAGTCATAGATTTGAGCTGGATAAACAAGCTGATCGTCGCTCCGAAGTTTTATATGGAGACGATTCGATCGGTCAGAGCGAGTATTCGGGTGAACGATTATGCAACGAGCATAGATCTCAAAGATGCGTACTTTCACGTCATGGTACATCCGACATTCCGAAAGTATCTACGCTTCGCAGTCCTAGGAGTGGTGTATCAATTCCGGGCGATGTGCTTCGGATTGAATCTAGCACCCTGGGCTTTCACTCGAGTAATGAACTCGGTAATGATCTACTTCCGAGCTCATTCGTCTGCGGTAACATCTGACGACATTCTTCAGAGGTACGGCAACGAGTTAACGCTTCAGAACGATGTTCAGAATCTTCTTCTATTGCTCCGACGTCTCGGTTTTATAGTAAACGAGGAGAAGTCGGATCTGGTGCCGTCCAAATCATTCACTCATCTGGGAATGAGCTTCGAGACGCACAACAATCTCGTTCGTCTGCCGTTAACCAGAGCGAAATTAGTCAGTTGTTACGCTCGCTATTGTCTGCACGCAGACAAAGTCACGGCGAGAGAATTTATGAGACTGATAGGTCTGTGCGGAGCCGCCGCGGATCTCATTCCGATGGGGCGGTTACGCACACGTCCTCTTCAAATTTTCCTGACTCAGAATTGGAGTGTGAAAATTCATTCGCTTGATGTAGACGTTCTCTTGTCAGATCAAGTGAAACAAGAGATTCAGACTTGGGCAAACATTCAGTGGTTAACTCAAGGAGTTCCGCTGCAGTTGCCGGATCCGAGTTTTACCGTTATGACGGATGCCAGTCAAACAGGTTGGGGTGCATCATTAATCCCAACGGATTCGAGATGCCAGGGTCTTTGGGATCCGCAATTCCTGTGCAAGCACATAAACATCAAGGAAATGATGTCAATTTGGCTTGCGTTACGTCACTGGATGGACATTATTCACGATGCTCATGTCCAAATCCTATCCGACAATACGACAGTAGTGGCGTATATACGGAATCAGGGAGGCACTCATTCAGTTCCGTTGTTCAATCTAACGGAAAGAATCCTTCTGTTTGCGCTAGAACATCACGTTCTTCTTTCGGTCCGTCACATACCGGGTCGTCTGAATGTGCTAGCAGACTCCCTTTCATGAAAGGGTCGCTTGTTGTCGTCGGAGTGGACTCTCAACAAACAAGTATTCAATCAGATTTGCTACCAATGGGAACGGCCAATGATAGACTTATTTGCGACACATCTCAACAATCAGTTGCAGACGTATGTGTCTCCGTGTCCGGATCCAAGAGCATTTGCAGTAGACGCTCTGTCGATCCCTTGGGACGGAATGATAGGATATGCGTATCCTCCAGCGCCGTTAATTCAACAAGTATTGCTAAAGATAAAACAATCTCAATGCAAGATTCTGTTGGTAGCATCTCTGTCGCCACAGAGACCGTGGATAAATCTACTCAGGTGTCTGTTGTGGGACCTACCGCAGAAGCTTCCTCCACGGGAGGATCTTCTTTCGCAGGGGAAATCGCGCCAACTCCATCACAACCCGCAAGGTCTCAACCTTCACGTTTTTCCGTTGTGCGGTCCTTCTTGCATGGCAAGCACTTTACAGGACGAGCAGTGGATGCGATTTCTAACTGTAGGACCACCTCCTCTTCGCTAAACTATGCGGCTAAGTGGAAGGTTTTTCGTCGTTGGTGTAGGGATCATTCTGTAGATATATTCGATCCCTCTATACCAGACATTGCAAACTTTCTAGTATACTTGTTTGACGAAATCAAACTGCAGCCTGTTACTATAAAGGGTTATAGATCTATGTTATCAGATACCTATGCACATCATGATAGTTTACAAATTGGATCTAATGTCTCTTTATCGAAGTTGGTTAGAAACTTTTCGATAAATAGACCCAGAACTCTTAGATTAATTCCTAAGTGGAATTTAGCTTGGGTTCTTCTTAAATTGAAGGAAAAGCCATTTGAACCTCTTGGGACAGTAGATTTCAAATTCTTATCTTATAAGACAGCTTTTCTCTTAGCTTTCTCTTCTGCTAGAAGAGTCAGTGAGCTTCATGCACTATCGGTGGATGATTCTCATTATCGTAGTGTTGGGAACACTATCACCTTCACTACTAATGTGGGTTTTTTAGCTAAGAATCAGGCTCCTAATAAATATCCGGAACCTATTGTTATTAAGGCTCTTCCGTCTTCAGACGGGCGTAGGCCTTTACTCTGTCCTGTTAGAGCATTACGTATCTATAAACAGTGATCTTAGTTTATCAGAAAGGGACGGAAACATTTCTTTCTGCCTTTGATGCCTAATAGAAAGGACATTTCAGTCCATTCTATTGCTAGATGGATTCAGTTAACTATCCGTACTGCTTATGAAGATTTATCTTCTTCTCAGCAGTCTGTGCTTAAGATTTCTGCTCATGAAGTAAGAGCTCTTTCTACTTCCTGGGCTTATGCTAATAGTGTTGCTATTACAGATTTAATGAAGGCTGCTTATTGGTCTCAGCCATCCACATTTACGAATTTTTATCTCAGAAATATTGAGTCCATTTCTGAAGACCTGCATTGTTTAGGTCCGTTATCTGTTGCTCAGAATGTCGTCCACTAAACAGTTGCAACTATAGTTATGCAGGCTTTCTGTTCCGGCAGTGACTCCGTCCGGCTGCCCTCTTCGCTCTGGGCTATTTGACCCAGGGCAAGGGGAAGGAGGGGGGGGGGGGGGCGGGTGTTCCCTTAGGTCACCTGCTTTATAGTGAAAAGCAAGGGAATGCCTCCTCCAAGTCAGTATTTCTGAGTCGCTTCCGGGATGGTTTTAAAGTGTAATATTAATGTTAAATTTCATTCATGTCTTATTTTTAAAGTGTAGCTCGGTGTGAAGCATTTGTATATGTCAAGTGTCAAACGGGCTTTAATATACAATACTCGGACACTTTTAAATGATTATAAAGAGTCTCAATTCTCTGGACTACTTTATTTATTGGCTTGCTTTAAAAATAATTAGTATAAGGGTTATACTGGATGTTAATAGAGAACATGAATGTTATTGTGCTCAATTATTAAGGGTAGTGTATCTTTCTAATTTAATATTAAATAAGAAAGATACATGTAAAGCCTAATACTCCTTTTCTCCTTAAGGGGTTACCTCTTTACTATATAGTTGAGCTTATTGGATTTTCCTCTATGTCCTAGGCCCTCCAGCCTGTTTACTATTCAGCTAAGTCTGGGTCATTGGTACAGTATAAAAATGTTAAAAAATTTATAGTAATTTATATATTTTTTATACTTACCAATGACCCAGACGGGGATGGCCCTCCCTGGAGTTGGGAACTCTTGCCTCCCCGCTGAGTACATAGCGCTGACCAGGCACTGCCAGTGAGAATGATAATTGGTGCCAATTTCGGGACGTCTGCGTCACTGCGCATGCGCAGTAGAGGCGTAGTATGGAGGTCCTTTAGGACATGATTTCTTTTTGTTTTGGATGCAAATTTGGGGGATTGGGGGGCAAAATTTGTGTTTGGCCCTGGTTTTGTTAGAGTTAGCACCAGCTAAGTCTGGGTCATTGGTAAGTATAAAAAATATATAAATTACTATAAATTTTTTAACTTTTCGCCTGAATTATGGCCCCAGTTGGACTTATTCGTCAAATATTTGGTTCCGGATGATAACTTTAGTATTTGTTTTCCGATCGGCTCCAAATGTGGTATGTGGTTTAATCACAACAAAATACAGGTCAAGTTCGAATATGGGGTCGGTCTGAACAATTTTTGCCTGAATTATGGCCCCTGTTGGACTTAGAATTCATCAAATATTTGGTTTCCGGATGATAACTTTAGTATTTGTTTTCCGATCGGCTCCAAACTTGGTATGTGGTTTAATCACAACAAAATACAGGTCAAGTTCGAATATGGGGTCGGTCTGAACAATTTTTGCCTGAATTATGGCCCCTGTTGGACTTAGAATTCTTCGTCAAATATTTGGTTTCCGGGTGATAACTTTGGTATTTGTTTTTCGATTGGCTTCAAACTTGTTAGTCTTTTTCTCAAATGACTGAAAAATTTAGTCATTTCACAAAATCACTGATTTCAAAGTCTGACCGTAACATATATATATATGCCAGTATAAATTTCTCGCACTCTAAAAAAATTGCAAATGTGTTAAAATGGTACAATTTGAACAGTTCACGGGCATATGATGCAATGCCCCGCGGTGCTCATGTTTAAAATGTAATTTTTACACAGGTTTATTACCAGACATGTAACTAAAAAATGAAATCAAAACATATAAATTTTTTTGTTCATTTTAGAAACAGGAGACTCTATGCTCCAGTGGTAGGTAAGTGGGGATGGTGGGAAAATTCTGCTT
The DNA here is from genome assembly GCA_031216915.1 of Pictodentalium vernedei. Lineage (NCBI taxonomy): Eukaryota > Metazoa > Mollusca > Scaphopoda > Dentaliida > Dentaliidae > Pictodentalium > Pictodentalium vernedei. The sequence continues at coordinate 275,753,882 of CM062291.1, forward strand.
TTGAGGCTGCTGGGTGGTTGAAAATGACTGGTTTTGGCATTTTTCATGCAGTTTTGCAGGTTGAACTCTTGTCTTTGACAATAAATTATTCCACCCACATTCAGATTTTTTTTTTCTACTTAGATAATGTTATATGTTTTTTGTGGATTTGGGAAATGTAAAACATGTTATGGGTTAGATAACTAAGTTACAGAATATTTGCATTTGAAGAGAGTGCATGTCATGTCATTTTTGGAAAAAACTTTGGAGCGAAACCTAAGTTTCTCAATAATTTCATTAGCACACCCTACAGGCCCCATTTCTCACCCAATCTTTTTGGGATTTCACAATTTCCTTTGGTGTTATATCCAGATAGGAGCTACCAGATTTTTCTGAATTTTGTTCAAAAACATGGGGCCACCATCGACTTTTTGGATTTGGCATATAAATTGTCAACAATTCCATCAGTACACCATACAGCTCATATCCGTCACGCTGACAAAGTCATGAGGGGGATATTGAAATGGTGTCCATCCTTCTGTCCTTCCATCACAAACTTTGTCCGGTTAACTCCTCCTACAGTTTTCAGTGGATTTTTATGAATCTTGGTCTGAAGTATCCATATCAGGTATGCATGTGGACAGGAATTTTCAATGCAAAGGCCCTTGGAAATTGCAAAATTTCCATCACAAAGACTTGTCTGCTTAACTCCTCCTACATTTTTTTTTGGATTTTTATGAAACTTGGTCTGAAGTATCAGTATCAAGTGTAGATATGCATGTGGTCAGGACTTTTCGATGGGATGAATTTTGCATGGTTATGGCCCTTGAAAATGGCAAAATTTTCATGCTGTCCACTTAACTCCTCCATTTGTTATTGAATTTTTAAAAAATTTGGTCTGAAGTATCAGTATCATGTGTGGAAGTGGATGAGGTCAGGAATTTTCCATGCCACAAATTTTGCAGCCCTTGGAAATAGCAAAATTTCCATCACAAAGGCTTGTCCGCTTAACTCCTCCTACATTTTTTAGTGGATTTTTACGAAATTTGGTCTGAAGTATCAGTATCAAGTGTACATGTGCATGTGGTCAGAAATGTTTGATGCGACAAATTTTGCGTGGTTACGGCCCTTCGAAATAGCAAAATTTCCATCACAAATGCTTGTCTGCTTAACTCCTGCATTTTTTATTGGAATTTCACAAAACTTAGTGTGCAGTATGAGTATGATGTGTACATGTGCCCATGGAAAGGAAGTTTCGATTCGAATAATTTTTCCAGGGTTATAGCCCTTGTCGACTTTGAATTTACCAAAATTGCAGGTTTTTGGAAGATATCTTCAGTTGTGATTAAAGAAATTAAATGATATTTGGTCAGTGACGTTATTGGGTATGAATACATGTCCAGGTAGATAATTAGATTGGTCTGCATCTTTTTACCAGATTTATGGCCCTTTCTGTCCTTAGAATTGTTCTGAATTTCAGTAAAATTTCATGTTTTTGGAGGATATCTTCAGTTGCGAGAAAAGAAATAAATGATATTTATTGAGTGACATTATTGGTTATGAAGACATGTCCAGGTTGATAATGAGATTAGTCTGCATATTTATACCCCCTCCACCCCCCCACCCCCAAGTTGTGTGTGGGGGGGGGGGGGGGGGGGTACTGGAATCATCTTGTCTGTTCGTCCATCTTTCCATCCATCTGTCTGTCTGTTCAGGCTTAGCAGAGATACATTGTGGGGTTTACAATTTAGGGTCAATGGTAGTTGTGGGGTTGGGTTAGTACAGTGGCCACTTGTGGGGTTATTTTTTGCAGTGTGGGGTTAATTTTTTCACCTTGTGGAGTTAGGGTTTAACATTGGAAAACCCCCCACAAGTAAGAACGTGTAAGATTATAGTTCCGGTGAGATTATTTTTTCCACAGTTATTCCCCTTTTCAACTAGAAATAGCAGGCCTAGAATTTTGTCCGGAGATTTTCTCAGATGTTTATGTGTTGATTCCTTTGAAACTTGGTATGGCTGTTTTCTACCATGGGAACCTGTGCACCTGCGATTAAAGTTTTGATCGAACCTTTTTTTGCCAGAGTATCTCCCCTTTTCATTTTCGAATGCGCAAATTTTGTACGGAGATTTTCTCAAAAGTTCATGGGACAATTCCTTTGAAACTTGGTATGCATGTTCACAAGCCTAAGAGCTGTGAGCTTGCAATTATAGTTGTGATCAGACTTTTTCGGTCAGAGTTATGCCTCTTTTTGTCTTAGAATGCGTGAATTTTGTCCGGAGATTTTCTCAGATGTTTACTGGTTGATTCATTTGAAACTTGGTACAGATGTTCACACCCGTGGGAACCTGTGCACCTGTGATTATAGTTTTGATTGGACCTTTTTTTACAAGAGTTATGCCCCTTTTTATGTCCCCGAGAAATTTTCTCGGGAATATTATGTTTTCAGCATGTCTGACGTCCGTCTGCTAACTATGCATTCTGTCAATTAACTAAAGTTCTACCAACCGGATCTTTACCAAACTTCATATGTGGGTTAGGTATGATAAGTGGAAGAAGCTTATTTATTTTGACAATGATATGCCAAAGGTCAAGGTCACAGTGACCTCCAATGTTAACTACACTTGAAATTGGTTTCTACACTGTAACTAAAGTTTTACAAACCGGATCTTTACCAAACTGCATATGTGAGTTAGGTATGATGAGTGGAAGAAGCTTGATGAGCCAAAGGTCAAGGTCACAGTGACCTCCAATGTTAAATACACTTGAGATTGGTTTTTGCTCTATAACTAAAGTTCTTCCAACCAGATCTTTACCAAATTTCATATGTGGGTTAGGTATGATGAGTGGACGAAGCCTATTTATTTTGGCTACGATGTGCAAGAGGTCAAGGTCACAGTGACCTCCAATGTTAAATCCACTTGAAATTGGTTTCCTCTCTATAACTAAAGCTCTGCAAGTCTGATCTTGTTTTTTGTAATTCTATTCATGATATTGCAGGAGGGGGCATATGCCATGCCTTGCATTGCTCTTGTTCATCATAGAATGCATGAATTTTGTCCAGATATTTTCTCAGATGTTTACGGGTTGATTCCCTTGCAACTTGGTATGGATGTTCACTACCATGGGAAGCTGTGCACCTGCGATTATAGTTTCGATAAGACTTTTTTTACAAGAGTTATGCCCCTTTTTTATTTTAGAATAATGGCAGCAGGGTTATGGACAAGCCCACCTGGGACAGTCACACCTCTAGTTTTACCAGAATTATTGCCCTTTCTGTACTTAGAATTCTTCTGAATTTCTGTGATGATATCTTTGTCTACATCTTTTTTCTGGTTATGGCTTTCGTCCATGCAGTTGTCTGTTCATTTATGCTTGCAGAAATTTTGTGCAGTTATGGCCCTTTGTAATAGCAAAATTTCTGTCTCAAATGCTTGGCCACTTTACTACACCTCCATTTTTCATTGGATTTTATTCCTGTCATATCATAAGTCGGCGGGGGGATATGAATGTCGTTAGACTATCTTGTTCTTATTGAAAACATAGCATATAGGAAACAATATTTAACATATTCTCAATTATCACAATTCTTGTCTTATTTCATAATCCTTAATTCATAAATATTGAACATTATACTTTTCATCAAACACTATGCACAGTCAAGTTACGCTACAGTGTCATTGACAAATTCATTTGTGACATTATTCACTGGTGTAACATTATGCAGAGTTGTAACATTATCATTTGTAACAAGCCCTACAGTGTACATTTATAAATGTATGGTTGCTCTGATGTTGTGCACACACAATGCTGTTTTGTTGGAGTTTCACCAAATAACATTGGAACCAATGATCTTCCATTTTACCATTTCACTTATAACTTAACAAGTTCAAGTTTGTCAAGTTGAGCTACAGTGTCATTGACACTGTAATGTGGGTAAGGGAGGGGGTTCTGGATTAAACACCCAAAGCAGTAAATCCTCCCGGTGAGTGGTAAAGTTTAGTAGATAGATGCACGACGATGAACAATGGGGATATGGCATCCTAAATTCAACAAACATAACTTTGCTATGAATTGCGAAAGGTGAATAATTGGAAAGGGTATGACAATGAATAGAATATAATTACAGAAAGTTTGAATTACCGATGCCGATAGTTGTAGAATTACCCCCAAAACATCGGTACTCCTAAATATAAAAAATTCACCCTCAAAATGCAAATTACTCTAGAGTGGAAAAACAATTGTTTTTAAATTAACAGGATTGCGATTAGGCCTAAAAAAATTAAAAATCTGTTTCTCAGGCCCTCACGCATGGTCCTTTTGGCTGCTGCATGCTCTCTTTTTATAACCAATTTAAACTTAAAAAAATTAAAATTAATTGGTTTATGTCTGATATTTTACCCAAGTTAAAAAAAATTGTTGAATTTGTCCCTTGAGTGCAAGAAGGCTTTGCAATGCTTTAGCATTGCAAAGCCTTCTTGCAGTCAAGGGATGAAATACACCACCACCCATGCTATTCTGTAGATTATGAGGCCTAAAACTTGAACTAAGAACATGAAATTTTGATGGCAAAGAAGTAATTACTGAAATAAAAAATAAAATAAAAAACCACTCACTCGCATGCAATTTCACAAATAATGGCCCGAGAAACAGAAGATCTACTTTGTGTGGCCTTATCTATAACAATTTAAGTTGGGATTACTTTATTCATAACAATTTAATCAACAAACTTTAACCATAACAGTTGTAGTGATTTTTTTAAAAATTAAATAATGGACCGAGTTTTGCACTTTAAATTCTGACTGAAACTATTCCAATTTCACTACATCTGCCCCTCTCTTTGAAAATGATTGTCCCAAACAGTACAAATATCACCAGTTATTTACAAATAATAATAAAAAAAATATATTTTATTTGAATGCCACAAAAACAATCTTATTGGAGTGGCAGATAACCATTCTGATCAAATGATCTCATATCCAAATCACATTGTATGATAATTCATATGAATCATGTCTATGTGAAAGTCCTGATTATACATCAAACTGTCAGATCAAGAGACTCTTTTTGTACTGGTGTAGTTGAATGTGTGAAGGACATATTAGCAGAGTTAATGTGAAAAGAACTGTCAGTCTGAGTGGCTGTTTCTCTGGTGTTTTTGGTAAAAGGGTCCTTAACCCAAAAGTCAACTAGCTGATATGTCTTACCCCCTGGTAATGACACACTCTTCCTTTCTGATGGCCAAATATCCATAAGGAACAAACCTCTTCTCTTATAACTCGCCAGATGTTTGTGCGCACTAGTCCAGGCTGCTCTCTGGATTTGTGCTTTGTGACCCTCCATGTACACACTAGCAAGCCCGAAAATAAGCAGACTGTCATCTGCAAAATGAGATCTCCAGAGGGTGTATTTAGTGATGCTACCCTGCACAGCAGGGTAACATTACTAAATATACCCTCTGTGGGCCTCAATCTAAATCAGGGTCTCAAAACTAAACAGAAAGAGGTACCCAAAGGATAAATTGATCCAGCATGGGATAGCATCATCAAATTCACCCTCTGGGGACCTCATTCTGCAAATGTCAGATTGCTTGTTTTCAGGCCTGGGCACTAGGTGCACCAGTGAACATAAACCTGGGGTCGGCTGCTAATTTCTGGTGGCAGTTGAAAGGCTCTGGCAGCTGTAAATCTTGGCAGTGGTGTGAGGTCCACAGGAACATATTCTCCAACTTGGCTGGTATCTACTTTCCCAGGATTTCTTTGAAAAGTTTGATTACTGGAAGCTTAATGAAGATGGTATGGTATTGACCTCATGTACACTGGCTAAAATAGGTCTTGAGAGAATGTCTGTGGGTGTCTCTTGTATTGTCTTGGGTCTGCTCTAATGATTATAATATAGGCTGCTCTGTACTCAGAGATGTTACAGTTGCTGGAGCTGTTGGCTTATATGGATCTCAACCGAAGCTGTCATTGCTGCTGCTGGAACCTGGCTTCCAACTGGTTCTGCTGGTTGAACTGTGGATGGGACTGCTGCCTCTTCCGATGTAAACTCGACACCCTTGAGTTCTTAAAAAAAAAAAACAATATCTGTTCAACATCATTCCATTCTCGCACTGGCCTATCCAAATTAGCAGGTATCAGTATGTCTACAGGAGATGATTGTCTTACACACAGGAGATGATTGTCTTGCACTCCCTGAAACTGATGCTGAGTTTGCCTTTAGAACGACAGGTGAATGCCACCTTGACATGTGCATGCCTTGAGATGAACTCCTCTTTACTGAACCCTTACTATTAAGCCCAGATGGTTTTGACCTTTTTCTGTCTTTGGAGCACCAATTCCTGCTCCTCCCCTCTTTGACCATCCTACTCTCTTCATTCTCTCTCAGCTCCTTTCTAATGTGCCATGCCAGGTGGTCTTTGAGGTTTGGTAGCATCTTACAGTTACCCTTCCTGGTCACGAGGTAATAAATCCAAACAGCATCTCCAACTTTGAATGCAGTCTTATTAGATTTTAGATCATAGTAAAATATTTGCCTCATGCTAGCCCTTATCATTTGTTCTTTTGCAGCCACACACATCCCTGTGTGTCCTCGGTTTTCTCAATTTCTCCAAGTTCTTGAGTAATTCTTTCAAGTGTGGACACATCTTCATATGTATCCTCTCCATCTTAAGATTCCCAACTTTTCATTATATTCGCAGAGCGCCTTCACCTTCTGTTTAATCTCAACGAGATTACCCTACAACAGGTCAATGGGTAAATTTGGCTCCCTCACAAACATCATTAATGCAGTGGAAAAACCTGTACTTTGATGCACAGATGACCAGTATGCAAAACATAACCCTAGGTAAATATTGGTCCCAATCTCTTTGATTTTTTGATAAAACATTACTTAGCATGTCACCGATTGTTCTATTAAGTCTTTCCACTAAACCTCTTATCAATATGTAAAAGGTCACACAATTTCCTAAAAAGATTTGACTTGAACTGTCACCCTTGATCTGAATGTATCTGTTCTGGAACTCCAAATCGATGAACTGATCTACTAAATTTTCTGCCACAACTTCGACTGATTGATTTTTCAGTGGGTAGGCTTCAGCCCACCTATTGAAATAATCATAAAAATGTACTTATTACCATTTCTGGTTTCAGTTAATGGGCCCATAATATCCAGTGCAATGCATTCTTATGGCAACCCTACAATGTATTGTTTCATAGCACTGCAGCTGCATGCTGCAGGCTTCCTCCTAGATAGGCACTCTTTACACCTCCCAATAAACCTGAAGACTGTATCACACTAATAAAATCTTTTCTGGACCCGGGCCCCGAACTTGTGATTCCAATATGTCCCCCAGCATGTTCACTATGAAGCATACTTATAACTTACTTTTGTCAGCATTTGGCAGAACAATCTGCCATATATCACATGCATATTGTGTATCATAATGTACTTTGTAAAGAACACCTTTCTGTACCCTCAACTGTTTCCACAAGGCCCAATAAGCCTTCTTCTCACTGCACCAGTGAGGTATGATATCTGGCAAAGGATGGTGTTCACCTGTCTCCTTCAAATTTAAGATATCACCTAAGAGGATGTCCTTTAACTGAGCTTTTCTAATTTTTGCAGAAGATTTGCTTTGAATCCAATTTTTGGATCCCTGTGTGTCCTCGGTTTTCTCAATTTCTCCAAGTTCTTGAGTAATTCTTTCAAGTGTGGAGACATCTTCATTAGCCGCTGTGTCAGTGGCTGGCCCTTTACCAATGATTTGATCAACAACTTTTGCTTCCTTCCTATTACATTGTTCACATTGACTACAGGATCTCCTTGACAACCCATCTGCATTATTATGCACTCTCCCAGCTCTATGCTGTATCTGAAAGTCATATGTGCCTAATACTTAAATCCATCGGGCCAATTGTCCCTCAAGGGTTTTTAAACTGTTGAAGCCATCTGAGAGCTCCATGATCTGTCCGCAACAAAACTTTGGACCTGAATTGGGAGTGAAGAAATTGTTTGACAACCCTTACAGCTGCCAACAACTCCTTTCTAGTTATTATTCAATAAGTTCTTTCACTCTTTGTTAATGTACGACTGTAATAGGCTACTACATGTTCACCATCTTCATGGACTTGAGAGAGAACTGCACCCATCCCACACCCATACCCACTTTCATCAGTGTCAACAATGTTTTTTACTCATGTCAAGGTATTGTAATACATGGCCCAAAATTAATTCAGCCTTTAATTTTTAGCTCAACTTTGACGTAGTCAAATTTGAGGTTATGTCATGGCCCGTCTCTCTGTCCGCCTGTCAACAATTCAATACGCCTCGGGCTAAAGGCCGTATTTATGAACCTATCTTTACAAAACTTCTTGGGTACCTTTGTTATCACCGTGGGACAAGAACAAGTGTTCTTGGGTGCAGTCCGGAATTCAAGGCCAAAAAAAAAAAAGGAATTGATTCTCAGGCACCGCCGCGTTGAAAAAAATGGCCCGCGTTGGGCCTTTTTATTTGGACCGTCATTGCAAGAAAATAGGAAACAGGGAAATTGAAAAGGGACTATTGGTTTTAAGGCCCAAAACCAACGAATAAACAGGTAAATATACACAGGCGTGTGTTAAGTGTGAGAGCCTCTGGCCTTGGCTTACATTGGGGGCGAAATTCAAGTCGCCCTTCTAAACTTCCTTGGGAGACATGGCAGTTTACTGTATTTTCTTATGTTTTATTTTTTAAAAACACACGCTTCCGCAAAAAACAGTAAACACGGTTGCTGTTAAAGTCCGTCACACGGCTATGAAAATAGCCTAAACTAGCCCAATTTTATATTTCTGAAAAGAATTGCAATGGCGTAGTCGTTCGAACAATTCGCCCCAACTGATAGCAACCAGCACAAAATGGCTATTTAAAAACAAAGTACCAGACAAAACAACGAATCACACAAGACACGCATCGAGTTAATTAGAATTTATTAAAAGTTAATCACTGTTTCAAAACAAAAAAAATGTATTGGAGACAGTTCGTCCATATCGAAATTGCTTGCGGTTACGCTCTGTTCCACTGAAAAATTGGCTGCATTGAAATTCGCCCCGCAATTTGCATTGAATGTTTTTCTTTGAAAACTTGTGAAGTTTGTTGGAAGGGGGTTAAATGTAATAAGGCTACAATAGAAATCACAGGTATTTGGATGGATAAGAATGGCAGACCTTCAAAGCACCAATCGCACGTGTCAGTGAAAGATGGTTGGCAGAAATTGTCAGTTTTCTGAACAGTGTATTATTACCCAGCGCAGCCGGGAAGGGAGACAACTGAAATGTTTTGTCATTTACCAAAGAAATTAATTAACTCAAATTGTTAATAACGCTTAATTTACGAAGGATATCGAAAACTTTTTTAACTACGCTTTTCAACTCAGTTAGGGTATTCAGAAACCATGAATGACCCAGCTTCTTATATGAACTTGAAATTTATTTTAAACACTTTAAATATTTTTTTAAAAAGAATATACCTTCTGTTACAGAAAAGAACACTCTCACCATGGGTCATACTAAAAATCAAAATAACTCACAATGATACCGAAATAATACGAGGGTGGTCAATAATATCTAGTATTCATAAAATAGTTCTGCTTTGTAAAAGTTTAAAAGTGAAGTCAGAGTTCTGTTTCTAAATACAAAAAGTGGTGATATCAGAAAATAAAGAAAAACAGTTTTAGTTTTCAATAAAATTAGTTTTATTTGTTTATCATTTTACAATATGCACTTTCCATGCTTTTCAGGTAAAAACAGACATCAGAAAGTGACTTTTGCCTCTCAATCCTTTCCCACCATCTGGAAGAAATAAAAATAAAAAATAAAAATAAAATCCTCCCTCCCTCATTGATTTGAAAAAAAAATTGCCTGAGAATCAATTGATTTTTTTTTTTGGGCCCAAGATGTCCATTTTGCACCAAAATTAGTGCAATCAGTTTTTTGTACAGAACTTCTGTATGAAAGTTCTTATTTCAATGAATGTTTTGTGTGAATGTTTAGTAACATGGAATACATCACATATAATACAGGTTTTTTTCTCATGCAGAAATTATGCAAATTAGATGAACAATGATTTATTCAATGCTACTTATACACGGTAAGTATACATGTTAATATGACTCGGGCTATGGGCTGTATTTATGAACTGATCTTCACAAAACTTCTTGGGTAACTGTATTATCACCTTAGCACGAGAACAAAAACAAGTGTTTTTGGGTGCAGTTTGAAATTTCAAGATGGCTGCCGGCCCCCAATTAGACAAACTTGGATTTATTCTGTGCTACTTATACACATTAAGTGCACATTTTAATACGGCTCTGGCTAGAGGCATCTAACTGCCACTCACCTTCACACAACCACCTGTACAGGCTACGGTCAGTATTTATGTACAGACCTTTACAATACTTTACATGTACCTTTGTTATCAGGTCATTACCTAGATGTGTGTCAAGTTGAGCTACAGTGTCATTGGCACCTTCATTTGAAAGCCCTGTTACAGTGTTCAGACCAGATGAACAAACTATTTTTTTCCATGAGTTTATGTAGGGGCTTGGCTATTGTAGTGAGCTCTTTAATAAACCTTCGTTAATAAGAACATGTGCCAAGAAAACTCTGTAATCTTTCTGGCATCTAGGTTGGGGTCAAGTTTTCACAGCTATAACTTTTTCGGGATCTGCCTCAATCCCATTTTCTAAGACTATGTGTCCTAAGAACTTAAACCTTTTCCTGAACAAGTTGCATTTCTTTGGAGATATTTTTAATCCAGCTTTTCCAATTCTGTTGAATACCTCATCTAACATCTCTTTGTGAGTGTCTAGGGTCTCAGAGAAAATTACTATGTTATCAATGTATAACAGACAGGTTGTCCACTGGAGTCCATGTAATATAAACTCCACTAATCATTCAAATGTGGACCCTCCATTACACACACCATACAGCATTCATATAAATTCATATAGTCCACAAGTTGTTGTGAATGATGTTTTGTCACAATTATCGGAGTGAACTTCTACCTGCCAGTACCCACTTTGTAAGTCAAGCGTCGAAAAGCATTTACTTCCACCTAAAGCATCGAGGGAATCATCCACACAACCAAAGTGAGTTATCTTTCTTTCTCACCAAAATGATGGGGGAAGCCCAGGGGGATTTTGAGGGTTTGATCACTCCCATGTTCAGCATGCACCATATTTCTTTTTTGGCTTCCTCCCACTGTATGAGTAGTATCCTACGGGGATTTTGTTTGACAGGTTTTGCCCCTTCTGTATCAATTCTGTGATATACCAGGTTTGTTTTCCCCAAATAATTTTTAGACTTGGCAAATACATCGCCATGTTTCAAAAGTAACTGCTTATTGGTTTCTCTAGTCGTATCATCAATATCATTTTCAATAGAGTTCGAACCACCTCTAAATATTCAGGTAGCTCTTTGCATGTCTTATTAGCTCACCTGACTGAAAGTCAGGGTGAGCTTTTCTTATCACTCTTCGTCCGTCATCTGTCGTCCTGCGTGAAGGTGGTGTTTGAGCCTCTTTCTCCTAAACCACTGGCCACATTTTAATTAAATTTCATGTAAGAAGTGGTTATATAGGGGCATTTTGATTTTTATCCAAAATAGGCTTCGGCTCATATTGAGCAGAGGTGTGGGGAAAAAATGGCCAAATTTTTTGAAAATCTTCTTCTAATGAACCACCAGTAGCAGAGACTTGATCTGTGGTATATAGAGTCCTTTTGAGGTTTAGAATCAAGATTGTTCAAGAGAAGTTTGTCGGGCATTATTTGCCTTCGTTATGGGAGGGGCCAAAATTTTGGCCATGCCTAAAATTTCTATTTTCAGAACCGTGAGGTCGATTTGAACCAAATTTGATATGAGATGATAATGGGTCATAAGTAGTTGATTGACGCGAAAAAAATTTTCTCATTGCCCCGTGGGAACCTCGAGAACTAAAAATAGGAAAAACCTTAAAACTGCCATATCTCCAAAACTACACAGCACAGAGAATTCTTATTTTGTATAAAGCTTACTTTTATCAAGTAGAATAGAATGGTTAAAAAAAATCCATATCGGTTTGATCACAAGGTACTTTTTTCAGGACTTTGAAAAAGTGCTGAGTCAGCACTTTTTAGTCCCCTACGGGAACTGTAAGGGGACTATAGGATTGCACTCCGTCCGTCTGTCCATCCGTCTGTCTGTCTGTCTGTCTGTCTGTCTGTCTGTCTGTCTGTTTTTTATGTTACCACCTCTCCCTCCAACATGCTTTAAGCTACACCTTCCATATTTGGTACATGGATAAATGGTTCTGAGGGGATGATGCACGCTCAAAATTTTTTTTTAAAACTCCAAGATGGCGGAATGGCGGCCATTTTTGTTGTGTTTTTTAAGCTTTTTTTCTCTATTTTCATGTTACCACCCCTCCCACCAACATGGTTCAAGCTACACCTTTCATATTTGGTACATGGATAAATGGTTCTGAGGGGATGATGTACGGTCAAAATTTTTTTTTAAAAATCCAAGATGCCGAAATGGCGGCCATTTTTGTTGTGTTTTTTAAGCTTTTTTTCTCTATTTTCATGTTACCACCCCTCCTACCAACATGGTTCAAGCTACACCTTTCATATTTGGTACATGGATAAATGGTTCTGAGGGGATGATGCATGCTCAAAATTTTTTTTTAAAAATCCAAGATGACGGCATGGCGGCCATTTTTGTTGTGTTTTTTAAGCTTTTTTCTCTATTTTATGTTACCACCCCTCACTCCAACATGGTTCAAGCTGCACTTTTCATATATGGTACATGGATAAAGGGGTTGTGAGGGGATTATGCACGCTCAATATTTTTTTTTTCAAAATCTAACATCTGTCTGTCTATCCATCTGACTGTCTATCCATTTGTCTGTCTTTCTGTCTGTTTTTATGTTACCACCTCTCCCCATAATATGCTTCAAGCTACACCTTTCATATTTGGTACATGGATAAATGGTTCTGAGGGGATGATGCACAGTCAATATTTATTTTTCAAAATCCAAGATGGCAGAATGGTGGCCATTTTTGTTGTGTTTTTTAAGCTTTTTTCTCTATTTTATGTTACCACCCCTCCCTCCAACATGGTTCAAGCTACGCCTTTCATATATGGTACATGGATAAAGGGTTGTGAGGGGATTATGCACGCTCAATATTTTTTTTTCAAAATCCAAGATACTTATATACTCTAGTGTCTTTTGTGACAAAAACACCTTATGTCACAAAAGCGCCGTAGGGGACTAATACCACCTCGGTTGTCAAACACTTGTTAACACTGTAGGCAATGAGAAAAAGATTAAAAAATCTTCTTCTCCAGATCCAGCAGGCAGAATCTTTTGATATTTGGTATGCAACATTGTAGTGTGGATCTGATTCAAGTTTGTTCAAATCGGCCCCCTGGGTTCGTATTTGGGCTCAGTATAGGAGCCCGATTTCGAACTTAAAGCATTTCAGGTAAATTTCTTAAAAAATCTTCTTCTCCAGATCCAGCTGGCAGAATCTTTTGATATTTGGTATGCAACATTGTGGGGTGGATCTGATTCAAGTTTGTTCAAATCAGCCCCCTGGGTTCATATTTGGGCTCGGTATAGGAGCCCAATTTGAACTTAGTGCATTTCAGGCAAATTTCTTAAAAAATCTTCTTCTCCAGATCCAGCAGGTAGAATCTTTTGATATTTGGTATGCAACATTGTGGGGTGGGTCTGATTCAAGTTTGTTCAAATCGGCCCCCTGGATTCACATTTGGGCTCAGTATAGAAGCCCAAATTCGAACTTAATGCATTTCAGGCAAATTTCTTAAAAAATTTTCTCCAGATTCAGCAGGCAGAATCTTTTGATATTTGGTATGCAACATTGTGGGGTGGATCTGATTCAAGTTTGTTCAAATCAGCTCCCGGGTTCATATTTGGGCTCAGTATAGGAGCCCAAATTTGAACTTCGTGCATTTCAGGCAAATTTCTTTAAAAATCTTCTTCTCAAGATCCAGCAGGCAGAATCTTTTGATATTTGGTATGCAACATTGTGGGGTGGATCTGATTCAAGTTTGTTCAAATCGGCCCCCTGGGTTCATATTTGGGCTCGGTATAGGAGCCCAATTTGAACTTAGTGCATTTCAGGCAAATTTCTTAAAAAATCTTCTTCTCCAGATCCAGCAGGTAGAATCTTTTGATATTTGGTATGCAACATTGTGGGGTGGGTCTGATTCAAGTTTGTTCAAATCGGCCCCCTGGATTCACATTTGGGCTCAGTATAGAAGCCCAAATTCGAACTTAATGCATTTCAGGCAAATTTCTTAAAAAATCTTCTCCAGATTCAGCAGGCAGAATCTTTTGATATTTGGTATGCAACATTGTGGGGTGGATCTGATTCAAGTTTGTTCAAATCAGCTCCCGGGTTCATATTTGGGCTCAGTATAGGAGCCCAAATTTGAACTTAGTGCATTTCAGGCAAATTTCTTTAAAAATCTTCTTCTCAAGATCCAGCAGGCAGAATCTTATGATATTGGGTATGCACCAATTAGGGGAAGGGGGGGGGGGGGGGATTTAAGTTTGTTCAAGACAAGTCCCTGGGTTCATATTTGGGCTCAATGTGGTAGCCCGAATTATAACTTAGTTCAAAATGAGGAATATTCTTTAAAAATCTTCTTCTTCAGAAGTTTGTTAAAGCCAAGCCCCTGGGTCCATATTTGGGCTCCCTGTGGGAGCCCGAATTATAACTTAGTCAATATGAGGAATTTTTCTTTAAAAATCTTCTTCTTCAGATTCAGCAGTTGGAATGTTTTGATATTTGGCATGCAGCATCCTTCGGGAGTGAGATTCAAGTTTGTTCAAGCCAAGTCCCTGGGCTCACTGTGGGAGCCTGAATGTTAACTTAGTTCAAAATGAGGAATTTTCTTTAAAAATCTTCTTCAGATCCAGCAGATGAATGCTTTTGATATTTGGTATGCAGCATCCTTAGGGGTGTAAGATTCAAGTTTGTTCAAGCCATGTCCCTAGTTCCCTAAAATTTGTCTCTCATGATTTCATTCCTTTGTAGTGTTGATGAACCATGTCTAACTGAATGTGACCTCAAATACTTCTTTGAACCACTTTGGTCGGTGAACGCTTAAGGCTCCTTGGGGCCTCTTGTTAACTTTTTAGACTTACATAGTTTTTTGTTTTTTTTCAGACTCTTCTGAGAGTGTTGACATAAATAAACAGCCATTTCCAACGTTGCAGCAGGTCTTGCAGAATGTTGATGAGTCACTTGGATTTGATATAGAAATTAAATATCCACTTAAGATGCAGGTATGAAGTTAACAGGATGAGTACTGTAATAGTTTAGAATGAGAATTATCTGCTTTGGTTTGAATTCTTGGTATGTTAGGCCCCACAAAGTAGACCTTCTGTTTCTCAGACCATTATTGTAAAATTGCATGCAGCCAAGTTTTTTTTATACCCCCAGTGGGTGTATGTAGGATTCGCCTTGTCTGTCCATCCATCCTTCCATCTGTTGTCCATCCATCCATCTGTCCATCCCGAAATTCAATCATGAATAACTTGGTTGGTTGAGTGACTTGATATTTGGTATGCAAGTGTATCCTATTGCTGTATACCCATAGTGAAATGCAGGTGTCGTTCGAGTTTTTATTGCCAGAGTCATTGCCATTTGTGGACTTAGAATTTGTCCACCTTGAAATTACTTCATGAATAACTTGTAGAGTACTCAATGGAATGACCTCATATTTGATGTGCAGCTCTTATCTTATTGATGCCTACCCTCAGTATAAGGTTCGTCCGTCTGTCTATCTGTCAGATTGTCCATCCATCCATCCATCCATCCATCCATCCATCCATCCATCCATCCATCCATCCATCCATCCATCATCCATCCATCCATCCATCCATCCATCCATCCATCCATCCATCCATCCATCCGACTGTCCATCCATCTGTTCATCCCAAAATTCAGTCATGGATAACTTGTAAAGTACTAGGTTGTGTGACTTGATATTTGGTGTCCAAGTGTATCCTATTGCTGTATACCTATAGTGAAATGCAGGTATCGTTTGAGATTTTATTGCCAGAGTCATTGCTCTTTATGGACTTAGAATTTGTATATACCCAAAAACTGTATCACCTATAGTCAGGCTTGCATTGTTAAATATGTGGGAGTATCTTTTTGTGACAGCGTATGGTGAGACTTTATTTTCCTTTCAATTTCTGAGTATCAAAATGAAGCACCTATACAATGTGCTAACATATTTTTAAAAATCGACTTGATAGCGATCTTTATTTGGGGTTGGCCTGTACATTGCAGGGGTATTTCGTTAGTTGTGCTTACAAACAGGTCTAGTTTATTTTTTATTTCTGTAATTATTTCTTTGGGACCAAAAGTTCATGTTCTTGATTTATGTTTTAGGCCTCATAATCTATGGAATAGCATGGGTGGTGATGTATTTCGTCCCTTGAGATCAAGAAGGCTTTGCAGTGCTAAAGCATTGCAAAGCCTTCTTGCACTCAAGGGATAAATTTATCAATTTTTTCTACTTGGATAAAATATCACACATAAACAATTTAATTTTTATTTTATTTAAGTTTACATTGGTTATAAAAATAGAGCATGTGACAGCCAAAAGGACCATGCAGGAGAGCCTGAGAAAGAGATTTTTAATTTTCTTAAGCCTTATCTGGCCTTTAATTTCCTAATAATAGCGATAGTAAACTCTGTGCCCAAATAATGGAATTGTGCCGAAATTATGGGATGATTAAATTTTGTTTTCAAGTCTTGCAGTGTTTTGGCCATATATAATTTGGTTAAGTTTTCCTGATGCATGCAATATAGTTTAGGGCTTATCTGTGGACTCAAACGATGCAACAGATAAATAGGTTGAAGAAAAAACTTCACAAAGTTTGCCAAGGAAAAGTAATCTGCAAATATGACACTGTCGACAGTAATTGCTTTTCACTGGAAAACACTGTATGAGTATTATACGAAGCTTGAGATCTAATATATTCATCATTTGGCAATGTCTGTTAAATGAAATGCATAATTTACATTTAAATAGGATTTTGACTTCACAGTGGAAAACTATGAAACCTCAAGTAAACTTGAACTCAAGGAGGTAAACCAGTAATAACGATGATGACCTATGAGAAGAGGCTGTAAACTATGACTCGGTTGGGGGAAAATGTGAAAAGCATATGAAAACAAAGAACCAATGCTTTTTCTCTCCTTCAATTCCCCCATCACCACCACCACCACAATACAGTGGATCTGTATTTGCTGTTGTTCCCAAATTGGCCGAATCTAAAGGTGTGATATTATTCATATTTTTAGTTCACCTGAATGAAAGTCATGGTGAGCTTTACTGATCCCACTCTTCGTCCACCATTCGTTATAAAGGTGGTGTTTGAGTGTTTTTATCAAAAACTTCTGCACCGATTCCAATGAAATTTCATGGGAATGATGGTCATGGTGGTGCATTCTAATTTTGTTCAAATCAATGTGCTTCCCTTTGGGGATGGAGAGAGTGTGGGAGAAAATTTCATAAATGTGTCACATGTGTTCAGTGTTGTCTTTACACCGTGATCGTCCAGTGTGAAACCCAGACAATAGTT
The DNA here is from genome assembly GCA_031216915.1 of Pictodentalium vernedei. NCBI lineage: Eukaryota > Metazoa > Mollusca > Scaphopoda > Dentaliida > Dentaliidae > Pictodentalium > Pictodentalium vernedei. Next base: position 275,771,502 of record CM062291.1, read on the forward strand.
CAAGCATCTGCCTATTACAAGTAATTTCACACAAGAGCAGTCATTATTGTTTGCACTTCATGGGTACATTTGCTGATTTTCCAATGACTCTACATGAACGACAGAAACAATGAATCAGAGAACACAAATTTTTGTTAACCTTCAATTTATTTGATTGGCAATATATCCTGAGTCAAAAAAGAAGTATAATAAACTTTGAGGAGCAATTTTTTTAGTATTATTGACTTTAATCCCAAACAAATTTCTTGTAAAGCGCCATGGAACTTTTTATTATTGTGAAATGAGCGCTATATAAATATCTATTATTATTATTATTATTATTATTTAAATGCATATTTAAAGTCTAGCTGTATGAATTTGCATAATTTCATGTTCTTACTGTTGCCAGCGTCACATCAGCACGTCGCAATTCAGACACGTGAAATGAAAAGTTCACACATGCAGTCAACAGCGTGTATGTCCACCATTTGCCTCTTGGAGGCAAGACATCGACGACACATGGACCTGATAAGTCCCTGGATGTCACCCTGTGGTATTGCGTTCCACTCCTGCTTTAGAACATTACTTAAATTGCCTAACATCTGAAGGTCCAATTGATCCCAAAGATGCTCGATTGGCAACAAATCTGGCGAAAGTGGGGGCCAGGGAAGAAGTTTGATGCTCTGCTCTTGAAGAAAGTCATGTCAGATACGCGCCACATGACATCAAGCATTGTCTGGCTGGAATAACTGCAATCCGACGTTAGTGTTGAACAACAGGATAACAACAGCGTTAAGAATTTCATCCCTATATCGCTGTCCATTCAGATCACTATCGATGAAGATCAACTGCATTTGATGGTGCAAGGAAATTTCTGCCCAAACCATTACACTAGCCCCCACCAAAATGCTTGCATTCCCGGACGCAAGCATCAGAAAACCGTTCTCCTCATTAGCAATACACTCTTGCCCTACTATCAGTGCGTGGTAGACAAAATCGTGATTCATCACTAAAAAGAACTGTGCTCTAATGCTGCTGAATCCAGCGAACACGCTGACGAACCCATTCCATTCTGATGGTACGGTGACATTGGGTATGGATGCCTACTTCAGATGTTGTGTTCAGCGAGTCTGTTGCGGATAGTTTGTGCATTGATTCTATTGTTAGTTCTACCAGGAGTAATTGCTGCTGCCCTCATTGACAGAAGGAAGCGATCCTGCAAGTGAGATGTCCTGATGTGTCGGTCTTGTGCAGGGGCCGTAACTCTTGCTCGACCTGAACACGGACGGTTGGCAGTAGATCCAGTGGTTCTATACCTTCCAATGAGACGGGAAATAGTGGCCACAGTGACTCCAAACTCAGCAACAAGCTCATCTGGATGCATCCCAGCCTCATGCATACCAATGGCATGCAACCTCTGATATTTTTATACTGTACCAATGACCCAGACTTAGCTGGTGCTAACTCCACAAAAACCAGGGCCAAACACAAATTTTGCCCCCCAATCCCCAAAATTTGCATCCAAAACAAAAAGAAATCATGTCCTAAAGGACCTCCATAGTACGACTCTACTGCGCATGCGCAGTGACGCAGTCGTCCCGAAATTGGCGCCAAATATCATTCTCTGTTTGGCCCTTCATCAGTCAACATCTCACTGATCTTTGTGCTTGTAAATCTCAGTTTAAAGGATGCCAGACACGTAATTCTTGGAGAAAATGTGATTCTAAGGAGGATAGAAGGAGGAGAGGAAAAAAGAAGTGGCAAAAAATAATCAGGGCTGTACTTAAAATTTTTTGTTGAAATTATGTTAAGTTGCCTATTTTCGAGGCAAACGCCTCTTGTTGTCATTCTTGCTAATTGTTGCACTGCTTATTCAGTGTTTCCTCTCCCCTAACCTTCTAAAGTCCCCCCTTGCAATTCTCCCATGCTTTTGGCATATTTTTGAGAAGTTTCATTTCTAAAAATTCCCTGGGAGAGTTGCTTGGTTACAGAATGTTTTCTGTTATTTTCCCCATAGTTACGTTTTCACCCATGGGTGTATAACGTTTGTGTTCTGCATCTTCTATCTGATGTTCTGCAGATTCTCCCCTGGGAGTCTCTGTTTTGCATCAGATAGAGTGTAATTGATGACTGATTCCGGGCCAGTTTTTTCAGTGCCTGGAGTCATGTTTTCTTCTGTGTTTACACTGTTTGTTTTCATTGGCAACAGCCTTTTTTGAGGGGGGCTGTTTGCCTTTGAGGTAGTTTATCTCATTATAAGATACATTTATATTATCCGAAAGTGTCTCATTAATTATTTTATATAATTTTAAAATTTTTGACCACACTTTGCCATCGGATCCATCGGGGCTCAACGTTACTTTTCAGCAACTTGGGCTTCTCTGAAAAAATATTTTTTCAAAATTATTTTGTTTTGCAATTGTTTTTTCATTTATTAATGGATCATGTTATTATGTATCTTTGTGTCAGGGGTTTTTGCGAGTAACTAGGACTTATTGTTGTTCTTTCACAATGAAGGGAACTTGTTCAAATTGTAATAGGAAGAAATCTTCCTCTGACTTTCATGATTATTGCATTAATTGTAGTCAGTGTTCTCGCATTAATCCCTGTCCTGTATGTGAACATTGGGATGAGAAACATTGGAAACGTGTGTCACGATATGTTGTTTCTGGAGAAAGAGCGATGCCGGCTCTTTCTCCACAAGGTCACTCTACTCTCTCAGTTTCTATTTCAGAGGAACCAGAACAGGGTGATGTTTCCATGTTATCTTCTTCAAGTGTGCGTCCGTCGTCACAATTAAATACAGAGCTAGCGGCAAAAGTGCTCATGGAGATTAGACAAATGTCGTCCGCTAGCTCGCCCGGTGTAGCGTCCATTCACCGAATGGTTCGGCAGCCGGGTTCGTCCGATGCGGTCCAAGAGGAAATTTTGGGTGATGCGAGCACTATAAAAATAATAGATGCACACCCAGTGACGGCGGATAGTGAACGAGAACGGAGGAAGCCTTTTAGTCCGGTTCCTAGCTCGTCCAGGTCCAGCCGGGCCGCGAGCGAGAGAGGCCCCTCTCTCGTACAACAACATCTGGGACCAGATGTTGTGGTACAAAATGTGTCTTTAGCGGAGCATACGTCCGTCGCTCGGGACGCTCCGTTGTATAAGCAGTCCGCAGAGACTGTTAAGGCTTCCTCTTCTCGCCGGCGCACACGACCGCACCTTGGCTGCGTGACCTCCGATATTTTGCCAGCTTCGCCGATGAAGGATTATTCGGCGACCAGGTCACACCATCCGGCAGCCAGGGATTCGAGACCGATGGACTCCGGACGTTCGCATAGGAAAAGTATGCAGGAGCCATCTGATGCGGAGCTGCCCTCGGCAAAGCAGCGAAAGACCGCTCCTCTGCAGGTCTCGACGTCGGACATTCTAGTGCAGATAGCACAGCTTATCGCAGCATCCCAGCAGCCGACAGAGACGGTGTCGGATCGAGAATTATCCGACGGCGCTGGGTCGGTACGCTCCGCCGAAGCATCGGCGGCGGACGACCGGGAACATCGGGAGGTCCGACCGGATGGTGAAAGGGATACGGATGAATTGGAGCTATCCCTTTCGGAACAACACAAAGCTGCCGTAGACTTCATCCGGCACTTTCTTCCTCAAGTTGTTCCGTCGGGCCAGACTGCTGCGCTTCCGGACAGGAGAATTATAGCGTCATTGGACTCTGATTTTTTCGAGCGGTTCAGGGACATCGCTCCCGAGTTTCCGTCGCAGTCCAATAATGTTGCAAGAACATTTGAATTATTGAACGACGCTATTTTTAAACTTGCTTCCAGGACAGGGAAAGCAGGCTTCTTGTCCGCAAATACTCTCAACCTGCCTTTCATTAATGCAAGGAATAAATTCGACACGGCAGGTCAGGGTATACCGAGAGTTCCTCTGCGTATGGACGACGAGGCGGAAGACTTAGAGCTATCATTACCGTCGTCAGCTTCTATTCCAACCGCAGTGTTGGAAACAGCTATTGCGTCTAACAGAGCCAATTTAGATGCCTTATCTTACGCAGATCACCTTACGAAGGCGTTATCACTGCGTCTTCAAGGGGAAGAGTTTCAGGATATACAATCCTCCTTAAGACTTCTTTCAAGGGCAGTAGCTTATTCCACGTGTAACTCCGCCCTTTCAGTGGCAAATTTGGAGTTGGTTAGACGTGACGCAGCCCTGTCTACATCCACACTAGTGGATTCTAAGGTGAAGAACTCTCTTAGAGTCGCTTCGGTCTCAGGAGATCTTCTCTTTGACGGCAAGCTTTCCGCTATTTATGATAATATTAAAAAGAAAGCTAGTGATTCTCTGTTGTTCAGATCCGCTCCTAAAAGGTCGGATACAGCAGACACGAATAAGGCGGGCACTTCTGGGTCTTATCCGCCCAAGAGAGGTGCCTATAGAGGTTCCGGTGCGTCCTCTAGCTCTTATTCGAGAGACCGTCAGGATAGCGACTCTCGTTCGGGACGTCCTTCAGGCCGGGACAATCGGTCGGACGCCCCGAGGTCGACGAGGCGAGGTGCGGGTCGTGGAAGACGTGGTTTCTCCTACCGCAGGCCTCGCAGATCCAGGAGGTGATGGCTCAAACCTCTATCGCGTTCCGGTTGGCGGAAGGTTGTCGAGTTTTTCTCAAGAGTGGGCGTCGATTACGGACGACCCGTGGGTGAGAGGAGTGACTTCGGAAGGTCTAAAGATATCCTTCAAACGAAAGCCTCCTTTAACTCGAAGTCCAAAGTGGACTCATCTTCCGTCAAACCCTCAGAAAAGAGACGCTCTGCTATCAGAGGTGCAGTCTCTTTTAATGAAGAACGCGGTAGAGGTCGTAGAAAACCAGGAATCGCTGGGATTCTACAGCCATCTGTTTCTGGTTCCGAAACCAGACGGCTCGTTCCGTCCAGTCATAGATTTGAGCTGGATAAACAAGCTGATCGTCGCTCCGAAGTTTTATATGGAGACGATTCGATCGGTCAGAGCGAGTATTCGGGTGAACGATTATGCAACGAGCATAGATCTCAAAGATGCGTACTTTCACGTCATGGTACATCCGACATTCCGAAAGTATCTACGCTTCGCAGTCCTAGGAGTGGTGTATCAGTTCCGGGCCATGTGCTTCGGATTGAATCTAGCACCCTGGGCTTTCACTCGGGTAATGAACTCGGTAATGATCTACTTCCGAGCTCATTCGTCTGCGGTAACGTCGGCCTACCTGGACGACATTCTTCAGAGGTACGGCAACGAGTTAACGCTTCAGAACGATGTTCAGAATCTTCTTCTATTGCTCCGACGTCTCGGTTTCATAGTAAACGAGGAGAAGTCGGATCTGGTGCCGTCCAAGTCATTCACTCATCTGGGAATGAGCTTCGAGATGCACAACAATCTCGTTCGTCTGCCGTTAACCAGAGCGAAATTAGTCAGTTGTTACGCTCGCTATTGTCTAAATACAGACAAAGTCACAGCGAGAGAATTTATGAGACTGATAGGTCTGTGCGGAGCCGCCGCGGATCTCATTCCGATGGGACGGCTACGCACACGGCCTCTTCAAATTTTCCTGACTCAGAATTGGAGTGTGAAAATTCATTCGCTCGATGTAGACGTTCTCTTGTCAGATCAAGTGAAACAAGAGATTCAGACTTGGGCAAACATTCAGTGGTTAACTCAAGGAGTTCCGCTGCAGTTGCCGGATCCGAGTTTTACCATTATGACGGATGCCAGTCAAACAGGTTGGGGTGCATCATTAATCCCAACGGATTCGAGATGCCAGGGTCTTTGGGATCCGCAATTCCTGTGCAAGCACATAAACATCAAGGAAATGATGTCAATTTGGCTTGCGTTACGTCACTGGATGGACATTATTCACGATGCTCATGTCCAAATCCTATCCGACAATACGACTGTAGTGGCGTATATACGGAATCAGGGAGGCACTCATTCAGTTCCGTTGTTCAATCTAACGGAAAGAATCCTTCTGTTTGCGTTGGAACATCACGTTCTTCTTTCGGTCCGTCACATACCGGGTCGTCTGAATGTGTTAGCAGACTCCCTTTCACGAAAGGGTCGCTTGTTGCCGTCGGAGTGGACTCTCAACAAACAAGTATTCAATCAGATTTGCTACCAATGGGAACGGCCAATGATAGACTTATTTGCGACACATCTCAACAATCAGTTGCAGACGTATGTGTCCCCGTGTCCGGATCCAAGAGCATTTGCAGTAGACGCTCTATCGATCCCTTGGGACGGAATGATAGGATATGCGTATCCTCCAGCGCCGTTAATTCAACAAGTATTGCTAAAGATAAAACAATCTCAATGCAAGATTCTGTTGGTAGCATCTCTGTCGCCACAGAGACCGTGGATAAATCTACTCAGGTGTCTGTTGTGGGACCTACCGCGGAAGCTCCCTCCACGAGAGGATCTTCTTTGGCAGGGGAAATCGCGCCAACTGCATCACAACCCGCAAGGTCTCAACCTTCACGTTTTTCCGTTGTGCGGTCCTTCTTGCATGGCAAGCACTTTACAGGACGAGCAGTGGACGCGATTTCTAACTGTAGGAGGACCTCCTCTTCGCTAAACTATGCGGCTAAGTGGAAGGTTTTCCGTCGTTGGTGTAGGGATCATTCTGTTGATATATTTGATCCCTCTATACCAGACATTGCTAACTTTCTAGTATACTTGTTTGACGAAATCAAACTGCAACCTGTTACTATAAAGGGTTATAGATCTATGTTATCTGATACCTATGCACATCATGATAGTTTACAAATTGGATCTAATGTCTCTTTATCGAAATTGGTTAGAAACTTTTCGATAAATAGACCCAGAACTCTTAGATTAATTCCTAAGTGGAATTTAGCTTGGGTTCTCCTTAAATTGAAGGAAAAGCCATTTGAACCTCTTGGGACAGTAGATTTCAAATTCTTATCTTATAAGACAGCTTTTCTCTTAGCTTTCTCTTCTGCCAGAAGAGTCAGTGAGCTTCATGCACTATCGGTGGATGATTCTCATTATCGTAGTGTTGGGAACACTATCACCTTCACTACTAATGTCGGTTTTTTAGCCAAGAATCAGGCTCCTAATAAATATCCGGAACCTATTGTTATTAAGGCTCTTCCGTCTTCAGACGGGCGTAGGCCTTTACTCTGTCCTGTTAGAGCACTACGTATCTATAAACAGAGATCTCAGTTCATCAGAAAGGGACGGAAACGTTTCTTTCTGTCTTTGATGCCTAATAGAAAGGACATTTCAGTCCATTCTATTGCTAGATGGATTCAGTTAACTATCCGTACTGCGTATGAAGATTTATCTTCTTCTCAGCAGTCTGTGCTTAAGATTTCTGCTCATGAAGTAAGAGCTCTTTCTACTTCCTGGGCTTATGCTAATAGTGTTGCTATTACAGATTTAATGAAGGCTGCTTATTGGTCTCAGCCATCCACATTTACTAATTTTTATCTCAGAAATATTGAGTCCATTTCTGGAGACCTGCATTGTTTAGGTCCGTTATCTGTTGCTCAGAATGTCGTCCACTAAACAGTTGCAACTATAGTTATGCAGGCTTTCTGTTCCGGCAGTGACTCCGTCCGGCTGCCCTCTTCGCTCTGGGCTATTTGACCCAGGGCAAGGGGAAGGGGGGGGGGCGGGTGTTCCCTTAGGTCACCTGCTTTATAGTGAAAAGCAAGGGAATGTCTCCTCCAAGACAGTATTTCTGAGTCGCTTCCGGGATGGTTTTAAAGTGTAATATTAATGTTTAATTTCATTCATGTCTTATTTTTAAAGTGTAGCTCGGTGTGAAGCATTTGTATATGTCAAGTGTCAAACGGGCTTTAATATACAATACTCGGACACTTTTAAATGATTATAAAGAGTCTCAATTCTCTGGACTACTTTATTTATTGGCTTGTTTTAAAAATAATTAGTATAAAGGTTATACTGGATGTTAATAGAGAACATGAATGTTATTGTGCTCAATTATTAAGGGTAGTGTATCTTTCTAATTTAAATATTAAATAAGAAAGATACATGTAAAGCCTAATACTCCTTTTCTCCTTAAGGGGTTACCTCTTTATCTTATAATTGAGCTTATTGGATTTTCCTCTATGTCCTAGGCCCTCCAGCCTGTTTACTATTCAGCTAAGTCTGGGTCATTGGTACAGTATAAAAATGTTAAAAAATTTATAGTAATTTATATATTTTTTATACTTACCAATGACCCAGACGGGGATGGCCCTCCCTGAGTTGGGAACTCTTGCCTCCCCGCTGAGTACATAGCGCTGACCAGGCACTGCCAGTAAGAATGATATTTGGCGCCAATTTCGGGACGACTGCGTCACTGCGCATGCGCAGTAGAGTCGTACTATGGAGGTCCTTTAGGACATGATTTCTTTTTGTTTTGGATGCAAATTTTGGGGATTGGGGGGCAAAATTTGTGTTTGGCCCTGGTTTTTGTGGAGTTAGCACCAGCTAAGTCTGGGTCATTGGTAAGTATAAAAAATATATAAATTACTATAAATTTTTTAACTTTCGATTAACCCTGGCATTTTTTAAAATGTCGGAAGACAAAAACTAGCATGTATTCTCAATGTATTCTCAATAACCCGGGCTCTCTAGCACAACATAACACAAAGAAAATCATCGGTCACCCATTCAATTTGTCATTCTCGGGTAGCACATGCTGTTTTGAAATCCATAACAAAATTGTACGGTTGGGTGGACTACAACAACATGTCATTAAACTCGGTGCACAACTTCTCGTCCACGAACATGTAACATTAGAACTATTATATGTCATCCTTTATGCTATTTTTTCACATTTGTTTCTATTATACTTTCTTTTTATACCCCCGCTTCGAAGAAGTGGGGGCTATATAGGAATCGCCCTGTACGTCCGCACGTCCATCCGTTCGTCCATACGTCTTTCCGGACATGAAATTCTTGTGTGCGCAACTCCTCCTACATTTATCAATCAATTTGGACAAAACTTTTAGACATCATCACTACTAAGTGAACATGCGCATATTCCAAGATTTTTGATCTGCGTCAATTTTAACCAGGTTATCTCCCTTTGACTTAGATTTATTATGTCTTTCCGTTCGAACAAATTCTTGTGTGCGCAACTCCTCCTACATTAATGAACCGATTTTGATGAAACCTTTCAAACATCATCTCTACTAAGTGAACATGTGCATATTCCAAACTTTTTAATCTGCGACAATTTTAACCAGGTTATCTCTCTTGAACTTTGATTTAATATGGGTTTCTACATGAAATTCTTGTGTGCGCAACTCCTCCTACATTTATCAATCAATTTGGACAAAACTTTTCAGACATCATCACTACTAAGTAAACATGCGCATATTCCAAGATTTTTGATCTGCGACAATTTTAACCAGGTTATCTCCCTTTGACTTAGATTTATTATGTCTTTCCGTTCGAACAAATTCTTGTGTGCGCAACTCCTCCTACATTAATGAACCGATTTTGATGAAACCTTTCAAACATCATCTCTACTAAGTGAACATGTGCATATTCCAAACTTTTTGATCTGCGACAATTTTAACCAGGTTATCTCTCTTGAACTTTGATTTAATATGGGTTTCTGCATGAAATTCTTGTGTGCGCAACTCCTCCTACATTTATCAATCAATTTGGATGAAAGTTTACAGACATCATCACTACTAAGTGAACATGCGCATATTCCAAAATTTTTGAGCTGTGGCAATTTTAAATAGGTTATCTCCCTTTAACTTAGATTTATTATGGGTTTCTACATGAAATTCTTGTGCGTGCAACTCCTCCTACATTTATCAATCAATTTGGACAAAACTTTTCAGACATCATCACTACTAAGTGAACATGCGCATATTCCAAGATTTTTGATCTGCGACAATTTTAACCAGGTTATCTCCCTTTGACTTAGATTCATTATGTCTTTCCATTCGAACAAATTCTTGTGTGCGCAACTCCTCCTACATTAATGAACCGATTTTGATGAAACCTTTCAAACATCATCTCTACTAAGTGAACATGTGCATATTCCTAACTTTTTGATCTGCGACAATTTTAACCAGGTTATCTCTCTTGAACTTTGATTTAATATGGGTTTCTGCATGAAATTCTTGTGTGCGCAACTCCTCCTACATTTATCAATCAATTTGGACGAAAGTTTACAGACATCATCACTACTAAGTAAACATGCGCATATTCCAAAATTTTTGAGCTGTGGCAATTTTAACTAGGTTATCTCCCTTTAACTTAGATTTATTATGGGTTTCTACATGAAATTCTTGTGCGTGCAACTCCTCCTACATTTATCAATCAATTTTGATGAAACCTTTCAAACATTATCACAACTAAGTGAACATAGGCATATTCCCAAATTTTTGATCTGCGACAATTTTAACCAGGTTATCTCCCTTTCCAAGATTTTTGATCTGCGACAATTTTAACCAGGTTATCTCCCTTTGACTTAGATTTATTATGTCTTTCCGTTCGAACAAATTCTTGTGTGCGCAAATACTCCTACATTAATGAACCGATTTTGATGAAACCTTTCAAACATCATCTCTACTAAGTGAACATGTGCATATTCCAAACTTTTTGATCTGCGACAATTTTAACCAGGTTATCTCTCTTGAACTTTGATTTAATATGGGTTTCTGCATGAGATTCTTGTGTGCGCAACTCCTCCTACATTTATCAATCAATTTGGACGAAAGTTTACAGACATCATCACTACTAAGTAAACATGCGCATATTCCAAAATTTTTGAGCTGTGGCAATTTTAACTAGGTTATCTCCCTTTAACTTAGATTTATTATGGGTTTCTACATGAAATTCTTGTGCGTGCAACTCCTCTTACATTTATCAATCAATTTTGATGAAACCTTTCAAACATTATCACAACTAAGTGAACATACGCATATTCCCAAATTTTTGATCTGCGACAATTTTAACCAGGTTATCTCCCTTTAACTTGGATTTATTATGGGTTTTCAAATGGGATTCTTGTGTTTGCAACTCCTCCTACATTAATGAACCGATTTTGAATACATGTTGCACATTGTAAATGTGTTTTTCCAAATGTAAACCATATATGTGTGGGCTCTTTAAGTATTCAGTGCTGTTCTGTGGAAGGCCACATGCAAATACAAATTTCAACAACAAAAAATGATCTTTATGTATACATTTCCTTATGGCCTTCGCCTACATGATCAGAAGTGCATTCCTCTAAAAACCCAAAGCGGGGGTATTAATCACCTTCAGTGATAGTTCTAGTTTGACTCAGTATATATACATAAATTATATATTTATGACTTACCAACTAGCCCATTTTGAGGGCGATGTTGGTTGGTAATCGAGTCAACAGTGATCTATGGCTAATCTCATTTCAACACTAGCTAATTTCTGTATATTATAAAGAGCCTCCTTTGATCATTTAGATCAGCAAATATGATAAATAAGCCTAGCCAGGACAGAGAAACTTGATTACCACAGCAAATTTGGACTTGAGCTTTATTCAGTTTAAAAACAAGGAATCAGATTTGGAAGAAAGCGCATGAAAATTTCAATGTACAGGTTGGGCAAAGATGCTGATTGGCTAATTTGCCTGTTTTGGCTTTGACAAATTGAGCTTACTTTTTAATGTGATTTGTACCCACCTCATGTCGATTAACATGATTCATGAAAATGCGCAATTCAGTTCTGTCTTGTTGGCTATGACCAAACTAACCATTTTTCAACAGCTTTGAAACCATTTTATTGTGATATAAATTTAAGATTTGGTGAAGTCAACAACTGTGTTTCATTTTGATCGTCATGAGCTAACTGTTCATGCATATCTGCATTAAATTGGACCAATCTAGTCAACAAGATCCTCAGCTATATATGTGTTTTTTGGATGAAGGTAATCTTTGGCAATCGCTGAATCAGACAAATTGCGATGAAATCAGGACAGTTCGATCTGAAATAACGAGATCAACTAAGCTTTTTGACACTCTTCAGACTGGACAGAATATGAGGGGGGAGGGGGGATTGAGGTGGGGGTTAGGACAATTGCATTACATGCAGTTTGTTTTACCCCTCACAAAGCCAGTTGAACATCAGAAGTCAAGTGATTTTTTTCTGCTTGCCAATTCAAAAAATTGTTTTGACGGATTAGAGAATAATGTTCTGGAACACATATTTCTGATGAGGCATTGTGACCCTATTGCAAACCCCGCAGGCCCACTTTGAGGTTCTTAATATAAGTTAGGTCTACCCAAGATACTATACTTGTGTCAATGAAGGAACGCTTCATTTTTCTAAATATATAATTTCTCATATCTTGACTTTTGAATATTATGATTTACCAATTTAGTCGTTTTGTTAATTTATCACAATTTTGATGGCAGGATGTAGTTCTAATGCATGTTCATGACTTGTACAGTGGAGCCCACTTAATTGGATACCTTACTATAAATACTTTTTCTTTTAATTGAATAATCCTGTTAGTTGAATATAATTTTCAAATACCAAATCATTTACCATACCTTCAGTACAAATTTGACCTGTTAATTCCATTTAGATTATAGTTTAAACTCTTGTTAATTAAACAAAAAATGTTTTAATATGTTGAGAAATTGCTCTGACAATCACAAAATTCCCCCTGTTAATTGCATAGCCACTTCTCTAGTGAAAAATATTCTATCAACAGGAGGATTGATTTAACAGGAATTTTGTCACTTACCAAAATTCTTTTGTTAAGGCCTAAAAAAATAAAAAATCCATTTCTCAGGCCCTCCCGCATGGTCCTTTTGGCTGCCGCATGCTCTCTTTTTATAACCAGTTTAAACTTAACAAAAATAAAAATTAAATGGTTTATGTCTGATATTTTACCCAAGTTGAAAAAATTGATGAATTTGTCCCTTGAGTGCAAGAAGGCTTTGCAATGCTTTAGCATTGCAAAGCCTTCTTGCACTCAAGGGATGAAATACACCGCCACCCATGCTATTCTGTAGATTATGAGGCCTAAAACATGAACTTTTGATTTCAAAGAAGTATTTACTGAAATAAAAAATAAAATAAAAAACCGCTCACCCACATGCAATTTTACAAATAATGGCCTGAGAAACAAGATCTACTATTTTTGGCCTAAACTGAACATTCTATCATATTTTGTTTCGTTGGAGCTCTGTGGAGCAAGCTGTAATAGGTTGATGCTAGTATTGGATGAAATGAGGTCAAAGAAATAAAAAAAATATTGTGAATTCAGTTGTTATTCGTGTAATTCTTCCATTTTGTATTCAATTAAAAAGGATTTACTCAAACATATGTACAATTAACAGGTTACATTTGTTTCATGCAGTTAATAAGGGTTTTCAGTTTAAAACTATCCAGTTAAACCTTTACCTAATGAATCATCTGCAGCCACCCGCATATTTTACAAATGAAGCAACTGAACAAAAAAATATTAAAAGAATTTCAATAAAAGCATATCCTGTGACCCCTCAATGGAATGAGCTCATTGTTTTGCGAAAAAAAAATTTTTTAATTTTAAAAAACAATATTTAAAATAAAGAATTTTGATATCCTGTAAATTGGGTAAAAGTGTTAAGTGAGTTCCACTGTATCGTAAATGAAATATTGCCTCTCCCAATACATATTATTGAACTGACATGACATATACATTTCTGTAATAGTAATAATGAAGGGAGAAAGCATATGTGGCTCATGCAAGGACTCAATTACATTTCAGAATGGAAAACATGAGCTGGAGAATTTCTTCTCAGACAGAAACAAATACATTGATTCAATTTTGAATGTTGTTATGGAGTTTGCTGGAAAACGGAAGATTCTTTTTTCTAGTTTTGACCCTGACTCATGCATTCTGTAAGTTTTAGAATTATTTAATCTTCCATTTAGTGAAATCACAGCATCAAGAACTTTCTGTACTGTAGAAATCTTACATTTTATGTGAATTAACCTGTCCACTTACCAGTGGGAACCCCAAAACACTGAGTCGTGCTTTTCTTTCTCTTGTCCAAAAATTATTTTTTACTGGTAAAATAGAACCCTATAACTAATGCTTTGGGTGTGAATTCTCTGAAATGGGCTGTACAGTTTTAAACCTTTACCTAATGAATAGCCCGCATCCGCCCATGTAATTTACAAATTAAGTAGTTTAAAATATATATTTCAAAAATTTCAATGACACCATATCATGTGACCCCTCACTGGAACGAGCTTGTTCTAATAAGGGGGCCACATGATATGGTGTCATTGAAATTTTTTGAAAATTTTCGAAAAACAAATATTAAAATCATAAATATTGATATTGTCTGTGTTGGGTAAAGGGTTAAATGAATGCCTAAACTTGACTTTACACTTATGTTGTTGTTGTGATACATGTATAGCCATAGATACTGACCTTAACACCCAATAAAAATCAAACTCATAATCTGTACACAGATTTTAAAAAATAGTACACACCTCATTACTTGCCATTTCAGTCTTTAGTCCAAGATTTATTTGATCATGCTCTTACAGCTTAAGGCCAACAAGATGTGATGGAGTAAATAGTTGATTCATCACCATGATAGAACCATAGCAAGTATATTTAATTCTCCCCTTGTAGTAAGGTGATGCAGACTTTTGAGAAAACTTTGAAATTTTATTGTCTGGATTTAGGTCTGCAGGGATTCTTTTGAGTGTCTGCTGTGGTCAAATATGGAACCATTTCCCAATGGCATCTGAGCATGATTTTTCCCAATTCCAACTTAAAAATTCCCAATTTTTGTCACTGCTTAGCCCTTTGAACCCTGGTGATATCTTCCATGTCAGTTCAATGATAGCAGTAGGAAGAGTCCATATTCATTATTTGGGGGTAGATCTTAGCCCTTTGAACCCTGGTGATATCTTCCATGTCAGTTCAATGATAGCAGTAGGAAGAGTCCATATTCATTATTTGGGGGTAGATCAATTAATATTTTCAACGTGCAACCTTCGGTCTGCACATTGAAAATGTTGGTTGGTCTACACTGCACATTTACCTTGTAGCCATCCCACTTAATGACATTATGACGTAGCTTGTAACCCGGCTGGAAAGACGGTGTCTGGGGTTCAAAGGGTTAATTAATAAACTCTTAATTCACATTTGGTTGTAAGCCCCCTGAAAACCAATAATTACCAACAAACAAAGCATAGAAAGCATTGAATTCATTGGCAAACAAAAGGTTCCTATTTAACCCTTAAAGACCTAATTCGGACTTTGATCACTTTTTATTGCAACAAAACATGTGCCCCAACAGGCAGTCTTTAGATACTCTTTCAAGTTAAATTCCAGGAACCTTTTCAGTTGCTGCCTATAAAGGCAGCCAAGGCTTGCCCAGAAACAACTGCCAAGCCACAGAGTTTAGACTGACAAAGTATAGCAAAAGCATCTTTTTGGGGTTAATAGTGACATGTTTGTTATCAAACTTACAGTCTGTAGTATACATGTAGTAGTTTTTGTCTTAATGAGCTAAGGTCAATTCGAAGGTAATATTTCTCATACTTTGTGTGTTTCTTTACCTCCAAAACAGATTCCCAACTATGAGCATTCATGATGCAAATTTTTCCCAATGATGGGAGCCTTGGACCCTTTCCCAAAAAGGGCAGAAGAATCTCTGGGTCCGTGGAGGTCAACTTTTTATACCATGATAAAACTAATTTTTGTTCCTGACATCCTGATGTATTATCTCAGCAAGAAATAGTTACACTTTATCTTGTCTTATTTTGATAAATTTTAAAATGAAATGCAGATCTCCAAAGGAGCATGAACATTGACATCAATTAACGTTTTCCAAACACTTGCAGTTTCCAGTGATGCTTCACCTATTGATCCAGTTGATCTGTCTGCTCAGCCAGTTCATTTGGTTGACCATCAGATGAAAACAGCAACCCATAGCCCAAAACCATGCAATACAGAGACCATAAAGCAAATTAATGGGGCTTCATGTCACCTTGTGTGGTTAAAATTAACCCTAAACCAAGAAACTATATATATTTTTTAATATTTATACATATATTTCCACTAGAATGGGCCTTCACCAGGCTTGTGACTGCCTTAATTATTGGGGTTGAAATCACATTTTTTCCTTTTTTTCTCTCTTCAATGAATGACTAGTTTTGAGTCTTTGGTTGATATTTTCACAAACTGATTGGGTATCTAAATTTCAAAGGGATAAAAAACACTTTACATTATGAAATTGGACCAATAGTGATAGAGGACTGGTCAGTTTTTCTCTTGTATTTATCATGATATTTGACATAGGTTAGGTATTGCATGCTTTGTGTTTGGTTTGAAAATAAGGTAGCCCTACCTCATGTAAGTCTGTACAGAGACCTGACAATTGGGATGAAGAAGTCATTTGAATTGGCAAAATTTGGTCTGCCTTCATTAAAAAGCAACTCTGAAGTTGCCTTGTAAAAATTCAGTCTGCCTCGAAATTGGGTGAATTTTGCGCAAGATTTTGTCAACCACCTAGAAGACATTTTCTACTGGAAATATTTAATGATGTTTGAGGTGATATTCATAGTAACTGAAAATAAAATGAACAGATAAAAACACATCAAGTTATCAGTCAAACCCAACATATTTATGCTTACTGTGAAAATAGGTGATAACCGGCAGAAGACAATGTGATTTTGTGTTTGAACTTTTTTTCAAAACAACTGTTTTCTTTTAACCTAGAACCCATGTAGAGGGCATCTTTCTAGAAAAAATTACTTTGAGAGCCAAAATATCTCTTTTAATTCACATCTGAAGTGTCAGGAACGTCTGACTGACATTATAGGGAGTACACTGTATTAGTTTCCAAGTGTACTTACCTCACAAAAGGGTCCTCCTAAACACTAGAATTATCCAGAACTACACTGAATTACTAATACAGAGTGATCTGTACTTTGCAAAAATTATATATCAGTAATTGCTGGAATTTTTTTTTTAATAAATTACACATATATTATAAACCATGCTTGTTTTTCTTCTTTTTTTCTCTTAGCTTCAATTAGTTTAGTTATTTGCATGTGAAAATTCTATATAATGGAGCATCAGGCAAAAATCCCATTCATGCTTCTCCCTAAAGTCTTAGAGGAAGAAATACATTTTAATACCTAACTTGAATGATTCTAGAAAATTCTGGGAAATCAATTTCTTGCTGATGGCTTGGAAGAAAATTACATAGCTTTGTCCAGCAACAGCAAATGCCCTATTGCCAGCAGAACTTAGTTTAGATGATGGCTGAACCAGATTAAATTTATATGATAACCGAAGATACCCCTGTGGCTTGTTACTGATAAGAAAATTAGACATGTAGGGTAGTGCAGATCCTTTGATGCACTTAAAGAAGAGAAGAAAAAAATTGAATTACATTATCTGCTCAATTGGAAGCCAGTGGCGATAAAAAAGGACTGATGTGATGGGACACTACATTTGAGCTGATAAGCAAATTAGACGTGTAGGGTGGTGCAGATCCTTTGATGGATTTAACCCTTTACCAAACATGATGTTTATGAGACAAAAAATGAAAATTAATTAGCGAATTTTGAGAATAGTGCTGGCTGTTTTGGCCGTTACATTTGGGTAAATGGTTAAAGATGAGGAGAAAAAAATTTGATTTGCCTTATTTGCTGAATCAGAAACCAGTGGAGATCAAAAATGACTTGTGTAATGTGTAACTACTATCGAGACTGGGTGATAACACATTCAACACGATTTTAGATTGTCTGTTGCTTTTCAAGAGTGGAGTTTAAGTACTTATCAAAAGAGAGTTACGATAGTCAAGGTGACTATTATCCCTTTACCAAACGTAATGGCCAAAACTGGCCAGCACTATTCAAATCGCTAATTAATTTTCATTATTTTTTCATTTTTTGTCTCAAAAACATAGGTTATGACCCCTCATTGGAACGAGCTCATCAAGCTCATTCCAAAGAGGGGTCATCACCTATGGTTTTGAGACAAAAAATGAAAAAGATTAGTTATTCAAGAACTTTTTTTTGCAAGTGTCGTCTGCTTTTCATGTTAGGTAAAGGGTTAACAAAGGCATGGACAAAGATGCTCTGATGTTTTTGTGTCAGTGAAAGGTTGGATTTTACTGGTATTACATGGATGAAAAAATGAACTCTGACAGATGTGCTTATCATGTTTATCAGCTGTCGGATATTTTTATGCTGTACCACTGACCCAGACTTAGCTGGTGCCATCTTAAAAATTCAGGGCCAAACACAAATTTTGAGCATCAAAATCTAAAAAATCAATGTCCTATATGGTCCTTCATACTTTTGTCCACTGCGCATGCACAGTGTCAAGGAAGTACTGCAATTGGCGCCAGATCTTCATACTTTGTTTGGCCCTTCAATCAGTAACATCTCACTGATATCTTTGCTTATAATCTCAGTTAAAATGATGCCAGACACAAAATCATGAAGGAAATGTTGGATCCAAGGATGAAATAAAGAGGATGAGAGGAAGAAACAGTGGAGGGATGTGTTCAGGGCTGTAACTTATAATATTTTTATACTGTACCAATGACCCAGACATAGCTGGTGCTAACTCTTAAAATATAGGGCCAAACACAAATTTTGCCCCCCCCCCAATCCCCAAAATTTGCATCTAAAACCAAAGAAAACATGTCCTGAATGGCCCTCCATACTTCACCTCTACTGCGCATGCGCAGTGTTAAGGACGTCCCGAAATTGGCGCCATTAATCATTCTTAGTTTGGCCCTTCATCAGTTAACATCTGACTGATCTTTGTGCTTGTAAATCTCAGTTTAAATGATGCCAGACACATAAATATTAGTGAAATGGTGATTCTAAGGAGGATATAGAAGGAGGAGAGGAAAAATGAGTGACAGAAAATAATCAGGGCTGTAACTTAAAATTTTTTTTGATCTAATTATGTTAAGTTACCTATTTTCGAGGCAACTGCCTGTTGTGGTCATTCTTGTTATCAAGATTACACTGCTTATTCAGTGTTTTCCTCTCTCCCTTTCCTTTAAGTCCCCTCTTGCTTTTCTCCCATGCTTTTGGCATATTTTCTGTAATATTATTACTAAAATTTCTTGGGAGTTTTAGCTGAATAACAGAATGTATTCTGTTCTTTTCCCCATGTTTACGTCTTCACCTATGGGTGGTTAGGCGCAGTGTTCTGCATCTACCATCTGATGTTCTGCAGTTTCTTCCCTGGAAGTCTCTGTTTTGCATCAGATAGTGTATTATTGGTAACTGATTTCGGGCCAGGGTGCCTGGAGTCTTGATCTAGTGTTTTTACACTTATTGTTTACATTTCCAACAGCCCTCTGTGTGAGGGGGGATTTCTTGAAAATAATATCTTGATGTTAATTTAATCATAACTAGACACATTATTATTGTTCGTAAGTGTTGCATAAATTGTTTAAAATATTTTTAGAATTTTTGTCCACACTTAGACTTGGGATCCATTGGGGCTCAACGTTACTTTTCAGAAACTTTGGCTGTTCTGAAAAAATATTTTTTCAAAAGTTTTTGATTCAATTATTTTTTCTATGTTAATGGATCTTGTTATTATGTATTTTGATTGCAGGGGTTGGTGTGAGTACTAGGACTTTGTTTTCTTTTCACATTGAAAGGATATTGTTCAATTGTAATAAGAGGATATCTTCCTCTGACTTTCATAATCATTGTATAATGTAGTCAGTGTACTCGCACTAACCCCTGTTATGTATGTGTTGATTACGATGACAACATGGGAAGCGTGTGTCACGGTATGTTAGTGGGGAATTGGCCATTCCGGTCCTTTCCCCGCAGGGTCACTCTACTTTATCAATCTCTATTTCAGACGATCATGATCAGGGTGATGTATCCGTGATGTCTTCCAAAAAGTGTGCCTCCGTCGTCACAATTAATGTAGAGCTAGCAGAAAAGTGCTCAGGTAATACGTCAATTGCCTAAGAGGACCCTAGTAGGTTCGACGGCCTTTGACGTCCGCTAGCTCGCCCGGTGTAGCGTGCATTCATCGAATGGTTCGGCAGCCGGGTTCGTCCGTTGCGGTCTAGAAAGGAGTTTTGGGTGATGCGAGCACTATAAAATAACCAAGTGCACACCCAGTGACGGCGGATTAGAGGGGAGAACGGAGGAAGCCTTTTAGTCCGGTTCATAGCTCGTCCAGGCCCATCCGGGCTGCAGGCGAGAGAGGCCCCTCTCTCGTACTTCAACATCTGGCCCCAGATGTTGTGGTACAAAATGTATCGCATTCGGAGCATACGTCCGCCGCTCGGGACGCTCCGTTATATAGACAGTCCGGAGAGACTGTCAATAAGGCTTCCTCATTCTCATGGCAGCGCACACGACCGCACCTTGGCTACGTGACCTCCGATATCCAGTCAACTTCGCCAATCAGTGAATCCTCGGCGACCAGGTCACGCCATCCGATAGCCAGGGACACGAGGCCTGCAGACTCCGGACGTTCGCATAAGAAAGTATGCGGGAGTCAACGTACTTGGAGCTTCCAGCGGCAAAGCATCGTAAGACCGCTTCTGCACAGGCCTCGGTGACGGACGTGCTATCCCAAATAGCGCAGCTTATCGCAGCATCCCAGCAACGACAGAATCTCTGTCGCATAATATAATATCCGATGATGCTGGGTCGGGACACTCCGCAGAAGCATCAGGTGCGGATGTCCGAAAATTTCATACGGTCCGACGGGATGCCGAAAGGGATTCAGAGGTTTTCGAGCTTTCCCTTTCGGAACAACATAAGCTGCTGTATATGTCATCCGACTTCTTTTTCTAGAGGTTCTTCGTCGGACCAGAATGCTGCGATACCGGATAAGAAACTGATAGCATCGGTGGACTTAGAAATTTTTGGTTCGGTTCAGTGACATCGTCCCTCAGTTCCGGCACAGTCCAATAATGTCTCAGATACGTTCGATTTATTGAACGACGCTATATATATTTTTTATATGCTTGCTATGTACAAGCATATCTGGTTTCTTGTTCGCAAAATTACCGAGAGGTTTTTCAAAAGTGTGCCTCTGTCGTCATAGTTAATGAAGAGCTAGCGGCTATTAGTGCTCATGGATTACGTCAATCTCCTAAGAGGTCCCTAGTAGGATCGACGGAGTTGATATTCGCTAGCTCACCCGGTGTAGCGTCCATTCATCGAATGGTTCGGCAGTCGGGTTCGTCCGTTGCGGTCTAGGATGGAGATTTGGGTGATGCGAGCACTATAATAGACTTTAGTACACACCCAGTGACGACGGATTAGAGGAGAGATCGGAGGAAGCCTGTTAGTCCGGTTCCTAGCTCGTCCGGTCCGTCCGGGCGGCGAGCGAGAGAGGTCCCTCTCTCGTGCAACAACATACGGGACCGGATGTTGTGGTACTAACATTTCACCTTCGGAGCGTATGTCCGCCACTCCGGACGCTCTGTTATATAGACAGTCCGAGTGACTGTCGATAATGCTTCCTCATCCTCACAGCAGCGCACACGACCGCACATTGGCTACGTGACCTTGAATATCCGGCCAGCTTCGGCATTCAGTGATTCCATGCCGAACAGGTCACGCCATCCAGTAGCCAAGGGACACGAGGCCTGCACACTCCGGTCGCTCGCATAATAGAAGTATGCACGGGGTAACGAACACGGAGCTTCCAGCGGCAATGCATCGTAAGACCGCTTCTCCACAGGCCTCAGTGACGGACGTGCTATCCAAATAGCACAGCTTATCGTAGCATCCCAGCAAACGACAGATTCTCGGTCGGATCAGGAATAATCCGACAGCGCTGGGTCGGTACGCTCCGCTGTTGCATCAGGTACGGACGACCGAATATTTCATAGGGTCCGACAGGATGGCGAAAGGGATTCGGATGATTTTGAGCTTTCCCTTTCGGAACAACAGAAGCTGCCATACATTTCTTCCGGCATTATCTTCCAGAGGTTGTTCCGTCGGACTACATTGCTGCGATGCTGGATAAGAGACTATAGCGTCATTGGACACAGAGTTTTGGATCGGTTCAGGGACATTGTCCCTGAGTTGCCGACGCAGTCCAATAATGTCTTTAGAACATTTGAATTATTGAATGACGCTATATATATATAAGCTTGCTATCAACATGCTAGTATAGTTTCTTGTCCGCAATGCTCTATTCTGCCTTTCGTGAATTCTAGGGAATAATTGTTTATTGGTAGAACTGGGCTTACCGAGAGTTCCTTTGCGTCTAAGACGGCGAGACTGAAGACTGCTTATTATCTTTTTCGCCGTCTATGTCAATTCCAACCACGATGTTGGAAACGACAATGATGTATAATAGACTTAACTTAGACGCTTTATCATACCTATACCATCTTACTGAGACATTTATCATTACGTCTTCAACAGAAAGAATGCCAGGATATGATCCTCAATGAGATTTCTTTCAGGGGCAGTAGTTTTTCCACGTATAACTCCGCCCTTCAGTGGCAACCTGGAGTTGGTTAGACGTGACGCAGCCCTAGCTACATTCACACGCATGGATAGTAAGGTGAAGAACTCTCTCAGAGTCGCTTCGGTCTCGAGAAGCTTCTCTTCGACGACAACCTTTCAGCAATCTTGAATTGTTCGATATACACGTTCTCTTGTTTATCAAGTGTAACAAGAGATTCAGACGTGGGCAAACATTCGGTGGGTGACTCAGAGAGTACCACTGTAGTTGCCGGATCCGAGTTTTTCGATTATGACGGATGTCAGTCAAACAGGTTGGGTCACAATTTTGATCCCAACGGATTCGAAGTGCCAGGGTCTTTGGGTTCCGCAGTTTTTAGGCAAGCTCCTTACTTCCAAGGAAGAATATTATGTTGGCTTGCACTACGTCATTGGATGAATTTTATTCAGAAACGCATGTTCAATCCTGTCCGATAATACGACAGTAGTTGTGTATATCCGGAACCAGGGAGGCACTCATTCGGTTCCGTTATTAATTTTAACGGAAAGAATCCTTCTGTTTGTTATAGAACACCAAGTTCTGTTTCGGTTCGTCATATTCTCGGTTGTCGAAACGTATTAGCAGACTCCCTTTCACGTAAGGGTCGTTTGTTGCCGTCGGAATGGACTATCAACAAACAAGTATTCAATCAGATTTCCTATCAATGGGAGCGCCCAGTGATAATTTATTTGCGACACAACTCTCCAATCAATTGTAGACGTATGTGTCACCGTATCCGGATCCCTGAGCATATGTAGTTAACGCTCTATCGATCTAGTAGGACGCTATGATAGGATATGCGTATCCTCCATCGCTGTTGATTCAGCAAGTATTGCTAGAATTATTCATTCACATTACAATTCTGTTGGTAGCATCTCTGTCCCACAGAGACGGTGGATAAATTTACTTAGATGTCTACTGTGGGACTTACCACGGAAACTTCCTCCACCAGAGGATCTTTTTTCGCTGGGGAAATCGTGTCAACTTTATCACAACCCGCAAGGTCTCAACCTTCACGTATTCCGTTGTGCGGTCCTTCTTGCATAGCAAGCACTGTATAGGACCAGCAGTGGACGCGATTCCTAACTGTAAAGGGACCTCCTCTTCGCTATACTATGCGGCTAAAGTGGAGGGTCTTCCGTCGTTGGTGTAGGGATCTTTATGTTGATATTTTTGATTCCTCCATACCAGACATTGCAAACTTTCCAGTATACTTGTTTGACGAGATCAAATGCAGCCAGTTACATTTATAGGTTATAGGTCTATGCTATCTGATACCTATGCACACCATGATAGTTTACAATGGAGCCTAATGTCTCTTTATCTAAGTTAGTGTGAAACTTTTCGATAAGAGACCTATAATCGTTAGATTAATTCCTATTCGGAATTTAGCTTGGGTTCTTATTAACTAAAGCATCCATTTGAATCCTTGAGACAGCAGTTTCAAATTCTGGTCTTTTAAGGCAGCGATTCTCTTAGCCTTCTCTTCTGCTGAAGAGTCAGTGGACTTCATGCACTATCGGTGGACGATTCTCACTTTCGTAGTATCGGGAACTCTATTACCTTTACTACTAATGTTGTATTTTTGGTTAAGAATCAGGCTCCTAATGATATCCGGAACCTATTGTTTTTAAGGTCCTTCCGTCTTCGAGCGGGCATAGGCCTTTACTCTGTCCGGATAGACCTTTATGTATTATTAACAGATCTCAGTTTATCAGTAGGACGTAAAGCTTCTTCTGGCTCTGATGCCTAATAGAAGGGTCATTACGGTCCATTCTATTACTTAATGCATTCAGTTATCTATCGGTACTGCTTAGGATAATCTATCTTTAACTCAGCAGTCTGTGCTTAAGATTTCGGCTCATGAAGTAAGAGCTCTTCTACATCATGGGCTGACATATAGTTTTGCTATTATAGATTTAATAGGCTGCATATTGGTCTCAACCATCCACATTCACAAATTTTTATCTCAGAAATATTGTATCCATTTCTGGAGACCTGTATTGTTTAGGTCCATTATCAGCTGCTCAGAAAGTCGATCACTTAACAATTGCAACTATAGCTATGTAGGCTTTATGTTCCGGCAGTGACTCCGTCCTGCTGCCCTCTTCGCTCTGGGCTATTTGACCCAGGGCAAGAAAAAGGGGGGGGGGGGGGGGAGGGTGTTCCCTTGGGTCACCTGTTTTTATTATGAAAACAAGGGGATACCTCCTCCGGAGTTAGTATTTCTGAGCTGTTACTGGGATGGTTTCTTAAGTGTAAGTTAGGTTTTTTAATTCATTCATGTCATAGTTTTAAAGTATAGCATTGTATATGTCACGTGTCAAACGGATGTTATTATACTATCCTCGGACACTTTTTAAAGAGTATAAAGAGTCTCAATTCTTTGGACTAACTTTATTTATTGGCTTACTTTAAATATAATTAGTATACAAATTATACTCGATATTAATAGAGAACATGGATATTATCATGCTCAATTATAAAAGGTATTGTGTCTTTTTAATTTGTCATAAATAAGAAAGATACACGTGAAGCCTATTTCTCCTTTTCTCCTACAGGAGATGACTCTATTTATATAGTTGAGCTTATTGGATTTTTCTCTATGTCCTGGGCCCTCCAGCCTTTTTACTATTCAGCTATGTCTGGGTCATTGGTACAGTATAAAAATCTTAAAAAATTTATAGTAATTTATATATTTTTTATACTTACCAATGACCCAGACGGGGATGGCCCTCCCAGGAGTTGGGAACTCATACCTCTCCGCTGAGGACATAGCGCTTACCAGGCACTGTTGGTAAGAATGATTAATGGCGCCAATTTTGGGACGTCCTTGACACTGCACATGCGCAGTAGAGGTGAAGTATGGAGGGCCATTCAGGACATGTTTTCTTTGGTTTTAGATGCAAATTTTGGGGATTGGGGGGCAAAATTTGTGTTTGGCCCTGTATTTTAAGAGTTAGCACCAGCTATGTCTGGGTCATTGGTAAGTATAAAAAATATATAAATTACTATAAATTTTTTAAGTTTTATGTAAAATTATTTCATGTTCTCTAATTTCGTGGCATGGGCCTGATGTTTTCATTCTTGCTATGAAATCTCCACTGTTTGTTCCTTTCCTTGATACCCTCCTTGCTAATCTCCCATGCTTTTGGTATAATTTTTTAAATTTCTTGGGAGTTTTTAGCATAGTTACAGAATGTTTATTCTGTTGTGACAAATCATGTTTTGGGGGGCCCTTTATACAGCCGTGTCATTTTGTTCACATACAGTTGGGGACCATTCAGCCTCTGTAGGGTTATTTGTTTGAAGTTTTGGCCTGTGTGGTATCAGTATTTTAAATTCACCCAGCATTACCAGAGTTATTTAGGTCTATTTCGGTGTTTAGAAAAATCTGTACTGTGATTTGGATGTTCACAGCTTAACATGAATTTAGGGTTGTAAACCAAATGTAGTTCATTTTTTAATTGTCCGTACATCGTTTTGGGAAATCTACATACTCTGATTTAAAGCATAGATTCCTTCAATGTGCTTTATTCAGTCATTAAATATTTAATATTTTCCATTTTTCGTGCATTCAAACTGAAATTTTTAGTTCTCGCCATTTTGTTATTCATGCCTAGTTTTGATGCGAGGAGCACTCTGATTGGTTGAATTATTTCCCAGGTAGCTTGTTGCGACTTGGGCTAAGATTGCGATGCATGATTGGCTGGGTGTGTGACATGTGACCTCTGGTAAACAATCGGGGTATTCTACGTATCATTGCTGCCTATATAAGCGCCGTTTTTCTCAGTTACGACGTTCAGTTGGAAAGATTTGACTGGGTAGATAATTCGCCCAAACAATGAGTCTTGTTTGAACCATTGCGACTTTTCTTAAACTTTGGCTTCAGTTTCAAAATGAATTACTTTATCTCAGGAAATTTCTTCAGTAGTATAATGCTTGGCCAATTGACCCCTTTTTGGTGAAACTTCATAGAAAAACATTTTAAATATTGACCCACAACTGCTTCAGTTTCAAAATGAATTACTTTATCTCAGGAAATTTCTCAAGTAGTATATTACTTGCTCATTGACCCTTTTTGGTGAAACTTCATACAAATATTTGAAATAGTGCTCTACAGTACATATAACCATTGTTGATGGTTGAAAGAGTTTTCAGAATGTAGAAAAGTTCTTGAGTAATATAATACTTGATTTATTGACCCTTTTTTGGGGGGAACTTTATGAAAACTTTTGAGAAAGTGGTTTTTTTTGTTATGAATATATCCATTGTTAAAAGAAATCAAATAAATGAGAAAAAATAATGAAACTCAAATAATGTGTTATTCAATATCCATTATCAAGCACCCTAGGACCAATCAGGAGTAAGCTAAGCACACTAAACTGTCACACTGTTATCCCCATGGTTACGTCCTCACCCTAGGGGTGTTTACACGTTTTGGTCATGCATCTACCATCCGATGTACTGCAGCTTCTTCTGTGGAAGATTCTGTTTTACATCGGATAGTGCTTTAAATTGGTTACCGATTTCGGGCCATGTTTTTTAGTGCCTGGAGTCTTGTTTCCGGTTTTTATTGACTTTTGTTTACGTTGACAACGGTTACTTCTGTCAGTGATTCCTTGTCGTCTGTAAGGTTCATTATATAGCCTGATTCATTAATATTGTCCGTAAGTGTAACATTAATTTTTTTTAAATGTTTACACTTAGAATTTTTTTGGATCCATTTGGGCTCATTGTTCCCTTTGGGAACTTAGCTTAGGCTCATGTCAAAATTTTTCAAAACTTTTTTCTTTTGAATTATTTTTTTCGATATTTTTGTAATGGATTATATTATTATTATGTATCTTTGTATTTTCAAGGGTTAGTGCGAGTACTACAGCTGTTTAATATTTTTTATGATATGAAAGAATGTTATTCAAATTGTAAATCGAGGAAGTCTTCCTCTGATTCTCATGCTCATTGTATTTGCTGTAGTCACTGTACTCGCACTAATTCTTGCTCAGTGTGTGCCAATTGGGATGACAAATGTTGGAGACGTCTGTCATGGTATATTGTTAGTGGAGAGAGGTCCATGCCGATCCTCTCGCCACAGGGTCACTCTAGTTTTTCAGTCTCTTTTTCAGAGGAACAAGAACAGGGTGATGTTTTCAGGAGGTGTACTGGAGTTGTCGCAATCAAATGAAGAGCTAACGGCAAAAGTGCTCAAAGAAATTCGACAAGTGCCTAGATCCTTAGTTGGATTGATGACATTGTCGCCAGCTAGCTCACCTGGCAAAGCTATCACTCGTAGAGCAGGTGATGTGACACCGGGTTCATCCGTTGTGGTCCAGGAGAGGAGAAAGGGTGTTGTCAGCACTATAATCTCGGATCACGCACACCTGGCGATGACGGATCGAAGGAAGGATCAGAGGAAGCCAGTCAGTCCGGTAGCTAGCTCGTTCAGGTCTACCCGGACCGCAAGCGAGAGAGGCCCCGCTCTCTTACAACAACATCTGGGGCCAGATGTCGACAACAACATCTGGGGCCAGATGTACATAACGTTCGTCAGTCGGAGCATACGTCCACTCCTGCTCGGGACACTACGTCGCATAGACAGCCGGGGGCGGCTAGTCTGTTGGCTTCCCCTTCCACATGCCATCACACATGACTGCACCTTGGCTACATGACCTCAGATATTCAGCCTGCTTCGCCGACCAAGGATTCCATGTCGATCAGGTCACTCCATCCGGTTACCAAGGGCATGAGGCCTTACCAGTTGGGACGTTCACATGAAAGAATTATGCAAGAGGCACCGTCCCAGGAGCTTCCAGCGGCTAAACAACGTAAGACCGCAGCTCCACTGGCCTCCATGATGGACTTACTATCACAGATAGCCTAACTCATCGCAGTATCCCAGCAACCTTCGGAAACTCTTTCAGATCAGGAACTGTCTGAGGAAGCTGGATCGGTACGCTCCCCTGCAATATCAGATAGTGATGACCAAGATTCACATTTGGTCCAGTCGAATGGTGAAAGGGAATCTGCAGAGCTGGATTTTTCCCTTCTAGAACAACATAAGGTGTCCGTAGATTTCATCCGGCAATACCTTCCAGATGTTGTTCCTCCTGACCAGAGAGCTGCGATACCACATAAGAGACTGATAGCGTCATTGGACACTGACTTCTTCGGCTGGACTAAGGACGTCGCGCCTGAGTTTCCGCCCAGTCCAGAAATGTCTCACAGACGTTTGAATCTGCCATTCATCAACAGTAGAAATAAATTTGAAACAGCAGGACAGGGCGTTCCAAGAGTTCCTCTGCGATTAGACGACCAGGCAGAAAACTTGGAGTTGTCATTGCCGGCGTCTATGTCGATTCTCTACAGTACGTTGGAGACAACAATCTCTTCTAACAGATCCAGTTTAGATGCCTTATCTTATGCAGATCATCTTACCAGAGCATTATCACAACGTCTCAATGGTAAAAAATACCAGGATGTTCAAACTTCCTTGAGAGTTCTTTCCGGGCAATCACATATTTTCATACTGCACCAATGATCCAGGCTTAGCTGGTGCTAACTGTTAAAATTCTAGGGCCAAACACAAATTTTGCCCTCCAATCACCAAAATTTGCATCAAAATCCAAAAAATTCAATGTCCTATGTGGTCCTCCATACTTTTATCCGCTGCACATGCGCAATGTCAAGGAAGTACCGAAATTGGCGCAAAACTTCATTCTTTGTTTAGCCCTGAAATCAGTAACATCTCACTGATATCTGTGCTTATAATCTCAGTTAAAATGATGCCAGACACAAAATCATGAAAGAAATGGTGGATCTAAGGATGAAATAAGAGGATGAGAGGAAGAATCAGTGGAAGGATGTGTTCAGGGCTGTAACTTATCATTTTTATGCAAAATTATTTCATGTTCCCTAATTCCGGGGCATAGTCCTGTTGTTTACATTCTTGTTATGAATTTCCATGGTTCATTCAGTGTTCCTCTCTCCCTTTCCTTTATACCCCCCTTGCTATTCTCCCATGCTTTTGGCATAATTTTTGTAATTTTTTTACTGAAATTTCTTGGGAGTTTTTAGCTTGGTAACGGAATGTTTCTTCTGTTTTTCCCCATCGTTACGTCCTCACCCTAGGGGTGGTTAGGCGTTCAGTCATGCATCTACCATCCGATGTACTGCAGTTTCTTCTCTGGAAGCTTCTGTTTTACATCGGATAGTGTTTAAAATTGGTTACTGATTTCGGGCCATATTTCAGTGCCTGGAGACTTGTTTCCGGTTTTTAGCTCACCGAAGGGAGCTTAACTTATCACCGGTCGTCCGTCGTCGTGAACATTTTTCAAACAACTTCTCCTCTGAAACCACTGGTCCGATTTTCAAGAAACTTCATGTGAATGTTCATTACTATATGGCAATTCATGTTTGTTCAAATGAAATGGCCACGTCCCATGGGGGCTCTGTATGGGGCATAACTCTGATAGCAAAGTATGAATTATAGAAAAATTATTAAAAAATCTTCTTCTCCAGAACCAGTGGGCAGAATCTTTTGATATTTGGTATGCAGCATCTTGGTATGGGTCTGATTCAAGTTTGTTAAAATTGGTCCCCTGGATTCATACTTGGGCTTACTATAGAAGCCCAAATTCGAACTTAGTGCATTTCAGGCAAATTTCTTCAAAAATCTTCTTCTCCAGATCCAGCAGGCAGAATCTTTTGATATTTGGTATGCAACATTGTGGGGTAGATCTGATTCAAGTTTGTTCAAATCGGTCCTCTGGGTTCATAGTTGGGCTCAGTACAGGAGCCCAAATTTGAATTTCTTGCATTTCAGGCAAATTTCTTTAAAAATCTTCTCAAGATCCAGCAGGCAGAATCTTTTGATATTGGGTATGCACCATGCTTAGGGGGGTGAGATTCAAGTTTGTTCAAGCCAAGTCCCTGGGTTCATATTTGGGCTCACAGTGGTAGCCCGAACTATAACTTAGTTCAAAATGAGGAATTTTCTTTAAAAATCTTCTTCAGATCCAGCAATCAGAATGTTTTGATATTTGGTATGCAGCATCTTTAGGGGGGTGAGATTCAAGTTTGTTCAAACCATGTCCCTAGGTCCATATTTAGGCTCACTGAGGGAGCCCAAATGATAACTTAGTTCAAAATGAGGAATTTTCTTTAAAAATCTTCTTCAGATCCAGCAGTCGGAATGTTTTGATATGTGGATGTGTAGCATCCTTAGGGGGGGTGAGATTCAAGTTTGTTAAAGCCAAGTCCCTGGGTCCATATTTGGGCTCCCTGTGGGGGCCTGAATTATAACTTAGTCAATATGAGGAATTTTTCTTTAAAAGTCTTCTTCAGATTCAGCAGTCAGAATGTTTTGATATTTGGCATGCAGCATCCTTAGGGGGTGAGATTCAAGTTTGTTCAAGCCAAGTCCCTGGGTTCATATTTGGGCTCACTGTGGGAGCCCGAATGATAATTTAGTTCAAAATTAGGAATTTTCTTTAAAAATCTTCTTCTTCAGATCCAGCAGATGACTGCTTTTGATATATGGTATGCAGAATCCATAGGGGAGGGGGGGGGGGGGGGGGGGGCGATTCAAGTTTGATCAAGCCATGTCCCTAGTTCCATAAAATTTGTCTCTCATTTGACTTCATTCCTTTGTAGTGTTGATGAACCATGTCCAAATGAATGTGTCCCCAAATACTTCTTTGAACCACTTTGTTTGAATCACTTTGCCCAGTGAGCGATTAAGGCCTTGGGGCCTCTTGTTATTCACTCTTGTTTACGTTGACAACGGTTACTTCTAACAGTGATTACTTGTTGTCTATATAGTTCTCTTCATAGCCAGATACATTAATATTGTCCGTAAGTGTATCATTAATTTTTAGATACGTTTTAAAAATTTTGTCCACACTTAGGCTTTTTTAGGATCCATTTGGGCTCATTGGGAACTTGGGCTCATCTTGAAATTTTTTCGAAAAAATTTTTCTTTTGAATTATTTTTCGAAATGTTTATAATGGATTATATTATATTATTATTATAATGGATTATATTATTATTACGTATCTTTGTTTTCAAGGGTTAGTGCAAATATTTTTTCAGAATGAAAGAATATTTTTTGATTGTAATCGAGGAAATCTTTCTCTGATTCTCATGTTCATGGTTTTTGCTGTAGTCAGTGTACTCGCACTAATTCTTGCTCAGTGTGTGCCAGTTCAGATGACAAACGTTGGAGACGTGTGTCACGGTATATTGTTAGTGGTGAAAGGTCCAGGCCGGTCCTCTCGCCACAGGGTCACTCTAGTTTTCTCAGTCTCTTTTTCAGAGGAACAAGAACAGGGTGATATTTCTGTGATATCTTCAAAAGTGTGCTTCCGTCGTTGCAATGAAGAGCTAGTGGCAGAGTGCTCAACGAAATGTGGCAAGTGCCTAAGAGGTCCCAAGTAGGATCGACGGTCACTTGTCGCCCTCTAACTCCCCCAGAGAAGCAAGCATTCACGAAATGATTGTGACGCCGGGTTCGTCCGTTGTGGTCCAGGAGAGGAGAAGGGGTATTGCGAGCACTATAATCTTGAAGGATGGAACGTAGGAAGCCAGTCATTCCGGTAGCTAGCTCGTCCATGTCTACCCGGACCGCGAGCGAGAGAGGCCCCCTCTCTCTTACAACATCTGGGCCCAGATGTTGTTGTACGTTCGTTTGTCAGTCGGAGCATACGTCCACTCCTCCTGTTCGGGACGCTCCATCGCATAGACAGTCCGGCATGGCTTGCCTAATGGCTTCCTCTTCCACACGTCAGCACACATGACCGCACCTTGGCTACGTGACCACAGATATCCAGCCTGCTTCGCCGATCAGGGATTCCAAGTTGACCAGGTCACGCCATCCGCTAGCCAAGGACACGAGGCCTTTCCAGTCGGGACATTCGCATAAGAAGTATGCAGGAATTAGCGTCCCAGGAGCTTCCAGCGGCTAAATTACATAACACCGCGGCTCCACAGGCCTCCGTGATGGACTTGCTTTCACAGATAGCTCAACCCATCACAGCATCCCAGCGCAATCAGAAACTTTTCAGAGTAGGAACTGTCTGAGGAAGCTGGGTCGGTTCGCACCCCTGCAGAGTTCGTAAGGGACGACCGAGATTCTCATATGGTCCAGTCGGATGGTGAAAGGGAATCAGCGGAGCTGGAATTTTCCCTTTCCGAACAACATAAGGTGGCCGTAGATTTCATCCGGCAATACCTTCCAGAAGTTGTTCCTCTGGACCAATGTGCTGTGGTACCTGATAGGAGACCATTAGCGTCACTGGACACAGATTTTTTTGGGCCGGAATAGGGACATTGCGCCTGAGTTTCCGACCCAGTCCAGAAATGTCACGCGGACATTTGATCTTATTGACGCTATATTCAAGCTAGCCTCTAAGACTGGAAAATCCAGTTTCTTATCATCTTATGCTCTACAGCTGCCTCTCATCGATTGTAGAAATAGAATTGAAACGGCAGGACATGGCATGCTGAGAGGTCCTTTGCATTTGGACGACTAGGCAGACGACTTGAAGTTGTCATTGCCGGCGTCTGTGTTGTTTCATTACAGTACGCTGGACACGACAATCTTGTCTAACAGAATCAGTTTAGACGCATTATCTTATGCAGATCACCTTACCAGAGCGTTATTACTACGTCTCGAAGGAAAAGAATTCCAGGATGTTCAAACTTCCTTGAGAGGTCTTTCGAGGGCCATAGCATATTCCACGTATAACTCTGCCCTTTCGGTGGCAATCTGGAGTTACTTAGACGTGATGCTGATGCGGCTGCATGCACAAGAGTGGATAGTTAGGTGAAAAACTCTCTTTGAGTCGCTCTGGTCTCCGGAGAGCTTCTCTTCGACGGTAGGCTTTCTATAATCTATCTACTAGGAAAGCTTCGGACACTCTGCCTTTTAAATCCGCTTCGCGAATATCGGATTCAGTAGAGGGGAGTAAGTCAGGTACTTCCGAGCTCATTCATCTGCGGTAAAGTCGGCCTACCTGGATGACCTTCATCAGAGGTACGGCAACGAGTTAATGCCTCAGAACGATGTTCAGAGACTGCTTCAATTGCTCCAACGACTCGGTTTCATAGTGAACGAAAAGAAGTCGGATGTAGTTCCATCCAAGTCCTTCATTCACTTGGGAATGAGCTTCGAGACACACAACAACCTAATTCATCTGCCGTTACCCAGAGCAAAATTAGTCAGTTGTTACGCTCGCTTTATGTGGTAACAGCAAGAGAATTTATGCGACTGATAGGTTTGTGTGGAGCCGCCGCAGACCTTATTCAGATGGGACGCCTACGCACTCGTCCACTCCAGATATTTTTTACTCAGAATTGGAGTGTGAAGATTCATTCACTCGAAACGAACATCGTTTTTTCCAACCAAGTAAAACAAGAGATTCAGACTTGGGCAGATATTCAGTGGTTAACTCAGGGAGTTCCACTGCAACTGTCAGATCCCATTTTTACGATTATGATGGATGCGAGTCAAACAGGTTGGGACGCGACATTGAGCCCAACATATTCGAGGTGCCAGGGTTTTTGGGATCCGCAATTCCTGAACAAGCACATAAACATCAAAGAGATAATGTCAATATGGCTTGCGCTACGTCATTGGATGGACATTATTCAGAATTCACATGTTCAAATACTGTCCGACAATTTGACAGTAGTAGCGTATATTTGGAACCAGGGAGGCACTCATTCCATTCCGTTGTTCAACTTAACAGGAAGAATCCTTCTGTTTGTCCTAGGGCATCAGGTTCTTCTGTCGGTCCGTCATATTCTGGGTCTTCAGAATCTTCTAGAGGACTCCCTTTCTCGGAAAGGTTGTATTTTGCCGTCAGAATGGACTCTCAACAAACGAGTATTCAATCAGATCTGCTACCAATGGGATCGTCCGATGATAGACTTGTTTGCGACGCATCTCAACAATCAGTTGCAGACATATGTGTCGCCATGCCCAGATCCTTGAGCGTTCGCAGTAGACGCTGGAACAGAATGATAGGATACGCATATCCTCCAGCTCCGTTGATTCAACAGATATTGCTTAAAATTAATCAATCTCACTGCAAGATTCTGTTGGTAGCATCTCTGTCATCCCACACACCATGGATAAATCTACTCAGGTGTCTGTTATGAGACATTCCTCGGAAACTTCCTAAATGGGAGGACCTTCTTTCGCAGGGGAAATCGCGCACACTGCATCACAATCCGCAAGGTCTCAACCTTCACGTATTTCCGTTGTGCGGTCCTTGCACAGCAAGCAATTTACAGGACGAGCAGTGGTCGCAATTTCTAACTGTAGGAGGACCTCCTCTTCTCTAAATTATGCTGCTAAGTGGAAGGTTTTCTTTCGTCAGTGTAGGGATCATTCTGTTGATATTTATGATCCCTCCATTCCAGACATGGCTAATTTTTAGCTCACCTGACTGAAAGTCAGGGTGAGCTTTTCTGATCACTTTTCGTCCGGCGTGAAGGTGGTGTTTGGGCCTTTTTCTCCCAAACTACTGGCCGCATATTAATGAAATTTCATGTGAGCAGGGGCTATATAAGGGCAGTTTGATTTTTTGTCAAATTAGGCTTCAACTCATATTGAGCCGAGGGATGGGGCAAAAATGCTCCATTTCTTAAAAAATCTTCTTCTCAAGAACCAGCAATAGCAGAAACTTGATATTTGGTATGCAGCTTCCTTTTGAGGTGTAGACTCAAGTTTGTTCAAGAGAAGTTTGTCGGGCATTATTTGCCTTTGTTATGGGAGGGGCAAAAATTTTGGCCACGCCTAAAATTTCTATTTTCAGAACCGTCAGGTCGATTTGAACCAAATTTGATATGAGGTGATAATGGGTCATAAGTAGTTGATTGATGCAAAAAAAAATTTTCTCATTGCCCCGTGGGAACCTCGGGAGCTAAAAATAGGAAAAACCTTAAAACTGCCATATCTCCAAAACTACACGGCACAGGGAATTTTAATTTTGTATAAAGCTTACTTTTATCTAGTAGAATAGAGTGGTTAAAAAAAATCCCTATCGTTTTGATCACAAGGTACTTTTTTCAGGACTTTGAAAAAGTGCTGAGTCAGCACTTTTTAACACTAGGCAATGGGAAAAAGATTAAAAAATCTTCTTCTCCAGATCCAGCAGGCAGAATCTTTTGATATTTGGTATGCAACATTGTAGGGTGGATCTGATTCAAGTTTGTTCAAATCGGCCCCCTGGGTTCATATTTGGGCTCAGTACAGGAGCCTGATTTCGAACTTAGTGCATTTCAGGCAAATTTCTTAAAAAATCTTCTTCTCCAGATCCAGCAGGCAGAATCATTTGATATTTGGTATGCAACATTGTGGGGTGGATCTGATTCAAGTTTGTTCAAATCGGCTCCCTGGATTCATATTTGGGCTCACTATAGAAGCCCGAATTCGATCTTAGTGCATTTCAGGCAAATTTCTTAAAAAATCTTCTTCTTCAGATCGAGCAGGCAGAATCTTTTGATATTTGGCATGCAACATTGTGGGGTGGATCTGATTCAAGTTTGTTCAAATCGGCCACCTGGGTTTATATTTGGGCGCAGTATAGAAGCTCGAATTCGAACTTAGTGCATTTCAGGCAAATTTCTTAAAAAATCTTCTTCTCCAGATCCAGCAGGCAGAATCTTTTGATATTTGGTATGCAACATTGTGGGGTGGATCTGATTCAAGTTTGTTCAAATCGGCCCCCCTGGATTCATATTTGGGCTCACTATAGAAGCCCAAATTCGAACTTAGTGCATTTCAGGCAAATTCAAGTTTGTTCAAATAGGCCCTCTGGGTTTATATTTGGGCTCAGTATAGAAGCTTGAGTTCGAACTTAGTGCATTTCAGGCAAATTTCTTAAAAAATCTTCTCCAGATCCAGTGGGCAGAATTTTTTGATATTTGGTATGCAACATTGTGGGGTGGATCTGATTCAAGTTTGTTCAAATCGGCCCCCTGGATTCATATTTGGGCTCACTATAGAAGCCCGAATTCGAACTTAGTGCATTTCATGCAAATTTCTTAAAAAATCTTCTTCTCCAGATTCAGCAGGCAGAATCTTTTGATCTTTGGTATGCAACATAGTGGGGTGGATCTGATTCAAGTTTGTTCGAATCGGCTTCCTAGATTCATATTTGGGCTCACTATAGAAGCTCGATTTTGAACTTAATGCATTTCAGGCAAATTTCTTTGAAAATCTTCTTCTCAAGATCCAGCAGGCAGAATCTTTTGATATTTGGTATGCACCATGCTTAGGGGGTGAGATTCAAGTTTGTTCAAGCCAAGTCCCTAGGTCCATATTTGGACTCACTGTGGGAGCTTGAATTGTAACTTAGTTCAAAATGAGGAATTTTCTTTAAAAATCTTCTCAAGATCCAGTAGGCAGAATCTTTTGATATTTGGTATGCACCATGCTTAGGGAGTGAGATTCAACTTTGTTCAAGCCAAGTCCCTAGGTCCATATTTGGACTCACTGTGGGAGCTCAAATTATAACTTAGTTCAATATGAGGAATATTCTTTAAAAATCTTCTTTTTTTTTTTAGATCCACTGGTCAGAATCTTTGGATATTTGGTATAAGCTTTTCTTAGGAGGAGCAGATGCAACTTGTTGAAATCAATTCTCTGGATTGATATTTAGGCTACCATGTCAGGTGAGCGCCCTCAGGCCCCTTGGGGCCTCTTGTTTGGTCTACTTGTTTGATGAGATCAAACTGCAGCCAATAACTATTAAGGGTTATAGGTCTATGCTGTCGGATACTTATGCTCATCATGATAGCTTACAAATTGGATCTAATGACTCTATCAAAGTTAGTTAAAAACTTTTCGATAAATAGACCTAGAACTCTTAGGTTAATTCCTAAGTGGAATTTAGCTTGGGTTCTTCTGAAGCTAAAAGAAGCGCCATTTGAACCCCTAGACACGGTAGACTTCAAATGTTTATCTTATAAGACAGCTTTTCTCTTAGCCTTCTCTTCTGCTAGAAGAGTTAGTGAGCTTCATGCTCTATCTGTTGATGATTCTCACTATCGTAGTGTTTTTGGCTAAGAATTAGGCTCCTAATAAGTACCCTGAACCTATTGTTATTAAGGCTCTTCCGTCCTCAGATGGCCATAGGCCTTTACTGTGTCCAGTTAGAGCTATGCGTATTTACAAACATAGATCTGAGTTTATCAGAAAGGGACGTAATCGTTTCTTTCTGTCTCTGCTGCCTAATAGAAGGGACATCACAGTCCATTCTATTTCAAGGTGGATTCAGTTGACTATTCATACTGCTTATTGAAAGATTATCTTCTGCTCAGCAGTCTGCGCTTAAGATTTCAGCACTGTCTACATCTTGGCCTTATGCTAATAGTATTGCTATTACCAATATGATGTAGGCTGCATACTGGTCTCGGCTTTCTATGTTCACAAATTTTTGCCTTAGAAATATTGAGTCTATTTCTGGCGACCTTCGTTGTTTAGGTCCATTATCTATTGCTCAGAATCTCGCACACTAAACAGTTGCAACTGTAGTTATGCAGGCTTTCTGTTCCAGCAGTGACTCTGTCCTGCTGCCCTCTTTGTTCTGGGGTGATTGACCCAGAACAAGGCGAAGGGGGGAGGATGGTGTTCCCTTATATCACCTGCTTTATAGTGAAAAGCAAGGGAATACCTCCTCTGGAGTCAGTAATTCTGAGTCATTGCTGGGATGGTTTTAAAGTGTAAAGCTACTGTTTATCTCATTTATGTAATATTTTTAAAGGGTAGCTTGGTGTGAAGCATTTGTATATGTCGTGTGTCATACGAGCGTTAATATAGAATCGTCGTATGTTGAGGGACAGTTTGGATATTTTCTTTAGATGATGTGGTAGTTTATTTTCTGAAGCATAGTATCATGGCATTTGCACATTCATACAAAGAGTAAATCACTTTGAAATAACTCTTAAAATATTGGAAATACATGGTGGATTCCCAAGCAAAATTGTCAAGTTGTAAATCCTGGGAGTGCTGTTTGGTAAAATGTCAAATATGCCCAGCGATGCATGTGTACATAAACAGAGGATATCTACGCTGTTTTAGTGAATATCGGGAATTATCTCATGTGTGTGGACCTGAAAGTTTTCTTCTTCGCGAGCGCTTGAGCAAGTGAAAAATAATTCTTTTAGGTCCTCACGAATGAGATAATTCCTGATATTCACTAAAATAGAGTACATTTTCTTTTTATTATATGCCACCTGACATTTTACTGTGCAATTTTCTGCCCAATTGAACTGCAAACAGTTTCAAAACAATAACAAAGATGTGCTGATCATTCCTTTAAGGCAATGTTCAAGTCAACATCATGCATTGAAGCGTATGGACCTGAAAGTATTATTTTTCACTTTTGTAAATGCTCGGGAAAAATAAAACTTTCAGGTCCACACTCATGAGATAATTCCAGATATTCACTAAGATAGTGTAGATTTTCTTTTTATTATATGCTCAATATTCATCCCAATTGGACTGCAAACAGTTTCAAGACAATAACAAAGCTCTGCTGATCATTCCTTCAAGGTGACGTCATGCGCTGAAGCATGACATCATGTAGGAAGCTACAGGTATAGAGTCATGTTGGATCCGTCGAATGATAAATCATATTCGTCTTTAGAATCATATTGTTAAATTGCCAAACCATAGGTTAACCAAAAGAGTCTTTTATTGGGACCTAGCAAAAGTGTCTAATGCTTGGTGTTCTTTGTTAAAAGATATCTTTTATGAACTAGAATTGTCAACAGTATTTGATAATACAGAAGTATGCAATATTGCAGACTTTGAAACAAAAATAAAAAAGACAGAAGAAACTAAATGGAAAACTAGCTTGGCCTTTGTTCCGAAATTAAGAACATATAAACTTTTTAAAAATAATTATGAAGCAGAAACATATGTTCTTATGAATATGGACCGGTCACATAGATCTATTTTTGCTCAATTTAGATGTGGTATTCTTCCTCTAAGGGTGGAAACTGGTCGCTTTAGAAATGAAGCGTTAAACCAACGAACATGTACACTATGTTCGTTAAATGAAATAGAAGATGAAATACTCTTCCTTTTAAAGTGTGACTTCTACGCTGAAAAACGTGATGCTTTACTAGACTCCCTCCCTCTAAATATAACTGCATTGATATGACAAAATCTTCTCCAGGAAGCTTTCATAAAAATAATAACTGAGCACACACGTCAGTGTGCTATCTTTGTCCATGACGAGTATATGAAAAGGAACAGTTTTATGTACAAGTAACACACTCCAGTATTTAGTACCCATGTGGGAAAAATTTCCAATTTCTACATAACATGCCATATTAAAATCATTTTTGTTTTCAACGTGACATATAGGTCCAACAGAGCCGGTTGTGCAGTGTATTTGCTTTAATCTTCATTTGTTAAAATGCACATGTCACGAAAATAAATGATTATACTACTACAGTAGAATCCTCTTAATTGAATATCCATTTTGCCAGTGAAAATTATTCAATTAACAGGAGTATACAATTAACAGGGATTTGGTCAGTTTCCTGTGTTCTGGAGGTAAACTAAGCATTTATTCTATTATATCTTGTTTGACAGAGCTCATAGAGCTCTGTCAAACAAGATATAATAAAATAAATGCCTGTATTGGATGTAGTGAGACCAAAAAGGTTGATAAATAAGGGGAATTTGGTGCGTGTCACAGTAATTTTTTCGACATATTACAAAAATTTATATACAATTAACAGGAGTTTACTCTACAACCATATGCAATTAACCGATCAAATTTTTATATTCAATTAACAGGGATATACCATTAAGAGATATCCAAATAAGTGGGCTCCACTGTACTACTACTACAAAGGGATATTTCTCGATATCCAGCAAGTCGATGGATATCAAGAAATATCTTTTAGATAATTTGCGATAATTCACAGGCTAGCATATAATAATTATGTTTTCTTGTCTCGGTTTGTTTTAGATTTGATGTTATCAGTATTTTATTGCTCTTCTAATAATGATAACTGTTGAGAGCAAATAACTTGACCAGTATGTTAACGTTCAGAGGTATATTGGCAGTAGAGAGCAAACTTACTGAAATTTAAAGTAAACTTATTTGCACTGATACTTATTACAGTGGAACACTATGGGTCCCTGGTTGTCAACACTGTTTCAGTACTGTCCTGCCCCAGTACAGTACATGCAGTATAAGTAAAATGTATTGTGCAATTAAAATCAAAACTGAAATTGAAAATTAAGTTTTAATTAAATCCAAAACAGAACTGAAACCAGTTCCAATATTTCAAAACCTATTCGTTGTAGTTTTGCTGTGTACAGATCACCTAAATGAAAGTCGATGTAACACCTAAAAAAGTTTAAAAATTTGTTTCTCAGGCTCTCCTACATGGTCCTTTTGGCTGCTATATGCTCTCTTTTTATAACCAATGCAAACTTTAAAAAATAATAATTCAATGCTTTATGTCTGATATTTTAAGTTAATAAAATTGATAAATTTGTCACTTGAGTGCAACAACACTTTGCAATGCTTTATCATTGCAAAGCCTTCTTGCACTCAAGGGCCAAAATACACCACCACCCATCATACTTGTCAATTGCTTGATTACAAATACAATACAAATACTTTTTAAAACCAATGTATATGATTACAATTACAATACTTTTCCAGATGTAATCAAATACTTATTGATTACATTCGATTACTTTTTAGAAAATACATCTTCAAAGAACACTACACTGAACACCCTCAAACACATGACAACTGTTTCTTATTCACAGTTCTTTATTTGACATTCATTATCAAACGATTTTATAACAATGTCGGTTGATAACGAATGTGGAATAAGGAACTGGGGGGGGGGGGGGGGGGAGGGGGAACAAAAGCTGCACAGAAAATCAAAGAAAACCTTGCAAATATATTATTTAATTAAAAAAAAAAGTAAACAAAAATAATGAACTGGGGACATGTCCCTTAAAAAATAAATAACATTGGGAAATGTCTGTTTTTCCAATAAGTAACCTGGTGAAATGTCTTCTGGAGTAATGGCCTGCCACTGAAGCCTGGGTTAATGTCCGCCTTGGGAAATGTCCGCCTAGGGAAATATCTGCATACCCCATTTTTAGCTCACCTGGCCTAAAAGGCCATGTGAGCTTTTCTCATCACTTGTCCATCGTTGGTCGTTGTCTGGCATCCATAAACTTTTCACATTTTCATCTTCTCTGTAACCGCTAAGTTGGTGTGAACCAAACTTGGCAAGAATGGTCTATGGGAGGTCCTTTACAAACAATCCTCATTTTGTTCACGTCGGATGAAAAACATAGCTTCCAGAGGCATTCTTTGATTCTGGTTGGTGGATTTTCAAAAACCTTCTCCTCTGAAACTGCCCGGCCAAATGTTTTGAAACTTCACATAAATAATGACTGGGACCCCCTCTACCAACGATCCTCATTTAATGTTGATTGGGTCACAAACATGGCCGCAATTGTGGCTTATAATTACTGTAGAAACCCTATGGGAAATCACATTTTCCTCTTCTCCTCTGGAAAAACCGAGGCAGGGATAGTCTATGGGAGGTCCTCTACAAACGATCCTCATTTTGATCCCGTGGATTTGAAAACATGGCCGCCTATTTAACCTTTTACTGATTTTTTTTCTGTTGAAACAGAATTCATAAATGTGTGCATTTTCTAGAAAATCTTCTTTGAAACTACAGGGCCAAATGGTTTGAAAACTTAGTGTGACTGATGACTGTAACCCCCTCTACCAATGATCCTCATTTTAATCTTCATCGGGTTGCAATTATGGCTGCAATTGTGGCTTATAGTTACTATAGAAACCCTATAGGAAATAACATTTTCATCATCTTCACTGAAAGTACTGAGCCAATGTGAACCAGACTTGGCAGGCATTGTCTGTGAGAGGTTCTCTACAACTGTTACTCATTTTATTCCTGTGGGTGAAAAAACGTGGCCGTCAGAAGCATTCTTTGATTCTGATTGGTCAATTTTGAAAACTCTTCTCCTCTGAAACCACAGGGCCAAATGTTTTGAAACTTTCCATGGTTGATGACTGGGACACCCTCTACCAACGATCCTCATTTTAATGTTGATCGTATTGCAAACGTGGCCACAATTGCGGTTTATACTTACTATAGAAAAAACCTATAGGAAATCACATTTTTATCTTCTCTCTGGAACTAGTGAGCAGACGTGAACTAAAACTTGGCAAGAATGGCCTGTAGGAGGTCCTCTATAAACGATCCTCTTTTTGTTCCTGTTGGTTGTAAAATATGGCCACCAGAGACATTCTATGATTCTGTTTGATGGATTCAGATGTTTTGAAACTTCACATGATTGAAGACTGGGACACCTACCAATGATCCTCATGTAATGTTGATGTAATGTTGCAAACATGGCCACAATTGCAGCTCATAGTTACCATGGAAAGCCATGGGAAATCACATTTTTATATGTAGTGTCAGGTGAGCGATTACAGGCTCTGTAGAGCCCGTAGT
Organism: Pictodentalium vernedei; assembly: GCA_031216915.1. Lineage (NCBI taxonomy): Eukaryota > Metazoa > Mollusca > Scaphopoda > Dentaliida > Dentaliidae > Pictodentalium > Pictodentalium vernedei. Next base: position 275,814,515 of record CM062291.1, read on the forward strand.
TAACTTCTTGGCTGGTGGTTTGGCATTGTTGGAAAGTTTGTTGGTGGGTACATTCTCAGTGGCTGTTGACAGGGCTTTTTTTTATATGTGTGCTTACATTAATTAATTCATGGACAACTGAATACAAACTTAAGCTCTGAAAGAATCTTCACTTGGGGATGTGACGTGCATCCCATAAGTGGATGTGATTTGGCAGTTTTGTTTGGTTGCCAGCCCACTTACTTCTTACTTCTTTTACTTCATTCTTTTCTTCTTTGGTGGCTGAGGTGGGGATTCTTTGACATTTGACGGTGGTTGTTGAGGTTCCATCTTTAGATGTTGAGTTTGTGTCATTGTCAGTGTTCTTGCTATGATGTCCAGTGTTCACGCTATGATGTGGGATTCTAGCATGTTTGTCGCTTTTCTGAGCTGTGCCAGTTGGTTTTCCATAGACTGCAAGAATGATTTCTTTGTTCAGTTTCAGTGGCAGAGCTGTGACTTATGTGTTCTGTACCCACAAACTTTTGTTCCAGTTCGTGGGTGAGCTTACTTAATTCTTCATCATCTTCCTCTTGAGCATGGGGATCCAAGCTGGAGATGGAACTGGAGAGGGAGGCATTTGATGACTGGATAGTGACTGCTGCTGGTTTTTTCCGTCTGCGTGAGGGAATGGATATCCATTTCCTCTTCCTTCTCTTTGCAGGTTTCTTCAGTCTTTTTCTTCTAGGCCTCTAGGCGCTTGGCATCCCGGCATTTAATGGATGGGCTTTTCTTCCTCCACTTGCACTTTGCCCTTTCAGGGGTCTCTGGGTGTGGTACCACCATTGGTCAGAGAAGCAGATGGTTGGGCTGCTGGCTTGTTTGGTTTCTGGTGGGGTTTCTTTTCAGGAGCCATTCCAGGTGGTATTTAAAAATCCAAGATCACCTAGCAGGTACAACCAGAGACATGGATGGACCAGTCTCTGGTGTTACTTGCATTCAGACATTTTAACATGCCTAATGGCTTATGTGGAAAAATCGTTCTGGCTGTAGTTAGCGGTGCTCACGAAGGATCCAATGAAGCATCCCTGCTGAATCACAAACTTAAACACAATGTTGTGACAGTTTTAACCCTTTACCTAATTTGAAAAGCAGACAACACTTGCAAACAGAATTCTTGAGTAACTATTTTTTTCATTTTTTTTGTCTCCAAAACATAGGTTATGACCCCTCATTGAAACAAGATCATTCTAAAGAGGGGTCATAACCTGTGTTTTTGAGACAAAAAATGAAACTATAATGAAAATTGATTGGCGATTTTTTAGAATAGCACTGGCTGGTTTTGGCTGTTACAATGGGTAAAGGGTTAAACAATGTTTATTTGTGGAAACTAAAGTGCAGTAGCACTAGACCCAGCCAATTAAGGTGCAATATTAGTGTCTGACAAAGCTGGCCTAATCCTAGCTTTGTAACTGTAGATAGCTCTTTGTTTAAACAGTAGCCCATTATGTAATTGGGCTTATATTGTAAACTTTTAGATGTAAATATTATACTTTTGTTATAGCATTTATAGGATGGCATTGCTAGCTCAAATTGACACTGCCTCAATTTCAAGGTAAAACTGGAATGGACGTTTTCCAAGCTGACATTCTGATTGGGGGCACATATCCTAGGTGCAAAGTCCATTGGGGGGCAGTTTTCCTATCTGACATTTTATAAGCAACCCTGAATTTATAAGCTTGGTTGAGTTGCTGTAATAATAACCCTTTACCCAATGCACAGGATATAAAAAAAATATTTTAATTATTGGTTTTTCAACAAGTCCATATCATGTGACCTCTTATTGGAATGTGCTCAACAAGTTCAATTTATTGATTACACAGTTGGATACAGTCGAGTTGTTGGGTAAAGGGTAACCCTAATTTCATTTACATTTATATTCCAGACTGAATTTGAAGCAAAATAAGTACCCAGTTTTGTTGCTAACAATGGGTGAAACAAAAAGATATGAACTGTATGAAGAACCAAGAACTCACACAATACCAGTTGGTATTCATTTTGCAAAGTCAGAGCAGTTACTTGTACGTATATAATAAAGTCTGTCATGAAAGAATAAAAAAGTGTCTTCAGTCATAAGAACTGTCAAAAAGCAGAATTTGTCTTTTTTTTAATAATATATAACTTGTATTGAAGAGGTTTATTTCGTACTTTTCGAATGCTTTGTAATTGGTAGAGTGCTAAGTTATTTTTGGTCATCAAAATATGTTCATGTGTCTTTGCCCTATTACAATTTATGGGAGAGTGCCAAGAGGCACTCTACCATAAATTGTGACAAGGCAAACCCATATAGACTGAGTAATTTCACTTCCAAGATAATATGAAGCACATCCAGAGAATGTGAGTTCTTTAGGCTGGGGTATCTGCTCTTCATATTAAAGCCCTGATAGTGGCTTCTACCATTCTACCAGTTAAATATCAAGGCAAATTGTAAGAGTACTACAGAGTATGGATGAAATATGATGCTGCTTAGAGGTGAAAGTGCTTACTTAACCCTTTTGTAACCATTTTGGACTTAAGTACAATTTATCCAACCACTCCTGAAAGTAGGAGGTAAAAGTTTCAACTAGGGTAAAAGATAAGTAACTGTTCTATCAATAATGTTTTTTTTTCACAATATTTCTGATACTTTTCCTGCATTTTTCTACAGTTTTCCCTCATTTTAGCTCACCTGACCTAAAAGGCCATGTGAGCTTTTCTCATCACTTGGCATCGGTCGTCATCCGTCATCTGGCGTCCGTAAACTTTTCACATTTTCATCTTCTTCTCTGTTACCGCTGAGCCAGTGTGAACCAATCTTGGCAGGAATGGTCTTTGGGAGGTCCTCTACAAACGATCCTCATTTTGTTCCCGTCGGATAAAAAACATGGCTTCCAGAGGCATTCTTTGATTCTGGTTGGTGGATTTTCAAAAATCTTCTCTGAAACTGCCAGACCAAATGTTTTGAAACTTCACATAAATGATGACTGGGACCCCCTCCACCAACGATCCTCATTTAATGATGATTGGGTTACAAACATAGCTGCAATTGCCGCTTATAGTTACTGTAGAAACCCTATGGAAAATCACATTTTCCTCTTCATCTCTGGAAAAACCGAGGCGACGTGAAAACAAACCTGGCAGGGATAGTCTGTGGGAGGTCCTCTACAAATGATCCTCATTTTGTTCCCGAGGGTTGAAAAACATGGCCGCCAGAGGCATTCTTTGATTCTGATAGGTGGATTTTCAAAAATTTTCTCCTCTGAACCTGCCAGGTCAAATGTTTTGATACTTCACATAAGCAATGACTGGTACCCCCCTTTACCAACGATCCTCATTTAATGTTGATCGGGTTGTAAACATGGCCACAATTGTGGCTTATAGTTACTATAGAAACCCTAAGGGAAATCACATTTTCATCTTCTTCTCTGAAACTACTGAGCCGACGTGAACCACAATAAGCACAAATGGTCTATGAGAGGATGGAAATATGTGGCCACCAGAGGCTATATTCTAATGCTTAACCCAATGCCCCTCCTGTCTGCACAGAAGATTGGTACTGTCAACAAAATACTTGTTTTTTGAGAATCTGGTAAGGGTTGGTTCCAGTTTTCTCCACTGAGGATTGGGGAAAAAAAAAATATTGTGTATACAGTACAAGTCAAAATAAGCTGTAGCATAACTGCAATAAACTAAGTAAACTGCTGCTCCTGCCCTGACAAGATCAGAATCTGACATTTTCTAGAAAGCTATCAGTGAGAGCTTTCCATAAAATGATGTTAGCTTCTGGTCTTATCAGTGTAGGAAGAGAAAAAAGAAAAAGATACATAATTTTTGGATTATCCTACACAACTTATTTTGACTTTACTGTAAACCATTTTAACTGTACCTTGATTTTTGCATCATTAGTCTTCTGGATTTCCAGGCATCTGTCAACTTCAATCTGATAACAGTATTTTCTGATAAGTAACATGAAAAGTTTTTGTTTGTATTCTGTTTCAGTCAAGTCAGCTTAGATGACCGTAATTATTGTTTATCTTTTAAGATTTGACAAATATTGGAGGAAAGTGTGTTTGACTGTAACCCTTTACCTATCCAAAGCTATTATGAAAAGAGAATACTGTCTGAGAGAATTGTAATTTTCAAAATATTTAACCTTCTTTTACTGATTTTTTTTTTGTTGAAACAGAATTCATAAACGTGTGCATTTTCTAGAAAGTCTTCTTTGAAACTACAAGGTTTGAAAACTTAGTGTGACTGATGACTGTAACCTCCTCTACCAATGATCCTCATTTTAATCTTTATCAGGTTGCAATTATGACTGCAGTTGTGGCTTATAGTTACCATAGAAACCCTATGGGAAATCACATTTTTATCATCTTCACTGAAAGTACTGAGCCAATGTGAACCAGACTTGGCAGGCATTGTCTATGAGAGGTTCTCTACAACTGTTACTCATTTTATTCCTGTTGTGTGAAAAAACGTGGTCGCCAGAAGCATTCTTTGATTCTGATTAGTCAATTTTGAAAACTCTTCTCCTCTGAAACCACTGGGCCAAATGTTTTGATACTTTGCATGGTTGATAACTGGGACATCTTCCACAACATTCCTCATTTCAATTTTGATTGTATTGCAAACATGGCCACAATTGCAGTTTTTAGTTGCTATACAAAAGACCTATGGGAAATCACATTTTCAACTTCTCTCTGAACTACTGTGCCGATGGAACCAAAAGTTGGCAAGAATGGTCTATAGGAGGCCCTCTACAAACGATCCTCTTTTTGTTCCCGTTGGTTGTAAAATATGGCCACCAAAGACATTCTATGATTCTGTTTGATGGATTCAAATGTTTTGAAACTTCACGTGATTGAAGACTGGGACACCTTCTACCAATGATCATGTAATGTTGATGTAATGTTGCAAACATGGCCACAATTGCAGCTCATAGTTACCATGGAAAGCCTATGGGAAATCACATTTTTATATGTAGTTCCAGGTGAGCGATTACAGGCTCTGTAGAGCCTCTAGTTTTGGTTGAGTTGTGTTAACAACTGAGACCTATGGTTTGGCGATAGTCGGTGTGTGTCCTGGCGGGCGGGCATCCAGGTGACCTAGCACTGTTAGCGCAATAACTTGAACAAATGTTCCCTATTTCAACTAATATTTGCCATACAGATCTTTTTCAATAATATCTCAAACAAGTTCGAAAACTGGCCCAGCCCAAGGTTTCGTTACTGAGTTATGGCTCTTGACAAATTTTGAGCTCATTAGTGCAGTAACTTGAACAAACATTCTTCGATTTGACTAATATTTGCCATACAGGTCTCTTGCGATGATATCTCAAACAAGTTTGAAAACTGGCCTGGTCCAATTTCGTTACAGAGTTATAACCCGTAATTCGTAAATTTTTACAAATTTTTAGCTCTTTAGCGTAATAACTTGAACAAACATTCTTCGACTCGACTAATATTTGCCATGTAGTTCCTTTGCAATAATATCTCAAGCAAGTTCAAAAACTGGCTTGGCCCAATATTTTTACACTGTAAACCAATGGCCCAGACTAGCTGGTGCTTAACTCAAAGTTATTGAGGGCCAAACTCAAATTTTGACCCCCCCCCCCCCCCCCCCCCCCAATCCCCAAAATTTGCTTACAAAACCGAAAATTAAAAGTCCTATCTGGCCCTCCATACATTTACTCTCAGCATATGCCCAGACATCAGGAAGTGACCGGAATTGTCGCCAGCATCATTCTTTGTTTGGCCCTAAAAGTCATCAACAATGAAATGGCATCTGTGCTTTAAAATCTCCTTTTTCAGGATGTTAGACACAAATCAATGCAAGAATTGGTGGATACAAGGCTGTTATTGGATGAAGGAAGTGTTCAACGGTGGCTTTGGACGTTCAGGGCTGTAACTTTATAATATTTATAAAATTATTTTATGTTTCCCAATTTCGGGACATATACCTGACGTCATCATTCTTAAAAATGATTATTCCACTGTTTGTTAAGTATTCCTTCCCTATCCTTCCATGAACCCTTCCTGTTAAACTCTTAAGCTTTTTGGCTATTTTTTATTTAAATTTTTTATTAAATTTCTTGGGAGTTTAACATTTATTACAGAATATTATTCTGTTTCTTCCCCAGGGTTACGTCCTCACCCTAGGGGTGTTGGGCCGTTTCGTCTTGCATATTCTATCCGATGTATCGTTTCCTCTTCGTATGAAGATCTAGCTTTGCATCTGATAGCATTTCAATTGGTTCTGACTTTGGGCCTTTTTGTGTGCCGGATGTCTTGTTTACATTGACGTTGTTTACATTATCAACATCCTCATATATAGGTATTTTTTTTTATATTCTATTACTGTAGTATATTGTAGGATACATGGATTGTTATTCTGGTAGTGTAGCTCAAAAAATTTTGGATTTTGTCCACAATTAGGATCTATCGGGATGCCCTTAGGCTCTTAATGTTCCCTTTGGGAGCATAGGCGTTTTTTCGAAAAAATTTTTGTTTACAAAAAATATTTTGAATTTAATTATGATTGCTATTATTCATGTATCTCAGTTATATATATATATATATTGTTGTGGAGTTTGGAGGACTGATATTGACTTTAGTTGATACGCTCCTGCAGACTCTTGTCATTCTTGTGTTGCACTGGGATGACTGTTGTTGGAGTCGGGTCTCGTGGTATGTTGTTGGCAGTGAGGTTCTGAGGATCAGAGCCTCTTACCGCATTTTAATTCATTCTTTTTTTCTTTATTTTTAATGTTTTTATGTTTATTTAATATATGAATAAAACGTAATAAAGACATATTTCAATAGAAATGTGAACAATAAATAGTTTTTTTTTGTTTTTTTGTTTTTTTCAATTTGTTTATTCAGATGAAATAATATACATATACAAATAGGTAATTACATACAGACACACAAGTAGTATACAGCAAGTATTTAATTTACACGATTACATATGTACATAGAAGTCTACCTGCGTGAAGCTGTTTTCCATCACATTTCTGTTCTCAAACCATGGTTATCATTTTTAGGTGTTTTGAAAACAGAAATGAACAACCTAATAACAGTTACTGGTGGTGACACAATGAAAAAATACTGTCGCAGGAGAAGCCTTACTGTATGAGGACTACAAAAAAAAAAAAAAAAAAAGGAAAGAAAAGTTGAGGTCTATGGTCCAGTAGCTAAACACATTATCTGAAGAAGGAGGATAAAGCAGTCCTTTGAAAAGTTCCCATCTTCTTTGTATTAATCAGGATTTTGTGGGCGAATACATGTGAAGGGAGTATAATTCCAATTCACAATATCGACGCAGAATTTCAGTTAGACCTTGAAAGCAGGGTTGACACCTTCTCACCTTGCAGGAATAAATGAACTTTTTGTACAGAAGAACTGGAAGAGAAAGATTATTTTCTTGAGACCACAAAGTGTTATTATTAGTATTATTATCATTATTATTATTATTATTGCCGATAAGGATAAATTGTGGTGTCAGTGGCAATAGAACACCACATTGTTCATTCAATTTTTCAGCGAGCTGTAATAGGATTGACTTTGCCATGGGACATCCAAAGAACAAATGTGACACCGTTTCTTTGGTGTTGAAGCAGAATGTACACGGTTCAGTTTCCAACAATTTGCATTTAAAAAGATGGGAATTGGTATATAGAGCACCATTTAGAATTTTGTATTGTAAGGTTTGGAGATAAGTATCGTCTGTGATTATGCAAGGGCATTTGTATATCAATCTCCAATCCTCCTGTGTGAGATCAGTATGCAAACGCTCCTTCCATTTTTCTTGAAAATGAACAGGATCAGAAATCACCTTTTGCAGAAATGATAGATAAAATGTTTTATTGACCGTTTTCGTTTCTTTCAGTTTCTCAATTTGTGGATTCAGAACACAATTGGATTTTTTTTCTCTTTCAATTTTTTTCCACCACATCCTTGGAATTGCTTTGTATACCCCCTGGAAGACAGTAAATGGTGTTTTGATATCGTATTTTGTGGAAAATTCCTCAAAAGTTGGGAAGCCTCCTCTCTCACTGAAGAGGTCATTTAAGAATACACCTTTATCGCACGAAGTCTGATTGAAAATATATCTATTTGCAATTCTGAAACTTCTGTTATAGAAAACTGGTTGAGAACGAATTTCTACGGAGTCTGTAGGCGGTTCATTATCCAATAGCGACCAGGATGTGAGGACGTCTTTCCAAAAACTGTTTGCGTTCTCCCCGATTTTTGTTAACCCCTCTTTGTGTAGATGCCAAATTTTGTTGTTGCCATATTGTTCGAAGTCATCTAAAATAAGGGTTTTCTAGGGTGATATTATGCTGGGATCCATCAGTTTCTTAATCCAAAACATTTTTAGAGAATGACTGTATGACCGAATGTCTGGAAACTTAAGCCCTCCATTAGAAACCTGATTCACAAGTGTGTGATCTTTTCATTTTTACCCTCCCACAAATAATGAAACAGTTTGGATTGCATTGCATCTAACATATTATCAGGTGGTTTAGGAAGGACTGATAGACAGTGTATCCAGGGTTTCCGCTAGGGGAAAATTTGTGGGTCCGGTAGTTTAAAGAAAGTGAAACTCAGATGCCGAAGGTGTTTGCCGCACATGCCTTTGGCACGTGTGTATAAAGGGGGGTCTGGGTCTCCCCCCCCCCCCCCCCACCAGGAAAATTTTGATTTTTAGATGCTCTCTGGGGGCATTCTGATCGATAAAATGCTGAATAATTGAAGTGGAAAATATGTATTTTTTCCTCCTACAATTCTCTAGGCTCTAAATTCCCACGGGACACACAATACTACATCTGGTCAGAGGTTTCATAAAAATACAAACCCAAAACAACACAAAATTCACGAATCCTGACAGTAACTGAGCTTTGTTTACAACCACTCGCGGTAATATTCTAAAAGAACCATGATGCGGATGTGTGATGTCATGCACGTGCAATTACATCATTTATCGCTCGAAATAAAAGCCAGTGATTTCGGACCAAACACGACAATTTGAGTCCAAAATTTTATAGGCGACGTTTAGGATTTGAACTTTGTTTGCCCCTCTCGTCTAGGGGTTATAAAGTATCAGGTTGTCGCCAGTAATAGTAGGCGTAGTATACAACATAATTATGCCTATATTATGTGGAAACAAAGGATCCTGAGTGTCGTTACGATACAGCTTTGTACTCGACATTTTAACCACCAGCTTTTCTGACTGATCATAGTATGATCGGTGGGGCGAATTGGTCCGGTCGACGGACCCGCAGCAGGTCTAGCGGAAACCCTGGTGTATCAGTATTGGTAAAGTCAGCTTTTTTACAATGGCAGTATTCCCAATTGGGCTGAGATTTCTAAACAACCAAAATTTCTGTTATCTGAATGGATGGTCCAGTTTGAACCAAATATGGTATGTGGTATTATTGGGTCATAAGTACTTGACTCCTGCAAAAAAAAAAAAATCCCACATCCCCAAGGGAACCCCAGGAGCTAAAAATAGAAATATTTTCAAACGCCCATATTTCCCAAACCACATGGAACAGAGAGCTGTTATTTGGTATGAAGTATCCTTAGGACCAGTAGAATTGAATGGTAAAAAAAAAAGCCATCGGTTATATTAGGGTGTTCTGTAAAGGGCATCGAAAAAATGCTGAGTCAGCATATTTGCAAAAATTTTTTAAAATCTTTTCTCCAGAACCAATCATCAGAATCTTTTGATATTCGGTATACATCATTTATAGGGGGGTCAGATACAAGTTTGTTAAAATAAAGCTCTTTGGTTCAAATTTGGGCTCAATACAAGAGCCCAAATTATTAACATAGGGTAATATGGAGAATATTATTTAAAAATCTTCTTCTTCAGAACCACCAGTCAGAATCTTTTAATGTTTGGTATACATCATTGTTATGAGGGTCAGATTCAAGATTGTTCACTTTGTTCAATATAGAGGATAATTTTAAAAGATCTTCTTCTTCAGATCCACCAGTCAGAATGCTTTCATGTTTGGTATGCAACATCTCTAGGGGGTCAGATTCAAGTTTGTTCAGATCAGATCCCTTGGTATATATTTGGTTCACTATGGTAGCCCAAACCTTTACTTAGTGCGATATGAGGAAATTTCTTTAAAAATCTTCTTCAGATCCACAAGTCAGAATGCTTTCATATTTGGTATACAACACCTCTAGGGGGGTCAGATTCAAGTTTGTTCAATTCGAGTGCCTGGATTAATATTTGGGCTACATATGGGAACCTGAAATTTAACTTAATACAATATGAGGGAATTTCTTCATAAATCTTCTTCTTCAGATCCACTAGTTAGAATTAGGAGCCGGAAAAGAGCATGTTGCTGAAGAATTAAAAATTTTGTATTCAGTACCCTCTAGAGGTGTGTAACTAAGATTAATCCACAGAGGTTGTGTCAAGGGCCTTCATAGCGGAGCTCTACATTTTACATTATGTTCAACTGAAGAAAAGGCATGATGCCCGGATTATTTTTGTCGCTCCTGGGGGACTCAAGGATTGACAGTTTATCCTATGGAGATGGATTGCTTAATATAGACTCATTCTTGGACTCTGTTTATATTGTGTACTGTTCAAGATGAGCGCTTCAGGCCCTGTGGGGCCTCTTGTTTATTAATCAGTTCTCATTCTTGTAGTGCATTAAGATGCATTGGAAATGTAGGAGGTATATTTTGCAATGCAAAATGACTGAATGTACATTAAGCTGCTGTACAATGATGCCTCTGCTCAGGGTGCTCTTGTTACAATTTATGAGTCCCCCATAGAACCCGGGAAGTGAAGCAGTGCTTGTTTACTATGGTAAATAACCTCAGTTTTACTGGTAAAATAGGACTCGGTCTCCAGTGCTTGGGATGGAAGTCCTCTAAAGTGGACAACATGGGTATAAACGATTGACTAACAATGAATTTGTCGCTCTGTTGCAGACACAATTAGCCATTCTGTAGACATGTGACCTGAAACACAAATAATTAAATAAATAAATATGGGAGAGAGTGCCATGTGAGACATGTGAAAACATTTTACTGACACCCCACCCCCCCCCCCCACCCCCCCCACCCCCCCCCCCCCCCCAAAAAAAACAAGTTAAAAACAGGTACATCAACTCTGTATGGTGTTGGTGTTTTTGTTCTAGTAATGTGAGGTGCTTGAAACATATCAAATTACAAAGTGTTCTAATATTTTTACACTGTAAACCAATGGCCCAGACTAGCTGGTGCTTAACTCAAAAGTTATTAAGGGCCAAACACAAATTTTGAACCCGCAATCCCTAAAATTTGCTTGCAAAAGCGAAAATTGAAAGTCCTATCTGGCCCTCCATACATTTACTCTCCGCGCATGTGCAGACGTCAGGAAGTGACCGGTATTGGCGCCAACATCATTCTTTGTTTGGCCCTAAAGTCATCAACAATGAAATGACATCTGTCTTTAAAATCTCCTTTTTTTTTTGAGGATGCCAGACACAAATTAGTGCAAGAATTGGTGGATACAAGGCAGTTATTGGATGAAGGAAGTGTTGAACGGTGGTTTTGGGCGTTCAGGGCTGTAACTTTATAATATTTATAAAATTATTATTTGTTTCCCAATTTCGGGACATATGCCTGACGTCATCATTTTTAAAAATGATTATTCCACTGTGTGTTAAGTATTCCTTCCCTATACTTCCATGAACTCTTCCTGTTAAACTCTTAAGTTTTTTGGCTGTTTTTTATTGAAATTTTTTATTAAATTTCTTCGGAGTTTAACATTTATTACAGAATATTATTCTTTTTCTTCCCCAGGGTTACGTCCTCACCCTAGGGGAGTTAGGCCGTTTAGTCTTGCATTTTCTATCCAATGTATCGTTTTTTCTTCATGTGAAGATCTAGCTTTACATTTGATAGCATTTCAATTGGTTCTGATTTTGGGCCTTTTTGTGTTCCTGATGTCTTGTTTACATTGACGTTGTTTACATTATCAATGCCCTCATATTTAGGTAGTTTCTTATATTCTATTACTGTAATATACTGTAGATTACATGGATTATTATTCCGGTAGTGTAGCTCAAAAGATTTTCCCAATTTTTTTTTTGTTTACAAAAAATATTTTGAATTTGATTATGGTTGCTATTATTCATGTATCTCAGTTATATATATATATATTGTTGTGGAGTTTGGAGGACTGATATCGACTTTAGTTGATACACTCCTGTGGACTCTTGTCATTCTTGTGTTGCACTGGGATGACTGATGTTGGAATCGGGTATCGCGTTACGTTGTTGGCGGTGAGATTCTGAGGATCAGAGCCTATTACTGCATTTTAATTCATTCTGTCAATTTCTATTTTAGAGGAACATGAACATGGTGATGATATTGTGACACCCATCCAAGTGTGCTACCGTTGTCGTGCTCTGTGGAGCATATGGAGCTAGCTGCAGTGCTCATTATTGCAAGAGTTAGGGCCTTTGGGTAAAGGTTTTAATCTCTTGCAAGCAGCTAGCTCGACCGGTGAAACGGTACTCCGTACGTGGGTGCCGTGACGTCGGGTAAGTCTGTTGCAGTCTAAGAGGTGGATTTGGTAGAGCGAGCACTATATAAATAGCTCACCCAGCGACAATGGAAATAGGGAGGGAATTAGGGAGAAAGCCTGCAAGTTCTTGTACTCGGCGAGGTCTGATAGACCGCGAACGGGAGAGGCCTCCCTCTCAAATATAGCAACATCTGGGGTCAGATGTTGTTTTGAGAAACTTGCACAAGCCGGAGCATATGTCCGCCCTCCACTTGGGACGCTCTGTTTAGTCTTCAGCCAGGGTCGGCTTCAGTCACGGCTTCCTCCGCTATGTTTCACAAGGCCGAAATGAAGTTTTCTGGTTGGAAACTTGCACGAGATGGAGCATATGTCCACCTGCCACTGGGGACGCACTGTCTAGTTTGCAGCCGTGGTCAGCTTCAGTCACGGCTTCCTCCGCTACATTATTTAAGTACACACGACCGCATCCTAGCTACCCGACTTCGGATTTCCAGCCTGCTGCACGAAGAAGGAACCACTCTTCACCCGTGAAGTCAGACCATCCAATAGCTAGGAAGACGAGGCTTGATCATCGGGACATCGGGACGCTCGGAGAAAGGATCCGTTTCCGACACACTGTCCCAGGAGCAGCATGCGGCTAAGGAATGGAAATCCGCTGCTCCTCAGGCCTCAATGATGGACTAGCTGTCGCAGATTGGGCAGCTAATCGCAGCATCCCAGCAAGTGCAGATGCAGCCTCCCTCAGACTTAGAATCTGAGCTGTCGGATGGTGCTAGGTCGGTCCAGTAATCTGTTCATGCAGATGCAATGAACGGAGATTCGCAACTGATTCTCCTGGATGGTAAAAGGGATAAGGAAGAGGATTACCCTACCCTTTCGGAATAGTACTTGGTTGCGATGGCTTTCATCCATCAATATTTCCATGCTTTCGTTCCGCCGAATCAGAATGCTGTGACGACAAGAGAGAAACTACTGGCGTTGTTAGGCGCAGACTTTATCCGGACAAAGAAGGAAGTCCTTTCTTTTTCAGTTCGGTTTATGCAGGTGTCGCAGGCCTTTGGCCATATAGTCGACGCCGTATTTATCCTCTTGAGTGCGAGGAAGAAGGTGGTTTCTTATCTTCATCTTCCGTATACATACCGTTTTTTGGACCACGTTCATTTAGAAATGGTCAGGGAAGATGTTCAGAGAGTTCAGGGATCTAGAGGTATCCTTACCTGTGTCATTCACTATTCGTTCAGACGCAATTGAGACGGCAATTTCTTTAAATAGAGCAAATTTAGACGTTATATCTTACGCAGAACTCCTTACAAGAGCTATGGCACAACATCTCAGGGAAAAGGAATTTTGAGGACGGTCGTACCTCTCTTAGAGTTCTTTCCAGGGCTATTATGTATACCACGTATAACTCCGCCCTAACAGTGGCTAATCTGGAGTTAATCAGACGTGATGCTGCCCTTGCGTCGAGAGTTCTTCTTCGTTTGGATGAGCAGGCCGGGGATCTAGAGGTATCCTTACCTGTATCATTCACTATTCACTCAGACGCAATTGAGATGGCAATTTCTTCAAATAGAGCGAATTTGGACGTTATGTCTTACACAGGTCACCTTACAAGAGCTATGGCGCAACGTCTCAAGGGAAGGGAATTTGAGGACGTTCGTACCTCTCTTAGAGTTCTTTCCAGGGCAATTATGTATACCACCTATAACTCCGCCCAAACAGTGGCTAATCTGGAGTTAATCAGACGTGATGCTGCCCTTGCGTCGTCATCACTGATAAGATGACAAGGTGAAAAGCTCTCTCCAAGTCGCTCCGATTTCCGGACATTTTATTTTCGACGACTAGCTTTCGTTAGTCTATGAACAGGCTACTAAAAAAGCGCCTAGTGCTCTGCTTTTGAAGTCGGCTTATCAACGACCCGCTTCAGCAGACGAGTTAAGGAGGGCATTCCAGACAAAAATCGTCAAAAGGAAACTCCTCACGAGGGTACAAGAAACCCTCTTATAATTACTCTGGAGGTTGTTAGTATTGCGACTTGGAAAAGGGGCATAGGTCTGATCGGGAGTTTTGGTCAGACTCACCTAGATCGACGAGACAAGGTTTTTTGCGGGGAGGACGTGGTTCCTCCTCCCGTAAGCCTCGCAGGTCGTACAGGTGATGGTTTAGACCTCTATTGCTGGCCAGTTGGCGGAAGGTTATCAAGCTCCGCAAAAATCTGGATAACAATCACGGAAGTACAGTGGGTGAGAAGTGTAGTCTTGGACGGCTTACGTCTATCATTTCGAGTAAAACCCCACTAACAAGTTGTCCGTGTGGGACAAATCTTCAATTAAATTCATGCATAAGAGAGTTTCTCCTACCAGAGGTATAAGCTCTCTAATGCAAGAATTTAATTGAAGATTTGTCCCACACGGACAACTTGTTAGTGGGGTTTTACTCGAAATGATAGACGTAAGCCGTCCGAGACTACACTTCTCACCCACTGAACTTCCGTGATTGTCATCCACAGAAGTTCAGTGGGTGAGAAGTGTAGTCTCGGACGGCTTACGTCTATCATTTCGAGTAAAACCCCACTAACAAGTTGTCCGTGTGGGACAAATCTTCAATTAAATTCTTGCATAAGAGAGTTTCTCCTACCGGAGGTATAAGCTCTCTTATCAAGGAAGCAATGCAGGTCATAGAGAATCAGGTTTCTCAAGATTTTTACAATCACCTGTTCCTCATACCAAAACCAGATGGCTCGTTCTGACCTGTAATAGACTTGAGCTGGATAACAAGTTTATCATGGCTCTAAAAGTCTATTTATGGAAATCATTCAGTCGGTATAAGTGAGCGTTCGAGTGATCGACTATGTGGAAAGCATAGATCTAAGGATCCGTACTTTCATGTCCTGGTACATCCGTTCTAAAAGTACCTGCAGTCTGCCGTATAAGAGAAGGTGTATCAGTTCAGAACAATAGGCTTTGGTCTGAATCTGGCCCCTGGGGGTTTCACTCAAATAATGAACTCGGTAATGTCTTACTTACATGCTCATTAGACAGCGGTAACATCGGCTTACTTTGACGACCTTCTATAGGGATACGGCAACAGAATTATTCTTCAGAACGATGTTCAGAGTCTGCTTCTATTACTCCGATGTCTCGGTTTCATCATAAACAAGAAGAAGTCGGATCTAGCTCCGTACAAGTCGTCTATTCACTTGGGATTGAACTTTGAGACTCACAACAATCTGGTTCGCCTGCCGTTACCCAGAACGAAATTAGTCAGTTGTTATGCTCGCTTTTGTCTACACTCAGACGCATTAATAGTGAAGGAATTCATGCGACTGTTGGAGTTGTGCGGAGCGGCTGTGGATCTCATTCCGATGGGCCGTCTGTGCGCACGTTCCCTCCAGATATTCTTTACTCAGAACTGGAGTGTGAAGATGCTTTCGCTTGAACCAGTATTGTTTTAACGGACCTTATAAAACAAGGGTTTAATTGGGCAGATATTCAGTGGTTAACTCAGGGAGTTAGGCTGCAACTGCCGGATCTGGCTTTCATGATTATGACGGATGTGAGTCGGACGGTTTGGGGTGCAACCCCAAGTCCCACAGTCTTAAGGTGTCAGGGTCTTTGGGACCCTCGGTTCCAGGAGAGACGCATAAACATCAACGAGATGATGTTAATTAGCTAGCGCTATAACATTGGATTCACATAATTACGGACATCCATGTTCAGTTTGTTCGGACAACTCGGACATTCTAACAAATGGCTACTTATGTGGCTATTTTATGGACATATTAGGTGGCTAACCTAAAACACATGTCCAACATAATAAAACAAGTTTTTTGGTGGAAAATTTTTTGGGGGTCAGCTAACCCTAACCCTACCCTTTACTGACCCTAACCCTACCCCTCCCTAACCCTAACCGTAAGCTAACCCTAACCCTAAACTAACACGAAACCTAGCCACATAACTCTAACGCCCCTTCACTGACCCCCACCCCATCCCACTCCTAATCCCCACCCTGGAATGCCCTAACCCTACTCTACGTTATCCAAACCCCCACCCCCCAACCACCCCCCCCCCCCAACAATAATAGATTCTGTTACGTGGCTAGCCACGTAACAGACTTTAACCACATAAGTATCCTGTTTTACTAACTCATAGCCACATAAGTAGTCATTTGTTAGTGCGACAGTAGTAGCATACATCCGGAACCAGGGTAGCACCCATTCATTTCCGTTATGCCAACTAATGGAGAAGATTTTCCTTATACGTCATGAATCATCATGTTCATCTTTTTATCCGTCATATACTGGGTCGTCTGAATGTACTAGCAGACTCGTTCTCTCGGAAAGGTTGCCTGTTGCAATTGGAATGGATGCTCAACAAGCGAGTATTTGGTCAGTTTTGCTACCAGAGGGATCACCCCATGAGAGATCTGTTTGCGATGCACCGGAACAATCAGTTACCGCCGTTTGTGTCGCCATTCCCAAACCATTGAGTGCATGCAGTAGACACTTTGCCAATCTCATGGGGATGGTTGATAGGATACACGTATCATCCAATTCATTTGATTCAGTAAATTACGTTTAAGACCAAACAGTCTCGTGAATCCTACTAGTAGCACCTAAGTCGTCACAGAAACCTTGGTCTTCTCAAGTGTCTGTTATGGGACGTTCCCCGGAAGCTTCCTCCACGAGAGGACCTTCTTTATTAGGGGAAGTTTTTGTTCCTCACGTCCTTCTCTGCCCATAGTGGCATAATGGAGTGATGTAACCATTGTGGTTCCTATATTATTTTATGACTAACACAAGAACAATCAAGTAATGCGGGTGAGAAGGGTTCGATATGACTTCGAATCCCCCCCCCCCCCCCCCCCCCCACACACACACACACTGCCAATGTGTTTAGAGGCGATTACCGGGCAAGACATAGTTTTCTTCCTGCAAGCCTCGTATAAGTTGAAATGCATACATGCATTTCTTCACTTTTCGATTGGCGGCTGGGTCGTGTTCTATGGCGACCTCATGGGCACATCCACTTTTTAGTTGTATTGGTTTCCTATGATTATTCGTCTATATGTCATATACGAGCGCATATTTCATCATAATTAAATTGCTATAGTCTTTGGGTACCTCGGAGGCTGCATTACCAGTTAACTGGTATTCAGATGATTACATGCGGGATTTTAATGTTCACACACATAATAATTATTAGGCTGTCGCTTTATTGTATGTTATGGACCTTTGAAATTATGAATTATTTCAGGGGCGGTCAGTGTCGGAGCATGTTAATCATACCTACATCCATTTCTAGATCCAGGTTTCTATTAATGTCAGTACTCATCTTGTATATTCCCACATTATAGTGTCATAGCTATCAGATAGTACACGTCGGGGAGTGTTGTTACTGGAATTTATTGTACACCTGAGTGGGGTCGCCTGTGGGTTACCTCGGAAGTGTGTTTACTCTCCAGAGATCGCTCATTGTGGTTCGATGGGACATGCATATGTTATATATTATAGCACCGGTTCTTGGTCTATCTGCATACGCCGTCTGTGGTGTATCTTATGTAGCAGGCAATATTAATTACCGGGATCGTCGCTATAGCCTTAACTTCTGAAGTGGCGTTAAGCATCATTTATTAATAACAAATTAATACCTGAGTGCCTGTTCAACGAATATTTATATTGTTTTTTCGGTCGGTCTTTCACCAACGAGTTTTAAAACACCATAACTTCTAAAATACTTGATGGAATGACACCATGCTTGGTATGCAAGTGTATCTTCAAGATGTCTACACCTCTCAATACTGCACGTCATTCGGATAATTTCTGTCACATTTATGGACTTGTCACCAACAAGTTTTTTTGTCACCAACAAGTTTTAAAACACCATAACTCCTAAAATACTTGATGGAATGACACCATACTTGGTATGCAAGTGTATGCAAGCGATCGGTCAATCGTGATGGCTGCAAGAGCTCAAAACCCCAAAACCTTTAGCACAGTCTCCTGTTGTATTTATGAAGGGATTTCATTGTATCTTGGTAGGATGACTCTGTATAATGTCTAGATGAGAACGTCTCCTTTTGGTTGTGATCAGTCAGCTGTGACAGCTGTGAGTCTCTGAAACTCGAAAACCTTTAGCACAGTCTACAGGTCATATTTATGAAGGGATTTCATTGTAACTTGGTAGGATGACTCCGTATAATGCCTAGATGGGAATGTCGCTGTTTGGTCAGGATCGGTCAACCGTGATGGCAATGTGGGCCCGAAGCCTGACAATCTTTAGCACAGTCTACAGGTCGTATTTATGAAGGGATTTTATTGTAACTTAGGATGACGCTGTATAATGTCTAGATGACAATGTCTTATTTCGGCCATGATCGGTCAACTGTGACAGCTGCACAAACACGTGACCTAGATTTGTTTACCACAGTCTACAGTTCATATTTATAAAGCAGTTTCATTGTTACATGAAAGGATAACTTGATATGATGTCTAGATTTACCGCCGCATGGTCACTTGACCTAGATTCCTTTAGCACTGCTTACAGGTTGTTTTTATGAAAGGATTTAATTGTAACTTTGTAGGATAACTTCGTATGATATCTAGATGAGACTCTCCTATTTTGGCCATGATCGGTCAACCGTTATCGCCGAACTGTCACATGACCTAGATTCCTTTAGCAAAGTCTACAAGTTATATTTATGAAGGGATTTCATTGTAACTTCGTAGGATGACTCTTTTTGGAATGATTTTACTGTGACTTGGTAACTTTGTTTGACATATGTTAACTGTTAGGGCCACATCAACCCAGGTCTTAATTCTTTAGCACAGTCTACACTCAAATTATTCTCATTGGAAACATACCATACAGGGAACAGAAATTAACATATTCTCAATTATCACAATTCTTGTCTTATTTCACAATCCTTTCATAAACATTGAACATTATCCTTTTCATTAAACACTACACACAGTCAAGTTATTGACACTTTCATTTTAATTATTTCAGGGCATGGCTATATATTCTGAAGAGCTATTAAGGACAATGAACTGGGTACAGGAGGTGAAGGATGCTGGATTGGTGTGTTTCACATGGGGTCAAGACAACAACAGTAAAGATATGATTCTCCTACAGCAGCAGAATGGAGTTGATGGTGTAATCTTTGACAGGTATTAAAAACATAATTTTCAACATTTTTCCTTTAGGTTTCTGTTTAATTTACACATTTTTAGCTCAACGTTGGCAAAGACAAATTTGAGCTTATGCCATGGCCAGTCGTCTGTCTGTCCGTCAACAATTCAATATGGCTCGGGCTAGAGGCTGTATTTATGAACCAATCTTTACGAAACTTCTTGGGTACCTTTGTTATGACCGTGGGACGAGAACGAGTGTTTTTGGGTCCGATCTGAAATTCAAGTTGGCCACTGGCGGCCATTTTGTACAGACTTAGGTGCAATCAGATTTTTGCGCAGAACTTCCATATGAAAGCGCTGATTTGAATAATTTTTTGTATGAATGCTTAGTACCATGGGATACATCACATATAATAGGGTTTTTTTTCTCGTATGTAACTTATGCAAATTAGACTAACTTTGATGTATTTAGAGTTACTTTCAGCACTGTAAGTGCAAATGCCACTACAGCTTGGGCTAGAGGCCGTATTTATGAACCGATCTTTACAAAACTTCTTGGGTACCTTTGGTATCACCGTTGGACGAGAACGAATGTTTTTGGGTGCGGTCCGAAATTCAAGATGGCCGATGGCAGCCATTTTGTACAAAATTAGATGCAATCAGATTTTTGCACAGATCTTCCATATGAAAGCGCTGAGTTGAAAAATGTTTTGTGTGAATGTTTAGTACCATGTGATACATCACATATAATACGGGTTTTTTTCTCGTGCAGAAATTATGCAAATTAGATGAACTTTGATTTTTTCAGTGCTACTTACACACAGTAAGTACACATGTCAATACGGCACGGGCTAGACGCTGTATTTATCAACCGATCTTCATGGAACTTCTTGGGTACCTCTGTTATCACCATGGGACGAGAACGAGTATTTCTGAGTGCGGTCCAAAATTCAAGATAGCTGCCAATGGCCATTTTGTACCGAAATTAGGTCTAATCAGTTTTTTGTTTAGAGGCCGTATTTATGAACCGATCTTTACGAAACTTATTGGTTACCTTTGTTATCACCGTGGGATGAGAACGAGTGTTTTTGGGTGTGGTCCGAAATTCAAGATGGCCACCAGCAGCTATTTTGTACCAAAATTAGTGCAATCAGTCTTTTGTACAGAACTTCTGTATGAAAGTTCTGATTTGAATAAATTTTTGTATGAATGTTTAGTAAAATGGAATACATCACATACAGTACGGGGTTTTTTCTCGTGCAGAAATTATGCAAATTAGATGAATTTTGATTTTTTTAGTGCTACTTATACACTGTAAGTGCACATGTCAATACGGCTTGGGCTAGAGGCTGTATTTATGAACCGATCTTCACGAAACTTCTTGGGTACCTTTGTTATCACCTTGGGACGAGAACGAGTGTTTCTGAGTGCGGTCCAAAAATCAAGATGGCTGCCTGTGGCCATTTTGTACCGAAATTAGATCCAATCAGTTTTTCGTCACAACTTCTATACAGCTCGTACTTATGAACTGATCTTCACGAAACTTCTTGGGTACCTTTGTTTTCACCTTGGGACAGGAATGAGTGTGTTTTGGGGTGCCTTTGTTATCACTGTGCTATGAGAACAAATATTTTGGGGTTCAGTCAGACCCACTCTGGGACTCAAAGATTTCTTTTCTAGTTTAGCAGATTTCTTTTCTAGTTTAGCATCTGACTGTCACCCACCTTTACAATACTTTACCTATACATTTGTTACAGGCTACGGTCAGTATTTATGTACAGACCGTTACGATACTTTATATGTACATTTGTTATCAGGTCATTACCTAGATGTTTGTCATTGCTGTGTCACATACTATACATGTACATGTCTTGACAATTTGAGCTACAGTGTCATTGACACTTTCATTAATAGTGTAATTTTAGAGAAATTATTGAGGCAAATTCTAAGTGTACACTATGTGTATACTCTGGTGAAAAAAAGCTGTGTTCTCAAGCATTTTTGCTCTAAAAAACAGACGAGTAAGGGAGGGAGGCTTTTTTTATGCCCCCAAACTCTGAAGGAGGATTCAGGGGTATCTAGCGAAGCCTTCCATCCATCCATCTGTCCATCCATCTGTCCATACAAACGTTTTGCACTGTAATTTCAAAGCCATTGGTCAGATTCGGATCTCCTTTGGTGTGCTGATAGACTTGCATGGGGGAACGGATATGCACAAGGAGCAGGTTTCAGCCAATAATTCTTCCCAGAGTTATGGCCCTTTTTCACTTATTTTACTTTTGAGCTCAACTTTGACGTAAGTCAAATTTGAGCTTATGCCATGGCTAGTCGTCCATCTGTCCGTCAACAATTCAATACGGCTCGGGCTAGAGGCTGCATTTATGAACCGATCTTTATGAAACTTCTTGGGTACCTTTGTTATCACTGTGGGACGAGAACAAGTGGTTTTGGGTGCGGTCCAAAATTCAAGATGGCCACCAGCAGCCATTTTGTACTTTAGTTAGTGCACTCAGTTTTTTGTACAGAACTTCTGTATGAAAGTTCTGATTTGAATAAATTTTTGTATGAATGTTTAGTAACATGGAATACATCACACATAATACGGGTTTTCTCATGCAGAAATTATGCAAATTAGATGAACTTTGATTTATTCAGTGCTACTTATACACAGTAAGTGCACATGTCAATACAGCTTGGGCTAGAGTCTGTATTTTTGAACCGATCTTCACAAAACTTCTTGGGTACCTTTGTTATCACCTTGGGACGAGAACGAGTGTTTCTGGGTGCGGTCCAAAATTCAAGATGGCTGCCAGTAACCATTTTGTACCGAAATTAGGTCCAATCAATTTTTTGTACACAACTTCTATACGGCTCAGGCTAGAGGCTGTATTTATGACCGATCTTTACAATACTTTACATGTACCTTTGTTATCAGGTCATTGATGTGTCATATACTATACATGTACATGTCTTAAACAAGTTGAGCTACAGTGTCATTGACACTTTCATTTTTTGCTCACCTTGACAAAGTCAAACTGAACTTATCTAATTCCTCTCCATCCGTCGTCCATTTGTCGTCCATCAACACCATGTTTTGGTCTTCTTCAAAACCACCAGGCCAATTCAAGTGAAAGTTTGTGTGAGTGATGGTCCTGAAGGGGCATTGCTTTTTTGTTCGCCTCAATATGCCCAGCCCCATAGGGTGGGGGGAGATGCTCCAAAATATTTTTAAAATCTTCTCATGAACCAGTGGGTACAATGACTTGATATTTGTTATGGAGCTTCCTTTTGAGGTATAGAATCAAGTTTGTTCAAACAAAGTTCATGAAGCAATATTTGGCTTTGTAATGGAAGGGGTAAGATTTTTGGCCCCACTCAAAATTTCTATTTTCTGTACCGCTGGTCCGATTTGAACCAAATTTGGAATGTGATATTATTGGGCCATAAGTACTTGACTCATGCAAAAAAAAAAATCCTGCATCCCCTTGCGAACCCCAGGAGTTAAAAATGGAAATATTTTCAGACACCCATATTTCCCAAACCACCCAGAACAGAGAACTGTTAATTGGTTTGAAGCATCCTTAGGACCAGTAGAATTGAATGGTAAAAAAAAAAAATTGCCATAGGTTATATTAGGGTGTCCTGTAGGGGGTATCGAACAAATACTGAGCATATTTACAAAAAATTTTAAAAATCTTTTCTCCAGAACCAATGGTAAAAATCTTTTGGTATTTGGTATTACAGCATCCAGAGGGAGGGAGGTGAGGGGGGGGGGGGGGGGAGGGGGGCAGATACAAGTTTGTTAAAATGAAGCCCATTATTTCATATTTGGGCTCAATACAGGAGCCCAACTTTTTAACTTAGGACAGATCGGGAATATTCTTTAAAAATATTCTTCAGAGCCACCAGTCAGAATCTTTTAATGTTTGGTATATATCATTGTTATGAGGGTCAGATTGAAGATTGTTCAAACCTATGGAAGCCCAAATTTCAACTTAGTGCAATATGGGTGATAATTTTTAAAAATCTTCTTCAGATCCACCAGTCAGAATGCTTTCATATTTGGTATGTAACATCTCTAGGCGTTTCAACTTTGTTCAAATCGAGTGCCTGGGTTAATATTTGAGCTTCCTATGGATGCCAAAAGTGGCCATGTAACTGAAGAAATTTTGTATTCAGTATCCTATAGAGGTGTGTAACTAAGAGTAATCCACATAGATTGTACCAAGGGGCTTCATAGAGTAGCTCCACTTTTTACATTATGATCAACTGAAGAAAAGGCATGATTCTTGGACTATTTTAGTCACTCCTGAGGGGCGCAGAGATTGACAGTGTATCCTATGGAGATGGATATGCTTAATGTAGATTCATTCTTGGACTCTGTTTATATCGTGTTCTGTTCAACAAGGTGAGCACTTCAGGGCCCATGGGGCCTCTTGTTTTTTCTGTTTTCACACTTTTGACTTAGAAAATTTTTTCTGTCCCACAATACCTTTAAGGCTACATCGAACATGGTTACGGGTTGTGGGCATTTTTTTTTTTTTTGTTCTCAATGCTGTGAATTTAAAATCATAAGTTCTTATATCCATGTCTTTTCGCCTGTTGTGAAACTGACCATTTCACAAGATTGTGAAGTTGCCAATTCAAATTTCTTGTTTCTCAGGCAATTTTCTCTCAATTTCATGATGAGGGAGGGAGGCTTTTTATATTTTTATTTTTTAAAAATTTTTGTTGATCCACAAACAATCCTGAAAATAGTTAGGAATTGAAAATTGAACTACTTATGTGGAAAAAACTTCTTTTTTTATCAGCAGTGAAAATTTCCCATAGTGCAATAAGCCTTTTTCGAAACTGCCATCTTGGAGTTTAATCTATGCAAGGTCACAGGTTGCGGGGTGTAAACAAAGCGATTTCCATGTTCATTGCGTTGAGTTGTGTGTCAGCCAAATCAACTAGTTTTGTGAAATATCAAGTTTAAATTTGTAAAACCAATGTCATCTTCGAATTAACTGAAGGGGCAACCCTAGACGATGTTAAACAATGGAATATCGCAGGTGTACAGGTTTTTTTTTTTTACGGAGCTGAGGATTTGTTTTGAATGGCAGCAAGGACACGTGTTGCGCAGAGTTTCTCAGTTTTGGAATTCCCTGGAAGTTGTTGAAAACAATGCCCTCGGCTTCCATGTAATGACACAGTATGCATTCAAACACCATTTATGTCGATAGGAACTCAGTTTGAAATAATGAATGTTCTCATACAATATTGTTATTGCCATAAACAAATGGTAACCTTTGCTAAATGTTCTTTGAAATTCTCACTAATGAACGTAATGGGGTCCAAAGCACTTCACCCGCTCTCTCCTCCCATGGCTCACAACGTGTTTTCTTGAAATGTTTACACCTCGCGACCTGTGACCTTGCATAGATTAAAGTCCAAGATGGCAGTTTCGAAAAAGGCTTATTGCAAATTAACCAACTATAACTTGTTTGACAGAGATCAGTAAGTTGTTATGTATTGGTTATATATATTACATATATATAGTTGGTCAAATTTTTATCCTACAAGTGCAAAATAGTGACGAGATTTCTAGATAATAAAAAATCAGTGATGAGGCAGCTTTTCAATGACGAGGGAGGTGTCTGAAAACCCAGTATTATTTTAGCTCACCTGACTTGAAGTCAGGATGAGCTATAGTGATCACTGTGCATCCGTTATCTGTGAACATGGTGTTTGCACCTTATCCTCTAAAACCACTGAACTGATTTCAGTCAAATTTGAGGTGATGGCTTGTTCTGACATCACATTTTGTAATTGTTCAAATCAACTTGCACAACCCTGTAGGGAGGGGTGAGGGAAAATGTTCTAAAATTGTTTTTTAAAACATCTCATTAACCAGGGGGTACAATGACTTGATATTTGGTAAGGAGCTTCCTTTTGAGATGTAGAATCAAGTTTGTTCAAACGAAGTTTGTTTAGAGATAGTTGGTTTGTAATGGATGGGGACAAGATTTTTGGCTCCACCCAATATTTCTATTTTCTGAACCAATGAGCTGATTTGAACCCAATTTGGTATGTGGTATTATTGAGTCATAAATATTTGATTCATGCAAAAAAAAATATTTCCTGTGTCTCCGTGGGAATCCCAGAAGCTAAAAATAGAAATATTTTCAAACGCCTATATTTCCCAAACTGCACGGAATAGATAACTCTTATTTTGTATGAAACATTGTTATGTCCAGTAGAATGGAATGGTAAATATTCCATCAGTTGTGTCAGGGGTCAGGGTGTTCTGTGGGAGGAGTGTGGGGGGAGGGGGGGGGGGGGGGAGGGGGTCAAAATTTAAAAAAAATTGTTTTTGAGAACCATTGATCAGAATGTTGTTAAAATTATGCCCCTCAGTTGATATTTGGGCCCAATACAGGAGCTAAAATTTTAACTTGGGCAATATGGGAAATAATTTTTAAAAATCTTCCTCAGAACCACCAGTCAAAATTTATTAATGTTTGGTATACATCATTGTTATGAGGGGCAGATTCACGATTGTTCAAACAGGTCCCTCAATTAGTATTTGGGCTTCCTATGGGGGCCCAGATTTTAACCTAATGTAATATGGGGAACAATATTTAAAAATCTTCTTCTTCAGATCCACCAGTCAGAATCTTTTGATATTTGGTATACAGCATTCTTTGGGAGGTTAGATCTAATTTTGTTCATACCAACTCTCTGGGTTAATATTTGGGCTCCCTATTGGAGCCCAAATTTTAACTTAATACAAAATGAGGAATAATCTTTACAACTCTGCTTCCCCAGAAACACTAGTCAGACTCTTGTAATATATGGTATACAGAATCCCTACAGGGGACAGTATCAAGTTTGTTCAAATCAAGTCCATTGGTTTGGGCTCTCTATGGGAGCTCGAATTTTAATTTAGTGCAAGATGGGTAATAATTTTTAAAAATCTTCCTTTTCAGATCCACCAGTCAGAATCTTTTGATATTTGGTATAACATCATTTTTAGGGAGGTCAGATCTAAGACTGCACAAACCAAGTCCCTGGGTTAATATTTGGGCTCCCTATTGGGGCCTAAATTATTACTTAGTCCAATATGAGGAATAATCTATAAAACTCTTCCCTTGACCCACTCACGATTTTCCGAAACCATTGTATAATTATAAATGTGATCAGACAATCGTGTTAGTCTTCAGATCCACCAGTCAGAATGCTTTCATATTTGGTATACAACATCTCTTGGGAGCTCAGATTCAACTTTGTTCAAATCGGGTCCCTGGGTTAATATTTGGGCTCCCTTTGGTAGCCTGAATTTTAACTTGGTGCAATTTGAGGAAATTTCTTTAAAAATCTTCTTCAGATCCACCAGTCAGAATGCTTTCACATTTAGTCTACAACATCTCTACTGGAGTGAGATTCAAGTGTGTTCAAACCGAGTGCCTGGGTTAATATTTGGACTCTCTATGGGAGGCGGAATTGGCCATGTAGCTGAAGAATTAAAAGAGCTTTTATTTAGTACCTGTTTAGAGGTGTGTAACTAAGATTAATCCACATAGGTTGTATCAAGGGGCTTCATAGGGGAGCTCCACTTTTTACATTATGATTAAATGAAGAAAAGGCATGATGCTTGGACTATTTTAGTCACTCCTGAGGTGCTCAAGCATTGACAATGGATCCTATGGAGACTGATTGCTTGATGTAGAATCATTCTTGGACTTGGGTGAGTGTTTCACGCCACATAGGGCCTCTTGTTTGTTGTACTAATAGCTATTTAACTTTTTAAGCAAGAACTTCCGGTTTGTGATTCAAATTTTTATTATTTTTGATATGAAAAACAACTAGCAACAATACCTTTGATACTATTTTGCAAGTGTAGAAACAATCATTTAATCAACCATATCTTGTTTGACAGAGCTCAATGAGATCTGTCAAACAAGATATAGTTTGTTCAGTTTGCAACTGCATTTTTGGAAATTTTCTCTGCCAAACAAAAATGAGTTAAATTTCAAATTCTGATTATATTCAGGATAGTGATGAACCGATATGGTAAACAAACCATCGGCCAATACCGATTTTAAAAATTTAATATTCGGCCGATACCGATGCCGATTCCAGTGTTTTAAATTCCGTGAAATTGCATGAATAACTTGATCGAACCCTGCAAAGTTGCAATTAGAATGTCAATGCGGGGTTGTGTTTCTTGGTTCCTGGTTAACTCGCCACCAAATCAACTCCTCAGACAATTTATCCGATCGTTTTGTGCAGTCCTTTCCTCAGTGAGAAAAACGGAATCACCCGTGTCAGATTGACTCTCCCTGCATGGAATACTACATATTCTCCCAATAAGATTAAATCCCATATATTTAAAACTCATAGCAATCCTATGGGAACTCGTACACAGGCCGACAGACACTGTCCTGACTCTGGATAAATCAGGACTTATTCCTTTCTTCTCATATCGGTCATAAGCCCAATATTCAATATGTACGTTCTGAATAGATCTCTCCATTTTGAAAATCATGTGATTCTGCCCTGCCATGGAAGGGGGTTGGATGTTTCGTACACGGCAACTTAGGTTTTTAGGACGTTTCGTACACAAACTTGTAAGATGTTTCGTGCACAAGCTACGACGTTTCGTACATGGGGTTATGACTGCCTTGAGCCAAGTAAAGATAACAACCCCGTATGTAAAAATAATTTATATTGGATTATAATACCTTACAGTCTATTATTTCATATAAAAAATACTTAAAAACCCTATAAAATTTGCCTGTGTACTAGTGATGATATATGTACGAAATGTCTTCTTTTGTATACGAAAGTCAGTATACGAAATGGGATCAGCGACAACCTGCCCCAGGGACAACCTGCCCCAGGCCTATTTTTGGGGCGGGTTGTCACACTTTTTGGGGCAGGTTTCCCGATTTTTTCTGCTTTTTGAAGAAAAAGTATTTGTGGATAGTAATATATAAAAAAAAGTTTACTCACTTTTTTATCGAAAAATTATCCAATTTTATCGAAAATTATCCACAATCCACAGTGATCCTATTAAAACATCCCAGAATGACTGAATTAAAGTAATAATAGTTCTATACTGAATTGGTTGCATGTAGAGACCAGTCAGAAGTGATGTGTTGTTTTAGTCATGTTGTTTCAGTCGGGTACCCTCTAAGGGGAATGATATTTGTTTGATGTGAAAAAATCAAATGACCAGACATGTTGTTTCAGCGTGATATGGATTCATCACAGCGTTGATCGTTTTTCCTTTTTCTAAGACTAAGACAATAAATGTGCTTTTTAAGCTGATAACAATCATTGACTCAGATGAAGCCATGGACACGTCCGAGACAACAAACAGTCAGGCCACTGAAACATCCATCAATGAGACACCCACAGATACCATTACCACAGATACTTCTGATAATAATAATTCATTCGGAATTATTCATGATATTACTTTTAATATCATCATAATTAAGTCCAATAAACAAATCTATTGTCTGCTAATTAATAATGATCGTATTACAAGTAATAACAGCTGAATAGTTCATTTGTTATTACTTATAATCCAATCATAGTCCAATATCATAGTCAAATAGCTCATAACTGCGGCACGTGAAAAACTTGGCCCTTTGATATATTTATTCAACTGTCTTCTTTTTATGTGTACCCATACTATGTATGGTACACATAATGCCGGAATCCGGGGTGACCATCTGTCGTACGTCCATCCGTCTGTCCGAATGTCTGTCTGTCCATCCAGCGTCCGTATCCATTTCTTTGGCATTCGATAACTTGAAAACTATTGCTTGGATTGTCAAGTTACTTTATATTTGTGTTCAGGTTACTGATGTGCCGAGCTGTATAGTTTTTAACCCTTTATCCTTCAAATTGACAATTCCTCCAATCCCTTTGGCATTCGATAACTTGAAAAATATTGCTTGGATTGTCTAGTTACTTTATATTTGTGTTCAGGTTACTGATTTGTCGAGCTGTATAGTTTTTGGTGTAAATCTGATCATTTGATCCTGAGATATTAACCCTTTATCCTTCAAATTGAAAATTCCTTCAATCTCTTTGGCATGAGATAACTCAAAAAATATCAATCCGATTGTCATGTTACTTTATATATTTATTCAGGTTACTGATATGCTGTGCTGTATAGTTTTTTATGTAAATCTGATAATTTGATCCGAAATGTTAACCCTTTATCCATCAAATTAGACACTCCTCCAATCCATTTCTATATGTACCCATACCATGTATGGTGTACATAATGTCGGCATCCATGGTGGCCCTCCGTCATACAGCTTTCTACTAGTTGCGCATATGGGTACACATCTGACGATTTCATCAGCCTATTTTTTGAGGATGCAAGACTCAAATTAATGCAAGAATTGGTAGATCCAAGGCTGTTATTGGATGATGGAAGTGTTCAACGGTGGTTTTAGACGTTCAGGGCTGTAACTTTATAATTATTATACAATTATTTTATGTTTCCCAATTTTGGGACAGACGCCTGACGTCATCATTGTTGATAATGATTATTCCACTGTTTGTTAAGTATCCCTTCCCTATCCTTCCATGAATCCTTCCTGTTAAACTCCTAAGCATTTTGGCTAATTTTTATTGAAATTTTTTATTAAATTTCTTGGGAGTTTTACAGAATATTTATTCTGTTTTTTCCCATGGTTGTTACATCCTCACCTTAGGGGTGTTAGGTCGTTTAGTCTTGAATCTTCTATGCGATGTATCGTTTTTTCTTCGTATGAAGATCTAGCTTTGCATACTGTAGAATTACTGTAGGATACATGGATGATTTTTCCGGTAGTGTAGCTCAATCTTTTGGATTTTGTCCTCACTTAGGCTCAATCAGGATGCCCTTGGGCTCTTAATGTTCCCTATGGGAACTTAGGCTTTTTTCCAAAAAAAAATTTTTTTCAAAAAAAACATTTTGAATCTAATTTCGATTGCTTTTTTTTATGTATCTTAATTACATATTTTGTTGTGGAGTTTGGAGAAGTGTTATCGACTTTCAGTTTTTATTTCAGAGGAACATGAACATGGTAATGATATTGTGACACCCATCCAACTGTGCTACTGTCATTGCGCTCTGTTGAGCAAATAGAGCTAGCTGCAGTGCTCATGATATGCAAGGGTTAAGGCCTCTTGTTAGGGGTCTTAATCTCTTGCAAACAGCTAGCTCGACTGGTGAAGCGGTTAATCCATCCGTGGGAGCCGTGACACCAGGTAAGTCCATTGCGGTCGAAGGAAGTGGATGTGGGCAGAGTGAGCACTTAAATATAAATAGGCTCACCCAGTGATGATGGAAATAGGGAGGAATTAGGGAGGAAGTCAGCAAGTTTCTTGTTGGGAGGCTCAGCGAGGTCTAATAGACCACAAGCGGGAGAGGCCCCTCTCTAACCTAACAAAATTTGGGGCCAAATGTTGTTATGAGAAACTTACACAAGCCAGAACATACGTCCGCCCACCGCTTGGGGCACTCTGTCTAGGCTGCAGCCAGGGTCGGCTTCAGTCACAGCTTCCTCCACTACGTTTCACAAGCCATAATGAAGTTTCTTGTTTGGAGGTTCGGCAAGGTCGATGAGACCGCGAGTGTGAGAGGTCCCTCTCTAACCCAACAATTTTTGGGGCCAAATGTTGTTATGAGAAACTTGCAAGAGATGGAGCATACTTCCGCCCGCCACTCGGGACACTCCATCTAGGCTGCAGCCACAGTCAGCTTCAGTCATGGCTTCCTCCGCTATGATTTTATAGCACACACGACCACAGGCTAGCTATCCGACTTCAGATATCCAGTCAGCTGCTCGAAGATGGAACCATTCTTCGCCTCTGAAGTCGGACCATCCAATAACTAGCGATCCGAGGCATTGATCAACAGGATGCTTGGAGAAGAGATCTATCTTCGGATCTTCATCCCAGGAGCAGCAAGTGGTGGGAAAAACAGATGACTGCTGCTCCTCAAGCCTCGGGAACGGACTTTCTGTCGCAGTTGCGCAGCTATTAGCAGCACCCCAGCTAATGCAAGAGCAGACTCCAATGTTGAGCTGTCGGATGATTCTGAGTTGAGCCAGTCAATTGTGCATGTAGAAGAACCCAGATGTTTATCTACAGGACGCTCGGCTAGATCTGGGTTCAGATCTCCGTTTGGAGAACCCTCTCCATCCTGTTAACGGTCGGGGATGACTGTGTTTGTGAGAAAACTTATTTAGTCAGAACACAAGTCCAACGTTCCTTCCACACTGCAGCTGGTGCCGGTGGCAGTTATGGCTTCTTCTGGTTTCATGGAAGCGCACGAAAGAAGATTAGTCTAGAAGTTTCTAAGCGGGATTCTCTACAAAATCTGGGGACAGATCTAGAGTGCAGAGCATTTTTTCGTCCCGAAACTTCTGTGATGAGGAGCATCCGTCCTATGTGACGAGTCGGGATGCCTCTTCCGCACTTCAGCCGGTGTCGGCTGTGGTTACGGCTTCCTCTTCTTCCATGGATATGCACAATAAGGGATAGATGCCTAAAAGTTTCTAACGGAACTCTTGGTGAGATTTGGAGCAGACTGGGAGCTGGAGAACCTTCTCTTTTCCGTCAGCAGTTAGGGTCAACTGTTTTTGGTGCGAGAAACTTTAGTGAGTTGGAACGCCCGTTCACGCCTGCGGTTCTGGATGCTTTTTCCACACTGCAGCTGGATTCGGTGGCAGCTATGGCATCTTCCCTTGCTTCATTAATGAAGCGCATTGACCACAGACTAGCTATCTGACTTCGCAAGTTCGGGTTGATAGCTAGTCGTTTGAGACTAGTACTACTGTTTAACAGACTTCGATGGTGAGCTGTCACACGGTGCTGCGTTGGTCCAGTCATCCGTTCAGTCGGATGGAGTTGACCATATTTATGGATGGAACATTTGGATGGTGAGAGGGATACGGACTGTGAGTCTCTATCTCTCACAGAAGGGCACTGTAAGACTATGAAAAGTCTTAAGCTCTTAAGAATATTGTTCCATCTGAATAAGTCTGCTTTCAGATGAGCAGGCTGGGGATGAAAACCTGCATCATTTAATATTTGCTCGGAAATAATGGAATGTGCTATTTCATTGAAAAGAGCAAATCTGGGCATAATGTCCTAATGTCTCAATGGAAAGAAATATGTGGATGTGCTTCCTCGCTAACAGTTCTTTCCAGGGTAGTCATGTATGCCACGTACATCTCCGCACGGACAGTGAATTTGGAGTTGGTAAGATGTGATGCTGCCCTTGTGTCGTCATCACTAGATGACAAGGTGAAAAGCTCTCTCTGAGTCGATCCGGTTACCAGAAATATACTATTTGACAACAATCTTGCATTGACATATAAGCAGGCTACAAGAAGTTTCAGTACTCTGCTATTGAAGTTGCTGTCTCATCAACACACTTCAGCAGACCGGGGTAGGCGAGGCCGTTCTGCAAAGAAAATTCAGGAGAATGTTTCGCGAGGGTACAATAACCCTCTTATATTTACTCTGGATGTCGTCATTATAGCAACTCAGAAAAGGGGCATAGGTCTGATCAAGGCTACGGATCAGACATCACTAGGCCGGCGATTAACGGAAAGTTATCATCTTCATGAGAAACTGGAGGTTAGTCATGTAAGTTCCTTTCAAGAGAGTCACTTCTAGTGAAGATAAAGGCGCTCTTATTGAAGGGAACAATTGAGGTCAACGAGACGGGCTTCTTCGTGGGGAGGACATAGTTTCTCCTCCCGTAAACATCGTAAATCGTACAGATGATGGACATGACCTTTATTGCTTGTCAGTTGATGGAGGATTATCAACTTCACTAGAATTTGGACGCTATTCACGGAATCTTCCTTTCAAGAGAGTCACTCCTAGTGGAGGTAAAGGCTCTCTTATTGAAGGGAACAATTGAGGTCGTCGAGAATAGATTTCGGTTGCTTGCCACTTGGCGGTAGGTTATCAACCTCGCAAAAGTGGATAAATTGCGGAAGATCAGTGGATGAGAATGTAGTCTCAGCAGGCCTACGGCTATCAGCCCGAGCAAGCTCCACTTACAAGAATACTTGCTACACAAATCTTCCTAGAGAGGCTTTCCTTCTGGAGGTTAAAGCTTTCCTATTGAAGAACCTTCTGGAGGTTAAAGCTTTCCTATTGAAGAATAGCATTAGACATCGCCGAAATTATTCTCCAGGCTTTTATTATCACCTGCTTCTCGTCCTGAATACGGATGGATAGGGCTTAGATAGGCTAAGATATGCCTTGGCGTAAGACAATTATGTTATTGTGGACGCCATAGTAGCCTTCTGTATGGTTACAGCGGTCTCTTGGGTTTGGCTCTGTCCACTGTCTTTGGGAATAAAACAAAGTTACTGTGCGTTTCGGTTTATTTTTCTTAGGTGTCATAAACTTGAGTCTTGTTTCACCATAGTGGCCTAGCAAAATCATTAGTGAGATTTTGTCAGTCTTATGCAGTGGCATAACTGAATTTATTATCTGTTGGGACTAGGGTCTCTGGGAATTCAGGGCTGTTTATATAGCGGCTCTTCATTCCCTATCTTACGCGACAATAATGGTAAGCCTCCATTAAGTGAGCCTTCAGGGTTGCAACTTACACCGATATATCTGTCTTCACGTAAATGAAGACTTATAAGCGATGGCTAGCATTGTAAGTCTCCTTAGTGAGCTTCTAGAGCCTCAGTTATTAGCTTTTATTGGTCTTCACATACAGGAAGACCTTTAGCTTCTTCAGCTAGGCTGAGTTAGTTGTCCTTTCGGACTTAATACCGTTTGTTAGAGGAGGTTATTCACTTCAAACCAGTATGGTTTGATGTGAGTTATTTGTTAGCACAGTGTATTTGTTCATCATGTCCTTCTCCATCCTTAGTGCCATTACGGAGTCGGTCAGACGTGAGGGAGCCTTGCGGTTCCTATACTATATGATGACTTAACAAGAACGATTCTAGTAATGTGGGTGAGGGGGGTTCGATATAATTTTGAATCTTCCCCCCCCCTCCCCACCGCCAGTGTGTTAAGAGGCAATTACCGAGCAAGACGTAGTTTTCTTTCCGTAAGCGTCGGATGCATTCAAGTATATACATGCATTTCATGACTTCTTGATTGGCGGCTGGGTCATGTTCTATGGCGACCTCATGGGCACATCCACTTCTTAGTTGGTTTGTTTCCTGTGGTTGTTCGTCTATATGTCATATACGAGCATATGATTCATCATCAATAAATTGCTAGCCTTTGGGTACCTGTAAGGCTGTCTAGTCAGTTAACTGGTATTCAGATGATTACATGTGGGATTTCAATGCTCACATGCATAATAAGTGTATTATTATGCTGACGCATTATTGTATGTTATGGACCTCAGAAACAATGAATTATTTTTGGGCGGTCCATGACAAGTCTGTTAATCATAGCTCGTTCCATCTCTGAATCCAGGTTTCTATAATTTCGGTACCTAATTGAATATAACTGTCTATACATTCTCTTATATTCACACATGTTTGGGAGCATAGATATTGGATAGAACACGTTTGGGGTGTTATTATTGGAATTTATTGTACACCTGAATTGAGTCGCCTGTGGGTTTCCTCGGAATTGTGTTTATTCTCCAGAGATCGTCCATTGTAATTCTGTTGGACATGTGTATGTTGTACATATTATATCGCCAGTTTTCGACCTATTTATGTATGCCGATTCCGGTATACGTTACGAGTGGGTGCTATTACATACTGGGATTGCCACTATATCCTTAGCTTCTGAAGTGGCATTAAGCACCAATTTATTAATATAATTAATATCTGGGTGTCTGTTCTATAATATATATATATTGTTATTTGGTACCGCTTTTATTGATTCCTGAGCGCTCCCCTCTTTGTTTTTGAAGATTCCTTCAAAAAAGGGTGGGGGGGGGGATTTTTCAAATCTCCTCTGTTTTGATAAGTGTGTAACTTGAAGGAAGCTGTTTTGTTAGTAGATTATATCCTGGATACAGCTTGTGTATTATTGTATATGGCGTATGTTTGTGGGGGTTAACGTCTCAATCTCAGATACGCCATCCTAATTTTCAGGGCTTAGTTCGGACTAGCCTTAAATATTGGGAACTCGTTACATCCAGTTAGCATAGTCATTAATGCAAAGAATATGGAATTACTTGAATTTGGCGCCTTATTTATGATATGTCTTCTCTATTACTGAATAGATGGACATACATGTAATTCCTTTTAAATTTAATTTCCTTTCACCTTGGATTGCAGGCTTGGGAACTATGTTGGTCTGCTAATTCTAAAGTCCTAGGCCCTCCGCCTTTTTACGATTCAACTAAGTCTGGGCCATTAGTTTATAGTATAAAAATATAAATTTTTATACTGTACCAATGACCCAGACTTAGCTGGTGCTAACTCTAAAAAATCCAGGGCCAAACACAAATTTTGCCCCCCAATACCCAAAATTTGCATCCAAAACCAAAAGAAATCATGTCCTATAGGACCTCCATACTTCGCCCCTACTGCGCATGCGCAGTGTCAAGGACGTTCCGAAATTGGCGCCAATTATCATTCTCTGTTTGGCCCTTCATCAGTCAACATCTCACTGATCTTTGTGCTTGTAAATCTCAGTTTAAAGGATGCCAGACACGTAATTATTGGAGAAATGGTGATTCTAAGGAGGATATAGAAGGAGGAGAGGAAAAAGGAGTGACAAAAAATAATCAGGGCTGTACTTAAAATTTTTTATGAAATTATGTTAAGTTGCCTATTTTCGAGGCATGGGCCTCTTGTTGTCATTCTTGCTAAAAAGTTGCACTGCTTATTCAGTGTTTCCTCTCCCCTGACCTTCTAAGCCCCCCCTTGCAATCCTCCCATGCTTTTGGCATATTTTTGAGAAAGATCATTTCTAAATTCTCTTGGGAGAGTTGCTTGGTTACAGAATGTTTTCTGTTATTTTCCCCATAGTTACGTTTTCACCCATGGGTGTATAAACGTTGTGTTCTGCATCTTCCATCTGATGTTCTGCAGATTCTCCCCTGGGAGTCTCTGTCTTGCATCAGATAGAGTGTAATTTTGATGACTGATTTCGGGCCAGTTTTTTCAGTGCCTGGAGTCATGTTTTCTGGTGTTTTACACTGTTTGTTTGCATTGGCAACAGTCTCTTTTGAGGGGGGCTGTTTGCCTTTGGTGTAGTTTATCTCACTATAAGATACATTTTTATTATCCGTAAGTGTTGCATTAATTATTTAATATAAATTTAAAATTTTTGACCACACTTAGCCATCGGATCCATCGGGGCTCAACGTTACTTTTCAGAAACTTGGGCTTCGCTGAAAAAAATATTTTTCCAAAATTATTTTGATTTGCAATTGTTTTTTCATTATTAATGGATCATGTTATTATGTATCTTTGTGTCAGGGGTTTGTGCGAGTAACTACGACTTGTTGACTTTTCACAATGAAAGGATATTGTTCAAATTGTAATAGGAAGAAATCTTCCTCTGACTTTCATGATCATTGCATTAATTGTAGTCAGTGTTCTCGCACTAATCCCTGTTCTATATGTCAATATTGGGATGACAAACATTGGAAACGTGTGTCACGATATGTTGTTAGTGGAGAAAGGGCTATACCGGCTCTTTCTCCGCAAGGTCACTCTACTCTCTCAGTTTCTATTTCAGAGGAACAAGAACAGGGTGATGTTTCCATGTTATCTTCCGCAAGTGCGCTTCCGTCGTCACAAATGCATACAGAGCTAGCGGCAAAAGTGCTCATGGAGATTAAACAAATGTTGTCCGCTAGCTCGCCCGGTGTAGCGTCCATTCACCGAATGGTTCGGCAGCCGGGTTCGTCCGATGCGGTCCAGGAGGAAATGTTGGGTGATGCGAGCACTATAAACATTCAACTTGCACACCCAGTGACGGCGGATAGTAGGCGAGATCGGAGGAAGCCTTTGAGTCCGGTTCCTAGCTCGTCCAGGTCCAGCTGGGCCGCAAGCGAGAGAGGCCCCTCTCTCGTACAACAACATCTGGGACCAGATGTTGTGGTACAAAATGTGTCGCAAGCGGAGCATACATCCGTCGCTCGGGACGCTCCGTTGTATAGGCAGTCCGTGGAGACTGCTCAGGCTTCTTCCTCTCGTCAGCGCACACGACCGCACCTTGGCTACGTGACCGCCGATATTTTACCAGCTTCGCCGATCAGGGATTCTTCGGCGACCAGGTCACACCATCCGGTAGCCAGGGACACGAGGCCGATGGACTCCGGACGTTCGCATAGGAAAAGTATGCGGGAGTCATCAGATGCAGAGCTGCCCTCGGCGAAGCAGCGAAAGACTGCGCCTCCACAGGCCTCGATGCCGGACGTACTTGTGCAGATAGCACAACTTATCGCAGCATCCCAGCAGCCGACAGAAACGGTGTTGGATCGCGAATTATCCGACGGCGCTGGGTCGGTACGCTCCGCCGAAGCATCGGGGGCGGACGACCGGGAGCATCATGAGGTCCGACCGGATGGTGAAAGGGATACGGATGACTTGGAGCTATCCCTTTCGGAACAACATAAAGCTGCCGTGGACTTCATCCGGCACTTTCTCCCTCAAGTTGTTTCGTCGGGCCAGACTGCTGCGGTTCCGGACAAGAGAAATATAGCGTCATTGGACTCTGATTTCTTGGAGCGGTTCAGGGACATCGCTCCCGAGTTTCCGTCTCAGTCCAATAATGTTGCAAGAACATTTGAATTATTGAACGACGCTATATTCAAACTTGCTTCCAAAATGGGGAAAGCAGGTTTCTTGTCCGCCAATACTCTCAACCTGCCTTTCATTAATGCAAGGAATAAATTCGACACGGCAGTACAGGGTATTCCGAGAGTTCCTCTGCGTATGGACGACAAGGCGGAAGACTTAGAGTTATCATTACCGTCGTCGGCGTCTATTCCAACCGCGGTGTTGGAAACAACTATTTCGTCTAACAGAGCCAGTTTAGATGCCTTATCTTACGCAGATCACCTTACTAAGGCATTATCACTGCACCTTCAAGGGAAAGATTTTCAGGATATACAATCCTCTTTAAGACTTCTTTCAAGGGCAGTAGCTTATTCCACGTGTAACTCCGCCCTTTCAGTGGCAAACCTGGAGTTGGTTAGACGTGACGCAGCCCTAGCTACATCCACGCTCGTGGATACTAAGGTGAAGAACTCTCTCAGAGTCGCTTCGGTCTCCGGAGAACTTCTCTTTGACGGCAAGCTTTCTGCAATTTATGATAAAATTACAAAGAAAGCTTCGGATTCTCTGCTGTTCAAATCTGCTTCTAAGAAGTCGGACACGGCAGACAAGAGTAAGACAGGCACTTCTGGGTCTAATGCGCCCAAGAGAGGTTCCTATAGAGGTTCCGGTGTGTCCTCTTGGTCTTATTCAAGAGACCGTCAAGGTAGCGACTCACGTTCGGGACGTCCTTCGGGCCGGGACAACCGGTCGGACGCCCCGAGGTCGACGGGACGAGGTGCGGGTCGTGGAGGACGTGGTTTCTCCTACCGCAGGCCTCGCAGGTCCAGGAGGTGATGGCTTAAACCTCTATCGCGTACCGGTTGGCGGAAGGTTGTCGAGCTTTTCACAAGAGTGGGCGTCGATTACGGACGACCCTTGGGTGAGAGGAGTGACTTCAGAAGGTCTAAAGATATCCTTCAAACGAAAGCCTCCATTAACTCGAAGTCCAAAATGGACTCAACGTCCGTCAAATCCGCAGAAAAGAGACGCTCTATTATCAGAGGTGCAGTCTCTTTTAATGAAGAACGCGGTAGAGGTCGTAGAAAACCAGGAGACTCCGGGATTCTACAGCCATCTGTTTCTGGTTCCGAAACCAGACGGCTCGTTCCGTCCAGTCATAGATTTGAGCTGGATAAACAAGCTGATCGTCGCTCAGAAGTTTTATATGGAGACGATTCGGTCGGTCAGAGCGAGTATTCGGGTGAACGATTATGCAACGAGCATAGATCTCAAAGATGCGTACTTTCACGTCATGGTACATCCGACATTCAGAAAGTATCTACGCTTCGCAGTCCTAGGAGTGGTGTATCAATTCCGGGCGATGTGCTTTGGATTGAATCTAGCACCCTGGGCTTTCACTCGGGTAATGAACTCGGTAATGATATATTTCCGAGCTCATTCGTCTGCGGTAACGTCGGCCTACCTGGACGACATTCTTCAGAGGTACGGCAACGAGTTAACGCTTCAGAACGATGTTCAGAATCTACTTCTATTGCTCCGACGTCTTGGTTTTATAGTAAACGAGGAGAAGTCGGATCTGGTGCCGTCCAAGTCATTCACACATCTGGGAATGAGCTTCGAGACGCACAACAATCTCGTTCGTCTGCCGTTAACCAGAGCGAAATTAGTCAGTTGTTACGCTCGCTATTGTCTGCACGCAGACAAAGTCACAGCAAGAGAATTTATGAGACTGATAGGTCTGTGCGGAGCCGCTGCGGATCTCATTCCGATGGGGCGGTTACGCACGCGTCCTCTCCAAATTTTCTTGACTCAGAATTGGAGTGTGAAAATTCATTCGCTCGACATAGACATTCTCTTGTCAGATCAAGTGAAACAAGAGATTCAGACTTGGGCAAACATTCAGTGGTTAACTCAGGGAGTTCCGCTGCAGTTGCCGGATCCGAGTTTTACCATTATGACGGATGCCAGTCAAACAGGTTGGGGTGCATCATTGATCCCAACGGATTCGAGATGCCAGGGTCTTTGGGATCCGCAATTCCTGGGCAAGCACATAAACATCAAGGAAATGATGTCAATTTGGCTTGCGTTACGTCATTGGATGGACATTATTCACAATGCTCATGTCCAAATCCTATCCGACAATACGACAGTAGTGGCTTATATACCGAATCAGGGAGGCACTCATTCAGTTCCGTTGTTCAATCTAACGGAAAGAATCCTTCTGTTTGCGCTAGAACATCAGGTTCTTCTTTCGGTCCGTCACATACCGGGTCGTCTGAATGTACTAGCAGACTCCCTTTCACGAAATGGTCACTTGTTGCCGTCGGAGTGGACTCTCAACAAACAAGTATTCAATCAGATTTGCTACCAATGGGAACGGCCAATGATAGATTTATTTGCGACACATCTCAACAATCAGTTGCAGACGTATGTGTCTCCATGTCCGGATCCAAGAGCATTTGCAGTAGACGCTCTGTCGATCCCTTGGGACGGAATGATAGGCTATGCATATCCTCCAGCGCCGTTAGTTCAGCAAGTATTGCTAAAGATAAAACAATCTCAATGCAAGATTCTGTTGGTAGCATCTCTGTCTCCACAGAGACCGTGGATAAATCTACTCAGGTGTCTGTTGTGGGACCTACCGCAAAAGCTTCCTCCACGGGAGGATCTTCTTTCGCAGGGGAAATCGCGTCAACTTCATCACAACCCGCAAGGTCTCAACCTTCACGTTTTTCCGTTATGCGGTCCTTCTTGCATGGCAAGCACTTTACAGGATGAGCAGTGGACGCGATTTCTAACTGTAGGAGGACCTCCTCTTCGCTAAACTATGCGGCTAAGTGGAAGGTTTTTCGTCGTTGGTGTAGGGATCATTCTGTGGATATTTTTGATCCCTCTATACCAGACATTGCAAACTTTCTAGTATACTTGTTTGACGAAATCAAACTGCAGCCTGTTACTATTAAGGGTTATAGGTCTATGTTATCTGATACCTATGCACATCATGATAGTTTACAAATTGGATCTAATGTCTCTTTATCTGAGTTGGTTAGAAACTTCTCGATAAATAGACCCAGAACTCTTAGGTTAATTCCTAAATGGAATTTAGCTTGGGTTCTTCTTAAACTGAAGGAAAAGCCATTTGAACCTCTTGGGACAGTAGATTTCAAATTCTTATCTTATAAGACAGCTTTTCTCTTAGCTTTCTCTTCGGCTAGAAGAGTCAGTGAGCTTCATGCACTGTCGGTGGATGATTCTCACTATCGTAGTGTCGGGAACACTATCACCTTCACTACTAATGTGGGTTTTTTAGCTAAGAATCAGGCTCCTAATAAATATCCGGAACCTATTGTTATTAAGGCTCTTCCGTCTTCAGACGGGCGTAGGCCTGTACTCTGTCCTGTTAGAGCGTTACGTATCTATAAACAGAGATCTCAGTTTATCAGAAAGGGACGAAAACGTTTCTTTCTGTCTTTGATGCCTAATAGAAGGGACATTTCGGTCCATTCTATTGCTAGATGGATTCAATTAACTATCCGTACTGCTTATGAGAGTTTATCTTCTTCTCAGCAGTCTGTGCTTAAGATTTCCGCTCATGAAGTAAGAGCTCTTGCTACTTCTTGGGCTTACGCTAATAGTATTGCTATTACAGATTTAATGAAGGCTGCTTATTGGTCTCAGCCATCCACATTTACGAATTTTTATCTCAGAAATATTGAGTCCATTTCTGGAGACCTGCATTGTTTAGGTCCGTTATCTGTTGCTCAGAATGTCATCCACTAAACAGTTGCAACTATAGTTATGCAGGCTTTCAGTTCCGGCAGTGACTCCGTCCGGCTGCCCTCTTCGCTCTGGGCTATTTGACCCAGGGCAAGGGAAAGGGGGGGGGGGGAGGGTGTTCCCTTAGGTCACCTGCTTTATAGTGAAAAGCAAGGGAATGCCTCCTCCGAAGTCAGTATTTCTGAGTCGTTTCCGGGATGGTTTTAAAGTGTAATATTAATGTTAAAAATTCATTCATGTCATATTTTTAAAGTGTAGCTCGGTGTGAAGCATTTGTATATGTCAAGTGTCAAACGGGTGTTAATATACAATCCTCGGACACTTTTAAAAGAATATAAAGAGTCTCAATTCTCTGGACTAACTTTATTTATTGGCTTAAAAATAATTAGTATAAAGGGTTATACTGGATGTTAATAGAGAACATGAATGTTATTGTGCTCAATTATGAAGGGTATTGTATCTTTCTAATTTAACATAAAATAAAAAAGTTACATGTAAAGCCTAATACTCCTTTTCTCCTTGAGGGGTTGCCTCTATATTATATAGTTGAGCTTAGTGGATTTTCCTCTATGTCCTAGGCCCTCCAGCCTTTTTACTATTCAGCTAAGTCTGGGTCATTGGTACAGTATAAAAATGTTAAAAAATTTATAGTAATTTATATATTTTTTATACTTACCAATGACCCAGACGGAGATGGCCCTCCCAGGAGTTGGGAACTCTTACCTCCCCGCTGAGTACATAGCGCTGACCAGGCACTGCCAGTAAGAATGATAATTGGCGCCAATTACAGAACGTCCTTGACACTGCGCATGCGCAGTAGGGGCGAAGTATGGAGGTCCTATAGGACATGATTTCTTTTGGTTTTGGATGCAAATTTTGGGGATTGGGGGGCAAAATTTGTGTTTGGCCCTGGATTTTTTAGAGTTAGCACCAGCTAAGTCTGGGTCATTGGTAAGTATAAAAAATATATAAATTACT
Organism: Pictodentalium vernedei; assembly: GCA_031216915.1. Taxonomy (NCBI): domain Eukaryota; kingdom Metazoa; phylum Mollusca; class Scaphopoda; order Dentaliida; family Dentaliidae; genus Pictodentalium; species Pictodentalium vernedei. The sequence continues at coordinate 275,857,676 of CM062291.1, forward strand.
ATAAATTTTTTAACATTTAAAGTAATTTGTATATTTTTTATACTTACCAATGGCCCAGACTTATGGCCCTCCCATGAGTGGGCACTCATACCTCCCCGCTGAATTATTATGTAGTTCTCTCTTCTACAAAGAATGATGTTGGCGCCAATTCTGGTCACTTCCTGATGACTGTGCATGCGCGGAGAGTAAATGTATGGAGGACCAGATAGGACTTTTAATTTTTGGTTTTGCAAGCAAATTTTGGGGGTTCAAAATTTGTGTTTGGCCCTTGATAACTTTGAGTTTGCACCAGCTAAGTCTGTGCCATTGGTAAGTATGAAAAATATACAAATTACTTTAAATTTGTCATGATTGTTACAGAAGTTAATGTGGAAGTATCTGATTTGCTTTTCAATTTCAGGATGGATTGCTACAGTTTGAAGAACAAAAAACCATAAATTTTCATATCAGCATCAGTTGAAGTGGTGTTATACAGCATATAGTTTTGGGTGTTTGCTGTTTTTGTTAGTTTTTTAAGTGTTTTTAATTGTCAGATCTGATTTATTATTAATGCCACCTTTTTGCCTAAGTTTATGCACAAAAGATCTCAGTAACTGGAATCAGCACAGCACTGTAATATGGGACACATATATATAGACTATAGATTTATGTTTTATACTAATTTGATCCCATTTTCATGGTTACCATAGGAATAAAAAAATAGGATTGCCTGGAGGATGGAAACAAACATTTATTACAATTTGTAAGACATCCAAGCACAGCAGGGTAGCATCACTAAATTTACCCTCTGTGAACCTCAAACTGAATCAGGGTCTCAAAACTAAACAGAAAGAGCTACCCACAGGATAAATTGGTCCACTGTATGGGATAGCATCATCAAATTCACCCTCTTGGGACCTCATTCTACAAATGTCAGACTGCTTATTTTCAGGATTGTATGCATCCTAAACATAGCTTGTGACCCCTTCACTGGAATGAGCTTGTTGAGATCAGTCAAATGAGGGGTCATAAGCTATGTTTTTGAGGCAAAAAAGTTTTTTGTTGTTTGAAGAAGTCATCTTCCAATGAGGTAAAGGGTTAACATTTGTTTTGCTTGATAAACAAGATTGCATAAGACAAATATAACTTTGAGTCGAGTACCAAGGTGCTTTGTCTGCAGATCTATTCAAATTAAGGTGTTGGATAATTGGAAGAAACCGAACTTTTTTTATGACCCTGCCATAACTTAATCATGGGCATGCAGTGTTGCAATTGTCCAGCCATCATTCTGTCATTCCATCATTCCTGAACATTGTGCTTGTTACCATGACAACTTCAACAAATATTATCCAATTGGTTTCATATTTGATATGCGAGTTGTTCTCAACACGTTGATGATCAAGTTAAAAAAACCCCAGCCCAATCAGATGATCAGGGGGTGGAGTTATTGCTCCTAATTAGTCAATTTTAACTAATTTTCTTTTGTTAGTGCTTACAACAAATATTCATTGATTGGGCTAATATCTGGTATTTGAGTTTAACTAAATTATCTACAGCCTGTGTAATGAATCTTGAATGAATCATATCATGTAAACGGTTAATTATGCTACAGCATTTAAATCCAATGCTCCATTATGCTACCCCATGAGGCATTGATACTTGGTGAACTCTTCCAGAGAGGGGTCCAGGAATCATAATTATTGGGGCTTATGAAGTTCCTCTACACCTCATTTTAGCTGCTAATGTGTTAACAACTTTTAAGTTTTAATTTTGTCATTACTCATTACTCCTTTGGCTTTCACGGTAAGGTATCACTGAAATTTGACAAGCTCTCTTGAAAGCATTTGATTTTTTATAATTATTGATAATTCCTTTTTTGTTGGTGGCAAATATTCCTGCCCAGGACAGCAAATCTCTTGCCACTAGAATATGTACAGTACAGGGTTGCACGGTATATCAGTAAACATACTGGCGTTCAAACCTGTATCAATTGAATACCAGTTTAATTACAAAAATATCAGTTTATCCTCATTATTTATTTACCCACAATTTGTTTTCTATCTGTTTCCAGTTTTTTAAACTGTAGTCCCGAATGAATAATATTATCCCTTTACCTAACAAATCAACCACACTGCCTGCATAATATACACATTGAGCAGATGAAAAAAATATTATATTTTTATACTGTACCAATGACCCAGACTTAGTTGGTGCTAACTCCAACAAAACCAGGGCCAAACACAAATTTTGCCCCCCAATCCCCAAAATTTGCATCCAAAACAAAAAGAAATCATGTCCTAAAGGACCTCCATACTACGCCTCTACTGCGCATGCGCAGTGACGCAGTCGTCCCGAAATTGGCGCCAATTATCATTCTCTGTTTGGCCCTTCATCAGTCAACATCTCACTGATCTTTGTGCTTGTAAATCTCAGTTTAAAGGATGCCAGACACGTAATTTTTGGAGAAAATGTGATTCTAAGGAGGATAGAAGGAGGAGAGGAAAAAGAAGTGGCAAAAAATAATCAGGGCTGTACTTAAAATTTTTTGATGAAATTATGTTAAGTTGCCTATTTTCGAGGCATGGGCCTCTTGTTGTCATTCTTGCTAATTGTTGCACTGCTTATTCAGTGTTTCCTCTCCCCTAGCCTTCTAAAGTCCCCCCTGGCAATTCTCCCATGCTTTTGGCATATTTTTGAGAAATTTCATTTCTAAAATTTCCTGGGAGAGTTGCTTGGTTACAGAATATTTTCTGTTATTTTCCCCATAGTTACGTTTTCACCCATGGGTGTATAACGTTTGTCTTCTGCATCTTCCATCTGATGTTCTACAGATTCTCCCCCTGGGAGTCTCTGTTTTGCATCAGATAGAGTGTAATTGATGACTGATTCCGGGCCAGTTTTTTCAGTGCCTGGAGTCATGTTTTCTAGTGTGTTTACACTGTTTGTTTTCATTGGCAACAGCCTTTTTTGAGGGGGGCTGTTTGCCTTTGTGGTAGTTTATCTCATTATAAGATACATTTATATTATCCGAAAGTGTCTCATTAATTATTTTATATAAATTTAAAATTTTTGACCACACTTTGCCATCGGATCCATCGGGGCTCAACGTTACTTTTCAGCAACTTGGGCTTCTCTGAAAAAATATTTTTTCAAAATTATTTTGTTTTGCAATTGTTTTTTCATTTATTAATGGATCATTATGTATCTTTGTGTCAGGGGTTTTTGCGAGTAACTAGGACTTATTGTTGTTCTTTCACAATGAAGGGACATTGTTCAAATTGTAATAGGAAGAAATCTTCCTCTGACTTTCATGATCATTGTATTAATTGTAGTCAGTGTTCTCGCATTAATCCCTGTCCTATATGTGAACATTGGGATGAGAAACATTGGAAACGTGTGTCACGATATGTTGTTTCTGGAGAAAGAGCGATGCCGGCTCTTTCTCCACAAGGTCACTCTACTCTCTCAGTTTCTATTTCAGAGGAACCAGAACAGGGTGATGTTTCCATGTTATCTTCTTCAAGTGTGCGTCCGTCGTCACAAATGAATTCAGAGCTAGCAGCAAAAGTGCTCATGGAGATTAGACAAATGTCGTCCGCTAGCTCGCCCGGTGTAGCATCCATTCACCGAATGGTTCGGCAGCCGGGTTCGTCCGATGCGGTCCAAGAGGAAATTTTGGGTGATGCGAGCACTATAAACATAATAGATGCACACCCAGTGACGGCGGATAGTAAGCGAGAACGGAGGAAGCCTTTTAGTCCGGTTCCTAGCTCGTCCAGGTCCAGCCGGGCCGCGAGCGAGAGAGGTCCCTCTCTCGTACAACAACATCTGGGACCAGATGTTGTGGTACAAAATGTGTCTTTAGCGGAGCATACGTCCGTCGCTCGGGACGCTCCGTTGTATAAGCAGTCCGCAGAGACTGTTAAGGCTTCCTCTTCTCGTCAGCGCACACGACCGCACCTTGGCTGCGTGACCGCCGATATTTTACCAGCTTCGCCGATGAAGGATTCTTCGGCGACCAGGTCACACCATTCGGCAGCCAGGGATTCGAGACCGATGGACTCCGGACGTTCGCATAGGAAAAGTATGCGGGAGCCATCTGATGCGGAGCTGCCCTCGGCGAAGCAGCGAAAGACTGCGCCTCCGCAGGTCTCGACGTCGGACATTCTTGTGCAGATAGCACAGCTTATCGCAGCATCCCAGCAGCCGACAGAAACGGTGTCGGATCGAGAATTATCCGACGGCGCTGGGTCGGTACGCTCCGCCGAAGCATCGGGGGCGGACGACCGGGAACATCGGGAGGTCTGACCGGATGGTGAAAGGGATACGGATGACTTGGAGCTATCCCTTTCGGAACAACATAAAGCTGCCGTGGACTTCATCCGGCACTTTCTCCCTCAAGTTGTTCCGTTGGGCCAGACTGCTGCGCTTCCGGACAAGAGAATTATAGCGTCATTGGACTCTGAATTTTTTGAGCGGTTCAGGGACATCGCTCCCGAGTTTCCGTCGCAGTCCAATAATGTTGCAAGAACATTTGAATTATTGAACGACGCTATATTTAAACTTGCTTCCAGGACGGGGAAAGCAGGTTTCTTGTCCGCTAATACTCTTAACCTGCCTTTCATTAATGCAAGGAATAAATTCGATACGGCAGGACAGGGTATACCGATAGTTCCTCTGCGTATGGACGACGAGGCGGAAGACTTAGAGCTATCATTACCGTCGTCAGCTTCTATTCCAACCGCGGTGTTGGAAACAGCTATTGCGTCTAACAGAGCCAATTTAGATGCCTTATCTTACGCAGATCACCTTACTAAGGCGTTATCACTGCGCCTTCAAGGGGAAGAGTTTCAGGATATACAATCCTCTTTAAGACTTCTTTCAAGGGCAGTAGCTTATTCCACGTGTAACTCCGCCCTTTCAGTGGCAAATCTGGAGTTGGTTAGATGTGACGCAGCCCTAGCTACATCCACACTAGTGGATTCTAAGGTGAAGAACTCTCTTAGAGTCGCTTCGGTCTCAGGAGAACTTCTCTTTGACGGCAAGCTTTCCGCTATTTATGATAAAATTAAAAAGAAAGCTAATGATTCTCTGTTGTTCAGATCGGCTCCTAAAAAGTCGGATACAGCAGACACGAATAAGACAGGCACTTCTGGGTCTAATGCGCCCAAGAGAGGTTCCTATAGAGGTTCTGGTGCGTCCTCTTGGTCTTATTCGAGAGACCGTCAGGATAGCGACTCTCGTTCGGGACGTCCTTCAGGCCGGGACAATCGGTCGGACGCCCTGAGGTCGACGAGGCGAGGTGCGGGTCGTGGAAGACGTGGTTTCTCCTACCGCAGGCCTCGCAGGTCCAGGAGGTGATGGCTTAAACCTCTATTGCGTTCCGGTTGGCGGAAGGTTGTCGAGTTTTTCACAAGAGTGGGCGTCGATTACGGACCACCCTTGGGTGAGAGGAGTGACTTCGGAAGGTCTAAAGATATCCTTCAAACGAAAGCCTCCATTAACTCGAAGTCCAAAGTGGACTCATCTTCCGTCAAATCCACAGAAAAGAGACGCTCTGTTATCAGAGGTGCAGTCTCTTTTAATGAAGAACGCGGTAGAGGTCGTAGAAAACCAGGAATCTCTGGGTTTCTACAGCCATCTGTTTCTGGTTCCGAAACCAGACGGCTCGTTCCGTCCAGTCATAGATTTGAGCTGGATAAACAAGCTGATCGTCGCTCCGAAGTTTTATATGGAGACGATTCGATCGGTCAGAGCGAGTATTCGGGTGAACGATTATGCAACGAGCATAGATCTCAAAGATGCGTACTTTCACGTCATGGTACATCCGACATTCCGAAAGTATCTACGCTTCGCAGTCCTAGGAGTGGTGTATCAATTCCGGGCGATGTGCTTCGGATTGAATCTAGCACCCTGGGCTTTCACTCGGGTAATGAACTCGGTAATGATCTTCTTCCGAGCTCATTCGTCTGCGGTAACGTCGGCCTACCTGGACGACATTCTTCAGAGGTACGGCAACGAGTTAACGCTTCAGAACGATGTTCAGAATCTTCTTCTATTGCTCCGACGTCTCGGTTTTATAGTAAACGAGGAGAAGTCGGATCTGGTGCCGTCCAAGTCATTCACTCATCTGGGAATGAGCTTCGAGACGCACAACAATCTCGTTCGTCTGCCGTTAACCAGAGCGAAATTAGTCAGTTGTTATGCTCGCTATTGTCTGCACGCAGACAAAGTCACGGCGAGAGAATTTATGAGACTGATAGGTCTGTGCGGAGCCGCCACGGATCTCATTCCGATAGGGCGGCTACGCACACGTCCTCTTCAAATTTTCCTGACTCAGAATTGGAGTGTGAAAATTCATTCGCTCGATGTAGACGTTCTCTTGTCAGATCAAGTGAAACAAGAGATTCAGACTTGGGCAAACATTCAGTGGTTAACTCAAGGAGTTCCGCTGCAGTTGCCGGATCCGAGTTTTACCGTTATGACGGATGCCAGTCAAACAGGTTGGGGTGCATCATTAATCCCAACGGATTCGAGATGCCAGGGTCTTTGGGATCCGCAATTCCTGTGCAAGCACATAAACATCAAGGAAATGATGTCAATTTGGCTTGCGTTACGTCACTGGATGGACATTATTCACGATGCTCATGTCCAAATCCTATCCGACAATACGACAGTAGTGGCGTATATACGGAATCAGGGAGGCACTCATTCAGTTCCGTTGTTCAATCTAACGGAAAGAATCCTTCTGTTTGCGTTAGAACATCACGTTCTTCTTTCGGTCCGTCACATACCGGGTCGTCTGAATGTGCTAGCAGACTCCCTTTCACGAAAGGGTCGCTTGTTGCCGTCGGAGTGGACTCTCAACAAACAAGTATTCAATCAGATTTGCTACCAATGGGAACGGCCAATGATAGACTTATTTGCGACACATCTCAACAATCAGTTGCAGACGTATGTGTCTCCGTGTCCGGATCCAAGAGCATTTGCAGTAGACGCTCTGTCGATCCCTTGGGACGGAATGATAGGATATGCGTATCCTCCATCGCCGTTAATTCAACAAGTATTGCTAAAGATAAAACAATCTCAATGCAAGATTCTGTTGGTAGCATCTCTGTCGCCACAGAGACCGTGGATAAATCTACTCAGGTGTCTGTTGTGGGACCTACCGCGGAAGCTTCCTCCACGAGAGGATCTTCTTTCGCAGGGGAAATCGCGCCAACTCCATCACAACCCGCAAGGTCTCAACCTTCACGTTTTTCTGTTGTGTGGTCCTTCTTGCATGGCAAGCACTTTACAGGATGAGCAGTGGACGCGATTTCTAACTGTAGGAGGACCTCCTCTTCGCTAAACTATGTGGCTAAGTGGAAGGTTTTTCGTCGTTGGTGTAGGGATCATTCTGTAGATATATTTGATCCCTCTATACCAGACATTGCAAACTTTCTAGTATACTTGTTTGACGAAATCAAACTGCAGCCTGTTACTATAAAGGGTTATAGATCTATGTTATCTGATACCTATGCACATCATGATAGTTTACAAATTGGATCTAATGTCTCTTTATCGAAGTTGGTTAGAAACTTTTCGATAAATAGACCCAGAACTCTTAGATTAATTCCTAAGTGGAATTTAGCTTGGGTTCTCCTTAAATTGAAGGAAAAGCCATTTGAACCTCTTGGGACAGTAGATTTCAAATTCTTATCTTATAAGACAGCTTTTCTCTTAGCTTTCTCTTCTGCCAGAAGAGTCAGTGAGCTTCATGCACTATCGGTGGATGATTCTCATTATCGTAGTGTTGGGAACACTATCACCTTCACTACTAATGTGGGTTTTTTAGCTAAGAATCAGGCTCCTAATAAATATCCGGAACCTATTGTTATTAAGGCTCTTCCGTCTTCAGACGGGCGTAGGCCTTTACTCTGTCCTGTTAGAGCACTACGTATCTATAAACAGAGATCTCAGTTTATCAGAAAGGGACGGAAACGTTTCTTTCTGTCTTTGATGCCTAATAGAAAGGACATTTCAGTCCATTCTATTGCTAGATGGATTCAGTTAACTATCCGTACTGCTTATGAAGATTTATCTTCTTCTCAGCAGTCTGTGCTTAAGATTTCTGCTCATGAAGTAAGAGCTCTTTCTACTTCCTGGGCTTATGCTAATAGTGTTGCTATTACAGATTTAATGAAGGCTGCTTATTGGTCTCAGCCATCCACATTTACGAATTTTTATCTCAGAAATATTGAGTCCATTTCTGGAGACCTGCATTGTTTAGGTCCGTTATCTGTTGCTCAGAATGTCGTCCACTAAACAGTTGCAACTATAGTTATGCAGGCTTTCTGTTCCAGCAGTGACTCCGTCCGGCTGCCCTCTTCGCTCTGGGCTATTTGACCCAGGGCAAGGGGAAGGGGGGGCGGGGGCGGGTGTTCCCTTAGGTCACCTGCTTTATAGTGAAAAGCAAGGGAATGCCTCCTCCAAGTCAGTATTTCTGAGTCGCTTCCGGGATGGTTTTAAAGTGTAATATTAATGTTTAAATTCATTCATGTCTTATTTTTAAAGTGTAGCTCGGTGTGAAGCATTTGTATATGTCAAGTGTCAAACGGGCTTTAATATACAATACTCGGACACTTTTAAATGATTATAAAGAGTCTCAATTCTCTGGACTACTTTATTTATTGGCTTGCTTTAAAAATAATTAGTATAAGGGTTATACTGGATGTTAATAGAGAACATGAATGTTATTGTGCTCAATTATTAAGGGTAGTGTATCTTTCTAATTTAATATTAAATAAGAAAGATACATGTAAAGCCTAATACTCCTTTTCTCCTTAAGGGGTTACCTCTTTACTATATAGTTGAGCTTATTGGATTTTCCTCTATGTCCTAGGCCCTCCAGCCTGTTTACTATTCAGCTAAGTCTGGGTCATTGGTACAGTATAAAAATGTTAAAAAATTTATAGTAATTTATATATTTTTTATACTTACCAATGACCCAGACGGGGATGGCCCTCCCTGGAGTTGGGAACTCTTGCCTCCCCGCTGAGCACATAGCGCTGACCAGGCACTGCCAGTAAGAATGATAATTGGCGCCAATTTCGGGACGACTGCGTCACTGCGCATGCGCAGTAGAGGCGTAGTATGGAGGTCCTTTAGGACATGATTTCTTTTTGTTTTGGATGCAAATTTTGGGGATTGGGGGGCAAAATTTGTGTTTGGCCCTGGTTTTGTTGGAGTCAGCACCAGCTAAGTCTGGGTCATTGGTAAGTATAAAAAATATATAAATTACTATAAATTTTTTAACTTTTCAAAAAAATTTCAATAAAACCATATGTGTCCCCTCATTGGAACGAGCTTGTTGAGATCATTCCATTGAGGGGGTCACATGATATAGTTTTGTTGAAATTTTTTGAAAAATTCTATAAACTAATATTTAAAATAATAAATTGTGATATCGTCTGCATTGGGTAAAGGGTTATTCAAACTTCATCATCAAGGCATACTGATTCATTCCGACTGTGATGGCTCAGGTCCAGATTATGGTACGTATGTTCGGATATCTGAACAGTCTTTCAATATACTGGTAAATGTTGATATTTTTTTTAATACCGATACCGGTATTCAGTTTAGATTACCATGCAGCCCTATTACAGTACAGTGGAGCCCACTAAATTGTTTATTTCTTAATTGTATATCCCTGTTAATTGAATATAATTTTCCAACACAAAACCATTTACCATACCTCCACTACAAATTTGACCTGTTAATTGAATATAGGTTATAGAGAAAACTCCTGTTAATTGAATAAAAAATCTTGTAACCTGTCGAGAAATTAACCTGACTGTCCCCAGTTTTCCTTTGTTTATAAACCTATTTGGCCTCAGTACATCCAATACAGGTATTTAATCTATTATATCTTGTTTGACAGAGCTCATAAAGCTCTGTCAAACAAGATATAATAGAATAAATGCCAAGTTTATCTCTAGAATACAGGAAAGTGACACTATCTGTTAACTGAATACTCCTGTTAATTGAAAAATTTTCATTGGCAAAATTACTATTCAATTAACAGGGTTCCACTGTAATATGATTACAAAACTGGACAGAGAATTTTGACGGATTGCAATTTGACCTGGTCAAAATTCTCTGTCCATTCTCCTTCTCACAGCACCATCGAATCTCACCACATTGAAAAAGAAATGCTAGAACATTGAATCTCATTTGCTTTTGTTTTTCTTGACTCGGTCTTGATTTCACAGAATTTTATTTATGGAATCTCAGCCCACAGACAGAGGTGGACTGGGCCAAGAAAAGTTACCGGGAAATGCACCAGGAGGTGGGGGCAGACCCAGAGAAACTTTTGATTTTTAGAACTGAACTAACATGACTTCCTTGCATCTGAGTAATGGCATTTTTGTATCATTTTCATTGTATGATTCGGAAAAAATTGTTCTATGGGGGGGAACCCATCGGGAAGACCTCAGTCCATCCCAATCGGGGAAAATTTGATTTTAAATGGAAGGAATGCTGTTTCCTTTCATCTGAGCAATCAGTGGCAGACTAGACTACCTGTATACTGAAATGTGTTCTATGAGAACTGCCATTGGCAGGCCACCTAGAGAACATTTCGACATACTGCATTCTATGCAATCAGATCCATTTTGTCTTTCGGCATTTTAACAAAATTTCATGCCCAACATTTGTTGGGCTGCATCAATTTTTGGGGCTTCAAGGAAAACCCAATGGGGCCACCAGCAATTTTCCTGGTGGACCATACAGCCAGTCCACCTCTGTCCACTGATGTAGGCGTATCATAACCAAATTGCAGTCTGTTTGAGAAAGTGACCACTTTCAAGATCACACTACTGTATTCAATTACAAGAGGTGTGATCGCTGAAAAAAATGAGCATGGCATTTCTAGCCAACTGCCCAAATCAACCAGCGGAGGTGTGATACAAATTTGCTGTGCATATAATGCATGCAAAACCACTTTCTGTGATATATGGTTGCATCTAATGTCATGGGATATGGAGTGCAGTTTGTCCCATATAGTATGTTATATAGTATTGTTTTGATGCTTGGTGTGAATGGACTTTAGATTCCAAGTTTTTCACAATTTATTGCTGATTTTCATTGCACTATTAACAACAATACAGTTCTCTACCAAGCAAGAAAATAAGCAGACTGTCATCTGCAAAATGAGGTCCCCAGAGGATGAATTTGGTGATGCTACCCTGCACAGCAGGGTAGCATCACTAAATTTACCCTCTGTGAACCTCAATATGAATCAGGATCTCGAACCTATACCAAAAGAGGAACCCAGATGATAAATTGGCCCACTGTATGGGATAGCATCTTTAAATTCATCCTCTGGGGACCTCTTTCTGCAAATGACAGATTGCTTGTTTTCATGCTTGTTCTCTACACATCTTATTTTGTCATTCTAAGTGTGGCAGATGTGCACATACACACACCATCACACACACATCCTCACATAAAAATCACTTTTCATGTTTTATATATTTAGGTTTCTGATAACTATTAAGTGACAAGCATAATAATATCTCAGTATTCATCCTAAAGCCATAGAAATATGGAAGTCTGTGATATAAGCTCAGAGCTTGTTCCACTGACATATTTGTGTCTCCTTTCTTCTGAATATTTTCATATGAATTTGAAAAACTTGAAACTATTTAATTTTTAAAAACTTTTCCCTGACAATCTCTTAGTATCATGATTGTCACATGCCACTGCCTCAACTTGTAAAGAGGTGACTCACTTTCAAGTTGCCCATATTTCCTGTTTAAACCAATCTCATTTCATTCATATTGAAGATGATAATTCTAATGTTCTCCAATCAGTTACTCCAAAAATTATTTTTCTCCCAAATAATAGCTTAAGACTCCTCTCTGGTGTACAGGCTCAGTAAACTTATTCCAGTGGGGTATCATAAGCTTGAAAAAAATAAATGAAGAAAAATCCCAAATTTTGAAGGGCAGTTTTGCCCTATTTTTAGACAGTAGTGTTGTATAAAAAAAAACTCTTTTTAACTGGTAGTGTGCTGGAAGCCCATATTTGGACTTTATTCTGAAGTGTCAGTACCACAACTTATAGGCTTCATGTACAGTGAATATTCTTCATATCACCTTTGAAGTGAAATTATTTAGACTGTTAGGATTTGCCCTTTTACAATTTATGGGAGAGTGCCTATTGACACTCTCCCATAAATTGTAACAAGGCAAAGATATGTGAACAAATTTTGATGACCAAAAATAATTCAGCACTCTACCAGTTAAGTAGTTAGGTGTTTGAAGGCCTGAGTGCATAATTATTCACTTGCCTTCGGTTTATGCACTGCCTATACATACTTGAGATAATCAAAATACAAAGAATTTTTTTGTATATGTGCAACTGTTGTTGGTTAACTTTATTGTTAATTAGGCAAAGGCAATCAAAATACTGAGAAATTTGCTTGTTGTGCATGTGCAATTTGTTGGTTGAATTTACTGTTCTTTTGATTAGAAGATATGTATCTGGAGTTTGGTGGAAATCCCAGGGAGCATAAATTTGAAAGCTAGTTCCTTGCTTTATTGATGCATTCATTAACTGGTTGAGTGCTAGTATCCCATATTTGGCCTGTGTTCTGAAGTGCTGGAACTACAAATTACAGGCTTCATATTCTGTGGATGTGCTTCATATCATCTTTGAAATGAAATTATCAAGTCTTTGTGGATTTGCTTTGTTACAGTGTACTAGACTGTGCCTACAGGCATACTCCCATAAATTGTAACAAGGCAAAGAGGTGAACGTAATTCAGTGACCAAAAATAATATAGCACTCTACGAGTTAAGGAACCAGTCATGTAAAGGATCACTACTCGGAATAGGATATAATCTCATTTAGGACCCACAAAGTAGATCTTCTGTTTCTCAGGCCACTTTTTGTAAAATTGCATGTGGGTGGACAGTTTTTATTTTTTTATTTTTGTAATTATTTCTTTGTCATCAAAAGTTCATGTTCTTTGTTTTATGTCTTAGACCTCATAATCTACATAATAGCATCTGTGTTGGTGGGGGCATGGTGGCTCAGTAGGTAGAGGTGCAGGCTGCAAGCCGAGAGGTCCTCGGTTCGAATCCCACCTGCGGCAACTGCGTTGTGTCCTTGGGCAAGACACTTCACCCCCATTGCCCATGTGGGGGCACATTGACGCTGTGCACTAAGGCGTACTGCACGTCGATGGTGCACCTGTCTTCAACCAATGCTAACCCTGCTTGTGTGGAGTTAGTATGTCGGGGGGGCTGACAGTTGCTCGCCATTTGCTCGGTGGTTTTCTCCGGGTACTCCGGCTTCCTCCACCCGTAAAACTGGCGTGGTCATGATTAGCCATTGTGCAGAAATATGTGACCTTAAACACCAATAAGTAAATAAATAATCTGTGTTGTATTTCCTTCCTTGAGGGCAAGAAGGCTTTGCAGTGCTAAAGCATTGCAAAGTCTTCTTGCACTCAAGGGTCTAATTTATCAATTTTATTAACTTGAGTAAAATATTGGAGATAAATCATTTAATTTTTATTTTTTTTTAAAGTTTGCATTAGTTATGTATAAAAAGAGATCATGCGGCAGCCAAAAGGATCATGCGGGAGGGCCTGAGAAACAGATTTTTTATTTTTTAGGCCTTAGCTGTTTTATACTCAAGAATAGAGTTAGTAACATAATGTGTAGAGGCTCAATTAAGAGTTTGGTGATAAAAATAAGTTGACTTTTTAAACAAAGTTTTAGTTGTAATTGAGTTATTTTTATTTGAATAAATAGTTTGATAAATTCTTCTTTATGTTCATTTACTTGGATTTTAGTAAGTTGTTTTTACTTGTTTTTTAGTTCATCAGAAAGAATTAAACTAGAGTATGAGCTGCAGTTGTCATTTTTGATCTTCTAATCTGTTATTCTGCTTTTGCTGCACATTGTCCTATCCATTGCATTCATGCTATTTAGTTTAAACAGTATTAATTTATATTCATGCAAATTGCAGTGGATTGCAAAGACAAATCATGGTCAGTTAACTATAATAACAATTGTGTGTATTTAAGTATGGTGGCTCAGTGATTAGAGCATTGAACTAACTTCAAATTGAAAGATTGATGTTTTGATCCTTCCAGCGGTAACTGTATTGGGTCCTTGGGCAAGACACGTAATTCCCATTGCCCATATTGAGACTGATGAAAGTGTCATTAAAACCCCCAAAACAAAAAGCGTACATACATGTAATTATTATTAGCTCACCTTGACAAAGTCAAGGTGAGCTAATCCCTCGCTCTCCGTCCGTCTTTCATCTGTCATCCATCGTCCATCAATACCATATTTTGGTCTTCTCCTCCAAAACCACTGGGCAAATTCAGGTGAAAGTTTGTGTGAGTGATGGTCTCGAAGGGGCATTGCATTTTTGTTCAATTCAACATACCCAGCCCCATAGGGAGGGGGTGGGGGAAAATGCTCCAAAATATTTTTAAAATCTTCTCATGAACCAGTGGATACAATGACTTGATATTTGTTATGGAGCTTCCTTTTGAGGTGTAGATTCAAGTTTGTTCAAATGAAGTTCGTGAAGCAATATTTGGCTTTGTAATGGCAGAGGTAAGATTTTTGGTCCCACCCAGAATTTCTATTTTCTGAACCGATGGTCTTATTTGAACCAAATTTGGTATGTGGTATTATTAGGTCATAAGCACTTGACTTGTGCAAAGAAAAGAAATTCCCTCATCCCCATGGGAACCCCATGAGCTAAAAATAGAAATATTTTCAAACGCCCATATTTCCCAAGCCACATGGAACCAAGAACTGTTATTTGGTATGAAGCATCCTTAGGACCAGAAGAACTGAATGGTAAAAAAAATTGCCATCGGTTATGTTAGTGTGTTCTGTAGAGACATTGAAAAAATTCTGAGTCAGCATATTTGCAAAAAAAATTTAAAATCTTTTCTCCAGAACCAATGTTCGGAATCTTTTGATATTTGGTATACAGCATCCATAGGGGGGGGTCAATTACAAGTTTGTTAAAATGAATCCTATTGGTTCATATTCAGGCTCAATACAGGAGCACCAATTTTTAACTTACGGCAGTATGGGGAATATTCTTTAAAAATCTTCTTCTTCAGAACCACCAGTCAGAATCTTTTAATGTTTGGTATACATCATTGTTATACACAAAGCCCAAATTTTAACTTAGTTCAATGTGGGGGATAATTTAAAAAAATCTTCTTCTTCAGATCCACCAGTCATAATGCTTTCATATTTGGTATACAACATCTCTAGGGGGGTCAGATTCAAGTTTGTTCAAATCGGGTCCCTTGGTATATATTTGGACCAGCTATGGAAGCCCAAATTTTAACTTAGTGCATTATGAGGAAATTTCTTTAAAAATCTTCTTCAGATCCACCAGTCAGAATGCTTTCAAGTTTGGTATACAACATCTCTAGGGGGAGGGGGGGGCAGATTAAAGTTTGCTCAATTCGAGTGCCTGGGTTAATATTTGGGCTCCATATGGGAACCTGAAATTTAACTTAGTACAATATGAGGGAATTTCTTCAAAATCTTCTTCAGATTCACTTGTCAGAATCCTTTAATATTTGGTTTGCAACATCTCTAGGGGAGTCTGATTCAAATTTATTCAAATTGGTTCGCTGGGTTAATATTTGGGCTCCCTATGGTAGCCCAAATTTGAACTAAGTGCAATATGAGGAAATTTCTTTAAAAATCTTTTTCTTCAGATCCACTAGTCAGAATGCTTACATATTTTGTATACAATATCTCTAGGAGGGTCAGGTTCAAGTTTGTTCAAATTGGGTCTATAGGTTAATATTTGGGCTCACTGTGATAGCCCAAATTTTAACAATGCAATATAAAGAAATGTCTTTAAAAATTTTCTTCTTCAGATCCAACAGTCAGAATGCTTTCATATTTGGTATACAACATCTCTAGGGAGGTCAGATTCAAGTTTGTTCAAATCAAGAGCTTGGGTTAATATTTGGGCCCCTTGTGGGAGCCAGAATTGCCCATGTACCTGAAGAATTAGAAATTTTGTATTCAGTACCCTCTAGAGGTGTGTAACTAAGATTAATCCACATAGGTTGTGTTGCGGGGTTTCATAGGGGAGCTCCACATTTTACATTATGATCAGCTGAAGAAAAGGCATGATGCCCAGACTATTTGTCACTCCTGAGGAGCTCAACGATTGACAATGTATCCTATGAAGATGGAGTGCTTAATGTAGATTCGGACTGCTTAATGTAGATTCATTCGTGGACACTGTTTATATATCGTGTTCTGTTCAAGGTGTGGTGAGCTTCTTGTTTGTGGGGCCTCTTGTTTATTTATTTCTTGGTATTTAAGGTCACATACTTATGCACAATGGTTAATCGTGACCCTGACAGTTTTACGGGTGAAGGAAGCCGGAGTACCCAGAGAGAACCACCGAACATCGACAAGCAACTGTCAGCTCATCAACATTCTAACTCTGTTCAAGCTCTGCTGAAGCAGGGTTACAGTGGTTGAAGACATATGCACCATCGACATGCAGTATGCCTTAGTACATGGCATCATGGTGCCCCCATGTAGGCAACCAGGATAAAGTGGATTGCCCAAGGACACAATGTGGGTCGGCCCGGATGGGGATCGAACTCAGGACCTCTAGGTTAGAAGTCCAACAGTCTACCACTGAGCCACCATGCTCCCATACATGTTATACATAAGAAGGAGTGGATTCAACATCAAGGTTATTTGCTTATGTAAGTCATCTCGGTATGAATTAACTCACCAACAAGTATTTCATAAACTATGACTTGAATGGTAGGTGGACATTGTTCTTAACTCTTTCAACAAGAGAGGCCACTTTTCCAGTCCAAGAACACAATATGTCATAATTTCATTAAGTAGGATGGCTACTAAGTGAGCTTGTGTGGTAGAACAATTACTATTTTCAACATGTAGCCTTCAGGCTGCACGTTGAAACTATTAATTGCTCTACCTTCAAATAATGGATATGGACTCTTCCAATTTCTGCCATTTAACTGGCATGGAAGATACCACCAGTGTTCAAAGGGTTAACCTGTACAATGTTGTGGAATACCAGTATATTTTGAAGCAAACTATCTGCTTTTTAAAAAAAATGAAAGAAGAAAGGAGAGGGATTGGTTTGATGGTTGTCATGTTGGTGATGGTGAAGCCAGAACTATATGGTTTGATAAGAGTCAGTTCCTTCTACCAGAAAAGTTATGTTGAAAGTGACTTGTAATAATACCCATGGAATCCATTCATTATAGACATTGAAACTGGGCATGCATTATTTCATAGATAGTTGTCATTGCAGACTCTCCTCCTCCACTTCAACCAACAATGATGGCTTGGCCATCATTGATGGTTCCAGCAGAGGAGGAAGGACAGCTTTGCTATATCTAGAAATGCTAGTATGCCCACATCCCCATGAGCGATGTTAGCAGTGGATTTTCACCCACTCGTGTTCAGACTTATACATGACTATTGTTCTGGCACACAACTGCCTTTTGCATGATTCAGTGTTGACAGCAAACTGTATTTTATCTTGAGAATCTGTTCTTGGAGGAGGAAATAATCTTGTTTACCTGTTGTATACTCAAGAATAGATAAACAATATTGTGTAGAGGATCAATTAAAATCCGGTGATAAAAATAAGTTGACTTTTATTTAACAAAGCTTTAGTTGTAATTGGATTATTTTTTGTTTATAAATGTTTTGCTCAGTTGTTCTTTTTGTTCATTTACTTGGCTTTAGCAAATTAAATATATCCTTGGAATCATCTTGTTTTGCATGTTATTTTTACCTGTTTTTATTAGTTCACCAGAAAGAATGAAACAGAGTATGAGCAGCAGTTGTCATTTTTTGACCATAAACATCTATTTGATATTCTACATCTGCCACCCATCATCCCATCCATTGTAGTCATTCTGTTTGTAACTTCTACCAAAAAAAAGAGATTTGAAAGTTTCTTGCTGAAATTTTAGTTTTTTAAAAATTTTAACAGGGGTCACAAATCATGATTTACATGAGGTAGGCCACATTTTAAAGACATTAATTAACCCATTAAACGCATGCCCAAATGATCTCATATTTGACACCCATGTGAGAAGGTTTATACAAATGGATCCTCTGATATAATATTTAGAAAGGGAAGTGGTGGGGAAGAGGGTTTGGTTATGGATAGAGATTTACATTCTAACACTGTGCTTGAAGGGAGAAAAGAGGCCATGCATTGGGCTATTAAAAAAAAAAAAATTCTTGTTTCTCAGGCACCTCCTTCTTCCTAGAAAATCTGCCTCGTCACCTCTTTTTTTCACCTGGAAATCTTTTCTGTGATACTATTTTGCCCAAATATTTAATCAACTATACTGTGTTTCCTCCGTCAAACATGATATATTTGTTTAAATTTTTAACTACATTATGGGAAATTTTCTCTGCTTAAAACTGTTAGTTTGCTACATAATACGGTAAGTAGTTAAATTTCTGATTCCACCTATTTTCAGAACTGTTTTGTGAATAAAAGAAAAAAGAAGTTCCCTCAGCATAAAATTGAGGAAAAATTGCCTGAGAAACAAGAAAAAAAAAATGTTTATAGGCCTTGTTAATAAATTCTTTGTTGTATGCCAATCCATGGATCTGACAGACAGATACAAAATATGCTAATTATTAACCATTAGTTATCTGCAGGCAGGTATCCATACTCATCATCTGATTTGTAAAATAATTGGAGTTGTAAATGGGCACCAATACTTTCCGTTCAGGTACTGTAAAAAGATGGAAAGGTGACATTTGTACAAAATTCCTCTATCACATTACTTAAAACTTAGAGCGTAAGACCCAAAATAATTATTCCCCCGAAAAAAATTCGGGGGAATCTAGCCGTGACGTCGTCCGTCTGTCCATCTGTCTGTCTGTCTGTCCGTCCGGGCATAGACGGAATTCGTGTCTGCTCCATAACTTCTTACAGCCTTCAAGGATATTAATGATACTTGGTATTATTATTGCCCACAACCAGAGGGTGTGTCGCGAATAAGGTTGGAATGGCTATCAAGGCTTTTTTCGGGGGAATCAGCCACCCTTTGGTGGCCATCCTCTAGTTTTTTGGAGTGCCATTGCCTTTAGATGTACCACCCCAAAAAATTGTTTTACAGCCATAGGATACAAGTTTGGACAACTGCCACATGTGACCACTGTGTTTTATTACCATGGTTGTTAAATGTGTTTGATTTGATGTCCCATACATGTGACATTCTGAACCCCATCGTAGGTTTTGCTAAGTGGTTCTAAACAAAACACCACATTGATTCACACCACTGATAGCCAGTTACAGTCTGATGAACATTGTTATGATAAAAAGCATGTCATAATTCACTCCTGTAAACAATCCATCATTGAGAAAATTGAGACCATACAAAAGTGTGCAGTATGCGTAATAACATGAGTGCATTATATTTTCATATTACAGTTTAACAGGTTAATTGAATAGCCATTTTGCCAATGAAAATTATTCAGTGAACAGGAGTATTCAGTTCATAGGGATTGTGTCACTTTTCTGTATTCTAGAGTTAAACTTAGCATTTATTCTATTATATATTGTTTGACAGAGCTCTGTGAGCTCTGTCAAACAAGTTATTATAGATTAAATGTCTGTGTGTATGACCTTAAACACCAATAAATAAATAAATGAAATGCCTGTATTGCATGTACTGAGGCCAAATAGGTCTATAAACAAAGGAAAACTGGGAAAGTGAGGGCAATTTCTCAACAGGTTACAAGACATTGTATCAGGAGTTTACTCTGTAACCTATATTTAATTAACAGGTCAAATTTGTATGGGAGGTATGGTAAATGGTTTTGTGTTGGAAAATTATATTCAATTAACAGGGTCATTCATTTAAAAGATATCCAATTAAGTGAGTTCTTCTGTACACCAATTCTTCAAAATCTTCACTGGCTACCTCCCAGAGAAAGGATTGAATTCAGAACCCGTACATTAACTTATAAATGCCCAAAATGGTGAGGCCCCATCAAATCTGTTCAGTTTGGTTTGGTTTCACATTTCAAACTCAGGGGAACTCTATGATCAAAAATGTTAAGCAATCCTGTTTATGTAATGGGGCGACCTTCCAACAGCTGGAGATAGAGTCTTTTCAGAAAAGCACAGAATGGGTTACAGCCTTCAGTTTTCTTTCTGACCAAACATCCCATTATGATCACGGTCGGCTGCCCATAATGACCACCTCAGCAGCCATCTTAATTTTCTTCAGCACAGGCAATAGGTTGCATTTATGCATCAATTTTCTTGAAATTCAGCAGAATGACTTGGTATTACAAGTAGATAAGAACAACTTATTCTGGTCACAGTTGGCTGGCCACCAAGGCAGCCGCTTTAGATTTCTTCAGAACATCCTGCAGGTCGCCTTCATGCAGCAATTTTTTTGAATTCAATAGAATGACTTAGTTTGATGAGTAGATAAGATTGTCAGATGTTCATCATGGCCACACACAGTTTCTACCATAGCAGCTATCTTGGATTTCTTCAGGGTACCCCACAAGTTGCAGTTAGGGTAAGTTTTTAGCTCCCCAAAGGGAGCTCAACTTATCACTTGCCGTCCGTCTTCATGAACATTTTTCAAACGAATTCTCCTCTGATACAACTGGTCCGATTTTCACAAAACTTCATGTGGGTGTTCATTACTATTTGGCAATTCAGGTTTGTTCAAATGAAATGGCCATGTCCCTTGGAGGCTCTGCATGGGACATAACTCTGATAGTACCGTATGAATTACAGAAAAATTATTAAAATATCTTCTTCTCCAGAATCAGTGGGCAGAATCTTTTGATAATTGGTATGCAGCATCTTGGTATGGGTCAGATTCAAGTTTGTTCAAATCGAGTCCCTGGGTTTATATTTGGGCTCCCTATGGGAGCCTGAATTTTAAGTTAGTGAAATATGAGAAAATTTCTTTAAAAATCTTCTTCTTCAGATCCATCAGTCAGAATGCATTCATATTTGGTATACAACACCTTGAGGTGGGTCAGTTTCAGGTTTGTTCAAATTGGTTATTTGCGTAAATTTTTGTGCTCCCTATGGGAGCCTGAATATCAACTTAGTGCAATATAGGGAATTTTTTTTTTTAAATCCTCTTCTTTAGACCCTGTGGTCAGAATGTTTTCGTATTTGGTATACAACATCTCTAAGAGGGTCTGATTCAAGTTTGTTCAAATCTGGTTTCTGGGTTGATATTTGGCTTCCTATGGGAGCCCAAATTTTAACTTAGTGCAATATGAGGAAATTTCTTTTAAAAGTCTTCTTCTTCAGATCCACCAATCAGAATCCTTTCATGTTTGGTATACAACATCTCTTGGTGGGTCAGATTCAAGTTTGTTCACATCAGTTCCCTGGGTTAATATTTTGGCTCCCAATTTGAGCCCAAAGTTTAACTTAATGCAATGTGAGGACATTTCTTTAAAAACTTTCTTGTTCAGATCTACCAGTCAGAATTCTTTCATATTTGGTATATACATTTGTAACATCTCAAGGGGGATCAGATTCAAGTTTGTTCAATTTGAGTCCCTGGCTTATTATTTGGGCTCTCTATGGGCGGGGTTTGTTCAAATCCATTCCTTAGTGTTTTTCCATAAAATTTACCTTTGCATAGCTTCATTCCTTTGTAGTGTTGATGAACCATGTCTAACTGAATGTGACCCCAAACACTTCTTTGAACCACTTTGGCCGGTGAGCAATTAAGGCCCCTTGGGGCCTCTTGTTTTTTAAACTTGACAGGATGACTTGATTTGAGGAGAATGCAATATTTCTTATCAACCTACCTTGCAATTGTTTACTACAGGCTTGCACGACAGTGGAAGAACCTAACTCGGATAAAATACTCTCTATTTTAATCTTTCCCAAGAGATTTGGGAAAGAAAAGTGGTGTAAAAACACCACACAAAAATAAGCCAAAACTGGGTCGAGCGCCATCGGCACACACCCAGTATGGGACGCTCTTCCATAGTACAAATCCACGACTTCCGTAAATCAATGCGCAGTGCGTCAATTCATCATTCTTTTGATTATCCGTACACTTGGTGGTTGTGTGCCATTTTGCTCCATAACAGTGATAATTCAACTCATCGATAATGGTTTTCCTGTGACTGGAATTATGGATCTGAAGATCATATAATAACAGGACTGTGTTTTATATATTCTCGTTAATATTTTCAACCACATTCTCATTGTATATTATTTACTATTCCGTTTTCACGAATGTTTCGTTTTCGACATCGTGTCAACGCGATTCAACAATGAATTTTTCGGTTGATAATTTAATTGTTATTGGAGTTAGGTGTCAATCAGGGACTGTCTGGACAGGATTTCTTCACTCTGTTGAGGGCTGAATTTCTGTTTTTTCGGTCTCTGTTGACCGTCTGGGTTCTGTCGTGTACCCACCAGTTTTTTTCTGCCACCTTCTCTCGTAGTTGAGGGTGTTCATCTACTTTCTGTTTCTGTTGAGTTCACCTTTTTCTTCTACTGCACTAACCTCTGTTATTTCCAGTTCGGTTCCTTTAGTAGGGCATTCCTTTTGCCCTCGCTTTGGTGCGTTCTCGTGGCCGTTTCTTCCGCACCCGCGGTTGGTGTGGAACGCTGTCGTTTCGGGAGCCCCCTCTGTGGGGGATGTGCAGCTCCTCCCGCACCCGCAGGGGGGAGGGGGAACACTGTTGTTTTGGGCCCCCCTCCCCCCCCCCTCGACTTGGCCATGTCTGGTGTGAGTTTTACCCCCTTCGTGGGGGATGTACAGCTCCTCCTGCTCCCGCGGGGGGTGGGGAACACTGTCGTTTCAGGGCCGGCCGACCCGACCACGTCTGGTGAGAATTGCTCCCCCTCCGTGGGGGATGTGCAGCTCCTCCCACACCAACGGGGGGTGGGTAACGCTGTCGTTTCGGGCTTCCCGACTCGACCATGTCTGGTGAGAGTTATTCCCCTTCCATGGGGAATGTGCAGTTTTTTTTACCGTGGTGGATACTGCGGGAGCTGTTGGATTTCTGGTGAAGAGATGCCTGGTTCCGGGACTATGCGCCCTCTCCAGTCGACATCTGAGGCTGTCACTAGGGTTGTGACTCCTCCTTTGGAGGCTGAGCTAGGTGGCTCTCTCCGCTTTTCCGCCAGTTCCAACAGCTCCCGTCGTATCTGCTGCTACTGCTGTTCCATCTACAACGTCATTGGGCACTGTTTTTAGCCGGCCTCGGCTTATCCCTGCAAGGGTCTGCAGGGATGTCTGTAGTGTGGTTGTGGGGTATCGGCCTCCGCCTTTCCCCACTTCAATTTGGCAAAGTCGAAGTGGCTGCCGACTGAACCCCCTACTGTGTCCTCTCAGCCATTGAGCATAGTAGTTTTATACCTGCAGTGGTCTGCTGCGGTGTCTGGGAGTGTAGACGTGGGGGTATCGGCCTCAGCTTTCCCTGACTTCAACTCGCGAAGTTGGAAGTGGCTGCCGGCCGGACCCTCTACTGTCACAGTGGTCTCTGCGCCGTCGAGCACCACAGTTGTGTCATTGGATTCGGATGTTCTTAGTGAGGACACTATGAACTCCGTGGCGTTTCCGTCCACTCATTCTGGCCACACGACCAGTTTTGGGGGACCAGCGTCTTTTGTGCAGCCTGGACCTTCTGCCCTGCAGAGGTCCGCAGTGACTCTCATGAGTTCCCGCTATGTTGATCCTCGGGGTGTGTCCCTATACACGTCTGCCTTCAGACATTTCGGTTGCCGCCCATCGTCCCATATCGGGTGTTTTGGAGGATCGTGACCCTTGGCTGGTTAAGAGGGTCAGAAGTGAAGCCACTTTGCCGGTTCGTTCCCCTGTCGAACCGTCCAGTACGGGCAGTGAGCTTAGAGAGGCCCTCTCCTTACTCACTTAGGTTGCGTCAAGGGCCTTCCCGTTGCTTCAAGCGAGGCAGCGAGTGGTTTCCAGGCGCCCCCTAAGGCGCCGCCTCCCGGGATTGGAAACAGGCCGCTTTCTGATCCCCCTGGTGTTCCGACACCTTGGGAGGCGTCGGCTGGTTTGCCCACGATGGGCTATGTGTCTTCCGACTCAGGGGAAGAGTCAGACATGCTTGATGTCGAGAGCCAGCAGTCTTCGGACTTGGGGGCTGCTCTTGATTTTGTGTTTGGGTTCCTTCCGGATCTCAAACCACCAAACCAGCCAACAGTGTCAGCCAGGCCGCGATCATCGGTCGCGTGCCAACAGCCTATGGAGCAACCTGCTTCTGGGCGTCTTCGACTGTGCCAGTCGGTACAGGTGGTTGAAGCATTTTCAGCCTTGGACTTTTAAGCTGAGTTCCAAGGCTATGAAGGCTCCGTTCTTCACCAGGGTTTACACCTTTTTGCCTCCGGCGCATTATCGTTCCTACGATTCGGCCAATCCATCAGTCTGCCAGGCTTTGACGGTTTTGGATCAGGACTCCAATTCCCTCGGGCTTTCTAAGCCCAAGTCTGCCATCATTCCGATGACGACTCTGGAGTCCACATTGGGTTTATCGAGAGTGATGCTTGGTTTAGCTGCTTATCTGCCTCCAGATAAGCTTGACGAGGTACAGGCTCCTTTGTGTGTGCTGTCCAAGGCGCTCATGCATCTTACTCACACGCATGCCTGTAACACGGCTAATCTGGAATTAGTTTGAAGGGACTCTGTGCTGGACACAGGCCGATCCCTTCCTGAGGAGCAGCACGCTGCTCTTCGATCTGCTTCTTTGGCAGGTCCGCAATTTTTCCATGGTTCCGTGTCAACGGTCTGGGATGACGTCCTACATCATTCCAAAGATCAGCTGCAGTTTCTGTTTCTGTTGCTGTCAGCTTGATCAGCCTTCTAGGGGGGGTCAGGGGCTGTTCCAAGCCTAACAAGTACCCTTCTGCTTCCTCTGCGAAGCAAAAGGCTGATCCTTCTGCCACCGCTTCTACTTCTTACTCAAGGGGTAAGGGTAAGCGTCGGCAGACTAGAGGGAAGTCTCGGGATTCTTCATTCAGTAGAGGAGGTGGTTTCTCGCCTCGTCGGGGCTCGAAATGAAGGTCCTCACCTCGACTCGTCCCAGATTGGAGGAAAAATAGCAGAGTTCGCAGACCATTGAGCCACCATCACATCCGTTTCTTGGGTGGTCGATGTTGTTCGGTCCTGGCTTCCGAAGGCACTTCACTCTGTCCAGGGTGCCTCTTCCAACGACAGTTCCTTCAGACGTTTTACGTCGGGAACTTTAGTCCACTGAGATAGACAATCTCCTGACAAAGGGGGTGATCGAAGTCGTAAAGAACATTCAGTCAGTGGGGTTCTATTCCCGCCTGTTCTTGGTGCCGAAGAAGGACGGCCAACTCTGACCGGTTATCGATCTGAGTATCCTGAACCAGTCTATCATTGCTCCCAAGTTCAGCATGGAGACTTTCAGGTCGGTCCACCGTTCCATTCACCAGGGAAATTTCGCTTCCTGCATCGACCTGCGAGACGCTTACTTTCACGTTCCGATTCATCGGGCGTCACGGAAGTATCTCAGGTTCGCTTTTCTGGGGCGAGTTTACCGGTTCAAGGCCATGCCTTCCGGCCTCAACCTGGCTCCTTGGTCCTTCACCAGACTGATGTCGCATGTGATAGCTTTCCATCGCATGCAGTCCAGGGTGACTACTTCGGCATATCTGGACGATATCCTCCAGAAGCATTCCAATGCTGCCTTACTGGAGTCGGATGTTGCCACTCTGTTGAGCTTTTTCACGTCGCTAGGATTCAGAGTCAATGAGAAGTCGGACCTGGTCCCTTCTCAGTCGTTTTGTCATCTGGGGATGGCTTTCCGCACCCAATTCAATTTGGTGGCGGTTCCCGAGGCCAAGACTGTGATTCTCTCAGCTTTTGCTCTGACTCTGTCCCAGTCCACATCCGCGATGGCATGGAGTATTCTCCTGCTGATCGGTCTCTGCGGTTCGGTGACGGATCTCATTCCTCTAGGTCGACTGCGTGTCAGACCTCTCCAACACTTTCTGCTCAGTCGTTGGAGGCCGAATGTAGATTCTCTGGATCTGGTGCTTCAGTTTCCAGAATCTCTTTATCCTCACCTTCTCCCCTGGACAGATGTCCAGTGGCTTACACAGGGTGTTCCGTTGGACTTACCCCTGTCCAATCGCATTCTGATGGCAGATGCCAGCGATCTTGGATGGGGTGCGACGTTGGATCCTCTAGGTCTTTCCCTTCACGGGATGTGGGACCAGGATCAGGCAGCTCTACACATCAACCAGAAGGAGCTTCTTGCTCTTCTTTTGAGTTTCAGGCAGTGGATCCCTCACCTGTCGAATCGCCAGGTCCTTCTGTTGTCCGACAATTCAACATTGGTTGCTTTCATTCGGAACCAGGGCGGCACGCACTCGGTTCCCATGTACGAATTGGCTCGGGATCTTCTACTGTTCGCTCAGGATGTCCATGCCAGGGTGGTTGTTCGTCACATTCCTGGTCATCTGAACGTCCTAGCCGACTCCCTGTCCCCGTTGGGGCAGGGTCATTTCCACCGAGTGGATGCTCCATCGATCTCTTTGCGACTCGTTGGAACCATCAGGTGGACACTTTTGGGTCCATGTGTCCAGATGCTCTGGCTTTCGCCATGGACACTCTGGCCCTCCTTTGGGACGGTCTTTGCGGCTATCCCTTCCTGCCGGTTCCGATTCTGCCTCAGGTTCTCGCCCAGATATGAACCTGCAGTCGAATCCTTTCGATCACACCCGTCGCCTCGGTGGGTGTGGATCAATCTGCTCCGTTCTCTGTTAGCGGCGGTTCCGGCATGTCTCCCTCTACCTCGCGACTTTCTTTGCCAAAGTCGCCCAAGGAGGTTTCACGTTGACTCGACTTCATTGTGCCTTCGCACATGTCTTTTATCAGGTCCTGTCTCCTCTGTAGTGGTTTTTCAAGACCCGCAGTGGAGTTGCTTTTCTTCAAGAAGGCACTCACTCCACTGGTTTAGCCTCTGGATGGTGTGCGATCACTCTGTTGCTTCTGTCACTCCTTCGATCACACTGCTCGTATAGCTACTGGTGATTGTATTACCAATTGTTTTTTCTGCCACGAGGTGCGTGCATTGTCATCCTCTTTTAATAACTCTGTCATGTTGTCGGATGACGGATGTTATACTGGCAGCCTAATGGAGAAATGCTACTTTCTCCTTTTATCTGCGACAGTTGCAGTAGCTGACAGGACCTTTGTCCTTGGGGCCCTCTTTCAGCTTTTTTCAGGGTCAGTTCCAGCTCTGTGCTGTTACTTTCCTTTCTGTCTGTGCGTCGCACTTCACCATACGCCTCATCTTTCATTGTCTTTTACTAAGGTTTGGGATTCTATGGTTTGATTGGCCTAGGGATCTCTTCCTCTGTCCACGGTTCCAGTGATATTGAGTTATGTGTGGGTTGGTTATGTGATTCCCTCCAGCCTTTTGTCTATTCAGCCTGTAGTAAACAATTGCAAGGTAGGTTGATAAGAAATCTAAATTTTATAGTAAATTTCCTTTCTTATTATACCTACCTCAATTGTTTACATGGAGGCCCTCCCGTGAGAATCCTTCCTCCCCGCTGATCACATAACTCCTGTGTTGTCAGAATCAAAAGAATGATGAATTGATGCACTGCGCTTTGATTTACGGAAGTCGTGGATTTGTACTATGGAAGAGCATCCCATACTGGGTGTGTGCCGATGGCGCTCGACCCAGTTTTGGCTTATTTTTTCATGGTGTTTTTACACCACTTTTCTTTCTCAAATCTCTTGGGAAAGATTAAAATAGAGAATATTTTATCCGAGTTAGGTTCTTCCACTGTAGTGCAAGCCTGTAGTAAACAATTGCTGTAGGTATAATAAGAAAGGAAATTTACTATAAAATTTAGATATCTATCATAGTTGACTGCCTAGAATGGCTGCGATGGCTCATATTTTTTTACTTTATAAGTTTTTCATTTGATAAATAACAGAAATCCATGACTGACCTGTTTTTGCAATGTTAGACTTTTTTGTCAGTGTGGACTTGGAAAATTTCTGACCTGTTTTGCTATACATGAGTTGAGACTATCACCGATATGCTGTGGCTTTTATATTTCATATATGTGTTAAATGCATCAATATAAGATGACATTAACCCTTGGCTGGACATTTCTCTGAGATTTTGGACTTTTTTAATGAAATGTCAGACTATTTTGTCACTGTGGACTTAGAAAATTTCTGACCTCTTTTGCTATACATGTACATGAGGGGAGGATTTCACCAGTGTGCTGTGGCTTATATATTTCATATATGTGTAAAATGCATCAAGAGAAGATGAAATTAACCCTTGTCTGGACATTTTTCAGAGATTTTTGACTTTTTTAATGCAATGTTACACTTTTTTGTTAGTGTTGACTTAGAAAATTTCTGACCTGTTTTGCTATACATGTACATAACCGGACATTTTTTGCAGATTTGTAGTAAGCCTAGGTTTATTGCATGCCATGCTTTGGTGAGCTAATAGGGATGGACACACCCCTCTTCTTAAACACTTATAGACTTTCTAACACTGAATGGATTGTCAACAGTTCTGTCCTCAGTAGAGGTACAAAACTAGTAAAGAGTTATTGCAATTTGTTTTGGCGCATGAATGTATTCTCATACATCCTTATCACCAGGAGAAAGGTCAGGTTTAACAATCCTACATAGTCATCAAAAGTCTGCCTCCTCATTCTAAAGTTTTCCATCCATTGCTCATTGTCAAATGTCCTCAACACAACCCGGACATACCAATCACTTGTTCTTTGTCTACTCCATGTCCTTATCTCATGCCCGAATCCAAAAGCAAAAACCATAATCCCAAGCAGTATGGCAGCATTGTACATCTCCTAAACCTGAACCGTCCATCCATTTTCAATGAAATGATCAAGAATCCTTAAACACATGTGAACGCATCGCAAAAAATACTTTTACAGATGTGAGCATAATTTGCATATTTGCAAATTTACTCACGTATGCAAATTGGTGCATGTGAATAGGGCTACAATAAGATATTATCAAGGTATGATGGTTGCAACTGGGTCAACACAAAATCAAGATGATTTTTTCAGAATTTAACATATTTAATAAAATATAAATTATACTTGCAACACCATAAAAAAACACATACATGTAGAATTGATAGAATAAATTATATTTTATCAAATATGATAAAGTCAGATAATCAAAAAAATGAAATATACATTATTCTAATTCAATAAAATATAAATTATACTATTTGATAGGTTAATTTATATTTATTAAATGTGTTAATTTCTGTTCTAAAAGTATCGAATTATTCTGGGTTACCTGGCAGGCTAGGTTTAATTAGCTGACCAGCTTTTACGAACAAAACTAAAGGCAGCATCTCTCTGATGTTGTGAATTATCACACTTTTACCAAAACAATAGGTGCCAGGTAGACAGGAAGACCCCCACTTAAAGTCAAGGACAGCTACAATGTTATTGGCACTTTCATATAATATATTAAGTAAAATGTTCAACTATTTAACTGACCTTTCATGTTGCTGCGGGATATTCCTGACCAGGATACAAAATCCCTTGCCACTGAAATAATGAAAATTTGGGCACACTTAACCATATTTCTCCCTTGTAAATTGAATGAACTCTTCAACCAATGATTTCTTTAAATAAATTTAGATGAATTCTTCATCAAATCTAGTCATAGCTGCTTCACAGCAGCCCTGACTAGATCTGATGAAAAATATTTTGAAAATACTCAGTGGGTTTTGAGTTAATGCCTACAATAAATGCAATTGATGCATAACAATGTATTAATAAACAGAGGCCTAATGGTGTTGTGAAATTGATAAAACAAATCCAGATGGTTCATTGAAGTCATGCATTACAGTGAGTTTAACAAAATATAATCTATTTCCGACTTGTTGACAGTACAAAGCTATATCAATGAATGACAATAGAGGGATCTTGTGAAACAGTGAGTGCACCAAGGAAGGTAACCTGTTACAAATTATACATAATCCCCATGAAAATGACCACTATATACTTTTTGGAATAGCCCTTTACATACCTTTGATGAGTCTGTGGTACTCTCGAGCATTCGTCTTTATAATTACTATTATAAATTATAAAAGTGAAATTATAAAAGTGAAATTGATTGTATTTTATCGCACATGTCACGTAAATAAAGACTTACTTACCTATATGTAACATGTCCAGAAGACAACAAAAAAGTGTTGAGAAAACTAAAACAATCTTTGCCCCGAAACATTGCTTACAAACCCACACTAGAACTGGAATGAGCTTAACATGGAGTACTAAGCTAAATAAAATTTGATTGGCAATTTTTGTCAATAGAGCTACCTGATTGTGGAAGGTAAAGGGTTAAGGTCATTCACTCCTCTCCTGCTTATTTGAATTTATTTCCATATTTACATAGACAGGGAGAAATATGATGGTGTAAACATGTGCTTTTTCAAGTTGTTGTGCCCTCCCCCCCCCCCCCCCAACTCCCACCCATGAGGTGGTATATAATAAAGAGCTGCATATGTCTATGTTTATCTGTAACAAATCTTGTCTGTCCAGTATGTTTACTTACATAGCACCATCACCGTGGTTGGATTTAAATAATTTGTGGCATGCTTCTACCTTATGGGGAACAGATTATTTGGCAAAACATGTACCCTTGCATGAAGTTTTTTTTCCTTGTTTAGGCCTAAAAAAAAAGTTAAAAATCTCTTTCTAAGGCCCTCCAACATGGTCCTTTTGACTGCCGCATACTCTCTTTTTATAACCAATAAAAACTTTCAAAAATTAAAATTAAATGGTTTATGTCTGATATTTTACCCAAGTTAATAAAATTCACAAATTTGTCCCTTGAATGCAACATAGCAAAGCATTCTTGCACTCAAGGGACGAAAAACACCATGAGGCTTAAAACATAAAATGAACCAAGAACATGAACTTTTTGCTTGTTCAGGTGACTACTTGAACAGTAGTTATCAGATTTCAATTAATTTTGTTGTACTGCTTGATATTAACAGTATCTTGGAGAAGTTTGATAACCACCATCACTCGATGAAAATGAAGGGAGTTATTGGTTTGATGAATTTTGCATTAAAATTCCATTGTTTATGCAATAACTTGAACTGTAGGCCTCAGATTTTACATTGTCTTGGATATCTTCGAAAAAGCTACAGAGATTTCTAAAAAAATGCTAAAATCTTTTGTTTGTTGAATTTTGCTTGAAATTTCATTGTTTATGCAGTAACAATAACTTGACAGAAAACATCTGAATTCAATAAATTTTATATCCTGCTTTGTACTAACCCTTTACCCAACGTAACAGCCATTCACAAAAATTGCCAATGAATTTTCATTATTTTTTTCATTTTTTGTCTCAAAAACATAGGTTATGATCCCTCATTGGAATGAGCCCAGCGAGCTCATTTCAATAAGGGGTCATAACCTATGTTTTTGAGACAAAAAATTTAAAAAATTAGTTATTCAAGAATTTTGTTTGCAAGTGTTTTCTGTTTTTCAGGTTAGGTAAAGGGTTAATGATGTCTTGGACAAGTTTAATTATTATGATGTCTTCTTGAATATTGGTGAAGTTATTTCCCTTTGTTTGTTCCATTTTTATTTGAATTTTTAATGTTAGAGCAGGTTAGTGTGAATAATTTTTATATGCTGCTTTATTAGCTCAACTGACTGAACCATTGGACCAAACCCAACCAAACTTGCCAAAATTAAACCCCCAGGAGTTAAAAATAGAAAAAATGTGAATATCCACATTTATCAAACTACACAGAACAGAGAATTGTAATTTGGCATACAGCATCCATTGGACCAGTAGAATTGCATGGTCCCCAAAATAGCCATCAGTTGTGTCATTAGGGTCATATTGGGTTGATGGAAAAATGAGAGCCCAACTTTTAACTTAGTGCAATATGAGAAAAGTTGTTTAAAACTCTTCTTCAGATCCACCAATCAGAATCTTCTTATATTTGAAATGCGGCATCCTTAGGAGGGGCAGATTTAAGTTTGTCCAAATGAGGTCTCTGGGTTCGTACTTGGGTTCTCTATGGGAGGCTGACTTTTAACTTGGTGAAATATGAGGAATATTCTTTAAAACTATTCTTCAGATCAACTAGTCAGAATCCTTTAATATTTGAAATTCAGCATCCTTAAGAGAGACAAACTCAAGTTTGTTCAAATCATGTGTCTGGGTACACATTTGGGTTCCTTATGGAAATCCAGATTTTAACTTAGTGCAATTTGCAGAACTTGCTTTAAAAATCTTCTTTAGATCGACTATTGAGACTCTTCTTATATTTGAAATATAGCATCCTTATGAGGAGCAGATTTAAGTTTGTTCAAATCAGGTCTGTGGGTTCATATTTGAATTCTCGATGTGAGCCTGAATTTCAACTTAGTGCAATATGAGGATTTTCATTTAACAATCTTTTCCTCCAGATGCACCACCCAGAATCTTTTGGATATTTGGTTCAAATCATCCTTATAGGGGTAAGATTTCAAATTGTTCAAATCAAGTCTGTGGGTTCATATTTTAGTTCCTTATGGGAACCTGAATTTTAACTTGGTGGAATGTGAAAAAAATTATTTGAAAATCTTCAGATCAACCAGGCAGAAACTTTTCATATTTGCTATTGAGCATTCTTAGATGAATCAGATTCAGATCTGTTCAAACCAAGCCCCTGTGTTTATATTTGGGCACAATTTTTTAACTTTGTTCAGTATGAGGAATATTCTTTACAGATCCTCTTAAGATCTACCAATCAGAATCTTTGGATATTTGATACAGCATCCATGGGGTTTATATTTGAGCCCCTTTAGAAGCCCAAATTTTAATTTGTAATAGGAGGAAATGTTTTTTAAAGAATCCTATTCTTCAGATCCACCAATCAGAATCTTCTCACATTTGATATTCAGCATCCTTGGTGGGATCAGATTTAGTTGGTTTGAATCAAGTCTGTGAGTTTGTAGTTGGGCTCCCCATAAAGCACAAAATTGTATTTAGTACAATATGAAACATGTTCTCTAAAACTCTCCTTCAAATTGATCAGTATGAATCTTTTCCTACTTGGAAAACGGCATCCTTAGGTGGGTCAGATGTACGTTTCTTCAAAACAAGTCTGTGGGTTCATATTTGGGCTCTTTATTGGAGCACAAATTTTAATCTTGGGCAATATGAGGAGTATTCTTTAAAATCTTCTTCAGATTCGCTGGTCAGCATGTCCTGATAATTGGTGAACAGTTTCGTCAAATGAACCAGATTCAAATTTATTCAAACCAAATCCCAGGGTTTATATTTGAGATTCTTATGGGAACCTAAGTTTCAGCTCTGTACAATTTGAAGAAAATGCCTTAAAAATCTTCTTCAGATCCGCCTCGCATATTCCAGCTTCCCTTAGAGCTCAAATGTTAACTTAGTGCAACATGAGGAAATATGAGGAATATTCATCAAAGATCTTTTTCTTCAGATCCACCAGATAGAATATGTTGATATTTCGTGAGAAAACAAATTTTATTATAATCAAATGTTCTGTTTTCATTAATGATTGTATGTTTGTGGGTGTAAACACATACAACCAGAAAGCCTCAATTTGTGATAAAAGTTCTGTCTCAGTCATGGTTGTGTTGGGTGCCATAATCTAAAGCCTAATGTAGGATTGTGCTGGGAGTGGGGAGTTGAAGAACAAACATAATTTTCACAGCCTTTGTGGTAGCAATCATTGCATTATGCACACATGTACAAGGTGACACTTCCTTTTTGCCTCCATCTTTGTGATCTCTCAACACTAATTCCTTCATTCCTTGTAGACAACTTGATCCAGGTGAGCATTTTAATATCACTTGAGCCTCCAGTATTAACATTGTCTTGGATTATATTGAAAATCACAATGATTTGTAAGTTTATTGCCCTTTGTGTGTTCTGTTTTACTTTAATTTTTGATGTTTATGCGATATCTTGAAAAGATTGGGAGTTCAGTTGTCCAATGGTTAGAGTGCTGGACTTTAAACCACAGGTCAATGGTTCAATTCTGACCAGTGGTAACTGTGTTTTATTACATGCCTGTTCTGTGGAATCCCTATCTACAGCAACACAAAACCATTCGGAAAATGAGAGACTATTTTTAAATGGAAGTGAAATTTTATTGGAATTTTATACAAATACAATTACAATTTGAATCACTGGTGATAGCTAAAAATTGTCCTCTGAGTTCCAATGTATTCTATGTGCCAGCAGGCACATATAACACATTGGAACTCAGAGGACGAAATAGTAACATGGGTTCCCCTCATAAATTTGGTTGGCGATAAAAAGTGTTCTTTTGTTGACAGTTGTCAAATGAATTGCTTTGGGTCTTTCTGATAATTGTTTTTATAGATATGAAGGCATGTAATGAACACAGAATGACACATGTGTGTTAATGGGTTAATCGATGTGGCACTTGTGCTATCGTGGAAAGATAAAACTCGAAGCCTGCAGCCTCTCGTTCTCTCTTTCCACACTGGCACTCGAGCCATATCGATTAACCCATTCACACGCATTTGTCGTTCTGTATATGTGTCCTGAGGCAAGACACTCAATCCTAAATGCTGTGAGGGCAAAGAGACACTGTGTACTAAGATGGTCAGCAAATCGGTGGTGCACTTGCCTTCAACTGCTGCGAACTCTGCTTGTGTAGAGTCAATAAATTGAAGAGTCTGATGGTTGTTCACTGCTGCTTGGTGGTTCTCTCCACCAAACAAATGGTAGATATGATGTGACCCTGGCTGTTGAAAACAATTATTAAACCCCACTAAACAAACCAAAAAACCCCAATCATTACATCTCAATAATGTTTGCCATGCTGCTTTATATTGAACAAATGGTGATTTGTTGAAAACTGATAGTGCTGTTAGCTGGTGCTATTGCCCCATTTTGTTTTATTGAAAATTTTAATTATGTGGTAACTTGAGCAGTACTATCAGATTTCAGTAATGTTTAGTTCATTACACTTTTGCTTAAATCATAGTTCATCCAAGATTGGAGGATTTGCTTTGTTGTGCAATATTTTTTTCTTGTTCAAAATCAGTCTAAGGAATCAAGAATATTGAATAGGAAGAAATATACAGCAGGGTTGATACGAGGCCTTGAAAGTACCTAAACGTTCTTGATTTTTAAAATGAAATTCAGTCCTTGAAAGTGCTTGAAAATGATACTTTTTCTGAAAAAGTCATGGAGAGTACTTGAAAAATATGCTTGGATCATTTTGGTAAAAATGTGAAACTAAGGGAAAAAAAAAAAGATTTTGCTTCACTGGCAATCCCTCATTGAAATTAAACCCCTTTGTTGAATGTTTTATTGGCCACCAGTGTCTTCCAAAACTAGTTTGAGATTGTAAGACTTTAAAATTTTACCTATTTTGATTGATGTATATTTGTTTCAAGTGCTTGCAACAAAGCAGGATTAAAATACAGTGTATGTTTGTTATAATTGTTTTGCGAACATCATCTTTGCGAAGTTCTGCAGACAATAACTCAAATATTGTATGGACCGTATTTATTTTTCACAAAAGGTGCATAAATATACCTGAACACTAATGTATTTGATATTTCCTTCTTAAGTGGTAGAGTGCTAAATTTGTCTTGGTTGCCAAAATTTGTTCACATGTCTTTACCTTGTTGCAAATTATGGGAGAGTGCCCATAAATTGTAACAAGGTAAATCAATACAAATGAAATAAATTCACTTGAAAGATAATATGAATAAAGGAGCTCCTTAAGAAAGGTGACCAATAAGGAATCCAGCACTCAGCCTGTTAATAGACAAAAATAATAAAAAAATAAATGCCTCTGTCCCTCATTGTTATGAAAAATTAATTGTTCAAGGACCAAATATATTTTTTTGCTTGACCTAAGTAAAAGCTATGTGTGTTTTTTGTTTTACTTAAATTGTATTTTGTTTATCCTTGAAGTGATATCTGTATTAACACTGATGTTAGGGAAGACCTCTGATAGAGGTTTAAAAGTATTTTTGGGCTACATTGTGTATAATTAACAAATCAAATGTATATCTGCATTAATTTAGGTTATTTATGTGTGATGACAAAAGGGAAGGGAGCAGGTAAAAGAAAACATTCTAGCCCGAATAAACTACTATGTTTACCCAAACTGACTAGACTCTCTTGAGTTGACGAAGAGGGAGAGAATTCTGAGTGGGTGTCTGACACTGAAACTGATGTTATGGCCTCTAGTTCTGTGAGTGCTGAGGATGTGGATGTTAGTGCCCTAGCGAAACAGTTGAAAATCAAGGTGTTTGGGGATCTTAAGTCACTTATAGATACGGCGGTGAAGTCTGCAATTCAGCCCTTAGTCGAGGAGCTACGAACAGTCAAGGCGGAAAACAGTAGGTTGAACAACAAGATTGATAGACTTGAGTTGAGAGCTGATGAACTCGAACAGTACACAAGACGTTATAGTTTCAGAATTAGTGGCTTTGATGAAGATGATGGAGAAAATACTGATAGTATTGTGATTGATCTAGCTGGAAAGCTGGGTGTGAAACTAGAGCCTAGTGATATTGACAGATCTCATTGGGCCGGTGCAAGAAGAAGTGATTCCAGGGCAAATATCAAGAGACGGATTCTGGCCAGATTTACAAACTATGGGGCAAGGCGTAGGTTGTTTGTTGCAAAAAAACTTCTTAAAACTACCCAGATAAATGTCAATCAGTGTTATATTAATGAAGACCTCACTAAGTACAAGTATAGTTTATTTACAGAGGCCTTGAAATTGAAAACACTGGGCAAAATACAACAGACTTGGACTTCAGATGGCAAACTCTTCATCAAAGACAACAATAGTACTATAAGTGTTGCTAGGTCAATGAAGGATCTAGAAAAGTTTTAAAGACTCCCCTTTCTTTAAATAGTAATTCTCAAGCTTCACAATCTACTTAAGTGTACAGCTTAAACAACATTTACAAATTTTACACGTGTTTCTAAGTATGTATTTACACTGTTTCATAACATATATACATATAGACACAAAAACCTATGTACCTGCAGATCCATGAACCCATATGTGTATGTGGGCGCATACTTAACCTCTGTCTGCATGCACATGTGGGTTTGTGAATGTGAGGGTGCATAGCATTTACAGTCTATAGTCCAGAATCCAAAGTTCACAGACACATATTATACTATACTATTAATAATTGCCATTTTTATTTTACATGGTTAAGAATACCTTAGTGTGAGCTGTACACTTATTAACAGTAGGAATATATAGCTCACACAACAGCTACATATGCTACACAGCTTTTTTAAGTTCACATATTAAAAGAGAGCTTGTTGTGGTCAGAAATCAGTGTGCAAAAGCTTGCTAATATGCGGACCTGTCCTCCAGAAAGATATAAATCTCCTAACTGTTCAGGCTATCAAAATTCTTCAACATAATTGCTCAATTTGGGGTGAACTTATCAAAGATGTCACTTTCGTCATGTCAATCTATCTATATCAGACAATATAGTATGGTAAACGAAAAGCTTACAGCTAAATGGATTTAAGGTAAAGAAATTTGATTCCTCTTTTGCGACATAAGCAAGACATTTTACAGGGTTTGGCACAGCGGGTTATTAATTGAACTAGAAAAAATAGGTATTATAGGGAAACTCTTAGAATGGTTCAAATCTTATTTAAGTGACAGGCAACAATGTGTTGTAATTAAATCGGATTTATTGTCGTGGTGAAATGTTACAACTTGAGTTCTTCAGGGATCTATACAGGGCCCCGTGTTGTTCCTAATCTATATCAATGATATTGTTGATAATATTTGTTGTGATTTTCACTTATTTACGAATGACACTTCACTCTATATCATTGTTGAGGACCCAGCCCAACTGAGCAGCGGAGACCATAACAGGAAATATAAAAAAGATAGAAGGGGGGAGGTGGGGGGGGACAACATTTGGTGGATTTCAACACAAATAAGACTAATCACAGGTCATTTCACAAAAATGGATGGGAAGGTTGCTCATCACAAACATTTGGGTTTGCACTTTAATAGTCTTGGGTTCTGGGAAAATAATATTTCTGAAATAAGCTCAACAGCCTGGAAAAGATTAGCCCTTATCAGAAAATATAATTCTCCCTTCATCTCATTTATATAACCTTTTCTTGAATATGCGCACACTGTATGGGATAACTGGTCTGAAAATGAATCTATGGAATAAGAGAAAATCAAAATTGAGGTTGCTAGAATTGTCACTGGGGCAACTAAATCAGTGCCAGCAGGGAGCTTTTATATGCTGAAACAAGATAGGAAACATTACAAAACCGGGATGAGAAGCCCAGATTAAAACAATATTTTAAAATGTATCATCATCTTGTTCAAACTTATGTATCAGCTTTAATTCCCCGTTTATCATCTGTATGTTACGAATATACACTACTCACTCATACAGATTTGTCTAGCCCATTCAATCATACTGCGCAGCACCAAAGATCATTTATACCATCTACTACTAAGTTGTGGAACAGTCTGCTGACAGCAATCCATGAAAGCAGTTCAATTGCTAATTTTGAATCAAACATCAACAGAGAAAAGGTGTTTGGTCCCATCCTTTTCCTTTTCAACAAATGACAAAGGACCCAAATTTATCATTGTCGACTTCGTTTGAGGTGTAGTAACCTCAATTAAGATTTGTATAATAACCACTTCACCAGCCCACCGCCCTGTGGTTGTGGCATTCGGGAAACTGTGGAACACCTTTTCCTGGATCATTCAACTCTAGATAGGCTGACTTACATGATAGATACTGAAATCCATCTATTCGGACACCCGTCTTATAGTATTCAAACTAACCGAGCAATTGCTAGTTGTTTACATGACTATATTGAGGCAGCCAGAAGATTTTAATCTTTTGAGGTATCTTAGTAATCATACTCCGGTTGATATGTTTACTTCCCTCGTGCGATGCCCTTTTGTCAAATGTTAAATCATAAGCATAGATTACTAGAGCTTTACTGAATATTCCACCTGGCCCCATTGCGCCTCATTAAACAGTATACTACCTCATGAGTGCTATATGGTCTACAGTAAATATTACTCACCAACAAATTCAAATGCTACAAATAACTGATTTTTGACATATCTCAAATATCCCATCAGCACTTTCCGGTGCATTCGGAACCGTACCAGAAGTGGTAAAAGAGGGAAGTTTTGGAAACTTTTTTCAGTTTATACTATCACACTGCATGGCTTCAAAGTTATTTTATATAAATTACCCAGTGAAAATACCCACCAGTGTATCCACCCTTGATTCCAAAACCCTTTCTTAACACATGCCAAATAAATACTTCTAAGTCCACGTGGCACTGTACCATCACAAAATAGACACTTATCTTCTCTCTGCAACTGCTATCTTATGTAAAAAACAGTATATTTCCCTTCTGAATACACGCTCAGATATTTTTGCTGTTATTAGCTCATCTTGGTCAAGCTGAGCTAATCCCATCGCACTCCATCCGTCATCTGTCGTCTGTCCGTCCATCCGTCCATCCATCCATCCATCCATCCATCATCCTTCAACACCATGTTTTGGTCTTCTCCTCCAAAGTCACTAGGCCAATTCAAGTGAAAGTTTGTGTGAGTGATGGTCCTGAAGGGACATTGCATTTTTGTTCAACTCAGCACGCCCAGCCCCATAAGGAGGGAGTGGGGAAAAATGTTCCCAAATATTTTTAAAATCCTCCTCTAATGAACCAGTGTGTACAATGACTTAATATTTGCTATGGAGCTTCCTTTTGAGGTGTAGAATCAAGCTTGTTCAAACGAAGTTCGTGAAGCAATATTTGGCTTTGTAATGGGAGGGGTAAGATTTTTGGCCCCGCCCAAAATTTCTATTTTCTGAACTCATGGTCTGGTTTGAACCAAATTTGCTGTGTGGTATACATCAAGATTAGTTAGATAGGGTTAGATTCAGATTCAAGATTGTTCAAACCAAGTCCCAAGGTTAATATTTGGGCTTCCTACGGAAGCACAAATTTTAACGTTCAACATGGGTGATAATTTTTAAAAATCTTCTTCAGATCCCCCAGTCAGAATGCTTTCATATTTGGTATGCAACATCTCTAGGGGGGGTGGGGGGGGGGGGGGGGGGGGGTCAGATTCAAGTGTGTTCAAATATATTTGGGCTCACTATGGGAGCCCAAAGTTTTACTTAGTGAGATATGAGGAAATTTCTTTAAAAATCTTCTTCAGATCCACCAGTCGGAATGCTTTCATATTTGGTATGCATCATCTGTAGGGGGGTCAGATTCAACTTTGTTCAATTCGAGTGCCTGGGTTAATATTTGGTCTCCATATGTGAACCTGAAATTTAACTTAATACAATATGAGAAAATTTCTTTAAAAATCTTCTTCTTCAGATGCATTAGTCAGAATGCTTTTATATTTGGTATACAACATCTCTAGGGGGGTCAGATTCAAGTTTGTTCAAATCGGATCCATAGGTTAATATTTGGGCTTGCTATGGTAAATTTCTCTTCTTCAGATCGAGGGGGCACGGTGGCGTTGCGGTAACCGGTTCTCATTCGAACACCGAAGTTAAGCAACATCGAGCCCAGTTAGTCCTCGGATGGGTGCCTGTCTGAGCGATCGATTCGGACTCCCGCGTTGTGTACTTGGGCAAGGCTCTTAACCCCGATTGTCCACATGGGAGCACGATGACGCCATGTACTAAGGCGTACTGCACGTCGATGGTGCGCTTGTCTTCAACCAATCTAACCCTGCCTGTGCTGCAGTGCGGAGTTACGATGTTGGGGAGCTGGTCGTTGCTCGGTGGTTCTCTCCGGGTACTTCGGCTTCCTTCACCCGTAAAACTGCCACGGTTATGATTAGCCATTGTGAATAAGTGTGTGACCTTAAACACCAGTAAATAATAAATAATAATAATTCTTCAGATCCAACAGTCAGAATGCCTTCATATTTGGTACACAACATCTCCAGGGAAGTCACATTCAACTGTGTTCAAATCAAGAGCCTGGGTTAATATTTGGGCTCCCTATGGGAGCCGGAATTGGCCATGTTGCTGAAGAATTAAGAATTTTGTTTCTTATCAACCTACCCACAATTGTTTACTACAGGCTTGCACTACAGTGGAAGACCCTAACTCGGATAATATACTCTCTATTTTTGTCTTTCCCAAGCAATTTGGGAAAGAAAAGTGGTGCAAAAGCACCAAGAAAAAATAAGCCAAAACAGTGTCGAGTGCAACTGGCGCAGACCCAGTACGGGACGCTCTCTTCCAAGTACAACTCCACGACTTCCGTTGCCAGTGTGCATATGCGTCGCTAATGACTCATTCTTTTTTTTATCCGAGACACGTGAAAAATGTGTCTCCGCCATATGCATTATGAAACAGTGATAATTCAACTCATCGATAATGGTTTTCCTGTGACTGGAATTATGGATCTGAAGATCGTATAATAACAGGACTGTGTTTTATATATTCTCGTTAATATTTTCAACCTCATTCTCATTGTATATTATTTACTATTCCGTTTTCGCGAATGTTTTGTTTTCGACATCATGTCAACGCGGTTCGACAATGAATTTTTCGGTTGATAAATTTAATTGTTATTGGAGTTAGGTGTCAATCAGGGACTGCATGGACAGAATTTCTTCACTGTTGAGGGCTGAATTTCTGTTTTTTTTGGTCCCTGTTGGCCGTCTGGGTTCTGTCGTGTACCCACCGTTTTTTTTTTCTGCCACCTTCTCTCGTAGTTGAGGGTGTTCTTCTACTTTCTGTTTCTGTTGAGTTCACCTTTTTCTTCTACTGCTCTCACCTCTGTTATTTCCAGTTTGGTTCCTTTAGGGCAATTCCTTTTGCCCTCGCCTTGGTGCTTTCTCGTGGCCGTTTCTTCCGCATCCGCGGGTGGTGTGGAACGCTGTTGTTTCGGGAGCAGACCGACTCGACCACGTCTGGTGTGAGTTATACCTCCTCTGTGGGGGATGTGCAGCTCCTCCTGCACCCGTGGGGGGGGGGGGGAACGCTGTCATTTCGGGGCCGCCCAACTCGACCACATCTGGTGAGAATCTGTGGGGGATGTGCAGCTCCTCCCGCACCGGCGGGGGTTGGGGAACGCTGTCATTTCGGGGCTTCCCGACTCGACCATGTCTGGTGAGAGTTATTCCCCTTCCATGGGGAATGTGCAGTTTTTTTTTTACTGTGCCTGGTTCCAGGACTATGCACCCTCTCCAGTCAACATCTGAGGCTGTCAGTAGGGTTGTGACTCCTCCTTTGGAGGCTGAGCTAGGTGGCTCTCTCCGCTTTTCCGCCAGTTCCAACAGCTACCGTCGTATCTGCCGTTACTGCTGTTCCATCTACAACATCATTGGGCACTGTTTTTAGCCGGCCTCAGCTTATCCCTGCAAGGGTCTGCATGGATGTCTGTAGTGTGGTTGTGGGGTATCGGCCTCAGCCTTCCCCGACTTCAACTCGGCAAAGTCGGAAGTGGCTGCCGACTGAACCCCCTACTGTGTCCTCTCAGCCGTTGAGCACAGTAGTTTTATACCTGCAGTGGTCTGCAGCGGTGTCTGGGAGTGTAGACGTGGGTGTATCAGCCTCAGCCTTTCCTGACTTCAACTCGGCTCGGCGACACAGGCCGATCCCTTTCTGGGGGCAGCGCGCTGCTCTTCGATCTGCTTCTTTGGCAGGTCTGCTACTGTTCCATGGGTTCCGTGTCGATGGTCCGGGATGACATCCTACGTCATTCCAAAGATCAGCTGCTGCTTCATCAGCTTGATCAGCCTTCTAGGGGAGGCAGGGACCGTTCAAAGCCTAACAAATACCCTTCTGCTTCCTCTGCGAAGCAAAGGGCTGATCCTTCTGCCACCGCTTCTACTTCTTACTTATGGGGTAAGGGTAAGTGCTGGCAGGCTAGAGGGAAGTCTCAGGATTCTTCATTCAGTAGAGGAGGTGGTTTCTCCTCTCGCGGGTCTCTTTGGGGCTCGAACTGAAGGTCCTCACCTCGATTCGTCCAGGTTGGAGGAAGGATAGCAGAGTTCACAGACCGTTGGGCCACCATCACATCCGATCCTTGGGTGTTAGATGTTGTTCGGTCCGGGCTGCGAATATCCTTCCGGAGGCACCCCACTCTGTCCAGTGTGCCTCTTCCAACAACAGTTCCTTCAGACGTTTTACGTCGGGAGCTTTTGTCCACGGAGATAGACAATCTACTGGCCAAGGGGGCGATCGAGGTCATCAAGAACATTCAGTCATTGGGGTTTTATTCCCTGTTCTTGGTGCCGAAGAAGGGTGGCCGACTCCAACAGGTTATCGATCTGAGTATCTTGAATCAGTCAATCATTGCTCCCACGTTCAGCATGGAGACTTTCAGGTCAGTCCGTCGTTCCATTCACCAGGGAGTTTTCGCTTCCAGCATCGACCTGCGAGACGCTTACTTTCACATTCCGATTCATCGGGTGTCGCGAAGTATCTCAGGTTCGCTTTTCTGGGGCGAGTTTACCAGTTGAAGGCGATGCCTTTCGGCCTCAACCTGGCTCCTTGGGCCTTCACCCGACTGATGTCGCATGTGATAGCCTTCCATTGCACACAGTCCAGGGTGATTACTTCAGCATATCTAGACCATATCCTCCAGAGCCATTCCAATGCTGCCTTCCTGGAGTTGGATGTCGACACTGTTGAGCTTTCTCACGTCGCTAGGATTCAGAGTCAACGAGGAGAAGTCGGATCTGGTCCCTTCTCAGTCGTTTTGTCATCTGGGGATGGCTTTCCGCACTCAGTTCAATACGGTGGCTGTTCCCCAGGCCAGGGCTGTGATTCTCTCAGCTTTTGCTCTGACTCTGTTCCCAGTCCACATCCGCGACAGCACGGGGTATTCTCCGGCTGCTGGGTCTCTGCGGTTCGATGACGGATCTCCTTCCTTTAGGTCGGCTGCATGTCAGACCTCTCCAACACCTTCTGCTCAGTCGTTGGAGGCCGAATGTCGATTCTCTGGATCTGGTGCTTCAGTTTCCAGAATCTCTTATCCTCACCTTCTCCACTGGACGAATGTTCAGTGGATCACGCAGGGTGTCCCATTGGACTTACCCACGTCTGATCGCGTTCTGACGGCAGATGTCAGCGATCTCGAATGGGGTGCGACGTTGGATCCTCTAGGTCTTTCCCTTCACGGGATGTGGGACCAGGATCGGGCATCTCTACACATCAACCAGAAGGAGTTTCTTGCTCTTCTTCTGAGTTTCAGGCAGTGGATCCCTCACCTGTCGAATCGTCAGGTCCTTCTGTTGTTCGACAATTCGACAGTGGTTGCTTACATTCGGAACCAGGGCGGCACGCATTCG
The DNA here is from genome assembly GCA_031216915.1 of Pictodentalium vernedei. Classification (NCBI taxonomy): domain Eukaryota; kingdom Metazoa; phylum Mollusca; class Scaphopoda; order Dentaliida; family Dentaliidae; genus Pictodentalium; species Pictodentalium vernedei. Next base: position 275,902,081 of record CM062291.1, read on the forward strand.
GTTCCAATGTACGAATTGGCTCGGGATCTTCTTCTGCCCGCTCAGGATGTCAACGCCGGGGTGGTTGTTCGTCACATTTCTGGTCGTCTGAACATCCTAGCCGACTCCCTGCTCCGACGGGGCAGGTTCTTTTCCACCGAGTGGATGCTCCACATGGCGGTGTTCCATCGATCTCTTTGCAACTCATTGGAACCATCAGGTGGACACTTTCGTGTCCCCGTGTCCAGATGCTTTGGCTTTCGCCATGGATGCTCTGGCCCTCCTTTGGGACGGTCTTGTCGGCTACGCCTTCCTGCCGGTTCTGATTCCGCCTCAGGTTCTCGCCCAGATATGAACCTGCAGTCGCCTCGGTGGGTGTGGATCAATCTGCTCTGCTCTGATAGCGGCGGTTCCGGCATGTCTCCCTCTACGTCGCGACTTTCTTTGCCAAAGTCGCCCAAGGAGGTTTCAAGTTGACCTGACTTCATTGTGCCTTCGCACATGTCTTTTATCAGGTCCTGTCTCCTCCGTAGTGGTTTTTCGAGACAAACAGTGGAGTTGCTTTTCTTCTTCAAGGAGGCACTCACTCCACTGGTTTAGCCTCTGTGGCTAAGTGGAAGGTTCTTATGTCAATGGTGTGCGATCACTCTGTTGCTTCTGTCACTCCTTTGATCTCACCGTTTGCGGAGTTTCTGGTATGTTTGTTTCTGGGGGTCTCCAGCAATGGGTACAAGTCCATGCTTCGGAGACCTTTTTCATATGTGGTACCACATTGTTTCCACACTCATCCTTGTCTTTCCAAGCTTGTTCAGCTCTTTTCCTTGAAAAGGCCTAGGACTTTGCAGTTTTCTCCAAGATGGACACTTTCTTGGGTGCTGCTCTGCTTGGGGGTGGGGGGCGTTCACACCTTTATCCTGGATGGATATGCATTTTCTCACATGCCAGATCTCTCCTGCATCCATTTCTCGATGGATTTGTCTTGCTATTCGTGCTGCTTCCACTCGTCTTGCTACTGGTGATTGTATTACCAATTGTTTTTTTCTGCCACGAGGTGCGTGCATTGTCTTCCTCTCAGGGCTTTTACTAACTCCGTCATGTTGTCGGATGTTATACTGGCAGCCTACTGGAGAAATGCTACCTTCTCCATTTATCTGCGACAGTTGCAAGAGCCAACAGAGGACCTTTGTCCTAGGAGCCCTCTTTCTTCGGCTCAGGCTGTTGTCTATTTCAGCCATTCAGCTTTTTACAGGGTCAGTTCCAGCTCCGTGCTGTTACTGCCCTTTCTGTCTGTGTGTTGCACAGAACCATACGCCTCATCTTTCATTGTCTTATACTAATGTTTGTGATGCTATGGTTGATAAGCCTCGGGACCTCTTCCGTCTGTTCACGGTTCCAGTGCACTTGGGTTATGTGTAGGGTTGGTTATGCGATTCCCTCCAGCCTATTGTCTATTCAGTCTATAGTAAACAATTGTGGGTAGGTTGATAAGAAATTTAAATTTTATAGTAAATTTCCTTTCTTATTATACCTACCACAATTGTTTACATGGAGGCCCTCTCGTCTTCTTATACGGGTAAGAATCCTTCCTCCCCGCTGATCACATAACTCTAACGTTGGCAGATTCAAAAAGAATGAGTCATTAGCGACGCATATGCGACGCATAAGCGCACTGGCAACGGAAGTCGTGGAGTTGTACTTGGAAGAGAGTGTCCCATACTGGGTCTGCGCCGGTTGCACTCGACCCAGTTTTGGCTTATTTTTTCTTGGTGCTTTTGCACCACTTTTCTTTCCCAAATTTGCTTGGGAAAGACAAAAATAGAGAGTATATTATCCAAGTTGGGGACATCCACTGTAGAGCAAGCCTGTAGTAAACAATTGTTTTAGGTATAATAAGAAAGGAAACTTACTAAAAAATTTAAATATTCAGTACCCTCTGGAGGTGTGTAACTAAGATTAATCCACACAGGTTGTATCAAAGGGCTTCATAGGGGAGCTCTACATTTTACATAATGATCAACTGAAGAAAAGGCATGATGCTCGGCAGGGGGAACATGTTTGGTTCAGGTTTGTTCAGATCCATTTCCATAAAATTTGCTTTTGCGTGGCTTCATTCCTTTTAGTGTTGATGAACCATGTCTAACTGAATGTGACCCCAAACACTTCTTTGGCCGGTGAGCGATTAAGGCCCCTTGGGGCCTCTTGTTTTTTTTAACCTAACACATGTCAATTTGAAAATAAAAGATTTATTTCATCTATAAACAAGAGAACAGATTGTAATAACACTCTGATGTGAGGATATTATTATACCCCCCCCCCCCCCCCCCGCAAACAAAGTTTGGGGGGGTATATAGGAATCACCCTGTCTGTCCATCTGTCCGTCTGTCCATCTGTCCATCTGACGGTCTGTCCATCCATCGTAAGCGCAACTCCTCCTAAACCGTTTGAAGAATTTTCATGAAACTTTACGCAATGGAAGAACTCCATATGGCAATGTGCATGAAGCAATATAATTCCGTTCTGACATTTCCAAGGGGAGATAATCTGTCCGTCTGACCATCCTTGTAAGCGCAACTCCTCCTAAACCATTTGAACAATTTTCATGAAACTTTACACAATGGAAGAACTCCATATGAAGATTTGCATGAAGCAATATAATTCCGTTCTGACATTTCCAAGGGGAGATAATCTAACTTATACCGTCTGTCCATACTTGTAAGCGCAACTCCTCCTAAACCGTTTGAAGAATTTTCATGAAACTTTACACAATGGAAGAACTCCATATGAAGATGTGCATGAAGCAATATAATTCCGTTCTGACATTTCCAAGGGGAGATAATCTAACTTATACCGTCTGTCCATACTTGTAAGCGCAACTCCTCCTAAACCGTTTGCAGAATTTTCATGAAACTTTACACAATGGAAGAACTCCATATGAAGATGTGCATGAAGCAATATAATTCTGTTTTGACATTTCCAAAGTGAGATAATCTAACGTATACCATCTGTCCATCCTTGAAAGCGCAACTCCTCCTAAACCATTTGAAGAATTTTCATGAAACTTTACACAATGGAAGAACTCCATATGAAGATGTGCATGAAGCAATATAATTCCGTTCTGACATTTCCAAGGTGAGATAATCTAACTTATACATTTCAGGCGTGGGAGGGTATCACTTTGTGAGTTTGCTCACAGTACCTCTAGTTTAACTTGTAGAGTGTTAAATCATTTTTTGGTCATCAAAATTTGTTGACTTGTCTTTGCCTTGTTAACATTTTTAGGAGGCTGCCAATAGGCACTCTCCATAAATTATAACAAGGCAAATCCTTAAAGACTAAATAATTTCACTTCAGAGTTAATATGAAGTACATCCACTGAATAAGAGGTCTTTATGTTATGGAACGTGCACCATAAATTAAAGCCCAAATATGGGCTTCCAGCACTCCACCAGTTAACCCTTTACCTAACATAGTGACCAAAAATGGCCAGAAAATTGACCACGATAATCCTACCACAGGCTAAAATATATTGGAAGTTCTCAATAAAACCATCTTGTCGAGCTGGTTCCAATGATATCTGTGTGGTTTTATTGAAAAATATTTAATTTGTTTTCGAAAAAATGTGAAATTTAATTTATGTTTTAAAAATACTGTTTTAGGTAAAGGGTTAAGAAAAATACAAAATATATATATACAGAAAAGAATTAGTGGGTCCAGTGGAAACATCCTCTCCTTTATCTTTGGGAAGAAGCATGCAATACAATAACAACAATCTCAAGTTAGTCTTGTATTATTATTCACAGTGCATTCATCTGAGCTTTCAAATCTGCACTTCAACATTTGTATTATGTTGATCATTTTGTATCTTTAGCCTGCAGTATTTCAATCCTTATTTTAGGATAATGATGGTGGTGTTGGCGGGCATATTCTCTCCCTCACCCATCATACACCTTGCACACACAGACATACCCACACTTCTATTTTTGAGTTTTATGAGTGACATTTTGAACTTCATGTAAATGCCTTTATTTTCGTTGGTACCAATTTTCGAGGTTGGCAAAAAAAAACCTTTTTCGTGGGTTCATAAATTCTTAGGGCCGCAGGCATAAGCCTGCAGGTCTGCAGGCATAAGCCTGCAGTATTCTAATATCAACATGCCAAAATACTGACAATTAGTAGCAAGGAATGCCAGGTATTCACCTGCTATATATACTCGCCCAAAAAAGAAAGTGTGCATTGCAGAAATTGATCAAACTCCAAAAAAATAATTTTGTAGGTGTAAAGAGTGTTAACCTGTTCATGAATAAGTTATATTGAACACAAAAACAGCTTTCCCCGCTAAAATTGCATTAACGTTAAATGACGTGCTGCACGTTTGTGAAAAGGCATGTTTTGCACGTGGAGCGTCTGAAAATTCATGCAGCAGTGTGAATCCTTAGGTATTTAAACACTAAAGTAAGGCCTTCCTATCGTTCACATTCAAACTTGCGCTGCTGTTAAAACGACTCCACATTAGCATGCCAAGATTGACAATGAATCAACGTCTCCTTGCCCTGGGTATGATTAGAGCTGGCAGAACACACAGAGAGGTTGCCCAGCATTTGAACTGCCACCGTAACACTGTAGACAGGCTAGTCCATCGACATGCACAACATGATGACGTTCGAGACCGACCCTGCTCCGGGAGACCCCGAGTTACCACCCCTGCACAAGATCGGTATATCCGTGTCGTCCATCACCGGAACTGGCAACAAATGGCAACGACGACAGCCAGGAACATCCCTAACCTGAGACGGATACATCCTCAAACAGTAATCAACCGGCTGAGAGAATACGGCTTATGTCCTCGAAGACCTGCAATTCGTCCGATTTTGACGTTACGTCATCGTCGTGCTCGACTGCAGTGGTGTAGACAACATCTCAGGCATCCCTTACACTGGTGGCGACGTGTTTTATTCACAGATGAATGTCGTTTCCATCTTTCATCATCAGATGGCCGCCAGAGAGTGTACAGACGTCGAAACGAACACTACGCAGATCCATGTGTCGTGGAGCGAAACCGTTATGGGGGAGGGTCTCTCATGGTGTGGGGTGGCATCACTGCCTGTAACAGAACTGAGCTGGTCATTATTGATGGCAGTCTCAATGCAGCCAGATATCGTGATGAAGTGCTTACAGCTGTTGTTGTCCTATTTCTGCAACGTCACGGCCCCGGCGTCATTCTACAGCAGGACAACAACAACAGTATCTGCAGCAACAAACATGTGGATGTTCTTCCCTGGCCCGCAAATTCGCCCGATATCTCACCCATTGAGCACGTTTGGGACGAAATGAAACGTCAGCTACGCCGGCTTCCCCATGCACCGTCACGCTTGTGGAACTCCAAAGACAGCTTATCAGAATATGGAACAACATCCCACAACACTTCCATGCTAACTTGTTCGCTTCCATGAGGCGTAGATGCACAGCAGTAGTCGATGCAGACAGAGGTCATACCAGATATTGAGTGTGTGACTTTTGCGTTTGACCCTTAGTGTCTTGGACTCTCCATGGCACCAAGAGTATTCGTCGTAGCGTAATGAAATTTCTCGTGTTGATCACAAATTGATTCATCTGTGATTGAATAAAATTACCATGAATGAAAATGATATATATCTTTTTTTAGTGTTATTTTTTAGCATGCACACTTTCTTTTTGGAGAGTATACATAAGGGGCATTAGTGCATTAGATAATGACCTTTTGTGGCTTCAGAGTTCTATCGTCTCCAAATGCAATCACCATGTAAAACTGTTTACTGAAGAAATAAGAATGGATTAAGACCTGCATCATATAAATATCAAACCGTCTGACACTAGCTACAAATCACAGTCATGTTTCTAATAAGTTAGATGAAATCTGCCTATTTTCCCATGTTTCAGCAAAGTAACAAATCGTCCCTTAGTGCAACTAGGTATCGTCTGCAATGTTTTAACATTGCAGGATGATGCCTTTTTGCACTCAAGAGATAAAATATCTATTGAAATCATTTTTGTGAGGGTTTTAAATTCATGTTTTGAATAGACCACAAAAAATTGGACCACCATAAATAAAAAGACATTTACATTTTGCAAGATTTAAAAAAAAAGTCCTTGTTATCCATTAACCCTTTATCTAATGAATTGGGTACATCCACTCACATAATAGACAAACTGAGCAGTTGAGAAAAAAAAACATTTTTAAAAAGTTTCAACCAAACCATATAATGTGACCCCTCATTGAAAGAGTTTGACCACTTATTTCCCTTGAGATGCTGCATGATATGGTTTGTTGAAATTTTGTCACAAAATTGAAAAAATTAAAATTAAAATAATAAATTTTTATATTGTATGTGTTTGGGTAAGGGGGTTAAACTAATTAGAATGACAGATTATGTTTTCAATTTTTCAACTTAAATAGCCATCATGCCTTTTTTTGACAGCAGAACCCTTTCACATAATTACCTAACACTACTATGGTACTACATGTATGATCCCAAAAGTGTACAGAGCTTGTGACTGGGTTGTGATCCGATCAAAATCATCGTTCTGCTTTTCTTCCCAAATTACTGTACTATAATATGAAAATAAATTGAAGAATACTAATTCTGAGATGCTCTTCTCATTGTTTTTCTAATTTTTTTTTTTCCACAATATTTTATTTATGAAATCTCAACCCATGGTGCATATGTGTCGTAATCTGATCAATAAAAATATGACATTTGTGATCCTAGTATTACAGTAGGTGACACTTGCAAGAAAATTTTTTTATGCCCAAATCAGGATCTGTAACAGATCGATCAGCTTATGGAATTTAGTCAAATAATTTCATCTAAATTTGAGAGCATCTATTTGGATTCTCACAAAAATGATTGCAAGAATCCATACCTGCTATGCGTGTCCCAGGATTCCATTAGGCCACCATGGTTGAAGCCCTGTTTGTATACTGATAACACATGTTATCACTTTACCCAACACAAATTCTTAATTTTTAACAAATAAACTGAATTTGATAATTTGAAAAAAAACATAATAATTTTTATCAATAAAATCTTATAAATATGGATGCCATTGGACAAAATATTAAGCATCAGATTTCTCCCATAATGCAGCTAAGAATTTAACCCAATTTCAACTTTTTTGACAGAACTCATTGAACTTTGTACAAACAAGATTGAATTTGTTAACCCTTTACCAAACATGAAAAGCAGATGACACTTGCAAATAAAATTCTTGAAACACTAATTTTTAGCCCGACTGTTTACAGTCTGGGCTATAGTCATGACTTTCGTCTGTTTGTCCATCTATTAACATTTAGAGTTTTGGTTAAAGTTTGTGGTAAAAGTTCTTTAGTCAAAGTTAAAGTTTTTTTTCTTTTAAATTAATATTAATTACTATTGATTGTATCATTATATTTTATGTTATTTTGGGAAATATTTAACCCTTTTTGTATGGCAATTTAACTTACAACTGTATACAGTGGTTTCAAATAATATTGGCATTAATTTAACCCTTTTCAAAATGGTTTTCAAACTTAGTTTCTCTAAATTTCAAAGGCTTCTACCACATACTTTGTTACTTTTTATCCCCTCACAAGGGAGGGATATAGCCTATACCTCCGTCCGTCCATCTGGTCTGTCAATCTGTTTGTCCATCTGTCCGTCCGTCCGAACTTTGTTTATGGCACAACTTGAACAATAGTAAACAGATTTCAATTTTTTCAGTATATATCTCTATAGCAACAATGTCTACATCAAGTTCAATGACCACCACTATCGAATGAAAATTGTTGGGAGTTATTGCCCTGTGCCCCCCCCCCCCCCCCTCCCCCCACACACACACACCCTGCCAATTAGGCATTTTTAGCTCATCTTGACAAAGTCAAGCTGAGCTAATCTCATCGCTATCCGTCTGTCGTCCGTCAACACCATGTTTTGGTCTTCTCCTCCAAAGACACTGGGCCAATTCAAGTGAAAGTTTGTGTGAGTGATGGTCCCAAAGGGGCATTTCATTTTTGTTCAACTCAACATGCCCAGCCCCATAGGGAGGGAGTGGGGGGAAAATGCTCCAAAATATTTTTAAAATCTTCTCAAAAATCAGTGTGTACAATGACTTGATATTTGCTGTGGAGCTTCCATATGAGGTGTAGACTCAAGTTTGTTCAAACGGAGTTCGTGAAGTAATATTTGGCTTTGTAATAGGAGGGGTAAGATTTTTGGCCCCGCCCCAAATTTCTATTTTCTGAACCGATGGTCTGGTATGAACCAAATTTGGTTTGTGGTATTATTGGGTCATAAGTACTTGACCCATGCCAGAAAAAAATTCTGCATCCCCATGGGAGCTAAAAATAGAAATATTTTCAAATGCCCATATTTCCCAAACCACACAGAACAGAGAGCTGTTATTTGGTATGAAGTATCCTTAGGACCAGTAGAATTGAATGGTAAAAGAAATTGCCATCAGTAATGTTACGGTGTTCTGTAATGGGCATCGAAAAAAATGCTGAGTCAGCATATTTGCAAAAATTTTTTAAAAATCTTTTCTCCAGAACCAATCATCAGAATCTTTTCATATTTGGTATACAGCATTCATAGGGGGGGGGGGGGGGGGGGGGGGGGGGGGGGGGGGTCAGATTCCAGGTTGTTCAATTTGAGTGCCTAGGTTATATTTGGGCTCCATATGGGAACATGAAATTTAACTTAGTACAATATGAGGGAATTTCTTCAAAAATCTCGACTCGTCAGAATGCTTTCACATTTGGTATACAACATCTCTAGGGGGATCAAATTCAAGTTTGTTCAAATCGGATCCATAGGTTAATATTTGGGCTCGCTATGGTAGCCCAAATTTGAACTTAGTGCAATTTGAAGTAATTTCTTTACAATTTCTCTTCTTTAGATCCAACAGTCAGAATGCTTTCATCTTCAGTGCACAACATCTCTGGGGAAGTCAGATTCAACTGTGTTCAAATCAAGAGCCTGGGTTAATATTTGGGCTCTCTATGGGAGCCGGAATTGGCCATTTTGCTGAAGAATTAAAAATTTTGTATTCAATACCCTCCAGAGGTGTGTAACTAAGATTAATCCACATAGGTTGTATCAATGGGCTTCATAGGGGAGCTCTACTTTTACTTTATGATCAACTGAAGAAAACGCATGATACCCAGATTATTTTTGTCACTCCTGAGGGACTCAAGGATTGCCAGTGTAGCCTATGGAGATGGCTTGCTTAATGTAGACTCATTCTTGGACTCTGTTTAAATTGTGTTCTGTTCAAGATGAGCGCTTCAGGCCCTGGGGGGGCCTCTTGTTTTCGTTGCTCCAAAATGGATTTTGAACTATTCAGCGTGACTACATGTAGAAATTTTTTTAACTTCTGTATCCCCCTACCTCCCCCCGCCCCCCTCCCTGGTGCCAATTAGGCACACTTTTTTTCTTTGGTCCAAAATTCATTTTTAGCCCGTCTGTTTACAGTGAGGGCTATAGTCATGACTTTTGTCTGTCTGTCTGTCCGTCCGTCCGTCCATCCATCTGTCCGTCCTTCCATCCGTCTGTCTCTCTGTCTGTTAACATTTAGAGTTTTGGTTTAAGTTTGTGGTTAAAGTTTTTTACTGAAGGTTCAAGTGTTTTTTTTTTTCTTTCCTGTTTAGTCATGACTTTCGTCTGTCCGCCGGTTAACATTTGGAGTTTTGGTTAAAGTTTGTGGTTAAAGTTTTTTTGCCTACCTTAAAGTTTTTTGTTTTTTATTTCTTTTAAATTAATATTACTGTTGATTGTATCATTCTCGTTATGTTTATTTTATGTTTCATGTTATTTTGGTAAATATTTAACCCTTTTTTGTATGGCAATTTAACTTACAACTTCCAGGTTAAAGTTTTTGGTTAAAGTTTGTTTTTTTTTTGGGGGGGGGGGGGGGTGTTTTCAAATTGCACCTTTAATTCTTCAAACAGTTTAGTGGAATGTCACTGTTTCTTATTTGGGGCGTTGTCTACTATCTACTGAACATTTCTACAGTGATTTTCATTAATATCGGCATGATTTTAGCCCCTTTTAAACATGTTTTCAAACTTACTTTCTTTGTATTTGAAATTAGACTTTGCCACATACTTTCTTACTCTTAATTCTTGCATGGTCAATTCAACTTAATGATTTCATTTACATCAATGATTTCTTTTATCAGTTTTAGGAAATATTTAACCCTTTTTGCCAATCAATTTTAAGTAGTACTCCCAGCTTAAAGTTTCAGATTAAAGTTCTGCTTTTCAAGGTTCTACCTTTCAATCTCCAAACACTCTGTTACGTCATTTCTTTTTTTCAATTTGGACAAGGTCTACTGAAGCTGTACACAGTGGTTTCAAATAATATTGGCATTAATTTAACCCTTTTCACAATGCTTTTCGAACTTAGTTTCTCTAAATTTCAAATTAGACTTCTACCACATACTTTCTTACTTTTTATTCCCTCCCACAAGGGAGGGATATAGCACAGAGCTTGCTCCGTCCATCTATCTGTCAGTCCGTCCATCCATCTATCCGAACTTTCTTTATGGCATAACTTAAACAAAAGTTAATGGATTTCAATTCTTTTCAGTACATGTCTCTTGGTCAAGCTTGATGACCACAATTATCCAATGAAAATTGTTGAAGTTATTGCTCTGCCCAGTCTCCGCCAATTAGGCATTTTTTTTTTTTCTCAATTATATGCATTTTAACTATTTACCGTCACTACATGCGGAACGTTTTTTAAACTCACGTAACCCCCTCCCCCCCTCCCCCTCCAGGGCCAATTAGCCACTTTTTTTTTCTTTCTTCAAAAAATGCATTTTTACAGTTTTGCTTAAAGTTTGTGGTTAAAAACCCAGACAAACACCTCCCCCCCCCCCCCCCCCCTGGTGCCAGTTAGGCATTTTTCTCTCTCTTTGCTCAAAATGCATTCTGATGGATTTAGACTGATCACATGTGGGAAAAAAAATGGACTCCCCTAACACCCCCCTCCCCCTCACCCAGGGCCATTTAAGCAATATTTTTTCTTTGGTACAAAATGCATTTTTAGCCTGACTGTTTAAGTCAGGGCAAAAGTCATGACTTTCGTCCATCCATCCATCGGTCAGTCTGTCCGTTGGTCCATCCATCTGTCTGTAAACAATTGGTTTCCAACCAATAACTCCAATTTGGATTATCTGATTTCAACCAAAGTTGATATGTGTATTTTCCAGCTAGTAATACAGGCCAGGTTTGAATATAGGTTCCACAACTCCCCACCCCCCCCCCCCCCACCCTCAGGCCCCCCTCCCCCAACGGTCATTTAGGCAGTTTTTCCAAAAATGCATTTTGAAGGAGTTATTAAATTAAAACAAACAAAAATAGACAACTATAATACACCACCACTGCATACCAAATATTTTAAAGGATTTGGAGTTACTAAATGCAAACAAACAAAATTTACTACTATAACACACCACCACAACCCCCCTTCCCACAAACACACACACACACACACACACACACACACACAGTCTTGTCTACCCTACATACCGAGGTACCCCATTGTTTGTCCTTTGTGTGGACTAACGGTTTCAACCTCGTTTTGCCGGTACAGTTCTGGGAAAACAACCGAGGTAAAGGGTTTCTTTTGTCTTTTGTACCTCGGTAAGGCGAAACACGCAAACTCTTTTGTCTAGTTACCTCGTCAAGTTGGTAAGACAAACACACACACACACACACACATGTGTCACTTTGGCAATTCTTCCCAAAATGCATTTTGAAGGATTGGGAGTTATTACATGCAAAAAATTAAATTGACTCCAATAGCCCAACATTGCTTTATGTTCTGCATCTTCAATCCTTTACCTAACAGAAGTTGAAGCCAACAGTACAAATTATTTTTCTGAAACATCAGATTTTTTCGTTATTTATTTATTTCTAACCATGGCTTATTAGTCCTTATTGGAACAAGCTCATCAAGCTTGTTCCATTAATAGGTCACGAGGTATGTTTTAGAGCAGAGAAATTAAAAAATAAAATTTCAATAGCAAATTTTGTACATCACGAGTGCAGATATGGTAGATTCATTAGGTAAATGGTTAACAAAAAATGACTCCGACTATTTTGTGTCTAAGCATTGCCATTGCTGGGATAGTCGGGCTGCATGCGTGACATCGCTCTAGTGAAGGATTTAGAGTAACTACATGCAGAAATTTTTGTTACTCCTATACCCCCCCTCTCCCCCTTGGGGTGCCAATTAGACATTTTTAGCCCAACTTTTTGCAGTCAGGGCTATAGTCATGACTTTCATTAGTCCATCCGCCCATCTGTCTGCCTGTCTGTCTGTCTGTTAACATTCAGAGTTTTGGTTAAACTTGGTGGTTAAAGTTTTTTAGTGAAGGTTACAGTTTTTTTCTTTTTAATTAATATTAATGACTATTGATTGTATCATTCTCATTATGTTTTATGTTATTTTGGGACATATTTAACCCTTTTTTGCTGTCAATTTAACTTAGAACTTCCAGGTTAAAGTTTTTGGTTAAAGTTTTTTATTTACAGAGTTACACCTTTTATTCTTCAAACAGTTCAGTGGAATGTCACTGTTCTCATTTGGGACAATGTCTATACTGTCTACTGAAGATTTCTACAGTGATTTTCATTAATATTGGCAGGATTTTAACCTCTTTTAAACATGTTTGCAGACTTAGTTTCTTTGTATTGGAAATTAGGCATTTACCACATACTTTGTTACTTTAATTCTTGCATGGTCAGTACAATTTAATGATTATATTTACATCAGTAATTTCTTTTATCGGTTTTAGGAAATATTTAACCTCTTTTTTGCAGTCAGTTCTACACAGTATTTCCAGCTTAAAGTTTGGATTAAAATTTTGCTTTTCAAGGTTGTACCTTATATTCTTCAAACACTGTTACAACATCATTGTTTTTCATTTGGGGCAAGGTCTACTGACGTAGTATACAGTGGCTTCAATTAATATTTGCATTAATTTAATCCTTTTCAAAACGATTTTCGAATTTAGTTTCTTTAAATTTGAAATTGGGCTTCTAACACATACTTTTTGTTCTTGCATGATCAATACAACTTTTAATAATTGCATTTACAGACATGATTTTTAGCTGCAACTAGCAGCTCTATAAGTGGCAATGTCGGTCTGTCTGTCGGTCTGTCGGTCGGTCGGTCGGTCTGTCTGACCAACGAGTTTGTCTGTGACCAACGAGATTCAAAACTCAATAACTTTTGAAATACTTGATGGAATGACTTTATATTTGGCATGTAAGTGTATCTTATTGATGTCAAGCCACTGTTCAATGCATGTGTTGTTCCAAATATTTTTCTTGGAGTTATGGCCCTTGATGAACTTAGAATGTCGGTCAGTCTGTCTGTGACCAACGAGTTTCAAAACTCAATAACTTTTGAAATACTTGAAGGAATGACTTTATATTTGGCATGTAAGTGTATCTTATTGATGTCTAGCCACTGTTCAATGCATGTGTTGTTCCAAATATTTTTCTGGAAGTTATGGCCCTTGATGAACTTAGAATTTTGTGAAATTGCACCACCCGTCACAGCTACGGCGTCGATGTCGCGATTTTTTTTTACTTGTATGCAGCTTTTTTTCTCATTACCTGAACTTCACAGTTTGAAATATAAAGAAATGCCTTCTGCAGCATACTTCTGTTGTTTTACAAAAAGTAATACAGATTGGAAGGAAATGGGAGTGAGGGACTTTGATGATGCATGTCTCCAAAACTTCGGAGGAGATGTGTGAAATCAATCCACCCCTCCCTCCTCCCCATGTTATCCAGAAGATAAATCCAGTTCTAATTATACGATTCTCTTTAAATTGGATATAACTTTTTTATACGACTATACGTCCCATAACAACTGGTTTCTGACCGATAACTCCAGTTTAGATTTTTTAATTTCAACCAAAGATGATATGTGTTTTCCAGCTAGTAATACAGCCCAAGTTTGAATATGGGTTCAACCCCCCACAACCCCCTGCACACCCACCCACCCCACGGTCATTTAGGTAATTTTTTAAAAAATGCATTTTAAAGGATTGGGAGTTGGAGTTATCACATGCAAAAAAATGGACTCCTACAGCCCCCCCCCCCCCCCACCCTTTTATCGCGAGTGCAGATATGACAGATTCGTTAGGTAAGTGGTTAACAAAAATAGGCCAAGACTATTTTGAGTCTAAGCATTGCCATTGTTGGGACAGATGGGCTGCATGCGTGACATCACTATAGTTTTGATTTTTTTAGTCAAAAACATAGCTTATGACCCCTCATTGGATCGAGCTTGTTGATTTACTGTAATGAGTTCTTAAGTAACCTATTTACCTTGTGCCCAGCGCAACCCATAACAATCTTCTGCAAATTTTATGTTTCAGTTTTTGTTTCGGAAAGTTGGCACATGTCTCCTCACTGGAGGGAGCTCGATGGGCTTGTGCCAGTGCGGAGTTTTGGGTCACCTTTTGCACAAGGAATGACAATCTCGGAGTCCCCCTCCCTCCCCCTCCCATAACCTATTGAAGCTAAAACTTTGACGATTTCCATATAGCTGGTATTAAATAAATAATTAGTCTCGATTATCCTTATTATTACAGATGTATCGGATCACTTTGCCACCTTTCATGCCGAAACTCTAAAGATATCCCAACGAGCACGCTGAAGCGTAAAATAATTAAAGACAGTGTAGCAACCTTTAAAATACTCTTATCCCAAACTGATTTTTCACCAGTATTTGAGGCTAATTGCCCTAATTTAACATATGATATATTCTCTAACATATTTTCATCAGCTTTTGAAAAGGCATTCCCATTGAGACGTACATGTAAGCCAATAAGCAAAAGACTCATAAAACAAAATCCGTGGATGTCTAAAGTGCTCCTAACTTCATCACGTAATAAATCAAAATTTTACAATAAAAAACTAAAGGCATCAAAAGAACAGAATATGAAAAACTACAAAAACTACTGAAGGATATTCAACAAGATAAAAAAACAAAGAAAAGCAATGTACTACAAAGAAATACTCATGGAATACAAAAACAATTTACGAAAAACATGGCAAATTTTAATTGAAACCATACATAGGACCAAATGTGTTTCCTCTTTGCCATCATTCTTCATAAAGGAGGATAATAAGGAATTAAACAATCTCAATGAAATTGCCCAGGAATTCAACAATTACTTTTCAAATATAGGAAAAATTACAAGTGAGCAAATAATCAACCCCCAAAAACATTTTCTAGATTACATGGATAATAATTATTCACATAACTTTTTTATAACACCCACAACACCGACAGAAGTTAGAAATGCAATGAAATCGAAAAATAGTGAGGATTGTGAAGTTATGACCACATGCCTTCTTAAACATACATTTTATAAGATCGTAGAACCTCTGACTCATATAATTAACAATTCATTTACCCATGGGATAGTCCTGAACAAAATGAAGATAGGTAAAGTAATCCCTATTTTCAAAGCAGGCGATGAACATAAATTTAATAATTACAGACCCATTAGCATCTTGCCAGCCTTCTCCAAATAGAATAACAAAATACTTCGATTCATTCAACATTCTCCACAAGCATCAATACAGATTCAGAAAGTTTCACTCAACTATACATCCTGTGATGCAACTTCTTAAGCATAAAGGATCGAAAAACAATAAGGATGCTAAAAATGCTACCTTAGCAACATTTTTAGATCTCTCTAAGACTTTTGACACTATAAATCACAACATTTTGTTGTGCAAACTGAAAAAATATGGATTCAGAGGCATAAGTAATAACTGGTTTAGGAGCTACCAATCCAACAGGTACCAATACGTCCAATATGGTGACACAAAATCTGATTTAGCTGAAATAATGTGTGGTGTTCCACAAGGATCAATACTTGGTCAAATACTATTTTTGTTGTATATTAACGATATCAGTACCACAGCATCGTTAAATTTTCTTTCATTTGCGGATGATACACTTCTATGTATGAATCGTCATCGAACGTTGAGCTTCTTGCGGCATGTACCAATGAACTCAACAAAGTGTTCGAGTGGTGCTCAGCCAACCAGTTAGTTCTAAATGCAATTAAAACAAAATATATGTTGATAAACCCAACACCTAATAATAGGAACACCGTCAATCCTGAAATTTCTATAAACAACAAAAAAGACTGAAAGAGTAGGTCCCCATAAGGAAGAACAAACTTTGAAATTTCTGGGTATACACCTTGATGAAAATCTGTCTTACCAAGCCCACATATCTAAAGTCAGCTCTAAAATAAGATGGGCAAACTATGCACTAAACAAAGTAAAAAAGATATTACCACATGAAGCTCTAAAAACTTTATATTACGCCCTAGTCCATTGCCATTTGATATATGGTATCCATATTTGGGGCAGTTCAAGAGTAGTAAGGAAACTTTTCAAACTACAGAAACGTTCACTTCGAATTATAAATAATAAAAAATATAATTCGCACACAGACCCTCTTTTCTTGAAAGACAAGATTCTTAAAGTGAACGTCATGTTTGTATACCAGGCCTGCATTTTTATATTTGACTATAAACAAAACAAACATACCCAGTCCCTGAATAATTACTTCAGCATTGTCCACAACCCATCATATATGAACACCAGACAAATGGGGCAATTACGGATAAGCAAAACACGGACAAGGTCATTGCATAAGTTACCCATGTTTGCGAACCCGAGGTTACGGAATGATCTGGGCAACAAATTTCATAACTTGAGTAACCGCAATGAATTTACAAGAAAACTAAAACTGAAATTTTTGTCGTCATATGCCGATAATGTCCAATGTTACAATCCATATTGCCCCGACTGTAATGCTTAGTTACTTCTAATAAGGTGCCATGATTATCATTCCTAGGGCCATCTAAACTCTCCTCAAAATGTCACCTCCTTCACCAGGTTAATCATTATCCACATCTTCCTCTTAGTTTAAAACAATATTTTATCCAAGAAAGAGTAGGATCATTAGACATTTTCCTCTTAGTTTGACGTACCTCTGGGTATCTCATTCCATCCATCGTTTCTCATAGTGACCCAATGGGTATGCTGAAAGCGGACCTAAATTAGTAGACTACTTATCTATAATGGGGGTCTGGGGTCAAAGCATAGTGAAAAGTGTCTAGTCTCAAGTTAATCTGCAGTGTTGAAGATAACATACTCATTACAAGGGGATGACAGGTAGACAGTCAATCTGGCTATGTCATCTCCCTGCGGTATGTTCATTTGCACTATGTATTGTAACAACAATTTTGTAATCTACTCTGTTATATATGCACGTTTATACCGCAAAATAAAAAAATCTGAATCTGAAGAATCTAAGCTATGTTTTGGGAAACAATGAAAGTGTTGATGACACTGTAGCTTAACTTGTCTGTGTGTTGTGTTTGATGAAAAGGATAATGTTCAATGTTTATGAAAGGATTATGAAATAAGACAAGAATTGTGATAATTGGGAATATGTTTAATTCTGTTCCCTGTGTGCTATGTTTTTAATAAAAAATAATATGAGGTGTACCCTGTACTAAAGAGCTGAGGGGTGGGTTAATATGGCCTCACAGTTAATGTATGTGGCCCTCACAGTTAACGTATGTCAACGAAAGTTACCAAGTTACAGTGAAATTATTCCAAATTGAGTCATCCTATCAGGTTACATTGAAATCCCTTCATAAATATGGCCTGTGGACTGTGCTAAAGGTTTTCGGGCTTCAGGCCTGTGTAGCCATGACGGTTGACCGATTGCAACTAAAAGGGGATGTCCTCATCTCGACATTATACTGAGTCATTCTACTAAGTTCCAATGAAATCCCTTCACAAATACGACCTGTAGTCTGTATTGAAGTTTTTCGGGTTTTGGGCTTGGGAAGCCATCATAGTTGAATGATCGCGATCAAAAGGGGACGTCATCTGGGCATCATCTGGAGTGATCCTACGAAGTTACAATGAAATCCCTTCATAAATATGACCTGTAGACTGTGCTCAAGGTTTTCGGGCTTTGGGCTCGGGCAGCCATCATGGTTGAATGATCACAACCAAAAGGGGACATTCTCATCTGGGTATCATCTGGAGTGATCCCACAAAGTTACAATGAAATCCCTTCATAAATATGACCTGTAGACTGCGCTCAAGGTTTTGGGGCTTCGGGCCCCTGAACCCGTCACAGTAGACCAATCACAACCAAAAGGGGATGTCATCATCTAGGCATTATATGGAGTCAACCTAACAAGTTACAATGAAATCCTTCCATAAATACGACCTATAGACTATGCTAAAGGCCATCAAGGCTGAATGATCGCGACCAAAAGGGGTCGTTCTCATCTAGACATTATTTGGAGTCATTCTACCAAGTTACAATGAAATCCCTTCATAAATATGACCTGTAGACTGTGCTAAAGGTTTTGGGGCTTCGGGCCCCTGTAACCATCACAGTTGCCTAATCGCGTCCAAAAGGGGATGTTCTCATCTCAACACTATATGAAGTCAACCTACCAAGTTACAATGAAATCCCTTCATAGATATGACCTGTAGACTGTGCTAAAGGTTTTCGGGCTTTGGGCTCGGGCAGCCATCATGGTTGAATGATCGCAACCAAAATGGGAGTGATCCTGCGAAGTTACAATGAAATCCCTTCATAAATATAACCTGTAGACTGTGCTCAAGGTTTTCGGGCTTCACAGTTGCCCAATCGTGTCCAAAAGGCAGCCATTATGGTTGAATGATCGCAACCAAAAGGGAAATTTTCATCTGGGCATCATCTGGAGTGATCCTACGAAGTTACAATGAAATCCCTTCATAAATATGACCTGTAGACTGTGCAGAAGATTTTCAGGCTTCGGGCACCTGTAGCCATCACAGTTGACCAATCACGACCAAAAGGGGATGTCATCATCTACGCATTATATGGAGTCAGCCTAACAAGTTACAATGAAATCCTTCCATAAATACGATCTATAGACTATGCTAAAGGTTTTTGGGCTCTGGCAGCCATCAAGGCTGAATGACTGCAACCAAAAGGGGACGTTCTTATCTAGACATTATTTGGAGTCATCCTACCAAGTTACAATGAAATCCCTTCATAAATATGTCCTATAGACTGTGCTAAAGGTTTTCGGGCTTTGGGCCCCTGTAGCTGTCACAATTGCCCAATCACGTCCAAAAGGGGACGTTCTCATCTAGACATATGAAGTCAACCTACCAGGTTACCATGAAATCCCTTCATAAACATGACCTGTAAACTGTGCTAAAGGTTTTCAGGTTTTGGGCTTGGGCAGCCATACCAGTTGACCACTCGCAACCAAAAGGGGACATTCTCATCTAAACATGACCCCAAACTTGCATGTGAAATCTCGTGACGATCAGACATGAACTACGGGGTGTAGCCTGTGCTAAATGAAAATGTGAACAGACTCACAGATTCAGACTCCCACACTAACAGACTTCCACATGCGTGATGGCAATAGCTTATCCTGACTTTGTCAAAAATGAAAAAGTAATAAAAATCGAATGGTGAATTTTGTGAATAGCGCTGGCCAGTTTTGGCCGTTACATTGGGTAAAGGGTTAAATGCCTAGTTGCATAATTTCTTTCCAGGTTGAAACACTGATATATCAGTCCACAGAGGGTTAAAATATTTTGCTGAGTGCCTATATATTCACTGCTAAAACTGTAACCAAATAAGTGACTATCAAGTTAATCTTGCTCTTGGTATCAATTTGATGCTTAGTGCTAAACATGGCTTCCAGCACTGAGTTGGTCGACTGATTGATGGTGTTAATGATTGGCAGTAGATATTTCTTTCGACAAAATGCCACATAGCAATGATTTCAATCACAATGATCATTAACTCTGAATGGAGCTTCTGGCATAATGATGGTTAAAATATAGTAAGAAACAATAATACTTCCATCATTTAATAAAAAATTATTGATAACTCATAAATCTCAAATTGAAAGTTCATACACAACTGATACAGTTCAGTAATATCTCTTGTACTACATCCTCTTCTCACGGCAGCACCAACATCATTACAAAAATACAGAGCCTCTACAGGAAAAATTAAAACTCTTGTATTTGAGGAAAATTGTGCTTAATTTTGTTGTTTACAAAAATATTATCATGCGTGGGGGTTTAGAGATGTTTGATTGTCAATCGGGGGCACATGATATGGTTTTGTTGACAATTTTTTGCAAAAATATTGTTTTTTTTCAACTGCACATTTTGTAAATATGTGGATTGATGTGGCTGATTCATAAGGTAAAGAGTTGACTGGCTGAATTCTGAAAGCCACAGTGCTGGATGCACTGAAAAAGTACTTTAAGCCACTTTATTGCTTTTACACTGTATCCATTAGATTGTTTTCTCAGCTGTAGATAAAAAATAAAATGCTTATATCAAATTTCGTTAAAATTGATTGGAGCAGGCTTGGCAATTTCAGGAGAGCGATTTTTTAGCTCTCCTTACTGCCCTCCTGAAAGAAATAAGGAGAGCGAAAAATTGCCCTCCTAAATATTTTGGTCTGCGATGTTTGAGATTACATGTATTATGCTCACATTAAATTTTTGTTGTAAAGCAAAAATGTAATTTAACTTCGAAGTCACATAACATCACGTAATTTCATTTTAAAAGTGGTTTAGTGGTAAAAGGTAATGGCTGCAACCATACCCAAACACAGTTGCAATCCTTTGAAGCAAAATGGGTCACAGCAAAATTTTTCTTTCCGTCAGTTTCAAGTTCAACAACTGACATCACAGTTTGAGGGGTAATTATTCAAGGAATATTGACACTATAATATACTACCATTACTACTATCCTGTCACTTGAAGCACTTGCACCAGGATGTGACTGTAGATTCAAGCAGACCTGTTGTCCAAGAAAGTCATACGCCTACCACTACCACCTTCAACCCCCCTTGGGGGGTTGAAGGTGGTAGTGGTAGGCGTATGACTTTCTTGGACAACAGGTCTGGGTACACACACAGGTCTTGTCAAGTGTGTGTTCGGTTATTGAGTGAGACATCCAGATGTCTAAGAGATTTCGCTTTACCTTAGTAAAGTTAATAAAATCACTGATGTAGTCTGCTGTTGGTTTCAGTTTCAATGAGTTCGTTCAACTGGATACTTAAAATGCTGTGTAAAGCTAATTGCTCTCCTAAGCTGATTGAGGAGAGCGATTTTTTGCCCTCCTGCATTTTTCAGAATGCCAGGCCTGTTGGAGTGTGCCAATAGGCACTCTCCAAAAAATTGTAATAAAACAATTATTTATGTACACAATTTCACTAAAAAAGGCTGCCCTTACCAGTAGTTTGTTATCCTTGAAAAAATACTCTTGTTATAAATCACCTTTAAAAAAATTTAGCACTCTACTAGTTAATAAGGGAATTTCATGGTTTGAGGAAATGGTCTGTTTAACAGGCCCAGAAGGTGTCCACCAATGTCCTGGAAAGACCACTTTATTGTGTGTTACATGCTTGTACAGTTATTTTTATAACCAATCATAATGTAGGTAGTCTAATACACACATGGGGTGGTAAGTAATTAGCACCATCTTGCATCTGCTCTCCATATTGGCTACCATCAGAGGTTCGCATTTCTGGATAGAGATGAAAATGTGATGGTCATTTTGATATGTCTCTAAGCAAGCCAGAAAATAAGCAATCTATCATTTGCAGAATGAGGTTCCCAGAAGGCAAATTTGCTCATGCTATCCCATACAGTGGGCCAATTTATCCTCTGGGTACCTCTTTCTGTTTAGGTTTGAGACCCTGATTCAGATTGAAGTTCACAGAGGGTAAATTCAGTGATGCTGCCCTGCTGTGCAGGGTAGTATCACCAAATTCAACCTCAGGGGACCTCATTTTGCAGATGACAGTCTGCTTATTTTCTGGCTTTCCTCTAAGATTCATTAGATCATTCCCGAGTACCATTAACATAATATGTACTAGATTTCTCATGATCATCTGCTTCCTCATAACAGAAAACTGGATTTTCATAATCAGGTTTAGAGAAATCAGGTTTGGAGGAAAAATGCTCTTTGTCATATTCCACTATCTCTTCTGGTTTCTGCCTCAGTGTGCGAGATTCTCTATTCCTGAAATAAATTCAAATTGTTATTACATAAACATTTACCTTGAGATGAAACTTCCATCAGTATGTCATTGATGTCCAAAATACTGTTACGTGGTAAAGAATTTTCCTATGACCAGAATATTGATAAAGACAAACAGCTAGAAAAACGAATTTTTATTTAATTTAAGAGACTCTTAGATTTATATTGCCTTATACATATTTGAGAACAGTTCTGTTGTTACTGGTAGAGTGTAATATAATATTATGATGGTGAAATAGTTTGGGGTGACTGAGATTGGTAACCCGATTTTTAGTGGAAGATTCCAATTTATGCCACATCCAGTAGGCCAGAAGCAAAGTAGCAAACAAGGCTACCGAGACCCAGTCCACAGCTCTGCCAGGGTTCTGTCTGAGGTGTTTATTGGTCTTCGGCAGAGTCCATCCTTTATGATTGATTTAGCTGTGTGAACTGGAGGGCCTTATCATGAAGTAAAGTCTTTTCCGGCTTAATCAGTTTGTATTGAGTTTTTGAAGAGGGTGTTTGTTGGGGGTCTTCATGTAAAAATAGTCTGTTACTTGTAATACCTGTAGGTTGTCTCTGATTGCGGACCCTATTTGGCAAGTATAGTCTGTTTCCAGCTCATTTTACATATCCAGCAAGCAAAATATTCAAGTTCAACACAATGGTTGCCAACAGTCTGATGCCACCTTTGCCAATGGGAGCTCCACAATAGAGCCCCGGGAGGTATTTGTGGAAAATTTGTGTTTTTTGCCAGCATGGGACAAGCCAAATGGGGGTGCCATAGTGAACTGGGCTGAAAAGAAAAAAAAAATCTGAACAGAAATGCTGGCTTGGGAGTGGCCCTGGCATGTTTGTCCATAATGGTTACATATTATTATTATTATTATTTATTGGTGTTTAAGGTCACATATTTCTGCACAATGGCTAATCATGACCGTGACAGTTTTATGGGTGGAGGAAGCAGGAGTACCCGGAGAGAATCACCGAGCAACGGCGAGCAACTGTCAGCTCCCCAAAATACCAACTCCACACAAGCAGGGTTAGCATTGGTTGAAGGCAGGTGCACCATCGACGTGCAGTACGCCTTAGTACACAGCGTCACCGTGCCCCCACGTGGACAATGGGGGTGAAGTGTCTTGCCCAAGGACACAACGTGGTTGCCGCAGGTGGGATTTAATGGTTGCATAGAAGGAGTGGCAAAATGTCCAATAATGATTTTGAAAAACCTAGGTTGATCCATCAAGTGTCCGGAGGGATTGGATGAAATTATATGTGCTATAAAACAATTTTATACATTTTTTTCTATCAGACAGCAAATAAGAAACTAATGCATATAGTATGAAGTTACTGCAGTGGCTTTATCTTTTTACAAGAGAGCCATGATAACGGCTTCCAACACTCCAGTGATGCAGGCTGGCCTGCTTGGTATGGTATGGTCTGTGGTCCAGGGCTGGACTGGACAGTGGACTGGACTGTCAAGGCTGGATTACCCTGGACTGGTTCACCCACTCTGGTCCGGTATTTTCTGGTCCAGTACACTTCTCCATAAGCCAAGTTAACAATGTTGTAAGAACAAACGAAATGATGATTTCGCACGCCGAAGGCACGCAGGGACAGTATGGGGGACAAGCCCCTTTCGACCCTCTGTGACTGTATAGGATGGCTGTCACATGTCAAGGCGTGTTGAAGGAGGAAAAGGATCCGGTACTCGGCAGGTGTCTCCAGTAGTGTCCAGTTGTGGATGGGTAGTATCATTGGCAGATGTCGGTTGAACCCTCGGGTGAGGACCAGTGTGGGAGGTTGGGTCCTCTCACAAAGGTACTACCTCTCCCCGAGGGCGCAGTCGGTCTGGATTTTCGGGCAAGTATAGTCTGCCACTTCGGAGATGATTTTAAGTGATGGCCATCACTGGCAAGTATAATCTGCCTCAGGCTGTCTCTGTTTGATAGGATGTCTTTGAAGGAAACAACAACGACCCCTTTCAGGGACCACCAAGAAGAAGACCCGAACTTCCCTGGTTCGGGGGCAGGCCTGCATTGTAATCCTATTGGGTTGGGACAAAAGATGCGCATTGCGCTTACAAAAAGAGGCAGAGGCGGGAACAGTGCAAGAACAGTGGTAGAACTATGATTTTATACAACTTGTCATCTTCACACTTGTGAACAGCTTCACACTTGTGACCAGATGTATTTTAAAATCAGCAAAATCAAAGCAACTATTTATCAATATGGTGTCATGTGTCACCAGGTTAGAGGCTGGCATGTCCTTTGTTTCTTAGTGAGTTCAAATACCATGCAGACTACATGCCACTCACTCTCAGAATGCAATGTGCTGTGCTCACAATATATAAGCATGTGTTTTCTTTTATATCCTTTTAAGAAAATGACATGTGATGGGTCAAAGGCTTCTAGTTGACAGATCTATGTACTATGTAGCCCAGCAAACAATAGAATGTGATCCATTTTCAGATGAATTCTAGGAATTAGAATGAGGATTGCTTCCTAGCCCCAGATGCTCCCCACCTTCCTGCATTTTTATGTCACCCTGAGAGTCAGAGACCAAACTCTATTACATTTGCCAGGGATATAATGCTGTGAAAGTTCAAGTCACCGGTCAGATTCATAATCAAGCTTACTTTCTATTTCATCAGTAACTTCATCAACAAGGTTCTCTTCACATTTGCTGGTCTTCTGAACAGATCAAAGTGAGTTCCTTGTGAGTTGAGGCAAAAATGCATATAGCCCTTCAATTTATTTCATGCTATTCTATGTGACATTCATCTGTTATTAGTGTTGTTTGGGTGGTTAGGGGGTTGTTGGCTTCATGTATGTAGCTAACTCATTTTAAGTGCAAAATGAAAAGCAGTATTTGTACTGAATAAGAACATTTCTTTCGAATCACGTGTGAATTGGCTTCATTTCAAATCTTTTTATAGCTGTTGTGAGCTCTGAAATAAGTCCATTCAGAACGTTGGAAATTTGGTTAGCCCTTTCGAAAAATCTCTCATTGGTGAAGATTTCAGAAATAACAGGTTTTTTAGAAGGCTGGAAGTTATTGTCAAATTTTCATTAAATTAAAATACCTGAGTTTCAGGTTCATTTTGAACAAGATATAACAGATATATACATAAGAAGTTGAATACCTTGCATTTTAATCACTTTTGGATGGATTAAAGGCTGCTGTACAGTATCTTAGGGGCTGGACCATACCAGACTAAACTGTCTGATCAGTGGACTGGACCACCTCAGGCAGTTCAGTTCAGTTCGCATCCCTATAACACTACAACACTCACACAGTTAATTGAATTATAACAATTCAGTTACATTTTTACAATTAGAACTTTCTACCTTCATGATTGTAGTGATCATACATGTAGTTGAGAGTGAAGGTGTCTGGCCATTTAGCTAGCTCTTTGCCTGCTGAGGTCAGATTTTCCTGATAAGTACAGTGGAACCCTGTTAATTGAATAGCCACTTTGCCAATGAAAATTATTCAATTAACAGGAGTATGTAATTAACAGGGATTGTGTCACTTTCCTGTATTCTAGAGTTAAACTTAGAATTTATTCTATTATATCATGTTTGTTAGAGCTCTGTGAGCTTTGTCAAACAAAATATAATAGATTAAATGCCTGTATTGGATGTACTGAGGCCGAATAGGTCTATAAACAAAGAAAAACTGGGGCGAGTCAGCGTAATGTCTCAGCAGGTTGCAAGATATTTTATTCATTTAACAGGAGTTTACTCTATAACCTATATTCAATTAACAGGTCAAATTTGTATTGGAGGTATGGTAAATGGTTTTGTGTTGGGAAAATATATTCAATTAACAGGGATATACAATTAAGAGATATCCAATTAAGTGGGCTCCACTGTACTACAATACCCTGCTACCCAGTCAAGGTGTAGTCCTGGGTCTTGTTTACAAAATATATTCCTAAAAATAGGAATGATCCTCTTATTAATAATTTCTTCAAGTCTTTTTAAAAATTTGTCATCAAATTAAATCATGGCTGCTTAACAGCATCCATGACTGGATTTGATGAAAAATTCAATAAAATACTCATCAGATAAGAGTTGAAGGTCTATTTCAAATAGACCCAACAAGCTTATTACAAAATAGAAGACTTCAACAAAAACTTATTATTAAGTTATGTAAGTCTCGGGGGTGGGGGGTTATGGTTATGTCACTGATTCAGTTAATGAGCACTCCGAATGATGTCGGTATGTACACCTGCTTTTGCATTTAAATAGTAACAGATTAATCAACTAATTACTGTTAATGTACAGGGCTTAGCTGGTTGCAAGTCTTCATAAAAGGCAGCATTTAATTAGATAAATACTTCATACCATCACGAGTCACTCGTAGTGGTATGAAGTATACCTTTTTTGTAAAGTTAATAACCTACAATGTTTTATTTTTTTGGTGCAATAATTTTAGCCAGTAAAGAAGTTTTGTTGCCAAATTAAAACTTTTAGTGCAATTGGCTAAATGGGTGCAGACAGGGTGAACACTGCTTATGATCCCTCTTTGGAACGAGTGCATTTCCATTATTGATTTAAAAAAACAGCTACAATGAGAGACCAAAGACAGCATATTGAAGTTAGAAGTAAAAACAAAAGTAAAAGAATTTGAAATGTAACTTTTGTTTATAAGGCCTAAGAAAGTTAGTAATCTGTTTCTCAGGCCCTCCTGCATGGTCATTTTGGCTGCTGCCTGCTCTATTTTTATAACCAATGCAAACTTTAAAAAATAGAAATTAAATGATTTTTGTCTGATATTTCACCCAAGTTAAATTGAGAAATTTGTCGCTTGAGTGCAACTTACGGGATGAAATACACCACCCATGCTGTTCAAACCAAGAATATAAACTTTTGATGGCAAAGAAATAATTAAAAAAATAAAATATAAAACCGCCACCCGCATGCAATTTTACAAAAATGGCCTGAGAAACAGAAGATCTACTTTGTGGGGCCTAACATTGGATTTGGCCGATTTGTTGGGCAAAGGGTTAAGATAATCAACATATAATTACCGGTATCGACGATATAGAAACACGGCTATTATTATTGCAATAATAATAACCAATAAGATAAGAAGTACAGCCAGTAGAATGGGCCACCATTCCTGAAAAAAAAAAAATGTGCATTATTTGAAATTGCAGTAGTCTGTATGATCATATAAACAGTAAATTAACATGCAGTAGCTTACAGTTTGAAACCTCAAAGTATAAAGACAAATAGACTTGCATCCGATGTTCTACACATCTGGCAGTTTGTAAAACAGTGAGCAGGAGAAGTAGTATAACCTCGGAAGCTATACCCTCAGAAGTTGTTTTTTATCAAGTGTCTTCAGCCTTAACTCTTCCCTCGCAGAATATTTTTAAAAATATTTTTATCAAATCTAGTCATGGCTGCTTTAAAGCAGCCATTACTAGATTTGTTGGAAACCTTTAGGAAATTTAACTCAAGAAATAATTGGTCAAAACCTTGATTTAATTTACAGGGGGTGAGTTTAATTAAAAATGCCCAAATGTCACTTATTCTGGTGGCAAGAAATTTGCTGTCCGGGAAGGAATATATGCCAACAGCAGGTAAAGAGTTAACAGGCAAACTAAGTTTGACCAGAAATAACTGCGAAGCAATAGGTCCAATAAATTCGGTCTTTTGATTGGTCAAAAATGCCTTGGACAAATAGCCATGGCAAAGGATGCACCCAACATCCAAGGAAAATGAGAGCGTGCAACATCCAGGGTATATGGGCATGCGAAACATGGGGGGTATATGGTTTAAATGAAAGCTTTTTGCATTCACTCGCCTCGGTATAAAAATCGAACCAAAAAACCTGAAAATAGTCACAAATATCATCAGATTTCCAACAATTCGTTCATATTTTGTTGTTATAAATTAAATAGTCGAATAATTAAAATGAAACAACTGGAGAAAAATAAAATAAGAGCAAATAATTCGTCTCCTGAGTACCAATGTGGCCCAGGGACCGATATGTCGACAAACTACTGTTTACTTGTTTCCTTAATGACCCAAGGGATGTTTAAATGAGACATCCAGGTATTAAATCTCCATATACCACACATGTTGATGGAGATAACTTATAGTATTCAACACTAACTCGTCTGTTTGGGCAAGTCAATCACAGGAGCAGAATATTCTAGAATAGAATCAAAAGTAGTATTTGAAGTGGAACCTCCTTGAACTGTTCCTCTATCCATCAAGTAATTGCATCAATTCTACATACTGCACTGCAAGGAGATCAGTGAGAACTTCTCTTTTTCAACTTTCCATGTGCCATAGAATCAAGGACACTGGTTTTGTTTACAATGGCATAGTGAGGGTTCGAACCCACGCCAAGAGAGTTTCCTTTTGCACCAACCACCTAGCAAAACTATACTGAACCGAGTGGCCAAGTGGTGTGCGTGGTTCAGTATAGTTTCGCTAGGCAGTTGGTGCTGAAGGAAACTCTCTCGGCGTGGGTTCAAACTCCTGCTATGCCATTGTAAACAAAACCAGCATTCTTGATTCTATGGCACAAGAAAATTTGAAAATGAGAAGTTTTCGCTGATTTCCTTGCCGTGCATTATGTAGAATTGATGCAATTACTTGATGAATAACTTAAAAATAATTGAGAGATAATTCCATGTGATCTGTACTGGTCTCATATATACTTGGTTACCTAGCATTCCCTTTTTGGGGTCTGTCGGTGGCCAAATGATGTGTGTGGTTCAGTATAGTTTCACTAGACAGTTGGTGCCGAAGGAAACTCTCGGCATGGGTTCGAACCCCCACCATGCCATTGTTCCTCTATCATCAAGTCACCTGTAGAAGACGTGATGATAGAAGAGTTCAAGAGAAGACGTTTGTATGATTTGGAACATCTTAACCCTTTACCCAACCTGAACATTAGACTACACTCATAAAAACGTTTTTGAATGACTAAACATTTTTATTTTTAGCCACAAAAACATAGCTTATGACCCACATTGGAATGAGCTGATTGAGCTCATTCCAATGAGAGGTCTAAGCTATGTTTTTTAGAAGGATAATAAAATTTGTTTGGCGATTTTTGTGAATAGCGCTGGCCATATATGGTTTGGAAAATTTCCAAATCACTGCAACTTGACTTGAATCGAATAAAATTTTGAGGCTTCTCATGGTCCTATATTTTATGTTCAATAAATTCATTCTAATTTCCCAGGCTTGTATGAGTTGAAAACTTTGCATTGAAAGACGTTTAGTTATTTCAATAGTGAAGATTACCTGTTCTTGTTCCTTATCTTTCTCAACATTTCCATTATAGATATCAATGCCAGGCATTGTGTGATTAAAACTATTTTGAATAGTATTCACTTCGGGTTTCTTCAGGTCTTCATCTTTAATTTTTGTATCTACTGGTTCAACTGTATATAGAGCTCTCATTAAGTTTTCTCTGCAAGAAAATTATATGGACTATTTTAGGCCTAAAAAGGTCAAAAATCTGTTTCTCAGGCCATCCTGCATGGTCTTTTTGGCTGTCACATGCTCCCTTTTTATAACCAATGCAAACTTTAAAAAATAAAATTTAAATGGTTTTGTCTGATATTTTACCCAAGTTAATAAATTGATAAATTTGTTCCAAATGAGTGGAACAAGGCATTGCAAAGCCTTCTTGTACTCAAAGGACAAAATACATCACCACCCATGCTATTCTGTAGATTATGAGGCCTAAAACATAAAAAACAAACCAAGAACATGAACTTTGGATGGCAAAGAAATAATTACAAAAATAAAAAATAAAATAAAAAAACGCCCATCCACATGCAATTTTACCAAAAATGGCCTGAGAAACAGATGATCTACTTTGTAGTGCCTTATGACATGCTTTTCCATGAGATAAACATGTACCATATAATCATATAAAATATTAGTTAAAGAAGAATAATTTCATCACATGTGAAAGAGATGATAAAGTTCTATCTTACAATAAGTATGAACTGAGTCACTAATTACTTGAGTGCTACGGGCACCACATGGGGCTGAATCAAAAATCCGAAACCTTTATGCACATCTGTAGACCCTACCGGAACATATGAACACACTTTCAGCATTTTGAATTGAAACTCCTAGGAGCCTTTTTCCAGAAACCGATTTTCTAATGACAAAAGTGGTGCTGCAAGCACCACATGGGGGCCTAATAAAAAATCTGAAACTTTTATGCACATCTAGAGACCCTACCAGAACATATGAACACACTTTTAGCATATTGAATTAAAACCCCTAGGAACGTTTTGCCAGAAACCCATTCTCTAACAACAAAAGTGGCGCTACGGGCATCATCTCTATATGCTTATCAGTAAGTTTCCAAATTATAGCTAAAAATGTGATGTACAGATGGAGATCATCACTACAAAATGCAGGGATAATAAATCATGATTTCTTCAGATGCAACATACCTCATTTTTGATATGAATAACAATACTCTTTAATGGTACAAGGGTATTTATGTTTGAAATTCAGTGTATGTCAACTGTAAACAATGCAGTTTCAGCGATTTGGAAACTGAAACAGAATCAATGCAAAAAAATGCATTAACACAAACTTAGCTCTGGTAATGCCTGGACCAAGAAATGTATTTAATCTTACATAATCAGAAAAGTTATGAATAAGATTTTTTAGAATGAAACTAATGAAACTAAACTATCATACATGCAGACAAGGAAACAAAACTATTCCCCCAAAACTGCCATGATTTTTCTTTCAATGCAGGGCTCTACTTACCAGCACACATGTAAAGGAATGCAAAGAAAAAAGTCTATTATTTGTAAATTGTATGGTGAAAATACAGTCCAGTCACAAGCATAATATGGCACAAATGTGTTGTTGAATTTGAACTTAAAGAGAGTTAAACACAAAACACTACAGATTTGAAATTTATAAATGAACATATGTATCCAAACAGTATAAATTGCATAACAAATATTATCAACATCTTGGGGACCTCTACTATCCATTATATTAACCATATTCACAACAATACCAACACACAACTATCCCAAAAGGGAAACTCAGGAGAATAATTTTAATGGGTGAAATCTTGTCAAATGATGAATGATGGGTTATATTCTCTATTCTGTTTAAGATGAAAATATTATGGACCCATAAACTGAATTGACAATGGTGGATAAGCGTTTATAGAAAACACAGACACCTATACCCTTGTAGCAATCAGGTGCTCTCTTTTTCCTAGCATTAGGAATCATAACATTCAATTTAATCCTGTTCAGTAGTGTTTTCTGAAATCTGTTAAAATACAACTTGGTTATGAGACCTATTGTTTCAATTAAAATGTAATAATTAAACTTTTTTTCGGTTCATGTGTTTTCAGATAAAACAATTGGCTCACACGATTCTGTTTTTTCTTTTCATAACTCAATGAACCGAAAAAAAACACAATTAGGTCCGCCCCAGCCACGCCCCTAAAATTACCAGTCTTCGGAGTTGCAACATGGTGTCAAATCAATAGAAGTTAGAACACTGGCACATTCTAAATGTGAAAAAGAAAAATAAATTTATATTACTAATTTATCACCATGAAATTATTTATAAAATATTTAAATGACCGTGGTGGGTCAATTTTTCTTTTTCTTCACAACTGTATTTATTTGACATTTCAATTTTTACGCACACTGGGTGATCGTCTGCGTTCATCGTTTTACCCAAATCGATTGTAAACAATGGCTGGTCACGACGAATACGGCAATTTTGACATTGCAAATTTGAATACGGCAGTGTCATTTGGCTTTATATTTAACTCCACTTTTACAAACTGTGTTTTTCAGTTCTTGGGAAACGGTCAAAACCAAAATACAATGTAATACTGATGGCCTACTTCCACCTACCACGGAACATTACTTTTACGTGAAGTGAACAGTTGAATGAAATTTGAGGGAGGCGTGGCTTATGACTTTTTCTTTGCATTACGTAATTCATTGGTCAATAAAAAATTTAATGACATAAGTACATTTGACTTGGAAAGTGTGTCAATTGCTACCTGCATTTCAATAATATGCACCCTCTTTTATGCCAGAAAAATAATATGTCTACCAGTTTTAGTTTTTAAGTCTTTGTTCGCTGAAGTAGAGGACGACTAACACTATTTATTTATTTGGGTCGCGAACGTTTAATTATAAGGAATGATCGTTTCTTTTTGTCTATTTCTTGAGTTATGATAACAAAAAGAAATGATCATTCCTTAATTGCAAATGAAATGCACAGCAAGTTTAAAATTTTATAACCAACAGCTAGTAACATATCTAAGAAAGAAAAGCTTCGATAACATGCATATGCAATAAAATAAAGTTCTACTACAAGCAAAACAAATCATTATGACCAAGTATATGAATCACTATAGGCACTGGATTTGAACTGAAAAATGTTATTACCCATTTGTTCCATGATATCCATTCTCTGTTTTCTGAATTGTTATGTTAACGTTTCCATTGAAATCTGGAAGAAAGATTTACATTCCAGTTTATACACCACAATATCTACAGAATAATCAACTTCTTTGGTCCTGATAATATTAAAATAAGCATTTAATCTTTTATATCTTGTTTGACAGAGCTCTATTAGCTCTGTCAAACAAGATATAATAGAATAAATGCTCAGTGTTTCATTGGACTGAAGAAGATGACCAAATTATAGTTATCTGAATTTAATGTCAACCTTTTACCCAATGTAAGCAATATTAAAATTTGTTATTTTAATTACTTTTTCCAAAATTCTTCACCAAATTTCAATAACACCATATCATGTGATTTCTCAATGGGACAAGCTTGATGAGTTCATTCCAATGAGCTGTCACTTGATATGATTTTGTTGAAACTTTTGTTTAAATTGTTTTCACTACTGAATTTGTAATTAATCGGGCAGATGCAACCTGATTTGTTCGCTAAAGGGTTAATGAACATTTTCCATTAGCAACAGGGTTCCACAGTACATGCACCACATGTACTTACTGTATTGTAGATAACCCTGTCAGAACCCTGGAAACCAATCTAACCCTACCTGTGCTGTAGTGCAGAGTTACGATTTTGGGGAGGTGGCAGCTGCTCATCATTGCTCGGTGGTTCTCTCCGGCTCCTCCGGCTTCCTCCACCCATAAAACTGTCACTGACATGATATGACCTTGGCTGTTAAAGTGTTGTTAAACCTTAATAAATAAATAAATAAATAATGCATCTCTACATTAAGAAAGATGTATCTTTTGAGCTCCATTATGAGAAAATCTGTTAAATCTGGGGTCAAAAATATCCACTTTTCTTGACTTTAAAGGATGTAGAAGAGACAAGTTATTCCAGATAATTCCCAATAAAATTGACAGGATCAGAAAAGGAAAAAATAAGTCTCAGGAGACTGCATTTGAATGAGGGGATTATCAGGTTGTGGCACTGTGGTGTAAAAATCTCTCTCTCTCCTCACTCTATTTCTTTCAACTACTTCTGGAAGGGTGAAGAGACATGCTCCCTGTGCCCCCAGTACCCATTCCTAGGGCTGTAATATCTTGTGAGACAAGAGTTATTTGCTCTGCTAAGCAAGATATAGTGGAAATCTGTTTGTTATATAGCCATTTTACTAAAGAAAAATATTCAATTAACAGGAGTAATCAATGAACAAAAAATTGATCATTTCCATATAATCTATAGATAAATATAGTGTAACGGATTTGGTAACAGCAGTTGAAATATAATATACAATAAAAGTTCTAAATTACTCTGTTATAATTCATCTGCTCATAACAGAGGTTTAATTCTGTTTTTGTTGGCTTCTAGTCATTTCCATGTTTAAAATGAATCAATGTATCTTATTGGTTCACGCCGCTGTTGTTTCATTTGTCATGGTGAAAGCGAGGGATCAATCAGATTCCAGTATTCGAAATCATTCCCCGTGAAATTATCCTATATAAGAGTGGTCTCGCTCATAATTCGCCATCCACTTTGTGTTTGGCAATAAAGCTTTGAACTAGCTGGCCAAACTAAAACTTATACAATAGGTTAGTTATGGGGACACTTTATAACCTGTAAAAAGGTTAACCATAATGGGTGCCATAATTTTGGGACCCGTTCAACTTGGCCCTGTTGAGAATCATTTGTGACACTGATTTTCTCCAGGTCTGAGTTCTGAGTTACTGAACATATGTTGGGTGGAATTTAAACCTGTTTTGGGTGAAAGTTTAGTGGGCCCGTGGTTTTTGATCCATCATTCATATTCATGTCCATTTCATATCATACTATTTTTGGCTTCTTAATAAACCATGTATTAACTGTTTTCCTATTTTATTGAGTGTTCATCCAGACCACAACACAAAACTTAATGATTATTCTACCTCTAGAGTTGAGTTATGTATTATCGAGGGTTTGCTAGCTGACCCAGATCCTCACAAATCGGAAGACACACAGGGAGATTTCGACCAGGGTTCTAGCCCCTGGGCAGTTGTTCACCCCATACAATATAATATTCTTTTATATCTTGCTTGACAGAGCTAACTGAGCTCTGTCAAACAAGATATAAAAGATTAAATTATTTTCTATTTGATGTATTGAAGCCAAAAAGATCTAAAAACATAAGAAATTCAATCATGGTTACAGTAATTCTTCAATAGATCTTTTTATTTAATAGAAATCTACTCTACAACTTACATGCAATGAACAGATCAAATTTATACTGAGGGTATGGTGAATGGAATGGTGTTTGGAAGTTATGTGCAATTACTGGTAAGAGGATTATTTCATCAAGAAATATCTGATTAAATGGACTTCATTTTATAATGTCTTGAATTTCAGAGTTATCACAAAGTAGGTAACAAATGATTCTTGATAACAGAAATACCAGTTTTGCCTAAAAAAGTTAAAAATCTGTTTCTTATTAACCTACTCACAATTGTTTACTACAGGCTTGCACTACAGTGGAAGTCCCTAACTCGGATAAAATACTCTCTATTTTTGTCTTTCCCAAGCAAGTTGGGAAAGAAAAGTGGTGCAAAAGCACCAATAAAAATAAGCCAAAACTGGGTCGAGTGCAACCGGCGCAGATCCAGTACGGGACGCTCTCTCCCAAGTACAACTCCACGACTTCCGTTGCCAGTGCGCATATACCATCTCTAAAGACTCATTCTTTTTAAAATCCGCTTCGTGTCGAGATGTTTTTGCACACTTATCAGTGTTCCACCAGCTCGATGTTTGATGATTCCTGATTCATTATACCACAGTGTATCCTTTGTATTCTCAGGAACAGTGTTTTATATATTCTCTTTTCTATTATATGTCCATAATGTATATTTATTTGCTCTCTCTCGAGTCGCGCGCGTATTTCGCGTGCCACGCGGTTCGGACTTAGATTTTTTCACAATTATTGTTAATGCTTTTTTTGCAAAATTTTCTAATTGTGTTAGAGTTAGGTGTCAGCGGGGTACCACTCCTACAGTGTTTCTTCTTTCTTTTGAGAGTAGTCTTCCTGTTGGGTGGTTCCCGGTCGACCGTCTGGGGTCTTTGTTTCTGTCACCTTTCTCTCTTCTTTGGGGGTGTTCTGTTTTCTCATCTCACCTTCTCTGCTCCTCTCACCTCTATCATGCCCAGGACAATTCCTTGTGGGCATTGTCTGCTGCCAAAGCATGTGGACGATGTACATTCGTCTTGTTCCTCCTGTAATGGGTGTTCGGCCGAGCGGCCGTGTGGTGTCTGTGGAACATGGTCTTCCACCTTCTGGGCATCAGTAAACCGTGTCGTTCGTTCTCGTGGCCGTGCCTCCCGCTCCCGCGGGAAAGGAGAACGTGGTCGTTCGGGGCCTCCCGAGCCAACTTTGTCTGGTGAGAGTTATTCCTCCTCCGTGTGCAGTCTTTTCCTGTGGTGGATACTGCGGGAGCCGTTGAGTGTTCTGGTGTAGAGATGCCTGGTTCCAGGACTACGGTCCCCCTCCAGTCGACATCTGAGGCTGTCACTAGGGTTGTGACTCCTCCTTCGGAGCCAAGCCGATGTGCTCTCTCCACTTTTTCACCAGCCTCAACGACTCTCGACGTATCTACTACTGCTGCTGGCCCGTCTGCTTCGTTGTCTGTTTCAGCCGGCCTCGGCTTTTCGCTGCAGGGGACTGCAGGACTGTCCGATACTGTAGACGTGGGATATCGGCCTCAGCCTTCCCTGACTTCAACTCGGCGAAGTCGGAAGGGGCTGCCGGCCGAGCCCATCGCTGCGGTCTCTTCGCCGTCGAGCACCACAGTTGTGTCTTTGAATTCGGATGTTCGTAGTGGAAACACTATGAACTCTGTGGCATTTCCGTCTACTCACTCTGGTCACACGACCAGTTTTGGGGGACCAACGCCTTTTGTGCAGCCTGGACCTTCTGCCCCGCAGAGGTCCGCGGTGACTCTCATGAGTTCTCGCAATATTGATCCTTGGGGTGCTTCGTACCCCTATACACGTCTGTCTTCAGATGTTTCGGCTGCCGCCCGTCGTCCCACGTCGGGTGTTTTGGAGGATCGTGACCCTTCGCTGGTTAAGAGGGTCAGAGGTGAAGCCACTTTGCCGGTTCGCTCCCCTGTCGAACCAGTCGGTACAGGCAGTGAGCTTAGGGAGGCCCTCTCCTTACTCACTCAGGTTCTTTCTAAGAGCCTTCCTGTTGCTTCCAGCGAGGCTATGGGTGGTTTCCAGGCGCCTCCTGTGGCGCCGCCTCCCGGGATTGGAAACAGGCCGGTTTCCGATTCCTCTGGTGTCCCGACACCATGGGAGGCGTCGGCTGGTTTGCCCACGATGGGCTATGTGTCTTCCGACTCTGGGGAGGAGTCCGACATGCTTGAGGTCGAGGGCCAGCAGTCTTCGGACTTGGGGGCGGCTCTTGACTTTGTGTTTGGGTTTCTGCCTGAGCTCAAACCTGCTAACCAGCCGACAGTGTCAGCCTGGCCGCGATCATCGGTCGCGCGCCAACAGCCTATGGAGCAACCTGCTTCTGGGCACCTTCGACCGTGCCAGTCGGTACAGGTGGTTGAAGCTTTTTCAGCATTGGATGCCAAGCTGAATTCCAAGGCTTTGAAGACTTCGTTCTTCACCAGGGTTGACACCTTTTTGCCTCCTGTGCGTTATCGTTCCTACGATTCCGCCAATCCGTCAGTCTGCCAGGCTTTGACGGTTCTGGATCAGGACTCCACTTCCCTCGGGCTTTCCAAGCCCAAGTCTGCCGTCATTCCAATGACGACTCTGGAGTCCACGTTGGGCTTATCTTATCTAGAGAGATGCTTGGCATGCTTTCTCTCTCAGATCACGTCGTCTCAGCTTTGGCTGCTTATCTGCCTCCAGATAAGTTTGACGAGGTACAGGCTCCTTTGCGTGTGCTGTCCAAGGCGCTTATGCACCTTACTCACACGCATGCCTGGGACGCTGTGCTGGACACAGGACGATCCCTTCCCGAGGAGCAGCGTGCTACTCTTCGATCTGCTTCTTTGGCAGGTCCGCAACTTTTCCATGGTTCCGTGTCGACGGTCCGGGATGACGTCCTACGTCATTCCAAAGATTCCAAAGATCAGCTGCTGTTTCGTCAGCTTGATCAGCCTTCTCGGGGAGGCAAGGGCCGTTCCAAGCCTAACAAGTACCCTTCTGCTTCCTCTGTGAAGCAAAAGGCTGGTCCTTCTGCCGCCGCCTCTACTTCTTACTCACGGGGTAAAGGTAGGGGTCGGCAGAATCGAAGGAAGTCTCAGGATTCTTCATTTAGCAGAGGAGGTGGTTTCTCCTCTCGCGGGCCTCGTCGGGGCTCGAAATGAAGGTCCTCACCTCGACTCGTCCCAGGTTGGAGGAAGGATAGCAGAGTTCGCAGACCATTGGACCACCATCACATCCGATCCATGGGTGTTAGATGTTGTTCGGTCCGGGCTGCGCATATCCTTCCGATGGCACCCCACTCTGTCAAGGGTGCCTCTTCCAACCACAGTTCCTTCAGACGTTTTACGTCGGGAACTTTTGTCCACTGAGATAGACAGTGGGGCGAGTTTACCAGTTCAAGGCCATGCCTTTCGGCCTCAACCTGGCTCCTTGGGCGTTCACCAGACTGATGTCGCATGTGATAGCGTTCCATCGCACACAGTCCAGGGTGACTACTTCGGCATATCTGGACGATATCCTCCAGAGGCATTCCAATGCTGCCTTACTGGAATCGGATGTCGCCACTCTGTTGAGCTTGCTCACGTCGCTAGGATTCAGAGTCAACGAGGAGAAGTCGGACCTGGTCCCTTCTCAGTCGTTTTGTCATCTGGGGATGTCTTTCCAAACCAAATTCAATTTGGTGGCTGTTCCCCAGGCCAAGGCTGTGATTCTCTCAGCTTTTGCTCTGACTCTGTCCCAGTCCAGGTCCGCGACCGCTCGGAGTTTTCTCCGGCTGATCGGTCTCTGCGGTTCGGTGACGGATCTCATTCCTCTAGGTCGGCTGCGTGTCAGACCTCTCCAACACTTTCTGCTCAGTCGTTGGAGGCCGAATGTAGATTCTCTGGATCAGGTGCTTCCATTTCCGGACTCTCTGTATCCTCACCTTCTTCCCTGGGCAGATGTTCAGTGGATTACGCAGGGTGTTCTGCTGGACTTACCCACGTCCGATCGCGTTCTGACGGCAGATGCCAGCGATCTCGGATGGGGTGCGACGTTGGATCCTCTCGGTCTTTCCCTTCACGGGATGTGGGACCAGGATCAAGCAGCTCTACACATCAACCAGAAGGAGCTTCTTGCTCTTCTTCTGAGTTTCAGGCAGGGATCCCTCACCTGTCGAATCGCCAGGTCCTTCTACTATCCGACAATTCGACGGTGGTTGCTTACATTCGGAACCAGGGCGGCACGCACTCGCTTTCGATGTACGAGTTAGCTCGGGATCTTCTACTGCTCGCTCTGGATGTTCACGCCGGAGTGGTTGTTCGTCACATTCCCGGTCGTCTGAACGTCCTAGCCAACTCCCTGTCCTGACAGGGCAGGGTTATTTCCACCGAGTGGAGGCTTCACAGGGCAGTGTTCCAGTCGCTTTGCGATCTCTGGGGACGTCCCCACATTGACCTCTTTGTGACTCGTTGGAACCATCAGGTGGACACTTTCGAATGTCCTGTGTCCAGATCCTCTGGCTTTTGCCGTGGACGCTCTGTCACTCGATTGGAACGGTCTAGTCGGCTACGCCTTCCCGCCGGTTCCGATTCTTCCTCAGGTTCTCGCCAAAATTCGAGCCTGCAGTTGTCGAATCATTCTGATCGCTCCCCTGTCGCCTCAGCGGGTGTGGATCAATCAGCTCCACTCGCTGATGGCGGCGGTTCTGGCACGTCTCCCGCTACGTCGCGACCTTCTTTGTCAAGGTCGCCCGAGGAGGTTTCACGTCGACCCGACTTCATTGTGCCTTCACGCATATCTTTTGTCAGGTCCTGTCTCCTCCGTAGAGGTTTTTCGAGACGAGCAGTGGAGTGCATTTCTTCTTCAAGGAGGCACTCCACTGGTTTAGCTTATGCAGCTAAATGGAAGGTCTTCTGTCGTTGGTGTGCTGATCACTCTGTTGATTATGCCAATCCTTCGATTTCACAGATTGCGGAGTTTCTGGTATATCTGTTTGATTCTCGGGGTCTCCAGCCTGTTACCATCAAGGGTTACAGGTCTATGCTTTCAGAGACTTTTTCTTATGTGGGGAAGTGTCGTATCGGCACTAATCCTTACCTCTCCAAGCTTGTTCGGCACTTTTCTTTGAAAAGGCCTCGGACTTTGCAGCTTACTCCGCGATGGAATCTTTTGTGGGTGCTGCTTTGCTTGGGGGTGGGGTGGGGGGGGGGGGGGGGGGTGGGGGGGGTGGGGGGGGGGGGGGGCACCGTTCGAACCTTTATCCCAGGTGGATATGCATTTTCTCACATATAAGACGGCTTTTCTGATGGCATTTGCTTCGCCCAGACGGGTTAGTGAGCTTCACGCCCTCTCGGTTGACCCGGCCTTTTTTAGGAGCTCTCCCAACAGTGTTACTTTTACCACTGATTGCTCCTTTTTGGCTAAGAATCAGTTACCAGATACTACTCCTCCTCCTATCTGTATCAGGGCTCTTCCCTCTGTTGAGGGTACTCGCCCTTTGCTCTGTCCGGTCCGTGCTATTCGCATTTATCTTGATCGGACACGCTTCATACGGAAGGGCAGAAAACGTTTTTTTCTGTCTCTCATTCCAGGTCGACAGAAGATCTCTCCTCAATCCATTTCTCGATGGATTTGTCTTGCTATTCGTACGGCTTATAGTCGTTTAGCAGCTGGCGATTGTATTACCAATCGTATTTCTTCCCACGAGGTGCGGGCACTGTCTACCTCTTGGGCTTATTCTAACTCCGTCAAGTTGTCGGATGTTATGCAGGCAGCCTACTGGAGAAATGCTTCTACTTTCTCCACCTTTTATTTGCGCCAGTTGCAGGAGCAGTCGGAGGACCTTTTTGCCCTGGGTCCTCTTTCTTCTGTTCAGGCTGTTGTCTGCCATAGCCATTAGGCTTCTTGAGGGTCAGTTTCAGCCATGTGCTGTTACTGCCCTTTTTCTGTCTGTGTGTCACACAGGCTCATATGTCTCTTTTCATTGTCCTTTACCAATGATTGCGACATTATGGTTGATAAGCCTCGGGACCTCTTCCTTCTACTTCACGGTTCCAGTGCACTAGGGTTATGTGGGGGTTGGTTATGCGATTCCCTCCAGCCTTTTGTCTATTCAGCCTGTAGTAAACAATTGTGAGTAGGTTGATAAGAAATCTAAATTTTATAGTAAATTTCCTTTCTTATTATACCTACCACAATTGTTTACATGGAGGCCCTCCCGTCTTCTTTACGGGTAAAGAATCTTTCCTCCCCGCTGATCACATAACTCTAACGTTTACGGATTCAAAAAGAATGAGTCTTTAGAGACGGTATATGCGCACTGGCAACGGAAGTCGTGGAGTTGTACTTGGGAGAGAGCGTCCCGTACTGGGTCTGCGCCGGTTGCACTCGACCCAGTTTTGGCTTATTTTTATTGGTGCTTTTGCACCACTTTTCTTTCCCAACTTGCTTGGGAAAGACAAAAATAGAGAGTATTTTATCTGAGTTAGGGACTTCCACTGTAGTGCAAGCCTGTAGTAAACAATTGTGGTAGGTATAATAAGAAAGGAAATTTACTATAAAATTTAGATTTCTCAGGCCCTCCTGCATGGTCCTGTTGGCTGCTGCATGCTCTCTTTTTATAATCAATGCAAACTTGGAAAAAAATTAAATGCTTTATGACGGATATTTACACAAGTTAAAAAAATTGAGAAATTTTAGTCTTGAGTGCAACAAGGTTTTGCAATGCTTTAGCATTGCTCAGCCTTCTTGCACTCAAGGGACAAAATGCATCACCACCCATGCTATTTTGTAGATTATGAGTCCTAAAACATAAAACAAACCAAGAACCTGAACTCTTGATGGCAAAGAAATAATTACAAAAATAAAAAATTAAATTAAAAAATACCTGCCCACATGCAATTTTACAAAAAAAAACAGAAGATCTACTTTGTGGGGCCTCATCTAAAATTTTTCAATTGACAATTAAGCTATTTATTAAAAAGGATTCCCGGGTATAATCATTTATTATTAAAAAGGATTCCCCGGTATAATCATTATTTAAATAAATATTCGTCGGGGGCGCGGTGGCTCAGTTGGTAGAGGTGCGGGCTGCAAGCCGAGAGGTCCTCGGTTCGAATCCCACCTGCGGCAACCGCGTTGTGTCCTTGGGCAAGACACTTCACCCCGATTGCCTACATGGGGGCACGATGACGCTGTGTACTGAGGCGTACTGCACGTCGATGGTGCGCATGTCTTCAACCAATCTAACCCTGCCTGTGCTGCGGTGCAGAGTTCAGAGTTACGATGTTGGAGAACTGACAGCTGCTCGTCGTTGCTCGGTGGTTCTCTCCGGGTACTCCGGCTTCCTCCACCCGTAAAACTGTCACGGTCACGATTAGCCATTGTGCATAAGTATGTGACCTTAAACACCAATAAATAAATAAATAATAAATAAATATTCAGATGTAAAGGGCTGTCTTACCAGGATTGGCTTTCTTCCAAGCATTAGCCAATACCATTTCTATTTCTGTTTTGTTTTTATCAGGATCTGTAATGCCCATAAAAAATATCTCATGTTCTCTTAATGGCACACATCTACACTCTGTTATGCCCTTTTCACTCAGCCACTGTGAAAGAATCTCACTTGATGGTTCAGCAACATTCACATACTTTGAATCTACTTCTGCAACTTTTACCACATAATATATTCTTGTTACTGGTGTCATGCTGAAAATACATAAAATCACATGCCCTAAATTTCAGCCACATTAGTGTCTACAATTTCTTGAATGCAAAAAAAATCAATTCAGAAGTTAGCTTGAGACGAAATTTGTAAAACACTGGTGCCATGTCAAGGAAAATTAACCTGAGTGATGTGAATTGTTGTGGTTCAAATTTCTTATTCAGATCGTGATGCTCAATCTATAAAAATATGTGAATATAGATAAACTAACAAATAAGAATGAAGATGATAGTGCCAAAAACAATTTTCTGGAAATCACAGTCATTTTACTAAATTACCATATCCTTGTGACTTGCAACAGGTACACCAAGTGGGGCAGAGTCTTACACTGACTTATGATAATAACGCAGTGTGTAACGGTTTTGCATTAAAGTTAAAATACAACATAAGTTCAGCAACATTGTTATTTCACAGCTCAGTCAAAATGACAGCACATGAAATCAGATTTAACATTGTTCTGATGAAATTATAAAATATTTCTGAACTGAATGAAAAGTAAACAAATTCACAAGTTTTAATTCTGATGTAATGTCCAACAAGGTTCTGATATCAGCATGTTGTGTCCATGATAGATGGTTTAGATTTACCCTCACTTTGTCACAACCAAACCTCTGGATTCATGATTGACTGTGATAAAACCGTGAACTACAATTTTATACTTGCAATAATGCAAGATTTATTTTAGGTGGTACATACAGCCCAGCACTAATTCTTTATATCTTATTTTTTAGGGCTTTAAGGGCTCTGTGACACAGGATACATAAGTAGTTCCAAGTCTTTCGACCTAAAGGTTATGGCAACGTGAAATGTTTCAAAATCTGTCCACACCCTGTCCAGAAGGGAAAAGACCATCATGCAGTTTTTCATGTAAATTAAACTTGAAATATTTACTAAGCCTTGTTTTGTAAACTTTCTATCACAAGTCAACAACAACTAGATATTATCTTCTTCCATATTATACTTCCTCAAAATACTATAGTGGAACCCTGCTAATTGAATAGCCACTTTACCACTCAAAATTATTCAATTAATAGGAGTAGTCAATTAACAGGGACTTGGCCACTTTCCTGTATTCTAGAAATAAACTGACCATTTATTCTATTGTATCTTATTTGAAAGAGCACCTTGAGCTCTGTTAAACAAGATGTAATAGATTAAATGCTTGTATCAGATGCTCTGAGCAGTGTTGTCGGGAGCCAATTTAGCAAACTGCAAAAATTTGAAGATCATGATCAATGACAAAACAAAATAAAAAGGCCACCCTGCCACATGTCCCCCGAAAAAAGTGTGAAATTCTGGTTTTTGAAAAAAAATTGTATTTTTAGAAGTTGAAAAAGGGGCATAACTCTGGCCAAAAATGATGGACCAAACCCTGATTTGAACTTGATCTGTATTTTATGTTGATACACCTACATACCAAATTTTATTTGAATCGATCAACAACTAAAGTTATTGGGAAACCCCAAAAAATGAATTTTCAATGTTTAGAAAAGGGCATAACTATGGCAAAAATTGTCAGACCACACCCCGATTAGAACCTGGCCTGTATTTTATGTTCATACACCTACATACCAAATTTAATCTGATTAGGCCAACCGAAACTAAAGTTATCATCAGAAAACCAAAGTGGGACGGACGGACACCGGCTATTCTAATAGTACCCTGAAATTTTTTTTTTTTCGGGAAACAAAAATTATCACTCAAAGTACAATGAAGTTATCAGCTAGAAAGATTATATGATTTTCAAGAAAGAAACTCGAAGTGAATGTGTCACATAAAGTGTTTTAAACAGTATTTGGACACGCTTTAAATGGTTGCTACTTCATGAACGGTAATTGAAAGGGAGTGTTAATGAGGCCTTGTTTTTTCTTCACTAAAACATTATAGGTTATAAGCTTTATGAAAACCAACATTTAATTCGATAAAAACTCCATACTGCCAACCCACCAATCTTAGTGGATTTACAGTAATTAGTTAATTAATCTGTTATTATCTGCATGCAACAACAGATGTACCTACGTTCAGATTGATCATAAATTTGCGATGTAAATCATCACTGTATGCTAATAGTAAGGTCTTGCTTCACTATCAAAAAAAGCTATCACTAACACTGATTTGAGTTGTTACAAGTGGTTTTGTATTGACAAGTGGCAATCTTTTCTTTTTGCTTTAAAATCTATAACGTGAAAAAAACCCTCAGAATCACTGAAAGCACAGAAGGCTTAAATCTATAAAAAACCCATCTAAACCCTGAAGGAATCAGCCTTGGAAAGAATCGTAAACAAAAGCCAGATTTGGGAATGAGAGCTTTTTAAAAACCTAGACAATTTATCAATTTCTTCTGGTCAGGCAGCAAACTCCTACCCCGCCCCCCTCCCCCACT
Organism: Pictodentalium vernedei; assembly: GCA_031216915.1. NCBI lineage: Eukaryota > Metazoa > Mollusca > Scaphopoda > Dentaliida > Dentaliidae > Pictodentalium > Pictodentalium vernedei. The sequence continues at coordinate 275,946,929 of CM062291.1, forward strand.
CCCCATTTTGACACCAGAGCACTTTGTGTGGCACTAAAATTTCTCGGATGGCAAAGAATTTAGCACCAGACAGTTTTGGGCCAGTGTGAACACTGGTACTCAAGCCAAATAGATCTATGGACAAGGGGAATTTGTTGACTGCCAGGGTAATTACTCAGCATATTACAAACTTTTTTATTCAATTAACATGAGTTGACTCTATAAACTATAATATGCAATTAACATTTCAAATTTGTACTGAAAGTATGGTAAATGGTTTTGTGTTTAGAAGTTATATTCAATTAACAATGTTATTCAATTAAAGAATCTCTATTTAAGTGTGCTACACCGTAGATTTTTCTTTAAATGTATTTAAAAGAAGGTACCTTTCTTTTGCAATGTATCCTGAAACCATACTCAATTCTTTTATTCTAAATTTTGATTTTGGAACATCTGGAATAGAATAGAAAATATGAAACATGTTTGTGACCAAAATGCAAACAAAAAAGAAAAAAAAGGCTTTTTAGGATTTACAAACGAACATGTTCAAACCTGCTGTAAATATCACCTACTGTCCAATTCTAAAATGTTAAATTCAATGAATAAATGCTGGCAGATGTCTAAATCTCTGCAAGGCAGGAAGCTTCAAATAAAAATCATACATAAGGCAATGGGGATCTAATGAATTACTGGTTGTAAAACTAAATTCTCCGTTTATTTTCATTGTTCTTTTTCTGAATGTATCATAATTTTTGTCACTGTCCTACAGCTGGGTGTATGAGCTGGCCACTGTCATTTATCATCTCTGCTTTTTCTGGTTCTTTCACTCTACTTGGTAAATTCAGGTGTTTGGCATATATTTTCCAGTTTGTATGGACATTTTTCAAAGTGAGATGAGTATATGTGGGTGAAACCTGCAATATGTTAATATTCTTTCCCCTAATGGTCTCTCACCATATCAAAAGACATTGAAATGGGACAGCTGATGCTAAGTTATTATGCAAAACGTTCATACAGACAGTTTTCTATTAGAAAACAAGGGCCAAATCTCTGGTAAGAATGCGTAGACAAACCAGCAATATTTGGGAATCTTTTTATGTTTGTATGGACAGTTTTTTAAGTCTAACAAGTCATAACTCTGGTAAGGATGTGTGGACAAAACCCACTATGTGTGGATTTCCTTTCGCCCATGCTGGATATCAGAGGATATCAAAATCCGACAACCTCTACTTATAATGCAATATTTTGGTATAGAATATGCCCTCTGAAACCTCCAACACCCACCATTTAGGTTGCTATGTCAAGGTGGAAGGTATATACATGTATCATGCAGATGCATGGGGAAGATGAATGAAAGTGTGAATGTGGCGAGGGGAGGGGGCACAAATGTTGGAGAAGATGACCAGAAGATGAACCAGACCTACCATAATATAATACTTGTGTATCAGCAAATGTACTAGAACCCACTAATATTCACCCAAGTCTGAATATTGTTTGGTCTGTTTCTACTTCCATCATCTTCTAAAGGCAAATCTTCACTTTTGGAAGATGGTTGAAATAGAAGAAATATAACTAAATCTGTTAATATTTGCAGATGCTATCATCCTTTGAGTGCAACAAGAAACCATCTTCAAGCTCTAGGATTGTTGATGACACTCTATTGCTCTCAAGAGATGATATATAACAGAAATGCCTGTATATTGACACATTTCCATATTTCCAATTGTTATACTCATTGTGTAGTTATGTAGTATGTCAGTGGAAAAAGGGAGAGGGACACATGCCCCCAGTGTTCCATCCTTCTGTCACCTCTTATCGTCAATCCTATTCAAAATGTATCAGATGCTGTTTAAATTTTTTTTGAAGAATGGTTCAGTGCTTAGGCTCACTTAAAACATGTGTAATGTTGCAAGTAAGCATAGATGAGGTTCATGTCCAGGTTATGGTGATCAAGTGGGATGAAAAATGAGTGTGGGGTAGGAGGAGATGGTGGCAAGGGCAGAGGACGCAGTCTGGACAGGAGAGGAAAGTATGCGAGAAGTGGACTGTTAAGTGAGTAAGTAATAGAAAGTAACATTATGATAAGGGAAGGGCTACACATGTTTACATTTAATCTATTACATCTTCAATTGGGCAGTTTCCAATAAATTTTAACATAATAATCATTAAACAACAAATTCTGACTATCCAAAGAGGTGCATAGTGAGTATCTATATTAGGGGGTGGGGTTGGCAGTTATGCCACAGGAATATCCTGGCGATGAAAATCTAGTGCTGAGATAATGTATGCAGGTGGTGTCCTTCTTGTGTTAGTGTGATCAGATGGGGGGGGGGGGGGGGGTATTTTTCAAAATATTTCTTGGGGAGAAGCCCATGCCTGGACCTCCCCAAGAGATATTTTTGAAAAATAAGCCCCATATGGCACAATTAGGAGATATGTTGCGGCCAGAAAGGCCCCCATCCCCCTTCTCACCACCATGGCTGTGCCACAAAATCAAAATCAATCAACAGAGTATACATGTACCTCAAAAATTGGAGTTGGTATTAGAGTTATCTCATGAGTTATTGTGTTTTCACGAGTGACTGAAAGCCACAAGTGAAAACTTAGATTTCCTTGAAGTCACACAGGAGATAATTATGGTATCCACTCAAAAACAATAGATATTCTTTTTATTATATGTGTTGTGATGTTTTAATTTCAATTAAAACACCCAAATGTTGGAAATTTACTCTAATATCAATCAAAACTGATTGCACATCTCACTCCAGAGAGACATTCCCTTTATATATCATGACAATAGATATCAAAACATATTTGTTAGACATTTCCCACTATTGTTTAAGGTATCATATAATAAAACAACCTACAAGTTAATAAAGAGAGTTTATGTTTTTCTGTTTTATTTGTGTATTACCAAAATTGGCCAATTTAATCCATTCCTAAAAAAAGCAAAATACTGCTGTTCCCTTAATCATACTCACGGTCATTGAACCTTTGCCAAGCATCTGAGAGGCCATCAGATAAACTGTCAAGGACGATATCCTCTTCCTTATCTGTTACATAAACAGAATATACAGATGAATAACTTATATTAGGCATTTGCCACGAGGCACGAATTAGCTTCAGGTTAAGATTTCTTTGGAATGCTTCCATATTCTGTTTAGGTTCGATGTCTGTCCACAGTTGTGTAATGTTCTGCCTGAAAGTATCAGTACTGATAAATGTCAGTATCTAATTCTCTACCTTACCAGGCGGCCATGTCTACCCAATAACAAACATTAAAAAATTGCTTTTATTACACACCTTTTACTTTTCCTCCAGTTCCATATTTACAAATCCATACGAAACACATGTTCCATACAGATTTCTATTGACACCTTATTTTTCTACCTGGCATTATTGATCCATCAAAAAGAACTAAACTCCACCCATTTTCGTAATCAGTCAATTGCCTTAAGAGCCTTGTCCAAGGACACAGTTACCACTGGTCAGGATTGAACTATATTACCTTTTGGTTTGAAGGCCAGTGCCCTAACCACTGAGCCACCATGCTCCCATTAAATACATGAATTTGTTCATATCCTCTACAAATCCTTAATATATTAAGTTCAAGAGCAGAGAATATTCAGTGAAAAAACAAATATTGAAACTGGGAAGTGTATCTATTTGCAAGTGATTATGTAAGAGACATTTCATCAAAATCGGTTCATAAAACACACAAGAATTTCATATAGTAGTCAATAAAAAATGAAGTTCAAGGGGAGATAATGCAGTTAAAAATTGTTGCAACTTACAAAATATAGTAACATGCACATCTGATAGTGATCATGTTTCAGAAGTTTTATCCAAATCAGTTCCTCATCACAAGGGCTAGGTTGATTCACTCACAGCACTGCAACAGATAGTACAAACCGCACACTTTTGAGCTGTGCAGTAAAATAATGGCACAGTTCCGTCGCAATTACTAAGTTCATAGACAAACCACCCAAAGTAAATATGCTTTCTGGATCAAAACAAATGGGCTATTCCTCATATGAGCACTGCTGTGCAGTTAGCAGACTTAAAAAATGCCCTCCAAGTGACAGTGTTTCGGAACACGAAACAGCTTGTTCTAAAAGATACAACATGATTTACTTTGAATGTCAAAAATGAAAATAGTGCAGGCGTTCCATTTTGTGGTTATCCCTGATTTTCTGAAAAATTTTAATTTTCTTTGGGTAAAGGGATTCTTTTTAATCATTATTCTAATTTTGTAATATCCTTTGAAGAATCCCCATAGATAATTTTTAGGCAGCCTCTCAAACATTAAGCTCAAACTTAACATTTGCTCCATAAATGTTGAATGAAAACAACTCAAGAGTTGTTTATATTTTTGTTTTTCACTGTGCTGCTAACTGATTTTGGAGTTTTGTTGGATAAAAGGACTGTTTTAATCATTAATTATAGTTCCTAACACTTTTTAAAGAATGTACATGGATATGTTTTAATAATTCAGATATGGTAAGCTCAAACTTAACATTTGCTCTATATATTATTGTTTTTAATCTGTAATTTGGCTGCAGCAGCAATGTTGAAATGATGTCTCTGTGCTGTTCATATCACCTCAGCGAAATTCACAGATTTCACAGTGCCGTCACAGTGCCAGCACATGTTCTGTCCTGGTTGACTGGGAACGGAGGGATAAATGGACATTTAGGTACTTCCCATATAGATCCCACCCACTTTTGAAACAAAAGCACCACTGGGCGGTGGCATCACTATTGTAAATTCTGTCATTTTGCATTGCAATATATACCTCATACATTTCAAATGCTTCATAATGTACTACAAGAACTAGAAAAATGAGATGCATTTGACACTTGTTTTTTTTAGAGTTATTGTTTGGACATGACAGCCATGTTGGATTTACTAGAATGCTGGTTATTGAAAGAGCCCTACCTCCAGTTACTAGTAATGACATCAGAAAAAATTGGGATCCATTGGTCATTATTTTTTTTTATGTTTTTGCGCAGACAAGCAAAAATCGCAAAAAATCCAATATGACTACCATGGTGGCCATATTCGCTATGGCAGAAAACTGATTACCGAAAGGAACCTTCCTCTAGTCACCACTAATCTAACAATAAAAAATAGGACCCATGGTGAATTTCATTTTCAAGTTACTGAGTGGACAAGCAAGAATTACTCAAAATCCAAGTTGACTGCCATTGCAGCCATATCGGATACAGAAGAAAATGATTATGAAAAGAAACCATTCTCTAGTCACTACTAACTCACCACAAAAAAATAGTATCCATGGTGCATTTAATTTTTAAGTTATTGTGCAAACAAACAAAAAGTTTAAAAAATCCAAGATGGTGGCCATATTGGATTTGGCATGAAACTGATTATCGAAAGGAACCTTCCTTTAGTCATCGCTAATCCACCACAAAAAATAGAGCCTATGATGCTTTTTATTTTCAAGTTATTAGGCAGACAAACAAAAATTACAAAATATCCAAGATGGCCATATTGGATATGGCAGAAAACTGATTATTGAAAAGAACCTTCCTCTAGTCACCACTCTAATCCATGACAAAAAATAGGATCTATTGTGCATTTCATCGTAAAAATGACACAAAATCCAAGATGGCTGCATGGCAGCCATATTGGATTTGGCAGAAAACTGATTATCAAAAAAAACCTTCCTCTAGTCACCACTAACCCACCACAAAAAATTGGATTCATGGTGCATTTCATTTTCAAGTCATTGCGCAGATAAGCAAAAGTTAATGGACAGACAGATGCATGGATGGATGGATGGACGGATGGATGGATGGATGGACGGACGGACGGACGGACGGACGGACGGACGGACGGACGGACGGATGGACGGATGGACGGACAGACAGACACAGACAGACAGACAGACAGACAGACCATAATAAGGCCTACTCTAAAGCGCGGCCATTTTAAAAGCAGGGGTATACAAAATGATCTAACATTCTTCTAACATTCTTTTTTTATACCTGATTTTAGCATCACTATAGAATTGATAAAAAAAATTCAATCAAAAATCATTTTTTCAACATATCAGCTTGTGCCAATAAATGGTGATTACAGAAAAGCATTTGTTCTTTTCAGAAAAAAGGCTGTTCCATGCTTGTGATAAAATAAACACCCTTTTTTCAAATTTTTTAAGCATCGTTGTATGTTCCAGAATTGTCTCCATTGCAATTCTTTTAATCGATACAGTTTAACCTCTCTAGACCTCTTATCTCTCAGGGACTATATCATATGTTTTGAAAGAAGAACGAAAATGTTCCAGTCATTTATGAAATTTATGGATGGTTATTTGGTCAGTGCATCTTTATCAACCCATGTAGTAGGGCTCAGCGGTTCATTGGTATTTCAGTTTGGTTTGGTATTTTTTTCAAAACTGAAATCGAACCGCTTCCTTAACAAAAAAACGAGACTTTCGGTTTCAACAAATTTTCCAGAATTGGAAAGTTTATGCCCTCTCATTTACATACATTCTGCATGCCAAAGGCTAAAATGTCGGGCAAAGGTAAATGCTGTGCCATTTATGCTTACTTCGAGAAGACTGACAACAAATACCCCCAAAATTGTGGTAGCACATTTCTTATATCTTAAACAATATCTACAGAACCACCACCAGAAGGAATATGAAAAATTAAAAAGTCTTACGTAAGAATCCACACATGCGATTCAAGAATCGTTAAATAAATTTAATGAACCGGGCACGGCCTCAGGCTCGCTCATATTTGACCAAATAGGTATTGAAAGTTACCTGACAATGTTGTAGAAGTAATATAAATTATCTTTGACCCAAAATCATCTGCGCACAGCACATAGTAAATTAGATTGGAGGTAAACATAAAATTTATTGAGTTTTGAAACCTCAAAGTTCACATGGGAAAAATGACTGGTAAATTATGTTAATTAGCCGACTTCTGGAATGTTCTCTGAAAGTGTCACATGCTCAGAGATAATGCTGTGCATTGGCAGTTCTGTTTTTTTTTTCAACAATAAAATGGTTAAATTAAAATAGAACATATCCTGTAAAATGGATGGCAGGTTACTATTGAAAGTTTTTTAAACTTATCGCGACCTGTTTATATACTATTTGAACTTACTTTAAGAAATCGCATAGTACTGCAGGTGTGTCAAGTTAATGCTGCATTCCCAATACGCAGTTGTTATAATCAACACATGTTTTCCCCTTGTGTATTTTGTGTACAAAACAAATCCCAAGATGCAATATTGCAAACATTCAAATCCCATTATGCAGCCGTCTCCCTATAAAAACATCAATCGCCTGTCTTGACTGAGATGAAATCAACGCAGGGATCAGCCAAGAGGATGAGGTGAAATTGTCAATATCTTTGCCTTGGCACTGCTCACTTTGAGTAATTTCTATGTTTGGGCGAAATCAAAGCCAAAAATTACCCTCTACAGTCGAAATTAGAGATATTGTGAAAACATTCGAGTGAGTGAGTTACCAATAGAAGTGATTTGTATATCATGACTTACTTCAACAATAGTTATCAAAATCACAAAAAATGTGATTTGTGTTCCTTTTATTCCACTGTCATTTGAAGCAGGAACCCAGGGTAGTCTATTTTAAAGTTATGTGATAATTACCAAAATAAGCACAACAATTGCATATTATCCACCAAAACCAGGGTGAGAGCTTAGCGACTCCTTAAAAAATAAAGAAATGTTGATTTTTGCTAAAATGTAGCTTTTCTTGTAAGTTTTTGCATCTTGACAAGGCCCCAAATCTCAGCATGGCAGATCCCACCAGTGGTGGAGACATGGTTTGAAATCTTATGGACCATGCTGGTGAAAAGTTTGGTGGTGGGAAATCTCAGGACTGAGGGTACTGTACTTGTACTGAGGGCAGGAAATCAAAAAGAATCTTTTCAAATTTGGGGATGGGAGGAGCAAGTGGGATTATGGGGGGTGGGGGGAGTGCTCCCTAGATGTGCCATGGCCCCACCACTGCAGCCCACTATTGTAGCCCACTGTAATATGTCCATTAGCTGAGAAGGGTGGTGAGCACTGAGTAACCCGGGTGACTCAACACCCTGTAGGAGCCTCATGCTCATGACTTGAATGACAAATACAGACACATTTTATGTGTACATTTCCCTCTAAAATGTGGATTTCTAAAATATATTTTGAAAAACCGAACCAAAAACCCGAGTTTTTGTACAAAACTGAAACCGAACCGAAATGCAAATTTCCAAACCGCCCAGCCCTACCATTTAGTTGCACTTTTTGTATTTTATTGTTCATAGGCTTTCTGCACAACTATATGTACATGTTTTCTTGCTGACTCCAAATGACTGAAAATACCTAATCAATCTTCTGTGGTGTACTCCATCAAACATTTTCACTACCGTATTAAAAACACTAAAAACAACAGATGAAAAATTTCATATTCCATTTTTATCCTTATCATAGCTCATGCTACTTGGAGTAAAATAAGAATACAGAATATTTTGTCTATATACATACCCATATATTGTTGAGAAATGTTCTTTTGATTGCACTGCAACAGGAACACCTAGATGTAAAAAAAAATAGTTTTTAAAAGCTTCTCTTCCCTACTTTCTCATGGAATTGATACTCATGAAACTGTTGATTTAATATTTGTGCAGAAATACAGATGAAAGTAAATACACTACTAGCCTATGCACTATTGAACAAACATATTTCTATCTTGGACAGAGTGGGTTATAATAAACCACTATAAGCCTTGGGAAAGCCTTGAGGACAGGTCTCTCAAAATTTTGGTAGCCCTCAACCCCATCCCCAATCCCACAATCTGTTTCAAGTCACATCTAATGTAATTACTGATAAAATACTGTATTTAGTGTGATTTTATCAAGCTTCAAAGGGTCCCCAGATGACTAGTGCTATTTGGGGTATATTTAAAAAAATAAATCTTTGGGTAAGCTCCCTAGGACTCTTAACAATAGGATAAAAATCAGCCCATACCCATACCCTCCCCACTTAGGCCTTTAGCATCCCATAGGCATTTCTTTCTCAACAAAAGATTTCCTGGCATCACACCTGTTCTGAACAGTCTGAGTGCATGCTGAGCCTTCAAAATAAAATTGCTATTCATTTAGCTGATGGTCAATGCCCTTATTACTCAATCAATGCCTTTTACCAAGATTGCTCACATATATTGAAAGAAATGATTTGAAAATAAAATTTCAACTTAGAATGACAAATTTCTAGCTTTCTTTTCATTATAGTCCTGCAGTCACATTGTAAATGGAATTTAACAAACCTCTAGCTTGTGTAAGGATGAACTGTAAAGATAAATCATCTTCCAGTTTGGTCTTTCCTACAACACTGAGGAAGTATTCAGGATACGCTGAGCATTCACACACTGGTATATTATGACTTTTGAGTGCATTTGGTGTTGGTCCTCTTATATATTTAGCATCCAGAGGCTGGTCAGCTCCAAATACACTGTATGAAACTCTAGATATTTCTTTTCTGAAAGTTAAACACATAAAAAATAGAGCATGAGAAAAAAAATGTAGTAAACTTATCAGTAATTAAATCAATACAATAAGTCTTAAGTTGGAAGATTAACTCTTAACTCTCTGAGTATTTTCAAAATATTTTTCATCTAATCTAGTCATGGCTGCTGTGAAGCAGCCATGACTAGATTTGATGAAAAATTTGTCTCAATATATCTAAAGACATCATTGGTTAAAAAATCCATTCAGTTTACAAGAAAGAAATTTGGTTAAATGTGTCCAAATTATACTTATTTCTGTGGCAAGAGATTTTGTGTCCTTGGCAATAATATCCACCAGGAGCATGCAGGAAGTTAATAAGTTTAAAAAGCGATTTTTCAAAGTGTAGATATAAAGGCCATTTACCAGCCTGGGTGGTCCAGATCTCTTAGTCTTGTGGTAAACTACCTACTGTGGGTGACTGAAAGAGGCATTCAAATTTTGTAAGTAAAAAAAATCCAACATGATCACCAGTCGGCCATCTTGAATCCGATCGGAAAAGAAAAAAATCATGTCACGCACTGCTCCTCATCATGTCGATCATTTATATTGAGTTTCATGACAATGCAGCAAAAACTCAAGAAGTAGTTTGCTCCACAAGTACTTTGCAAAATCCAATATGGCCACCAGTTGGCCAACTTCAATCCGATCAGGAAAAAAAAGTATGTCATGTACTGCTCCTCATCATGTCGATCATTTATATTGAGTTTCATGACAATGCAGCAAAAACTGTAGAAGTAGTTCACTCCACAAGTATTTTGCAAAATCCAATATGGTTGCCAGTTGGCCATCTTGAATCCGATCAGGGAAAAAATTATGTCACGCACTTCCCCTCATCATGTTGATCATATTTGTGAAGTTTCATGAAAATATGGGTAAAACTGTGGAAGTAGTTCGCTCCACAACTTTACATGTGTAATTGACCGACGATGACAACGACGGACAAGTTGACTCCTATATACCCCCCTAAACTTCATTTTGTGGGCTTATAATTAGTCACTATTGGAACTGAGGGTTGTATGTTTTGAGCCTCGCTTCTGTATTTCTCTCTCAATCTGGTACATTGATTCCATGACCAGCCCTCAGTGGTTGGTGACAATGCAGATATTGTTTCAGCCACTCTGAGGAGGAACTTAGGGGTGCAATTCACAGGTGGTGAATCACAACAAGAAAAATGTTACTAAGGTAAGACATGCCCCCCCACCCCCACCCCCCCACCCCCTTGTAACCTTCACCTTGCAGATGTGGCGGAAACTATTACACCCTTCTGACTGTCCTTAACATTTGTAAAAAGTTTAACAATTGTACTATGATTTGTTTCTGAGTTATGGCTGAGACACGAATATTGATGATTTTCAGTGTGACCTTGAAATGTGACCTTGACCTTACGGACCTGGCTGTGGTGTGTGACACATCCACCCATTGTCCTTCATAATTGAGTGAAGTTAGATGATTGTAGCCCTAATAGTTTTGGAGTTATGCTTGAGACAAGATTTGTGACCCTGAATATATGAAGGTCAATTGTTACCTTCACCTTGCAGATGCGGCAAAAACTATTATATGCAACACACCTTCTGACTGTCCTTAACACTTGTAAAAAGTTTAACAATTGTACTATGATTCGTTTCTTAGTTATGGCTGAGACACGAATATTGACCGATTTTTAGTGTGACCTTGAAAATGTGACCTTGACCTTGAAGGTACGAACCCGGCTATGGTGTGTGACTCATCCTCCCATGGTCCTTTATAATTGTGTGAAGTTTGATGACTGTGGCCCTAACCATTTTCGAGTTATTGGCTCGGACACACACACAGACACACGCACACTTCAATCACTATATGCCACCCGACTTAAGTCAGGGGGCATAAAAAGAATTGGTGAGTAGTGTAGTAGTAGAGGTATAAAGACCATTTACCAACCAGCCTAGTTAGTCTGGATCTCTTAGTATTGAGGTAAATTGATTGGTTTCTGTGCTAGGAGTCGTACGTTTGAGTCACGGCTCCTACACTTCTCTCTCAAATTGTTAGAGTAAAAAAATGCAAATTATTACAAGAACATCCTCATCATGAAATTAAACCTGGTAAAAAGTTGAGGGAAAATAATCACAATGTGATGAAACTTGAACTGTGTAAAGGTGTTAACACTTAAAGGCCTGAGATTTTTTTTACATTTTTGCTTTTCTTTAACAGTTTACTGTGAAGCAGCCATGACTAGATTTAGATTTGTTGAAAAATTCATCTAAATATGACTAAAGAAATCACTGGTCAAAAGGTCCATTCTATTTACAAGGAGGAACATTGGTTAAATGTGTCCAAATTATACATATTTCCATGACAAGAAATTTCATGTTCTATGCAGGAATATCTGCCAGCAGCATGCAAGGAGTTAACTGGCAAAGTGCTAAATTATTTTCAGTCATCAAAATTTGTTCATATATCTTTTATTTAACAACTTATGGGAGTGTGCCTATAGGCACTCTCCCATAAATTGTAATAAGGCAAATTCATGCAGACAAAATGATTTCACTTCAACAAAAATATGATGAACCTCAATAGAATGTGGAGACTTTATGCTGTGGTACAGGCACTTCAGAATAAAGCCCAAATAATAAATAATTATGGGCTTCCAACACTCTACCAGTTAACAAAACTGCCACTCAAATTTCATTATGTTTTTCAATTTCTGTCTCCAAAACATAGCTGATGACCACTTATTGGAATGAGCTCATCAAGCTTCTTCTTATGATGGACCAAGAGCTATGTTTTGGAGACAAATACACCAGTTGACCACTTACTGGAATGACTCATCAAGTTCGCTTCAATGATGGAGCTATCATTTGGTGACAAAAAATTATAATTTTCAGTTATTCCAAAAACCTTTTAGAAGCTGCTGACTGTGTTTGTATGCCAAATCAAAATCAGCCTAGACACTAAAACTATTGAAGATCTCTTGAAATGTCATGATAGAACTACACTGCTGTAAGTTCATTTCATAATTAGACAAGAGTATGAAATGAATGTTTTGTCAGCATTTGGGCTTTAACAGTTTCCAGAAACCTCAAAAGGCATAAAAATAACTTACCTGTGAACATCATCAAAATATTTTTCAACTTTTGCAAAATCAATTTTCATTTCACATGATGCTGCAGAAACACAAAGTCGAAGGTTTTCTGCAAAAGAGGAAAAGGTTATTATGTTGCTATTTTAATAACAAACTGATTACATGGCAATGTCTCTGGCTTCACTGCATACAGCTCAGTTGGATAACTCTATTCAATTGTAAAGTAAATGTCAGACACCAAATCATTCACCATACTTATGGAACAGTTTGACCTGTTAATGACATATGGTAAGAAAATACTCTAATCTATTAGAAAACCAATACCTTACACGGTATTTTCAAAAATTAAATTTCACATTTTTAAAAAAAATAAAATTTCACAATTTTTCAATAAAACCATACAAATATGGATATCATTAGAACCAGCTTGATGTACTGGTTCTAATGATATTCATATTTGAACGGTTTTCCTGAGAAAATTCCGAGATATTTTAGGCTGTGGTAGGCTTATTCTGGTTAATTTCTGGCCATTTTTGGCTGCTATATTAAAGGGGTAACTCTTAACCTACTGAGTATTTTCAAGATATTTTTCATCAAATCTAGTCATGGCTGCTTCCCAGCAGCCACGACTAGATTTGATGAAAATTCATCAAAATTTAACTCAAGAAGACATCATTGGTGATAAAATCCATGCAGTTTACAGAAGTAAAATTTGATTAACTGTGCCAAAATTATACTTATTCCAGTGGCAAGAAAAATTCTCTCCTGGGCAGGAATATCCACCAACAGCATGCAAGGAGTTCATCATGAATATTAAGATATCTTTTAAGTCCTTTCCAAACATGACCAGATGACAATATTTTCTGGAATAACTAGAAATTTTTTCATTTTTTTGTCTGAAAAAAAACAAAGCCTATAAACCTCTCATTGGAATGAGCTTGATGAGCTCATTCTACTGATGGGTAATAAGCTATGTTTCTGCAGCAAAAATTGAAAAAATAATGAAATTTGAATGGTGATTTTTGTGAAGAGCACTGTTGAATATTACCATTATATTAGGTAAAGAGTTGAAATTTATTTACTTTGTTTAATTCTGCAAAAACAATTATAATCTTGCTATAGTAACTGGCATAGTTGTGGTTTGAACCCATGCCAAGTTTCTTTCAGTACCAACCGCCTAGCAAAACTATACTAACAACACACACTACCTGGCCACCGACAGACCCTAAAGGGGAATGTTAGTTAACCATGGATATACAGGGTTAGTACAGAACACATGGAATACCCAATTCATTGAGTATTTCATATGTTCTGTACTAGTCACATATATCCTTGTTAGCTAGCAGTTACTATAAAAATCAACATCCTTTCTTGATTGTATGGCATGCATGAAATTTGAAAAAGAGATGTTCTTGCTGATTTCCAGTGAAATGTAATATGAGAAAATAATTGATGCAATATTCTAATATTAATCTTGCTATAGTTTTTGATAATGTAAACAAAATACCAAAAATTATTATTGAATTAAAACCAAGATTCTTGCTAGGGTATGAACTTCACATTAATTTTGTATATTTTTGGATGAGTGAATCGTTGTGTAGGTTGAGTAAGATTTTAAAGTCACTTGACCCACAGGGAAAATAGATTTTGACTAAAAATTTCCAGACCAGCAGAGTTGGGCCCTGCAAAGCTTCGAAGATTTGATTAACTGTCAACATTGATGGTCTGATTTGGGATTCGATTTAGGCGATAACTCGATATTTAATCAAATTGCTATAATTAAAAATTATCATTTTTTTGATACTGAGAAAAAAGCTTAATCAATATACCACCTTCAATGATAAATACAGATTACTTCGACAGTCAATTTATCTGTGTTGTTGTATTCCATCAAGTTAACGAGATGAGATCAGCCAGATCAAACGAGATGCCTCAGGCATCAAGTTTGATCTGGTCAACGAGATGGAATACAACAACACAGATCAATTGACTGATGTAGTAAATTGTTTATTACAAGACAATTAGTATTTTAAACTGATCACAACACCTGAAAAATCAAATACAACAAGAATTATATCAGCCAATTAACCATTAACAATTTATGGAATTGGGGAATCCCAAATGCATAGTAATATCGAATGTTCGTGTTGAACATGAAACTTCAAAATCAAAACAATGGAGGCAAGATATGAATTTCAATCGGAATCGCTTTCGATAACACAGATTCTCCTACGTTTTGTTGGATTCACATCTTGATAATAGTTATTAATTGTTATTTTGCAATTGCTTAGTCTGGCATTTTCAAATAGACGTCGACTGGAATATCTGTCAACAAAGTTTATTGAGGAGACACTCGTGTTTATGTTCTGTGCTTATGTTCTATATTTATTTATAGGTCACTTGTAGAAATAGTCTGTTCACATGTGCTTTGTTTGAGACAGGCATGATAACGATCTGGAAAATTTGACACTCTTGTTTTCCAGAGAGCTGGATTTGATGGGCAAACTGCAGTGGTATTGAGGGGCTATTTGTGGTAGTCATATAATAAGTAGTTATTATCAGCAATAATTTTACAAATTTATTAATTAAAGTATCTCAAATAAGACTTATAATTTATTTTGGCCATTGACCGCTATTAATCGGCTTAGTTTATATAAGCCATTGATCTAACTGTCTATGTTTTTAGTGTCAATTCCTCCCATATAAATTATAAATTTAATCCCCAATAAAACCAGCCAGGGTACTAAACGTAGAAAACTGCTGGAGGAACATGGATATGGTGAGACAAATCTCAAAATTTGTCGGCAAACATCAGATATCTGGCTGGTACAATAATTTTGTGATAAAATCATGTTCAGACTGCTCTTCCTGTGCAGTTTCCGATTTGATTTGTATTCAATGTCAATGTCAACATTCAATTTAGGCATAGAAATTCAGATTTTCTGGGCCCCGGTGCAGTGATGATAGTTATTATATTCTGTCCATAAAAATTCTAAATTTGAATGAATATCATTGAAAATGTGTTTTTGATGCTTATCCAAACCAATCAGCCAATCAGCCAAAAGCACCAAGTATTATCCAAACTTATGTTAAATGTTTGCTATTGACACATGACCTTGAACAGCGGAAGCTTTTAGATTTTCAATTCGATACTGTCAAGGGGATTTAAATTGATTAGACAACAGGTCTGCTGGAACGTTCAGAGGTCACCTGCTGTCATCTGGAGGGTGGGGGCAAATTGTAGCTATAAATAGGCAATGGTTCACAACAAATTTTTTCTTTATAAAGTTTTCAATTTTCCAATACCGTGCAACCATCGATTGTGTTTTAAAGACTATACTTTGATGTTTGAAAAGAATTAATATGTAGATAATGTGTTCATTTTTTGCGGCAGTGCAAATTGAACATCTACAAGATATTTTAGTCATTATTGACAAAAACAAGTAGAGTGGAACCCTGTTAATTGAATAGCCACTTTGCCAATGAAAATTATTCAATTAACAGGAGTATTCAATTAACAGGGATTGTATCACTTTCCTGTATTGTAGAGATAAACTTAGCATTTATTCTATTATATCTTGTTTGTCAAACAAGATATAATAGACTGAATGCCTGTATTGGATGCACTGAGGCCGAATAGGTCTATAAACAAAGGCAAACTGGGGAGAGTCAGGGTAATTTCTTGACAGGTTACAAGACTTTTTTTATTCAATTAACAGGAGTTTACTCTATAACCTATATTCAATTAACAGGTCAAATTTGTACTGGAGGTATGGTAAATGGTTTTGTGCTGGGAAATTATATTCAATTAACAGGGTTATTCAGCTAAGAGATATCCAATTAAGCGGGCTACACTGTACTGATATTGGATACCAAGTTAGTAGTTTTCATGCTAGGATTTCATTTGATTTTTGATGATTTGAAAGCTGTTATGCTGTGACTACAGTAACAGCGTAACAGCTTTCACTTCATTATACGTCACCTATGAGAGGAGTTACCAGGTGAATGACTTGCCACCATGTTGAGGGTGGCAGATTAAGATGTAACACTTTTCATTTATGATCATCCAACAATCCATTTGAATGTATGGAGATCAGTGATCAGTGATACTTTCTCACAATGTTTTTTTAATCAGTGAAGAAAATATGCTACCTCAGAATCAGTGCCTGTAAATTGGCTCAAGTATGGTATTAGTTGGAAGTGAGAGGTGCAGTGATTTGCAAAATGTGTCTAAAATAAACGTGTCAACAATACTTGTACAATGAGACCAATGTAAAAAGTGAAACATCCAATCACTTATTATTAGTCTGATGCAACAAAACATCACAATACAGTGCACCTCACTTAACTGGATATCTCTTAATTTAATAAACCTGTTAACTGAATATAATTTTCAAACACAAAATCATTTACGATACCTTCAGTACAACTTTGACCTGTCAAATGCATACACGTTGTAGAGAAAGCTCCTGTTAATTGAATAAAAATCTTGTAATATGTAATATGAATTATCCTGATAATCACCAAATTCTTCTTGTTCATAGACCATTTTTGCCTCAGTTCATCTAATACAATCATTTAATTTTAATTGATTATAACTTGTCTAGTTCCTAGAGCATCGTCAAACAATATATAATGGAATAAATGATCAGTGTATCTCTAAAATTCAGGAAGGTGACCAAATCCATGTTAACCCTTCACCTAACATGATAAGCAGACGACACTTGCAAATAAAATTCTTGAAAACTAATTTTTTTCAATTTTGTCTCAAAAACATAGGTTATGACCCCTCTTTGGAACAGGCTCATCAGTTAACAGGCCAAAACTGCATTTTTTGTCTCAAAAACATAGGTTATGACCCCTCTTTGGAATGAGCTTGTCACATGTCAGGTAGTTTTACAAGTGGAGGAAGCTGGAGTACCTGCAGAGAACTAACAAGCAGTGGCAAGCAACTGTTAGACTCTCCAACTGACTAACCCGGTACAAGCAAAGTTGAAGGCAAGTGCACCTTCAATCTACAATACACCTCAGTACACAGTCACTGTGCCACCATGTTAGAACTTTGTTATCCCTGTCTGTCTACATCAACAAGTGCTTTTCACAAAAACTGTCCTTAAAATTTTAAGATTTTTTTCCAATTTTTAACTTCAAAACATAGTATATGAACACCCATTGAATGAGCCGACAACCTCGTACTAATGAGGGGCCAAAAGCTAAGTTTTTGAGGAAAAAATTTAAATATTCAGTTAACCCTCTGCACGCTGATGTCAAAATACCAAAGTTTTCAGTAGCAAATTTTCCCACAATGCAACTGAGAAGTTAAAGTATATCTTGTTTGACAGAGCTCGGTGAGCTCGGTCAAACAAGATATAATTTGTTAAATTTTTCATGGCGCATGGGCAATAATACAGAGTCCATGATGAAAAATTTGAACTACTACCAGCACACTAGAAGTTAATCAAGAGATTTTGTATTTTCGTAGGGTAAATGGCTAAAAACAATATAGGGGGTTTCTGATATTTTTGAAAGTGAAAAATGGATTTCTAAATGTTTGGAAATTCACCACCTGGGTAAAGGGGATAATTTTTTCTCATGAAAAATAGCTTATAAACTCTCTGGGGACTTAGTCCATCCACCGTGTTCCAGTGAAGAGACAGTGTTTCCCTTTTTTTGAGGGAATAATGTAAACTATTTAAGGATTAAATGTTAAATGTTTTCTGAAAACTGTAGGATCAAGTGTTGAGGAGTCATCTATGACAAGAAATGTATTGATTCATATGGCAACTAGTTGTCCATTATATCAAACTTGTTGTCACTAAAAATCGCCTGTGAAAGTAATATTCTTACCTACAGCATGTTGCTTCCATGCAGCTATTAGTTTTGCTTTCAGTTGCTTTCCTGTTCCACCAACCGGAGTAGCTATAGAACTCAGATCAACAGAATAGTAACTACTAAATGGTACTGCGATGTCTCCTTGATAAATGCTGCCCAATGAAGACACCCCAACTGTAATTAGTGCTTTATTATAGAATGAGTCACTCAGCTGATTCATTGACCTTGATGTAAGACTGTTGCCATTCATGTATGCTGCATAACGAAGTCGAGTTAACTGCATTCTGAAAATATGATATCTTGCAAAATTAGGTTTTCTTTTTGTGACATCATATTCAATACCAACCAGGTTGTCTGCACATTAGCCTGTATAATTGAAGATAAAAACTATTGTCCCTATATCCCGATAAATTCTGTCTTTTGATTGATCAGAATGACTTGGACAAATAGCCATGGCAAAGGGTTCACCCAACATCCAAGGTATATGAGAGCGTGCAACATCCAGGGTATAAGTCTATACAAAAAATTGGGGGTATATGGTTTAAACGAAAGTTTTCCGCATTTGCTCATCTCGATAAAAGAAGCGAACCAAAAAACCTGAAAATAGTCACAAATATCATCAGATTTCCAACCATTCGATCATACTTTGTCGTTATAAATTAAATAGTCGAATAATTAAAATGAAACAACTGGAGAAAAATAAAATAAGAGCAAATAATTCGGCCCCGGAGTTCTTATGTTTTCTATGTGCCAGTAGGCACATAGAACACATTTGAACTCGGGGACGATATGTCAACAAAATACCATTTATTCATTTCCTTAATGACCCAAGGGATGTAACTCTATCTGTTGTCTTCTGCATTTGTAAAAACAATTATACAATTGATTGCGGAGTGTGAGAAACGCGTCTGGAAATTTATTTCCACTATGTTTCTATTGTGTTTCAAATGGGACAAAAACGTTATCTCCACCGACATGTATGGAATATGGAGATTTAATACCTGGATGTCTCATATAAACACCTCGCCTGTGGCTTGGTGTTTAAAAACTGACATCCAAGTATTAAATCTCCATATACCATACATGTTGGCGGAGATAACTTATATTAACTGATTGAGTGCTGGAAGCACATGTCTGGGTTCATTATGAAGTGCAAGAACCCAACCTGAAGGGTTCATATTCAGTTGATGTTTTTCATATTATTTGAAGTGAAATTACGTCATTGGTATGGATTTGCCATGTAACAATTTTGGGGAGAGTGTCCACATAAATTGTAACAAGAAAAAGAGATGTGAATAAATTTTGCTATCCAAAAACAATTTAGCACTCCCCCAGTTAAAGATTCAGATTTTTATTTTTCACAGTTAAGCATATAACATAGAACTGTATACAACATTGGTAGAACACAGTACAAATCAATATACCGCAAGGAGATAACATAGCCAGGTTGGATGTCTACCTGTTATTCCCTTATGAAAAGTGTTTTAACATCAAGGCTGCAAGTTTACTGAAGACTAATGCTATGAAGCTTCACATCTGACATCCCTCAGATTTGTTAACTCTGTGACCTACATGTGCGGTGGCTCATTACAGTAGGCAGGTAGTAGGGGATGAGATACCCAGATGGACTCCAAAGGCTTGCCAGAATCAAGCCAAGAGAGAGACAGAGAAAATAATTGAAGTGGGCAACATTTTGAGGAGAATCTTGAGCTTCGGAATTCCAGTGAATTTGAGTAAATGCACCTGTATAACTACACGTTACAATCAAGTCAGTATGGATTGCTACACTGAACATTATCTGCATATAAAGCTGGAGGTTTAATTTTTAGTTTTCTTTTGAACTCATTAAGTTTTCTTTTGAACTCATTAAGTTTTCTTTTGAACTCATTATGTTTTCTTTTGAACTCATTAGTTTTCTTTTGAATTCATTACTCATGTTAAACCACACAGAATTGTCTCTATATCAATTCAATAAGTAATTTCAACTCATATCAAAATCTCTAACTTTCATGACTTATGTAGCTTTATAATTTAGTCATAACAATAACTGTTTCAGTACTACAACTGATATGAGTGTCAAGGAATACTATGGCAGTGGCAGACCCTGATCCCTGATGGGGTGGACAGTGGTTGGTGTATTATCCCCACTCCTTTAGGTTTTGAAAAAAAGTGCTTGAAAATGGTTAATTCTGGTTAACTTTATGTAACTTTACCCTCTATTCTTAAACCCATGTTAGTCAACTTGGTCAGTCAGGTGTGCTTCAGGGCAGTTGGTCTGACTATCAAGCCTGGAAATAAACAATCTGTCATTTGCAGAATGAGGTCCCCAGAGGATGAATGTGCTGATGCTATCCCATACAGTGGGCTAGAATCCCCCAATTTATTCTCTGGGTACCTCTTTTTGTTTTGGTCTGAAACCTTGATTCAGACTGAGGTTCACAGAGGGTAAATTTAGTAATGCTTCCCTGCTGTAGTTAAAATCACCACTGTAGAAGACTAAAGATCTTGAATAACAACTTGTGTGTAAGTTTGATTGTTACCTTAAATTTTTTCAAAATACCTGATTTGAGTAAAACTCTGCCTTGAGTCCACGAACTCAAGTTAAGCTTACTAAACTTTAAAAAAATATGGGTCTCTGATTCAATTTACAGTAATTATTTTTACTGCCATGTTAAGCCATTTGGAGTAAAGAATGTAGGCACCTGGGGTGGGGGGTTAAAACATGTACCCGATTCCTGAGGATGCGACATCAATGATGTTGGTCCCTGAGCCAAGCGGCTCAGCAAATGTTAGAAACAGTTTTTCACACCAGATGAGAAATATAATGTGAGTAACTGGCAGAGGACAATACAAATGCTTAATTAAAATGCACACTGTGTAAATGGATTAGTGTTAAATGTTGAAACAATTTGTGGTTTTATGACTGAGAAGAACTGCCTAAAATGAACAGAATGTACTCAATCTTTATCAGTGAACATTGTGGCCCCCTCCTCAGTCACTGCCTCACATTTTATGGGATATCCAAGAACCATGCAGTTTCAGTTTTCCTGCTGTCAGTCCCACCTCCCTAGCACCACACTTGGAATTGTTAACAGGATATGATTCTGATCAGATCTACTGATACAATTAACATGTACAAGCTAATAAATTGACTTGCTACAGAATTCACCCTTGGAATTGAGGAAGGAAAAGTGACTACCTGCATTTGATTGAGAGACATAAACTACCAAGACAGAACACAACCAAGCCAGAAAATAAGCAGACTGTCATCTGCAAAATGAGGTCCCCAGATGGTGAATTTAGTGATGCTACCCTGCTTAGCAGGGTAGCATCACTAAATTTACCCTCTGTGAATCTCAATCTGAATCAGGATCTCAAAACTAAACAGAAAGAGGTACCCAGAGGATCAATTGACCCACTGTATGGGATAGCATCATCAAATTCACCCTCTGGAGACCTCATTCTGCAAATGTCAGACTGCTTATTTTCAGGTCTGA
Organism: Pictodentalium vernedei; assembly: GCA_031216915.1. NCBI lineage: Eukaryota > Metazoa > Mollusca > Scaphopoda > Dentaliida > Dentaliidae > Pictodentalium > Pictodentalium vernedei. Next base: position 275,968,840 of record CM062291.1, read on the forward strand.
ACACGAGAGTGGAGTACACGGGATGGGAATCAACGAAGGCACCCATGAAATACAGAAAAACTACATCAAGTATCATTGATTCTTGTCCTCCATACTCTTTCTTATTTGTGTTCTGTATTTATATCACAATTAAACGTTGTTACGACCCGTAATGTAATAAATGCCCATAATGTAATACCTACCCATAATGTAATACAAAAACGACCCATAATGTAATACGAACCCATAGTGTAATAAAAAACGACCCATAATGTAATAAATGTAATAACATGTAATAAATGTTAGGTACCCATAATGTAATAAAAATTTAAAAAAATTAGATACAAATTACACTTTTCCAGGCCCGTAATGTAATAAAATTCTAAGCTTGATTTTTGTTTTTTCTCTTTACTCTAGCAGTGCGTTCGGCTACTTATGACACATCCTGCGCCTTCATCAGTGCTGCCAATGGCCCCTATGCCGTACACAGCCAACATGTGTGGGTGTGTTGGGATTGCGATAGAGAGTATTCCGGGACCTGGGGCGGGTATACTCTGCTATGAGTGACAGGCATTATCCCTCTTCCATTTGTACCACCCACGCAAACGACTTCCTCGATAGCCTCTACTGCCCTGCCACAATCATATAGGTCTACCTTACAAGACATTCAATAATTTTGATTCCAGGATGGTCATTTATAACTGCAATCATCATATTCGACCGGCTGTTCACTTGCATAAAAGCAATGCGGGTAGCAGGTTCCTATACTGTTAATAAGTGCAAGCAATTCTGGCCAAAGTTGCTGAGGCAGAGGGTGTAGTGGGGTGCAGTGGGGTTTGGGTGCACAATAACCGGATAGTGGGGGGGGGGGGGGCGTATAGTGTGGGATACAAGGACAAGATAGAACAGAAGCAAGACGTCGAGTCAACCGGCGCAGAGGAATATCGGGAGGCGATATGGTGAGTGTACTGGTATTGGAATGGGGATATCCTATAGCTCGATGGGATCTGGATTAGGCTACTTTGCTCCAAATTAAGCGTACAATCTATCCTCTGTCTCTCCAATTTTCACTACCTAAACAAATTAGTAATTTCCCTGTACTGTACTACTATAAGTTCATGTCGCACCCTCCGCACCTTGAAACCAATGAGCCCGAGCCCAGGACCACACTTAATAACGACCACATCATATTCCCGGTCCTGTATCACATGTGTCAAGTAATATTATCAAATGCTTTCCAGTCAAATAGTTTGCACTTCGCACATGCAAGAAAGACCTTACATTTTCAATAAAAATTGTATCAGTTTCAATAGTGACAGCCCTGAGTGAAATGGTTTCAACTCCTCTCAGTGTTATTTTTCTAAAACCTCAACACACCACAGATTGAACACCCTCAATTGATATGAACCGAAGCAAGTTAAACGCCTTGTAGACTGCTATCATCCACGCAGGCCACCTTTGCGAGAAGATTTTTTAAGAGTATGTCATGTTCACCTGTGGCTGTGACCAGCAACTGAGTCGCGTTAATGTGCACATCACTTGGTTGTACAAAGCAGCCTCTTTGTATTGAGCTCAGGGGATTGCATTCTCAAATAAATTTCACCAGTGGTGTGGCATCACTCATAGTATGCACAGGACGAATGCAGATCTATAATAGAGAGTAGTTTTGGTGGTTCTTGAGATTATGTTGATTGGAAAAGCATTCCACAGCATTTTCTGAGCTGTGGGGACTATCACTTAAACCACCTACATTTCCTGACAGTTCCTGGCGGTTGGCAGGAACTTCCTGCCAGCCGCATACTCTATCACATCGACTATTCGCGTGTTAATCCCCGCTATTGTGCCATCTTCTCCTAGGCTACACTCAAACAACATACGTAGCTAAACACCAGGTGTAACATGGGCATATCCGTTTGACCGTGAGGTGTGACCTTGACCATCAATCCGGTGACCTTGAACCTGTGTATGGGCCGATTTTTATGAAACTTGGTGTGTGGTTCGGGCGCCCAACAATTTTACCACACCCAATGCCCGTCATGTGTGACCTTGATTGATATTCACACCGTTGACCTTGAACCTATATTTCGGCTCATGTTGGGCCGATTTGCGTGAAACTTGGTATGTGGGGGTAGTTCGGGGCTTTCTCTCTCTCTCTCTCTCTCTATATATATATATATATATATATATATATATATTGAGCGTCCTGAACTGCTCCCACATACCAAGTTTCACGAAAATCGGCCCAGTATGAACCGAGATACAGGTTCAAGGTCAACGGTTTGAATATCAAGGTCACACATGACGGGCATCGGGTGTGGCGAAATTGTTGGGCGCCCGAACCACACACCAAGTTTCAGGACAATCGCCCAGCAGGAGCCGATACACGGGTTCAAGGTTTCCAGTTTGATGGTCAAGGTCACACACCCGGTCAAACGGATACGCCCATGTTACTCCTCGTGTCTAGCTATGTTTGTTGTTTGAGTGTAACTTAGGAGAAGATGGCACAATAGCGGAGATGAACACGCGAATAGTCGATGTGATAGAGTAGGCAGTTGGCAGGAAGTCCCTGCCAACCGCCAGGAACTGCCATGACTGTAGGTAGTTTAAGTGGAAGGCCGTGTGGTGGACTAATAATATTACTTGACACATGTTATCACAGGATCGGGAATATGATGTGGTCGTTATTAAGTGTCATCCTGGGATCGGGCTCATTGGTTTCCAGGTGCGGTGGGTGTGACATAAACTTATAGTAGTACAGTACAGGGAAATGACTAATTTGTTCAGGTAGTGAAAACTGGAGAGACAGAGGATAGATCGTACACTTAATTTGGAGGAAAGTAGCCTAATTCAAATCCCATCGAGCTATAGGATATCCCCTATCCCAATACCAGTGCACCTACCATATCGCCTCCCGATATTCCTCTGCGCCGCTTGACTCAACGTCTTGCTTCTGTTCCATCTTTTCCTTGTATCCCACACTACCCCCCCCCCCCCCCCCCCACCCCCGCCACTATCCAGTCTTGGTGCACCCAAATCCCACGGCGCCCACTCCACCCTTTGCCCCAGCAACTTTGGCCAGAGTTACTTGCATTTATTAACAGTAGGAACCTGCTACCCACATTGCTTTTGTGCAAGTGAACAGCCGGTCGAATATGATGATTGCAGTTATAAATGACCATCCTGGAATCAAAATTACTGAATGTCTGGTAAGGTAGACCTATATGGTTGTGGCAGGGCAGTAGAGGCTATTGAGGAAGACGTTTGCGCGGGTGGTACAAATAGAAGAGGGATAATGCCTGCCACTCAGAGCAGAGTATACCCGCCCCAGGTCCCGGAATACTCTCCATCATAATCCCAACACACCCTCACATGTTGGCTGTGTACGGCATAGGGGCCATTGGCAGCACTGATGAAGGCGTAGGATGTGTCATAAGTAGCCGAACGCACTGCTGGAGTAAAGAAAAAAAAAAATCAAACTTAGAATTTTATTACATTACGGGCCTGGAAAAGTGTAATTTGTATCTAATTTTTTAAAAATTTTATTACATTATGGGTACCTAACATTTATTACACGTTATTACATTTATTACATTATGGGTCGTTTTTTATTACATTATGGGTTCGTATTACATTATGGGTCGTTTTTGTATTACATTATGGGTAGGTATTACATTATGGGCATTTATTACATTACGGGTCGTAACAAACGTCAATTAAGTCACTGAAGCTGATATTATTAACCCTTTACCCATATAGGCACTCTCCCATAAATTGTAACTTAGGCAAAGACTTGTGAATAAATCTTGATGACAAAAAATAACTCAGCACTCTACCAGTTAAAATAAAGTATCACCTTTGATGGTCTGATAACTTTCTTGTTTGACACTGTTTTGTGTCAAAGGATTTAATTCACATCATAACATCAATCAGATGCATAATGTTCAATCAGATACGTTCTTGCACATAATCCAGATTTGATGTGTGTAGTCCCTAGCACATTCACCAATGTCTATACTTCATGTAATATTGAATATGCACAGTAATCGTGGTATAATGTTTGCTTCTCGTGGTGACAGGTACATGTAGATTTAATTTAAAAATGTATTTCTATCGGCTTGAATGAATCAAATTAAACCTACCCCATAGAGTGCTTGTTTCCCAGTAGTGAAATGCCTCAATAGATACCACTGAAGATACAAGCCTTGTGACACATACCAAGTTTGGGATGAGGGGTACAAACCTGTTGTTAAAGTGGAGACCACTTGATTGGATATCACTTAACTGAATAACCAAACTAAACGGCCAAAACTGGCCAGCCCTATTCACAAAAATCACCATTCAATTTTCATTTTTTTTCATTGTTTGTCTCAAAAATACTGCTCATGACCCACTCATCAAAAATATTGCTTATGACCCCTCACTGAGCTTGTTCCAATGTCAGAGGTCATAACCTATGTTTTTGATGTATAACAATTAATAAAATAGATTTTCAAGAATTTTATTTGCAAGTGTCTTCTTCTCTTTGTATTAGATAAAGGGTTAATTGAAAATAATGTTCTAACCCAAAACCATTTACCATACCTGCAGTACCAATTTGACCTGTTAACTGCATGTACGTTACAGAGTAAACTCATGTGAACTGAATGAAAATTCTTGTAATATGTCAAGAAATTACCCTGACAATCATCACATTCCCCTTCTTTACAGACCCATTTGGCTCACTTACATTCAATACAGGTATTTAGTCTATTTCTCTTACAATAAGTAGTACTGAGTTTGTAGTTACCCAAATACAGCATGTATCAGAGCTCCTGATTAGAGGCGGCAGAACCAGGGGGGCACAGGGGACGTTGCCCCTCCACTTTTTTTCACAGACATATTGCACGGTTACACAATGACTTAAAATGGAACATGCAGACATGTCAATATAAGGCATTCCTGTAATATATTATTTGAAAATCCAAGCAACATTTTATAAAAGAATCCCACATTCGGTCGCTTTGGTCCGTTTCTTCTACTTCGCTCATCTTCCAACCCGAAGGCAAGATGATTGAAGTAGAAGAAATGGACAGGACAGTGACCACACTGCGGCATGCTCATCTGAACACGAGACTATAGTATGTCACTGTACATTTACTGATATACAATTGTAACTTTTCTCCCACTGGGCCATACTATGGTAGCCTTGAAAAGTTGTATCCATCCACTTTTATCGAGCATCTGCTGCCTCTGCCCCTGATAAAAATCTGTATCTTGCAACTGCAAGATACAAGCAAATGCTTGGTTACCATTTGGTTACATTACTTATAGAAAAGAACATTACATGCTTTCAAAAAGGCATTTGCAAGAGACTGTATATGTTTCTGTATATTGTTGTATAATTGTGTCAGTGGACATAAGTTGCCAATAATGATCCAGTGAGTTGTGTTCACATTAATGCTCCATTGATTACTGTGCGTAATTGAAATGTGAGATTGGGTCCAATTCTACTTGCTGATATGAATGTTTTGGTGTTCAGACTTATTTGTTGACTGTGTGTCTAGTGTTTCTTTTCTACTGTGTGTGGCTTTATTGTATTTACTGCTGTGTGCGGTAAGATTGTTCTTGTGTTGTCTTCTTATGTCATGTCTATCTCTGTTTGTATGTTCGTCTGTTTGACCCTCTATTTTATTTACTAGAAATTCTTACAATATGAAAAAGAAAGGGTCTTGTATGTAGATAATTGCGAATCACCACAAAAAAAGGATAAAAAACACAATTAAAAAAATTCAGTTTTTGTCAATTCTTGAATATTGGTCTGGGGTTGGGTTATAAATGTGAACTGACATACTAGCTGAGTTCATTGCCACCTTTTGGGGGATTACTGCTAGCTCAGTTGGTTAGGCGGCAGAGCATTTATGGCTAACAGACTGGGTGTCAAGAGTTTTCAGTTCAATGACTTGGACCCACCATGAGCTCTGTCAAACAAGATATAATAGAATAAATGCTCAGTTTATCCCTAAAAGACAGCAAAGTAACCAAATCCCTGTTTATTGACCCCTCCTGTTAATGGAATAAGTTTCATAGGCAAAATGGCTAGTCAGTGTGATCACAAATGCAAAGAAAGAATTTTGTATGGATTGTGATCCATATAATACTCCGTCTATTTCTCTCCTTGTATCATTGTAGAATCTCATCAATTGAAAAAGAAATGCATAAACATTTTACCAACAAGGTAATTTTGTTATTTTTCTTTATGTGGTCTTGATTTCTCAGTATTTTATTCACAAAATACTGACCCACTGATGTAAGTGTTACAACTGGATCAAGATCTGATCTTGAGAAAGATCACTTTTGTGATCACAGTACTGTATATTCTGATGTGCAGGAGCACAATGGGCATGCAAGCTTCAACTTATCCAAAGTTTACCTTTCCTAATGTTTATAGATTCTAATACAATTTGGATAATAAATGAACAGATTTGGAGATGATCTTTCAGTAAACCCTGTACCTAACATGAAAGGCAGATGACACTTGCAAACAAAATTATTCAATAACTAATTTTTTTCATTTTAGGCATCAAAAACATAGCTTAAAATCCCTCATTGGAATGAGCTCAAAGAGCTCATTCCAATGAGGGGTCATAAGCTATATTTTTTAGCCAAAAAATGAAAAAATAATTAAAATTGTATGATGATTTTTGTGAATAGAGCTGGCTGGTTTTGTCTCTAATGTTGGGTCCAGGTTTAATACATAATTCAGTCACATGCACATGTGATCAATCAACACTATGTACTCACCCAGAGTCACCTATATATTTGTCTGGAGACATTATGAAAGTGGAAAAGTCACATGTAGCACAATTCTTTATCTCTGAAAATTGAAGCAAGATTAAAAGCTTTAAAAATGACTAGAAATGGATGTTTGAACTACTCACAAATTTTAATACAAATAGAATGAACAGAACTCACACCCCTGCCAAGAGAGCAGCCCCAGCAGCCCAAAAAAACTAATGGTATAATGAACCATGTACTTCAGACTGCCACTGACAGATCCTGCCAAGAAGTGTAGTGTTGGTGGCTGAGTGATAATATAAGTAGTTAGTATAGTTCTGTTTGGTTGTTGAGGTTGATGAAAACTCTCTTGGCATTCTATTTGCAATACAACCAGCATCCTTTTTTGATTCCGCAGCACTCAGAAGATTGGAAAAGATGTTCTTGCTGTTTTTCATGAAGTGCTTTGTACTCATTTCTGGTACAGTATGGCAGCAATGGACTGGTCACTTTCCATGGGTGGGCAATATTTCCACAGATGCAACAGTATTAGATTCCAAACACTAATTATAGGAATAATCCATCAAAAATTTAATTAATGAAATGCTGGGTACAACCTGGTGCTTCATTAATTAAATTTTGTGATGATGATTTTTATTACCTGGTAAATCCATGTATGGACATCACTGTATATGCGTGGAATATGACCAGCCCATGGCAACTGTACTGTATTATGGTAAAGAGAAACATGTACTGTAATGCCATCACCTAATACACCTTTTTTGGTTTTAATTTGTCTGACATGCACATTGAAGTGAGGTTGCAACTAATGAAGTGCAAAAAATGCTGTCACCCTCAATAAATATATATACTATTAAAAAAAAGTAGGGGATATTTGATAAAAGTGAGATATATGAAGAAATATATTTATATTTTCATCAAAAAGACAGATGAGGCATTGCACTGTGACATCTGGTGAATGATTTCAGTGACAGTTGGGTGTCTGAGAAGCACACATTCCACGCACTGAGCTGTAGAAGACATGGACGGTCAGTCAGAGAATTTACATTCAGTCCAAGACCTCAATACCTTGTAAATCCTCCTCGGTTTGCAAGACAAGCATGGATCCAACGTGGCATACTCCTCACCAAACGTCCAATATCAGCTTGACTGATGTTATTCCATTCTTCCTGCAGTGCAGCTGCAAGTTCCTGGGCATTGGTAGGGGGCTGTTGGCATTGTTGTACATGCCTGCCAAGCATATTCCAGACGTGCTCGATTGGTGAAAGGTCTGGACTTAGTGCTGACCAGGGCAGTGTAGTGATGTTCTGCTCCTGGAGGAACTCTGTAGCAAAACAGGCCCTGTGTGCACTTGCATTGTCATCTTGGAAAATGAATCGATGGCCGCAATGTCACACAAATGGCACCACATGAGCTGCTAACATGTTGTCACGGTAGTACTGCCCTGTGACATGCCCTTGGGTGGCATGCCTAACAGTTACATCATGGTATCATTCGTTCCACTGCCGACACACTCTGTTTTGCCTGTTGTGGAAGTTGAGTGAACCTTGATTCATCGGAAAACATGACGTTGCTCCACTGACGATTGTTCCAATGCTGTCATGCTCCACACCAATTACGCCTTGCTGCGATGTGACATTCAGTCAAACATGGAATTAATCAAGGTCGTCGAGTGTACTAATTCCAGTTGCATAAACGATTTTGGATAGTCTGACCTCTGACTCGCACATCTGTTGCTTGGTGCTGCTGCTGTCCAATTTCTGAGGAACTTTGATGGTGGTTACGTAATGCTGTGGTTCAGATGAAACAGTCCTGGTTAGCAGTTGTCACCCTTGGACGACCTGACTAACATCTGTCATCAACATTGCCTGTCTGATGGTAGGGCGACCACAACCTGCTAATCACCTATTGAGTAACATTTTGAATTTGGGCCACTGCAGTCTGTCAGTTGTCAGCATCCAACATGCCAACAGCATGTAAACGTTCGTCCCATGTCAGTCTTCACATACCTCAAAAGTTACATTTCGAATTCGACCAGAAACCATTGATGAATGAGTTTATACCAAGAAAAGAACGATGAGACCTCAGATAAAGCCCATCCAGTAGAAATGAAAATTTCAAAATGTACCCCACAGACACTAACGTGGTTTTCGTGGGCTGCTGACATTCATGATCCATACTAAACTTGGTAAAACATATTGATGTGTCTAATCATGCATATCCAATACCATTTTCCGACAATATCAACATCAGTTTGGATATCCCCTACTTTTTTTGAATAGAATATAAAGTTTCCGTGTTCAGAATAGCATAAATTTATTTATGCTTGTCAAATATTTTAACAAACTCCCATAACTACTGGGGGGCGCGATGGCTCAGTAGGTAGAGGTGCAGGCTGCAAGCCGAGAGGTCCTTGGGCAAGACACTTCACCCCCATTGCCCATCTGGGGACACGGTGAAGTCGTGGACTAAGGCGTACTGCAAGTCGATGGTGCACTTGTCTTCAACCAATGCTAACCCTGCTGGTGTGGAGTTAGTATGTTGGGGAGCTGACAGTTGCTTGCCATTGCTCGGTGGTTCTCTCCAGGTACTCCGGCTTCCTCCACCCATAAAACTGTCATTGATTTGCCACAGTGCAGAAATATATGACGTTAAACCCCAATAAATAAATAAATAAACCCATACCTACTGAACATTTTATCTAGTTCCAAACAGACTTTAGTCTTGAAACAGTTAGCTATTTTTGGAAATCGACTAGTCGTTGGCAGAAATCAACTCAGCTGACTAGTCAGAATGTTCCTATCGGTAAATAAAATTATAATGAGAACCATGAATTGTTTCTCAATAATGATAGTTATAAATATGCAGAGCTCCAAGTTACTTGACTTAACAAATTGGGAGTCACATAATATTAGTTTGAGATTCAAATCAATCGAGTTTATAAATTGCCAAGAACCCTATCTCTATGGAAATAAAACCTTGATTTGCCATTTGCAAATGTGCATCAGGTGATCGAAGTAGAAACTAATTTCAAATGAAAGTTCTTAAGTTCAATGTTCACAAGCAGTGTCTGGTGCATCAGATGGGAACTCACATTTGAAATTTGTTCCGACTTAGAACACGCATATGTGGAAGTAAAGTGGCTAAGTTTATTCTATGGTATTTAATGCCTGATGGGAGCATGATGGCTCCATGGTAGACTGTTGAATTTCTATGCTAGAGATCCCGAGTTTGATCCCCATCTGGGACAACCCACGTTGTGTCCTTGGGCAAGGCACTTTATCCCAGTTGCCTACATGGGGGCACGATGATGCAGTGTACTAAGGTATACTGCACATCAATGCTGCACATGTCTTCAACCACTGTAACCCTTGCTTGAACAGAGTTAGAAAGTTGAGGAGCTGACAGTTGCTCGTCGATGCTCTCCAGTTACTCCTAAATTCTCCACCCATAAAACTGTCATGGTCTGATTAGTCATTGTGCATAAGTATGTGACCTTAGACACCAATAAATAAAAAAATATAATGCCTGATAATAACACTGCATGTTCCGGGCCTACCGGCTCTAAGTTTGAGGTCATATTTTGAAAGTTGCTCACTGAAATACACATGGTCTTTGAACAATCAGGATGAAAAGTTCTGCTACTGATTGTTTTGATGTCAACAATACAACTCAGTCGGACTGCCAATTATTGATGACCTCAAAGGGTGTGAACAACATGGTGGGCCTGATTGATGCGTGTTTTCGAGGCCCTTCTATGAGGCTTTCCTCGATGTAATCCCAAGTTATTCAATTATATCAAGATTTTGATTATTTTAGACAAATTTTACATTATATGCTGACAACCACAGCCTTAATAAATGTCCCAAGTAGTCAACTGGCGGATTTGAGAGCTGACTTTCCCGAAAATCAAGTTGAGGTCAATTCGTCGGGTAAACATTTCAAGACTAACAGACTTGATGATCATCTGCACAACATGGCTGTGATATATTTAAAGTTAATCCTTTCAGCACTGTTTCCATGGATGGAATTATCTCCTACAATATTATCTATGGCAAAATGCGGGAGAGCGGTGGCTCAGTGGTTACGGTATTGAACTTCAAACTGAGGGGGATAACTGTGTGGTGTCCTTGGGCAAGGCACTTAATCCTGATTGCCCATGACCATATAGGGGAACAGTAATACTGTGTACTGAGGCATAGTGCACGTTGACAGTGCACCTGCCTTCAACCAATGCTAACCCTGCTTGTGTGGAGTTAGTACATTGGGGTGTCTCACAGTTGCTCTGTTGCTCAGTTATTCTCTTCTGGTACTCCAGCTTCCTCCATCTGTAAAACTGTCCGACACGAGGCGACACTGGCTGTTGAAAGTGCCATTAAACTCTAATAAATAAATAAATAAATAAATCCATTCTGCATTTGTCAGGAGGTTTAGTAATAATTTAATTGCTCAGCTCTGTTGAGCTATAGGATTGATTATAACTGATTCTCCCTACCAATTTATTGTTCATTTTGTTGTCTGCTCAGTCACTGCCAAATTTTTTTCAAGCACTTAAAAAGTTCCATTAGGGAATGTGCATTTTATGATTAGGTTAATATTACAGTAGGTAGCCAAAAATAATGATGTTGGCTAAGTGATTTGGTGTTTAAACTACCAAACTAGTTTCCATCTAGTTTGTATTTATTATAGCTTACAAAGTAACAGCTGAAGAATTTTATACTTGACACAAGACATTAGACTGCACAGCTGCGCCAGTCTTTCTTGAATTTAACCCTTTACCTAAGGAAATAGCCGCATCTGCTCACGTAGTTTACAAATTAAGCACTTGAAAAAAGTATATTTGACAAGGACGAGTTTGTTCCAATGAGTTGTCACATGATATGGTTTTGTTGAAATTTTTTTAAAACAATAATTAAAATAATAAATTTTGATATGTGTTCATTGGGTAAAGAGTTAAGTGCATGTGTGTATCAGCCATAAATATTTTGCGTTACTCATGGCAGATATGTGTCCTTGTTGCAATAAGGTATGTAAATGTGGCAACCTTGTATGCAGAACATTATAGAAAATTTCAAAATATATCAAATATTCCTCAAACGATCGTCCTCCCCAGTGTTCTGTAACAATGGACTCAAACCAGTCCTTGTAATATTATGTCCACATAACTCAAAAGTGTAATGTTTTTAAAAAACATTAAATTCATACCATTAACTTTATGTAAGTTAACACTCGAAGCAAATTAATTTTTCAGATAATTACTATCCTACATGTATGTACATATGAAATTCTGTAGGTGACTTAACAGTGTTCCTATATCATTGCCAAGATAAATTCAGTCTACGATTGAGTTTTCGAAGAATGCACTTAACCCTTTACCCAATGCAGACGATATCAAAAGTTATTATTTTAAATATCATTTTTGAACTTTTTCCAACAATTTCAACAAAACCATATCATGTGACCCCTCATTGGAATGAGCTCAACTGCTGAATTTTTTTTTCAACTGCTGAATTTGCATATCACGTGGCGGATGCAGCCGATTCGTTGGGTAAAGGGTTAAGGAAACCTTTCCAAAACAATATAAATGTCGTAGTTTGTGGTGGAACCTCTAATTTGGTCTCCATTCTGAAGTGTGGGTATCACAACTTCAGGGCTTCACATTATCTGGATGAACTTCATTTCACCTTTGAAGTGATTTTATCCAATCTGTATGGATTCGCCTTGTTACAATTGTTACATGTTAACAAACTTGTATGACCAAGTTAATTCAGCTCTCTACCAGTTAGGGGCTTATAAAATGGCCTAGACTGAATTTCAGAGAATTTGTAAACACCAGTCTGTGAAGAGACAAGCAATGAATTTGTGAACATTTGATACAGGAAAACATTGTTTGAAAAGTCTACACAACCTACAGGGGAAAATTTGGCTAAATATCCTCAAATTTGACTTATTTTAATAGCTAATAGCTAAGAGCAGCCATGTCTGGATTGTCATAGCTGCTTAAGAGCAGCCATGACTGGATTTGATGACAAATATTTTAATATTACTCAGCGTGTTAAGAGTTAAAAACAGATTTTCAAAATGTTTTCAGCTTTTTTTTGGAATCATGAGTACTAAAATGTCAGTTCAGCTAAAATTAAAAAAAAATGTTCATTGATTTCAATTTTACCGAGTGAAATTTAATTTTTAACGTTTTGTGCACACAGTCAGCTTTTATGTCATAGAGTCCAATATGTTACATCTATCAAACCAGAATGTGAATTTGCCACCACTTCAGGTATTGATTAAGCTGTGTGTGAAATACTGTACCGTATTTTTTGTACTTTCAAAATTATGCCAGTCACAAAATGATCCTTATTTCAAAACGTCAACATTTTAAAGGATGCCAAAATGTCAAAACTTAGGTTAAATTTTGAAATAACAAAAAATACAGGTCTTATGTATTTTTTGAGCTCCACAACATACTAAAAAGTTAATCGAAATCAGACAGAATTTAATCATTTTGATCCTGATGTCGTAACTTCAAAATTTCTCCATCGGTAATTTTTTTCAGTTGGCTAAAAACTGATTGCATTTTCGGATATGGTTTTTATTAAACACCTATTCTATGTAATCCCCAACTACAGCGACATTGAACCATGCGGAAAATGAAAATCTGTTCCGCACATATTAAATAGAAGTGAAATTTCGCTGGAATTTTCTACAAATCGTGCAGCGCAGTTACAATTTGAATCGCTAGCAACAGCTGAAAATTGTCCTCTGATTTTCAGTGTATTCTATGTGCCAGTTGGAACATAGGACACATTGGAACTCAGGGGATGAAATAGTAACACATGTTCCCCTCGCAAATTTGATTGGTGATAAAATGTGTTGTTTTTGTTGATAGTTGTCAAATGAATTGCTGAGTGTCCTTCTAATAACTGTTTTTATTGACGTGAAATCGTGTAATAAACACAGAATGACACATTGTGAATGGGTTAATCGATATGGCACTTGTGCCATATCAATTAACCCATTCACATGCGTGTGTCGTTCTTGGTATTTATGGGAGATTATATTTCCCAAATATATGAAGCATTGGCCTTTTGTGTAGGCCTACACAAGAAATCAAAATTGTTTAAAAATGGTGTTTTACATCAAAATGTCAAAACTATGACATTATTAATGATCTTATAACTAACTGAAGTGGCATAAAGTGGCATTTTTAGGTTCAAAGGTGGAAAAATTGCCCCAAATTTAAAAAAAAATTAAGTGACATTAAAACGTCAAAAATGACAATAATTCATTGTACCTCTACAACATACTAAAATTACATGAAAAACGGATGAAATTTAATTTTTCGGCTCATGACTCTCTATTATGTCACTGGTACGTTCAGCCATAACCGTTGAGAATTTCCTATGATGGCAACACATTACAGATATGTTTTTTTATGGAAACTATTTTCCAAAATTCAGAAGGATATGCCTTAAAATGAGCTTGAAATTAAAATATTAAAAAAAAAAAAAATCGAAAAATTCAGCTCATTTCAACTCTGCATAGAAATTCAAACAAAAAAAAATTATGGTCCTTGTGAACAAGTGTGCCAAATTTCATGACCATCAGTGAAGTAAAAGTGCCCAAAAAGTTGGCTGAAGAAAACGTTGAATGGTATAAGTAAATTCTATTTCTATTGTCCTTGTGTATACAGTATTAACTGGAAGAGAGCTAAATTATTTTTGGTCATCTAAATTTGTTCACATGTCTTTGCCTTGCTACAATTTATGGGAGAGTGCCAAAAGGCCAAAAGGCACTCTCCCATAAATTGTAGCAAAGCAAATCCATATAGATGAAATAATTTCATGAAATAATTTCATTTTCGGAGATAATATGAAGCACATCTACAGAATATAAAGTCTTTAAGTTTCAATACCTGCTATTCAGAACAAAGCCCAAATATGGGCTTCCAGCACTCAACCAGTTAATGAACCCCTGAAATATATAACCTGCGTGAAATATTTCAGATTTACAAATACAACTGAGAGTGTAAAACTACAAAATAACTCAATGTACCTGGTTTGAAGGATTTCCAGATTTCTTGTAACATAATTGGTATTAATTCAACATCTTTGTCCGAGATAAATCCAACAAAGAAAACAGATAGTAAAACTCTTGGATCCACCAGTGTAGACTCAGGAAGATGATATACATAGTTTCCATTTGATCTGAAAGGCTCTTGTTCTGTCAGAAGTTTGTCCACCAAGTTTGTTATCTGTGAGGTCAGTATAATTGTTCTGTTGCTTTCTGAACAGTTCTCAAATATCAGATAATATGTGACTTTAATTACAGGGTACCTGGAGAACAACACATACAATTCTAGAACTTGTAATGAATAGCAGCTTTTTCAATTGAAATGATGTAGTATTTTAGATTTTCAATGTGACAGAAGAAACAAAAATTTTAGACAGCAAAGAAACAAATGTAACTGAAATTAATTCTGAGTACTTGGGCAAAAAAATCACAAATCTCTGAGATTATACAACTGTTAATAAAAACAAATATGGAATGAAAATTTATTTTGTAATTCTTTTGCTGAAAAAGTTGCAGACAATACAAATATTTTTCTCAAATAAATTGAAAATAACAAACTTCTTCCCATGGGGACACAGTTTACTCGATATAGCTTTAAAGGAAACCAGCTGAAAAAATCACAGATCAATGTTATATATTGCATATAGTAATAATGATAATAATATAATAATAATAATAATAATAATAATAATAATAATAATAATAATACTTATAATACTAGTACTACTAATACTACTTCTACTACTACAACAACTACTACTGCTAATAATAATACTAATAATAATAATAATAAATAATTTTAAAGCCTAAATTCCACCTAAGGGTGCTCTTTGGCTAAACAATAAAACTGGTGTGGTGTTAAACTACACATGAGGGTAAAATGCTTTGTGATATAAATGAGCTTCCATTCCTATTTACCTTTTAGCTAATATGAAAAGCAGACGACACTTGCAAACAAAATTCTTGAATATCTAATTTTTTTAATTTTTTGTCTCAAAAACATAGGTTATGACTCCTCATTGGAATGAGCTCAATAAGATTGTTCCAAAGAGGGGTCATAACCTATGTTTTTGAGACAAAAAATAAAAAAAATAATGAAAATTAATTGGCGACTTTTGTGAATAGTGCTGACCGGTTTTGGCCATTACATTGGGCAAAGGGATAAATACATTGATTTTTTTTTTCATATTAGACTGCATGGAAAGGAATTACAAAGAATTGAGGCTGCAACAAAAGAAGTCCTATCACCTGCTGACGTATGGATTTGGTTAATTTTTCAGGCAAAGGGGTAATCAGTTTTTTCAATGCTCAAAGATCATGATGCTGGTGTTTCTGAGACCTTTTTCGGGGGTACTGCTAAGCCCCCTCCCCCAATATTGCTTCCAGTTTTCCCATGGGAACCCTAGGAAGTAAAGAAGAGCAGTGCTTGTTTTACTGGTAACATAGGACCCAGTCACCAATGCTTGGAGAGGAAGTCCTCTAAAATGGGCAACATGGGTATAAATGATTGACTAAACTTGGCTTTATGTGGTCATGATTAGTCATTGTGCACAAATATGTTACCTTAAATACCAATAAATAAATAAATAAATAAATAAATAAATAAATACATAAATAATCGATTTGTATCTCAGATATTGGTAGCATTTGCTATTACTTATGTACTTTCTTACAAGACCAGATTTGATACTTGAACTAATGTCACACATTCAGGCTGTTGGGAGCCCAGCATGACCATTTTGGAATAAATACATGTTAATTTGATAAGAAGTTCATTATGACTACTGCATGCATATTTTATTTATCCACAAATAAGGTTTCAAGAATCTTTTGAGTTTTTTAAAATTATAATCCAGACTAATTCCAACCACAACTAGGTCTGCCTTCAATGAAGGCATGCCTTGAGGATGGAGTTGGATAGGGTTGGGATGATACACCAAATTTACAGTACGATATGTATCTAGGTACACGAGTCATGATACAATATGTATCTAGATACATATCTTGATATTTGTCCTGGTATTGAAACTACAGTTAAGATCACAGGAACAATGGTGGAGCCAGCAATTCATAGTTGGGGAGCACAAATACATTCGGGAGGAGGAGGGGTCAACTTCAGCCCCCCCCCCCCCCCCCACCCAATTTTCCATATTCTATTATGTACTGCACTGCACTGACTGGTCACATGTGTTTAAGCTCATATTCTAGCATAAGCCCATCACAAACTTTACAAATGTGAGTTATCAAGTGGCCCCTCTGAGTCTTAGCACATCCTTCTATTTTTCAGTTTTAGAATAAAGGCAATTTTAGTCACACAGGTGCTGGAATTACGATGAAAATAGGTAAGTAGTCATCTGATGATCACGACAACAAACCTTACCAAAAACATAAAAAAAAGCTGGAGTACTGGCAATGAAAAATAAATATATCAGTGATTGAGACATGCTCTTGCAGTTCATGGTTCGACTTCCACTTTACAATTTTCAAATCGATCCACCCGAACGGAAAAATTTGTGGAAGATAATTATGAAGAATAACTGGTGCATATCAAGGGGGCTACCAAGCCTAAAATGTGATGTATTGAATGTATTGACAGTGAAATAGTTGAATTTTAAGATTGGTGACTGTCCTATATAGTGGTATCGTGATATGACAAAATTTGGACACTGCACCAGTACCTGTATTGTGGGTTGCCGTATCGGTACATATCAGCGTACCGGGATATCATCCCAAGCCTAGAGTTGGAATATTTTATCAGTTGGGACTTCAGTCATCAGACTTTTTATCTCTGAACTTCAAACCAGTAATCAAAATGAAAATGTGACCACACAGCCTTCAGATTTTATACATGATCAAATTTTTGTCTAACCCTGGATAACTTGAAATGATACAAAAGATAAGAGCCATCCACTTTTGAGCTGACTGCACTTTCAAAATGTTGATCTTGGTAGAATATTAACAGCGTACATTTATTTCAGCATTAAAATTCTGAGACCTAGCTCCACTCTTTAGATATTAAACAATAACTAAGAGGTGACACAAGTCAGAGGGTTGGTATGAATCTCCTAGAAACTGAGAAGGAAGTATGGGATACAGTGGAGCCCACTTAATTGGAGATCTCTTAACTGAATAACCCTGATAACTGAATATAATTTCCCGACAAATAACCATTTATCATACTTCCAGAACAAATTTGACCTTTTAATTGAATATAGGTTATACAGTAAACTCCTGTTAATTGAATAAAAAATCTTGTAACCTGTCAAGAAATTACCCTGACTCTCCCCAGTTTTTCTTTGTTTATAGACCTATTTGTCCTCAGTACATCCAATACAGACATTTAATCTATTATATCTTGTTTGACAGAACTCGGGGAGCTCTGTCAAACAAGATATAATAGAATAAATGCAAAGTTTATCTCTAGAATACAGGAAAGTGACGCAATCCCTGTTATTTGAATACTCATATTAACTGAATAATTTCCATTGGCAAAGTGGCTATTCAATTAACAAGGTTCCACTGTATCAACAAACAGTATGTTTCATGTACTGTGAGTAAAGAAGGGGAGGTGAGGAGGGAGTAGCAGCAAGGGGAGCAAAGAGCTAATGGTTATGATTGATAATTACTTGTCTACCATCTACATACCCTTGTGCATTTATTAATATAGATGCCTGATCATCAACTTTGGCTTGTGGTGCACAACTCTGCTCTGAAAAAAAAAATGTTTATCAATTAGGCTTGAAATTCAACCTTTAATTATCTCCCTTGATATGCAATGCAACTGTAAATTTATTACATTCCTGTCTTATGAAATCCCCATCTACAGCAACACTAAACCATGCGGAAAATGAAAATTGTTCTGCACACATGTGCAGAACAGAAATCGTTAACAGACTATTTTTAAATAGCGGAATTTCACTGAAATTTTCTACAAATCGTGCACCACAATTATAATTTGAATTGCTAGTGATATAAAAATAATAACGCAGGTTCCCTTTGCAAATTTGGTTGATGATAAAATGTGTTCTTTTTGTTGATAGTCATCCACAGAGTTCCAATGTGTTCTTTGTACCTACTGGCAGCCTACTGGCACATAGAAAACATTGGAACTCAGGGGATGAGTTGTCAAATGAATTACTGATTGTCCTTCTAATGCTTTTATAGACATGAAGGGGAGCGCGGTGGCTCAGTAGGTAGAGGTGCAGGCTGCAAGCCGAGAGGTCCTCGGTTCGAATCCCACCTGCGGCAACCGCGTTGTGTCCTTGGGCAAGACACTTCATCTCCATTGCCCACGTGGGGGCACGATGACGCCGAGTACTAAGGCATACTGCACGTCGATGGTACGCATGTCTTCAACCAATCTAACCCTGCCTGTGCTGCAGTGCGGAGTTACGATGTTGGGGAGCTGGCAGCTGCTCGTTGTTGCTCGGTGGTTCACTCCGGGTTCTCCGGCTTCCTCCACCCGTAAAACTGTCACGGTCATGATTAGCCATTGTGCATAAATATGTGACCTTAAACATCAATAAATAATAAATAAATAGACATGAAGGCATGTAATAAACACATAATGACACGCGTGTGAATGGGTTAATCGATATGGCACTTGTGCAATCGTGGAAGGATAAAACTTGAGGCCTGCGGGCTCTCGTTTTATCCTTCCACACTGACACTCATGCCATATCGATCAACCCTTTAAATCGCTTGTGTCGTTCTGTGTATTTTCTGTCCTGTGGGTGGGGCTACTCTGCCTTGGGATGGGTAGTTGTTAGCAAAATGGTTAGCATCTAGATATCAGATGTTGGGTCCACTCGCCTCCAGTGTTGAATGGAAGGTACTCTGACAAAAAATATTTAGTCATTGTGTAGGCATATGATGCTTAACTAGTAACAATTCCAAAACAACAAGTTTTGATGAGTTCTTGCCTTTATTAAATTTACTACTATATCCCAGGTCTCTATGAGTTAAGATGTACAAGATTAACAGACTCAGACATCAGAATGCACACTGTTTAACTCTTTATCTAACACAATATTGCCACAATATAGTCTTGGTTGCTGATGTGGCACTGGGCTCCAATAAATAAATAAATACCTAACGCAATGGCAATAATGGCCATATATGACTGGCAATATTCATCAAAATGACCAATTCAGATTTTATAAATTTCAATTTTTGCCTCAGAAAATAGCTTATGACCCCTCATTCGAATGAGCTCGTTGAGCCTGTTCCAGTGAGTGGTGATAAGGCCTAAAAAAAAGTTTAAAATCTGTTTCTCAGGCCCACACGCATGATTCTTTTGGCTGCTGCATGCTCTATTTTTATAACCAATACAAACTTAAATGAAAGTGTCAGTGACACTGCAGCTCATCTTGTTCAAGAGGGGACTGAACAAAATAGAAAGCTCCAGTAATGCCAAGTCATTCACTCAAGTTAATCAAATAATCGAGTGAGGGGCCTGTTGGAATTGTTGACAATTTATATGTCAAATCCAAGATGGTGGTGGCCATCTTTTTCAACAGAATGCAAAAACTGTGATAACTCCCATCTTGACATCACATCAAAGTTACATTGAAAATTTGAAAAAGATCAGGTGAGGGATGTGGCCTGTAGGGTGTGCTAATGGGAGTGTTGACAATTTATATGCCAAATCCAAGATGGTCACTGGTGGCCATGTTTTTCAACGAAATTCAGAAAAATTTGATAGCTCCCATCTAGACATCACACTAAAACTACACATGAAATTTGAAAAGGATTGTTGAGAGATGTGGCTTGCAGGGTGTACTAATGAAATTGTTTACAATTCATATGCCAAATCCAAGATGGCTGCTGGCAGCCATATTTTTTAATGCAATTCAGAAAAATGTGATAGCTCCCATCTAGACATCACACCAAAGCTATATATGAAATTCAAAAAAGATCAGGTGAGAGATGTGGCCTGTAGGGTGTGCTAATGGAATTGTTGACAATTTATATCCAAATCCAAGATGGCTGCTGGCAGCCGTGTTTTTCAACAAAATTCAGAAATATTTGATAGCTCCCACCTGGATATCACACCAAAGCTACATATGAAAGTTGAAAAAGATCTGTGAGAGATGCAGCATGTAAGGTATGCTAATGGAAATGTTGACAATTTATAGGCCAAATCTAACATGGCTGCTGGCGGCCATGTTTTTAAGCGAAATTTGGTAAAATTCGATAGCTCCCATCTAAATATCGCCCCAAAGCCACATATCAGATTTTGGACTGATCAAGTGAAAGCCGCGGCCTGTAGGGTGTGCTAAAGGAATTGTTGGACAGTTTACATCCACATCCAAGATGGCTGCTGGCAGCCATGTTTTTCAACAAAATTCAGAAAAATTCAATAGCACCTATTTAGACATCACGCCAAAGTTAGAAATGAAATTTGAAAAAGATCGGGTGAGAGGTGTGGCCTGTAGGGTGTGCTAATGGAATTGTTGACAATTTATATGCCAAATCTAAGATGATCAAAGTCAGAATTTGGACCTCAAGGGTTAATGTCTTGCCCAAGAACACAGTGCAGATGATGCTGGTCAGGATTGAACCTTTTAGTTTAAATACAGGACTTCTAACCAATCAGCTGCCGCAAACCTGCCAAACAAGATGTACAAATTGGATATTTCTTAATTCAATAAATTGATATATTCAAAACTTCAAAGCATGTACCATCAGTATAAATTTGACCTGTTAACTGGTTTAGTGCTAAAAGCCACTATCATGGCTCTACTGAAAAGTGCTGAAAGCCACTTTAGTGACTTTACACTGTATTCATTACCTCATTTGTTCAGGAGTTGAAACACAAAAAATTGTGAACAAAATGGTTTTATTACAATTTATTGGAGAGTGCCAAGAGGCCCTCTCCAATAAATTGTAACAAAACAATTGTTTATGAACCAAATATTACTAAACTGTGGCACCTTTTGCTTGTAGCATGGAATCCTTGAAAAAAATACTTTTGTTACAAATCACCTATTGAAATATAATTTAGCACTCTACCAGTTAATTGCATGTAGGTTATAGAGTAAACTATAGTCATGCCCTGTAAATAGCATATACTTTCAAACATCAAACCATATGATGACAGTAACTGACTTGGCAAGCCTATGACGTTGCCCAATTAGACCAATTTTAAAGGCCTGCAGGGTCACATCATGATGGACAGTTTTAAGGGTGGAAGAAGCCTGAGTACCCAGAGAGAATTACCAAGCAGCAGTTAGCAACTGTTAGACTCTTCAACTTACTAACCCATCACAAACATAGTTAGCAGAGCTTGAAGGCAAGTGCACCATCAATGTGCAGTACACCTTAGTACACATTCCCACTGTTCCCCACATGGGAAATCACTGCCAATCAGGATTAACTCTTAAGGGCCTAGAGATGTTTACATATTTATGCTACACTTTCACAGTCTATATCCTGTGGCTTTGCTGCAGTGTTTTGGCAAGTCTTGGCTGCCTGTATAGGCAGCCAAGACTCGCCTAAAAACAACTACCAAGGAACTTAGAATGTAACTTGTGAGTTAACCTACAAGGTGCTCGAACAACATCCTTTAATTGTTGACAGTCACTTATTTAGATTATGGGCTGAGCCTGATAAATAGAAAGTGCATATTCCCAAACTGTAGCATGCACAAACTTATAAGCCTCTTAGAAGGGTCATATCTCACCATGCATGCCAAAACCTGACCTTCAAAATCAATAACGGTTATCCTTATGTCATAAGGACTGGACATGTGCAATTCCTCTTCCAAGGTGAAACACTTTTAGACAAAGAGTGCAAAAAGCATTGTGTTTGGAGGCATGTTTCAGGCAGAAAGAAAGATGGATATTGTGAAATAAATAAATAAATAAATACTTACCATTTGTCAAATTTTGTACAGCTTGATTAATGACTTTCTCTAAGTTTTCTTTTGCAGCTGACATATTCATGTTGCCTGTGATATATACTGAACCAGTTGGCATCAGCTCAGTGGTTGTCAAGAGCAAAGGTGTGGTTGTTGGCTGCTCAGATGATACCGAGGACTTCAATGTAGAAAGTTGTACAGTAGTACTGGGCAATGAGACAGAAGTAGATTGACTATCAGAAATTGTGGTCTTCAATGTCGACAGTGCATCTGTATTGGTAGAAAAAGTTATATTCATAACTGGTGTTATGGCAGAAAAACTTGAACCAGTAGTGTTTTGCTCGGGGGTATTTACATTAGTCATAGTTGATTCAAAGTCAGTGGTTAAGGATGTGCGTATTGTATCAGTTTGTGCAGTCCAGTTCACAGATTCACCAGTTGTTCTTTCATCAGGTCTAAGAGTGGAAACATGAGTATTTATTTCCTCACATACAGAACCAGTATATCCTGTGTTACAGACACATCGAAAATCATCTCTTCCAATAGGTATGCAAGTACCAAAGTTTTTACAGGGAGCAAAGGAACAAGGAAATACAATAATACCTGGTGTTGTTTGAGTTACTGGTGTGGGAAACTCACAATTAATTCCAGATGTGTCATTCATGCATATACATTGGTACCCTTCTGCTGTATCAATACATGTACCACCATTATAGCAAGGATTAAATAGGCAAGCAACTACCACTTCCTCACAATATTTTCCAGTAAATCCTTCCCTGCAACAACATTTTCCTTTGAAACACTGTCCATCATTTTTACATTTGACCTCTGGACATTCTGGATCTACAGCCTGTATTAAGAATCGAATATCACAATTTCTTCCAAACCATCCATTTTTACACACTTTTGTACCTGACACTGTTCCACAATAGTAGTGACCACCACTGCAGCTATCATCAGGTTTGCAATACACTGAACAAAGTGGTCCATAGAAATATGGTGGACAGATGGGTGTGGGATCTGTAGAATTTCTGTACATGATATCCTCACAATGAGATCCACCAAACCCATCACGACATAAGCATATATAATTGTCAAAAATGTCATTAACACAAGTGCCACTGTTAAAGCAGGTAACTTTATCACAAGGTCGAGCAACTGAAGTTGTACTGCCAGTAGATGGAGTAAATATATCACAGATTTTCCCACTGTATTCAGGTCGGCAAATACATTCATACTTTCCAATGCTGTCTAAACAATTTCCCCCATTCAAGCATGGCTGTGACTCACATTCTAGAATTTCAACATGACATAATTTTCCTGTAAAACCTTCATTGCAACAGCATGACCCATTCATGCATTGACCTCCATTTCTACACTTATTACCTGGGCATACAATATTGCTGTGTGTGTTTGAATCGGGTAAGTGTAGGCCATCTGGACACATGATAGGTAGTGTACCTGTTGTGGTAAGACTAACCCCGGTAGTTGAAGGAGTAAAGATAATGTGAGTTTCACAATTGCCACCTGTAAAATCTTCCCTGCAAGTACATTGGTAGCCTGCAACTGTATCTTCACATACACCATCATTTAGGCAAGTAGTATTTGTACAAAATGGTTGTAGTAGCTGACAATCTGTCCCTTTGGTACCTTCAGGACAACAGCAAAAACTGTTGAAACAAACCCCACCATTTTTGCAGTCTGGTTGGCATGACCTATCTTGAGGGCCAACAGATTCATCACAGTTGTTTCCACCCCATCCTGTGAGGCAAGTTTTTCTGCCAGATATTGTGTCACAAAAATAATGACCAGAACAATTATTTGTTGGTCTACAGTATACTGAACAGTTGTAGCCAAAGTAGTAAGGTGGACAGATAGGAGAAAGAGTTGAATTGTTAAGGCTCATGGTTGACAAAGATGATTCTAAAACTGTTGTATTTATTATTGTTGTTGTTGATTCTGTTGTTGTTAGCAGTTGTTGACAAGTGAAGCCAGTGAATCCTGGGCTACACAAACACATAAAACTAGTGAATGCAAAGTTAACACATGTGCCACCATTGTGGCATGGGTTGTCATCACATTTAATTTCATTTTCGCAATTTGAACCATTGTATCTGTAAAAAAAATAAAGAAATAAAATGCATCCGCACAATTGTTTTGTGTTACAGGCCTCCACAAGTTCGGCAACTGAACACTTCATTCCACTATCATTCACCTCAAAAGAAATGGGCAACCAGTTTTTCATTTTTCTACATTATAAGTTATTGTGATGAATTGACAGCAACATGGTCGGAGGTTTGCAGAACAGAGTTTGTGTTCAATGGAGACATGGAGCATCAAGCCGTAAACCTCGGATCATATTACTGTGAATTCATCACAATAACAAAGTCTTATATCTTTCAGTATAAGACCCTAATCATAGCCCAAAACCCACAATGTGAAATAAACAAGACAACTTTTAATGATAACAAGTTGAGTAAATAAACCCCTCATGTACCCCATAGCATCAGTGGACAAATAATCAATTAATCAGAGACTGTAACCACTGCTTAAAAAAAACCTGCTCTGCATGGGCCAAGGGGTCTATTTTAAACTCTTGAGTGTTTAATAGTCAGGTGTGTTTTCATTCACATAATGTGCCAATAAGTTTGCAATAACCTAGAAATTTATGAAGCATTGTATGTTGCTGAATGAACATTTTTCAATGTAAGGGCAAGTGAAATAGGAAGCCGATTGGACAGCTCCCCCACCAACTAATCCTTAATTTTACAATCTGCATGGAACAATAACTAATGTAATAGCACATAACATATCAAATTTAGTGTAAATTTACATTATATTGAGGCTCAAAATGGACTCACCCCTTAAAATATGCCCGCTCCCCTTAAAATAGAATTTTGGCTACACACTTGATTGATTACTAGTAAAATACAGAAAATCTAAAATGTCTTTGATTTGCAGACATTTTTCTGTTTATTAATTCTAAAATTTCTCAACTTGTTACATCTGAGTGAAATATCAGTTCATAATATCTTGTTTGGCAGAGTACTTGGGGCTCTGAGCTATGCAAAGAAAATATACTATTAAAAAAAAGTAGGGGATATTCGACAAAAGTGAGATATGTGAAGAAATATATTTATATTTTCATCAAAAAGACAGTTTAGGCATTGCACTGTGGCATCTGGTGAATGATTTCAGCAATAGTCGGGTTTCTGACAAGCACACATTCCATGCACTGTGCTTTAGAAGACATGGACAATCAGTCAGAGAATTTACCACATTCAGTCCAAGACCTCAATACCTTGTAAATCCTCCTCAGTTCGCAAGACTAGCATGGATCTGACGTGGCATACTCCTCACCAAACATCCAATATCAGCTTGACTGATGTTACTCCATTCTTCCTGCAGTACAGCAGCAAGTTCCTGGACATTGGTAGGGGGCTGTTGGCATTGTCATAGGTGCCTGCCAAGCATATCCCAGATGTGCTTGATTGGTGAAAGGTCTGTACTTAGTGAAGGCCAAGGCAGTGTAGAGATGTTCTGCTCCTGGAGAAACTCTGTAGCGACACGGGCCCTGTGTGATCTTGCATTGTCATCTTGGAAAATGAATCGACGACTGTGACGTCACGCAAATGGCACCAAATGAGCTGCTAACATATTGTCACAGTAGTACTGCCCTGTGACATGCCCTTGGATGACATGTAATGCTGTTCTGCTTGTCATGGTTATGCCTCCCCACACCATAACCGATTCACCATCACAACGATCATGCTGCCTAACGGTTACATCATGGTATCGTTCGTTCTGCCGCTGCCAAACTCTGTTTCGCCTGTTGTGGAAGTCAAAAGTGAACCTCGATTCATCTGAAAACATGACATTGCTCCACCGACAGTTGTCCCAGTGCTGTCGTGCTCCACACCAATTACGCCTTGTGATGTTCAGTCAAATGTGGAATTATTCAAGGTCATCAAGCGTACAAATTCCAGCTGTGTAGGCAATTTCGGATAGTCTGACCACTGACTCGCACATCTGTCGCTCAGTGCAGCTGCTG
This sequence comes from Pictodentalium vernedei, assembly GCA_031216915.1. Lineage (NCBI taxonomy): Eukaryota > Metazoa > Mollusca > Scaphopoda > Dentaliida > Dentaliidae > Pictodentalium > Pictodentalium vernedei. The sequence goes on from CM062291.1 coordinate 275,995,575, forward strand.
TCCAATTTCTAAGGCACTTTGAAGGTGGTTACGTACTGCTATGGTTCGGATGAAACGATCCTGTTAGCAGTTGTCACCCTTGGATGACCTGACCGATGTCTGTCATCAATATTGCCTGTCAGATGGTAGCGTGACCACAACCTGTCAATCACCAATTGAGTAACGTTGAGAATTTGAGCCACTGCAGTCTGTCTGTTGCCAGCTTCCAACATGCCAATGGCACATAAACGTTCATCACGTGTCAGTCTTTGCATACCTCAAAAGTTACGTTTTGACCAGAAACTATTGATGAACAAGTTAATACCAAGAAAAGAACGATGAGACCTCTGAAAAAGCCTGTCTAGTACAAATGAACATTTCAAAACGTACCCCACAGACATTAACGCAGTGCTCGTGCAAAAAACCAGCATGAAGTTTTCGTGGGCTGGTGGTATTCATGATCTACACTAAACTTGGTAACATTTGATGTGTCCAATCACGCGTATCCAATACCATTTTCCGAAAATATCAACATCAGTTTGGATATCCCCTACTTTTTTTTAATATTATATGACAGCACACATATATATGTCCCTACAGCTGGTTTCAAAACTCATCCCAATTCGTGAGAATCGGTTTGGATTCTCAGGAACTCCTGCTGCTAGAATTGATTTTCAGTTCTTAATAATTTAGAATTTGGGAGAACTGTTATATCGTTGTGAGTGCAACCAGCATATATTCCATAGTAAAAAAACAAACCTCATGTTATTATATCTTCCAGAGTTTAACCCTTAACTCTTAACCTGCTGAGTATTTTCAAGATATTTTTCATCAAATCTAGTCTTGGGTGCTTCACAGCAGCCACAACTAGATTTAATGCAAATTCATGTAAATTAACTAAAGAGATCATTGGTAATAAAATCCATTCACTTTATAAGGGGAATATGCCCAATTTATACTTATTTCAGTGGCAAGCAAAATCCTGTCCTTGGAAGGAATATCTGCCAGCAGCATGCAAGGAGTTATGGTCTTAGTCCCATATTTGGTGAGTCTGGCATGCGCATGTATAACACATGGTCCAACATGGCTTATGGTGGTCTTGCTGATAGAAGTTACAGTACCTTGGCAATGGTGTTTAGTAAAGTCTTAACTACCTGTACAGGCAGCCTGGACTTCACTAGACACCACTACTAGGTCAAAGTTTTAACTTATTGTGAGGGAGCATAAAATGAGTAGAATTCTTCAGACTTTTAAAAACACTTTTAGAATTCATGACAAGAATCAACTGAACTTTATGGGAGAATCAAATTATTTGTGACAATCGATTCTGATCCTTTCATGAATTTTAAGCCCTGAACAGATTAGGGAACTACCAAAAGTTTAATTAAATCTTTACCTAATATGACTAGAAGATGACATGCAAAAAAATTTCTTGAATAACTAAAAAATTTCATTTCTTGCCCCAAATACATAGATTATGAATGACTCGTCACAAAATTTGAATGATGATTTTTAGAAAAAATACTGGTCTACCCCCAAATAATGAATATGGACTCTTCCAAATATGGACTCTTCCAATTTCTTTTCTTATGTGCTCATGTAGAACACATGTTCGAACATACCTTGCAAAACAATTTCTTGAATAAATAAAAAATTTCATTTTGGGCCCAAAAATACATAGCCTATGATACCTGGTAGTGTCTTCCATGTCAGTTCAATGGCAACAATTGGAAGAGTCAATATTCATTATTTGGGGGTAGACCAATTAATATTTTCAATGTGCAGCCTTGGGGCTGCACGTTGAAAATATTGATAGGTCTACCCCACATATTCACTTAGCAGCCATCCTAGGTAATGAAATGATGATGTATCATGTTCCTAGGCCAAAAAAGAGGCCTCTTGGGTTCAAAGGGTTAATACATTTAAAATGTGCCATTATGCCTGAAATGTTACATCTTCTTGGCTTCAAGGAAAAATGGCAGGGGGTGCGGTGGCATTGCGGTAACCGGTTCTCGCCAGATCACCAAAGTTAAGCAACATCGAGCCTGGTTAGTCCTCAGAAGCGTGACCGACTGAGCAATCGATTTGGACTCCCATGCTGTGTCCTTGGGCAAGGTACTTAACCCCCATTGTCCACATGGGGGCATGATGACGCTGTGTACTGAGGCGTACTGCACGTCGATGGTTAATCCCTTTGAGCCCGAGAATTGATTATTCATATCAGCTGGTTATATACAGTAAAGGGTGAATGGAAATTCTTGCAGCATTCATATTTTCCACAGATGAAATTGGTATTGAATTTTGATAATAGTAAGGTTTTAGTGAATTTGTTTTATAAAGTCATAAAACGCAAGTTAAATTAAAGCCATTTAGCTTCTTTATCATGATATGAGGAATTTTATATCACTTGAACTTCATGTTTTATGAACAGAAGGCTATGTGTATGGAAATGGTACCTGTTATGGCAGATGCACTGATAGCCACCAATGTCATCAAAACACTGACCACCATTCATGCATGGAGAACTGAGACACTCGTCAATGTTGTTAGAACAATACTGCCCAACAAAGCCTTCATGACAGCAACAATAGTATTCCATAGAACCATTCCCATATCTCACGCAGGTGGCACCATTCAAACATGGTGAGGTAACTGAAAAGATTGTAAAGAATGATCTATCAAATTCTAGAATACCATTTTGTTTAACCCTTTACCTAACATGAAAAGCAGACAACACTTGCAAACAAAATTTTTGAATAACTACTTTTTAGGTTATGACCCCCTCATTGGAACGAGCTCGATGAGCTCGTTCCAAAGAGGGGTCATAACCTATGTGTTTGAGACAAAAAATGAAAAAATAATGAAAATTTATTGGCGACTTTTGTGAATAGCACTGGCCGATTTTGGCCGTTACGTTGGGTAAAGGGTTAAATAGAAAATAATTTTCTATTTTGTAATATCTATTCCTAAATACACATTTCAAAAGTATTCAACTATTTATTAACTCATTCTTTGAACATACATTTAAAATGTGCCATTATGCCTCAAATGTTACATCTTCTAAGCTTCAGGGAAAAATGGCGGGGGACGCGGTGGCATTGCAGTAACCGGTTCTCGTCAGATCACCAAAGTTAAGCAATGTCGAGCCTGGTTAGTCCTCAGATGCTTGACCGACTGAGCGATCGATTTGGGCTCCCACGCTGTGACCTTGGGCAAGGTACTTAACCCCCATTGTCCACATGGGGGCACGATGACGCTGTGTACTAAGGCATGCAGAGTTACGATGTTGGGGAGCTGCTCAACATTGCTTGGTGGTTCTCTCTGGGTACTCCGGCTTCCTCCACCCGTAAAACTGTCACGGTCATTATTAGTCATTGTGCATAAGTATGTGACCTTAAGGAAAAATGGCAAAACCTAGAAGGACATTACTTCTTGATAAATGCCAGGTAGTGGAGATCAGTTTGGGTGGCAGCAAGGGATGAATATCGGCTCCATTCCCAATATGAATTTGGACCAGGTTTTCCCAATTTCAGTCCTAAAACATCTCAGTGCCACCATTTATTGGGTGTGTATAACAGAAACCCCAACTCAAATATCAAATAATCTTCGATGCATTCAAGGTAAATCACACAACTCTTGATAACAGAGTATGGGGATACTGAGAAAAGTTCAATTTGTGAACAAAGAAACTCTTGCGAAACAAACAAACATCAAAATTTTGAAATATGATGGGGATTTTGTTTTAGGTGCTATCAACTCAACCATTTTTCTCTGTAATCTCAACTATGACTACAGTGGAACTGTGCTAACTGAATACCAACTTAGCCTATAAAAATTGTTAACAAATGGGGATATTCATTTCTTATTTTGGTAATAAATTGTCTATTTATTCTATCTTGTTTAAGAGAGTTTATGGAGCTCTGTCAAAAAAAATATATAATAGACTAACTGCTTACATTCAAATTCTAAGATCAAAGTGGTCTGTAAAACTGGGTAATTTGGAGATTGTCCAATTAAAAATTAACAAGGTCACAAGATTTTTCATTCAAAGAAGCGATTTACTCTTTCACCTGTACATCTACATGGGAGCATGATGGCTCACTGGTTAGTGCATTGGACTTCAAAGATAGAGGTCATTGGTTTGATCCTGACCCACATCATCTGCATTACTTGCCTCTTAGAGCCTTGGTGGTATCTTCCATGTCAGTTCAATGGAAGCAATTGGAAAATTTCATATTCATAATTTGAGGGTAGAACAATTAATATTTTCAATGTGCAGCCTTGGGGCTGCACATTGAAAATATTGATTGGTCTACTCCACACATTCACTTAGCAGCCATCCTACGTATTGAAATGATAACATATCATGTTCCTAGGCCAAAAAAGTTGCCTCTTGTGTTCAAAGAGTTAATCCCAATTGCTCAAATGGGAGCATGGTGGCAGAATGTGTTGAGGACTTTGATTACGCAATTTTCCAGAATTTCACAGATTCCCAATTCAGCACACAAATGCAAACAGAAGGTTCGAAATTGAATCTCACATGGTCTACATATTTTTATATTTTTAATACAACATTGACAGCAGTATTTCACCCGGAATTCCACATTTTAATCTGAATTTCAATTTTTAACAAATTTTCTTTTGAACCCAAAATAAAAAAAACGGGTGATTAATTAAAATGTGAAAGCAACTTTTGTCTCCTTGGAAGATTCAAGAATGATGTACAAGAGAGAAATTTACACCAATACGTAGATACTTTAAAGTATTTGGTGACAAATTCAAATTTCAAGATTTTGAAATTTTTAAATCTTAAAATTTTGATAGATGTGTAATTATAGACTGCATAACTCTCTTGTTTGTCAATCTGCAGTATCAAACGCAGATAATCTATTTTTACATTTTTGAATTCAGCTCATCATTTTGTTGATTTTGGGTTCAAAAGACTATTTTTTAAAAATTGAAATTAACAAAACATTTTTAAGAAAATTGAAATTAACATTCAATTTTGGAATTCCAGGTGAAATACTGCTATAAATGTCAGTGTAAAAATCTGTAGACCACGTGGGATTTAATTTCAGACTTTCTGTTCGCTTTTGTATGCTGAAATTTGAATCCGTAAAATTCCTGAAAAATTGGTTTACATGTAACAAAGTCCTTAGGGCATACTGCATATTGATGGTACAACCAAACTGCTAATCATTCTAAAGTTGATGGTACACATACCTCCAACTGATGCTATCCCCAATTATGCCAGGTAAGTAAGTTATACAGTCTGATTCTCTCTAGGTACTCTGGCTTCCTCCACCCATAAAATTTTAAAATTGAATTTTTCCTGCCCTCTCTCACCTTTGCTACAGTATTAAATTAAACAAAATTACTTACCATCTCCACAGCTGTGAGAATCTGTGGGTAGGTCACAGCTTACCCCTTGCCAACCCTCATCACAAACTCTGTTGCCTGTAACTGGATCACAGGTATAGTGCCCTCGACAGTCATCAGAAGGGATGCAGTTAACACTGCAGTCATCGGTATAATAGTGACTATCACAAAAAGCAGCAACAGAAATCTGTAATCTGAAATTAAGGAACTACTAATTCAATAGATATATTTTTTAACACATTGATTTCTTCAGGAGGAAACATTTGATAAAGGAAGATTGTATGATTCTGCAGTTCAAAACTGAAAAATTATCACCAATAACATAGACGTTTGAGTGAATTTGATTTTCTTCTAAACCTCAAGCAGAGGCAGAGTAACTAGGGGTGTACAGGTGGGATGTGCACTCTCACATTTCCCACAGATAAGCCACATGATTATGCACTGAGTTTAACATCGTCCCTTGAGTGCAACAAGGCACCATCTGCAATGCTAGGAATGATATATATAATGCATGCAAATGTGTCAATATCCTGTAATATATTATCTGCTCTCCTGTCAATAGGTTTATCAACATTTGGTCAATGTACTGCACCTTTGGCTTGTTTCGACTATCTGTTCTTTCTCAACCATCTTGCAAACCAAAAGCATTTAACCGATTCAATCTTATTGAACAAAACTGAATTGGATCAATTTCTAGTTACACTACATGAAAGTTTGTTGCTTGAAATTTTGACACATTGTGCACTCTTAGCCTGTTGAGTATTTTCTTGAATTTCTCCTAAAATCAAGTCATGGCTACTGTCAAGCAGCGATGACTTTATTTGATGAAAAATTGAATAGAATCGGAAGTGTGGTGGCTCAGTGGTTATGGCATTGGACTTCAAACTGAAAGGTCCAAAGTTCAATCTGAGGGTAAATGCGTTGTGTCCTTGGGCAAGGCACTTCATCCTAATTGCCCATGTGGGTCTACAGTGGCACTGTGTACTAAGGCATACTGCATATCAATGGAGCACTTGTCTTCAACCAATGCTAACCCTGCTTGTGTGGAGTTAGTACATTGGGGAGTCTGGCAATTGCTCGTCACTGCTCGGTGTTCTCTCTGGGTACTTTGGCTTCCTCCACCTGTAAAACTATCCAACATGAGGTAGCCCTGGCTGTCAAAAGTGTCATTAAAACCCCAATAAATAAGTTAATAAATTGAATAGAATCTGACATCAAAATATCATAGTTGAGAGAATTTCTCCTACTTAGAGCATAAATTTTGTTTACAAAAGCAAAGTATTTTTGTTCTGGACAGGAAAGTCTGTCCATAGCAGGGAAAGAGGTAAATGAATTTATATTTATTACCTGGAAGCTGAACTGAAACGCTTGCCTGCAACAGTAAAAGATTCATACTCAGATGTGGAGGGAAGTCTACCATGTATTGGAGATGGGAACAACACCTGTCTCTGGAAAATGTCCACAAGCTCATTTTGGCCTGAATCAGCATCTGATATATTCACTGTAACATAAGCTGCACCCTGCAAAATAAAAAGAAAGGATTGTAAAACAAAAATAAGTGCCAATCACTCTAGTCACAGCACCACCATGCAGGGACAGATCCAGAAATGTTTTGGGGGTACCTGCTTTTGCATTGAGGATGTCCCCAAATAAATTGAGATGTCTTAATACAGATGTGTAGACCACTGCATGTGTCTTGAAGTGCTTTTTATAAACTACATGTGTATAATAAAGTGAAATAATTGCTTCAATCTGGTAGATTTCAAAGTTGAATGATATTTTCCTGCAGGAATTTCGGGACATTTTGGCTTCAGAGTTTGGGGACCATACCTCTAACAGGTAAATGGATCCATCCCTGCCACCATGCCCCCAATACTTCTTCAACAGTTTGCCATATTTTTTATTCCGTTAACAAGAATTACACTATAATCTATATACAATTAACGAGCATAGGACAAAAGCCCCATAGGATGGAACCATCACGGGACATAAGCCACATGGATAAAAGCCCCATAGGATGACACCCCATAGTAAAAAAAGGCCCACTGCAAAAATAACAAGAGGCCCCACAAGGCCTGAAGAGGGCCCCCCCCCAAAAAAAAACAAAAAACAAAAGCAAGAGGCCCCCAACGGAACCTGATATAAACAGAGTCCAAGAATGAATCTACATTAAGAAATCAATCTCCATAGGATCCATTATCAATCTTTGAGCCCCTCAGGAGTGACTAAAATAGTCCAAGCATCATGCCTTTTCTTCAGTTAATCATAATGTAAAAAGTGGAGCTCCCCTATGGAGCCCCTTGATACAACCTATGTGGATTAATCTTAGTTACACAACTCTGGGGGGTACTTAATAAAAAATTTCTGATTCTTCAGCTACATGGCCAATATTAAACCAGGCACTCAATTTGAACAAACTTGAATCTCACCACACGAGAGAGGTTGTATACCAAATATGGAAACATTCTAACTGGTGGATCTGAAGAAGAAGATTTTTAAGAAATTTCCTCATATTGCACTAAGCTAAAATTCGGGCTACCATAGGGAGCCCAAATATTAATCCAGGGACCCAATTTGAACAAACTTGAATCTGACTCCCCTAGAGATGTTGCAAACCAAATATGAAAGAATTCTGACTGGTGAATCTGAAGAAGATTTTTGAAGAAATTTCCTCATATTGCACTAAGTTAAAATTTGGGCTACCATAGGGAGCCCAAATATTAACCTAGGGACCTGATTTGAACAAACTTGAATCTGACCCCCCTAGAAATGTTGTATACCAAATATGAAAGGATTCTGACTGGTGGATCTGAAGAAGAAGATTTTTAAAAATTATCCCCCATATAGCACTAAGTTAAAATTTGGGCTTCCATAAGCCCAAATATTAACCTAGGGACTTGGTTTGAATGATTTTGAATCTGACCCTCAAAACAATGATGTATGCCAAACATTAAAAGATTCTGACTGGTGGTTCTGAAGAAGATGATTTTTAAAGGCTTTTCCCCCATATTGCCCTAAGTTAAAAATCGGGGCCATTGTATTGAGCCCAAATATGAACCAAGGGTCTTCATGAGCTTAATGAGCTCTGTCAAACAAGATTTAATGGAACAAATGCTCAGTTTGTCACTAAAGTACAGGATAATGACCAAATTCTTGTTAATCGATCACTCCTGTTAAAAGAATATTTTTCACTGGTATAGTATGATACACATGTAGTAGCTATTCAAGTATCAATGTTACACTGTAAGCGCTACTATTACTATGACGACCTGATACTGTTTGCTAAATTGCTAGTCTGTAGTTTGTTTTTTTTACACTGACTTGGTTACTACTGTCTTTGTGGTTGTAAGCCATGTGACAATTTGTTTTTCAATTTATTATGACAGACCTTTTTCAGTTCTTCCATTTAAGTCTACAGACAGTTTACACAGTAGTATGATGTGACGACACATGCACATATGCAGAGCCACAGGGTAGGAATGCTCATTGGGGTTTTCTTAGCTAGTTGAGTGCTAGAAGCGACTATCATGGCTCTATTGAAAAGTGCCAAAAGCCGCTTTAGTGGTTTCACACTATATTCATAAGTTTGTTTTCTTGGCGGTTGAAAAAAATTGTTTGTATAAATTGTTTTGTTACAATTTATTGGAGAGTACCAAGAAGCATTCTCCAATAAATTATAATAAAACAATTGTTTTTGTACAAAATCTACTGAAACTAAGATTTCCCTTGCTGGTTATTTAGTATCTTTGAAAAAATACTTTACAAAATACGTTTCAAATCACATTTGAATAATAATTTAGCACTCAACCAGTTAACAACTGGTAGAGTGCTAAATTATTTTTCAAAGTTGATTTGTAACATGGCTATTTTTTTTCAAAGATACTATGCTATTAGAAAGGGTAGACTTAGTTTAGCATAATTTTGTTCAAAAACAATTGTTTTGTCACAATTTATTGGATAATGCCTAATGGTACTCTCCAATAAATTTTAACAGAACAATTTATGTAAACATTTTTATTTTACTGCTTCACAAGCAACAAGTTGATGCATACAGTATAAAGCCACTAAAGAGAGTGGTGGCCGAGTGGGTAAGTGCGCTGGTCTCTAAAGCCAGGGGTTCGGGATCGATCCTCAGTCGGGGAAAGTTCTCGGCATGTTTGAACACGCTCTGTCAGCATCAGTTGTGGGGTTGATGCTGTCACAGTGTACTGTCCTATCAGGTGAGGAAGTAAAATGGTTGTCCTCTGTGTGGAGAAAGACACACTCCGTGCAGGAAAAAGATCCCTTTGTAGTATTGAAGAAGAATGAGGCCATGAAGTTGCTGCTATGAAGGTCATTCTACACACCTGTGCTATCAGGCCAAGGAGAGGTGTTGATATAACTTGCATAACTTATTTGCCTATCCTTGTAAAACAAATAAGATTAAATAAATAATGTGGCATGCAGCACTTTTCAATAAAGCCATGCTAGTGGCTTCTAGCACTCGACCTGTTAATTACCTTTTAGGAATATATCAGACTTCTTTATCATTAGTTGTAATTTTATTTCTCTAATTTTGAAGGTCATGTCCATTGATTTGACAATATTACTTGAAGAAGCATGACAATTAGAAAAACCTTTAACCCAGAAAAACCTAGATGTTCATATCTCATGTGTCATGAGATTTACCCCAGAGATGTTCACATAACAATCTATGTTTCCTAAATGCAAAGTACTATGGCAAATAGCCCAACAAAATGACAATGATGAACAAAAGCCTACAATATTTTTGTTATTAAATTAATTTTCGTGAATGTTTTTTTTTAAATAATTTGATATGTCAATATTACATTTTAGTTTTCTCTCCCGTGTGCAAAATTTCAAAAAATTATACTAACCGACTGACCGTTCACATGGGTTTGGTATGGCTAACCGTATGCTCGGCTATGTAAAAATTCTTGAGAAACTGCTTTTTTATCATTAACAAATATTCATATACTGCATGGAATTGAAATATATATAGCCTCTTATGGCAAAAGTCTAAAAATCTACCAAGACACAAGAAAGGCTGCTTAACTGGTAGAGTGCTAGAAGCCCATATTTGGTCTTTATTCTGAACTGCAGGTACCTAAAGTTAAAGGCTTTATATTCTGTGGATGTCCTTCATATTATCTTGAAAGTAAAATTACTTCATTTCCATCAATTTGCATTGTTACAATTTATGGGAGAGTGCCAATAGGCACTCTCCCATAAATTGTAACAAGGCAAAAATGTGTGAACAAATCTTGAGGCTGAGAAAAAATTTAGCACTCTGCCAGTTAAGTGACTGACACTTTACCATTCAAGATGCAACTTTTGGCTAACCGGTCATCCATTCATGTAGATTTAAATTTGCGTAACCACCACGCGAATGAAACGAGAGTTCTCGTCAAATTTTGCACACCGCTCTCCATATCAGGGATGTCGGAAATGAGGGTTTAAGTGAGCCTGAGGGGGAGAGACATTTACCCAATAGTATTTTCCAGTCAGTACATTTTCGTTTTTATTGGATTCTTTAATAGATATCGATTCCCTGTTGCCAGTAATTATATACTTTCTTAAGAGACTAGATTTGATACTTGGACTTATATCACACACACAGTCAGTCTTACAAATTGAGGTCTGTGGTACCAATTCTGGAAGCTGGGTCATGACTACTAAATGTATAGTTTATTTATCTACAAATAAATAAAATATAATCCAAACTGACTAATATTCAAACTATATCATCAAGGTATGCCTTTGATAAAGGCATGCCTCAATGATGTGTAGTTGGAATATTTAATCAGTTGGGAACTGAGCCATCCATCGGGACAAATCTCATTTACACTCCCACCTCCACTCGCTACCGGTCATCTTTGCAACACCCCTGTTCATATTTAAGGCTTAAAAAGTTTCACAGACCCTCCCACATGGCCTTTTGGTTGCTGCATGCTCTCTTTTAAAACCAATGCAAATTTAAAAAAATAAAAATGAAATGGTTTATGTCTAATATTTTACCCAAGTTAATAAAATTGATAAATTTGTCCCTTGAGAGCAACAAGGCTTTGCAATGCTTTAGCATTGCAAAGCCTTCTTGCACACAGGAGATGAAACACACCACCACCCATGCTATTCTGTAGAACATCTCAGGCCTAAAACATAAAACAAACCAAGAACATGAACTTTTGATGGCAAAGAAATAATTACAAAAATAAATAATAAAATAAAAAACTACATGCCCACATGCACTTTTACAGAAAGTGGCCTGCGAAACAGAGGATATGTTACTTTGTGGGTGCCTAATAATCTTCTTTTTGATAATGGCTGCAGGTTGAAAATATGAAATGATCTGAGGTTCCCTATAAATTCTTCCAATTTATCTTTCTGTAAAGCTTTCTAAAAAGTGTTGGAAACAGATTAGCTATTTCTTTTCAACCTGCAGCCAAAAGGTTGCAGGGTGGAAATATTAGTTGATCCCGTACCTCACATGTCTGTCTGCAGTTTAAAACACAAAAGAAAAATACTGTATGCATATAAAATACATCACACTGATGTGACCAAAATTATCATTTAACATGTCTGATTAACTTTGCCTGATGTTTGCAGATTTTCTATCCACAAACAAAAATACCTTGCTACATAGTAGAATCCTGGCTCTTGATAACCCTTTACCCAACACATGATACAAAAATTTGTTATTTTAATTATCTTTTTTTCAAATTTAAAAACTATTTCATCAAAGCTATATCATATGACCTCCAGGCCTTTAAATTCACTTATTTTTGGCACACCATTTTGCCGTAACTTGGACACATTAAAACCAGAAGTAACAGTCTTATCATGTTATGTTTTACTGTCATGTCTTTCTTTGTGTGTCTATGCTCATATAATGATGAAAGTTATTCTCAAATGCAGAAGGGGCACAGAGAATTTATAGATTTTTCTTGGGGTCTTCACACCTTCTCTCATTTGGGCACACCTATAAACGGTGTGAAATTGAGGTAATCTAAAGGTCTGTGACCTCTCATTGGAACAAACTCACTCCCATGAGAAGTCAAATGACATGGTTTTGTTAAAATTTTGAAAATATTTGTTTTCTACTGCTTAGTTTGAAAATTACCTGGATAGTTGTGGTTGATTTGTTAGGTAAAGGGTTAATGAATATATACCCTTACAAATAGAAGTAATCCTCTTATCAATGACTTCTTGCTGTCAGAATCTATTGAATGCTTCATCAAATAAAGTCATGTCTGCTTTGCAGCAGCCATGACTTAATTTTATGAGATATTCAAGAAAATACTAGGCACCACCTGAGAGTATTTACCCAACGAATCGGCCACATCCGCTCACGTAATATGCAAATTCAGCAGCTGAAAAAATACTATTTTTCAAAAAATGTCAACAAAACCATATCATGTGACTCCCTCTTTGGAACAAGCTCATTGAGCTCATTCCAATGAGGGGTCACATGATATGTTTTTGTTGGAATTTTTTGAAAAATTAAAAAAAATGATACTTAAAATAATAAATTTTGATATCGTCTACATTGGGTAAAGGGTTAAACCACTTTGTGTGCTGCTCTATTTGTTTTTATGCCATTTGTGAAACTTCATGATTCATTCAGAAAAAAATGTAATTTAAAATAAAATAATTCAAATACAGTCATATACCAAAAAAGTGTTTTTTTTTTTAAAATGTTAAAAAAACACTCTAAGGCTTCAGTCCAACATTGTAATTTCTGTAGGGCATTTGTCTGTGTGTCTTTTGTCAACAGGCTTTTGACCTGTAGGGTTTTATCCATAGGGATTTTGCCCTACATGCTTTCTGTGCTAATATTGGTACTTCGCAAAGCACCCAAGACTTGATTTTAGGAGAAATTCAAGAAAATACTCTGCACCATACTGAGAGTTAAACCACTTTGTGTGCTGCTCTCTTTGTTTTTGTGTCATTTGTGATGCATTGTGACTCATTCAGAGAAAAAAGTAATTAATGAAAAAAAAAATAATTCGTATACAAATACAAAAAGGGATTTTAGGGATTTTGCCCTACATGCTTTCAGAGACTAATATTGATACTTCTTATAATGAGCAAAAAATGACAAACATAATTTTCCGCGCTAATTTACCAGACTCAAATTAAAATACAATTTTCTCTACTTATTTTTTATTCCTTTTCCTAGTTCAAACTTGGCCCCTACATGGTCGTATATAATTTTCAACCTTTTTTGCCCTCAGCCAAAATAGGTTGAAAGTTATATTTATAACAATTGGCAGGATCCAACCTCTTTCAAGCCCAAGTTTTAAAGAAAAAGGATTTAAAGTGAAAATATTTTTTTCGGTTTCATAAAATATAACAATAAATTAAATGACCTGGTGATGTGTGGGTCAAAACAGCAAAATTTTTAATGGTTAACTAATAGTTGTGAAACATAATTCTATCCAAAACCCTCTGGTCATTACCACCCCACTCCCACTCTTCGCCCACTTCACTTCAGAAGGGATGTGATAAGAGGTGGTAATGATCAGAGAGTCATATAGTCCAAACATGGGTTTGGCATATCCTTTCATTTTGGTGTGTCATAAAAATTATTTGATGCATTTACTTGTTGATCTTGAAATCACCTTGGTATGGTACGTCCTTTCATTTTGAAAGGATGTACAGTGGAGACCACTTAATTGGATATCTCTTAATTTTATATCCCTGTTAATTGAATATAATTCAAACACAAAACCATTAACCATACCTCCAGTACAAATTTAACCTGTTAATTGAATATAGATTATAGAGTAATCTCCTGTTAATTGAATAAAAAATCTTGTAACCTGTCGAGAAATTATCCTGACTCTCCCCAGTTTTCCTTTGTTTATAGACCTATTTAGCCTCAGTACATTCAATACAGGCATTTAATCTATTATATCTTGTTTGACAGAGCTCGTGGAGCTCTGTCAAACAAGATATAATAGAATAAATGCTAAGTTTATCTCTAGAATACAAGAAAGTGACAGTCTCTGTTAATTGAATACTCCTGTTAATTGAATAATTTTCATTGGCAAAGTAGCTATTCAATTAATAGGGTTCCACTGTACCAAACTAAAAATTAGAATAGGTCTTTTGGACCAGCAAGAGTCCTAGTTAGAACTGCCGTGTAATGAAACTACTCACTGGCCATGTACCCACTGATAATGGAATTGGATTTGGCTGACCACTTGGAAAGAATTGATCAAATGTAAATGCTGACGAGTCTTTACCAACACTTCCAATTTCTAGCTGTCCAAATGAACATGGTTTCCTGGAAGTATAAAAGAGAAGAACATTTTCAAAATTTATTTCATTTTTGTGGAGTGTCATAAAAATGATTTGATGCATTTACTTGTTGATTTTGGAATCACCTCCAATAAAAATAATAACATGTACTCCCTTAAGATTGTTAAAAAATGTAGTTCTCAAAACAACCGTGAGGTGAGATAGGACATAAATTTTGTGATGAAAAATCAACGAAGGGCCATAACTCTAAAGAAAACAAGTGCACCACCAGGCGTGGGCTATGTCCTCCAACATCAAGTTCTTACATTGGACATATTTCCAAACAACAAATTTTCAAAGCCGAAAATGAAAGTGTCAATAACACTGTAGTTCAGCTTGTGTAAGACATGTACATGCATAGTATGTGACACAGCAATGACACACATCTAGGTAATGACCTGATAACAAAGGTATATGTAAAGTGTTGTAAAGCTCTGTACATAAATACTGAACATAGCATGTAACAAATGTATAGGTAAAGTATTGTAAAGGTGGGTGACAGTAAGATGCTAAACTGAAAAAGAAATCTCCATGGGGTTAATGTTACAATGGGGATCCTTGTATGGTGCACCATAAGCCAAATGTTAGCAATTGTTTTGGCCTGTTTGCTTCAAACCCTTCTAAGGTTGATTCATACTAATGAATAAATATTTGTCTAGTACTTCTTAAACTATAGATATTTGAATTTTTTTGATCTTTAACTTATAGAGTTCCCACGGGTGAGGAGGTTTTATATTTCTCATTGGAAATAGAAAATCGGGTTGTGCTAATAATGTTTTCCCTCCCCATACAACACCAAATATTAACACAGGAACTTGGCTTCAACACATTTGAATATACACATCATACAAAAATTTATTCAAATCAGAACTTTCATATAGGAGTTCTGTACAAAAAACTGATTGCACCTAATTTCAGTACAAAATGGCCAACGATAGCATCTTGGATTTTGGACCGAACCCCAAAACACTTGTTCTTGTCCCACCGATGTCAACAAAGGTGCCCAATAAGTTTTGTGAAGATCAGTTCATAAATACGGCATATAGCCAGAGCCGTACTGAAATGTGCACTTAACTGTAGAAAAGTAGCACTGAATAAATCAAAGTTTATCTAATTGGCCGCCGGTGGCCATCTTGAAAGTTAGGACTGCGCCCCAAAACACTCATTCTCGTCCCAAAGTGATAACAAAGGTACCCAAAATACTTGTTTTGTCCCACGGTGACACCAAAGGTACCCGATAAGTTTTTGTGAAGATCGGTTCATAAATACATCCTCTAGCCCGAGTCGTATTGACATGTACACTAACTGTGTATAAGCAGCACTGAATAAATCGAAGTTCATCTACTTTGCATAATTTATGCACGAGAAAAAAACCCGTATTATATGTGATGTATTCCATGTTACTAAATATTCAGACAAATTTTTTTTCAAATCAGAGCCTTCATATAGAAGTTCTGTACAAAAAACTGATTGCACCTAATTTCGGTATAAAATGGCCACCGGCAGCCATCTTGAATTTCGGACCACACCCAAAAACACTCGTTCTCGTCCCAAGGTGATAACAAAGGTACCCAAGAAGTTTCGTGAAGATCGGTTCATAAATACAGCCTCCAGCCCGAGCCTCTTGACATGTGCACCTACTGTGTAAAAGTAGCACTGAATAATTCAAAGTTCATCTAAATCGCATAATTTATGCACGAGAAAAAACCCGTATTATATGTGATGTATTCCATATTACTAAACATGCATTCAAAAATTTATTCATATCAGAGCCTTCATATAGAAGTTCTGTACAAAAAAAACTGATTGTACCCAATTTCGGTACAAAATGGCTGCCGGCGGCCATCTTGAATTTCGGACCGCACTCCAAAACACTCATTCTCGTCCCACGGTGATATCAAAGGTACCCAAGAAGTTTTGTAAAGATCTGTTCATAAATACGGCCTGTAGCCCGAGCAGTATTGAATTGTTGACGGACGTCCAGACGGTCATACGGCCGACAGGCCATGACAAAACCTCAAATTTGACTACGTCAAAGTTGAGCTAAAAATGGAAAAAATGCCATAACTCAGCCAAAATTGGTCGGACTGAACCCAAATTCGAATTTTACCTGCGTATTCATGAGACAAACCTATGTTCAAAATTTGGTGTTATTAATTAATAACTCAAACTAAAGTATTCATTCGGACATTGATGTCAAAAATATGGAAAAGAGGCCATAACTCAGCCAAAATTGGTCAGACCGAGCCCAAATTCGAACTTGACCAGCATATTCCTGAGACAAACTCGCTTACCAAATTTGGTAAACTAAAGTTATCATCCAGACAACAAATTTCCAAATTTGCGAAATGGGTAGAAAAGGGGCATAACTCCAACAAAAATTATTGGCTTGAAATTCACCATCTGATTGGGGTAGGGGACGTATATACCAAATTTGGTTTGGATTCGATGACCCAAACTTTAGTTATCACTCCGCTCAGACGCACGGACACATACACGCACATACGCACGCATGGACGGACGCAGCTGATTACAATAGCCCTCCGACAAAATGCCGGGGGACAATCATCAGACTAGAAATTCTACTAAATATGGCCAGTGGTACCATTGTATAATTTATTGGTTACAACTAATCGTGCTATTCAGAAAGTAGAATTTCACTGTAATAGTAAGTATTCATTTACACCCACAAAGGTTATGGAAAAACTATTCCAAAATATGGGCCATGCCGAGACAGAACAATGTACAGAAAGCCACAACTCTGGAAAGAAATCACTGAATCAGTACGTACAATAATACAGGCGCCTAGCCAGGATTCTATAATAGGACAGTGTCCATTTTTTCTGTTTGTTTGTTTTTTATTTTGTTTTTTGTTTTTTTTTTGGGGGGGGGGGGGCAAAAATGAACTTCTGAATGCAGGTGAGGATACGTGATCCTCCCTTAGTCTTAACTATAGGACCCTCCGGTCGTTCCCCTCCTCCCACTCCAGGAAGGAGAGGGTAACGACAAGAGGGTTCTGGTTAGAACTAGGCCTCCCCTAAGAAAATGTTTGCAAAATTCAGAGCTATAAGAGCGTATCTGGGGCACGTGTAGCGTCTGTAGCCCTTTATTGGAGATCATTTGGGGCTTTATGTTAGGCTACGTGAAACTTACATTAGTACAATGTTTTTTTTTGGGGGGGGGACCCACCCACCCACCCAACCCCGCCCCACCCCTCCCCGTGGCTACGCCTCTGCAATAACATGCTCTTGATCCTTCTGAAGTTTCATGAAAACCCATCAATAAATATATCAATGGTCAGACAGATTTTTTGTTATGAATAGATGGACAAACAAATTACGGTACAGTCAACTGACCATCTGCATGTCTCGTCGTTGAGCTTATTGAACTCTGTCAACCAAGACTGAATAGGTTAACTTCCTAGTTGTATAATGGAAAAAAAATCGCTACTTGACATTTTGGTATTCTGACATCAGTGTGCATAGGGCTAAATGAATTATCATCCAATGTTTGCAGAATTCGTCAGAAAACGTACATGGATTTGAGCGACAAACCGTTGTGATAGGAAATCAGTAAACAATGAACAAAAACTGGGCGCCCCTCTACTAGTACACTTCACATTGTTATTTCACTCCAATTTTTCAAAAAAACTTCTCGCAAAAGTGAAGGTGCTGAATAGACAATTTTTGTGACAGTTGGCTGGCTGTCCAGTCAGCCAGACAACAATCTCGCAGATCGGTGATAAGGCGGCAGGCCAGAAAATAAATAGACCATCATCTGCAAAATGAGGTCCCCAGAGGGCGAATTTAGTGATGCTACAGTGCATAACAGGGTAGCACCACTAAATTTACCCTCTTTGAACCTCAGTCTGAATCAGGGTCTCAAAACTAAACAGAAAGAGGAACCCAGAGGATAAATTGGCCCACTGTATGGGATAGCATCACCAAATTCACACTCTGGGAACCTCATTTTGCAAATGTCAGACTGCTTATTTTCAGGCTTGTAGGGAGGTTATTGAAAGCTATGAAACTGGACCTGAGGACAATACAAAGAAATAACTAATAAAACAAATACCGTTGAAGATTTGGAGGTGGTCCAGATGGACTGACAAACACCTGCTCCATATCCTATATCATCCGCTGAACTTTGTTGGGAGAGGGAGGAGGGATTTGAATAGTAATCATAAAAAATGCAATTCTACTCTTCAACCACTGAGTTGGAAGTATCTTTTTCAAAAGCTCTTCCAGAGTTTTCTAAAAATAATATTGGGAGCATTCATATTGAGGTAGAAATATAACTCAATTTGGTACTGTTTCTAATAACATTTAAAAAGTCTTTGAGGCAATTAGTTATTTACCTTATACACTTTAATCATGTTTATAAACGAAATCATTTGGATGACAAAGACGTAAGTAGTCCAAACTGGGAAAGTAAGGCCATTATACAATATTTCTGGTGTGGTACGGCAAGCTGTTTGGTCACACTGTTGGATTTCAGTGGCATAATACGACATTATGGGTGCGATGTTTTAATCTATTACATAAATGGGGAGAGTGTGATTCCGAGATTCAGTAATTCAGTCCAGCTAGGAATTCAAGCTTTGATTATGTCCCTTGATTTGCAATCGAACTAGATATTTTCCGTGTCGCGGGCGGCGCTACCATCCTGGGACGGGTCGCCCCGTTAGTTTGATATATGTGGAAAGACAAACGCTGCACAGCACACATATTTATTTATTTATTGCTTTTGATAGGTCTTTTTCAGCTTCAGTGGCTGGCTTATATGATCGTGCCCGTAACAACAGTGGGAAGTAAAGTTTCGCAAGTCCAAGATGCCCATTTTGGAGGACTTCCACCCATGCGCTGGAGTGCCATAATCCTTTTTCTGTTTGTTTTTTTTCATTCAGATACAGTTGTGAAAAACATGTATATTATACAATTAGACATTGTTAGACATGGGTTTCTACATAAAGTTATACACGTGTGACTTCATACAATCGAGGTTCTGTATCTAATAAACAGTGAGTATGAGTATAACAATGTAGAATAAAATTCTATCAAAATATTAGATAAGAGAGTGTTACAGAAGCAGGTTTGAAAGCTCAAGGCGGAATGCTAAAGCACAAACCGCTGCGCCTACCAGAAGTTTAAAGCACTTGAACTAGTCACACTCGAACTGAAACCGAGCTGGGTCAAACTGTCAACTATTATAAGATAGTTGACAATCCGGCCCACCTCGCCTT
This sequence comes from Pictodentalium vernedei, assembly GCA_031216915.1. NCBI lineage: Eukaryota > Metazoa > Mollusca > Scaphopoda > Dentaliida > Dentaliidae > Pictodentalium > Pictodentalium vernedei. Next base: position 276,015,478 of record CM062291.1, read on the forward strand.
CAGCTCCAATGCCTTTTTAGATGAGTATACACCAATTGACATTAATTCTATATTTTTGTACACTTTCAATTGTTCAATGAAGCTTGTGAAAGCTGGAGAGCACCCTCTCTCTCACCTTGCAGGAATAAATTATTTTTTTTTATAGATAAGAATACATATAACTATTATTGATTCCGTTTTCTCGTTGCTGTTGTAACCCAAAATTACATCTTGTTTTTCAAGCGGTAGTATGATTTCACATCCCTCTTCTAATTTTTCCTTCAAGTTTATTAATATAGTTTTCGAAAAAGAACATTCAAAAAGAGGTGCAAGATTGTCTCTTTAGAATTATTACAGAAGGTACACAATTCTGTTGCAGATAAATTACATTGATAAAGTTTAGAGTTTGTGTAGAGAATCCTATGTAGTATTTTACATTGCAGACTCTGTAAATAAGAATCATCAGTGACAGTGAATGCATTTTTATATATCTGCTCCCAGTGATCAGACTGTAAGCTGGTATTCAAAATTTCATTCCATTTTCTTTGTGTTTGTAGAGGAGATGTAGCAAACTGTTGCAAGAATATTGGACAAAAGGCCTGACAGACCTTTTGGGAGTGTTTAAGTTTTTCAATATATTCATTTTTTATGTCGTCAATTTTTCCATACTGTCTCATTCTTTCCTTCCACAATTTTGGAATAGCATGAATGACTCCCTGCCATAATCTTTGCTACTATTAAAAATGGGAATTTAATGTTGGGGAAGTAACTGTCTCGCACAGCCTTATGATTAATCTTGATGCCTGGTTTTTCCATCCCTTCTGTTTACGAGAATGACGTTTTGCAAGTTGAACAATGCCTGGCAAAAGGACTGTTATACATTGGCATTGTTTCTCATATCCTCTCAACATTCGTTGTTTCTCAATCTATAATGAGCATTATACGTATGTTTTTCAGTGCCTCTCAACATTCGGTGTTTTTCAATCTGTCATTAGCATTATACGAATGTTTCTCATAGCCTCTCAACATTCGATGAATTTCAATCTGTCATGATCATTATACGTATGTTTCTCATAGTCTCTCAACATTAGGTGAATCTCAATCTGTCATGAGCATTATACGTATGTTTCCTATAGCCTCTCAACATTAAATCAATCTCAATCTGTAATGAACACTATACCTGTGTTTCTCATAACCTCTCAACATTCGGTGTTGTTCAGTCTGAAGTGAACATTATACGTATGTTTCTCATAGTCTCTCAACATTAGGAGAATCTCAATCTGTCATTAGCATTATACGTATGTTTCTCATAGCCTCTCAACATTCGGTGTTTTTCAATCTGTCATTAGCATTATACGAATGTTTCTCATAGCCTCTCAACATTCGATGAATCTCAAACTGTCATGATCATTATACGTATGTTTCTCATAGTCTCTCAACATTAGGTGAATCTCAATCTGTCATGAGCATTATACGTATGTTTCCTATAGCCTCTCAACATTAAATCAATCTCAATCTGTAATGAACACTATACCTGTGTTTCTCATAACCTCTCAACATTCGGTGTTGTTCAGTCTGAAGTGAACATTATACGTGTGTTTCTCATAGCCTCTCAACATTCGGTGTTTCTCAATCTGTCATGAGCATTATACGTATGTTTCTCATAGCCTCTCAGCATTCGATGAATCTCAATCTGTCGTGAGCATTATACGTATGTTTCTCATAGCCTCTCAACATTAGGTGTTTCTCAATCTGCAATGAGCATTGTACGTGTGCTTCTCATAGCCTCTCAACATTCGGTGTTTCTCAATCTGTAGTGAGCATTATACGTGTGTGCTTATAGAATTTCAACAATCGGTGTTTCTCAATCTGTAATGAACATTATACGTGTGTTTCTCATAGCCTTTCAACATTCGGTGTTTCCCAATCTGTAGTGAGCATTGGTGTTTCTCAATATGTAATAAACATTATACGCATGTTTCGACCCCATAGGTTCTCAAACCGATCGCGTCCGCAAAAAAAACGCGAGCCGATTGTGTCCACAAATATGCCGATGGTGTCTATAGGCAATTCTCCAGCTGATTACGCCTTCAAAACAAAACCTGTGTCCGTATGCAGATGTCATCCGCCCAATGCAAGCCGGTTATGTTCGCAGCGATGGATGCGAACACAATCGGCTCGCGTTTTTCGGAGGTAATCGGCGTGCGAAGACAATCCGTCGTTCGGTCGAAACATACGTGGACAATAAAAATGCACTACAAGGATAAAACCGTAATGTTTGCGGCATACAGCGTTCGAGACCGGATGGATCCTTCCATAAGAACGATGGCTCTCGGGATCGCAGTCTACCTGCCAGTAATATTGGGAAATAGCTACAGAGGGCAACTCGCGTGAGTGTATATCAACAGTCTATTCCAGACTGAGTCAACTACACAGATGTCATCCTCGCGTTCGAAGACTACATCCAGTAACAACTCAAGATGTTGTGTAAAATGCCATTATTGCCATAAACGTCAACAGTGGGATAATAGATGACGCTTTACCATGCCTACCACGATTAGAGGACGGCACTTGCCAAAACACTTCTTGAATGATCAAGAATGACTAAAAGTGTTCATGTTTTATATCAAAAACAGTTTATGGCCCCTCACTGGAATGAACTCATTCCAATGCGGGTCATAATCTATGTTTTGGAGGCCGTAATTGAACAAATAATAAAATTTGAATGCCGGTTTTGTGAATAGCGCAGAACAGTAACGGCCATTATGTTAGGCAATGGGTTAAACGTGGAAGATGTTCCGTTTTCAGATGTGCCCAGAACTACCCTCGACGTCAATGACATTCCCGATTAAGCGCAGGGCTCAGCTTCAATGGTCGATATCAAGGCGGGTTTGGTTGAGATTTAGGCGGCATCACTATTTCAGTGCCATTTGCTCATCGGATTTGTCGATGTGTTTTTTCTGTTTCGGGATGACTGGCTATGTCACTGGTTACTGCACCGGCCAAAGATCACAACAGTACCGTGCCCCACCTTTCCACAGTCATGCTACATCTTTACACCGTGAATTTAAAAAGTTGAGACTATGCAAATGTCTTAATATTCAGGCATTCCTGCAATATATTTTCTACAAATAGAAACAAATTTAGTTGAATTTGGCATATGAATTCCATCTTCAGTCGCCTCTGTCTATTTCTTCTGCTTTAACCATAATCCAATCCAAAGACAAGCTTTTGGGTTGAAAGATGACAGAAATAGAAATATATGTAGACCAAACCATAACAAACACTCCAAAAAGTGGCTTTAGCGGATAGGTATACACTATTATTAACTAGGACCCCTAGTCATTACTACCTCCTCCCACTTCCTCTACGGAGGGAACAGGAGAAAGGGGTAACAACCCGGAGGATCCCAGTTTGGAAAAGCTGCACACTTGCTGATTGGTGGACATTGTCAACTTTTCAAAGCTGTAGTACCGCATTGTAATCGCTGTCCTTACAAACATACACCTCCCGTCGCTCTCGGCAAGACATAAAAATCAAGGAAATGCGATTTCAGCGGACCATATTACATTCTTTTGTTTTCGATTTGTGGATTGTTGAACATTTCGTCCCTTGAGTTCCAATGTGAACACATTGGAACTCAGAGAGCGATTTATTGACGCGTTGATGTGGGAGATCAAGGGAGGTAATTTCACTTAAAACTTGCGACGTCTCTGTTTAATCCTTGATTTTTCACACACAAAAGACGCGTGAGCCGTCATCGGTTGGCGTGCTGGATAACATCGATGCCATCGTAGAATCATTGGGATCCTGGTGAAACGTTTCAGATGATTTAAGCAATGTGAGGAAGATGTCTCTTCCAATTCAGAAATGTTTAGCGAACCGTGGAGTTGAAAGTACAACTGTAGCATGTAAATTTGATAGTTGACCCTTAATGCCACACTGGTTTAACACATTCGAACTTGCCATTCCCACATCATCCAGTAACTGCCAGCCTGTCACGCAATTAGGCTGTGTGATCATATTTGCCCACCCATAGCATGAACTCGCCCAAACGTTGTTATGTACACACAATTATGCTTATCGGTGGGCTATTCAGACAATAAGTCAACATTCACCGCCATTAACATCGACAATCAGCAATTCAATGGTAAGAGCTGTGTTATTTCGTCATGCCCCTTACTACGACTCTGCCGATTGCCGTGGCCAATATTTTGGGGTTGGTCTAACCCACATATTACATAGCACCATACTAGCAACCATCTGTGGCAGTTTTATCGGACAATAGCACCCTGCTCCACTTCTTCCCGACGAAACAAAGATGTTTTCTTTATGAAAACGAAATTCTTTATCCCCACCAATATGGTTTTCGAAAAGGACTTTGTACTATACATCCAAACCTCCAGTTTCTTCAACATATAGGTGAAAATAATAACAAAGCATCGAAGAACAGTACACTAGCGGTTTTCCTAGATCTATCAAAGGCTTTTGATACCATACAGCACGATATTTTGGTTACGAAATTAGAAATTTACGGCATCTGCGGCATTGCGAACGTCTGGTTCCAGAATTATCTCACGGGAAGAATGCAGTATTTTATCACCGAAGCGAAAATTCGTCTTATTCGAATATTCGCTGCGGGGTGCCACGGGGATCTATTCTTGGCCCTATATTATTTCTAATATATATGGATGACCTATCAAATTCAACCATTCTAAATCTGTTATCATTTGCTGACGACATTACTGCATATACTTCAGATAATAACACTGACGCACTATGTGACACAGCTAATAATGAGCTCAGTAATTTAGAAACATTGTGCTCAGCTAACAGCCTGCTACTGAACACTAGGAAGACGAATTATATCATCATAAATTCTCCTCATAAAATAAACCCTAATCCCAAAATAATCAAACCAAATACAGCTAACCAATCAAATAAAATTGCTCCAAGGTAGGCAGAACCAATTACTCACTAAATAAAATAAAATATATTTTACCGCCAAGGGCCCTCTTATCGCTGTATTACACGCTGGTACATAGCCATCTCTTATATGGGATTGAAATATGGGGTCACTCGTGATCGGTAAACAAGCTACTTAAATTGCAAAAACGAGCAATACGCATCGTGAATAACAAAAGATATAATTCGCATACCGACCCGCTGTTCCTTAAAAACAGAGTTATAAAGATTACCGATCTTCACAAAATCCATTCATTGTTATTTGTGCATGACTGGCACACTGGAAAATTGCCATCCTCCTTTCAAAGTTACTTAAGAGTTAATGTAAATCAAACAGGGGTAAACACCAGACAATCAGGATTACTGAAAACCGATATCGCTAGATCCAAATTACTTGAAAGCCTTCATCTTATAATCTCCCAAAATTATGGAACTCCCTAGAGAACAACATCAGGTGCATACATAATAGGAAACACTTCAAGAAAGCCGTAGTAACCCAGCCAATCATGGACTACTCACTATCAGTAACGTGTACGAATCCATATTGTCCAGATTGTTCTGTATGATTGGAAATATTACAAACATGAACTCCCATTTTAACAAACCTGTATCGTCATCCTGATTCTCATCCGAAAATTTCCGTTGCCCTAAAGAAAATTCCGAAAACAAATAAAAAATCAAGTATGTTTATATAATATTAGATCCATGTATGTATATACATGTATGTGTGTGTGTGTGTGTGTGTGTGTGTGTGTGTGTGTGTGTGTGTGTGTGTGTGTGTGTGTGTGTGTGTGTGTGTGTGTGTGTGCGCGTGTGTGTGTGTGTGTGTCTGTGTGTCTGTGTGTCTGTGCATTATATAATGTGTATAGACATATATGTATATGTATGTGTATGTATGCATGGTTTCTGTATATTTTGAATACTGCTGCAATCTACCAAAATAATAATGGCAATCCTTGAGGGGGTGATTACAAAACAGCCAGCCTGGCTATATCGCCTGCAAACAGTTGTTTTCCCCATTCTTATTACATGGTGCCTTTTATGTACAATCACTTATTATATGCTAAATTCATGCATCGTCTTTGTAACAATAATACTGCAGAAATAAACTATCTATCTATCTATCTACGTCTGGCAAAAATTATTGAAGTGTTTTGAACATCGAATTTGAGCAAGGCATTGCCATTAAATGAATGCATTCGACATTTGGTAAGAATCCAATCAAAATAATTAACACGCCAACGAGGCAATTCCGACGCGAGGATGGATGGGTGGACGGACGAATGGACGCATAAACCCTATTTGCATATTCACCACCATCTTTAAAAGAGCAGAGAAATTAAGACGGAAAACAGTTTAGTCTCGGATACATAGTACATGGAATGGAAATTGGGGAAGTGGGTATAGATCACAATGTAACAGTTTTAGAGACGACAGAAGTGGGTTCCTCATGTTAACCCTTTACCAAAGAGAGTTGTAATATCCGGCCATGCCAGCATTATTGAAAATATCTCCTCTCATATGTTTTCATTTTTGCATCCAAAACATGACTTAAGACACCCTCATTGGAACGAACTCGTCGAGGTCGTTGCAATCGAGGGCGTGGAGTAATCACACCGCTTTGAGTGGGGGGGGGGGGGGGGGGGGTTCTCTGTGGGGTAAGCACTTGTAATCCAATCTCCTTTGTTATTTTGTCAGAAAATAAAATGTGTTAAAACTAAACTATGTTTTTGCATCCAAAACATGACTTAAGACACCCTCATTGGAACGAACTCGTCGAGGTCGTTGCAATCGAGGGCGTGGAGTAATCACACCTCTTTGGGGAAGGGTTTCTCTGTGGGGTAAGCACTTGTAATCCAATCTCCTTTGTTATTTTGTCAGAAAATAAAATGTGTTAAAACTAAACTATGTTTTTGAGGGCAAAACTTAACAGTTCTAGTAATTGCATATCTTGGCAAGTGTAGAATCTGTTGTGTTATAGTCAACCCTTCACCTAACATGAAAAGCAGACGACACTTGCAAACAAAATCTTGAATAACTAATTTTTGTCATTTTTGTTTCCAAAACATAGGTTATGACCCCCTCTTAGGAACGAGCTCATCGAGCTCGTTCCAAAGAGGGGTCATAACCTATGTTTTTGAGACACAAAATGAAAGAAAAAATAATGAAAATTAAATGGCGATTTTTGTAAATAGCGCTGGCCGGTTTTGGCCGTTACATTAGGTAAAGTGTTAAATGGTTAAAGTAACGTGAATTGCTTCCTTTGTATCTTTTTCGCAAGGCAAATTAACGCCCTCTGTTGATTAACAAACTCATACATTAACAGTGTAGGAGTTTTACATCGATGTAATTTTTTCTTATTGTAGAGACTAAGCCCAGTTATTTTCTGTATACAAAATTACCATTGCCAGCTGCACGATTTGTTTTCACAATGTACTCATTTCCAGCCATTCATCTCATCAGAAAGGGATTAGCCTAGCCAAACATCTCCCAAATATACGTGGAGTTTGAGGCGGGTGTCTGTATTAACAGGATTATCAAGTTTACTCGTGCAATCAGGTATTCTACGAATAACTCAAACCATCGCATTTCATATAAACCACACCAAGCTGAAGACACAGCATAAATGAGTACATGTAATAGATACACAACTGCTAATTTTCACGTTTGTGGAAACGACATTGTATAAGCTTTGTAGCTTCATGTCGGATCCACATTTTAGTATGTTGTCTTCTGTATATTTGTTTGAAGATATTGAATAAATATTGTTTAAATCAATCAAACCAACAAAGACAGATATTTAAAAAAAACAGGTTAAACAACACAGACTGTCTTACAAAGATAAAGGAGCAGTGGATAAGAGCTTTGAAACTGCTGCATTATCGGAGTTGTGAGTGGAGGGCGGGGGTGTCTAAAAAACCCCAAGAACATCGGCCCAGGGTGATAAGAGACTGAAAAAGTCCAAAATCGCATTTTCTCCACCAAATATGTAAATGTCCCCTCGCGCATTTTGCATCCTCGATCAACACAAACAAAGACGAAAGGTATCCTCCAATACCCAGATGAGCATAAGAGTCATAAAAGGAATCACTCGTTCGAGTAATTACTCGATGGCTTATTTGTTTGACGAGATCCGAGTCAGTCGAGCAATCTGAGATAATCAGCAAGCAGCTTGTAGTAGTGCTACAAGCCGGCAGTGATGGTATAAGGCTGCAAGGGTGGTAGAAGACAACAGTATTGGGTGACTACAGTAGAAACTGAACATATGACAGCTGATGGAACTATGGATAATTCAGCAGCAGTAGCCTTGGAGCTATGAAGAAGTTGGGTGGACTATAAGCATGGAACTGAACAGGCATTAGGCGCCATAACTGTCTTCAGATAGTAACTGTTATCCTCCGATAAGTATCCTCAAAAAGATATCCTCTAATAATATATCACCACGCCACAGGTATCCTCCAATGCACAGATGAGTACAAGAGTCGTCAGAGGAGACACTCGTTCGAGCAATTACTCGATAGCTTATTTGCTCGATACGATTCAAATCGTTCGAGCAATGCTTGTTCCTGCTCGATTGTCTTTCGGGCTTAAAAATCATGTAGGATTTCGTTATACACAAGGGAGATAACTCTGTACGGGTAGGTACACATTTCGGGAAATTGAGCAATCTGATAAGACATTCTGAGACTTGGACAAGGGTAAAGATAGAGTTGCGAAGCGAGCCCACAGAGGTTAATCAAGCTCGAGATAAGAGCTATAGCTCATGTAAGGAAAGTGTCATAGTAATTTATTTGGTAAATCAGTGGACTCAAGTTTTATTAACAGAATTTTATCAGTGCAAGAAATTACATGAAATTATTTTAACTGGCGACCAGAGTACGGGCGTACTCTGCGGGTACACATAGCATTAGACACCAGATGTTCTGTTGACAATATTAGGCATAACTGTGCAGGACAGTATTGTCAACAAGCAATAATATTGTAGGGTTTGTGGATAGCTGGAACAATAACATTCTGCAGTTATTCCTGGGTTGATGTTGTTCGAACTGTCACACAAATCATAACATGCACCTAGTGGAACATCACCAGAGATCAGGTGATGCCTAATTGCAAATTATGCAATCCACTAGTACATCCCGCCAGTTAACAGGCACCCGGCGGAACACTATTTGCTTATAGAAATTCCATGGACTGCATGCAGGCTGACCAACAGTCGGCATGGCAGTATAAGAGTCCACAACATGGCGACCACCACGTCAGAGTAGTTTCCCTAAATACTCCGGAAGAATCTGCTGACGGTCGACACGTACCCAGGTCTTGCATCAGAAATTTGGTGTATATAAGCACCAATTTCTGACTGCTAAAACAAGTTGTCTCGGGGCTCCCGATGAAGCAGATACCTATGTACAAGAATTAAGATGGCTGCCGCGCACTGCGTTTTAAGGTATGAACTTTGATGAATGTTGTAATTGTTATATGCCAGAGATAACGATGTAGTCGATTTTTGATTTATTAAATAAATAGTAGATAACATGTATCCAGTCTTCGTTATTCTGAAACACGACAAGGTTCGTGAGGTTACCAAGCTGAATCCAGAATCTGGAGCCTGTGTCTGATATCGTCTGGTAAGGAATCACAAAATTGCCACGGGCTAGTGGAACCTTACGGATCTGCCAGTAATCACAACAACCGGAGTCAGAACTTACGATCGTAGATCGATAGACTTTTAACTTAATTCCGTAACAACAGGAATCAGAGATAGCTAGGACAAGATATACTGTTATGGTTTGAGTAGTGAGAATAGTGTCTAAAATAGTAGGTAATGACAGACTAGGTTTGGAATGTAAAACTGTTCCAAGTTAAAGGTTCTTCCGCTATAAGAGAGTACCCCCAAACTACAAAATGAGGTAATACCATTGCTTAGAACTAGACAGAACGAATCACGAGGCCTAAAAATAGTAACCAATCAGCTAAAGCTGTTCCAGCTTAAACGTGCTACTCTTATAAGTAGGATTCTCCAGAAATCCTACCTGAAATAAATAGGTCGACACCGAGGATTTAGTGAGAAATCCGAGCCAAATAAATAGTTGCCAGGTTGTTTATGGTAATTCTAACTGTCGATTCTGGGTAATTAGATTGACTCTTATACAAAGGAATGCGCCTATTATTGAAAAAAGGGGATTTGAGGGTATTCGAACCCATTTAGATAGTTTTAGGAGTTTTTTTGGTGATTTGGGAGAAATATCCGGGTCTATTTGGGTAATTCTACGAAATAAACGAGAATTAGGAGTAATTAGATTGACTCTTATACAATCGAACACACCCTCCGAACATACCTCTGTCCTATTGTATACATTTGAGTCACATAGCAACCACGTGCTACAATAGAAACCAAGATGGCGGCCTCCTTCATACAAAATGGACGACGGAAACATGTGTCACCCAAACAACACGTGCTGCGCATGCTCACTAAGAACGCGTATCACTGTGGGGATGACGTCACAACATGGTCGCGCATGAGTGCTACCATGACAACCAAACATGGTGTAACTAGGTCACGTGACTTCCTAGGCTCCGGTGTAGGTCCTGTCAATAGGGCACGATCGGGTACTTGCTATAGTACTTCCATGTTTAACAGATTTCACCATCTGGCCGGAGGTTGAAGTTTGCTAAATATGTAGCCCAAAATGTGCATTTGTCTCGACTTTGAAGGCTATTGTAGATACAAATCAAAGGAGGGAATGACTGGTCACATTTCAGAGTAAACAGTCCGTGCAGCCCCTTCCTTCTAATTCCCAATAACGTAGAAGTGGCGCGTTGGTAAAGTTAATGTTGGCTTAAACTCACTCTCTCTCTCTCTCTCTCAACTATTTCTGTAAAAAGGGATTTTCTGGGAGGAGCCCCCACCCCCCCGGTACCCCTGGTTGCTACATTCCTGTGTTTATATGCCTGTTAAGGGGTTGTAGGCTGTATTTCGACTCATCTGACCAAAATGTTAAGACATGAATTCTTTCATCCTTAATAAGTAGGTAATCTTCCGTCAGTGAAGTGTAAGTACTTTAGGGAGCACGGCGTGTTGGCATTCGGATAAATGTCGCATTTGTCATTTCCTCGAAGATTTTGTTTCACATTGTCACGAGAAGTGTGTTTCCTATCTATTGTTGATACATGTGAAACTGCTCCCTTTTACCGACAGATAACATGTCTCTTGTAAATCCCGCCAAATTAAGTAAATATAAAATGAATCAGTTTGTTTATCATCCTCGCCTCCATTACTCTTCTCTCCATGCACAAACGCAATTTGGTCGATGTAAATATGTCAAGTGAACGCGATTCCCACTGCGGGGTGGAGCTGGACATTAATTCAGAACACGACATATTCAAACTCGACTTCGAAACCTTTTTTTTAAAAAAAAATCCTCCCATTTAACCCCATTCTTCGAATCCACTACCACCACCCAAATTCCTCCCACAATTGGAATTACCCGAGTGGCTGGAAACTTGCATCATTCCGGATCTCATAGTGACTCTCGCTTCAAAGCCCTGGCTGTGTTGAGATTTTCATAAGGAGGAAAAAGATAACTTAGCTCTAGTATCTGTTGCAGATAACTTCGTTACAAATGAAAATAGACGCCCTCTCTTCGGACGTTTCAAATAAAATGTAAATGAATAATGAGAATTAAGGGAATGAAAATCATGTATTGGTAGTTAATTAAAATACCCTTTTTTGGGAGATATTTGTGGTGATAAATAAATTTTGAGAGCAGCAAGATACCTAACTGTTCGGGAAAATACAAAATATATGCATCAAAATCTGAGTAGATATGTACTCTAGCCAGAGTTGTCGTACATACTTCTTCAAGAACCATGTATGACAAATCTGGGAAGAGAGAGCCAGTCTACTCGCATCTATCACCCTCTACCCAGAGTTGTCATTCATGCTTCGCATATAACAAGATTTGTTACATGTGAAACATGAACGACAACTCTTGAGTAGTGAGTGGTAGATTTGAGATACTGGTATAGGGCCGAAGATTTTAGCCTCCCCAACCACACCCAACTCTAAAGTACGTTTCGCCGGGCCTGGTTTAGCTAAAAACGAGCTATTTGTCGATGCCTTTTGAACAGGAATGTAGCTTCCAGAAGTGAGGAAATGGTTTCTTCTAGGGTCAAAAAATCAAACCATGGTGGCCTAGAACCCACGATTGCATGCGTTTCAGCCCCCCAACTTTTAAATACGTTCTGCCGGCCCTGGTTTAGCTAATTGTGCTAGCACGGACTACAGTCTTACGTGCTATCCACGTTTTTTCTCCATAGAGATACTTCATGATGGCAGAAATGAGTTTAAATTTTTGAAGAGGTGTAGTTATGCAAGTATTTCTATAATATATTATACAAGGAGCACGATGGCTCAATGGTTACCGCATTGGGCTTCAAATCGAAAGGTCCACGGTTCGAGCCCCACCAGGAGCAACTGCATTGTGTCCTTGAGCAAGGCACTTAATTACGGTTGCCCACGCGGGGGCACGGTAACGCTGCGCACTAAGGCGTACTGCACATGCCTGAAACCAATGCTAACCCTGCATGTGCGAAGTTGGTACGTTATGGAGTCTGACATTACTCGCCGCTGCTTGGTGGTTTTCTCCGGGTATTCCGGCTTCCTCCGCCCGTAAAAGTGTCCGACCCGACATGAACATGGCTGTCAAAATTGTCGTTAAACCATAATAAATAAATAAATAAATAAATAAATAAATTAATAAACAAATAAATAAATATGTAAATGTAAACAGATGTAATTACATTTGGCATATGAATTCCACCCTCAGCCGGCTTTTTGTTATTCTCCTAATTCAACATTTTTAAATCTGAAGGAAACCTTTCGGGATAATAGATACTTGAAGAAAAGGAAATAGACCAAACCATGGCCAGACCATAAAAATACACACTCCGAAAGAGTGACTACATGGTATATATACATTAATTTGCTGACATAAGATTATAACATGTGGAGTGGCACGAGAGGACACAAGCTCGCAGGCCACCAGTTTAAGGACATCAAGGTTGTTATGGCCTGAAACCAGTCTAGTCTTAAATAGTTCGTCGCCTATGCTTTAATTCAATCGTCTGGAATATTTAATTTGGTCAGAAAAGCGAATCTATGGCTCGCTTTTCCGACCAACTGATATATTCCAGACGACTGGGTCGGTCGCTTTTCCGTCCAAATGAAATATTCCAGATGACTGAATCGAAAAAATACCATGGACATTCATTTTCTTTGAATCAACGCAAGAAATGTTTCTCGATCGAGATTTGACTTGACTGAATCTTTAATGACTTTATCATTATGCACGAAGACTCAGCTGCAGTTTTATGATTTCGCTGCGCAGTTCCACTAATTGTGCTGATATCTTGATTGTTTCAAAGTGAATTAACTCTTAGAAGCCGGGGAATCAGAATGAATTTATTGAACATGACATACCGCGAAAAACTTACAGTAAAGCAGGTGCTTCTAGTCAAGTGTCGTCTGCCTATTCAGGCTGACAACACTTGACTAGACAAACCTGCTCAGTGTTTAATTCTCCCCCAGCCCAAAGATAGCCGAACCGTCACAGCCAGATTACCTGCCGTATTACATCACAGGTAAAAAACCCGACTCCCGGCGTCTAAGAGTTAAATACTAATTGATTGAAAAATCTATAATTGGATCACTAAAGCATATCTGTATATCTTTATGAATAAAAGAATATGTATCAACGGCCATTTGCGCGCAGACTCCACGAATAGTGGATAAACATTCCTTACAGAATAAGACCAGTGATTTCATAGCTTGAATGATAGCATCAGCTGTTTTGAAGGTATAGTACACACACACACTTTCTAATACCTTCCGTAGCACTCACTCACCAGAATGAAAGAAATGGCATTTTCTTGATCCATATTTCATTTTTTCTTCTTCTCCAGATTGAACCATGATAGGTCCAAGACGTCTTGAATATTTGTGTCCCGCCCCATGATTCATTCAGTTTCTACCGCCTCTGTTAATGAGTCGAGAAGGATCCCACGTCGAATCAGCCAAGAATGATTTTTTTTCACAGCTGCGTGGGCAACCATATTGTGCTGTCAATGTATTTATTTTTAAATGTTAACAATGCCAAAGATTCCGACACAGTTGATGCCATCATAATTTAAAAAAAAATAATAAAATTATTTATTTTCACTAGTGAGGATACCATATCTTTCACCCTGATTTTTCACTTAAATAAGAATTTAAATGAATTCTCTTTCGCTTTATCGGAATATTGATCTGGGATGGACGTGTTCAGTTGTGTGAAGTGCGTAGTACGCGCATCCCACATCCATATTCCCATAAAGCTACAGATAATTCATTTCAATTGTTATAATTTACTTCAGAGTGTTTGCTTGTATTATAATCTACCCTTACGCTACCGATGTGTCCGATTATATCATTGCAGTCATTTCAACTTTTGTGCAGACAAGTTTTATTATTTTCAACATAGGCTAATACACGCTATCTCGAATACTGAAGAAAAAAAAAAAACAGTGATAACAACCCAAGTGAACACTAACTAATAGCCAATCTGTAGCAATTGCAGTTTAATTGCACTGTTGGATACGCTCATAAACTTTTTTTATTTGACAAATGGGCGAGGCAGAGCAAAAACATTTGTACGACAGAAAAATTATTCATCGAGTTATGAAAAACTCACTTCAACCAATCATATGCAAGAAAATCGGATATCATTAAAGAAGATTAAAATATTTCTAAATAAAGGAATGTAATAAAAAACAACAACGAAAACGATAGGTGATCGATGAAAAAACCGAAACAGCAAGATAGGTCTGCCATGCAGAACAAAATAGCTAAATCTGCATAACTTCAACTGTCGTCGTCACATCGACTTGTTTTTTCTTTCTTTTGCAAGCTTGAAAACATTGCAAAAAATCCCACGTTCAGCGCTGCAAGAATATCCACTATAATGTTTACCGAAACCGCAGTCTGTGGTTTAATTTACGATTTCATTGAACCTGGCAGCTATTTACACAACACCTATCTGTGAACATTTACTTTCCAGTGCGCAATAGCAGTTAAATTATGTCATACTACACACGGACTGACACCACAATGCTGCAGATGCAGAATAATATTTTACCCATCTTTTCTCGGTTACCACCTCAGTGGAGACAGAATGCTTGCTGGTTTTGAGTAGGTATCAGAATTAACTCTTGGGTTACTGTAAGGAAATAGAAGTTTTCACGAGAGACTAAAAGCCTGAATGAAAACTGAGATTTCCTTGCAGTCACGAATGGAATTTTGGCACCTAAACAAAAACAGTAGGTATTCTTTTTATTATATGCGTGGCGATGAATTGCAATTAAAACATGTTTAAACTGCAGTTAAAACACCCAAACGCCGAAAACACACAGTGGTATTGATCTAAACTTAGTACGTAATTCGCGTCACTTCCGGAGAGATATTTAGAAGTTATTACTTGGTTAGTTTCATATCGGTCGAGATATCTACCCGAGGTAACTCCATATCAGTCTGAAGCCGAAGATCGAAGGCTGATATGAAGTTACAGAGGACTGATAACTCGGCCGGTGTGAAACTACCCAAGTAATAACCCCATTATTAATTAAATCAAAACAAAAAAATATAAAACTTCTCAGCTCTCTTACAGTTTTCTGACAATGTTGTACATAACTCTGCTTCAAACCACTCCACAATGCCTGATAACGTCAATTTTCCTCATTGCGTTCGACGAATAACTGTGAACATTTCGACATAAACAAATTGATTTCGTCTAGTAACGCAATAAGGAGGACAACTCTAGTTCGGTTCAAGACTGGACCACGGTCCAGGCCGAACCACCCTTTGTGCACTGGCACACAAACGATCTGGACTGGCCCAGAGGGGTATTGTTTGGGACACAATGCTCATTTTTTAACTATACCTTTCCAATTAACCTGTGAAATAACGAGGAGATTAGTTCTGGGAAGCTTCTCCCGCAGTCTAAGATCCAAACGTTCCAGATAGGAGGCTTACCCATTACAAAAGAAGGCATAAGTGATACAATATATCGTCACTTGGGTGCACCAATACTGAAGCATTCCGGATAGCACCTTGTTGCACAAGAAGATATAAAATCCGCTTGCTACAAAGAAACGATGCCTTGTAGAATTAATTATTTTACTGGCAGTTATCAAACATGTCTAAATCAAACAGCCATATCAAAAGCGTATTGGTATGGCTGACGAATTTACATATCTAGGAATATAATTCTCAAAAGATGGTACATTCTCTAAAGCCCAAAATGATTTGGTTGTTAAAGCCCAAAAAGCTTTATACTCACTTTTTCGTGCATTTAATGAAACTTCGCGGGTTCCAATAAAGACAATGTCAAAGCTGTTTGATAAATTAATTCAACCTATAGCCTTATATGGGTATGAAGTCTGGGGATCAGAAATAACGCACGGTAAGCGTTACAACATAGCCTGTGAAAAATTACACACTTTCTTTTGTAAAAAAGTCTTGGGCGTTGAGAAATTTTCCTCCAACCACGCGGTCCGCGCAGAACTTGGTCGATATCCGCTATATATCGAGGCGGTAAGTAGGATGGCTTCTTTCGCAATCAAAATATCTGAGAATCGTAATGACCTGATGTGGAATGTGGTAGCTGAACAAAGAAATCGTAAAGGCAAACCGGAATCCCCTTTCAAATTACTGGAAAGATACGGTCTCGCTGTCCCTCAACATCCATTTATCACTAAAACTAATGCTATAGGTAAGCTCAAATATAATTTGCGCTTGTAGCATGAAAACACGTTCAAGAAGTCAAAGTTTGAGGACTGAAAAAAGAATGGAGAACTTACAGGCAGTTTAAAAATGACTATTTAACGGAAACGTACTTGGTGGAAACGAACTCGGCGGAAGACCGGGAAATTTTCACTAAGCTTCGTATCAGCAATCATAAGTTAGTGATTGAGAAAGGCCGACATTATCAACCGCCGAAGCCAACTCTGAGAAAATAGAAAACGAATACCATTTTCTTATGGAATGTTCACATTATTCAGAGCTTCGATCAGAACTAATTGTTCTCATCAACAGTGAGATCGACGGTTTTATTGATCTGAGTAAATTTGAGAAATTCAAATTAATATTTGAAAATAAAACCCCCAGTTTATGCCATAAAATCTGCAGCGTGATCCGGGATTTTTTCGCCAGACGATTATGATATGTTTAGTGATGTGTATTGGAAATTCTAGTTCACATATCCACGATCTTTTGCGTTTCAAATTAATAAAAAATATAGTATTTTGATCATGGAAAATTGGTGGATGAAATTGTAATGTTTTAAGTACTACTTTTGTTCATGCTGCTTGTAGATTATCGCATACTGTCCTGTATGGATGTTTATGCTAATAAATGTTCTGTTATGTTATGTATGTCTGATAAACCTGCATTTACCATCCACTCTCTAATACATACACGGAAGGCGCCGCAAAACGCTCTATATCCGGTATGGTCCGCATCATTATTTTCAAAGAAATTTGTAATGATGGGGAACTTCAATTATATGGTAACTTTGATACACAACAATAACACATTATATTATTAGTAGTATCAGTCTTTTCGAGACTCTCAATTTAGTTATACAAGTTATATATTACCGCCTCTCCTTTCCTTAGTAGCGAGCAAGTTGCAACTTATATATTAACGCCCCCTCCTTTGCCTAATTGGTGAACAGGTTATATATACAACTTATTTTAACGACTCTCCTTGGCCCAATAACGAATGTAGGTGGGGATGACCACGGTATTGTGGCCTCGCTCTTCTCGATTACTACGAAGACATTTTTTGCTTACACCGTGTGTTTCTCTATCCACATAGCTCAAGGATCAGCCATGCGCGAGAGTTTTCGGACACCTCGAGAACCTTCTCGAACCCGGGATCTCGGGCATGGAAGACCAGAGGACTTATCTACTCTGCCGCCACTCTCTCGATGTTATGTGGATATTGAGGTGGTGAAGAAATGACATTATAAAAATGGCGCATCTCAACAATAACTCACACAAATAAATAAAACACATTTAGGATGCATACTGAAGTGAAAAGAATGTGTTATATTAAATTCTGTGTACTCACAGAGCTTATTCTCCTCAAATAAAGGTTAGAATTCACATTCGTTAAAAGCAACCCGATTTATTGTAACTATGGGAGTCAGAAGAGTGATATTCTCCTCCAGAAGTAAGCATGTTCTTTATATATAGCATGTTTAGTAAACTCACTGTGGCGATTCCCCGAGACACAAGTTTATGCTGTAATCACATTTGCCAGAACACGCATTTCCGACCGATTCACCATCACAACATTCTCCAGTAAACTTCTTGTCGCCGATATTATTGTATGCTTTGAAGTTTATAGAAAATTTTCCACTGCCCACTACCAGAGGTACCTGCAAAAAATTAAAAACATAAATAAATAAATAAATAAAAATAAATTAAAAAAAGAGAAAATGGAAGCATACAGCTATTTAATGGCATTATTCTCCATTCAGTATAATACTTGAAGCCATGATTTTCTTGAGATCTGCAAGGATCAGGAATCTTAAACAGGGACCATGCTAGGTCTTGGATTTAAGGAATGGCTTTGAATTTATTTGATCATGGTCCATACATGGCATTGAAATCCTGGATAATGAACCAGGATGCCTAGCATATTCACGATAAACAATGACGAAGCGGGTAATCATAAACATACAGTTTTACATGCCATAGTTCGTGAAAGTGTAGTCCTAACTATGACCCACGGGTCGTTACCTCCTCCTGCGGAAAGTGGAAGGAGTGGGGTAACAATCAGAGAGTCCTAGTTAGGATAAGTGAAAGCAGTTCTTTGAAAATCCTTTAATTAATTTGGCTATTGAGGGCCTTGAAAAATGCTGAAAAATGTCGAAATCGGGCTTCAATAACTTTGACTTTTATCAGTCCTCGCCTGCAGGAACCCTGTTAAACCTTTCAATCCCGAGTTGGGCGAACATATTATGCACTATGGCATGTACCCGACGTTGCTCGGGCTGAACGGTTGACGCGACGTTGTACGCAAATTTCTCTTTACCCATGTTACTCCTGATAAAAAATTCTCTCTAGGAGCCAGTTTTCAGATCGATATCTCTGAAAATGTACGAGTGTATTCCGACGTTAGTCAGGTTAAAGGGTTAATGGCTAAAGGGACAACGCACCGTCGTAGGTAAAAATCACTCTGCTCGTGTTACTCCAGGTGAAACATTACCTATAGATGCCAATTTGCAGCTCAATATCTTTGAACATGTAGGAGGACATCCAAGGCTTCCTGTGTTTGAAGGGTTAATGTGACATCGGACCTGATTGAGAACAATCACATGCCCCTTGCCCGAACACAAGTAAGGCAAATTTCATATTACCCCGATACAAAAGTACTCCTGGATGCAACATTGCAGCTTGATTTTCCTGAAAATGTTGAAGTGCAACCTTGTGTTTCCCTGGCCGAAGAGTTAATCACCAGTAAAATTTCCCCTGCCGATGTTACTCACGAAAATATACTACAGGACCGGAACAGTGCCACATAGCAGCTCGATATCTCTGAAAATGTAGGAGTGCGTCTCATATTGCCGTGTCTGAAGGGTTAACGCCGCGTCGGACATTATATTTATCCGTTCATGTTACTCCTGATACAAAATTAATCCTATATGCCAAATTTCAGCATGATATCTCTGAAAACGTAAGAGCGCAGCCCGGCGTTGCTCTCGTTGAAGGTTTAACATCGGACATAAAATTTATCCTGCCCACAGCTGCCCATGATAAAAAATGCTCATAGGTGCCAAGTTTCAGCTCGATATCTCTAAAAATGTAGAAGTGCGTCCACGCGTTGCTCTGCTTGAAGGGTTTACGCGATGTGGCCAGCCTTGCTCTGATTGAAATGTAAACGCGTTACACGTAAAATCTACACTACCCATGATACTCTTGGCGAAGAATTACCCACAGGTGAAAAATATCAGCTCGATATCTCCAGAATGAAGGAGTGCATCCTTGTGTTGCTATGGTTGAAGTTTAACGCGATGTTGGACATAAAAAAATTCCCCCCGCCCGTGTTACCCCTAACATAAAGTTACTCCTAGATGTCACGTTTCAGCTTGGCATCTTTGAAAATGTAGCAATTTAGTCGTTTCTCCAGCTGAAGTATTCACGCGATGTCGGACATAACATTTATCCTGTCAATGTTGCTTCTGATTAAAATTACTCCTAGATGCCAAACTGCAGATCGGCATCTCTGAAAATGTAGGAGTGTATCTTGGTGTTGCTCTGATTGAAGAGTTATTGCTTGAAGGGCTAACATGATATCGGACGTAAAATTCACCCTGCCCATATTTTTCCCGATAAAAAAAAAATTACTCCAGGTGCCAAATTTCAGCCCAATATCTCTCAGAAATCAAGAGCGAATCTAGGTGTTGCCCTAGTTGAAGGGTTAATGGTTGAAAAGTTAACGTGACGTCAAATGTAAAATTCACCCTGCATGTTGATAATGATAAAATATTACTCCTATGTACCAGTTTTAATCACGATATTTCTGAAATGTTAAGACGTAACCAGTGATGCTCTGGTTGAAGCGTTAATGCGACATCGCACGTATAAATCACACTCCCGATGAAAACTTTCCATTGGGAGCTAAAGTTCAGCTCGATTTTTCTGAAAATGTAAGAGTGCATCACACCGTTGCTTTGCTTGAAGAGCAAAATGCCGAAAAATAAAGACGACGTCTCGCATACATTCACTCAACTCATGTTACCCCTGATCCAAAAATTACAACTGGGAGCCAAATTCCAGCGCGATATCTTCGAATTGTAGGATGCATTCTGCGTTGCTTTGATTACAGGGTTACAGGGTTAATGGTTAGAGGCTTAACGTGACGCCACAGGTAAAATCCCCCGTACCCCCGCGCATGTTACTCTTGATAAAAAACATCTCTTAATGCCACATTTGAGCCCAGTATCTCTGGAAATGTAAGAGTGAATCCATACAGGTGCTTTCCTGGTTGAAAGGTTAATGGTGAAGCGTTAACGCGACGTCGTACGTAAAATTGCCACTGTCCTTGTTACTTCTACTAAAACATTACCACTAAGTACCAATTTTCAGCTCGATATGTCTGGAATTGTCGCAGCGCACACGACGTTGCTGTCGTGCGACGTCGGACGTGGTCGGGTCCCATCCCAAGTCCCTTTCCTCGTCAAATTACCCCAAGGTCCCAAATATCTCCTCGATCGATCGTGGCATGGCGGAGTCAATTCGCAACATCTTATTTAATTGACAAGTACTCCAAAGTGGTCAGACCGGCCACCAACAGCCCAAATCGGGTACTACAGACCCCCCTTTGTAGAGTTGATCGCGTGTATGACATAATTCCAAGTCTCAAATCAAATCTCATAACACAAATATATGATTACAAGCAAGAGGAAATCGATATCTAAGCCCCAGTCCAGATGAAAATGTTCCTTCTGGAAAAACTATTGGGGTGTAACTCCCACCTCCCTTGACGACGCCCTTGCTTTTCGCAGAGAAAAATGATTGCTTAGAGCCAGACTCAAGGCCTTTATGCCAATCAGACACCCATTTATGTTTCTTTGATCAACGATGCTTTTCTTTAACGATCATGACAGTGCTCACTGTCGGAAACAGAGCTTCGTCACTACTGGAAGAAATAGATTCACGCCGCGTATTCAGCCAAAACTCAAGGAGTGTCGTCTGAATCCGTGCGGGAACGTATGTCTCACCGTGACGAACCCGCCCGTTTCACTTTTGATGGGGTGGTTCTTATCCTGAAGGGGTCTGTGGCCTTTCGTCAAAAAGCATGAATCAACAGGGGTTCACTGAAAACAACAATTTTAATACATATACATATAAATAAATTTGGTAATTTGTGACTTACATGGAATCCAGTGAATATGAAAAAACAAAACGTCAATCACCCCCTACCCACACAGTTTTTGGAGTCACTTGCGGACCCGCATTCTATGATGTCGCTCCTTTTTTCCTCCTTCTCGTTTGTTCTTTGGTCGTCTCTTCACTTCACTCCTTCATTGCCGTCGCACGGTCACTAACGTATTGTCACTTCGCCGGACGCTTTTTACTCTAACAAGTGACGGAATGCCACTGTACCATTGCCGTCGCACGGCCACTAACGTATTGTTACTTTACCATATCGCTTTCCCTCTAACAGGTGACAGAACGTCAGTCTACCACTGCCGTCGCACGGCCACTAGCTCTAATTGTCTCTTTACTGGACGCTTTTCACTCATGCAGTCGCCACCAATGGGGTTAAACGCTCCCCTCCATTTATTTCAGAATAATGTTCATAAAGGCAAAGCCTACTCTGCCTACGCGTGGCTTGCCTTCTAAAACGGGTAATGCCGTTTACTTAAATGCAAATAGCTTCCTGAGCTCGTACTTCGCGTTTCCGATCCTATTCTCATATATGGCCATCTACTTGGCCGCGACTGTTCCTATTTTAAATATGAGCTCTGTGGCTCCCCTACATCACAACGTGCCTATACTTTCGCACCGATGCGGCACCTCCTCTAACCTAAAGAATGGGACATCCCCATCTACTCGCAACGATCCACAGCCTTACACACCTTCAGAGTGGAATTCATTTTTTTTTAGAAATCCCCCGATTTTTATATCGATACCCAGGACATCAATTATCAGTTTAATCGCTTCTCTTGAACTTGGCCGCTTAGATCTATCTGAATTTAATATTAATTTGGCATGTTCTGACATTCGTGACAGACCAGATGCATAATATGGGTGTGTGTCCAGAACATGTGCGATGTACTGTTTTTACAAACATTACCTATTAATTGGCCATAATTACACAGATAACGACTTGCAGGAGAATACTGTCTCTCTTACTTTTAATCTGTATCAGATAGCTACTAAATGGGTTCTCCAGACCCGCGGTAATAGACATAAAATTTCACGCTCAATTAGCAGCGCTTGAATTATTGCTGGTCTGTTTAAGTGACAAATCGGTTTTCGGGGTCCGACATATAAACGCTCATTCTTATACCCTGGCCCGAACGAGAAAAATTATCAAAGATATATACACTTTTATACAAGAAAATCGAAAATTCAAGCTATCACCTTGACACACACATTGCAATCCACGTGGAACAACAACATGCATCAAAGGCGGTTCAAGCTAAATCCCTCTTCCATTTTATTGGAGAGCGGTGGGTTGCTTTGGATCAGAAAGACGTTAAACCGCTTTTGAGAAAGATGAAAGAATATGTAATGAACGAGGTATCGAATCGTATACACCGTGTGTTCTGTGTGTTGGAAGAACTGCACAATCTTTGAGCAGTGTCGTGTTCACAGGAGAAACATCGACGGAAGAAAAGATTCATCAATCAAGTTCATACTATTTTCGGAGTTATTTTGAGATTAATTGATAATCCTAACAATTACACTGGAATACACCCTAATATCAAAGATAACATCAATTAGTGACTGGATGGGATTTCATGTGAGTAAATATTTCAATATTTACTGAGTTTTTGTCAAAGTACTCCGATACGTGTACATACAATGATCAGACAGCGAGAGGTAACAAATAAGTGTCTCTGATGAATAATGAAAACTAATGCGAACTTTACTTTATCACCAGTTTATTTTCAAAAGAACAAAAAAGGAAAAAAAAGCCCAAAAGCCCATTCTCTTTTGCCCATCAGTTTGAGATTGTCAGTCAAAGGCGGATACTGTCTGAACAGTAGATTCCTCAAACAGTCCACACACAAACTTTTGTGTTGGAAGAAATGATTGGATGATCTCTTAAAAATCAACCCAAATCTACTGGGTTGGGTGAATATGAACCCAATAGGGTTCATATTCACCCAACCCAGTTGATTTGGATTCACGTGAACCCAACTCATTTTAGAGTGTGTGCATGATCTTAAATGGCATTTGTGGTTAGTATACACAAGCTTGACATCTATAAAATATTCCCCATTTTTCAGATCAGCAAAGTGATGTCAATCACCGTTTAACGCATAGCCACTCCAAAACACCCTTAAAGAGTCTATGCAGTTGAATTTATAAGGGATGTATGTAGCGTTACTGCACAGTTTTGAAAATATATCGCAATATTACAGTACTGAACCAAACACGGGCGGGTTATTTCATAATTTATTGCCCAACCACAGCCCGATGAAACCCATGAGCGGGAGATTTTGGGAGGAGACCCCCCCCCCCCGAATTTACGCCCCTAGTCACTAGCTTTCTGAAGATGATAATTAGAGATACCGGTTCTTAACTAATCAAAGAAAACTTTTGTTAGCGCGCGAGAACAGACACAGGAAAAACTCCTAGCATATATCACATATAATCTCTTCGTATTAGAACATAAACAAGACATATTCTGTGAACTTGAATCTCGTTCCTCAAAGAAGTTTAACACTACACCTCAAAGTATTGTGACTGGTGGTTCACGAGAAATTCTTTTTGAATAATTCCAAGTTTATTGGTCAGAGTTCTAAACTATTGGGTTTAACATCTTCATTTTAATACACTTAAAAAGGTACCCCACTCGTCACTACACAGTCAGAACCAGTCTAACTCATAAATAGTCCATCGCCTATGTTTTAGATTCAATTTGTCGGAAAAGTAAAATAACTTTCTGCTTTTCCGAACAATTGAAATACTCCAGACGATTGAATCTAAAAGCACCATACACATTCATTTTCTTTGAATCGACCCAAGAATTATTTCTCATCGAGAATTGATTTGACTAAATCTTGAACCCTTTGAACCCTAGCTGCCGCTTTTCCGGACAGGAACATCATGATGCGTCATAACGTCATTAAACAGGATGGCTGTTCAGTCCACGTGTAAGGTAGACCAATCAATATATTCAACGTGCAGCCCCGAGGCTGCACGTTTAAAATATTGATTGGTCTGCCCCAAATAATGATTATGGACTCTTCTAATTGCTGCCATTGAACTGGCATGGAAGATTCCACAAGAGTTTAAAGGGTTAATGACATTACAATACTCTTAGACATGTTTGTAAACTAAATATTTATGAATGAAGACTCACCACGGCTGTAGTTTTATGATCGGACTGCGGAGTACAATTGTTTTAATATTTTGATGTTTTCTGAGCGAATAAAATACTTATTGATTGGAATATCTGTAACAGTAGCAAGAAGACTATTTCTATATCTTTGTGACTAAAGGGACTTGACATTGCATCCACATTCGTCTGCGCGCAAACTTCACGAAAAGCGGATAAACAAACAGCCCATAGCAGCGTCGAATTCCAAACAGAATATGATCAGTTGCCCGAGAGCATTGCATATACCATGGCTGAAAACACCAGTCCAGAAAACCGCCTCTATCCAATGTCACTGTTGTTTCTACTCTTCTGCAACTGGACAGGGCTTGTTCTACTTTACTGTATGCTTGTGATTCTGTCTTCTGCTGAAACTACTGTTATTGGTCTCTCTCACTACCACTATTAGTTTCTACACACACCAGCTTTAACCATTACTAGGTGCCACTTTTATTGTTTTTTGTCACTGCTACTACTATCCTCGTTGTACGATTTTGCAAGCAATTCTACTGGTGACTACCATATTAGCCACACTAGCATTTGCATCCGGCACATTCTCTACTTTACCGATCTCACAATATCTGCTTCTATCCCCAGAGTCCCGTGACAGGCTTACATCGATACCATTCTATCACTAGAATGTATCATGGATGACAGGAAGACAGCCTCTCCGGCTATGCCATTTTCATGCAGTGTACACTAACCTTGTTATTTGTTAACCCTTTACCCAACGTAACGACCAAAACCGGCCAGCGCTATACACAAAAATCGCCAATCAATTTTCAATATTTTTTTTCATTTTTTGTCTCAAAAACATAGGTTATGACCCCTCTTTGGAAAGAGCTGGTCGAGCTCGTTCCAATGAGGGGTCATAACCTATGTGTAGTAGGAGAGCGATGGATCGGGCCCATTGGCAGGACCCCGGAAGTGACGTCATGTCACGTGACCCAGTGGCGCCATGTTTGGTTGTCATGGTAACCCGCGTGAGAGGCCATCTTGTGACGTCATCTGCATGCGCAGCGCGTGTTATTAGGGTGATACGTGTTCCCGTCGGCCATTTTGTATACTTGAGGCCGCCATCTTGGTTTCTGTGGTAGCACGTGGTTGCTATGTTACCCAAAGGCTTATAATAGGACGGTGGTATGTTCGGATGGTATGTTCCTTTGTACAAGAGTAATTTCCCGATTCGTAGAATTACGACAAGCAACCCGACAAGTTTTACTATATCGAATTCTTTCAGAATCCTCTTCTTCTATCTACCTATGCAATAGTTTTCGTCTACCCGACCATGCTCGATTCTCCTGGAGTATACTCCAGTAGAGTAGATGAGCCTACCATGTGGAACAGCTTTGCTTATTGTTACTATATTTAGCTTTTCTGGTCTGTTCTTCTATTCCGAGTACTCTTGTTGTTTCATTTATCTAGATCACCCAATCGGTTACCTTTCCTGGCGCTAACTAACCAACCAGATTGCTTCATCCCCCGTAATCTCTATGCAGAGTTATCTACATTTATTACAACGAAGTCCCATCCGATTCTCACCACCTCTATATCCAATGGCCACGTCACATGGAATCCCTTTTTGTGAAACGTCCCTGGTTATGGAATCCCTTTTTAGCCGTATGGGGTCATGAGAAAAGCCCCCCAAAAGGCCTAATTTACTATCCCTTTTAACCTCTTTTCGATTGAGGCCATGAAGGCCATGAAGGCTAAGAAAAAATCCCTCAGTGAAGTCTAATTTACTATCCCTCTTAGCCTCATTTTCGGTATTTCAGGATACCTATGACATGGCGTTGTATTATTTGAAGATACCTATCGAGGATACCTTCTGGAGAATCCCTTTTTAGTCGTATGAGGTTATGAAGGCTATGAGAAAAGACCTCAGTGAGGTCTAATTTACTATCCTTCTTACTCCCTCTACTCTACTGGAGTATACTCCAGGAGAAACGAACATGGTCGGGTAGACGGAAACTATTGCATAGATAGATAGAAGAAGAGGATTCTGAAAGAATTCGAAATAGTAAAACTTGTCGGATTGTTTATGGTAATTCTACGAATCGGGATATTACTGTTGTACAAAGGAACATACCCTCCGAACATACCCCCCGTCCTATTATAAGCCTTTGGGTAACATAGCAACCACGTGCTACCATATAAACCAGGATGGCGGCCTCAACTATTCAAAATAGCCGCCGGAAACACGTATCATCCTAACAACACGCGCTGCGCATGCGCACTAAGTCTAGATGGGGATGACGTCACAAGATGGCCGCTCACGAGGGTTACCATGACAACTAAACATGGCGCCACTTCCGGGGTCCTGCCAATGGGCCCCGATCCATCGCTCTCCCACTACTCCTATGTTTTGGAGACAAAATATGAAAAAAATTATTTATTCAAGATTTTGTTTTCAAGTGTCGTCTGCTTTTCATGTTAGGTAAAGGGTTAATTGATATTGTATTTGTGTAAAGTGAATTTATTCACTACTACTAAAATCCTTGACCCATTCGACGGCAAGTCTCATCAATAATAGATTATAGACTCGCTGATTCAGCAACGCTATGAATCATCTCACCCAGTTATTTGAAGGACCGTTTTTCCGATGAACCCAAATAAAGGAACCCTATCTAGGACCGTGCTGTTCGAGCACCTGTTTTCATCACACATCATATTAGACCTATGAAAGGATAGTTCGTGAACTACCATATGCGTTCTATGAGGACCTGAGTAGTATGTCATGTACCCGGACAGGGATGGTTTGCCGGACCTCGGTGCCGGACCTCGGAAGTGACGTCATGTCACGTGACGTAGTGGTGTCATGATTGGTTGTCATGGTAACCCGCGTGAGCGGCCATGTTGTGACGTCATCTCCATAGTGATACGTGGTGTGAGTGCGCATGCGCAGCGCGTGTTGTTAAGGTGATACGTGTTTCCGTCGTCCATTTTGTATACTGGAGGCCGCCATCTTGGTTTCTATGGTAGCACGTGGTTCCTATGTTACCCAATTTTTCTACAATAAGACGGGGTATGTTCAGAAGGTATGTTCCTTTGTACAGGAGTATTTTCTGGAACGACTTCCCTGGATAATTACCACAAACAACCCGACAAGTTTTACTATTTCGAATTCTTCCAGAATTCTCTGTTTCTATCTATATATGTAATAGTTATCGTTTATCTGGCCATGTTCCTTTATTCTAGAGTATACTCCAGTAGCGCAGAAGAGCCTATCAGTTAGAACAGCTTTGCTTATTGTTACTATATTTAGCTATTTCTGGTCTATTCTTATTAGTTCTGACCCTATTCTAAGTACTCTTGTTGTTTCATTTATCTAGAACATTTATAACCAATCAGATTGCTTGATTTCCCATAACCTGTACTTAATCGTATAGAGTTATCTCCCCTTATTACAACGAAGTTGTATCCGATTCTCATCACATCTATATCCAATGGCAATATCCCCGGGCACCCCAATTTCGGCACCCCTTTTTGGAAAAACATATGACCTTCGGCACCCCTTTTTGTCATATGTGCTTATGTGAAAAATCACAATGTGACACAATGTGCCCTAGCACAAAGGCACATGCTTTATGTGCCGATATGTGCTTATGTGAAAAGGCACAATGTGCCCTAGCACAAAGGCACATACGGGTATTTGAGGATACCTATGACCTGGTATTGTATTATTTGAGGATACCCATCGAGGATACCTTTTATAGGATACATATCTGAGGATACTATATAGGCTGTACATATCCCTGCAGGTCTCTTGCTGGCCCTTAGTACTATTAATCCACCTGATGCTTCATGTTATCCTATGACTGGTACAGGTAGTATGCAATGCTAGGCATAGGGGTATTGTGGGTAGGGGTACTGCCTGGTAGTTTAGAACGGTACTATAGTATGGGCGGTATATACACCTATAGGCCCCTGTTAGTGCTTGGTACTATTAACCAACCGATTGCTTTGTTTTATTATATGGCTGGTATATGTAGTACGTTATGATAGACCTAGTGATTTTGTGGGGTGGGGGTAATGCTTGGTAGTTTAGAACGGTAGTATAGCATAGGCTGTACATATCCCTGTAGGTATCTTCCTGGCCCTTGGTACCACTGATCCACCAGGTGCTTCATATTATTGAGCGGTATTCTGGGTTGGGGTCAATGCCTGGTAATACAGAACGGCAGCAGAGTATGGTTGGTATATTCCCCTGTAGGTCCTATCTTAACCGTTGATAGTATGAACCTACCAAATGCTTTGTATCATCCTGTTACTGGTAAGATGGTACGTAATAGCAGTAGTTCTGACCCTATTCCAAGTACTCTTGTTGTTTCATTTATCTAGATCATTTATATAAAATATAACTAACCATTGATTTCCCATAATCTGTATGCAGAGTTATCTCCCTTGTGTATAATAAAAGCCTATATCCAATGGCCATATTCTAAGGCACCCCAATTTCGGCACCCCATTTTAGGAATCCCACTTGGAGAATCCCTTTTTTCTGAAATGAGGATAAGAGTCGTATAAAATTAAACCTCATTGGGGTTTTTTTAATACGACTCTTATCCTCATTTCAGAAAAAAGGGATTCTCCAAATGGGATTCCTAAAAAGGTGTGCCGAAATTGGGGTGCCTTCTGGAGAATCCCCCAATGAGGTCTAATTTACTACGACTCTTATCCTCATTTCAGAAAAAAAGGATTCTCCAGAAGGCACCTCAATTTCGGCACCCCTTTTTAGGAATCCCATTTGGAGAAATCCTTTTTCTGAAATGAGGATAAGAGTCGTATTAAATTAAACCTCATTGGGGGATTTTTAATACGACTCTTATCCTCATTTCAGAAAAAAGGGATTCTCCAAATGGGATTCCTAAAAGGGGTGCCGAGATTGGGATGCCTTCTGGAGAATCCCTTTTTTCTGAAATGAGGATAAGAGTCGTAGTAAATTAGACCTTATTGAGGGATTTTTAATACGACTCTTATCCTCATTTCAGAAAAAGGGATTCTCCAGAAGACACCCCAATTTCGGCACCCCTTTTTAGGAATCCCATTTGGAGAATCCCTTTTTTCTGAAATGAGGATAAGAGTCGTATTAAAAATCCCTCAATGAGGTTTAATTTAATACGACTCTTTTCCTCATTTCAGAAAAAAGGGATTCTACAAATGGGATTCCTAAAAAGGGGTGCCGAAATTGGGGTGCCTGGGAATATGGCCATTGGATATAGGCTTTTATTATACACAAGGGAGATAATTCTGCATACAGATTATGGGAAATCAATGGTTAGTTATAATTTATATAAATGATCTAGATAAATGAAACAACAAGAGTACTTGGAATAGGGTCAGAACTACTGCTATTAGGTACCATCTTACCAGTAACAGGATGATACAAAGCATTTGGTAGGTTAATACTATCAACGGTTAGGATGGGACCTACAGGGGAATATACCAACCATACTCTGCTGCCGTTCTGTATTACCAGGCATTGACCCCACCCCAGAATACCGCTCAATAATATGAAGCACCTGGTGGATCAGTAGTACCAAGGGGCAGGAAGAGACCTACAGGGATATGTACAGCCTATGCTATACTACCGTTCTAAACTACCAAGCATTACCCCCACTCCCACAAAATCACCAGGTCTACCATAACGTACTACACATACCAGCCATATAATAAAACAAAGCAATCGGTTGGTTAATAGTACCAAGCACTAACATGGGCCTATAGGTGTATATACCGCCCATACTACAGTACCGTTCTAAACTACCAGGCAGTACCCCTACCCACAATACCCCTATGCCTAGCACTGCATACTACCTATACCAGTCATAGGATAACATGGAGCATCAGGTGGATTAATAGTACTAAGGGCCAGCAAGAGACCTGCAGGGATATGTTCAGCCTATATAGAATCCTCAGATATGTATCCTATAAAAGGTATCCTCGATAGGTATCCTCAAATAATACAATACCAGGTCATAGGTATCCTCAAATACCCGTATGTGCCTTTGTGCTGGGGCACATTGTGTCACATTGGGCCTTTTCGCGTAAGCACACATCGGCACATAAAGCATGTGCCTTTGTGCTAGGGCACATTGTGTCACATTGTGATTTTTCACATAAGCACATATGACAAAAAAGGGGTGCCGAAGGTCATATGTTTTTCCAAAAAGGGGTGCCGAAATTGGGGTGCCCAGGGATATTGCCATTGGATATAGATGTGATGAGAATCGGATACAGCTTCGTTATAATAAGGGGAGATAACTCTATACGATTCAGTACAGGTTATGGGAAATCAAGCAATCTGATTGGTTATAAATGTTCTAGATAAATGAAACAACAAGAGTACTTAGAATAGGGTCAGAACTAACAAGAATAGACCAGAAATAGCTAAATATAGTGACAATAAACAAAGCTGTTCCAACTGATAAGCTCTTCTACGCTTCTGGAGTATACTCTAGAATAAAGGAACATGGTCAGATAAACGATAACTATTACATATATAGATAGAAACAGAGAATTCTGGAAGAATTCGAAATAGTAAAACTTGTCGGGTTGTTTGTGGTAATTATCCAGGAAGTCGTTCCAGAAAATACTCCTGTACAAAGGAACATACCCTCCTAACATACCCCGTCTTATCGTAGAAAAATTGGGTAACATAGCAACCACGTGCTACCATAGAAACCAAGATGGCGGCCTCCAGTATACAAAATGGACGACTGAAACACGTATCACCTTAACAACACACGCTGCGCTTGCGCTCTCACACAACATATCACTACGGAGATGACGTCACAACATGGCCGCTCACGCGAGTTACCATGACAACCATACATGGCGTCACTACGTCACGTGACATGACGTCACTTCCGAGGCCCGGCACCGAGGTCCAGCAAACCATCCCTGTCCGGGTACATGACATACTACTGACCTGCCTCAGTGAAGCTGATTGCCAAGGCCTCTTCATCCCATCTGTTAGAAATGGGCCGCCAATCCCTGTCGATTCTAAAAGAGAATTCCCAAGTGGGTTTCCATGGAACGAAGTCCTTCATTGGACAGATGAGGACATGGCGCCTATAAGAAATACATCAATGTGGCATTTCCTCGAGGTATTTTCTCTTATACCCCAGATGATAAAAAAAAGTACTAAAGGCAGTGTCTGTGTCTGATCCAACATATGGGTTCCGTGAAAAGGTGTTCAGTAGGTGAAGTTCCTATTTCATCCCCGTGCAGATAACAGCTCTGTTCAGACAAGTCTTCTCTAAATGATCTTTCTGTGTGGATTGGGTAGGGATGACCCCGAAGAGTCTATAGGATGGAGAGGGCGACTTTCATTGTCAACAGTCAATATTTCGTAAGGGCCGGTCAACAACGTGAAACTATCAACATACTTAGCAACGTCAATCGTTCTGCGATAAAATCGGTGATATTTCTCACGTCGGCATCTTTTTGTAAACATGCTATAGTATACCGCAAATTGTACATGTATGTATCTTTACTTCATATGGGCGGGGTCCAGTTTAACCTTTACCTCACACGAAAAGCAGACGAGACTTGCAAAAAAAATTCTTGAATAACTATTTTTTTCGTTTTTTTTTTCTCAAAAACATAGGTTGTGACCCCTCATTGGAACGAGCTCGTTCCAACGAGGGGTCATAAAATATGTTTTTCAGACAAAAAATGAAAAAAATGATAAAAATTAATCGGCAATTTTGGAGAATAGCGCTGGCCGGTTTTGACCGTTACGTCGGGTAAAGGGTTAATGGAGCCAAGGACTGAAAGATAAGGGAGTGAAATCTAATTAAGAACAGTTTTGAAAATTCGACTACTTGGGTGCCATCTGGGAGCTATCCTGGACTAGATTTGGACCAGATGTTGTTATAACAATAAGTCCTACATCCACGTATGTTTTATCAGATAGACTAAATAGTGTAGTCCTACATATGATTAAAACAAAGTTATAAGTCAAATGCGGCATGATCCATTCAATGATAGTTTACGAATGAAGTATTTGACAATATGGAAGGTATTCAAAAAGGAAACAAAGTTTAAAAAGAAACAATTTATTTTCTGCGCGTTGTACAAACAGTTGGAAAATTTGGAATCTAGCGACCCAAAACAATACTAGAACCTTATTAACAATCTGCGACAAAAAAGAGAAAAAAGAAAGAATTGTGACAACTTAATCCCGACACCTTAGTAGATTTTTTCGCCAAATTGTACTCTAAAAATGGAGCTTCTGGCGTTATTATTGACGATAAGTCGTTGTATTGTCTGGAAATAAAAATAAAGTTGAACAATACTTCTATCACGCCATCAGAAATACTTTCAAAGTTGTTCGAATTGAAAAGTGGGAAAGCATCGGGTCTTGACAATATTCGTAACAGTTTGCTGAAGGCAGTTGGTCCATGCATGACAGATAGTTTATCACAACTCTTCAACCAAGTTTTAACTTCTGGTTGTTATCCAGAAGATTGGAGTAAGTTGGTTCTTTCCTTAATATATTAGAAAGGTGATCGCAATGATCCAAATAATTATAGGGCTATTGCACTTTGTTGGCTATCGGAACACTGTTCAACAAAATTATCAACCAATAATTATTTGATTTTATAGATGATAACAATAATATTGGCGAAAACCAGTTTGGATTTTGCAAAGGAAAATGGATCACAGATAGTGCCTTTGTTTTGAAAACGGTTATTGACAAATACAAATCTTCAAAAAGACCACTGTATGCGGCTTTTATTGATTTTCGCAAAGCATTTGATTCGGTGAACAGGGAATTGTTCATACTGAAACATCAACATATAGGTATAAGTTGTTACTAAAATAGAATTTCACTTCAAGGTTAAGTTTCTGGTCAAGTTTCTCAATCGGCTATACCGTTTCAACCATTGAAGATAATTCCGTGAAACTTTATGGGGTTATACACTTGCGTTGGGTGATATCGTCTCTGGAGTTCCAATGTGTTCTATGTGCCTACAGGCACATAGAACACATTGGAATTCAGGAGACGATATGTCACAACAAATATAATACCAATAGGTTCGAAGTCATGGTTGTTGTTACTAACATAGAATTGCACTTCAGAGTTAAATTTTCTAGTCAAAGTTCTTCAAAAGGCTGGCAATTATTAACAGCTGAAGATTCAAGAAACTTTGTAAGATTTGCTTATTCGTCATTCTGTTGGTTTGTATGTTCAAT
This sequence comes from Pictodentalium vernedei, assembly GCA_031216915.1. Classification (NCBI taxonomy): domain Eukaryota; kingdom Metazoa; phylum Mollusca; class Scaphopoda; order Dentaliida; family Dentaliidae; genus Pictodentalium; species Pictodentalium vernedei. Next base: position 276,049,784 of record CM062291.1, read on the forward strand.
GTCAACCCGTCTGACGGGGCGTCCGTCTGACTGTCTGTCAACCCACCCATCCGTCTGTTCAACTCATTTCCAGACAATAACTTTGCACCCTTGATTATAGAATGTTGGCACTTCATAAATGGAATGCCCATAATGGGACCGGTGATTGCGTTTGTGATCAATAGGTCAAGGGTCAGAATCGCTGCTATTATAAGTAGATTTTTGGTTTCGTGCAAACACATTAGTTTCCTTTTGTGTAACAAACTATAACTTCATACACAGATTACCTAATAAGTGTCGGTAATTTGGATGTTTGGGGGGGGGGGGGGTCAATAACTCAAAGGTCAAGGTCACTGTTACAATAAATAGATTTTTAGTTTCCGTGCAATATCGTTAGTTACCTTATGGGATTTTTTGTTGTTAAAACTGGACTAGAGGCCAATATAATAACATTAATCTGTTCGAATAGCATTGAATACAACTCAGCACATTGCAAGACAGAAATGCACCGAAACCCAAGTATACCTCCTGTTTTATGATGCGATGTAATGCAAATATGTAAATATAAGGTTTGGTGCAACTGAACAATCCACGGGCGTATTATGCTGTGTCCAGCATTTCTCTTGCTAAAATTGTTATGTTGTAGAATTTATTCAAGCCATTTTTTTCATATTTGTTTATTACATCCGCGGAATCTCTGTACCTACCATAGAATTATTTCCCTGCGACGCTCTGGAGATCCTATACCATTGGCGGCTCTAGGTCTTTAAACCCCCTGTCTCGCCGACTATAAGAGAGACAATTTAAATGTATTATCATTACATATATTTTCTCCTAGACTCAGTGTCTCATCTCCTCGGCTATATGCGAATTCCGTTCCTTTTCCGGGGCCACATATCGTGGTCGTCTTTTGCCTTGGGTTAAGGACAGGATTCCATCGAATAGATAACAAATGCAAGCACATCAAAACATCATAATTTTTTGTTTTGTCTCGATTTTGCTCCCTTACATTTTTGTCTTTCAGTTCTTCTCGCCTTACTTTAGCCAAAAGATATTCATATGTGACCATCCATATCTTGAGATCGAAGGTGTCTGATCTTATCATCTTAGTCTAGTCACCCCCAATGGGGGATCCGTCACTGTCCCAGACTCAGAATGAGATGGTTTATGGTCCCCAGTTGAATAAAAATGAACTGTACTCCCGTTTTGTAACTTTTATGCGAGATAAGGACCACATGGATGTTGTGGCAGTGACGGGTTTAGTTCTTTCTGGTGGTGGGGCGAGACCATAAAGTTTCGGCACACATAAGCCGTGTATAGCGTTACATCTCTGAGTTCGAAAATTTCATATTTTTATAAAGCATTTGCTGTTGAGTTTTGACGTATATGCAAAACGTGGCAGGGTCTCAAGCACTCCTGTTGTCCTAACACCCAACGGCTTGGTCATTTTGGTATAACTGGAGTGCACATGATTATTAGTTCTGCGAGTGAATTGTGATAGTAAACCCTCATTCGCTGTTGGTTGATTTGTACTTTCGAACACTGGAGAACAGGGGCGTAGCTAGGATTTCCTATTGGGGAGGGGGCATAAATTTTCTTTTGGGGGGGGGGGGGTGCCAAGTCGATATATGCCACAGACATATCCGAAGGTCGTAGGCCTGGGGTGTGGGTGGGTATGGCCCTCCTATTGGTGGGTGTTCGGGGGCGATACCCCCTCTAATTGGTGGGGTCAGGGGGCCTCCCCCCTAGAAAATTTTGAAATTTCAATGCCCTGAGACTGACTCTGGAACCCTCTGGTGCATTAATTTTCCCATTTTGAGAGGGGCCACTGTAAGTTTTAGGGGGACATGCCCCAAGGCCCTCCCTTGACTACGCCACTGGCACAAACTGAGAACTCAGAAAAATCATATTTCATATTTGATATCTTTTCTGATCGACCCTCTTCGACCCCCTTTAACAGATATATATAACAAGGTAAACAACTCCTTTTTACATAGTTCCCTGGGAGGCCATAAATATCTGCTTCTGCGACACCCTTTCAAATGATATTTAGAGAATATTTAGATAGTTTATCGATATCATACTTTGCACGCGTTGCTTACTGGCAACAGACTTAGAATTAATGCAATATCATATCTGTATACTGGATTAACATTTATGTTCAGCAAAATTCCTTGTCAGGCTTTCAAGCAACTTTTTACGAAATATAAGGGACATTTTAGGGCCATATTTCACCAAAATAAGGGGTTATTTTAGGAATCTATAGGGCGATTTGAACCACAAAATTGGGATAAAACTTTAAAATTATAAGCATCAAAATAGGTAATGTACACACCTTTAAGGAGAACAAATAAAAAAAAAAACTTTGTTACCAGCCAAGAAGATCAGCTCAATGGCCATCAACAGTCATATTGCAGCAAGTGAATTGCAGAATTGGACTAGATTTGAAACAAAATATTTCATTGTCATGTATATATAAGCCATCTTTTCACGCTATCCCAAATGATAGAATCCACGATGACCATCTTTTTACGCTATCCCAATTGATAGAATCCGCGAAAGCAAAAAAGAAAAAGATGTTTATGGCCTTTCTTGATGTAAACAAGGCATACGATAGAGTGTGGAGGGAGGGTATGTGGCGAAAGCTTGAGACTCTGGGCTTGGGAGGCGAGTTTGTTGGAATTCTGAAAGCATTATATAATGATATACAGAGTGAACTTAGCCTGGGTAACATAACAACAAAACGCGTGCCTATGGAAATAGGCCTAAAACAGGGATCTATCCTTTCGCCAATTCTTTTTGCAGTGTACATCAACAGGTTAGGAGATGAACTCCTGCATAGCGACAAGGGGGTAACAGTTGGAGACTTGAAGATCCCATGGCTATTTTTGCAGACGACAATGTGCTAGTGTCAGAAAGAGAAGAGGGGCTAGCGAAAATGCTGGTAATTGTTGGGAAATATGGGAGCAAATGGAGACTCGAACTTAATGAAAGCAAGAGCAAAGTTATGCCTGTGGGTCGCAAAGTGGACCCTAATCGAAGGTAGCAGCAAACTTCTTAGTGTAGGAGAGACAGGTGACTACGAGTATCTGGAGGTAAATATAAACATCACAGGGAGAGGCATCTATCGAGACCACACAAATAAATTGATTCTGAAGGGGAAGCGAATCCTTAACCAAATGAAACTTATAGGGAGAAACAGTTTTAATAAAGTTTTCGTGGAGAAAACCATTTGGGAAATGGTGGGTCTGCCAAGTATAACATATGGTATCCCTAAACCAGACGGCTGTAAAGAGCTCGGAAACCCTGCAGAACGATGCAGGCTGGTGGATAACGGGGTTGAGTGATGCCGCAGCACTAGAAACAATCAGGGGTTAGCTTGGGTGAATGAGGATCAAGGACAGGATAGACTTACTGAAACTCGCTTATCTTAATTATTTGGTAAATCTTCCCGACAGCCGATGGTGTAAAGTAATGTTCCAGAGAATTTTCAACTCAAATATCAAGACAGGATGGATGATGGTCCAAGTGAGAGAGATAATAGAGAACTACTCATCGGAGATCTCGGACCTAGACGTTGGGGCAAACAGGGTAAACAATTCAGAAAAGGGGTCATGGAGGATGGTAACCTCAATTGGCGAGAGGGGGTCAAATTGATGGCTCCTTTGGGGGGGGGGGGGGGGGTCACTGTTGTTCAAGCTGAGGCCGCGGTCTGGAGCTGAGGGGAAAAATTGGGAAAACCAGTGAAAAGGAGTGCCAGATGTGTAATCTGGGCGTGATGGAGACCCTGGAACACTTTCTTCTAGAATGCCCAAAATACCAGTCTAAAAAGATAAGATTCACTGGGAGTATAATGGGGAAGTGGGATGGGAGAATGAATGACATGTGGTTAGTGAGAGACTCAAAGAAGAGGGTTAATATGCTAATCGAAGAGATTGGGAAGAATGGGGCAAGGGGTGTCATCAAGCAGTTCGTCTCCGAGTGCTGGGAGGAGAAAAGAAGCGTGGGAATAGGGAGGCAGTTGGGAGTACAGGGGTAACCAAGACCTTATCATCCGAGAACCGCGACAAATCAGCGTCCGGCCAAAAGTGTTATTATTATTATTATAAGCAGTAAGGCTAACATTTTTTTTTATTTTGCAGACGAGCCTACCAAATGATTTTCCAATCATATTTCAAAATGTAGGAATTTCCTAAAAATATAAAACAAAATTTATTTAGGATTTTAAAGCTTTTATAAGGAAAATAAGGGGTGCTTAAGAAAAAGGAGGAAAATTAGGAAAATAAGGTCCGCTTGAAAGCCTGCCTTGTGAGTTCTTTGATCAAGTGTATATATCTCAGCATATGTATCTGAATAAAAAAAAACTAAAAAAAACTCCTTTTTTTAAAAATAAACCCACCCACCTTCTTTCTATTGGTTTACTGATGAATGACATTACGTCAGATACATGGCGCACAAATAATAACCAGGTAACCTCCTAAATTTCTCGATTTTTCGTTCAGACAAAAAGATTTGCTGTGATAAGTAAAACAGATTATCAAATTTCCTGCTTCACGGTATTGTATAAAAAAAATAGCTTATGAGCCCTCGTTGGAACGAGCACTTCAAGCTTCGTTCCGAGGATATAGGTCATGTTTTTAGGGGAAAATGAAAACATTTAGTCATATAACATATATTTTTGCAACTATCGTATTTTACTGATGCTAGGTAGGGATTAATATCACAGTGATCTGAAGGCGAGAGATGGAATATCACTGGGAACTGTCATCAAAAAGAAAAATGAAAAAGAATCCACATCCAGCAAGAAACGCGGAAACCATTTATTTTCAATTCAGGTCAAAACTCCAATACTTTGAAATATCAACCTACATTATCATCAAATCCCACCCCCCCCCCCCCGCCCCCACCATCTCATTTTTTTATTGTATCATGCATCCAAGAATTCAAGTAGTTGAATTTGGGTATGAGTTGACCGCCACCCGTGTTTTATGCCGCTTTTGGGACAGGTTTTCAGACAATAATACAACCATTAATTACTTCTCCATTAAACTGGTAGAATGTTGAATTACTTTTTGTCATCAAAATTTGTTCACAAGTCTTTACCTTGTTACATTTCATGGGAGAGTGCCTATACTCTCCCTTGTTACATAAGTTGTAACAAGGAACATCCAAGCAGACTAAATAATTTAAATTCAAAGATAATATAAAGGTATCTGCAGAGTTTAAAGCTTAGAGTCGCAGTACACGCACTTTAGAGTAAATCCCAAATATGGGCCTCCAGCACATAACCAGTTCACACGTGGAGTTAGTTAAACTGGTTGAGTGCTGGAAGTCTGTATTTGAGCTTTATTTGGGGGTGCGGGTTTCACAACTTGATAATGTTCTACGGACGTGCTTCATATTATCTTTGGTGTGAAATTATTCACTCTGTGTGGATTTTGCCTTGTCAATTTAAGCACTCTCCCATTAACTGTAACAAGGCAAAGACATGTGAACAAATTCTGAAGACCGAGAAAAATATATCACTCTACCAGTTAATGCATATATAGAAATGTGCACTCAAGGAGGTTCGCTTCTTGCTCACCATTTCGTTCCCTGAGTTCCAATGTGTTCTATGTGCCAGTAGGCACATAGAACACATTGGAACTCGGGGGACGACTTGATTCCCTGTAAATAAATAATAAAAAATAAAATCCCTCACCCTAATTTAAAAAAAAAAATCCGATGATAATCGGGGTATATTGGGTGGCCTATTGGATACCATTATCGACTCTGCAATGTTCCTACTACAAGTATTAGATAAATATAGAATGAATATACAATGGGTGAACAAACTTATTTTATTCTCCTGGAAGAAATAACTATTTAACACGCGGACCTTGGCGAGTGGGAACTTAAATAATTAATCATACGAGTGTAGTAAAAAAACTATTTTGACACACTGTGTTTTTTTATCTTATTTGTCTCATTGAATATTTTTATAATCGTTGGGTCAAAGGAATAAACATTTACGATAAAAACAAGAGGCCCCAAGAAGCCGTAATCGCCCACCTGAAAAAGTTTTTTTTTCAAGGAGGGGGGGGGGGGGGGGGGGCTTAAGGTCAAAACCTGCATCTATAGCTTATTAACACTACACAGCCCAAACATGAATCCAGGCACATGATTTAAACTAGCTTGCATCTGCCTCCCTAAAGATGCTTTATACCAAATATCACAAGATTCTGACTGATGGGTATGAATAAGAAGATTGTCAAGATTCCTCATATTGCACTAAGTTAAAATAAGTTCTCACATAAAAAGACCCAACATAAACCCAGGGAACTGATTTGAACACACTTGAATTTGGCCCTCATAATGAGAATGATGTATACCAAATATCAAAAGATTGTGGATCTGAAGAAGAAGATTGTTATAGAATATTCCTCATATTTACACTAAGTTAAAATTTGCATTCACATAAGAAACCAAAAATAGGAACCCAGGAACTTGATTAGAACAAATTTGAATCTGACCCTTAAAAGCATGCTACATACCAAATATCAGATAATTCCGACGGGTGGATCTGATGAGCAGTTATTTAATGAATATTCATCATATTGCAACAAATTAAAATTCGGGCGCCAATAGGGAACCCAAATATTAACAGAGAGTCTAGATTTGAACTAACTTGAATCTGCCCCTCATACGGATGATATAACAAATATCAAAAGATTCTGACTTGAAAATCTGAAGAAGAAGAGTTTTAAGGAAATTTTGTCACATTGCACTAAGTTAAAATTCGGGCTCCCGTATGGAGCCCAAATATAAACCCAGGGTCTTGATTTGAACAAACGTGAATCTGACCCTCCTAAGGATGGTGTATACCAAATATCAAAAGATTCTGATCGGTGGTTCTAGAGAAGATTTAAAAAATCTTGAGTTTTATTTTACAAACTTGAATTGACAAAAGATAGGGAAAATGCATATCAGATTTGGTTCAATTCGGCCAGTAGTTTATGAGAAAACGATACTGTCAAGTTCACGACGGACGAACGGACGGACAGTCGGAAGGACGGACAGAAAGTAATCACTTGAGCTTTGTCGGAATGAGCTAAACAATAGGATTCAACTTCTGATACCCTGCATGGATTCGACTTTTATTATTGTGCCTATAGGGAAAGAATTGCGTAGCGTAGAAGTTTGTTACGCACAAGCTTTGCCATTCCGATTGTGGAATTTATAGGGGTTTAACTGGTTGAGTGCCAGAAGCCACTATCAGGACTTTCAGAAAAATGAGGGTACCAGAGCAAAAGCCAACATTTTCCTTGCTCATGTTTCATATTCAGTCAAACACCAATAATATTTTATTTATATAAGTTTATTTTATTACAAATTATTGGAGAGTGCCAATGGGCACTCTCCAATAATTTGTAATCAACAAATTCAGACCACCAAAAATAATATAGCACTCAACCAGTTAAATATATCGTCAAAAAAAAAAAATATATATATATATATTTATAAATAACTGTTCATCATTATCGACTGATTACTCCCTTCCAGGTTTTATATAAATACTTTAGCAGTAATTACGGGATATTCGGGAAGCGCGGTGGCTCAGTTGGACTTCAATGCTAGATGACCCGAGTTCGATCCCCGTCTGGAACGACCCGCTTTGTGTCCTTGGACAAGGCATTTTATCCCAGTTGCCTCCGCGGGGACACGAGGCGTACTGCACGTCGATGGTGCACATGTCTTCAACCGCTGTAAACCTTGTTACAACCAGTAGTGTATAAATTTACCAGTAATGTCGAAATCGACCAGTAATGTCGAAAAAATTAACCAGTAATGTCGAAATCAACCAGTAATGTCGAAAAAATCGACCAGTAATGTAAAAATTCGTAATGTCGAAAATTAACCAGTAGTGTCAAAAAGTGACGACCAAAATGAGGAGCACTAACACTTGCCGGCGGGGGAGGGGGTATAGCCACACCCCCCCCCCCCCCGATGACACCCCTGGTCGTGTGCTTTAATGACTATTATAATGTCAGTCACTACCCGATATTTGCTACATGTCAATCATCAAGTTCTACCAATTTGCTACCTGTCATTTTACCTACATCCATCAATCAGTCAGTCTGCGTCACCCGCATGTACCCGCATGTACGTGGGGAGCACTATTTACTCAATCGAGAAATTGCCTCGCAATTCAATTTGATGAATATCCGGGTTCTATACCTGACGAGGTCAGTTAAGTTGTGTCCTTGGGAATGACACTTTATCCCAGGTGCACGTTGACTTCGTGTGCCAAGCCACATGCCGAAATGACACGTGTATGGTGCGCGTACTTTAAACTAAGTGTCGTAAACGAAATCAATCAATCAATCAATCAACCAACCAATCAATCTTTGTATGTAGGTCTGCCTGTCTTTCCGTCATTCAGTTGTCTATCCACGTCTAGGGCTTATTTTTCACACGCCCCATTGCTATCTGTCTGTCTGGATTTCTGTCCGTCTGCCTGGATGCTGCTGACCTGCCTGCCTACACACTTGCCAGCCTACATGTGTGACTGTATGTCTGTTTGTGCGAGCGCTAAATACTAGACTAAATATTTCAGCGTCGTATCAATTCATTATCTATCCAGAGAGAGAGGGCGGAAGGAGGGAGGGAGGGAGAGAGAGAGAGAGAGAGAGAGAGAGAGAGAGAGAGAGAGAGAGAGAGAGAGGGGGGGAGACAGAGAGAGAGTTGGACAAATACAGAGGGAAAGGGGAAAAGGAGATAGGGAGAGGGCGATAGAGAGAGAAAGAAGGGGAGAGAGAGAAGGAGAGATCGAGGTAGGGGCAAAGGCAGAGGGACAGGGGATAGAGAGAGAGAGAGGGGGGGGGGGCATAGATAGATAGATAGATAGATAGATAGATAGATAGATAGATAGATAGATAGATAGATAGATAGATAGATAGAAGATAGATAGATAGATAGAGAGGACAAAGGCAGAGTGAGGTGAGAGAGAGAGAGAGAGAGAGAGAGAGAGAGAGAGAGAAAGAGAGAGAGAGAGAGAGAGAGAGAGAGAGAGAGAGAGAGAGAGAGAGAGAGAGGGAGAGAGAGAGAGAGAGAGAGATGTTGTGCATATGAAAAAGGGAAATAATTGTTAAACATAAAATTCCGTATTTACTGGGGTAAATGTGTTTAAACTTGCGCGAAAATGGTTAAAAGTCGATAAATATAGGCAAAAGTACAATTTGAGCAACCCGAAAAAATATTGAAATTTTTGCGAAAAATCGTCATTTTGGTCGTCACTTTTTGACACTACTGGTTAATTTTTCGACATTACGGATTTTTACATTACTGGTCGATTTTTTCGACATTACTGGTTGATTCCGACATTACTGGTTAATTTTTTCGACATTACTGGTCGATTTCGACATTACTGGTAAATTTATACACTACTGGTTGTAACAACCCTGCTTGAGCAGAGTTTGAACAGAGTTAGAATGTTGAGGTGCTGACAGTTTGCTCGTCGATGCTCGGTGGTTCTCTCCGGGTACTCGGGCTTCCTCCACCCGTAAAACTGTCACGGTCACGATTAGCCATTGTGCATGAGTATGTGACCTTAAACACCAATAAATAAATAAATAATTACGGGATAAAAAGAACGTTCTTTTTCAATGTCTGAATATATATAGAATTTCAGACTCGATAAAATATATCAAATATAACAAATATTATTCAGAGGCGGCGCAACCGGGGTGGGGAGGGGAGGGGGCACAAGGGACACGCGCCTCTCCATTTTTTCCACAGACATGTTGCGTGGTTACACAATGAGTTAAAATGGGCACATTCTAACGTGCCAACAAACAGGAATTCCTGTAATATATTATTTACAAATCCAAACAACATTTGGCCAATGAATCCCACCTTCGGTCGCTTCCGACCGTTTCTTCTTCTTCCAACCTGAAGGCAAGCCTTTGGGTTGGAAGATTACTGAGGTAGAAGAAATGGACCGAACAGTGACCACGCCGCGCCATGCTCATCTAAACAAGACACTATAGTGTGTCACGGTAAATTTACCGATATACTATTGTAACTTTTCCTCCCATTGGGTGAACCATGGTAGCCTTGAAATGTGTACCCTTCCATTTTTATCAAGATTTCGCCGCCTCTGATATTTGTTCTTCTCAGCTTGCTCCAAGCACCTATGATTAAAGTGAATGATGTACGTTTTATGTTTTGGAAACAAAAGTTTTCATGCTTACGGCAGATTATTATTACAAAAGTTGTCTTTTGTACTTTAAAAACCTTCACCCAACGTAACGGCCACAACCGGCCAGTGCTATTCACAAAAATCACCAATTAATTTTCAATATTTTTTTCATTTTTTGTCTCAAAAACACAGGTTATGACCCCTCTTGGGAACGAGCTCATCGAGCTCGTTCCAATGAAGGGTCATAACCTATGCTTTTGAGACAAAAATGAAAAAAAATAGTTATTCAAGATTTTTTTTACAAGTGTCGTCTGCTTTTCATGTTAGGTAAAAGGTTAAAAAGTACATAAAGATTGTAGACCCCAAAACTATTTACAATGTTTGTTTTTTTTTATTTTTTGTTTGCAAAAACCAACGTTTTAATCCTTTACTTGACGGTCATACCCAGTCAAGGCTAATCCCCCAAATCATCATTCAAATGTTAGGGTTTTTTTTAATGTTTTCCTCCAAAACATAGATTATGACCTTCATTGGAACGAGCTCGCAAGCTCGTTCCACTGAGGGGATATAAGCTACATTTTTGGGACAAAAGGTGAAAATTTTCAGTTATTTAAGAAACATTCTGACATTTTTGTTGTTCCATTCATGTTAGGCAAGAGATTAGCTCACATATACGTCCTTCAGTTGGTGCTTGGACTTTTAATTACCTTTCATTCAATTCCCAATTTATTGACAGGGTACTTAAATTGATTTTATAATCTAGGAATTTTTCGATATTCAAGAATTTTATAGTTGTGGTATTTTTTAAACAAGAGGAATTTTCTTCGTAGAATTGTAGAAAAATATGCACATAAACTTACCATTAACAGCAGGAGCCGAGTCGCCGAGAGATTTAAGAGAAACATTGTTGCTCTGTCAAAATTTGAAATAATTCACACTAATGTTGCAACACAGAAGATGTCGAAATAATAAAAGCTTTGTAAAATTGTCTTTGTAATAAATGAACTGATGGACTCATCCTTTTTTCTCTAAAAAAAGATCCGATTCCGTGCCCACACCACACCTCCAATACAAATGTCCAGGATGGATGCCGCATTCAAACTACAAACGTCTCTCCTAATGTTATTTTACCGTGCTATTGTTTGCTGCTGTGTCGTCATTCGCCTTATTTGGGAATTAATTATGCACCTGAATCAACGAGATTGTGAAAAAAGGGAAAAAAACAAACGAAAAATACACCCAGTATCCAGCAAGTCTGAATGTAAAACAAATTAAAGCGACTCGTACTTCCAATGTGATTCAGCCACAGTTTGTTTTAGCATTCCCCGTTTTTGTCATTTTCAAGATAAATGAAGTTTGGGTGAATATTACAGTTGGAGTCAATGTATGACAGAAATTGACCGTTGTTTATGTGGTTGTCTGTCTGAAGGATTTATCGGATTGCATTTCTTTGACTTAGCTTACCAGTGAATATCCCATGGACTCGGAAACTCCGACAAAGGCAAACTGGTACGACTAGACTTTCGATAGTTACAGGGGCGTAACTATGGAGGGGTATAGAGAAGAAATGAGAAGTTAACAAGCCCATGCATAATGGCTCTACATATATTTATTTATCCACAAACAAATTTACTGTGTTTTTTTTTTACAAAAATCTCCATTTATTCCAATTCCAACTACATCATCAAGGCACACCTTCAAAGAAGGCATGCCGTGATGGTGTTGTTGGAAAATCCCTTGTCGGGTTTTAAGTCATGACAGTCCCTGGACGAACAGAGCTCACACCCGCCTACCCCTCCCAATCGGTCATCGTCGCCACGCTCCTGACCACCTAGTTTTTCGCTTATTACAGCATACCGAGGATGATTTCATTCTGAGCAGCGTTTAAGTTCTTGTGTTGCAAAAATAATTATGAAGTTGGCAAAAGGAGAAACAGGCGTTTAGGCTTCACATTCTGTTGATGTGCTTCATGGTATCTTTGAAGTGACTTTATTTGGTCTGTATGGTTTTGCCTTGACACAATTTATGCGAGTGCATCTTGGCACTCTCCCATAAATTGTATCAATGTCAAAAACACGTGAACAAATGTGGATGATGAAAAATAACTTAGCATTCTACCAGTTAAAAACAATGACTATGATACAACGACCACAACCGGCCAGCGCTCTTCACAAAAATCGTCATTCAAGTTTTATTTTTTTATTTCTGCCCCAACAAAGAAGTTTCTGACACTTTTTGAAACGACCTCGTTGAGATCATTTCAATGAGAGACCAAGAAGCTCCATTTCTGAGGCATGTTTTTATTTATTAAAGAATTATTTTCGAGTCAGATAAAGGTTCAGCTGCCTTTCTAATCACTTGATGACTGCATTTTGAAGGCGCCCAACGAGATCGTTCTAATGAAGGGATGGGCAAGGGGGGTGGGGGGGGGGAGGGTGGGGGTGCTTTGTAAGCTATTATTTTGAAGGAAAAGATACAAACTATTTGTGCCGGAAAGAAATTAATATTGGTGTTGTCTGCATTTTTCCCTTTTCATCAGCAACAAGACGAATAATAACCCAACTGTTAACCCATTACCCAACGAATTGGCCACATCCGCCCGCGTAATATGCAAATTCAGCAGCTGAAAAAATATTATTTTTCAAAAAATTTCAACAAACCCATATCATGTGACCCCTCTTTGGAACGAGCTCGTCGAGCTCGTTCCAATGAGGTTTCACATGATATGGTTTTGAAATATTTTGAAAAATTAAAAAAAATATTTAAAATAATCAATTTTGTTATCATCTGCGTTGGGTAAAGGGTTAAGGTGTACGAAATAGTTGCGGCCCATTGACAATATTGAAACCCAAAACGTCACAACAGCTGTTTAGTCCTTCAAATCATTGCTCGAAGTTTCCTTTCATCTGCTTTTGAAATTGATTTTCTTGCATATTCAAGTCTTTTTAAATCATTCACCGGCCCAGTATGTTGAAAAGGGTTTTTTTTTGTAGATGTTGATAATTATCTCGTTGCATTGATGTTTTTAGATTGCTGGTATATTAAAATAAAACAAGAACATCATCAGGCGAAGGCTTCATTATCTGGCCGCTAAATGTACATTCAATCATTTTCCATGGCAAAATATACCCTGTGCATTTCAAACGCATCTCAATTTACTATAAGAACCAGAAAACGAGATCTATTGGTCAGTTTATTTTCGCATGGACAAGCAAAAGTCGCCAAAAATCCAAGATGGCTACAACTTGATATTGAAAATGCCAGGATGTTGATTACCAAAACCAACTTTCCTGTAGTCAACATTAATGCACCAGAAAAAAACGGGGTCCACCAGTCATTTGTTCGTTTTCTTTTTTCAATTTATTGTGGGGAGAAGCAAAAATCACAAAAAAATCCAAGATAACTGATATGGTGGTCATATTGAATATGCCAGAATATTGGTTATCGAAAGGATCTTTCCAACAGTCAACAGCAATGAACTAGAAAAAATAGATCCATTGGTCATTCGTTTTTCAAATTTTTGCTCGGACAATGAAAATAGAACCAAATCAATGGTAGCCATGTTGGATGTGTCAGAAAGCTGGTTATTGAAAGGAACCTTCCTCTATTCAGGCCTAATCTACCATAAAGTGGAATCTGTCGGACATACAGCTTGAGTTATTGCTCGGACATGCAAAAGTTAACGGGCGGACAATCGGACATACATAGCCATACTATAATACGACCGGCTCAATATGAGCGGGCATATAAAAAAAATCACTCCGAACGTTTAATGACCGATTGGACTTGATGATACATTTCAAATTTCTTTCCTTTAACCCTATATCTACCGGTTGCAAATAATTTTCCTGAATAACTGAAATTGAAGAAATTCGAATGGCGAATTTGTGTGTAGCGCTGGATGGATATTGCCGATGTGTTAGTGAAGGGTTAAACACAAGAGGACTAAAAAACCACACAGCAGAGGAGCAAAATTATGGTGTTGAACTTAGTGTTGCAGTGTTTTTGCCCGGAGTGAACTCGAAGGGTTTGATGCCTTCACCCCCTGGTGACCCTTGTCGATGACAGAAGTTAAATTGAAAATTACATAATTTGCTGCCAATGAACCTTAACTCCCTCCCGGACCCACGCAACCCCAATGGAGAAACACGTATTATCTGTACACTACTGCGAGCGTGAAAAAGGTAAACCCATGTCTTAGGATTTCTAAACGCAAGTCTCTCTGTCGATCGGCGACATTTGCTTGCGGGCGACATCACTAATTTTCTACGGGCCGCCTAATTTTATGGGTACGCTACAAAAATGTGCCATTCGGAACAATTTTGCTTGTGGATATGCCCCCACCCCCCACGAGAAAGAAAAAGAATGGCTGGCAACTGAGTTCTGTTGGAATACGGTGGTCGGTTCGCAGTGTTAGAAATAATCGTTTGCTATTACCAGTTCACAATCTTAATACTTTCAGGTTTGTAAACCTGATTTGTCAGACTCTAACAGCTCAGGTCACGACTCATATTCCATCACCAGGGCCTGTCTGCGTGAAGGCAAGTCTTAATGCAGTTGATCTATTTGTCAGTCGAGATTGTACCTAAAAAACTCCAGACTTTTGGGATATTTACTTGTGGGTAAATAAAATATACATGTGTTAGTCGATATGCAACATTTTATTTAATTAAAACGGCCATGCTGGGTCCCTGAATCGGGAACTGCAGACCCCCGTTTGTATGACTACAAATGCAAGCATCAAATCTACTCTAATAAGAATGTGATAACCAGCATGAGCAAATCGGCATCGAAGGCAAAAAAGGTCCAGACTGTGAAAAATATTGTCGGGCAGGGTGTCATCCCCACCACTTGGCGACGCCCCTGTTGTACCCGTTACATAAAAAAACGGTTTAACAAGAACGTTACAAGATAGTGAAGGTGCAACGACTACGCCTTGTGTCGCTCGTGGGACAATGTTCACGTGGAACGACATTGATTTGCAGCAACCGAGTGGTTTAATTCCACGCAAAGATATTTAATAACAATTTGACCTTTTATTTTAATCTTACTTTTTTACAAGGATTGGCGAACAGGTTATGCAACTTTTATTAACGCCTCTCCTTGGCCCAATGGCGCAGATGTGTGGGATGACCTTTGTAGCTGCAATTTCGTAGCCTCGCTATTCTCGAATACAACAAAAGGATCTTTAGCCTGCACAGAGTGTGTCTCTCCCCACACAGAGGACAGCTGTTTACGTCCCCACCCGATAGGACGGTACGCTGTGACAGCATCAACACTCACCATTGATGCTGACAGAGAGTGTTCGGACACATCGAGACCTTTCCCCAAACGGGGATAGATCCTGGGACCTCTGGTATGAGAAACTAGCGCACTTGTCCACTCGGCCACCACTCTCAATCTTTACCCTTCAAACCCGAGAGTCGGCTTTTCCCCTCCTGGAAAATGATACATCACCACACTTTCATTAAATGGGATGGCTGCCAAGTTAAAATGTTGGGTAGACCAATCAATATTTTCAACGTGCAGCCAAAAGGCTGCACGTCGAAAATATTAATTGGTCAATGGCCAGATAATAAATATGGACTCTTCCAATTGCTTCCATCGAGCGGACTTGGAAGATACCACCGTGGTTCAAAGGGTTAAGTTCTTTGTAGACTCTGTTACTTGGATGTTTTCCCTTTTCGTGTTAGGAAACTGTTTCTTGGGGGTTAAATTATGTTATTCTTATTTATCTGAATTCAGGGGATGGGCCAAACTTTAGCTAGATAAATGATTTCCAATTCGGTTTGAAGACATAAGATATGCAATCAGTGGATTAATTCTTTTCAGATTATCTCACTGAACGTCAACATTTATCTTCGGTTGTGATTAAAACTTTAGCCGTTGGTGGGGAAAATATTTGATGTTTCTGGTTCTTATCTTGGTCAGCAGTTTTAGAGACCAAGGAATCCCGGACAAACATTCACTCTCACCAGGTTACTCTTTCTCGATGTGTGGAAGTCCCTCTTTTGTATATCTCATCACGTTGCTTTCGTTATTATTTTGTATTTCAGTTGTTAACTGCATGGTAGAGTGCAGGAAGCTCATATTTGGGCTTTATTCTTAAGTGCAGGTACCAAAACTTGAAGGCTATTCAGTGGATGTGCTTTGTATTACCTTTGAGGTGATATTATTTAGTCTGTAAGGGTTTGCCTTGTTACACAGGCACTCTCCCCTAAATTGTAACAAGGCAAAGACAAGAAAGAGAAGGTGGAGCTTTACCAAATACATTTAAGAACAAATGTTTAATCATTTATCTTTCACTCAACTGGTTGACTCGGAGTGCTTAGCCGGTGTAGCGGATTATCCAATGGACGGACTATACGCATAGAAACCCCGAGCTCAAAAAGGGCCTTCGCGTTTGATCAAGTAAGAGCACAGAGAAAAAGTAGCCCAAAAGGTATCTTAATCTGCTACAACTGATGATGGTAGCCCAAATCTGGGCTCAAATGAAAAATGCCGACTACGCAATTAAAAGACTTCATATTTTAGCGATATGTTTCATTTCAATTTAAAGGAAACGTATTTTGTTGGAAGGAATTTTTTGTTACTATTTAATGGGGAGTACCCACGGGTACTCCTCAGTAAATTGTTACGATTCAACGGTGAAAATAATTTAGCAACCTACCACTTAAATGTACTGCCGCTGCTGCCTATTTCTGTTTCTCGAATGATGAGACTGCAATTGAAGTCCTTGAAATATTCAATCACATTTTGCACGCTGAAGTCTGTTGATAGATTCGATGGACTCGAAATGAAACTCCAAAGCGAATGTCTCGGAGCATGACCTCAACAGCTGAAGTTGGCTTTACGCATACATCTGTTTGTATCTAAATACATCTTTAGATAATTGAATAAATGCCATGATTTTTAAGAAGTGACTGTCGAATAAAGGCAAAAAGGGTAAGCAACAGACCACTGGCGGATACCCCCTTTTAACATATGATTTTAACCGATTTCTGGAACCACACTGACTCGACCAATCCAAGCGATTATTTTTCGTCTCATATGGCAGCTGATGCGTGTATATGGCCTTTGGTGGTGGGGTCCTATTTGCTCTATGATACAATCACCGCATGGGAGGAAATAAACAATCCGCACACACTGCCACCTCAGAGCTGAGGCGCCGCTGGGGGGGGGGGGGGGGGGGGATAATTTGGGCTTCATTTTATTTACAATTCGGCTGACTTCTGTGGGATCTGTGGGTAACAGATACAAGTTGTTGGAGATATTAGTGTTCATATAGTCTAAATAAGACTTGTTTGGTTTCTGAATCTGGTCGGCTATAACCTTTCCAATGCTGATGTTTTAGCGATTTCTCATGTCGCCTAACCAGAAAAACAAAGAACGGCCATTTCAATCAAAACTTGGGCAACTAAACAGCTCACATTTAGAAGGCATTCTGAACAGGTATATAGAATTCCAAAATCATTGGTTGATGGGTTCGGGCTTATGGTGTGGGCCAAATAAGTCGGCAGCAACCATGTTTTTCAAGCTTCCAATTGAAACTCAACAGCATATATCTGTCATGCCCAGCTTACACACAAAAGTTGATTTGATGGAGGTATGAGCTACATTGTGTGGGGGATTTATTGAACAAAACTTTCATAAAATTTGGCCCATTAAGGGGCCTCAAATTTTTTTTTTTTTGAGGGGGGGGGGGGTGGGTGGGTGGGTTAATGGGGCTTGAAATGAACAGGCCTGTTTTTGTTCAACGTAAGGAACATGATACTAAGTTTGCTGAGGAGTGTAATATCTTCTGTTTAAACTGTCACTCTTTTGAAGTCGGTTTGCGGGACTCTTTTGTCTGCACCCTATTGGTATAATCTGTGCACAATCATAACCAGAAATTAGCAGAACAAAAACTACATCATACATATTCTCAAGACTGAAAAGAGATACAGCTTCAATAGCAGATCAGCAAGTGAAACCCCTGGACATGGGGCATATAATTCTGTACTCAATGGGTCTGAAGTGGAGGAAGTGTTGCATAGTTTACGTGTTAAAATAGGAACTATGAAAAAGACAAGAGGCCCAGGGGGCCTGAGGGCGCTCACCTGACATGGTAGTCTAAATATCAAACCAGGGACTTGACTTGAATAAGCTGCATACGCCCCTCCTAAGAAAAGCATATACCAACTAGATGAAGCGATTGTGCCCACACAATACACAGGATTTTCCTTCTATTTTCGGTTCCTGCACTTTAACGTCCCAAAATTGAGATAAACACATAAAAAAACAGATTTTTTTCCCCAACAAAATACTTATACTTTCAGCCCAAATTTTTTTCTTCTTCTTAAAACGCATAAAAAACGCTAAAACTAATTTCCGGATTTTGGTCCTAATCCGGACCCCAAATTTTCGGTGTAAAAAAAAATGTTTTTTTTGTCTTAAAATTGACAGAAACGCATAAAAAACAAAAAACAAAAAAGTTATGGATTTTGGTCCAAAATTTTCGAAGTCCCACCCGGACCCGAAATTTTCGATGTAAAAAAAAAAAATTTCTTTTTGTCTTAAAATTGACAGAAATGCATAAAAAACAAACAAAAAAAAATTCCGGATTTTGGTCCAAAATTTTCTAAGTCCCACCCGGACCCAAAATTTTCAGGGTAAAAAAATTTTTTTTTTTGTTTTGTCTTAAAATTGACAGAAATGCATAAAAAACAAAAAAAAAATTTTTTTGGATTTTGGTCCAAAATTTTCCAAGTCCCACCCGGACCCAAAATTTTCAGGGTAAAAAATTTTTTTTTTTTTTTTTGTCTTAAAATTGACAGAAATGCATAAAAAACAAAAAAAAATTTTTTGGGGATTTTGGTCCAAAATTTTCCAAATCCCACCCGGACCCAAAATTTTCAGGGTAAAAATTTTTTTTTTTTTTTTGTCTTAAAATTGACAGAAATGCATAAAAAACAAAAAAAAAAATTTTTTTGGATTTTGGTCCAAAATTTTCCAAGTCCCACCCGGACCCAAAATTTTCAGAGGAAAATTTTTTTTGTCTTAAAATTGACAGAAATAAAAAACAAAAGAAAATTTTTTCGGATTTTGGTCCAAAATTTTCTAAGTCCCACCTGGACCCCAAATTTTAAAATTATAATAACATTCCATGCCTTTCAGGGAAAGGTCCATAATATCTGAACAAGGTCTAACAAAATAAACATCATGGGGAGCACTTTATGGCAGGCTAAGGTGGGGTGGGGGGAAGATGCACAAGCCTGTGTATCTTCCCCCACCCATAACATATTCACTCATCATTGTTATTTAGAAATTATAATAACATTGCACGTCTTTCAGTGAAATGATTATGTTATCAGAAAAGTGTTTATCAAAATGAACATCGTGGGAAGCACTTTATGGAAGGCTAAGAGATGGGGGGGGGGGGGGGGGGGAAGATACACAGGTCTGTGTATCTTCCCCCCCCCCACCCACATATTCACCTATCATTGTTATTATTTTGAAATTATAACAACAGTCCATGCCTTTCAGGGAAAAATCCATAATATCTGAACAAGGTCTAACAAAATGAACATCATGGGGAGCACTTTATGGAAGGCTAAGAGAGGGGGGGGGGGAAGATACACAGGTCTGTGTATCTTCCCCCCCACCCACATATTCACCTATCATTGTTATTATTTTGAAATTATAATAACATTCCATGCCTTTCAGGGAAAGGTCCATAATATCTGAACAAGGTCTAACAAAATGAACATCATGGGGAGCACTTTATGGAAGGCTAAGGGGGGTGGGGGGAAGATGCACAGGCCTGTGTATCTTCCCCCCACCCACAACATATTCACTCATCATTGTTATTTAGAAATTATAATAACATTGCACGCCTTTCAGTGAAAGGTTTGTTATCAGAAAAATGGGAAGATACATCAAAAATCAACATCATATGGATCACTTAATTTTTATACATTTTGACCCCAGCTTCGACACAACTGCAGTGTCTGGGAAGGGACTCAGATATCCTTTATTAAAACAATTTGCAAGATGGGTTCTCATTCCTCTGGATGGGGATGGGGGGATACACAGGGGGAGGGGGGGGGGGAGAGGGAGGAGATATCCTATGTGTATCCACAGTTCCATATACAATATAGATTGCCAGCTTGAGAGTTGAGAAAAAAAATTACGAGTGGAGGGGAATATACACAGGCCTGTAAGTCTTATGAACAGGTAGATACCCAGTCCCATGAATCTTCCCAGGCCGCCATAGCACCACTCCACTTGACTTTCCTTTGTATAATAATGCTTTATAACTTTAAATATTTTGTTGTTTTTTTTACTCACAGGTGGGGGGGAAGATACCCAGGGTGGAGGGGAAGATACACTAGTGTATCTTCCCCCCCGGGGGGGAAGATACACAGGGGGGGAAGATACCCTGTTACACCGGACCCCAAATTTTCAGGGTAAAAAAAAAAAAAAATTTTTGTCTTAAAATTGAACAAAATGCAGAAAAAAAAAAAAAAAAATTTTTTTTCGGATTTTGGTCCAAAATTTTCTAAGTCCCACCCGGACCCCAAATTTTCAGGGTAAAAAAAAAAAAAATTTTTCTCTTAAAATTGTCCGAAACGCAGAAAAAAACAAAAAATTTTTTTTTTCGGATTTTGGTCCAAAATTTCAAAGTCCGCAACGGGACCCCCAAATTTTCAGCCTAAATATGAACCCAGGGATTTGGCTTCAACAAACTTGAATCTCACCCCCCCTAAGGATGCTGCATACCAAATATCAAAACATTCTTATTGCTAGATCTGAAGAAGAAGATTTTTCAAAAATACTTCTCATACTGCACTAATTTAAACTTTTGGGCTCCCATAGAGAGCCCAAATATCGACCCAGGCAATTGATTTCAATAACATGTGAAACAAGCTTCCAAAGATGTTATATGTGAAATTTTAAAGCTTTTGGAGCAGTGGTTTCGGAGAAAAGTAGTCTTATGTTTTTCCCATTACCCACAGTGTTAAAAAATGATGACTCAGCACTTTTTCAAACTCCCCAAAAAGTACCCCATCATAAAACCGATGGCATTTTTTTTTTATCATTCCATTCTGTTGGTCCTAAGGAAGCTTCACAACAAATAAGAATTCTCAGTGCCGTGTAGTTTTGGCGTTTTCATTTTTTTCTATTTTTAGCTCCTGTGGTTCCCACGGGGCTATGGGGAAAAAAATTTCGGCATAAATTAGGTACTTATGACCCAATAAGCACTCACGCAAAATTTGGTTCAAATCGACCTCGCGGTTTGGAAAATAGAAATTTGGGGCGGGGACAAAATTTTTGCCCCTCCTTTAACATCGTCAAATATAGCCTCTCCAACTTCTCTTGAACAAATTTGAGTCTACACTTCAAAAGGAAGCTGCATACCAAATATCAAGTCTCTGCTATTGCTGGTTCTTGAGAAGAAGATTTTTTAAGAATTGAAGCATTTTTGCTCCATCCCTCTGCTCAATGTGAGCCGAAACCTAATTTGACAACAAGAGCACCGCTGGGCATTGCATCATACGCCTGTGAACTGTTCAAATTGTACCATTTTAACACATTTGCAATTTTTTTTAGAGTGCGAGAAATTTATACTGGCATATATATATATGTTACGGTCAGACTTTGAAATCAGTGATTTTGTGAAATGACTAAATTTTTCAGTCATTTGAGAAAAGACTAACAAGTTTGAAGAATTCTAAGTCCAACAGGGGCCATAATTCAGGCAAAAATTGTTCAGACTGACCCTATATTTGAACTTGACCTGTATTTTTTTGTGATTAAACCACATACCAAGTTTGGAGCCGATCGGAAAACAAATACTAAAGTTATCATCCGGAAACCAAATATTTGACGAATTCTAAGTCCAACAGGGGCCATAATTCAGGCAAAAAAATGTTCGGACCGACCCCATATTCGAACTTGACCTGAATTTTGTTGTGATTAAACCACATACCAAATTTGGAGCCGATCGGGAAAACAAATACTAGTTATTGTTCGGAAACCAAACGGACGGACGGACGGACGGATGGACGGACAGACAGATGGACAACGCCATACTATAATACGTCCCGTTTTTCAAACGGGTGTATAAAAAGTCAAAATCCACTTATATAACCCCTACTTACCAGTGGTTTGGGGAGAAAAAGCCCAAACACCACCTTCACGACGGATGACGGATGCCGGATGAAAAGTGATCAGAATAGCTCACCCTGACTTTCAGTCAGGTGAGCTAATAACTCAAGGGAGACAAAGTATTGAGGAGTGTGTGATCAAAAGTAAAACAATATTTTGGAGTTTTTGTTTGGTCAGTTGCTAAGTAAGGGGTTATCATTTTGCAGCAGTGGGGAAAATGAATAAACAAGAGGCCCCAGGGGGCCTTAGGGCACTCACCTGACATGGTAGTCTAAATATCAAACCAGGGACTTGACTTGAATAAGTTGCATACGCCCCTCCTAAGAAAAGCATATACCAACTAGATGAAGCGATTGTGCCCACACAATACACAGGATTTTCCTTCTATTTTCAGTTCCTGCACTTTTACATCCCAAAATTGAGATAAATGCATAGAAAAGAGATTTCTTAAAATTTTTGTTTGGAAATTTTCGAAGTCCCAAACAAAATATTTTCAGATTAAAATTTTATTTTCATCTTTTTAAAATTGACCAAAATGCATAAAAAACCCAAAAAACTAATTTCCAGATTTTGGTCCAAAATTTTCAAAGTCCCACCCGAAACCCAAATTTGCAGTGTAAAAAAAAATTAAAATTTTGTTTGTCTTAAAATTGACCAAAATGCCTAAAAAAACAAAAAACTAATTTCCGGATTTTGGTCCAAAATTTCTAAATCCGGACTGGGACCCCAAATTTTCAGACTAAATATGAATCCAGGGATTTGGCTTGAACAAACTTGAATCTCACCTCCCTAAGCATGCTGCATACCAAATATCAAAAGATTCCTATAGGTAGATCTGAAGAGGAAGATTTTTAAAGAATATTCCTCATACTGCACTAATTTAAACATTTGGGCTCCCAAATATGGACCCAGGGAATTGATTTCAATAAACATGTGAAACAATCTTCCAAAGATGTTATATGTGAAATTTGAAAGCTTTTCGAGCAGTTTTTTGAGAGAAGAGGAGTGTTAAATGTTTTTCCCATTACCCACAGTGTTAAAAAATGCTGACTCAGCACTTTTTCAAAGTCCCTAAAAAGTACCCCATGATAAAAGCGACAGTAATTTTTTTTTACCATTCCATTCTGTTGGTCCTAGGGAAGCTTCACACCGAATAAGAATTCTCAGTGCTGTGTAGTTTTGGAGATATGGGTGTTTAAATGTTTTTCTATTGTTAGTTCCTGCAGTTCCCATGGGGTGACGGGAAAAATAATTTGGGCATAAATTAAGTACTTATGACCCAATAAGCCCTCATATCAAATTTGGTTTAAATCTGCCTCTTGGTTTGGAAAATAGAAATTTTAGGCTTGGCGAAAATTCTTGCCCCTCCCAGAACAAAGGTAAATATTGCCAGTCAAACTTCTCTTGAACAAATTTGAGTCTACACTTCAAATGGAAGCTGCATACCAAATATCAAGTCTCTGCTACGGCTGGTTCATGAGAAGATTTTGAAAAATTTTGTGCATTTTGGCCCCATCCCCCTCCTCAATGAGCAGAAAACCAATTTGAAGAAAATCCCAAATGCCCCTATATAACCACTTCTCATGTGAATTTTCACTGAACTGCAGCGCTTGGTAGAAAATGACCCAAACACCACCTTTCTGACGTACGACGGACGACAGACGATGGGACGACGGACAAAAAGTGATCAGAAAAGCTCACCCTGATTTTCAGTCAGGTGAGCTAACAAGGTGTCCACAAGAGTATGCAGAGTGCTCTGAATACATGTACTCAAGATATAGCTGATTACAGTTTTTTGCAGGCCGATGGAAAGAAGGGACATGCCTTTCTAAGAGAACTATAATTAGATAAATATAATCTTCAGCTCCACAAAGAGTTTTATTTTAAATTGGAAGTGAAAGCATTTTTGTCACAGCAGTGTATCATCCTACCCTTCCATATCTTCTCATGAATAAACTGTCTTTGTTTAACACAATTTATCTGCTACATCACACAGGCTGTACAAAAGAATGCTGTGGACAGTTTTCGGCCTTTGTCCTATAATGATATCAGCAAACTACAAAAGCTTTCACAAGAGAGCTTTTCCAAGATACTCAAGCCCAATAGTTGAGGAGCAGAAAAAAGTTGGATTGAATTTTTTTCATTTCCCCATTTTGTTAACAAATCTGCCCCATCATTCATTACATTTAACTGGTCAAGTGCTAAATTATCTTTGGTTGTCAATACGTTTCCACAAGTCTTTGCCTTGTTTCAATTTATGGGAGTGTGCCTCGAGGCACTTTCTTATATATTATAACAAGGCAAAGCTACACAGAGAAAATACTTTCACTTAAGATAATATGAAGCACATCCACAGAATATGAAGCAGTTAAGGTGCCTTATGTGCACTTCAAAATAAAGCCCAAATATGGGTATCCAGCAATCTACCAGTCAACAATTGCTAAAACGTTTTTTTTTAATTTTGTGTTTCTTCTTCCAAAACATTACTTAATGATATCCAATTGGGATGAATGTGATCTACTTGTGCAAGGAGGCATAACCTATGTTTTGAAAGTGGAAACACAAAGCTCCAGATAATATTTGAATACAAAGGGAATTAATTCGTTACTTGTTGAGTATTTTAAACTCCTCATAAAATCAAGTCATGGCAGCTATTAAGCAGCAATGATCTGATTTAAAGAGAAATTCAAAGAAGCCTTGCATTATGAATTCATTTGTGAAAGAACTTATTGATAAGGGATTATTTTATGAGCAAGACCCAGAGCCATGTCTCTTACGAGTAACTATATGTTTATACTGGGTGGTAAACTCCATCTTCAGCAGGCAGAGCTATATTTATTTATTTATTTATTTATTTATCCGTGTTTAAGGTCATTTTCAGCATCTTTGTCTACATCATGACTGCAACAAAGATGTGAAGGAAAATTTAGCCAATCTTTGATACATATATATATGCTGCTCACTTTGGTGGACTTTAACCCCAGGCATTGGTTCTGGGTCTTATTTTTTTCAAGTGAAGAAGAATTTGTTCACTGCAGTAAACAAGCAATGCTCCACTTCCCAGGAATCCCCTTTGAGAAGAAAGGAGGTAATCCACCGTCTTTTTTGCAATAAATTTTAGCCCTTTTGCATAAGTTATTTTACAATTTTTAATAGAAATTTTTCCCGTGTGGAGATGAGATGTCAGATCAGCTGTCATCACAAGTGCTTGACATAAGCTGAAAAGTCGAACTATGATATTTGGCAGCCATTTTCACGTGTCTGATAGATTATCAATGGTTTTTTCCAAAATATAAAGTGTATATGGTATTTATATGCCTTCCAAATTATTTCCAGTGCATTTTTCCGAAAAATTCAATACCCTTTTTAAGACCTATTAAGCTCTGGTAAATGAGAGAGAATTTTTTCAAGTTATTTATGGGAAAGTAAATAGTGTAAAATGATTCTTACAAACCTCTCACGAATGGACTTGAAGAGTGACTGGCTATGACAAAAAGAAATTAAGATGTATTTCTTTTCATTTCGCCCACAATGTAACCTTCCTGGTTGATCTGATTATTGTTTTTACCTGGTACCAGATTTGTAAATAAACAAATGACAGCAATGTCGAAAAATGAGAAATTTATCGAAAATCTGGAAGGGTAAGGTATGACTAACACACAAAAAAATAACAAATAATAACAATAAATAATATCACAGACATGTTTTGGGCAATACAATGATTATCATTAAAGTTACTGTTGATGACTATCAAGGGAAATAACTACATGTTTGTATCTACAGTCAACAAACATTTTTGGCACTAACCCTATTCTCTCATAGGAGTTAAGATGACATTCAGACACAAGTTCCTAACCCCCCCCCCCCCCCCCAAAATTCACTTTTTTCCCTCAACTGTAGCTTATCATGGACCCTCATTATGATAAATACCAATAGTATTCCAAAGAAAGCCAGTGAGCTGCAGAGGGGGTGCGGTGGCTCAGTTGGTAGAGGTGCAGGCTGCAAGCCGAGAGGTCCTCGGTTCGAATCCCACCTGCGGCAACTGCGTTGTGTCCTTGGGCAAGAAACTTCACCCCCATTGTCCACGTGGGGGCACAGTGATGTTGTGTATTAAGGTGTACTGCATGTCGATGGTGCACCTGTCTTCAACCAATGCTAACCCTGCTTGTGTGTAGTTGGGGAGCTGACAGTTGCTTGCCATTGCCCGGTGGTTCTCTCCAGGTACTCCGGCTTCCTCCACCCCTAAAACTGTCATGGTCATGGTTAGCCATTGTGCAGAAATATGTGACCTTAAACACCACTAAATAAATAAATAAATAAATAGTGAGCTGCAGATTGGATTTGGGCATAAAGGGAATTTGCAACTCAACTTTTGTTGTAATGGATAGTTTACCCATTAACCCCTTACCAAATGAATTAGCCGCAAAACCATATATCAAAACAAACCATATCATGTGACAGCCTCATTGGAATGAGCTGGCTCAGCTCATTCCAATAAGGTGGCACATGTTATGATTTTAATGAAATTTTTGAAAAATGTTACGAAACAAAGAATTAAAATAATAAACTTTGATATCCTAGGCAATGGGTAAAGGGTTAAGAAAAATATATGTTAACCCTCTGTATACTAATGTCAAAACACTGAAATTCAAGTAGTCTACTTTCCCATAATACAACTAGAAATTTACCAGAGCTTCAAAGACTCTGTCAAACAAGAGTGAATTGACTATGTTCCCAGTTGCATTATGGAAAAAATTTGCAGCTTGAAACTTTTAAATTTCGACACCAGTGTGCAGGGGATTCAAGTTTCTAAACAGAAATTTATTCATTGCAAATCAGTGAAGTAATATCTCATCAGATGCTTTCACAAAAAAAGTTCTCAACACAATTTAAGTGGTCAAAAAGTTATTTTTGCTAAATTTTTTTTATCGATTCCATACAGAATCAATCAACAAATGTCATCAAATAGAATTTTTTGACTTCTCGTTTGTGATGATTACAGAACTGGGTGATTACTTTTGGTAACAACAGCACCGTCACACATGACAGATCATGAATATGGTTTTCTGATCAGTTTATTTATTGGTGTGTAAGGTTGCTTTTCTGAATATATGGCTATATCATAACCATGATGCTAGTATAAATTCAAGTACAGCCAATGTATTTTTCTAAATTTGAAGCATATTTTCATACCAAAATATTAATTTTGAATACATTTTTGCTAAAAATAAATTTGTTTTTACTCTGATACACACTTTATCTCTAGCTTTAATGGCATAAGCTATGTATCCATGGAAGAAAAATGAAAAAATGACAAAAACTCATTATAAACTTGTGCACATTGCTGAAATACCTCAGCAATTATTGAGCTAGGGTGTTAAAACGTTCCCATTCTAGATGATTTTACATCACCACATTCCATCTACCCTTGACTCTTTACCCGTTTGCAGACAATGTCAAAATGTATTATTTTAAATACTATTTTTTTTAATTGTTCAAAATATTTCAACAAAACTATATCATGTGATCCCTACCAGGAATGAGCTCATTCCAAGGGGAGGGGGTATATGATATGATTTTTCTGGAACAATGAATTATATACACAGCAAAGTGGACTGAATATGAATATCAATGCTCTTATTTTGCCACCATCAATATGAATGTTCCTGCATTTAGAATTCTTATTCAAAACTAATTTTTGTCATAAGATCAAGGCTGAAGGATGGAAGTGGGAGCTGATATTATTTATTTAAAAGCATCCTCATTAATTTCTCTTGCAAATCTCTTCAAAAAAGTTATAAATTGGCCTGTTTCATCTCATCAGTTCAAAGAATGATTTTCAGAATTCTAACACTCCCCTTACTGAAATACTGACATGCACATGTTTATCAGTACTTCATGTGCCACCAATACTGAAACACAGATATTTGCTTGCAAAGAAATTTCACAGTTTTTGTGGGCTTTGATAATGTGTTCTCGAAAATTAACGTCATTGGTTGTTTTTCAAGCTGCAGTTAAATGACAGAAAATAAGATTTACCAAGAAACTATAGTTGCATGGACTGAAAGATGTGACTTGAATGAAAGGATACAGCAGAGTTAGTTCAACAAACTGGTAGAGTGAAGCTCACTTAATTGGATATCTCTTAATTAAATTACCCTGTTAACAGAATAGAACTTACAAACACAATACCAATTACCATACCTTCAGTATAAACTATAAACTTAACCTGTTAATTATATATAGCTTACAGAGTAAACACCGGTTAATTGACTAAAAAAAAATTAAATGTAATATGTCCAAAAATTACCTTAATAATCACTGAATTCCCCTTATTTATAGACCTATTTGCCCTCAGTACATCCATTATACAGGCATTTAATCTATTAAACCGTCTTTGGCAGACCCCCAAGAGCTCTATCAAACAAGATATAATAGAATAAATGCACAGCTTATCTCTAACAATGCAGAAAAGCACTCAAATCCATGAATACACCCATTAACCGAACAATTTTCTCAGGCAAAGTGGCTATGCAATTAACAGGGTTCTACTGTAGAATGAAAAAAAACTGGATCCTGATCTTTCAAAGATGATCAGTAGACATGTAGGATACAAAATTGTTTTTGACTTTGAAAGCAAATCAATATGTTTCCAAACTGCCATAATTACCAGAGTTAATGATGGCTCTCGTTCAAGGTTTTTAGAAGATCTTTAACACCTCAAGAAAAAAAACAATCCAGCTATTGACAGGTTTGAAGGTCAATATAAAGTGCATGTTCTCCTTCACAAAAAAGTCTTTATTTATAAATAAAAATTTTTCTCTGGAAAAAACATTTTAACATATTTTAATGTTACATACATAAATAAAAGTAGATGCACTAGTATTCACATACAGATAGCAAATGACAGCCACCCAACTCATAAAATTCAACAATATCATATTTATGACATCATAACCCTCAATTTATTTTTTATGATAATCACTACCTTATAATTCTACAACTGCAAATGTCTTAACACTGTTTCTACACCATTGTTGACTGCCTGTACAGGCAGCCATCAATGATGGAAAAATATTCCCAAGATAAATGCTATCTACCTGTTGAATTCTCCAGCAAGGATTCACATGGGAACAAAGTTTTTCAAATCAATATAACTATAGCAGCTTGTAGCTGTATGAAGACCTATAGGTTAATAGGTTTATTCCATGTTTGGTAGGCTTTCTGTTTAAAAAAGTGACTGTAAGATGTCGCCTTCAGTAAGTTTGGAAGACAAACACCTGATTATCTTGAAATTGGTATTTAGTCAAGCTTTACTGATAGAGCTTGATAGAGAAACCTCAATCAATCCAAAACACTTTTAGACAGTATTGTAAAAATTAAACAAACTGTCAACACTATGGGGGTTAAAAATTTACACAATACAGCAACATCTTCACAAGTGCTCAGTCTCAAAGTAGGACTTTATAATTTTAAAATCATTCCATCTTCTCACATTACATCAAAAACAGAATTTCACCTTTTAATAGCGTTAACATCTACTATTACAAACCCTTAAAATTTAAATTTTTAAGCCAAATCACAGCCAAGAATTTCTAAGATGGGAAACAAACTACATCCCAAGAAACAAAATTGTTGAAAATGTTATCGTAAGGGTCTGAATTACAAAAAGATGTTGAAGATGAAATCAGTCCAGTCAGGGGGATAAAGGCTGTGATTTGGAAACAAAACACAAGACCACTGATGATTTTCTATAGTCTTGATTTTTTTCAACTGCTATAAAATGAAGCACTGTCTGTCGAAAACATATCTGGCTATGAATTGAAATCCCTGCTCTCATATTATTCCAAAAAATTATGTACAGGTCAATAAAGGGAAATTTAAGGGCCAGCAAAACTGCCTGCTTTCTCCTCTGTGCAAAAGGTGTTTCTGACAATGAAGTAAACATAGATCAGAGTTTTCAGAAAAAAGGCACATTCCCTTTAAAAACAGCTTTTAATCATCCACTAGCATAAGCTTGATGACTTCACAGCAGTCAATACCACCCAAGCGCTGTACACCAATGTTCAGATAGATGTCAAATGTCAAGTTCTTGCCCAAAATATAATGCTCTGAGCAACAATAATCTCACTTAATGAAAAATGTTGTAGCTGGTGTAACCTGGATTATATCCAAGAATTTTACTCACAATATAGATTTGGCTGTTGGGATCAAATCTATGTAAATTGTTTTTTTGTAATAAACAGAGATTTCATTATCAGTTGCAAAGATTCGAAATGTCATCATAAATATACACTGTATTTTAGGCTATTGAAAAAAATAACTGGTTTCTCAGGCACTTTCCTCATCATCAAGTTTTTTTTAGCCTCCCCAAAACTCAGTCAGTCAAATGTTTTCAACCTACATTACCTTTTTTAACAATCTCTTGCTCTAAATGCATGTTTTCTGTGTAAAGCATTAACAATAATGACAATATCATTAAATGCACAGAAATCTCCTGCTCTGTTTTCTTGGCACAGAAGAAATAAGCAACTGGCAATTTTTTGTGAAGTTCTTTAAAATATCTTTTTCATGAAGTGAATTCACAGAGGTACCCCAAAATTCAAACAAAACAGAAATTTCATTGTTATTTTGTTTTCTTCTTTAGCCTTGAACATATGTAAGTATTACAGAAATAGAGAATTGACTTCAGCAACATTCATATTAATTAAATCTTCTGCCCACACTGACATCAGAAAATTTTATTACAACAGTCAAAGAAACAAATCAATTTTTATAATAGCCTTAAAAATCAATTTTTTCAGTTAGTTGCTGCATAGCATTGCTGATTGCAAAACATTTGTCTCACTGCAGGACCACTGAAGCATTTACAAGATCATCTACTGGTTCATTGATAGGAACAACTTAGAACTTGTAAGGAAAATCTTTTATAAGTTGGAAAAATTATCATCAAATATCTCAGGAAAGAAAATGCTTCCAGAATTCTTTCATTAAACTTTACCTGACAGAAATTTCACAACCAATCGTAAATCTTGTTATTTTAGAGTTAGGTACACTAATTTCAAGCCAACAGGTAATACTTGCTTAATTTTGGTGATAAAAATATGTTCATAGACAATTCTTTCACCACATTTGACTGGAGATTGTTACTTTCCAATACATCATAGCACAGCAAATTCTTGTGAATGAAATATCATTTGCTTTTTGCAGAACACCCACTGGTATGCTTTTCTGACAGATAAATGGATGCATTCTACTCATCAAAATTGTGTCTATTCATGAAAACATTTGCAATTTGGGAAGTGACCAGGTTCAGCTGTCAGAACATACTGACTGCCCCACTTCGTAGCGGGGCCGCCACTACATTCAGACAGCAGAACTAGAGTCTAACTCTAACCTTCCTAAAACCCAACAACTCTAGGTGATATGCACCTAGAAAATGCACGTCATACTTAGAAAACAGCCAAGTTTATTTTACCTCAGCAGGATGCCTGTAGAGAAGATTTTTCAAAATCAGCCAATCAGAATCAAAGAATACCTTTGGCAGCTACATTTTTCATCTAACAGGAACAAAATGAAGAACAGTTGTAGAAAACCTCTAGTAGACCATTGTTGCCAAGTTTTGTTCACAGTGGCTCAGTAGTTCCAGAGACGATGTAAAAGTGATTTCCCATAGGGTTTCTATAGTAACTATAAAGCTGCAATTTGCAACCATGTTTGCACCCCAATCAACATTAAATGAGGAGCACTGGTAGTGGCTTTCTCAAACATCAATCATATGAAGTTTCAAAACATTTTGCCTTGTAGTTTCAGATGAGAAGATTTTTCAAAATCTTACAATCAGAATCAAAGAATGCCTCTGGCAGCCATGTTTTTCAACCGACGAGAACAAATGAGGATCATTTGTGGAGGATCCATCACAGACCATTCCTGCCAAGTGTGGTTCACATTGCCTCAGTAATTCCAGAGAAGAAGATGAAAATGTGACTTCACATATGGTTTCTATGGTAACTATAAACCACAATAGCATCCATGCTTTTTTAAAATCCACCAACTAGAATCAAAGAATTCCTCTGGTGGGCCATGTTTTTCATCCAACAGGAACAAAATGAGGATCGTTTGTAGAGGTCCTCCCATAGACCATTCCTGCCAAGTTTGGTTCACATCAGCTCAGCGGTTCCAGAGAAGGTGATGAAAATTTGAAAAGACGATGACAGATGCTAAGTGATAGAAATAGCTCACATGGCCCTTTGGGACAGGTGAGCTAAAAATGAAATAAAAAATGCCCACCCACATGCAATTTTACAAAAAAATGGCTTGAGAAACAGATCTACTTTTGTGGACCTAAAAATATATATGTTTTGATGTGCGCGACAAATTCTCAAAGTATTTAATCAGTACAGTAGTTCCCATAGCAATTCTTGCAAATGCATAAATGTTATTCCTAGCAGTGAGACACTCCAAGCACCTAGGAAGAGTTTATTTAGCCTTCTTCTTCTTCTTAGTTGTTCTTCTCTTGGTTTTTGAATCAACTATAAATTGTGACTGCTTCTTGATTGAGTTTCTGTTCGCATAATCTCCATCATCCTCACCACTGTCATCCTCATCTGAAACAAAAAAGAAGCAATAAATACATCAATCCAATGTAATGTTTCCCTTAGAATCTGAAATTTCTATTTTTGCTTGATTATTTCACCTCTTCATAAAAACACAGTTTTATTACTGATTCAAGTCTTTGGATGTTTTTTTTCAAACTGCATACCATGTATTATAATGCTTGGTTCTATCTTTCACTTTAGTCAAGTTAAGAGTCAGTGCAGAAAAAACTGGGTTACTGATAATTTGCTAACATTGGCACTAAAATGACTTCCAACACTGAAGCATATTTTTAAAAATAAGGCCCTGCAAAGCTTTGAAATTTGATTTGATTCAAAATTGTTCCCAGGATTTGATTTGATTTTACAGTGGAGCCCAGTTAATTGGATATCTCTTAACTGATTAACCCGGTTAACTGAATATAATTCCCCATCACAAAACCATTTACCATACCTCCAGTACAAATTTGACCTGTTAATTGAATATAGGTTATAGAGTAAACTCCTGTTAATTGAATAAAACATTTTGCAACCTGTCGAGAAATTAACCTGACTCTCCTTAATTTTCCTTTGTTTATAGACCTATTTGGCTTCAGTACATCCAATGCAGGCATTTAATCTATTATATCTTGTTTGACAAAGCTCATGGAGCTCTGTCAAACAAGATATAGAATAAATGCTAAGTTTACCTCTAGAATACAAAAAAGTGTCACAATCCCTGTTAATTGAATAACCCTGTTAACTGAATAATTTTCATAGGCAAAGTGGCTATTCAATTAACAGGGTTCGATATTTTCTTAAAATCCTACCAAGTGTCTCCTACTGAATTCTTTTTCTATTATCAGGTCTTCTGAACAGGAGACCTGGTAACTAAAGAAGGATTCAAGGAGGTTCCACTTCAGAAACTACTTTGATTCCATTCTGGAATATTCCAGTTTTTTGATTAACTTGCCCAAATAATTTAATTATTTATTTATTGGTGTTTAAGGTCACATATTTCTGAACAGCTGCTTATTGTGTCCGCAACATGGATATAAAGTAAAGTACAGCCAATTGTTTATACTCATTTTAGAAGACTTCCACCCCAGGCATTGGTTACCAGGTCTTATTTTACCAGTAAACAAGCATTGCTTCACTTCCCAGGGTTCCCACAGGGACTTGCCCAAATAAACAAGTCACCATTGAATACAATATTTCAGTGGAGAGTGGTGATATTTACATTTATAAGAAAGTACAATATTTACAATTTGAGAGACCATGAGATTCGATTCAAGCTTCAATTCAAAATCCTCTACATGATTTGATTTGACCCAAATTTTGAGATTTCAGCGCCCAAATATTAAATATGAAAATGACAAGTTTGGGTACCGTACCGACCCGTCAGTAAGCCCAGGGGGCACGTGAAAAAAATTGTTAGAAAAATTGGGGGTGGGCTTATTTACGGAGAAAACCAATTGTAAAGTGAACTAAGGGTCCCTACGAGTAGCTACTGGTCGCAGATTACGATGTTCAGTAGGTCAATTTGAGTGACTGATTACCCTGTTTGTTTTGGTAAATGTTATTTTTAAAAGAAATATAATAAAAATGCACATACATTTCTGAGTTGTTTATTTCCTTGTTTCAGATCCATTATTCCATTTGTTCAAAAATAAAAATTAATGGAGAAAATGACAAAAATAATATTTACAAATCGGGACAAAATAAGCTGAAACTGACGAAAACTCACGTGGTCGATTTAGAACTATTTTTTAGGCTGACTCGGTGTCAGTGCATGAAATTGTTGACTTTTCGAAGGTAAAATATAAAATAAAATACATTTTATATTTCTAGTACTGATACGTTTATCAGTGCTGGATATATAACATGTATTTTATTTCAGGAATAATGTTTCAAAATTATGACAACTTGATGCGAAACCATGAATACATGTACCGGGTAATGAAACTGTAAGTGAAAGATTGGAAATCACGTGGCATTTCTATTTTTAAAATTATAAACAAACGCTTGCGAAAGAATGAAAACATTGAATAACCGTGGTAATTTCGTCCGATGCTTGAGTCATTAAATCCCCTAAAAATTGAATGATTAAAGATAAATAATACAGAATCCTTTGACACAACCAAGGGATACTTTATTATTTTCCTTAAAAAATCAGTTTTTAGTTTTTTTAATGATTCGAGCATTCGTCATCTGTGCTCCATCCTCGCAACATGAAACGTAAATAAAAGCACATGGGCGTGCTTATAAAAAAACAAGCTATATTTAATCGGACTGCCGTGGTGTGAATTGAGACTCCCCATTGTTAATACAAAAATGGCTTCACATGTCTGTTGTTTTCAAACAGCTTTTCAATTCATATTTGACAAAGTGGATATTAAAATGAAGGTACGAAGTTACATTTATTTTTTTGAAGCGCCTTTTTAATATATGACTGCTTCAGATAACCAAACAACTCATTTTCCAACAATTTAAAACCCAATACCTGGGTGGCCATATCGCCTGGAATAATTAATTATGAACTGGGAATTTCCCGTTCATTTCTAAATATAAAGGATCAGAGCAGAGTGGATAAACAAAATTGACAACACAAAATATGTTTTGGGACTTTTAATCCAGCTGCAATGAAAAAATAAAGCAACACATCGATATGATTATAAAATTTTATTTAGGGCGCAATGTTGTTGTGGTAAATGAATAAAATGAAAATATCAACAAAATAATTAACATTTTATTTAGATTGGTAACTTGGGAAATCCCCGTCGTTGGTTCAACTTACCGGTTCGTGTTTCACATGTGTACTTGAAAAATAATCCTGGAAAATCTGTGGTGGGCTTATTTTGGGGTGTCTTCCAATTAAATACTATTTTCTGAAAGTTGGGGGGTGGGCTTATCCACGGAAGTGGGCTAACTGACGGGTCTGAACGGTAAGGCCAAAAATATTGCCCCACCAGAATGACTACAAATGCTGAAATTTAAACTTCATATGAACAATATTATTTATTACAATGCAAAAGGAATCTGAATACCAAGTCATTGTGCCCATCAGACCATGAGAAAATTTTTAAAACATTGGGGAGACTTCTCACCACTCTCTCCCCATGGGACACAGAAAATTAATAGATGACAGAATCATCAGTTTGGTTTTACAGCTTCATGTTATTCACCTACAGAGATATTTACCAGAAACAAATATATCTCAAATACAACCCTTATAATATGTTGGAGCTCAGAAAGCATGGTTATGAAAAATGTAAAATTTATACTACTAAATGCTGAAGAGATTCATCAGAGCTAAACCTTATTTCTCAGCTGATCAATTTATGCCCGGTTATAAACAAGGTAATTTTAGCTTTGATGATATTCAGGTTTTCAGTATTTAATCCATTAATTGCATTTAGGTTATCAAGTAAAATCTTGTTAACTGAATAACAAATCTTGCAATATGTCAACAAATTACCCTGATAATCACTGAATTCTCCTCTTTTTAGACCTTTTGGATGCAATGCATCCAACACAAGCATTTAATGTAATATATCTAGTAGACTGGAGCTCTGTCAAACAAGATACAATATAATACATGCTCAGAATATCTCTAAAATCCAGGAATGTTACCGAATCCATGTAACTTGAATACTTCTGTTAACTGAATAAATTACACCTGCAAAGTTGCCATTCAATTAACATGGCTTCACTATACTGGTATACTGAGGTATTGGTTTCAATAGCATCAGTGGTATTCAAATTTAACTAACTCATGCTGGGATTTGACTTTCTGGAATTTTATATCATTGTGAAAATGTTAATGACATCATTTTGTCACCTGGCAGCACAGCGGTACCAACTGTAATGCTTTGTGCTTTCAAGGGACGAATTAATATTTGTAAAATCACCTTCATTGACTGCAGAGCTAATTAACCTCAGTAACTTGCATATCACTGAGATCCTTGAAACAGAAATTAATGGACATGATTTTGCTGATACTGATATCATGATGTATCAATTATTAGCCAGCACTGAAAACCTATATGGATAATTTGCCCATCAGCAATGCGAACTTCCTTAGGAAACCCCAAATACACAATATGTTTTATGACAAGTAAGTGCATTGATTTTTCAGTCTGAAAAAAGACTTAGCTGCTAAACAACTAAACACTGAAATCAGCTTCTGAATTAGCTGACATATCTGTAGAATAAGTAAGTGTTAAGGAACTCTAAACAACTAAATTGTTGTGGGAATTCAATGATAAGTCCCTGAAAAGCATTGGAATTACTAATTTTAATTTAGGCCAGATAAAATAAATCAATTGATTCTAGGGCATTTTTTGTTCAAATCAGTGAGGAAGAGAGGGTTTTATTTTGAAATTTTATTTTTCTTTTGCAAAAGTGAGCAAACATGGAGAGGATTTCGGCTGTCTTTTTACACAGAAATATAGAAGGTGCATATTTATACAAATAAATTCATTTTTAATTTGAAAAATAAAACATTCCTCTAAAAACAAACTGCACTCTCCCTAAAGTGTAACAAGGCAAACATATTGGAGACACAACTAAATAAATATGCATCAGTCAAAAAATGTAAAAAGTTTCGGGTCTCCCTGAGTTTGTACTAATATAGGAATTGGAAGACACTCAATGGCAATAAAAATGTCCAATGAGGGGGGTTCATATTCAATGAGGGATTGCCTGAGAATCAAAACACTTTTTGTCTTTAGACTTAACTCCTTACTCTATTTTTGTCCAACCCCCCCCCCCCGAAAACAAAGACTTAGCTGCTAAACAGGGATTGCCTGAGAATCAAAACACTTTTTGTTTTTAGACTTACCTCCTTACTCTATTTTTGTCCAACCCCCCCACCCCCCCACCCCCAATGTTTTTCAGCAATTAAAATTTCTCATACTGCAGTTGCAAAGTTTACCAACTAAATCTTGTGTGAAATAGCTCAGTAAGCTCTGTTAAACAAGATATATTTGGTTAAATTATGGGTCCTAAATTGCAAAATAGTATCGCTGAAGAGATTTCCAGGTAATAAAAAAGAGAAATGGGGTAGATTTTGAATGACAAGAGAGGTGCCTGAGAAAAAAGAATTTTTCAATAGTTTCATGTATGGTCTATGCACTTACCATCATAAACAAGGTCTCTTTGTGTTTGAGGAAGTTTAACTCTTGTATTATACTGTGGTAATTTTCCTTCAATACTGGCATGAAACTGAAATAATCAAAATAGTAAACCAGAAATACAATGCAGCCATATTAACAACATCTCACATCTGGTTATCAACAATTGCAATATCTGCATGCCATATAGAATTGGATCAAAGTGAATAATTAAAAAAATAAATAAAAAATTATAACCCTGCTCACCTTGACTTTCAGTCAAGTGAGCAAAAAAATATATAAAAAAAATAACAGTGATATTCCTATTCTAACACCCCCCCCCCCCCCCCCCCCAGTTAACATCCACTGCAGTAGTTAAATTATAATATTTTGTCCAAAAAGGGCCAGAATTATATCTCTATTATGTTAGGCTAAATAAAAACAAGAGGCCCCAGGGGGCCTGAGGGCGCTCACCTGACATGGTAGCCTAAATATCAATCCAGGGAACTGATTTCAACAAGTTGCATCTGCCCCTCCTACGAAAAGCTTATACCAAATATCCAAAGATTCTGACTGGTGGATCTAAAAAAACTGATTTTTTAAAGAATATTTCTCATATTGAACTAAGTAATAATTCGGGCTCCCACAGGAAGCCCAAACAAATATGAACCTAGGGACTTGGCTTGAACAAACTTGAATCTCACCTCCAGTGGGATGCTGTCTACCAAATATCAAAAGATTCTGACTGGTGGATGTGAAGAAGATTTTTGAAGAATATTCCTCATATTGAACCAAGTTATAATCCGGGCTCCCATAGAGAGCTTAAATATCAACCCAGGGACTTGGCTTGAACAAACTTGAATCACATCCCCTAAGGATGCTGCATACCAAATATCAAAGCATTCTGACTGCTGGATCTGAAGAGGAAGATTTTTAAAGAAAATTCCTCATTTTGACCTAAGTTATACACAGGAAGCCCAAATATCCCAAATATGAACCCAGGATCTTGGCTTTAAAGAAAAATTCCTCATACTGAACTAAGTTATAATTCAGGCTCCCACAGGGAGCCCAAATATGAACCCAGGGACCTGGCCTCAACAAATTTGAATCTCCCCCCCACCCCCCTCCCTAAGGATGCTGCATACCAAAACAAAACATTCTGACTGCTGAATCTGAAGATCTGAACAAACTTGAATCTCCCCCACCTCCTAAGCATGTTCCAAATATCAAAAGATTCTGATTGGTAGATCTGAAGAAGATTTTTAAAGAATATTCCTCATACTGCACTAATTTAAATATTTGGGCTCCCACAGAGAGCCCAAATATGGACCCAGGGATATGGTTTCAATAAACATGTAAAACAATCTTCCAAAGATGTTACATGTGAAATTTGAAAGCTTTTAGAGCAGTGGTTTGGGAGAAAAGTAGTCTCAAATGTTTTTCCCATTACCCACAGTGTTAAAAAATGCTGACTCAGCACTTTTTCAAAGTTCCCCCAACAGTACCCCATGATAAAACCGATTTTTGGACCATTCCATTCTGTTGGTCCTAAGGAAGCTTCACACCCAATAAGAATTCTCAGTACCATATAGTTTTGGAGATATGGGCATTTTAAATTTTTTTCTATTTTTAGCTCCTGCGGTTCCCATGGGGCGATGGGAAAATTTCTTTTGGCATAACTTAAGTACTTATGACCCAATAAGCCCTCATGTCAAATTTGGTTCAAATCTGCCACTCGGTTTGTAAAATAGAAATTTTGGGCGGGGCGAAAATCCTTGCCCCTCCCATAACGAAGGAAAATATACTTTCTCGAACTTCTCAAGAACAAATCTGAGTCTACACCTCAAGAGGAAGCTTCACACCAAATATCAAGTCTCTGCTACTGCTGGTTCATGAGAAAGAGATTTTTTAAGATTTAAGCACACTTTTTGGGTGAGGCAACTTGATTGAACAAAATCAAAATGCGATGTCATAAACTATTATCTCAAATATCAATTAAATTGTTTCAGCGGTTTGGGAGGAGAAGATGCAAACACCATGTTCACAGAGGACGGACAGTGAGTGATCACTAGAGCTCCCCTGACTGAAAGTCAGGGCAAGCTAAAAATATATTTGGCACTCAAGAAGATGCAAACACCATGTTCACAGAGGACGGACAGTGAGTGATCACTAGAGCTCCTCTGACCGAAAGTCAGGGCAAGCTACAAATATATTTGGCACTCAAGAAATTAATTTTTCAAATCAATGAGGAAGGGAGGCATTTTTTATAACATATGTGGAACAGGCTTGTCAAGGATCGGCCATACCAAATTTCATTGATTTCCATCCACTCACTGTTGAGATATTGCTGCAGACGGAATAAAATCATGAAACATTGATAAAGTAAGGACTGTAACTCTGGTGAAAAATATGCGGACTACTTTTTATAACTTGTGCAGGAGCAGCTTGTCACTAGGATGCCTTGTACCAAATTTCATTGTTTTCCATCCACTCACTGCTGATACATTGCTGCAGACGGAAAAAAAATCATGAAAAACTGACAAAGTAAGGACCGTAACTCTGGTGAAAAATATGCGGGCAACTTTTTTTTATAAATGTGCAGGAGTGACTTGTCATAAGGATCCTTCAAACCAAATTTCTTTGAAATTTATCCCCACACTGCATTTGGAAAAAAATCATGAAAAATTTAAATTTTATAGTAAATTTCCTTTCTTATTATACCTGCCACAATTGTTTACTACAGGCTTGCACTACAGTGGAAGTCCCTAACTCGGAAAATATACTCTCTATTTTGATCTTTCCCAAACGATTTGGGAAAGAAAAGTGGTGCAAAAGCACCAAGAAAAAATAAGCCAAAACTAGGTCCAGTGCTACCGGCACACACCCAGTGTACAGATCCATGGCTACCGGTACCACTGCACAGACATGTGACCGATGACTCATTCTTTTGAATCTGCCAAAAGTGGATTTATGCGATCAGCAGGGAGGAAGGATTCTTAACCGAATAAGAAGAAGGGCCTCCACGTAAACAACTGTGGTAGGTATAATAAGAAAGGAAATTTACTATAAAATTTAAATTTCTTATCAACCTACCTTACATTTGTTTACTACATGCTGAATAGACAATAGAAGGAGGGAATCACATAACCAACCCCATATAACCCGACTGAACTGGAACCGTGGACAGAAGAGTTCCCAAGGCCTATCAAACCATAGCATCACAAACATTAGTAAAAGACAATGAGAGATGTGGCATATGGTACTGTGTGACACACAGATAGAAAGGACAGTAAAACAGCACAGTGCTGGAACTGACCTTGTAAGCAGCCTAATGGCTAGGGTAGACAACAGCCTGAGCAGAAGAAAGAGGGCCCAAAGCAAAAATGCCCTCAGACTGCTCCTGCAACTGACGCAGATAGAATGTGGAGAAAGTAGAAGCATTTCTCCAGTGGGCTGCCTGCATAACATCCGACAACTTGACAGAGTTAACATAAGCCCAGGAGGAGGACATTGCATGCACCTCGTGGGCAGAAATACAATTGGTAATACAATCATCAGTCGCTAGACGAGCGGAGGCCAGGCGAATAGCAAGACAAATCCATCGATAAATGGATTGAGGAGAGATCTTCTGTCTACCAGGAATAAGAGACAGAAAGAATCGTTTCCTGCCTTTCCTAATGAACTGCGTCTGGTTGAGATAAATGCGAAGTGCACGAACCAGACAGAGCAAAGGGCTATTACTCTCAGCAGAAGGAAGAGTCCTGATACAGATAGGAGGTGGAGTTGTTTCTGGTACCTGATTCTTGGCCAGAAAGGGGCAATCAGTGGTAAAAGTAACACTGTTGGGGGAGCTCCTGAAAAAGCCAGGATCAACCAAGAGGGCGTGAAGCTCACTAACCCGTCTGGCTGAGGCAAAAGCCATAAGAAAAGCCGTCTTGTATGTGAGAAAATGCATATCCACCTGGGATAAAGGATCGAACGGCGCCCCCCACCAAACAAAGCAACACCAAAGAAAGATTCCATCTTTGGGTAAGCTGCAAAATCCAAGTCCTCTTCAAAGAAAAGTGCCGAATAAGCTTGGAGAGGAATGGATTAGTGCTGATACAATGCTTTCCCACATACGAAAAGGTCTCCAAAAGCATGGACCAGTACCCCTTGATGGTAACTGGTTGGAGACCCTGAGAATCAAACAGATATACCAGAAACTCTGCAATCTGTGTTATCAAAGAATTGGCATAATCAACAGAGTAATCAGCACACAATCGACAGAAGACCTTCCACTTAGCCGCACAGGCTAAACCAGTGGAGTGCCGCCTAAAGAAGAAATGCACTCCACTGCTCATCTTGAAAAACTTCTATGGAGGAGACAGGACCTGGCAAAGAAGGTTGCGATGTAGGAGACGTGCCAGAACGGCCACCAACAGAGAGCGGAGCTGATTGATCCACACCTGTTGAGGCGACAGGGGAATCGATCAGAATGATTTGACAACAGCAGACTCATATCTTGGCTAGATCCTGAGGCAGAATCAGAACCAGCGGGAAGGTGTAGCTGACAAGACCGTTCCAATCGAGTGACAGAGCGTTCACAGTGAAAGTCAGAGGATTGGGACACGGGGACACGAAAGTGTCCACCTGTGGTTCCAAAGGGTCGCAAAAAGATCGAAGTGGGGAGGACCCCAAAGATCGCGCAGTGACTGGAACACTGCCCTGTGAAGCATCCACTCGGGGGAAATGACCCTGTCCCGAGTCGGCTAGGACGTTCAGATGACCGGGAATGTGATGAACCACCACCCCGGCATTGACATCCTGAGTGAGCAGCAGAAGATCCTGTGTCAATTCGTACATGGGAATTGAGTGCATGCCGCCCTGGTTCCAGAAGAAAGCGACCACTGTCGTACTGTCAGACAACAGAAGGACCTGGTGATTCGAAAGGTGGGGGATACACTGCCGGAAATTCAGAAGAACAGCAAGAAGTGCCTGGTTGATGTGAAGAGCTGCTTGATCCTGGTCCCATATCCCATGAAGGGAAAGACCTAGAGGATCCAACGTCGCACCCCATCTGTCAGAACATGATCGGATGTGGGCAAGTCCAATGGAACTCCCTGCATAATCCACTGAACATCCATCCAGGGGAGAAGGTGATGATGAAGAGACTCCGGTAACTGAAGCACCAGATCTAGAGGATCGACATTCGGCCTCCAATGACGGAGCAGAAAGTGTTGGAGAGGTCTGACATGCAGCCGACCTAGAGGAATGAGATCCATCACCGAACCACAGAGACTGAGCAGCCGGAGAATACACCGAGCTGTCACGGACATGGACTGGGACAGAGTCAGGGTAAAAGCTGAGAGAAGCACAGCCCTTGCCCGGGGAACCGCCACTGTATTCTATTGAGTATGGAAGTCCATCCCCAGATGACAAAACGACTGAGAAGGGACCAGGTCCAACTTCTCCTCGTTGACTCTGAACCCTAGCGACGTGAGCAGGCTCAACAGTGTGTCGACATCTGACTCCAGAAAAGCAGCATTGGAGTGCCACTGCAGGATATCATCCAGATACACCGAAATAGTCACCCTGGACTGTGTGCGATGGAAGGCTATCACATGCAAC
This sequence comes from Pictodentalium vernedei, assembly GCA_031216915.1. Taxonomy (NCBI): domain Eukaryota; kingdom Metazoa; phylum Mollusca; class Scaphopoda; order Dentaliida; family Dentaliidae; genus Pictodentalium; species Pictodentalium vernedei. The sequence continues at coordinate 276,093,391 of CM062291.1, forward strand.
ATCAGTCGGGTGAAGGCCCAAGGAGCCAGGTTGAGGCCGAAAGACATGGCCTTGAACTGGTAAATTCGCCCCCAGAAAAGCGAACCTGAGATACTTTCGCAATATCTGATGAATCGGAATGTGAAAGTAAGTGTCTCGCAGGTCCATGCTAGATGCAAAATCTCCCTGGTGAATGGAGTGGCGAACTGACCTGAAAGTCTCCATGCTGAACTTGGGAACAATGATAGACTGGTTCAGGATACTCAGATCGATAACCGGTTGGAGTCAGCCATCCTTCTTCGGCACCAAGAACAGGTGGGAATAAAATGCCACAGAATGAATGTTCTTGACGACCTTGATCGCCCCTTTTGACAGAAGATTGGCTATCTCCGTGATCAAAAGTTCCCGACGTGGAACGTCTGAAGGAACTTGTGTTGGAAGAGGCACTCTCGACAGAGTGGGGTGCCTCTGGAAGGATATGCACAGCCCGGACTGAACAACATCTAACACCCAAGGATCAGATGTGGTTGTGGCCCAATGGTCTGCAAACTTTGATATCCTTCCCCCAACCTGGGATGAATCGGGATGAGATGAGATGAGACGCTTACCCAGACCATGTAAGAAGTAGAAGCAGCAGCAGGAGCATCAGCCATTGGCTTCACTGAGGAAGCAGAAGGGCATTTGTTAGGCTTAGAACAGCCCCTGCCTCCAACAGAAGGCTGATCAAGCTGACAAAGCAGCAGCTGATCTTTAGAATGACGCAGGACGTCATCCCGGACCGTTGCCACAGAACCATGGAAAAGTCACATACCCGCCAAAGAAGCGGATCAAAGAGCAGCGCGCTGCCCTTCAGGAAGGGAATGGCTTGTGTCAAACACAGCATCCCTGGATGAAAATAATAAACGAGAATATATAAAAACAGTCCTTATATTAGAAGATCCTCAGATCAATAATTCTTGTCACAGGAACAAATAATCAAGGAGTTCAAGTATCACTGTTTTCTAAAGCAGAAGGATAGCACATCTCCTCAAGATGGTGGAAGAAAAAAGAATGAGTCATCGGTCACATGTCTGCGCACTTGTACCGGAAGCTGTGGATCTGTACTAGAAGAACGTTCCATACTGGGTGTGCACCGGTAACACTTGACCCAGTTTTGGCCTATTTTTTCTTGGTGCTTTTGCACCATTTTTCTTTTTTCTTTCCCAAATTGCTTGAGAAAGATCAAAATAGAGAGTATATTTTCCGAGTTAGGGACTTCCACTGTAGTGAAAGCCTGTAGTAAACAATTGTAAGGTAGATTGATAAGAAATTGACATGGTAAGGACCGCAACTCTGGTCAAAAAGCAATTTTTTATAGCATATGCAGGAACGGTTTGTCACAAGGATCCCTCATACCAAATTTCATTGAAATCCATCCACTCACTGCCGGCAGATGGATGGATAAATGGATGGCCAGGTGGATGGACAGACAGATGGATGGACGGATGGACAGACAGACAGACAGACAGACAGACAGACAGACAGACAGACAGACAGACAGACAGACAGACAGACAGACAGACAGACAGACAGACAGACAGACAAAGCAGTGACTATATGTTCCCCCAGAATTTTTTGCATGCAGCCCTTTTTACATGATATCTCACATACAAGCAAAATTTGAGAGATGATATTATTTTCAAATTAGCGGCTTATTGCCCCTTTAACTGGTTGAATGCTACAAGCCACTATCATGGCTTTATTGCAAAGTGCTGAAAGACATTTAAGTGGCTTTACAGTGCATGCATTAGCTTGTTGTTTGCTCAGGAGTAGAAAAAAAGTTTTATATAAAACTGTTTTGTTACAATTTATTTATTGGGGGTTTAACAACATTTTCGACAGCCAAGGTCACCTTGTGTAGGACAGTTCTACGGGTGGAGGAAGCCAGAGTACCTGGAGAGAACCACCGAGCAATGGTGAGCAACTGTCCGACTCCCCAATGTACCAACTCCACACATGCAGGGTTAGCATTGGTTCAAGACAAGTGCACCATCAGTGTGCAGTATGCCTTAGTACACAATATCAGCATGCCCCCACATGGACAATTGGGATTAAGTGTCCTGCCCAAGGACACAACACGGTTGCTGCAGGTGGGGTTTGAAATGAGGACCTTTCACCTTGTAGCCTGCATCTCTAGCTACAGAGCCACCACACTCCCATTTTGTTACAATAAAAAGTAATAAAATAATTATATATGAACAATATTTTGCTAGACTAAGGCTCCCTTTGTTGGTTGGTAGCATGGTCTCTTTGAAAGAAAAATACTCCTGTTACAAATCACCCTAGAAAAAAAACTTAGAACTCTACCAGTTGAGAAAAAATAATTAAAAATAAATAACTTACCTCCTCTTCCTCCATTGCCTTTAACGTTTGATTTAAGTCTTTACCATCCAGTTCTTCTAACAACTTCAATAGTTTTTCTTCACATGTAGACAATTGATCTAGGACATATTCATCAGATGTAGTTGGAATCTGTGCTGTGGGAACATGACCTTTTGTCTAAAATAGAGAAAACTGATTAGGCATTGATATATTTGACATGTCAACAAAATTTTCATTTTCATACAAGAGACCACTATTTGCATCAGCAACAATGAAAAAAATTCCAATGTTTGTGGGCAACCCTGATTAAAAAAAGAATAAATAGATACTAGGGCTGGTAATCAGAATTAAACCCTGAGTAGGATAAGGGTTTTAACCACTTGGCTTGCGAGTGGTTAAAACCCTTATTCTACTCAGGGTTTAAATCTGTTTACCGGCCCTAGTACCTATTTGTTTTATTTATACCATGCTCTTAATAAATAATAGACTTTTCACTTAAAATGGAGAAAAAATGACACTTTCTATCACAAACACATGGGTTTGTTTTGTTTACATCTGCGCCGGTCGGCAGTACTACTGGCTGTACATGAATGCTTGACTGACAGCTAGACACATCATCAAAGTTGATTGAATTTACCTTGCTTTTTCAATCAAGTTATTATTAACAATTCTTCAGTTTTATTTTAAATATTTAATTGTAGGTGATTTAAACTGAATAAGTCATTGCACGTAGTAGATAGTACCACAAAATGTCGTATGTTTGAATGAAACATCGCGAAGTTTGAATGTATCGAAGTAATTGGCAAATTGTGTCATGCCAAAGGTCAAGTTGGATGAACTTCTGACTATAGGTGTACATTTTTTTTAACCGCAGTGGAAGCTTTACACCTGTAGTGTGGTTAAAAGCTAAAATTTAACATACAGGCTTTTCACAGGTAGTAACATAGGCGAGCATGGTATAAAATGTTTTATTCCTCCAGTGGCTGATCACATTTCACACTTAGCTATAGAGTAGATGGAGCATTCTATTGTTTTTTGTTGCATTTTAACACATTTACTTTGAAATTTTCGTTCCAACCTAGCAACAAAAATTACCAATTTTTTATTCAAACTTGGTATCTTCAAAAGTGGTATCTCCAAGTTCTTTCAACAATATTGGGCAGAAGAATCCATTTTAAATTTGTAGGGAGACAGAAATTCACTGTGTTGTCACTAATCTTGTTCATTGATAGGTCATTTTGTTGTCGGAATTTGTTATTTATTTATTGGTGTTTAAGGTCACATATTTCTGCACAATTGATTGTTAATCGTTACGGCAACATGGAGATAAAGTCAAGTGTAGTCAACCGTTTATACCCATGTGGCTCATTTTAGTGGACTTCCACCACAAGCATTGATGACTGGGTCCTATTTTACCAGTAAAACAGAGCCTGTTTACTACAGTAAACAAGCACTGCTTCATATCCCAGGGTGTCCACAGGGCCCTGAGAATTTGTTAATCATGATATCTATTATACTAAAAGAATAGAACTTTTCGCTTCTTGAATCTTCTTTGCTTTTCTGGGGGGAGGGAGGCAGTCACCTGAAGACTTTTTTCTAAGTTGTACCATATGTTCCAAACAAGGGAATTTCCAAGCATCAGATGTTTAATTTTTTTATTTTTTGTGAAATCAATGAAAAACAGAGAAATTCTGATGTATTCTATTTAAAGATGAGCATGACGTCACAGGAATCTGGTACATCCCATTGTGTAATCATTACACAGTATATTAAAACAGTATGACTGTTGTGTTTTCGGTCCAAACAGAATGATGTCACACGATGAAATACATTGACTAGATCATATTTCAAACAGTCTTAACTTTTCGATTGGGCAAGCTTGATAAGTAAAATATTTGTTTTTGGAACTCAAGATAATTTGGGGAAGAAATTTCATAAGTTTGTGTAATAATCTGATTTAAAATAGACTTGGTGTAACGAGCCATTGTGATTACTATAAAAGTTCACACCAGATATAATCTAATTCAGGGTAGGGTAGTCTTAATAGAAATACTGCAGGTCAGATAACAAATATTTCATTTCTTCATTTTCACTAACTTATTCTTTTATTCTCTATTGACCAATGCCTGTGTTTTTGTCTTATCAAATACATCAGTGGCATAGCCCCAGCCCTTGAAAATTTTAATTCTATGATCTGAGTGAATGAGCAACAAATATTGCATGGGGAAAAGGAAATACAGGCCTACAAACTTGAGAGTGGAGGTGGTGTGGGTGCCCCATTTCTCTTTGTATTATCAAGTATCCAAGTAGCATAACCCCCCCTCCTCATCGCGAAGTCTATGATCTACATGGAGAAACAACTAATCTAATTGCAGATAACATACCACATTTAGTGTGAATTTACATAATGTCAAGCCTCAAAATGTCACCAGATACTCCCATGTGGGAATATTTTTCAAAATATTCTTGGTGGGGGGTTGGGGTTAGGAGTAAACTCCCTCTACTAAATTATTAATGTTCCAAAAGTCATATGTATACATTAAAGAAATTAAATTAAAACCAACCTTCAGCCAAATTTACGCCATCCTCATGCCCCTGTATATTATCAAATACCCCAGTGATGCCCCTCCTCAACCTCAAATTCTATGATCTGATCTGTGTGGAGGAGCAACTAATACTGGATGGAAAAAAGAAATATACAATTTGGGGGAAGGGGGTGCTTCACGACCATGTATATTACCAAATAGTCCAGTGCCATGGACCAGTAGTAGGGCCCCAAAAATATCAAACTTGATCAATGAGGAGGAGCAGCTGATACTGGATGGAAAAAATACATGCAGAGAGAGGGAGAAGGGGGCATGCCCCTGTAATTTTGGAGTATTATTAAATTCTGAAGTCTATAAATTTGAGTGGCAGAGCAACTAATGTGATTGCAGATAACATTCAGTGGGAATTAACAATCTGTCGTTCAAAAAAGATGAAATGATTGAACCATTTGGGGTCTGTGTCAACACCAATGGATTAATACATTGTACATTAAATGGTCACATGTGTTTTGACAACTGAGGAATTTATTTCAAGTTTTCACTTTCAATAAAAAGAATCAGAATATAAATTACTTTATTTCTTCATTATTGTAACCTCTTATTCCCAAACATGCTTTTCTACCCTAGTATTTCACTATAATTATTGGAGAAAGAAAGCCCAGCCTCAACAAAGAAAATGAACAGAAAAGAAGTCTTCAAAGCAGAAGAAAATGAGCAAAAGATTAGATACCAATGATAATTATAAACAATCCTACATACTGCTTTAAGGTGATGAAGTTTATCTGCTAAATGCTCCACTCCAGCCTTAACCGACACCATAATCCTACTGGACCTCTTGAATTTGCATTCTGCCTCTTCACTTCGGTTCTCTTCTTTAACACAATGAGATTCAAATTCTTCCAACATTCTTTGGCCACTGTTAAATCAAATCAAAACACTATTTTAGGTTTTAAAAAATTGTTGTCAGCATCAGCAACCAAACCTCTAAGTATTATATGTAGTACTCTTCATTGTTACCAGGCCATTTTAACTCATTTGTGCAATGGAAGAGACTTACCAGCTTGATATGAACAGAACAAGTTGTGTAAGAACTCTATTTTATCAATACTGTGAAACCATGTCAGCTGGTAAAAATATACAATTAGCAGGAATACACAATTAACCTGAACTTAGTAATTTTCATTCATTCAGGGTTACAAATTGAGTATTTATTCTATTATATCTCGATAGAGCTCTCTCATATATGAGATAACAGAATAAATGCTTTTGTAGGAAGTTCTGAGGCCAAATAGATCAGCAATGTACAGTATTGCATGGGAATTAGAGATTTTGTAAGAATTTTTAAAAAATCACAGAATTTTTTATTTAATTAACAAGGATTTATTATATAAGACATCACAAAGTAGATCTTCTGTTTCTCATGACATTTTTTGTAAAATTGCATGCGGACGAGTGGTTATTTTATTTTTTATTTTTGTAATTATTTCTTTGCCAAAAAGTTCATATTCTTGGTTTGTTTTAGGCCTCATAAGCTACAGAATACCATGAGTGGTGGTGTATTTCATCCCTTGAGTGCAAGAAAGCTTTGCAATGCTAAAGCATTGAAAAGCCCTGTTGACCTCAAGGGACAAATTTATCAATTTTATTAAATTGGGTAAAATATCAAGAAATAACCCATTTAATTTTTATTTTTTTTAAGGTTGTGTCAGTTATAAAAAGAGAGCATGCAGCAAGCTGAAATGACCATGCGGGAGGGTCTTAGAAACAGATTCTTAACTTTCATGGGCCTAATCAGTCTGCAGTTAACATGGCAAATTTGTACAAAAGGAATGGCAAATAGTTTGGTTATGAAAATTATAAGCAATTAAGAGGGTTATTATATCCAATTAAGTAGAACCAATGTCCTGTAGATTCAGTGTATTTTGAAAATTATAAATTTACAGTAATTTGTATATTTTTATACTTACCAATGGCCCAGACTAGCTGGTGCTTAACTCACTGTTATTAAGGGCCAAACACAAATTTTGAACCCCCCCCCCCCCCCCATCCCCAAAATTTGCTTGCAAAACCGAAAATTAAAAGTCCTATCTGGCCCTCCATACATTTACTCTCCGCGCATGTCAGACATCAGGAAGTGACCGTAATTGGCGCCAACATCATTCTTTGTAAAAGAGAGTACTACATAAAAATTCAGCAGGGAGGTATGAGTGCCCACTCATGGGAGGGCCATCTCCGTCTGGGCCATTGGTAAGTATAAAAATATACAAATTACTGTAAATTTATAATATTTTTACACTGTAAACCAATGGCCCAGACTAGCTGAATCATAAAAAGGTGGAGGGCCTCGAACTTCAGAATTAATATATCAACATAGTTCCAATCCTGTAATCCAAGGTGAACAGAAATTAAAATTATGAGTAATTACATGTATTTCTCTCTATACAGTAATAGAGAAGACATATCATACAAAAGGAGCCCAGTTCAAGTAATTCTGTATACTTAGCATGAAGACTATGCAAATTGGATGTAACAAGTTCCCAATTTTTAACTTCATCTCATTGATGTTTATGTGTCTATCCTGGAACTGAGGGTCCCAAAGACCCTGACACCTCAAGACTATGGGACTTAGGGTCGCGCCCCAACCCGTCAGACTCACATCCGTCATAATAGTGAAAGCCAGATCCGGCAGTTTCAGCATAACTCCCTGAGTTAACCACTGAATATCTGCCCAATTGAACCCTTGTTTTACTAGGTCTGTTAAAACAATACTGGTTCAAGTGAAAGCGTCTTCCCACTCCAGTTCTGAGTAAAGAATATCTGGAGGGGACGTGCACGCAGGTGGCCCATCAGAATAAGATCCACAGCTGCTCTGCACAACTCCAACAGTCGCATAAATTCCCTCACTATTAATGCGTCCGAGTGTAGACAATAGCGAGCATAACAATTGATTAATTTTTGCTCTGGATAACGGCAGGTGAACCAGATTGATGTGAGTGTCAAAGCTCAATCCCAAATGAATAGACAACTTGTACGGAGCCAGATCCGACTTTTTCTCGTTACAATGAAACCGAGATGTCGGAATAACAGAAGCAGACTCTGAACATCGTTCTGAAGAATAATTCTGTTGCCGTATCCCTGTAGGTCGTCCAAGTAAGCCGCATTACTGCAGACAAATGAGCACGTAAGTAAGACATTACCAAGTTCATTATTCGAGTGAAACGCCCAGGGGGCCAGATTCAGACCAAAGCATATTGATCTGAACTGGTACACCTTCCCTTGTACGGCGGACCGCAGGTACTTTTAGAATGCCGGATGTACCAAGACATAAAAGTACGGATCCTTAGATCTATGCTTGCCACACTGTCGATCACTCGAATGCTCACTTTTACCGACTGAATGATTTCCATAAATAAACCTTTAGAGCAATGATAAACTTGTTATCCGGCTCAAGTCTATTACCGGTCGGAGCGAGCTGTCTGGCTTTGGTATGAGGAACAGGTGATAGTAAAAATCTTGAGAATCCTGATTCTCCATGACCTGCATTGCTTCCTTGATAAGAGAGCTCATACCTCCGGTAAGAGAAACTCTCTTATGCAAGAATTTAATGGAAGATTTGTCCCACGTGGACAACTTGTTAGTGGGGTTTTACTCAGAATGATAGCCGTATGCCATCCGAGACTACACTTCTCACCCACTGATCTTCCGTGATTGTTATCCAGTTTTTTGCAGAGCTTGATAACCTTCCACCAACTGGCCAGCAATAGAGGTCTAAACCACCACTTACAGGAGGAACCACGTCCTCCCCACAAAAAACCTCATCTCGTTGGCTTAGGGGCGTCTGACCTGTAGTCCTGTACGCCCCTTTTTTGAGTTGCTATACTGATGACCTCCAGAGTAATTATAAGAGGGTTTCTTGTACCCTCGTGAGGAGTTTCCTTTTGACGATTTTTGTCTGGAACACCCTCCTTATTCTTGTCTGTTGAAGCGGGTTGTTGATATGCCGACTTCAAAAGCAGAGCACTAGACGCTTTCTTTGTAGCCTGTTCATAGACTAACGAAAGCTAGTCGTCGAAAATAAAAGGTCCAGAAATAGGAGCGACTCAGAGAGAGCTTTTCACCTTGTCAGTGATGACGACGCAAGGGCAGCATCATGTCTGATTAACTCCAGAAAAGACACTGTTAGGGTAGAGTTATACGTGGTATATATAACTGCCCTGGGAAGAACTCTAACAGAGGTACGAACGTCCTCAAAATTCCTTTCCCTTGAGACGTTGTGCCATAGCTCTTGTAAGGTGATCTGCGTAAGACATAATGTCCAAATTTGCTCTATTTGAAGAAATTGCCGTCTCAATTGCGTATGAGCGAATAGTGAATGATACAGGTAAGGATACCTCTAGATCCCCAGCCTGCTCATCCAAATGCAGAAGAACTCTCTGAAAATCTTCCCCGACTGTTTTTAACTGAACGTGGTCCAAAAAATGGTATGAAGATGAAGATAAGAAACCACCTCCTTCCTCGCACACAAGAGAATAAATACGGTGTCGTCTATACGGCCAAAGGCCTGTGACACCTGCATAAACTGAACCGGAAAAGAAAGGAATCCTCCTTTGTCCAGATAAAGTCTGTGCCTAACAACGCCAGCAGTTTCTCTCTTGTCGTCGTAGCATTCTGATTTGACGGAACAAAAGCAGGGTAGTATTGATGGATGAAAGCCATCGCAACCATGTACTGTTCTGAAAGGGAAGGGTAATCCTCTTCCTTATCCCTTTTACCATCCGAGAGAATCAGTTGTGAATCTCGGTCCATTGCATCTGCACGAACAGACGACTGTACCGATCCAGCACTGTCAGACAGATCAGATTCTGAGTCTGTGGGAGGCTGCATCTGCACTTGCTGAGATAGCTGCACAATTTGCGACAGCAAGTCCATCATCGAGGCCTGAGGAGCAGCGGATTTCCGTTCCTTAGCCGCATGCTGCTCCTGGAACAGTGTGTCGGAAACGGATCTTTTCTCCGAGCATCCCGATGATCAAGGACTCGTCTCCCTAGCTACCGGATGGTCCGACTTCACGGGCGAAGAGTGGTTCCTTCTTCGTGCAGAAGTCAGGTAGCTAGGATGCAGTCGTGTGTGCTTAAATAATGTAGCAGAGGAAGCCGTGACTGAAGCCAACCCCAGCTGCAGACTACACGGAGCGTCCTGAATGGTGGGCGGACATATGCTGTGTCTCGTGCAAGTTTCCAACCAGAAAGTTAAAAAATTTATAGTAATTTCTATATTTTTTATACTTACCAATGACCCAGATATAGCTGGTGCTAACTCTTAAAATATAGGGCCAAACACAAATTTTGCCCCCCAATCCCCAAAATTTGCATCTAAAACCAAAGAAAACATGTCCTGAAAGGCCCTCCACACTTCACCTCTACTGCACATGCGCAGTGTCAAGGACGTTCCGAAATTGGCGCCATTAATCATTCTAATAACCAGTGCCTGGTAAGCGCTATGTACTCAGCGGGGAGGCAAGAGTTCCCAACTCCTGGGAGGGCCATCCCCGTCTGGGTCATTGGTAAGTATAAAAAATATAGAAATTACTATAAATTTTTTAACATTTTTATACTGTACCAATGACCCAGACATAGCTGAATAGTAAAAAGGCTGGAGGGCCAAGGACATAGAGCAAAATGGAATACGCTCAATAATATAAAATAGAGTCATCCCCTGTAGGGAAAAAGAAGTAATAGGCTTTACATGTATCTTTCTTATTTATGATAAATTAGAAAGATACAACACCTTCCAAAATTGAGCTTCATACATCCATGTACTCTATTAATATCCAATATAATCCTTATTCTAATAATTTTTAAAGTAAGCCAATAAATAAAGTAAGTCTAGAGAATAGAGACTCTTATACTCCTTAAAAGTGTCTGAGGATTGCATAATCATGTCCGATGACATATGCAATATTCAAAAGCTATACTTTAAAAACTAAGACTTGAATGAATTTTTAAAACATAAACTTCTCACTAAACAACCATCCCAATAACAGCTCAGAATAACTAACTCCGGAGGAGGTATCCCCTTGTTTTCATAGTAAAACAGGTGACCCAAGCGAACACCCTCCCCCCCCCCCCCCATCCCCCCCCCCCCCTTTTCCTTGCCCTGGGTCAAATAGCCCAGAGCGAAGAGGGCAGCAGAACGGAGACACTGCCGAAACAGACAGCCTACCTTGCTATAGTAGCAACTGTTAAGTGAATAACATTCTGAGCAGTAGATAATAGACCTAACAATAGAGGCCTCCAGAAATGGACTCGATATTTCTGAGATAAAAATTCATGAATGTGGATGGCTGAGCGCAATGAGCAGCCTTCAAAAATCTACAATAGCGACACTATTAATGTAAGCCCAAGATGTAGAAGAACTCTTACTTCATGAGCCGAAATCTTAAGCACAACTGCTGAGTCAATGATATACCCTAAGCAGTACCGATAGTTAATAGAATCCATTAACAATAGAATGGAGCGTAACGTCCTTCTACTAGGCATCAAAGACAGAAGAAGCTTACGCCCATAGTAATAAACAGATATCTGTTTATAAATACATAAACTCTAACCGGAAAGAGTAAAGGCCTATGCCCGTATGAAGACGGAAGGACCTTAATAACAATAGGTTCCGGATATTAGGAGCCTAACTCTTATGCAAAAATCCAACCTAAATAGTAACGGAAGTAGTGATTCCGAAACTACGAAAGTGAAAATCATCCATCGATAGTGCATGAAACTCACTGACTCTTCAGAAAAAGAGAAACCAACAGAATTACTGTCTAAAAGGTCAGAATTTGAAAACTACTGTTTTCAGAGGCTCAAATGATTACTTAGCTAAATAAGAACCAAAGTTAAATTCCATATAGGAATTTAATCTAAAGATTCTAAGTCTATTTATCAAAAAGTTACTAACTGACTTAGATAAAGAGACATAAGACTCAATTGTAAACTATCCTAGAGTGCATAGGTATGAGGTAACAAAAACCTATAACCTTAATAATAACAGGCTGCAGTAGATCTTGTGAAACAAGTATACTAAAAAATTGCAATGAGTAGTATGGAGGGATCAACAATATGAACATAATGATCCCTACACCAACGACGGAAGAGCCTCCACTTTAACCGCATAGAATAGCGAAGAAGAGGATCTCCTATAGTAAGAAATCGCGTCCAAAGCTCGTCCATTACAATGCTTACAATGCAATACGGACCACACAACGGAATACATGAAGGTTGCGACCTTGCGGGTTGTGATAAAGATGACACGATTTACCCAGTGAAAAAAGATCCTCACATTGAGGAAGATTTCACGTTAAGTCGCACAGTAGACAACAGAGTAAATTACCCATGGTCTCTGTGAAGATAGAGATGCTATCAACAGAAATGTATTGTGGTTGTTTATCTTAGCAATACCTGCTGAAACAACAGCGCCGGAGGATACGCGTATCCTATCATTCCGTCCTATAGATCAATAGAGCGTTAACAACATTAGCTCAGAGATCCGGACAAGCCAACACATACGTCTGCAATTGATTAGCAAGCTGTGTCGTAAATAAATCATCATTGGGCGCTCCCATAGATAGCAAATCTGATTGAATACTTGTTTGATGAGAGTCCATTCTGACAGCAACAAGCGACCCCTAAGTGAACGGGAGTCCGGTAAAACAATCAGACGACCCGGAATATGACGGACCAAAACAGAACTTGGTGTACTATAACCAACAGACGGATTCTTTCCATTAAATTGAATAACGAAAACGAAAGAGTGCCTCCCTGGTTCCGGAGATACGCCACTACTGTCGAATTAACGGACAGGATTTGGGCATGCGTTTCTGAATAATGTTCATGCAATGACATAAAGCAAGCCTAAAAAACATTATTCCACAGAAGATAATTGGTTGCTAAGAGACTGCGGAACCCAAAGACCCTGGCACTTCGAATCCGTTGGGATCAGTATTATATCCCAATCTGTTGACTGGCAACCGTCATAACAGCAACACTCGGGTCCGGCAACTGCAGTGGCACTCACTGAGTCAACCACCGAATGTTTGCCCCAGTCTGAATCTCTTGTAACACTAGATAGACAAGAGAACGTGTAAATCGAGCAATTCATGGATTGCCGAAAAGTTGCCGTCGAAGAGAAGCTTCTCCGAGAACGAAGCGACTCTGAGAGAGTTCTTAACCTTACTATCCACGCGCGTGGATGTAGCTAGGGCTGCGTCACGTCTAACCAACTCCAATCAGCCACTGAAGGGCGGAGTTATACGTGAACAAACTACTGCCCTCAAAAGAAATTACATTGAGAATAATATCTCGTAAATCTTTTCTTGAAGACGTAATGATAACGCCTCACGTATGATAAAGCGTCTAAGTTAAGTCTACTAGACATCATTGTCGTTTCCAACATTGAAGTTGGAAAAGACATAGACGGCGAAAAAGAATATTTCCAGTCTTTAACCACACCGTCTAGACGCATATGAACTCTCGGTATGTCCTGCACTGCGGACAAGAAACTAAACTATCATGCTTGGTAGCAGGCTTGTATGCATATATAGCGTCGAAAAATAAAACACATGTTGTAATGAAATTATTGGACTGCGTCGTTAAGTCAAGGACAATGTCCCCGAACCGATCGAAAATTCCGAGTCCAATGACGCTATAAGTCTCTTATCCAACATCGCAGCAATGTAGTCCGAAATAACAATCACTGGAAGATAATGCCAGAAGATATGAATGGCAGCTTCCAATACTACAAAAGGGAAAACTCGAAATCTTTCGAATCCCTTTCGCCATCCTGTTGGACCCTATAAAGCGTTCGGTCGTCCGTACCTGATACAACCGCGGACCGCACCGACCCAGCGCCGTCGGATAATTCCTGATTCGACCAAGAAACAGTCAATTGCTGGGATGCTGCGAAACAACTGTGCTAACTCGGATAGCACGTCCGTCACTGAGGCCTGAGGAGAAGCGGTCCTACAATGCATTGCCGCTGGAAGCTCCGTGATCGTTACCCCGTGTATACTACCAATATGCGAGCGAACGGAGTGTATAGTCCTCGTGTCCCTTGGCTACCGGATGGCGCGACCTATTCGCCGTGGAATCACTGAATGACGAAACTGATCGGATACTCGAGGTCACGTAGCCAATGTGCGGTCGTGTGCCCTGCTGTGAGGATGAGGAAGCATTATGGACAGTCTCTCGGACTGTCAATATAACGGAGCGTCCCGACCAACAGACATATGCTCCGAATGTAAAATATCAGAACCACAACATGCGGTCCCCTATGTTGTTGGACGAGAGAGGGGCCTCTCTCGCTCACAGCCCGGACGGACCTGGACAAGCCAGGAATAGGACTAACAGGCTTCCTCCGATCTGTCCTCAATCTGCCGTCACTGGGTGAGTACTAAAGTAATTAAAGTGCTCGCATCACCCAAATCTCCTTCCGAGACTGCAACGGACGAACCCGGCAGCCGAACCATTCGATGAATGCACGCTACACCGGGTGAGCTAGCGAATGTCACTCCGTAGGCGATAGACATATTCCATGAGCACTTATTGCCGCTAGCTCTTCATTAACTATGACGACAGAGGCACACTATTGAAAGACATCTCCGTAACTTTGCGAACAAGAAACCAGAAATGCTTGGTTATAGCAAGCATATAATAATAATATATATAGCGTCGTTCAATAATTCGAAAGTTTGTGTGACATTATTGGACTATGTCGGAACTGAGGGACGATGTCCCTGAACCGAACCAAAAATTTCTAAGTCCACCGACGCTATCAGTTTCTTATCCGGCATCGCAGCAATCTGGTCTGACGAAAGAAGCTGTAGAAGACCAAGTCAGATGACATACACCACAGCATATGTTGTTCCGAAAGGGAAAACTCGAAATCCTCCAAATCCCTTTCGGTATCCCGTCGGACCGGATGAAATTTTCGGACGTCCGTACCCACTTCCGCGGAGCGTCCCGACCCAGCATCGTCAGATAAAAAATATGCGACAGATTCAGTTGATGCTGGGATGCTGTGATAAACTGTGCTATTTAGGAAAGCAAGTCCGTTCCCGAGGCCTTGCAGTAGCGGTCTTACGATGCATTGCCGCCGGAAGCTCCGTGTACATTGACTCCCGCACACTTCCTATGCGAACGTCCGGAGTCTGCAGACCTCGTGTCCCTGGCTACCGGATGGTGTGACCTGGTCGCCGATGAATCTCTGACTGGCGAAGCTGACTGGATATCCGTGGTCACGTAGCCAAGAGCGGTCGTGTGTGCTACCATGAGAATGAGGAAGCCTTATTGACAGTCTACTCCGGACTGACTATATGTCGGAGCGTCCCGAGCGACGGACGTATGCTCCGAATGCGAAACATTTTGTACCACAACGTCTGGGGCCAGATGTTGTACGAGAGAGGGGCCTCTCTCGTTCGCCGTCCGGATGGACCAGAACGAGCTATGAACCGGACTAAAAGGCTTCCTCCGTTCTCCCTCCGATCCGCCGTCACTGGGTGTGCATTAGGTTGATTTATAGTGCTCGCATCACCCCAAAATTCCTTCTAGACCGCAACGGACGAACCCGGCTGCCGAACCATTCGGTGAATGGACGCTACACCAGGCGAGCTAGCGGACGTCAAAGGCCGTCGAACCTACTAGGGTCCTCTTAGGCAATTGGCGTATTTACATGAGCACTTTTCCGCTAGCCCTTCATTAATTGTGACGACGGAGGCACACTGTTGGAAGACATCACAGATAGATCACCCTAATCTTGATTGTCTGAAATAGAAATTGATAAAGTAGAGTGACCCTGCGGGGAAAGGACCGGAGTGTCCAATTCCCCAATAACATACCGTGACATACGCTTCCCATATTGTCATCGAAATCATACGATACAGAACAGGAGTTAATGCGAGTACACTGACCACATATAGAATGAATATAAAAGTCAGAGGAAGACTTTCTCTTATTTCAATTGATCAATATCCTTTCAATGTGAAAAGAAAACAAGTCCTGGTACTCGCACTAACCCCTGGCAATCAAAATACATAATAATAATATGATCCATTAATACTGAAAAAATAACTGAAATCAAAATATTTTGAAAAAATATTTTTTCAGAACAGCCCAAGTTTCTGAAAAGTAACGTTGAGCCCCAATGGATCCCAAGCCTAAGTGTGGACAAAAATTTTTAAAATATTTTAAACAATTTATTCAACACTTACGAACAATAATAATGTATCTAGTTATGATTAAAATAACATCAAGCTATTATTTTCCAGAAATCCCCCCCTCACACGGAGGGCTGTTGCAAATGTAAACAATGAGTGTAAAAACACTAAAATAAGACTCCAGGCACCCAGGCCCGAAATCAGTTACCAAAAATACACTATCTGATGCAAAACAGAGACTTCCATGGAAGAAACTGCAGAACATCAGATGGTAGATGCAGAACACAACGCCTAACCACCCGTAGGTGAAGACGTAAACATGGGGAAAAGAACAGAATTCATTCTGTTATTCAGCTAAAACTCCCAAGAAAATTTAGTAATAATAATTACAAAAACTATGCCAAAAGCATGGGAGAATAGCAAGGGGGAACTTAAAGGACAGGGAGAGAGGAAAACACTGAAAAAACAGTGTAACTAAATAATCAGAATGACAACAAAATGGCTGCTGCCTCGAAAATAGGTAACTTAACATAATTTCATTAAAAAATTTTAAGTTACAGCCCTGATAATATTCTGTCACACATTTTTCCTCTCCTCCTTCTCTATCCTCCTTAGAATCACCATTTCACTAATATTTATGTGTCTGGCATCATTTAAACTGAGATTTACAAGCACAAAGATCAGTCAGATGTTAACTGATGAAGGGCCAAACTTAGAATGATTAATGGCGCCAATTTCGGAACGTCCTTGACACTGCGCATGCGCAGTAGAGGTGAAGTGTGGAGGGCCTTTCAGGACATGTTTTCTTTGGTTTTAGATGCAAATTTTGGGGATTGGGGGGCAAAATTTGTGTTTGGCCCTATATTTTAAGAGTTAGCACCAGCTATGTCTGGGTCATTGGTACAGTATAAAAATACTTCATTTCGGCCTTGTGAAATGTAGCGGAGGAAGCATTGACTGAAGCCAACCCCAGCTGCAGACTAAACAGAGCATCCTGAGTGGAGGGCGGACATATGCTCCGGCTTGTGCAAGTTTCTCATAACAACATGACCCCAGACGTTGCTATATTAGAGAGGGGGCCTCTCCCGCTTGCAGTCTATCAGACCTCGACGAGTACCAGAACTTGCAGACTTCCTCCCTATTTCCTCCCTATTTCTGTCTTCGCTGGGTGAGCCTTTATATAATAGTGCTCGCTGTACCCAATCCACCTCTTAGACCACAACAGACTTACCCGGCATCACGGCACCCACAGATGGAGTACTGCTTCACCAGTCGAGCTAGCTGCTTGCAAGAGATTAACACCTTTACCCAAAGGCCCTAACGCTTGCAATAATGAGCACAGCATCTAGCTCTATATGCCCCACAGAGTGCGACGACAGAAGCACACTTGGACGGGTTTCAGAATATCATTACCATGTTCATGTTCCTCTGAAACAGAAACTGACAGAATTAATTAAAACGCGGTAAGAGGCTCTGAACCTCAGAACCTTACCTCCAACAACGTACCGCAACACCCGACTCCAACATCAGTCATCCCAGTGCTACACAAGAATGACAAGAGTCCGCAGGAGTGTATCAAGCTGGTGCTTAACTCAAAGTTATTATATATATATATTGTTGTGGAGTTTGGAGGACTGATATCGATATCGATATCAGTCCTCCAAACTCCACAACAATATATATATATAACTGAGATACATGAATTATTTATTTATTGTTATTATGCGTGGAGAGAAAATGTATGGAAGGCCAGATAGGACTTTTAATTTTTGGTTTTGCAAGCAAATTTGGGGGATTAGAGGGGTTCAAAATTTGTGTTTGGCCCTTAATAACTTTGAGTTAAGCACCAGCTAGTCTGGGCCATTAGTTTACAGTGTAAAAATATATGAACAAACTAGAGAAACAGAATTTACTGCACCCAGTAAATTCATGTCTGTGTGAAAAGGGTTAAAGTATCAGGAATAAACAATACAGAAAGAGAATTTATAGAGGCTTATTTTCCGGAGTAAAACATTTTTTAAACAATTCAGAAATGGGTTTTCATTAACAGCATTTACAGATATTAATACAGGAATCAGAACAATTTTTATAAGAAACCAGAAAAGGCATACATGTGAGCAGCATTCAAAGAGTTTGATACACGAATCAGAAATGGACATTTTTGGCTCTGCCCACTAATTTTAGTGATGAAATACATTCATAAACTTCAGAAATGCATTAAGGTATAATAAAATGCATTTCCCAGTCTTTTTGAATAATATGCACTTAATGACCTTGGTGACCTCTTTCAGGTGGACCATATCTTAAACCTCCATCAATTTTTAACTCAGTCGGTATTGTCCCATGTATATATCCACTTTAAAGTAAAGGCTCCACCAACTCTAGATCTGTCATTTTTGGTGATGATAGCAAATATTATGATTTAGAAGGCAATCAGCCCACGGTATCACACACAAGGCCTTAAACAAGTTGAAAAAAACATAGATGAGTGCAAACTGGTTGTTGGTAACCAGCATGCCAAAACGAATAGAGATAGGACGATTTGTATTTTGAGTTATCGAGCCGACAAAGGGTGCATAGACTCTATGTCGGGGATAGTGCCATAAAAAACCTTAAAAACCTCAAGAGCTCGTTTAAAGGCATCTAGTGCCCTAAACAAGGCATACATAAAATAAGATGGTGGAATCTTGAAGAATGGCATTTGTGTAAAGACCGGCAATATGGCAGGAAGCATGCAAACTGTTCTACAGTGATAAGTTAAATGAAGTTTTGTTCTTTGCGGTGAAGTATGAAGAGGGTAGTGAAGTATGAAGAGGGTTGAAGACAGACCATTTGAATATTCCATTTCATTAATTCATGATTGTGATAAGTGTTTCGAGAAAGCCACTTATCACTCGGGCCGAAACCTGTTGATCTCGAGTTATGATTGAGAATGAAAAAAAAAAAAATGCAATGAAAGGTGAAGGGTTCTTTATTCAACTACACTTAATCAAGTGTTGCAAGGTAGAGCTGTATAATAAACAAATTTTCTTGCCACTCAAAGGGTTTCTTTCAACTTGGTTTTTGGATGGAATTTAATTCTGATCGCAACTGCTGATAAGAGTAAATGTGTGTCAGCTATAGCAACTTCTCTCTAATTTGGTTGTTTACATTATTCTCTTGTATATATAAATATAAAACAACTATTTCTTTATAATGCTTTTCTGTCACAAAGAAATTAGGGGATGCAAAAAACTCTGTGGCCCAATGGGCCACATCCAAAGGTTCCCTAAAAACATAGCTGGGCCAGTACTAGTGACAGGCTACCAGTATGCCAAACAGCACAGGACAGATGATTTGTTTTTGAGTCATTGTCAAGACAAAAGGAAGGGGATAGTAAGTATGTGTATGTGACATTATCACATACTGTGCTTGAGATATTTGCCTGACCATTTTTATTGGCGTTTAACAGCACTTTCGACAGAGAGGTTGAAGTTCATCTCGTATTGGACAGTTTTACGTGTGAAGTAAGCCAGAATACCTGTATAGATATGCCAAGCTCCGATCAGCAACTATCAAAATTCACAACATACTAACTACACACAAGCACGGTGAGCATTGGTCGATCTAAGTGTAGTATGCCTTAGTACACAATGTTACTGTGTCCCCGCAGGGGTAATCAGTTGCATTTGGTGGAAGCATGTACCTTGGACCTTTCGATTTTAAAGTCCAATGCCGTAACCAGTGAGTCACTACTCTCCTGACTGAGCCATTGAACGGCATTTAGAGCCTTAAATGAACATACTGGAAATAAGAAGTTTGGTGAATCTCAAGATTGTCTTTTGTGTACAGTGTGGCAATGTGACAGAAGCGTACAAAACGTTTTACAGCTATGAGTAACATTAAATGAAAGCTTTCGGACACACATTGAAGTATTAAGGGAGTTAAAATCACACCACTTGAATATTCCATTTCCTTCATTCATAATTGTGATAGGTACTTCAAGGAAGACACTCGCCATTCCACAGAGGCACGTATCTATGGGGGTGGGGTGGGGATGGGGGCAGGGGTGTAGGAGCGGTGTCTCACCTCCCCAATATTTGACCAAGAATCAAGATAATTGGAAATTTTTCAGGCAAAAATTCCAGCAGTTGCAAATTCGAAGCATTGTTGTAACAGATTTTTTTTTTTGACTGTGGTTTTGCGTTTCCGTTAAAATTCCAACTGACAACTCTCACAGACAGAATTCTGATTGAACAACACAAGATTTCTTCACTACCCATTGGATTCTAGGTTAATTCCACAACCAGGGTCATGCTACTCATTTTGTTCTCCGCTATGCCTAACCTTACTCGTATTAGCGAACGCAGTTAAAATATTGTAATAAAAAAAGGTCCTAGCTTCAAAATTGGGGGAGGAGTTAGCCGAAGAAATCACGTATCATACAGGCAAAATTCTACAAAAGTTAAAAAATTTATAGTAATTTATATATTTTTTATACTTACCAATGACCCAGACATAGCTGGTGCTAACTCTTAAAATATAGGGCCAAACACAAATTTTGCCCCCCAATCCCCAAAATTTGCATCTAAAACTAAAGAAAACATGTCCTGAAAGGCCCTCCACACTTCGCCCCTACTGCGCATGCGCAGTGTCAAGGACGTTCCGAAATTGGCGCCATTTATCATTCTAATAACCAGTGCCTGGTAAGCGCTATGTACTCAGCGGGGAGGCAAGAGTTCCCAACTCCTGGGAGGGCCATCCCCGTCTGGGTCATTGGTAAGTATAAAAAATATATAAATTACTATAAATTTTTTAACATTTTTATACTGTACCAATGACCCAGACATAGCTGAATAGTAAAAAGGCTGGAGGGCCAAGGACATAGAGCAAAATGGAATACGCTCAATAAAAATAGAGTCATCCCCTGTAGGGAAAAGAAGTAATAGGCCTTACATGTATCTTTCTTATTTATGATAAATTAGAAAGATACAACACCTTCCAAAAATTGAGCTTCATACATCCATGTACTCTATTAATATCCAATAATCCTTATACTAATAATTTTTAAAGTAAGCCAATAATAAAGTAAGTCTAGAGAATAGAGACTCTTATACTCCTAAAAGTGTGTGAGAATTGCATAATCATGTCCGTTGACATATGCAATATTCAGAAGCTATACTTTAAAAACTAAGACTTGAATGAATTTTATAAACTTAAACTTCTCACTAAACAACCATCCCAATAACAGCTCAGAATTACTAACTCCGGAGGAGGTATCCCCTTGTTTTCATAGTAAAAACAGGTGACCCAAGGGAACACCCTCCCCCCCCCCTTTTTCTTGCCCTGGGTCAAATAGCCCAGAGCGAAGAGGGCAGCCGAACGGAGACACTGCCGAAACAGACAGCCTACCTAGCTATAGTAGCAACTGTTAAGTGAATGACATTCTGAGCAGTAGATAATAGACCTAACAATAGAGGCCTCCAGAAATGGACTCGATATTTCTGAGATAAAATTCATGAATGGATGGCTGAGCGCAATGAGCAGCCTTCAAAAATCTATAATAGCAACACTATTAATGTAAGCCCAAGAAGTAGAAGAACTCTTACTTCATGAGCCGAAATCTTAAGCACAACTGCTAAGCCAATGATATACCATAAGCAGTACGCTAGTTAATAGAATCCATTAACAATAAAATGGAGCGTAACGTCCTTCTACTAGACATCAAAGACAGAAGAAGCTTACGCCCTTGTAATAAACAGTTATCTGTTTATAAATACATAAACTGTACCCGGAAAGAGTAAAGGCCTATGCCCATACGAAGACGGAAGGACCTTAAAATAATAGGTTCCGGATAATAGGAGCCTAACTCTTATGCAACAATCCAACCTAAATAGTAACGGAAGTATTGATTCCGAAACTATGAAAGTGAAAATCATCCATCGATAGTGCATGAAACTCACTGACTCTACAGTAAAAGAGAAACCAACAGAATTACTGTCTAAAAGGTCAGAATTTGAAAACTACTGTTTCCAGAGGCTCAAATGATTACTTAGCTAAATAAGAACCGAAGTTAAAATCCGTATAGGAATTTAATCTAAAGATTCTAAGTCTATTTATCAAAAAGTTACTAACTGACTTAGATAAAGAGACAAAAGACTCAATTGTAAACTATCGTAGAGTGCATAGGTATGAGGTAACATAAACCTATAACCTAAATAACAACAGGCTGCAGTAGATCTTGTGAAACAAGTATACTAAAAAATAGCAATGAGTAGTGTGGAGGGATCAACCATATGAACATAATGATCCCTACACCACGACGGAAGAGCCTCCACTTTAGTCGCATAGAATAGCGAAGAAGAGGATCTCCTATAGTAAGAAATCGCGTCCAAAGCTCGTCCAGTACAGTGCTTAGAATGCAATACGGACCACACAACGGAATACATGAAGGTTGCGACCTTGCTGGTTGTGATAAAGATGACACGATTTACCCAGTGAAAAAAGATCCTCACATAGAGGAAGATTTCACGTTAAGACCCACAGTAGACAAGAGAGTAAATTACTCATGATCTCTGTGAAGATAGAGATGCTATCAACAGAAATGTATTGTGGTTGTTTATCTTAGCAATACCTGCTAAAACAACAGCGCCGGAGGATACGCGTATCCTATCATTCCGTCCTATAGATCAATAGAGCGTTAACAATATTAGCTCAGAGATCTGGACAAGCCAACACATACGTCTGCAATTGATTAGCAAGCTGTGTCATAAATAAAACATCATTGGGCGCTCCCATAGATAGCAAATCTGATTGAATACTTGTTTGTTGAGAGTCCATTCTGACAGCAACAAGCGACCCGTAAGAGAACGGGAGTGCGATAAAACAATCAGACGACCCAGAATATGACGGACCAAAACTGAACTTGGTGTACTATAACCAACAGACGGATTCTTTCCATTAAATTGAATAACGGAAACGAAAGAGTGCCTCCCTGGTTCCGGAGATACGCCACTACTGTCGAATTAAAGGACAGGAATTTGGGCATGCGTTACTGAATAATGTTCATGCAATGACATAAAGCAAGCCTAAAAAAACATTATTCCGCGGAAGTTAAACTGATAGCTAAAAGACTGCGGAACCCAAAGACCCTGGCACTTCGAATCCGTAGGGATCAGTATATATCCCAATCTGTTTGACTGGCAACCGTCATAACAGCCACACTCGGGTCCGGCAACTGCGGCGGCACTCTCTGAGTCAACCACCGAATGTTTGCCCCAGTGTGAATCTCTTGTAACACTAGATAGACAAGAGAATGTATAAATCAAGCAATTCATGGATTGCCGGAAAGTTGCCGTCGAAGAGAAGCTCCTCCGAGAACGAAGCGACTCTGAGAGAGTTCTTAACCTACTATCCACGCGTGGATGTAGCTAGGGCTGCATCACGTCTAACCAACTCCAATCAGCCACTGAAGGGCGGAGTTATACGTGAACAAACTACTGCCCTCAAAAGAAATTACATTGAGAATAATATCCCGTAAATCTTTTCTTGAAGACGTAATGATAACGCCTCAGTAAGGCGGATTACGTATAATAAAGCGTCTAAGTTAAGTCTACTATACATAATGTCGTTCCCAACATTGAAATTGGAAAAGACATAAACGGCGAAAAAGAATATATGCAGTCTTTAATCACACCGTCTAGACGCATATGAACTCTCGGTATGCCCTGCTCTGCCAAAATAAACTATATGTAAAAAAGATAAAATGGCAGAAATGAGCCACGCGGACAAGAAACTAAACTATCATGCTTAGTAGCAGGCTTGTATATATATATAAATATATAGCGTCGAAAAATAAAACACATGTTGTAATGACAATATTGGACTGCGTCGGTAAGTCAGGGACAAAGTCCCTGTACCGATCGAAAAATCCGAGTCCAATGACGCTATAAGTCTCTTATCCAAGATCGCAGCAATGAAGTCCGAAAAATAATCACTGGAAGAAATGCCAGAAGATATGAAAGGCATCTTCCGATACTACTAAAGGGAAAACTCGAAATCTTTCGAATCCCTTTCGCCATCCTGTCGGACCCTATAAAGCGTTCGGTCGTCCGTAGCTTGATGCAACCGCGGACCGCACCGACCCAGCGCCGTCGGATAATTCCTGATTCGACCGAGAAACTGTCAATTGCTGGGATGCTGCGAAACAACTGTGCTAACTCGGATAGCACGTCCGTCACTGAGGCCTGAGGAGCAGCGGTCTTACGATGCATTGCCGCAGGAAGCTCCGAGATCGTTACCCCGTGCATACTTCCAATATGCGAGCGAACGGAGTGTATAGGCCTCGTGTCCCTTGGCTACCGGATGGCGCGACCTATTCGCTGTGGAATCACTGAATGCCGAACTGATCGGATACTCGAGGTCACGTAGCCAATGTGCGGTCGTGTGCCCTGCTGTGAGGATGAGGAAGCATTAAAGACAGTCTCTCGGACTGTCAATATAACGGAGCGTCCCGAGCAACGGACATATGCTCCGAATGTAAAATATCTGAACCACAACATGCGGTCCCCTATGTTGTTGGCTTCCTCCGATCTGTCCTCAATCTGCCGTCACTGGGTGAGTACTAAAGTAATTAAAGTGCTCGCATCACCCAAATCTCCTTCCTAGACCGCAACGGACGAACCCGGCAGCCGAACCATTCGATGAATGTACGCTACACCGGGTGAGCTAGCGAATGTCACTCCGTAAGCGATAGACATATTCCATGAGCACTTATTGCCGCTAACTCTTCATTAACTATGACGACAGAGGCACACTTTTGAAAGACATCTCCATAACTCTTCGAACAAGAAACCAGAAATGCTTGGATAGCAAGCATAAAATAATAATATATATAGCGTCGTTCAATAATTCGAAAGTTTGTGTGACATTATTGGACTATGTCGGAACTGAGGGACGATGTCCCTGAACCGAACCAAAAATTTCTAAGTCCACCGACGCTATCAGTTTCTTATCCGGCATCGCAGCATATGTTGTTCCGAAAGGGAAAGCTTGAAATCCTCCGAATCCCTTTCGGTATCCCATCGGACCGGATGAAACTTTCGGACGTCCGTACCCGCTTCCGCGGAGCGTCCCGACCCAGCATCGTCGGATAAAATATATGCGACAGATTCAGTTGATGCTGGGATGCTGCGATAAACTGTGCTATTAAGGAAAGCACGTCCGTTCCCGAGGCCTGTGCAGTAGCGGACTTATGATGCATTGCCGCTGGAAGCTCCGTGTACGTTGACTCCCGCACACTTCCTATGCGAACGTCCGGAGTCTGCAGGCCTCGAGTCCCCGGCTACCGACCCAGCGCTGTCGGATAATTCTCGATCCGACACCGTTTCTGTCGGCTGCTGGGATGCTGCGATAAGCTGTGCTATGTGCACAAGAATGTCCGGCGTCGAGACCTGCGGAGGCGCAGTCTATCGCTGCTTCGCCGAGGGCAGCTCCGCATCAGATGGCTCCCGCATACTTTTCCTATGCGAACGTCCGGAGTCCATCGGTCTCGAATCCCTGGCTGCCGGATGGTGTGACCTGGTCGCCGAAGAATCCTTGATCGGCGAAGCTGGTAATATATCGGCGGTCACGCAGCCAAGGTGCGGTCGTGTGCGCTGACGAGAAGAGGAAGCCTTAGCAGTCTCAGCGGACTGCCTATACAACGGAGCGTCCCGAGCGACGGACGTATGCTCCGCTAGCGACACATTTGTACCACAACATCTGGGGCCAGATGTTGTTGAACGAGAGAGGGGCCTCTCTCGCTTGCCGTCCGGATGGACCGGAACGAGCTATGAACCGGACTAAAAGGCTTCCTCCGTTCTCCCTCCGATCCGCCGTCACTGGGTGTGCATTAAATTAATTTTATAGTGCTCGCATCACCCCAAAATTCCTTCTAGACCGCAACGGACGAACCCGGCTGCCGAACCATTCGGTGAATGGACGCTACACCGGGCGAGCTAGCGGACGTCAAAGGCCGTCGAACCTACTAGGGTCCTCTTAGGCAATTGGCGTATTACATGAGCACTTTTCCGCTAGCCCTTCATTAATTGTGACGACGGAGGCACACTGTTGGAAGACATGACAGATACATCACCCTAATCTTGATCGTCTGAAATAGAAATTGATAAAGTAGAGTGACCCTGCGGGGAAAGGACCGGAGTGTCCAAATCCCCAACAACATACCGTGACATACGCTTCCCATATTGTCATCGAAATTATACGATACAGAACAGGAGTTAATGCGAGTACACTGACCACATATAGAATGATAATAAGGTCAGAGGAAGACTTCCTCTTAAAACAATTGATCAATATCCTTTCAATGTGAAAAGAAAACAAGTCCTGGTACTCGCACTAACCCCTGGCAATCAAAATACATAATAATAATATGATCCATTAATATAGAAAAAATAATTGAAATCAAAATATTTTGAAAAAATATTTTTTCAGAACAGCCCAAGTTTCTGAAAAGTAACGTTGAGCCCCAATGGATCCCAAGCCTAAGTGTGGACAAAAAATTTTTAAAATATTTTAAACAATTTATTCAACACTTACGAACAATAATAATGTATCTAGTTATGATTAAAATAACATAAAGATATTATTATTTAGAAATCCCCCCCTCACACAGAGGGCTGTTGTAAATGTAAACAATGAGTGTAAAAACACTAAAATAAGACTCCAGGCACCCAGGCCCGAAATCAGTTACCAAAAATACACCATCTGATGCAAAACAGAGACTTCCAGGGAAGAAACTGCAGAACATCAGATGGTAGATGCAGAACACAACGCCTAACCACCCGTAGGTGAAGACGTAAACATGGGGAAAGAACAGAATTCATTCTGTTATTCAGCTAAAACTCCCAAGAAATTTTAGTAATAATAATTACAGAAACTATGCCAAAAGCATGGGAGAATAGCAAGGGGGAACTTAAAGGACAGGGAGAGAGGAAAAACACTTGAAAAAACAGTGTAACTAAATAATCAGAATGACAACAAAATGGCTGCTGCCTTGAAAATAGGTAACTTAACATAATTTCATTAAAAAATTTTAAGTTACAGCCCTGATAATATTCTGTCACACATTCTTTTCCTCTCCTCCTTTTCTATCCTCCTTAGAATCACCATTTCACTAATATTTATGTGTCTAGCATCATTTAAACTGAGATTTAAAAGCACAAAGATCAGTCAGATGTTAACTGATGAAGGGCCGAACTTAGAATGATAAATGGCGCCAATTTCGGAACGTCCTTGACACTGCGCATGCGCAGTAGGGGCGAAGTGTGGAGGGCCTTTCAGGACATGTTTTCTTTAGTTTTAGATGCAAATTTTGGGGATTGGGGGGCAAAATTTGTGTTTGGCCCTATATTTTAAGAGTTAGCACCAGCTATGTCTGGGTCATTGGTACAGTATAAAAATATGGACTAAGTTTAACAGCCAGTAGTTTTGTGAAATACTGAGGCAAGTCAAAACCCTGACAAGCAGGGGCAGGGGGGGGGGGGATAAACTGAATTGCATGGCTTATTTTTTATCTGAAAACTTCGTTCGCTTGTAGATTGCACCTCTTTTCATATTAAAGTAAAATAAAATGAACAGACAGGCTTATGAGTGAGATCGAAGACAGTCTAACAGAACAGAATGCATCATATGTCGGCAAAAAATGAAAGGAAGCTGCCAATTAATTCCCTACGCAGAACGATGCCCCCCCACCCAGGGATGTACAATCATGTAATTAACACAATGCCCAATGAAGGCAAATGTGGTCTACTTGCAGACTGCAGTTCCACAAGAAATTGTCATTTTGCACTGTCATAAAACCTCAAATTATGTGTATATATATTCAGCTGCAGTCATTTAAACTGCTTGGAAATATTCTCAGGGTGCCCTACTTTCAAAATTATTGGCCACCCCACTTTTGTTACAGTGAAAATGCAGGTAAGGACTTTGGGAATGCCGAAAATTCAAAAATGTGATTTCCATCAATTCTGAAAAACACTCAATGACCCACGCCCATCTTTTTTTGGCCACACCCACTTTCTCACATAAAAATCCATGTATGGGCTTCGCGAATGCTTTGGGGTGTCAAAAAATGTGATTTCCAGCAATTCTAAAAAAATGCACTCAATGACCCCTAGGTGACCTTGACCCATATTTTGAACCTCTATCGAGTGTCGACTGATTTGGTGTTGGTTCCAGGTCTATGCATCATACCATGCTTGAGATATGAGTGTGACCCACTTTCAAAAATGTTGACCATGCCCACTTTTTTTGTGAAAAAAATGCATGTATGAACTTTGGGAATGCATCAGGGGTCCAAAAATGTGATTTCCTGCAATTCTGAAAAAAATGCACTCAATGACCCCTATGTGACCTCCGTGACCTTGACCCATATTTTGAACCTCCATCAAGTGTTGACTCATTTGGTGTTAGTTCCAGGTCCATTCATCATACCATGCTTGAGATATGAGCATGACCCACTTTCAAAAATTTTGGCCACTCCCACCTTTTTTACGTCAAAATGCATGTAGGGATGTCAGGAATGCTTTAGGGGATCAAAAAATGTGATTTCCAGTAATTATGAAAAATGCACTTAATGACCGCGACCCATATTTTGAATCTCCACCGAGTGTTGACTCATTTGGTGTTGTCATACCACGCCTGAGATATGGGGGTGACCCACTTTCAAAACACCCCGACGGACACCACTAATGCTCCAGGAATCTGAAAACATAAGTGGCCGAGAACTTGTGACTGTCTATCAGCATGCCAAAAATCAATGAGATAGGGCAATTTGTTTTCGAGTTATCTTGCGGACAAAAAAGTTATGAGAAGACAGGAGAAGAAGAAAAAAAAGAAAAGAATCCATACAAAAAACAATACTCTGTGTGTTTCACACAGACTAATTATCCTTTCTTGTTAAACATTGCCCGAGTACATATATAAACCATGCCAGTTGCTCTACTCAAAATTATGCCATCTGTTATACTAATGACAAAAATATTGAGGGACTGCAGAGTCATTCGTCTAATCAATCATCCAAGATGTGGCAATGAAAGTAACCAGATATGATATGAAACACACAAGAACATAAACTGGAAAATTTGATAGAGTTCTGTTCATTGATAATTGTTTTCTATCAGTTTACTGGAGACTGTGTATAATCACTCTTCAACAAATTGTAATAAAAGTCCATGTTTTCTTCAGTCTGAATACAAAGCATATCCAAAAGTGTCCATCACAGAATATGCACCTTCCAGCAGATCCCTACATTCTCTGCAGCACTGAAACAGTACATGCCTCAACACTCAGTTCATTTCTAAAGTATGAGTTATATTCCTGTTACCTGAGACAAGCTGCTGGGATAGGTATGAGCACCCAATTTAATGCCCGAAGCCAGAAGTCCAGTCTACCCACCACTAAAGTTGTACAGCTGGTGCTTGTCATAGGAGGTTCGGAGAATTGTGTACAGGAGAAGACAAATTACCCATGCCACTGTTTCTAGTCAAGTGTCATCTGCCTGCATAGGCAGATCACAAGACTAGATACAGCTGCTGCCAGGTTATAAGGCTTGATAAATTCTGATGTTCGATAAAGTCCCTCTTATTTCCAAGACCTGTACAAATAAACAGTTTCACATTGCAGCATTTCATGAGAACAGAGAAAATCACAAAAACTTATATTATCAATGTAAGAGAGCTTATGTCAACAAAAGAATAAGAAACTTGGAAACAATCTGTAAATAACACACTGTGTGACACAATGTAATCATAAGTCATAAAATGGAAACAAAGAGATGCATTTCCATACCTTAACCAAACAATGGTGTGATTTTATAGAAAAATGTAACATGATTAACATATTCGGCTCTGAGGAGAGATCCGGAGCATTTTTTACTTTGACTGTTGAGTTTGTTCCATTACCAGTGAGGGGTAATATGCTACATTTTTAAGGCAAAAAGTGAAATATTTAGTACTTCAAGAAATTTATTTGCAAGTAACATTGTCTAGTTGAGTTGGATAAAGGGTTAAAGACAGAAATTTAATTTCAATTATTTGAATGTTCAACAACTTTCAATTTTAATGGAGAGACAAGCACAGTAATATTTTTTATAACTTTATATATTTATTGGTGTTTAAGTTCACTTACAGCATCTGTGGTAATATCATGAACACAATGCAAGTATAATGTCAAATTTAGATAAGCATTTATACTACATGTATGCTGTCCACTTCCACTTTAGAAGACTACCACCTCACACATTGGCAATTTGGTTCTATTTTATCAGTAAAACAAATTATGTTTTTCACAATAAACATGCACTTTTCCACATCTCAGGGTTACCTTGGGGAATTTATTAAAATCAAAGCCCCAGATTAGAAAAGAAAACCCTTAAGATGATTAGATTTTCACAAAAACCCTCTGGATATAAATTTGGAGCATTTTGCTTTATATTCTGGAAAAAAAACCATCATCAGAATCCATCACTTGTATGATATGAAAACTCTGCTGTTTCCAAAGAACATGCTTACTGTAACCACAGGTGCTTGTCAGAACACAAGAAGTAAAAACATCATATTGGAAAGTATGCTTTGATCAATTGTAATCAAAAATATTATGGAGTATAATTTATTTAACTTCTCAACTTGTGCCAAAAACTGGTGGTGAAAACACATGATCTGACACCTCATCACCAGGCTGCATTCAGCAAATTACTTTTTGAAATTATTTTAATACATTTTGCAAAAAAACAAGATGCGGGATAAATACCCTTTATTTGCAGATCTTGTCCCAGTCTTTGCATATAATTTTTGGTGTGCAAATGTTTTCTCCCATACATTACAACAGACTAAGTATTTATGTGTTGACTGAAATCAAATGAAAACAGTGAACTAAACCAGCATCTATTTCTAAATAACATTAAAGGTTTATCTTTCTTCCAAAAAAGCATATGATGCTTGAGGGAAATAGATGCTCTGAGTTCATTATAGTGATGGCCAATAAGTTTCTATTTGCAAAAAACATTCCACAATTATTGGATGCTTTAGCTGTAAATAACCGGTGAATGTATAATTTAATTACCTAGACAATTTCGCTTCTCCAGAATATTTCATCTCCTCAAATTCTTCCTGCATCTTTTCTTTTTCTTCCTTCAGCCTTGTTATTTGTTTTTCATTATCCTTTTTCAGGTTTTCTAAATGTTCAGTTGTGTCACCTTGGTTCTCAAATCTGGAGACAACTTCCTAAAAATTCAAATTTCAAAACTGTCAATAAAACAATAATAACAACCACATATACAGTTGACAAGAAAATAAAAGACCATCACTTGCTTATCTCGAATCACTGGAACACATTATATATTTTAAAACTCTGCACTCTGTTGTCCAAGATACCAAACTTTTCAGTGGCAGTGTTTTCCCACAATGTAACTGGGGATTTAACCAATTATTTTTTCTTTAACAGAGCCCACTGAGCTCTGCCAAAGAAGATTTAATTGGCTAACTTATCATTCTTACATGGGCAAAATGAAGCCATGATCCTTCTACTGATCTCTAAATAACTGAATTGCTAGAATGCTCATTGGTCAAACAGAAAAGTGTCTCACCCATGGCTATCTTAGGGAGGTGGTGAGGTGCGGATGTTAAAAAACAATGCTCAACAAAAAACAGTTCTCTAAAGTTTACAATTTTCTGATGCCTCGTAGCCACTAATCACTTTTTAAAGAATATTATGCAATTATGGACTTTTGTGTGTGAGCAGTAATGTCCATGCATGCATTTACCTGGTATTAGAAATCATCATCAGCAAAATTTTAGTTAATGAAGCACCAGGTTTTACCCGGTGCTTCATTAATTAATTTTTTGATGATTATTCCTATAATTAGTATTTAGAATATAATATTATTGCATCTGGGGATAAATATTCCCACCTGTGGAAAGTGACCAGTCCACAGCGGTCATACTGTAATTAGCACATACCATGCTCAAATTGGTCATGCTGGGGCTCAAACAGTACTAGTGCAAATCAAGTACCACAGACCTCAATTTGGTATGACAAACTATGCGTGGAACTAAGTAAAAGTATCAGATCTAGCATAGTAGCATATTAAGACAGTGTATGGTTACAAACAAAAGCGATTCGATATCTAAGGCTACAAAGCAGACAAAAATGCTTGAACTGTAAAAAAGAATGGGATGGTGTCACACCAACTTATTTACACCCCTGTGTGAGAGCTCTTGTATCCAGAATGTGGTAAGGCTGGCAATAAAACTGTGGAAAAGTGCCATATTGAGTATTTGAATTTGAATGTATGTTATTGTAAATTGCAAGTTAGAATTCGGTTGTACATTATGATTCTTGTTGGGGTCTCGGTGGCGTTGCGGTAACTTGTTCTTGTTAGATCACCAAAGTTAAGCAATGTTGTGATGGGTGACCGTTTGAGCGATCGATGACTCCTGCATTGAGTCCTTGGGCAAGGCACTTAACCCAGATTGTCCACATGCGGTGTACTAAGGCATACTGCACAATGATAGTGCGCATGTCTTCAACTAATCTAACCCTGCCTGTACTGCAGTGTGGAGTTACGATGTTGGGGAGCTTGCAGCTGCTCGCTGTTGCTCGGTGCTTCTCTCCTGGTACTCCGGCTTCCTCCAACTGTAAACATGTCACCGACATGATATGACCTTGGCTGTTAAAGTGTCGTTAAACCTTAATAAATAAATAAACTAGAGGGAACTATTTTAGTGAACTAAAACACGTCTCCCCTTCGAGATTAGTTCCATACTTCCAACTTATGACTAACAAAGATCAAACTAAAGGTCAAATGTCAAGATCATGGAAGTCCAAGATAGAATGTGACACATCAGCCTGGCTGTCGCATTCATATACCAGATATCAAAATCCTAGCTGAACAATTCAATAATTTGACCTTGATGTCAAAGGTGAAGGTCATATGTAGGTCATGATGGTACACGGCACATCGTCTTTTGGTGATACACTCACATGCCAAAAATCATATGCCTAGGTCAAAAGATTAAAAAAAGAGTCAAAAATGTGACCTTGATATCAAAGGTCACCTAACCTTACCCTAGATTAAAAAAGTCAATAATGTGACCTTGAGGTCAAAGGTCAAATGTGGATCATGATAGTATGTGACACATCGTCTCATGGTGATACACCCACATGCCTAATATCATAAACATAGGTGAAAAGGTAAAAAAAATGTTCCTGCCCGGACAAGCTTACTTGCCAAAAAATCAGTAATTTGATCTTGAGGTCAAAGGTCAATGTCATATGTGGGTCATGATGGTATGCGACACATCATCACATGGTGATACACCCACATGCCAAATATCATAACACAAAAAATCATATGCCCAGGTCAAAAGATTAACAAAAAGATCAATGTGACCTTGAAGTCAAAGGTCAAGGTCATATGTGGATCATGATGGTACGTGACACATCGTCTCATGGTGATATGCCCACATGCTTAATATTATAAACCAAGGTGAAAAGGTAAAACGTTCTGGCCCGGACAAACTTACTTCCCCAAAAATCAGTAATTTGACTTTGAGGTCAAAGGTCAATGTCATGTATGGGTCATGAAGCTACACGACACATCGTCTTATGGTGACACACTCGCATGTCAAATATCATAAGCCAAGGGAAAAAGGTAAATAAGTTCTTGCCCGGACAAGCTTACTTGCCAAAAAATCAGTAATTTGACCTGGAGGCCAAAGGTCAAGGTCACATGTGGGTCATGATGGTATGCGACACATTGTCTCATGGTGATACACCCAAAGCCAAATATCATAAACCTAGGTCAAAGATAAAAAAAATCAATAATTTGACCTTGAGGTCAAAGGTCAAGGTCATATGTGGGTCATGATAGTATGTGACACATCGTCTCATGGTGATATACACCCACATGCCAAATATCATAAGCTGAGGTGAAAACGTAAGTAAGTTCTGGCCTGGACAAGCTTACTTGCCAAGAAATCAGAATTTAACCTGGAGGCCAAAGGTCAAGGTCACATGTGGGTCATTATGGCACGTGACACATTGTCTCATGGTGATACATCCACATGCCAAATATCATAAGCCAAGGTGAAAAGGTAAATAAGTTGTGGCCCGTACAAGCCTACTTGCCAAAAAATCATTAATTTGACCTGGAGGTCAAAGGTCAAGATCACATGTGGGCCATGATTGAATGCGACACATCGTCTCATGGTGATACACCCACATGCTAAATATCATAAGAATAGGTCAAAAGATAAAAAAGTTCTGGCCCGGACACGGTTGTATGAGAGGAAGAAGACAACAACAACAACAAGGAGAAGAATTCAGGGTAAAACAATATGTCTCTCTTCGGTGAAAAGGGGAGACATAATAAATATTGAATCTGGTTAGCTACCGAAATTGGCAAAATAACAGTTTGTAAAAAGTAAGGTTTCTTAATCATGTTTTCCAAGTAATGGATGAGTTCAGTTTTATTTGGTGTCCACATGAATGGTACAATTATCAGTGAAAATAATTTTCTATGTGTCCGTTAACTGATCTCTTGATGGACCCTTTACCCAATGCAGACAATATCAAAATTCTTTATTTTAAGTATCATTTTTTAAATTTTTCAAAAAGGACTATATCATGTGATCCCTCATTTGGAACAAGCTTGACAAGTAATGTTTTTTCAACTGCTGAATTTGCATATTACACAGACAGATGCAACCAATTTGTTAGGTAAGGGGTTAATGAATTCACGTAAGTAATTCTGAGTATTGCATTCGTGTGAGGCTAAGAATACTGAGAACAAAAATGTGCAGTTCCAGATGGAGGAATTTTTCTGGTCCCATTTATGAGCAGCTAGCTGGCTGACCCATCCCATGATGGGTAGCCCCACCCATGTGATGGACAATTTCTGGTAGCATTGGGTATCAGGAGAGATAAGAAAAGCTTGAATTTCTAGCTGGACACAGACATTGTTGGGATCATGTACTCCACATTTATGTAATAGATGAGGATTCTAAAACAGTGGAGCCCACATAATTGGATATCTCTTAACTGAATAACCTAGTTAATTGAATATAATTTCCCTGCACAGAACCATTACCATTCCTCCAGTACAAATTTAACCTGTTAAATGAATTTCGATTGTAGAGGAAACTCCTGTTAATTGAATAAAAAATCTTGCAACCTGTCGAGAAATTACCCTGACACTCCCCAGTTTTCCTTTCTTTATAGACCTATCTGGCCTCAGTACATCCAATACAGATATTTAATCTATTATATCTTGTTTGACAGAGCTCATGGAGCTCTGTCAAACAAGATATGATTGCGTAAATGATAAGTTTGTCTCTAGAATATAGTATAGGAAAGTTACACAATCCCTGTTAATTGAATACTCCTGCCTGTTAACTGAATAATTTTCATTTCAGTGGCTATTCAATTAACAGGGTTCCACTGTACTCACCACTGTGTCTGATACACCAGTAGCTTCTTTAATTTTCCTGAATGCTTCCTCATAAGTTGTAATTTTCTGCTGATGTTCTTCACCGGTTAGTGCCTGTTTGTCTTGTGGTGTCATTTCATCTTGTTGAATAGATCCTCTCTGTGCCTTCATAAAGTAAAAAACAAACAAAATTATAAGTTTAACACAAAACATCCCTACATACTGGAGTTATATGAATGTATGTGCTTTGTACTTTCTGACAAATTCAAATGGCAAAACAAAGGTACAACTATTAACTGTTTCAGAACAATAATCTATTAAAGGCTGGGGACTATTATTATCCCTGATGGGTGAGGGTATGAGATGGGGAAATCTCACCTGAGGGCAAGATATTTGGGCTAGACACAAGGTTGCCCCATGGGTGAGATTTCCCCATAATCCCCCCCCCCCCCCCCACCAAAAGACCCTGAGGTCATCAAAAGTAATTCAGGGGTATGTGCAGCTATATCGAACAATTTTGTTGTCCATTTCTGAAAAAAAAACTGACTTTGCTTATCGGAAAGAGCACACAAAAGTTCTATATATTCCACAAGTATATATACCACAAAATTAATTTCCAACACCGGCAAGACAGGGGTTAAAGATTTCTAGCGAAATAAACACTGACACATTCCGATGACGTCACATTATGAATTCTGCAATGTATTCGCATAATTTTTCGATGGGAATTTCATGCAACTCTCTCCACTCGTGACCATGTTTACTCAAGAGTCAAGTGTTCTTTGGTTTTGCGGTCTGTGTTTTTATTTCTGTTTTCTTCGACAAACGTTTGTCTGCTAATATTTCTGAAATGTGACACCATGTTGTTTGTTTACAGAAAAACATGCGATGATTGAATAGTCTTGTGCTCATTAAATATGCTAATAAGCTGGTCACATGGGTCATGTGAGATAGTGGGGGGAGAAAAAAGTTGTGTGCCACCATTTATGCTGATAAATTGCAATTGTATGATATACTTTTGAAAATGATAAATTTAAAGTAATTTGTATATTTTTTATACTTACCAATGGCCCAGACTTAGCTGGTGCAAACTCGATATAATTCAGGGCCAAACACAAATTTTGAACCCCCCCAATCTGCATAGAAAAACGAAAAATTGAAGTCCTATTTGGTCCTCCATACTTTTGTTAACTGCGCAAGCGTGGTAACTAGGAAGGTAACGAAATTGGTGCTAAGCATCATTCTTTCTATAGTGCCTGCGAAATGTTATGATCAATGAGGAGGTATGAGTGCCCACTCATGGGAGGGCCATCCCCGTCTGGGCCATTGGTAAGAATAAAAAATATATAAATTACTTTGAATTTATATTTTTATACTAATAACCAATGGCCCAGTTTTAGCTTAATAGTAAAAAGGCTGGAGCGCCTTAGACTTAGAGGAAAATCCAATCTTTCAATTACTTCAATAAAGAATAGCTCCTACAGGAGAATAGGAGAAAACAGAGGAATTACATATGTCCTTCTCTTATAGAAAAAAGAGAATGACATAACACCAACAATGTACTTAAGAATTACATAATTTCTCCATTTAATGCCAGCATAACCCCTTACGCTAATTCAGTGAAGGAAACCAATTAAAAAGCTAGTCCAGAGAATGAGACACTTTATACTCATTTAAAAGTGTCCGAGGATTGTATAGAAATGCTCTTTTGACACGTGACATATACAAATACTTCACAGTGAGCTACACTTTAAAAACAGTACATAAACGAGGCATAGTTATTGCTTCACATCGAGCTACACACTAAAACCACCCAGCACTGATGCTGGACTACTGTCTCTGGAGGAGGTATTCCTTTGCTTTTCAAGCCAGATAACATGAGGGAAAAACCGTCTCCCCTATTCCCCTTGTTCTGAAGGAAAATTCCTCAGAATGAAGAGGACAGTGGAACAGCATCAGTGCTCGAGCAGACTGCCTAAGACATCTTCTAGATGTAAGATTAATGGAGGACATTCTGAGCAACAGAAAGAGGACCAACAGAATTACCCACACTACGGTAATGGGAATCATCAACAGATAATGCACGAAGTTCACTCACTCTTCTGGCAGATGCAAAGGCTAAGAGAAAGGCCATTTTATAGGTCAAGAATTTGAACTCTACGTTGTCTAATATCTCAAACGGAGCTTCTTGAAGCTTCAACAGAACCCAAGCCAAATTCCTTTTAGGAATTAATCTGAGGGTTCTAGGTCTATTAATAGAGAAATTTCTAACTAGCTTGGATAAAGAAGAATCTGATCCAATACCAAAGTTATCATGATGAGCAGAAGTGTCTGATAACATAGACCAATAGTCCTTAATTGTGACGGGCTGCAAGTTTAATAAGTTAAACAAGTAGCCAGGAAATTTGCAATCTGAGGAATGGAGGGATCGTAAGTGTCTACAGTCTGGTCTGTACACCAATGGAAGAAAACACCCCACTTCGCTGCATAATTCAACAAAGAGGAGGCCCTCCTACAGTTAGAAATTGTGTCCACTGCTCGTCCTGTAAAATGTTTTCTGTGCAAGAAGGACCGCACAAAGGAAATACGTGTAGGTTTAGACCTTCCGGGTTGTGATGCAGTGTGCAGGACTTCCCCTGATGTAGGTCCTTTTGAGGAGGAAGCTTCCGGGGAATGTCCCATAACAGACTCCTAAGAAGACTGATCCAATGTTTCTGTGAGACAGAGGTGCTACTAGTAGGATTTTGCAGTGAGACTGTTTGATTTTTAACAGAATCTCTGAATCAACAGAGTAGGAGGATGAGATGACAGAGCGTCTACTGCGCACGCTCGATGAACTGGGCATGGTTACACAAATGTCAGTAATTGATTGTTTAGGTGTGTCACAAAAAGATCTATCATGAGACGATCTCACTGGTAGAAGATCTGACTGAATACTTGCTTGTTGAGAGTCCACTCCAATGATAACAGGCGACCTTTTCAAGAGGGTGAGTCTGCTAGTACGTTCAGACGAACCAGTATATGACGGACTGAGAGATGAACGTGATAACTCAGAGCAAATAGGAGAATCTTCTCCGTTAATTCATATAACAGAATCGAATGAGTGCCACCCTGGTTCTGGAGATAAGCCACTACCGTCGAGTTGTCCGACAGAATCTGAATATGGACGTTCACTATTTGAGCTATCCAATGATGTAGTGCTAGCCAGATAGACATCATCTCCTTGATGTTTATGTGCTTCTCTATGAAACGAGGGCCCCAAAGACCCTGACACTTCAAGTCTGCAGAACTTAGGGATGCACCCTAGCTCGGCCGACTCGCATCCGTCATAATCGTGAAGACCGGATCCAGCAGCTGAATCAGAACTCCCGGAGTTAACCACTGGAGATTTGCCCAAATCTGAACCTTTTGTTCTACCAGGTCTGTTAAAACAATCTGGGTTTCGACCAAATGTGCTTTCACATTCCAGATCTGAGTAAAGAAAATCTGGAAGGGACTTGTGCGCAGGTGGCCCATCGGAATAAGATCTGCAGCCACTCCGCACAGCCCCTTCAGTCGCATAGACTCCCTCGCAGTGACTGCGGGAGAGTTTAGACAAAAGCGAGCATAACAACTGACTAATTTTGCTCTGGGTAATGGCAGATGAATCAGATTGTTGTGAGTCTTGAAACTCATTCTGAAGTGAATGAAGGACTTGGATGGAGCTAGATCCAACTTTTTCTCGTTTACAATGAAACCGAGACGTCTGAACAACTGAAGCAGACTCTGTGCATTGTTCTGAAGAATAATACTGTCCCCGTATCTCTGAAGAATGTCGTCCAAGTAAGCCGACAGTACCACATCCAAATGAGCTCGGAAGTATAACATTACCGAGCTCATTATTCGAGTGAAAGACCAAGGAGCCAGGTTCAGACCAAAGCATATCCTCTAAACTGATAAACCTCTCCTTGCACGGCAAAATGCAGGTACTTTCTGAATGCTGGATGTACCAGAACATGAAAGTATGCGTCCTTTAGATCTATGCTTGCCGCATAGTTGTGCACTCAAATGCTCACTCTTACCGACCGAATGGTTTCCATATTGAACTTTGGCGCTATGATCAATTTGTTTGTCCAGCTCATGTTTATCACCGTTCGGAACGAGCCGTCTGGCTTCGGTATGAGAAACAGGTGACTGTAAAAACCTGGAGAATTTTGATTCTCGACGACCTCTATTGCTTTCTTTGATAGGAGAGCCTGTACCTCCACAAGGAGAGACTCTCTTTTGGAAGAATTCTTCGGAAGATTTGTCCAACTCAGACTTCTTGTATGTAAGTAGGGGCTTTGCTCAGAATGATAGCCGTAGGCCTGCCGCGACTACATATCTCACCCACTGATCTTCCATAATTTCCATCCAGTTTTTTGCGAAGTTTGATAACCTTCAGCCATCTGGAAAGCAACAGAGGTCTAGACCATCACCTGTATGACTTGCAAGGCTTGTGGTTGGAGAAACTATGTTTTACCCCGTGAAGAACCTCATCCCGTCGGCCTAGGGGCGTCTGACTTAAAAGTCTTGATAAGACCTGCACCCCTTTCCCCAAGTCGCTATATTGACGACCTCCAGAGTAACTGTAAGAGGGTTTGTTAGACCCTCGTAAGGAGCTCCCTTTCCATGATTGGGAACAGGAACTACCTCTCCTACTCCGGCCAGCTGGTGCATGTTGTTGAGACAGTGATCTCGGTAGCAGTGCGCTGGAAGCTGTTTTGGTAGCTTGTTCATAGACAAAGGAAAGCTTGTCAAACAGTGTGTGTCTGGAGACCGGAGCGACTCGGAGAGAGTTTTTCACCCTGTCATCAATAATTAATGATGACGCAATGGCTGTGTCACGTCTAACCATCTCCAAATTTGCCACTGAAAGGGCGGAGTGGTACGTGGCATACACGACTGCTCTGGAAAGAACTCTTAGCGAGGAACTAACATCCTCAAATTCCTTTCCATTTAGACACTGTGCCAGAGCCCTGGTGACATGATCTGCATAGGACATAGCATCCATAATCACTCTATTAGATGAAATAGAAGATTCCATCACATCTGAGTGTAAATTGAATGATGTAGGCAGGGATATATACAAATCTCCAGCCTGCTCATCCAAACACAGAGGAGATCTCTGAACATCTCCAACTGTTTTAAAATAACATAATCCAGGAAACGGTATACTGACTGAAAATGTAAATAAGAAACTGCCTTTCTTATTCAAACTTGCTAGGCTGAATATGGCATTGTTAATGCAACCAAAGGCCTCCGACACCTGCTAAGATTGTACCGGGAAGAAAAGAACATTATCTTTCCTTCGCACGATATCTCTGTCTGGAGAAGACAGCAGTTTCTGCCTAGCAGACGCAGCTTGCTGATCAGGTGGAACAAGGTCAGGATAGTGTTGATGAATGAAATCCATTACAACCATATGTTGTTCCAAAAGGGAAGGGTAATCCTCCTCTTTCTCCCTTTCACCATCCGACTGACTCAGCTGAGAAGTTCGGTCAACAACATCTGAATGTACAGATGACCGGACCGACCCAGCATTGTCTGACAGCTCACCACCAGAGTCTGCGGAAGGCTGCGCTTGCACTTGCTGGGAAGCTGTGATGAGCTGCACAATTTGCGACAGCAAGTCTGTTACAGAGGCTTGCTGCTCCTGGGTTGGAGATCCAGATGTAGATCTCTTCTCCGAACGTCCCAACGAATGAAGCCTCGGATCACTAGCTACCGGATGGGCCGACTTCACGGGCGAAGACTGGATACGTCTTCGCATGGCTGCCTGGATATCTGAAGTTGGGTAGCTAGTGTGCGGTTGTGTGTGCTTTTCTGAATGTGAGGAATAAGCCTTAACTGTAGCCGACCCCGGCTGCAGTATAGATGGAGCGGTGAGTGTGGACGTTAGCTCAAAGTCAGGCAAGTTTCTCAAATCAACATTTGGCCCCAAATGTTGCTGTGTTAGAGAAGGCTCTTCCGCTTGTGGTCTATCAGACCTCGCCGAGCTTTCCGAAGAGAAACTTGCAGGCTTCTTCCCTTTTACCATCGTCGCTGGGTGAGCTTTAGTTTTTGTGGTGCTCGCTCTACCCAATTCTACACTTCCTTCGACCGCAACAGACTTACCTGTGAGCTTTAGTTTTTGAGGTGCTTGCTCTACCCAATTCTACACTTCCTTTGACCGCAAGACTTACCCGGTGTTACGGCTCCCACTGTCAGGTTGGCCGCTTCACCGGTTGAACTGGCTACTGGAATAAGAGGCCTTATTCCTTGTTTAGTATTCAGGAGCACCTTAGTAGCCAGTTCTGTTTGCTCATCAGAGCACGACGATGGCAGCACACTCTGGATGGGTGTCACAATACCATCACCATATTCTTGTTCCTCTGAAAAAAAAACTTCACTGCAAATGACATACTACGACACCTGTCTCCAACGTCTGTCATCCCAATGCACACAAGTAGGACAAGAATACGTAGGAATGCATCAACTACAGGCAAGACAACAAGCATGTAAATCCGAGGATTTAGAGCAGTAAG
The DNA here is from genome assembly GCA_031216915.1 of Pictodentalium vernedei. Lineage (NCBI taxonomy): Eukaryota > Metazoa > Mollusca > Scaphopoda > Dentaliida > Dentaliidae > Pictodentalium > Pictodentalium vernedei. Next base: position 276,135,490 of record CM062291.1, read on the forward strand.
CTTTCATAATAAATTACAATCCAAAACAGAGTCAATAGCACTCCTACATATTCAACATCAAAAATGCATGATAAGGATACACGAAAGTAGCAATCAAATTAATTTCGAAACAATTCTAAAAATTTTTTTAGAAAATTCTTTTTTGAAAATGCCGAAGTTCCAAAAGGAAACATCATGCACCCAAGGGCATCCAGATAGAGCCTAAGTGTGGACAAACGGCAATTGTTTTTTAGCTACACTACTGGAATCATAATCAATGTATCCTACAATAATTCTAAAGTATTATAATAATAAATGCAACATGTTAAGGACGTTGCCAAATGTAAACAACGACAATAGAAAAAAATGGAAACAAAGTCAGTAATAGATTTAAATGCTACCAGGTGCAAAGCTATATCTTCATTCAAAGAAAAAACGATACATCGGATAGAAGATGCAAGACCAAAATGACCCATCACCCCTTGGGTGAGGACATAACTAATGGGGATAAACAGAATAAACATTCTGTAACACACGTTAAACTCCCAAGAAATTTAATAAAAAATTTCAATAAAAACAGCCAAAAAGCTTGGAAGTTTAATAGAAGGGTTCATGGAAGGATAGGGAAGGAACACTTAACAAACAGTAGGTAAATCATTAGCAAGAATGATGACGTCAGGCGCATGTCCCGAAAATGGGAAACATGAAATAATTTTTATAATTATTGTAAAGTTACAGCCCTGAACATCTCAAACCACCGTTGTTCACTTTCATCATCCATTTATAGCCTTGAACCCACTAATTCTTTCATTGATTTGTGTCTGGCATCCTCAAAAAAGGAGATTTAAAGCACAGATGTCAGATCATTGTTTACTGACTTGGGGCCAAACAAAGAAATGATGCTTGGCACCAATTTCAGTACCTTCCTGGTTACCGCGCATGCACAATTAACAAAAGTATGGAGGACCAAATAGGATTTCAATTTTTTGGTTTTGTATGCAAATTTTGGGGATTGGGGAGTTCAAAATTTGTGTTTGGCCCTGAATTATATCGAGTTTGCACCAGCTAAGTCTGGGCCATTGGTTATTAGTATAAAAATACGGCAATCCCCTTTTGAACTAGGGGTGTCTCTCGATTATTGATTTTCCTAATTGATCCATCATCCAAGATAATTAATTATAATCGACTGATCATACCCAGGAGACCCCTTAAGAGTATTAAGAAACAAACATACCCTGAACAAAAACAAACATCATTTCTGACTGTGTATATGTTATTTAGAGGGATGTAGGGATCTGGGGGCACATACCCCCCACACCCACCTCACTCCACCCCAAACTTTTCCAAAAATAGTGAAGAAAAAAAGAGAGGGAACGAGTGTTTAGGATAACATTATCTTTAGCAACAATTCATTCCAATCTTAACTGATTGAGTGCTGGAAGCGACTCTATTGGCTTTCACCATGAGTAGCTGTTTTACAGATAAGTCACCACTGTTAAATACACTTTGTTCGTAAATATAAAATTGTTTTAGTTTTGTGGAGAACGCCTCCAGGCATTCTCTAGTAAACTAAAACAATTTAATATTTATAAACAATATTGTTCATGGTTTACAGATTGCATTTCATGGCTAGCGGAAGTAAAAAATAATTCAGCACTCTACTAGTTAATGGAAATTAGCAGGATGAGGGTGCACACACTCTTTACTCTTAATTATATTATGTGACTGAAACTTCCCTAGTTTGGTTTGTCTCTATTATGGCTTTTAAAGTCGAGAAAAATGCATATTTTAAAAAAATTTAAAAATGTGTATTTTTCTTAATGTAGAGGTGCGTTCAATTTATAAGCATTTAAAGGGAGTAAAAATTTATAGATTATTTGACTTTGGAAAATACTAGTTGATTATGCCATGAACAATCAGTAGTCGTCTGATAAAATATTTGTGACAGCTCTATTTTGAACAATATCACATAAACAGAGCTCCAGATAAGATCTTAGTATAAAAGGTATGTAACTCTGTGCACACTGATATCAAATTACTAAAATTTCAAGCATAAAATATTTCCCATAATGCAACTAAGAATTTAACCAATCCAATATTGTTTGACAGAGCTCAATGAAATCAGTCAAACAAGACTGAATTGGTTAAAATCCTAGTTGCATTATGGGACAAATTTGCAACTTGAATTTCGACATCTCATCTTTACTCTTCAAAAACATTTGTAAAAGAGATTTCTAAAAAGGTAATTTACCAACAGCATTGCAGCAACAGTATATAAGTTTAGTTGCTTTCAAAGCTGTGAACTCAATATGAAAAAAAGGTAGTGACCCTGTTGCCAGATACATACAAAAAACCCCATTCTAACAGTCTTTTTATATCTGAATATAAACTTGCACTACAGACTTTATAAAAAAAAAATGCATTGGTCATCGGATATCATTTTTTACTTCTCAGTTTGTTTCAGGCACTTCTAATTATAGAAAGGGGTGCATTCTTCAAGAACCAACAGCATTTATACATATGTGATAGATTTTCAACATGCATTTTTTAAAAATACATAATAAATTTGTCGACCAAAAAGTTTCAAGGCATTTTCACTAAAAACACTCAGCTCCTAATAATAATGATAATACTTCAGCCACAGATTTCATGCTATTCTGCTATTCTTAGATAAGAAAGCATTGATTACCCAGAGTCTCATAAGCTGCTCTTTCCCTTTTGTCCCCTTCTCTCCTCCCAGCACTCAGGGGATGGTACATGAAAATTATCCCGGACTCGGAAACAAATTGTTTTATGATATCTATTCTTGATTTCAATAGGAAGCACACAGACCATCTTGCTCATGTCTTTCCTTTGCGATCCATCCACTCATAATATTACATCACTATGCTCTCATTGAATCTTCTATTAGGATCGAACTTTCGGATATTCTAAGAGAAAATGTTCTCGGGTCTCTATAATTCCCAGGTCACTCATTTGGCACTCCTTATCCCCATCTAATGTAAATAAAAAGGGATCATGACCCTGAAAAGCATAACCTTTTGCCCAATGAATTAGTCAAATCCATCCACATAGAAAACTGCCATTTAAATTCTAGGTTTATCAAAATTTGCTCCCCAAATATGCTATTATTAATTGATGGGAGTTTGTTGAGCTCATTACAATCAGGGGTAATAAGCTATGTTTGGGAAGTGGAAAAAGGAAATATTTGAAAAAATGTGGGAAGTGTTGTGTGAAGGAATGTAAGGTGACAGGTAAAGTTAATGGGTTGAGACCCACTGAGAATAAGGTGAAAAGTTAAAAAATTTATAGTAATTTATATATTTTTTATACTTACCAATGACCCAGACATAGCTGGTGCTAACTCTTAAAATATAGGGCCAAACACAAATTTTGCCCCCCAATCCCCAAAATTTGCATCTAAAACTAAAGAAAACATGTCCTGAAAGGCCCTCCACACCTCGCCCCCACTGCGCATGCGCAGTGTCAAGGACGTTCCGAAATTGGCGCCATTTATCATTCTAATAACCAGTGCCTGGTAAGCGCTATGTACTCAGCGGGGAGGCAAGAGTTCCCAACTCCTGGGAGGGCCATCCCCGTCTGGGTCATTGGTAAGTATAAAAAATATATAAATTACTATAAATTTTTTAACATTTTTATACTGTACCAATGACCCAGACATAGCTGAATAGTAAAAAGGCTGGAGGGCCAAGGACATAGAGCAAAATGGAATACGCTCAATAAAATAAAATAGAGTCATCCCCTGTAGGGAAAAGAAGTAATAGGCCTTACATGTATCTTTCTTATTTATGATAAATTAGAAAGATACAACACCTTCCAAAAATTGAGCTTCATACATCCATGTACTCTATTAATATCCAATAATCCTTATACTAATAATTTTTAAAGTAAGCCAATAATAAAGTAAGACTAGAGAATAGAGACTCTTATACTCCTAAAAGTGTGTGAGAATTGCATAATCATGTCCGTTGACATATGCAATATTCAAAAGCTATACTTTAAAAACTAAGACTTGAATGAATTTTATAAACTTAAACTTCTCACTAAACAACCATCCCAATAACAGCTCAGAATTACTAACTCCAGAGGAGGTATCCCCTTGTTTTCATAGTAAAAACAGGTGACCCAAGGGAACACCCTCCCCCCCCCCCCTTTTCTTGCCCTGGGTCAAATAGCCCAGAGCGAAGAGGGCAGCCGAACGGAGACACTGCCGAAACAGACAGCCTACCTAGCTATAGTAGCAACTGTTAAGAGAATGATATTCTGAGCAGTAGATAATAGACCTAACAATAGAGGCCTCCAGAAATGGACTCGATATTTCTGAGATAAAATTCATGAATGGATGGCTGAGCGCAATGAGCAGCCTTCAAAAATCTATAATAGCAACACTATTAATGTAAGCCCAAGAAGTAGAAGAACTCTTACTTCATGAGCCGAAATCTTAAGCACAACTGCTAAGCCAATGATATACCATAAGCAGTACGCTAGTTAATAGAATCCATTAAAAATAAAATGGAGCGTAACGTCCTTCTACTAGACATCAAAGACAGAAGAAGCTTACGCCCTTGTAATAAACAGATATCTGTTTATAAATACATAAACTGTACCCGGAAAGAGTAAAGGCCTATGCCCATACGAAGACGGAAGGACCTTAAAATAGGTTCCGGAAATAGGAGCCTAACTCTTATACAACAATCCAACCTAAATAGTAACGGGAGTATTGATTCCGAAACTATGAAAGTGAAAATCATCCATCGATAGTGCATGAAACTCACTGACTCTACAGTGAAAGAGAAACCAACAGAATTACTGTCTAAAAGGTCAAAATTTGAAAACTACTGTTTCCAGAGGCTCAAATGATTACATAGCTAAATAAGAACCGAAGTTAAAATCCGTATAGGAATTTAATCTAAAGATTCTAAGTCTATTTATCAAAAGTTACTAACTGACTTAGATAAAGAGACAAAAGACTCAATTGTAAACTATCGTAGAGTGCATAGGTATGAGGTAACATAAACCTATAACCTAAATAACAACAGGCTGCAGTAGATCTTGTGAAACAAGTATACTAAAAACTAGCAATGCGTAGTATGGAGGGATCAACCATATGAACATAATGATCCCTACACCACGACGGAAGAGCCTCCACTTTAGTCGCATAGAATAGCGAAGAAGAGGATCTCCTATAGTAAGAAATCGCGTCCAAAGCTCGTCCAGTACAGTGCTTACAATGCAATACGGACCACACAACGGAATACATGAAGGTTGAGACCTTGCTGGTTGTGATAAAGATGACACGATTTATCCAGTGAAAAAAGATCCTCACATAGAGGAAGATTTCATGTTAAGATCCACAGTAGACAAGAGAGTAAATTACTCATGATCTCTGTGAAGATAGAGATGCTATCAACAGAAATGTATTGTGGTTGTTTATCTTAGCAATACCTGCTAAAACAACAGCGCCGGAGGATACGCGTATCCTATCATTCCGTCCTATAGATCAATAGAGCGTTAACAGTATTAGCTCAGAGATCTGGACAAGCCAACACATACGTCTGCAATTGATTAGCAAGCTGTGTCATAAATAAAACATCATTGGGCGCTCCCATAGATAGCAAATCTGATTAAATACTTGTTTGTTGAGAGTCCATTCTGACAGCAACAAGCGACCCGTAAGAGAACGGGAGTGCGATAAAACAATCAGACGACCCAGAATATGACGGACCAAAACTGAACTTGGTGTACTATAACCAACAGACAGATTCTTTCCATTAAATTGAATAACGGAAACGAAAGAGTGCCTCCCTGGTTCCGGAGATACGCCACTACTGTCGAATTAAAGGACAGGAATTTGGGCATGCGTTTCTGAATAATGTTCATGCAATGACATAAAGCAAGCCTAAAAAACATTATTCCGCGGAAGTTAAACTGATAGCTAAAAGACTGCGGAACCCAAAGACCCTGGCACTTCGAATCCGTAGGGATCAGAATATCCCAATCTGTTTGACTGGCAACCGTCATAACAGCCACACTAGGGTCCGGCAACTGCGGCGGCACTCTCTGAGTCAACCACCGAATGTTTGCCCCAGTCTGAATCTCTTGTAACACTAGATAGACAAGAGAATGTATAAATCAAGCAATTCATGGATTGCCGGAAAGTTGCCGTCGAAGAGAAGCTCCTCCGAGAACGAAGCGACTCTGAGAGAGTTCTTAACCTACTATCCACGCGTGGATGTAGCTAGGGCTGCATCACGTATAACCAACTCCAATCAGCCACTGAAGGGCGGAGTTATACGTGAACAAACTACTGCCCTCAAAAGAAATTACATTGAGAATAATATCCCGTAAATCTTTTCTTGAAGACGTAATGATAACGCCTCAGTAAGGCGGATTACGTATAATAAAGCGTCTAAGTTAAGTCTACTATACATAATGTCGTTCCCAACATTGAAATTGGAAAAGACATAAACGGCGAAAAAGAATATATGCAGTCTTTAATCACACCGTCTAGACGCATATGAACTCTCGGTATGCCCTGCTCTGCCAAAATAAACTATTTGTAAAAATGATAAAATGGCAGAAATGAGCCACGCGGACAAGAAACTAAACTATCATGCTTAGTAGCAGGCTTGTATATATATATAAATATATAGCGTCGAAAAATAAAACACAAGTTGTAATGACAATATTGGACTGCGTCGGTAAGTCAGGGACAAAGTCCCTGTACCGATCGAAAAATCCGAGTCCAATGACGCTATAAGTCTCTTATCCAAGATCGCAGCAATGAAGTCCGAACAATAATTACTGGAAGAAATGCCAGAAGATATGAAAGGCATCTTCCGATACTACTAAAGGGAAAACTCGAAATCTTTCGAATCCCTTTCGCCATCCTGTCGGACCCTATAAAGCGTTCGGTCGTCCGTAGCTTGATGCAACCGCGGACCGCACCGACCCAGCGCCGTCGGATAATTCCTGATTCGACCGAGAAGCCGTCAATTGCTGGGATGCTGCGAAACAACTGTGCTAACTCGGATAGCACGTCCGTCACTGAGGCCTGAGGAGCAGCGGTCTTACGATGCATTGCCGCAGGAAGCTCCGAGATCGTTACCCCGTGCATACTTCCAATATGCGAGCGAACGGAGTGAATAGGCCTCGTGTCCTTTGGCTACCGGATGGCGCGACCTATTCGCTGTGGAATCACTGAATGCCGAAACTGATCGGATACTCGAGGTCACGTAGCCAATGTGCGGTCGTGTGCCCTGCTGTGAGGATGAGGAAGCATTAAAGACAGTCTCTCGGACTGTCAATATAACGGAGCGTCCCGAGCAACGGACATATGCTCCGAATGTAAAATATCTGAACCACAACATGCGGTCCCCTATGTTGTTGGCTTCCTCCGATCCGTCCTCAATCTGCCGTCACTGGGTGAGTACTAAAGTAATTAAAGTGCTCGCATCACCCAAATCTCCTTCCTAGACCGCAACGGACGAACCCGGCAGCCGAACCATTCGATGAATGTACGCTACACCGGGTGAGCTAGCGAATGTCACTCCGTAAGCGATAGACATATTCCATGAGCACTTATTGCCGCTAACTCTTCATTAACTATGACGACAGAGGCACACTTTTGAAGACATCTCCATAACTCTTCGAACAAGAAACCAGAAATGCTTGGATAGCAAGCATAAAATAATAATATATATAGCGTCGTTCAATAATTCGAAAGTTTGTGTGACATTATTGGACTATGTCGGAACTGAGGGACGATGTCCCTGAACCGAACCAAAAATTTCTAAGTCCACCGACGCTATCAGTTTCTTATCCGGCATCGCAGCATATGTTGTTCCGAAAGGGAAAGCTTGAAATCCACCGAATCCCTTTCGGTATCCCGTCGGACCGGATGAAACTTTCGGACGTCCGTACCCGCTTCCGCGGAGCGTCCCGACCCAGCATCGTCGGATAAAATATATGCGACAGATTCAGATGATGCTGGGATGCTGCGATAAACTGTGCTATTAAGGAAAGCACGTCCGTTCCCGAGGCCTGTGCAGTAGCGGACTTACGATGCATTGCCGCTGGAAGCTCCGTGTACGTTGACTCCCGCACACTTCCTATGCGAACGTCCGGAGTCTGCAGGCCTCGAGTCCCCGGCTACCGACCCAGCGCTGTCGGATAATTCTCGATCCGACACCGTTTCTGTCGGCTGCTGGGATGCTGCGATAAGCTGTGCTATGTGCACAAGAATGTCCGGCGTCGAGACCTGCGGAGGCGCAGTCTATCGGTGCTTCGCCGAGGGCAGCTCCGCATCAGATGGCTCCCGCATACTTCCTATGCGAACGTCCGGAGTCCATCGGTCTCGAATCCCTGGCTGCCGGATGGTGTGACCTGGTCGCCGAAGAATCCTTGATCGGCGAAGCTGGTAATATATCGGCGGTCACGCAGCCAAGGTGCGGTCGTGTGCGCTGACGAGAAGAGGAAGCCTTAGCAGTCTCAGCGGACTGCCTATACAACGGAGCGTCCCGAGCGACGGACGTATGCTCCGCTAACGACACATTTGTACCACAACATCTGGGGCCAGATGTTGTTGAACGAGAGAGGGGCCTCTCTCGCTTGCCGTCCGGATGGACCGGAACGAGCTATGAACCGGACTAAAAGGCTTCCTCCGTTCTCCCTCCGATCCGCCGTCACTGGGTGTGCATTAAGTTAATTTTATAGTGCTCGCATCACCCCAAAATTCCTTCTAGACCGCAACGGACGAACCCGGCTGCCGAACCATTCGGTGAATGGACGCTACACCGGGCGAGCTAGCGGACGTCAAAGGCCGTCGAACCTACTAGGGTCCTCTTAGGCAATTGGCGTATTACATGAGCACTTTTCCGCTAGCCCTTCATTAATTGTGACGACGGAGGCACACTGTTGGAAGACATCACAGATACATCACCCTAATCTTGATCGTCTGAAATAGAAATTGATAAAGTAGAGTGACCCTGCGGGGAAAGGACCGGAGTGTCCAAATCCCCAACAACATACCGTGACATACGCTTCCCATATTGTCATCGAAATCATACGATACAGAACAGGAGTTAATGCGAGTACACTGACCACATATAGAATGATAATAAGGTCAGAGGAAGACTTCCTCTTAAAACAATTGATCAATATCCTTTCAATGTGAAAAGAAAACAAGTCCTGGTACTCGCACTAACCCCTGGCAATCAAAATACATAATAATAATATGATCCATTAATATAGAAAAAATAATTGAAATCAAAATATTTTGAAAAAATATTTTTTCAGAACAGCCCAAGTTTCTGAAAAGTAACGTTGAGCCCCAATGGATCCCAAGCCTAAGTGTGGACAAAAATTTTAAAAATATTTTAAACAATTTATTCAACACTTACGAACAATAATAATGTATCTAGTTATGATTAAAATAACAAAAAGATATTATTATTTAGAAATCCCCCCCTCACACAGAGGGCTGTTGTAAATGTAAACAATGAGTGTAAAAACACTAAAATAAGACTCCAGGCACCCAGGCCCGAAATCAGTTACCAAAAATACCCCATCTGATGCAAAACAGAGACTTCCAGGGAAGAAACTGCAGAACATCAGATGGTAGATGCAGAACACAACGCCTAACCACCCGTAGGTGAAGACGTAAACATGGGGAAAGAACAGAATTCATTCTGTTATTAAGCTAAAACTCCCAAGAAATTTTAGTAATAATAATTACAGAAACTATGCCAAAAGCATGGGAGAATAGCAAGGGGGAATTAAAGGACAGGGAGAGAGGAAAAACACTTGAAAAAACAGTGTAACTAAATAATCAGAATGACAACAAAATGGCTGCTGCCTTGAAAATAGGTAACTTAACATAATTTCATTAAAAAATTTTAAGTTACAGCCCTGATAATATTCTGTCACACATTCTTTTCCTCTCCTCCTTTTCTATCCTCCTTAGAATCACCATTTCACTAATATTTATGTGTCTGGCATCATTTAAACTGAGATTTAAAAGCACAAAGATCAGTCAGATGTTAACTGATGAAGGGCCAAACTTAGAATGATAAATGGCGCCAATTTCGGAACGTCCTTGACACTGCGCATGCGCAGTGGGGGCGAGGTGTGGAGGGCCTTTCAGGACATGTTTTCTTTAGTTTTAGATGCAAATTTTGGGGATTGGGGGGCAAAATTTGTGTTTGGCCCTATATTTTAAGAGTTAGCACCAGCTATGTCTGGGTCATTGGTACAGTATAAAAATATCATCCTTCTGAGCATCGGAAATGAAAACTTATCCTTCTTTTTCTGTCAATTAAAAAATAAAACAGTTTACAAATTGTGAGACTGCTCTGTGGTGGTTTCAGAATTATCCGAAAGAAGGGAAAGAAAAATGATTGTAAAATTTTTTCCAAATAATTATTGGGTAACCAATCGGTAACATTCAAGTGCTTTACAAAACAATATATGCAGTCTAAATACCATCCATGGATTAGAGAAAAGACCAGTAAAACTTACAATTCTCTTTTCAATTCTCTCATGTTGCATCTTCTTCTCATCGGCTTCTTTCTTCATTTTCTGAAGTTCAATCTCTCGTTTCTTTCTATCACTATAAACCACCTCTTCATGTTTACGTAAGTCAGATTGTGCTGATTCCTTTGAGATCTTAGCATCATCATGCATAGCCTTTAGTTCTTTGAGCTCCTCTCTACATTTCTGAATTTCTAATTCCCTGTCATCAAGGATATTGGAATATCTCTCACCATCCTGAACACATATAAATCACAGCTGAATAACACTTGCTCATATTGCTCATAAAAACACATTTTCAAATAAACAACGGGCCAGAGAATTTCAATAGTATTCAGAGCCCAGTTTGGTTCAACAGTTTTATTTCATGGGAAACCTATGGAACTCACATCCATTTATTGCAATACTAGTGCATTTTCAGGGCCACAATCATTGTCACGATGGAGTTCTATTTTTTAAAACTGTGGAACCAAACTTTGGGCTCAGGCCAGAGGGTTTTTCACAATGGGGTTCCATTTTTTTGCATCCAAGAAAAAAATGGAACAGAGATATATTGTTAGTGTAAAATCCTCTGGTCTGAATAAATTTAACCTATCACCAACAGAATTTTACAAAATAAGCAATGACTGGTACAGTTTGCTCCCCTGAAATGAATGCTAGTTGAAAGAATATCTATTAACTGCATAATTTAAGCCTTCAAGGCAACCAATTTTTCAGAAATTGTACTATTTTACAACCTGTAAATCTATAAGCTTGGCAGTGATTTCTGATCAAGTCTTGGCTGGCTGCAGGGTTCTTCAACTATAGTCTGAAAGACTAATACAAGATTGCTTGTTGGAGCACTTGTTCCAAAGCATGAAAAGTTGTCAAAGTTGGAATTAGGCCTTTAGGAGCAGTCCACTATCATACTTTCAATAGATTTTACTAGTAATTGTAATATAGAAGATATCCCTCTTAAGTGAATATATTTTGTGTTCTAAGATTCTGAAGAAAATACAACATGATGTCAAAATTGAAAAATGAAATACATAATTCATAATATCTGGTTTGACAGAGCTCTATGAAATCTCTCAAACAAGGTGAAAATGAATCAAATATTGTCACATGATCTGAACTTTTTTTATCCATTCATTTACCTCATTCTTTACAAGTAATTAAATACAATCATTCAACAACATTCCAGATGCAGTCCCTGGTGTATGCAGGTGTACTCTTGAAGAAAGACTAACACAAGATTGCTTATTGGAAGACCTGCACCAAAGCATGAAAAGTTGTCAAAGTTGGAATTGGTCCTTTAAGTGATGTCCATTATCATACATTCAATAGATTTTACTGTTAATTGTAACTACTAGATACAAAAGATATCCCTCTTAACTGAATATATTTTGTGTTCTAAGATTTATGAAAAAAAGACAACATGATGTCAAAATTGAAAAATTAAATACATAATTTATAATATCTTGTTTGACAGAGTTCTATCAGCTCTGTCAAACAAGATAAAAATAAATAAAATATTGTCACATCATCTGAACTTTTATCCATTCATTAACCTGATGCTTTCAGGCCTGTCATTTTAAGGAGGGCAATTGCTCTCGCTCTCAGTGGCTCTCAACGGCTGTCCTAAACTAAAATTTATGAGGGCAATAAACGCCCTCCTTGCAAAATACAAGGAGAGCCATGAAAGTGAACTCTGTTCAGTAGTGGTGATCGGTATCACTCATCTTAATATGTCATCATGCACTTTAGAAAAATAAACTTGTAGCTAGTCTTTGTGAGGCAACTTTGCCTGGCTTCTGGCTTGAGCCACAGGCTAAGTGTCGGGGTCTCCCAGACTAACTGATAGCATTTTGCTAATTTACCAGATTCTGACTATGATTGTCTGACTACATACATAAGTCAGGTAAAAATCCTGACATGCATATGCTCAGCAAGAAATTATTGTATTTTTCAAACCTACATGAGATACTACATGCACAACCCAAACAACAAGATGCAGAGATATGGTAAAATTACCAATCTCAAGAACAGTCCACAATGGTTATCCTTGTGTCAAATTAAGGTGGGCCAAAAATGGCCCTTCTAAGTTCATTTAAGGCAAGCCACCATTGCTCTCCGTCAAGAACAGACCACAGTGGTTATCCTTGTGGCAAATTAAGGTGGGCCAAAAATGGCCCTCCCAAGTTCATTCAAAGCATGCTACCATTGCTTTCCTCCTATTTTGAAAATGACAGGCCTGTACTTCACAAGTATTAAAACATGATCATTCAATAACATTCCAGATGCAATTCCTAGCATATACAGGTGTATTCTTGCATTAAAATTGAACTCTGGCAGTGACAGTTAATGATACTTCCATCACTGAATGCTTTCAAAAATATATGTCATTGAGATTATGTTTTGATAAATGCATTATTTTTTAGAATGTATTTATCCGAAGTGTGGGTTGTTTTTCGATCCAATTTAAGCATCTTTTGGACGGGATCTGGATGCACTGATAAACAGAATCCTCAACTTGACCCTACGTTATAGAGAAATTCAGAAAACCAATAAATAAGGTCTGGACCTCACCAAAAGCTCGATCAAGAACTAATCAACTTAACCTGATTTGTAAATTTCTCTATAAACTGAGACTGAGTTGTAGATTGGAGATCTTTTTAATTTATCAGAAAACAGTTAAGAAAGCCAAGAAAGTGAAAATATCCCTGTTATTAGAAATTTAAATATTAGAAAAATTAGAACATTTCTCATTGATATCAACTGCATCAAACATATATCTTTAAAGAAAGATAAACATACCTTCTCTAATTTTGACTTGATATCCATGTAAATTCTGTTCAAATGTCTTGCTTCATCAATCTTCATTTTGTGCTTATCAAAGCTATTTTCTAAATATCTCATGGTCTGAAAGACACCAGAATATATTAATAGCTGAGTACTCCTCATGTTAATATTTTGGAGCATACTGAAAGCTCCAATATTCAGTCTTCAAAGGTTAGAAATTTACAGGGTTGATCAGTTAGTCAATCCTCTATATTATGATCATTAAATATGTGATATCAGTTTTGAATTAACTGGTTGAGTGCTAGAAGCCACAATCATGGCTCTGCTGAAATATGTTGAAAGCCACTTTAGTCGTTTTACAATGTATGCATTAGCTTATTCTTTACAAAGCGATAAATTATTTTATTAAAATTTATTGATGAGTGCCAATAGGCACTCTCCAATACAGCAATTAGATGACTTTGGAGGGCATTATGGTTTATTAACAGCCCAAAAGGAGTGAATAATAGCCAGAGGGTTTATTACTGGCACGAGACGAGGTTGAGGGTCGTTAATAAGCCAGAAGGCTGTTATTCAGTCCTTGAGGGTTGTTAATAAACAGTAACACCCGATAAAACCATGTTATTACTATTATTACCATGACCGGAAGTGGATGGCAGGCCGTTAATGAATTTTGTTTTCATTAACGCTTCGCCACCCACTTCCAGTTTCAGGATGCCATGAATTACTGAGTTTTACCACCACACTAAACTCCATTAATATACTACAGACTGCCCACTAAAGTGGTAATAATAAATATTAATAAAACAGTTATTTTTTAACAAAATCTTGCTAACCTGAGGCCCCCTTCTGGTAGCATGGCATCTTTGAAAAAAGAATATAAATTTTAAGTAATTTGTATATTTTTTATACTTACTAAAGGCCTAGACTAGCTGGTGCTAACTCAAATTAATCCAGGGCCAAACACAAAGTTTGCCCCCCAATCCCCAAAATTTGGATGCAAAACCAAAAAAATTAAGTCCTAGATGGACCTCCATACTTTTGAAAGCTGCTCATGCGCAGCATCCAGGAAGGTACCAAAATTGGTGCCAACCATCATTCTTTCTACAGATGCCTTCTAAATGTTATAAACAGCGGGGATGTATGAGTGCCCACTCATGGGAGGGCCATACTCGTCTGGGCAATTGGTAAGTATAAAAATGAAAGTGTCAATGACACTGTAGCTCAACTTGTCAAGACATGTACATGTATAGTATGTGACACAGCAATGACAAACATCGAGGTAATGACCTGATAACAAATGTACATATAAAGTATTGTAACGGCCTGTACATAAATACTGACCGTAGCCTGTAACAAATGTATAGGTAAAGTATTGTAAAGGTGGGTGACAGTCAGATGCTAAACTAGAAAAGAAATCTTTGTGTCCCAGAGTGTCTGACTGAACCCCAAAATATTTGTTCTCATAGCACAGTGATAACAAAGGCACCCCAAAACACACTCATTCCTGTCCCAAGGTGAAAACAAAGGTACCCAAGAAGTTTCGTGAAGATCAGTTCATAAATACGAGCTGTATAGAAGTTGTGACAAAAAACTGATTGGACCTAATTTCGGTACAAAATGGCCACTGGCAGCCATCTTGAATTTTGGACCGCACTCAGAAACACTCATTCTCGTCCCAAGGTGATAACAAAGGTACCCAAGAAGTTTCGTGAAGATCAGTTGATAAATACAGCCTCTAGCCCGAGCCGTATTGACATGTGCACTTACAGTGTATAAGTGGCACTAAATAAATCAAAATTCATCTAATTTGCATAATTTCTGCAAGAGAAAAAAACCTGTACTGTATGTGATGTATTCCATTTTACTAAACATTCATACAAAAATTTATTCAAATCAGAACTTTCATACAGAAGTTCTGTACAAAAGACTGATTGCACTAATTTTGGTACAAAATGGCTGCTGGTGGCCATCTTGAATTTCGGACCACACCCAAAAACACCCGTTCTCATCCCACGATGATAACAAAGGTACCCAAGAAGTTTCGTAAAGATCGGTTCATAAATACAGCCTCTAGTCTAAGCCGTATAGAAGTTGTGTACAAAAAACTGATTAGACCTAATTTCGGTACAAAATGGCCACTGGCAGCCATCTTGAATTTCGGACCGCACTCAGAAACACTTGTTCTCGTCCCAAGGTGATAGCAGAGGTACCCAAGACGTTTCGTGAAGATTGGTTGATAAATGCAGCCTCTAGCCCGAGCCATATTGACATGTGTACTTACTGTGTTTAAGTAGCACTGAAAAAATCAAAGTTCATCTAATTTGCAGAATTTCTGCACGAGAAAAAAAAACCTGTATTATATGTGATGTATCCCATGATACTAAACATTCATACAAAAAATTATTCAAATCAGAGCTTTCATGTGGAAGTTCTGCGCAAAAATCTGATTGCCCCTAATTTTGAACAAAATGGCTGCCAGTGGCCATCTTGAATTTCGGACCGCATGCAAATACACTCGTTCTCATCCCACGGTGATACCAAAGGTACCCAAGAAGTTTTGTAAAGATCGGTTCATAAATGCGGCCTCTAGCCCGAGCCGTATTGGCATTTGCACTGACAGTGCTGAAAGTAATACTAAATACATCAAAGTTAGTCTAATTTGCATAATTTACGTACCAGAAAAAAACCCGTATTATATGTGATGTATCCCATGGTACTAAACATTCATACAAAAAATTATTCAAATCAGCGCTTTCAGATGGAAGTTCTGTGCAAAAAAGTTAAAAAATTTATAGTAATTTATATATTTTTTATACTTACCAATGACCCAGACATAGCTGGTGCTAACTCTTAAAATATAGGGCCAAACACAAATTTTGCCCCCCAATCCCCAAAATTTGCATCTAAAACTAAAGAAAACATGTCCTGAAAGGCCCTCCACACTTCGCCCCTACTGCGCATGCGCAGTGTCAAGGACGTTCCGAAATTGGCGCCATTTATCATTCTAATAACCAGTGCCTGGTAAGCGCTATGTACTCAGCGGGGAGGCAAGAGTTCCCAACTCCTGGGAGGGCCATCCCCGTCTGGGTCATTGGTAAGTATAAAAAATATATAAATTACTATAAATTTTTTTAACATTTTTATACTGTACCAATGACCCAGACATAGCTGAATAGTAAAAAGGCTGGAGGGCCAAGGACATAGAGCAAAATGGAATACGCTCAATAAAATAAAATAGAGTCATCCCCTGTAGGGAAAAGAAGTAATAGGCCTTACATGTATCTTTCTTATTTATGATAAATTAGAAAGATACAACACCTTCCAAAAATTGAGCTACATACATCCATGTACTCTATTAATATCCAATAATCCTTATACTAATAATTTTTTAAAGTAAGCCAATAATAAAGTAAGTCTAGAGAATAGAGACTCTTATACTCCTAAAAGTGTGTGAGAATTGCATAATCATGTCTGTTGACATATGCAATATTCAAAAGCTATACTATAAAAACTAAGACTTGAATGAATTTTATAAACTTAAACTTCTCACTAAACAACCATCCCAATAACAGCTCAGAATTACTAACTCCGGAGGAGGTATCCCCTTGTTTTCATAGTAAAAACAGGTGACCCAAGGGAACACCCTCCCCCCCCCCCTTTTTCTTGCCCTGGGTCAAATAGCCCAGAGCGAAGAGGGCAGCCGAACGGAGACACTGCCGAAACAGACAGCCTACCTAGCTATAGTAGCAACTGTTAAGTGAATGACATTCTGAGCAGTAGATAATAGACCTAACAATAGAGGCCTCCAGAAATGGACTCGATATTTCTGAGATAAAATTCATGAATGGATGGCTGAGCGCAATGAGCAGCCTTCAAAAATCTATAATAGCAACACTATTAATGTAAGCCCAAGAAGTAGAAGAACTCTTACTTCATGAGCCGAAATCTTAAGCACAACTGCTAAGCCAATGATATACCATAAGCAGTACGCTAGTTAATAGAATCCATTAACAATAAAATGGAGCGTAACGTCCTTCTACTAGACATCAAAGACAGAAGAAGCTTACGCCCTTGTAATAAACAGTTATCTGTTTATAAATACATAAACTGTACCCGGAAAGAGTAAAGGCCTATGCCCATACGAAGACGGAAGGACCTTAAAATAATAGGTTCCGGATAATAGGAGCCTAACTCTTATGCAACAATCCAACCTAAATAGTAACGGAAGTATTGATTCCGAAACTATGAAAGTGAAAATCATCCATCGATAGTGCATGAAACTCACTGACTCTACAGTAAAAGAGAAACCAACAGAATTACTGTCTAAAAGGTCAGAATTTGAAAACTACTGTTTCCAGAGGCTCAAATGATTACTTAGCTAAATAAGAACCGAAGTTAAAATCCGTATAGGAATTTAATCTAAAGATTCTAAGTCTATTTATCAAAAAGTTACTAACTGACTTAGATAAAGAGACAAAAGACTCAATTGTAAACTATCGTAGAGTGCATAGGTATGAGGTAACATAAACCTATAACCTAAATAACAACAGGCTGCAGTAGATCTTGTGAAACAAGTATACTAAAAAATAGCAATGAGTAGTATGGAGGGATCAACCATATGAACATAATGATCCCTACACCACAACGGAAGAGCCTCCACTTTAGTCGCATAGAATAGCGAAGAAGAGGATCTCCTATAGTAAGAAATCGCGTCCAAAGCTCGTCCAGTACAGTGCTTACAATGCAATACGGACCACACAACGGAATACATGAAGGTTGCGACCTTGCTGGTTGTGATAAAGATGACACGATTTACCCAGTGAAAAAAGATCCTCACATAGAGGAAGATTTCACGTTAAGATCCACAGTAGACAAGAGAGTAAATTACTCAAGATCTCTGTGAAGATAGAGATGCTATCAACAGAAATGTATTGTGGTTGTTTATCTTAGCAATACCTGCTAAAACAACAGCGCCGGAGGATACGCGTATCCTATCATTCCGTCCTATAGATCAATAGAGCGTTAACAGTATTAGCTCAGAGATCTGGACAAGCCAACACATACGTCTGCAATTGATTAGCAAGCTGTGTCATAAATAAAACATCATTGGGCGCTCCCATAGATAGCAAATCTGATTGAATACTTGTTTGTTGAGAGTCCATTCTGACAGCAACAAGCGACCCGTAAGAGAACGGGAGTGCGATAAAACAATCAGACGACCCAGAATATGACGGACCAAAACTGAACTTGGTGTACTATAACCAACAGACGGATTCTTTCCATTAAATTGAATAACGGAAACGAAAGAGTGCCTCCCTGGTTCCGGAGATACGCCACTACTGTCGAATTAAAGGACAGGAATTTGGGCATGCGTTTCTGAATAATGTTCATGCAATGACAAAAAGCAAGCCTAAAAAACATTATTCCGCGGAAGTTAAACTGATAGCTAAAAGACTGCGGAACCCAAAGACCCTGGCACTTCGAATCCGTAGGGATCAGTATATATCCCAATCTGTTTGACTGGCAACCGTCATAACAGCCACACTCGGGTCCGGCAACTGCGGCGGCACTCTCTGAGTCAACCACCGAATGTTTGCCCCAGTGTGAATCTCTTGTAACACTAGATAGACGAGAGAATGTATAAATCAAGCAATTCATGGATTGCCGGAAAGTTGCCGTCGAAGAGAAGCTCCTCCGAGAACGAAGCGACTCTGAGAGAGTTCTTAACCTACTATCCACGCGTGGATGTAGCTAGGGCTGCATCACGTCTAACCAACTCCAATCAGCCACTGAAGGGCGGAGTTATACGTGAACAAACTACTGCCCTCAAAAGAAATTACATTGAGAATAATATCCCGTAAATCTTTTCTTGAAGACGTAATGATAACGCCTCAGTAAGGCGGATTACGTATAATAAAGCGTCTAAGTTAAGTCTACTATACATAATGTCGTTCCCAACATTGAAATTGGAAAAGACATAAACGGCGAAAAAGAATATATGCAGTCTTTAATCACACCGTCTAGACGCATATGAACTCTCGGTATGCCCTGCTCTGCCAAAATAAACTATATGTAAAAAAGATAAAATGGCAGAAATGAGCCACGCGGACAAGAAACTAAACTATCATGCTTAGTAGCAGGCTTGTATATATATATAAATATATAGCGTCGAAAAATAAAACACATGTTGTAATGACAACATTGGACTGCGTCGGTAAGTCAGGGACAAAGTCCCTGTACCGATCGAAAAATCCGAGTCCAATGACGCTATAAGTCTCTTATCCAAGATCGCAGCAATGAAGTCCGAAAAATAATCACTGGAAGAAATGCCAGAAGATATGAAAGGCATCTTCCGATACTACTAAAGGGAAAACTCGAAATCTTTCGAATCCCTTTCGCCATCCTGTCGGACCCTATAAAGCGTTCGGTCGTCCGTAGCTTGATGCAACCGCGGACCGCACCGACCCAGCGCCGTCGGATAATTCCTGATTCGACCGAGAAACCGTCAATTGCTGGGATGCTGCGAAACAACTGTGCTAACTCGGATAGCACGTCCGTCACTGAGGCCTGAGGAGCAGCGGTCTTACGATGCATTGCCGCAGGAAGCTCCGAGATCGTTACCCCGTGCATACTTCCAATATGCGAGCGAACGGAGTGTATAGGCCTCGTGTCCCTTGGCTACCGGATGGCGCGACCTATTCGCTGTGGAATCACTGAATGCCGAAACTGATCGGATACTCGAGGTCACGTAGCCAATGTGCGGTCGTGTGCCCTGCTGTGAGGATGAGGAAGCATTAAAGACAGTCTCTCGGACTGTCAATATAACGGAGCGTCCCGAGCAACGGACATATGCTCCGAATGTAAAATATCTGAACCACAACATGCGGTCCCCTATGTTGTTGGCTTCCTCCGATCTGTCCTCAATCTGCCGTCACTGGGTGAGTACTAAAGTAATTAAAGTGCTCGCATCACCCAAATCTCCTTCCTAGACCGCAACGGACGAACCCGGCAGCCGAACCATTCGATGAATGTACGCTACACCGGGTGAGCTAGCGAATGTCACTCCGTAAGCGATAGACATATTCCATGAGCACTTATTGCCGCTAACTCTTCATTAACTATGACGACAGAGGCACACTTTTGAAAGACATCTCCATAACTCTTCGAACAAGAAACCAGAAATGCTTGGATAGCAAGCATAAAATAATAATATATATAGCGTCGTTCAATAATTCGAAAGTTTGTGTGACATTATTGGACTATGTCGGAACTGAGGGACGATGTCCCTGAACCGAACCAAAAATTTCTAAGTCCACCGACGCTATCAGTTTCTTATCCGGCATCGCAGCATATGTTGTTCCGAAGGGGAAAGCTTGAAATCCACCGAATCCCTTTCGGTATCCCGTCGGACCGGATGAAACTTTCGGACGTCCGTACCCGCTTCCGCGGAGCGTCCCGACCCAGCATCGTCGGATAAAATATATGCGACAGATTCAGTTGATGCTGGGATGCTGCGATAAACTGTGCTATTAAGGAAAGCACGTCCGTTCCCGAGGCCTGTGCAGTAGCGGACTTACGATGCATTGCCGCTGGAAGCTCCGTGTACGTTGACTCCCGCACACTTCCTATGCGAACGTCCGGAGTCTGCAGGCCTCGAGTCCCCGGCTACCGACCCAGCGCTGTCGGATAATTCTCGATCCGACACCGTTTCTGTCGGCTGCTGGGATGCTGCGATAAGCTGTGCTATGTGCACAAGAATGTCCGGCGTCGAGACCTGCGGAGGCGCAGTCTATCGCTGCTTCACCGAGGGCAGCTCCGCATCAGATGGCTCCCGCATACTTTTCCTATGCGAACGTCCGGAGTCCATCGGTCTCGAATCCCTGGCTGCCGGATGGTGTGACCTGGTCGCCGAAGAATCCTTGATCGGCGAAGCTGGTAATATATCGGCGGTCACGCAGCCAAGGTGCGGTCGTGTGCGCTGACGAGAAGAGGAAGCCTTAGCAGTCTCAGCGGACTGCCTATACAACGGAGCGTCCCGAGCGACGGACGTATGCTCCGCTAGCGACACATTTGTACCACAACATCTGGGACCAGATGTTGTTGAACGAGAGAGGGGCCTCTCTCGCTTGCCGTCCGGATGGACCGGAACGAGCTATGAACCGGACTAAAAGGCTTCCTCCGTTCTCCCTCCGATCCGCCGTCACTGGGTGTGCATTAAGTTAATTTTATAGTGCTCGCATCACCCCAAAATTCCTTCTAGACCGCAACGGACGAACCCGGCTGCCGAACCATTCGGTGAATGGACGCTACACCGGGCGAGCTAGCGGACGTCAAAGGCCGTCGAACCTACTAGGGTCCTCTTAGGCAATTGGCGTATTACATGAGCACTTTTCCGCTAGCCCTTCATTAATTGTGAGGACGGAGGCACACTGTTGGAAGACATCACAGATACATCACCCTAATCTTGATCGTCTGAAATAGAAATTGATAAAGTAGAGTGACCCTGCGGGGAAAGGACCGGAGTGTCCAAATCCCCAACAACATACCGTGACATACGCTTCCCATATTGTCATCGAAATCATATGATACAGAACAGGAGTTAATGCGAGTACACTGACCACATATAGAATGATAATAAGGTCAGAGGAAGACTTCCTCTTAAAACAATTGATCAATATCCTTTCAATTTGAAAAGAAAACAAGTCCTGGTACTCGCACTAACCCCTGGCAATCAAAATACATAATAATAATATGATCCATTAATATAGAAAAAATAATTGAAATCAAAATATTTTGAAAAAATATTTTTTCAGAACAGCCCAAGTTTCTGAAAAGTAACGTTGAGCCCCAATGGATCCCAAGCCTAAGTGTGGACAAAAATTTTAAAAATATTTTAAACAATTTATTCAACACTTACGAACAATAATAATGTATCTAGTTATGATTAAAATAACATAAAGATATTATTATTTAGAAATCCCCCCCTCACACAGAGGGCTGTTGTAAATGTAAACAATGAGTGTAAAAACACTAAAATAAGACTCCAGGCACCCAGGCCCGAAATCAGTTACCAAAAATACACCATCTGATGCAAAACAGAGACTTCCAGGGAAGAAACTGCAGAACATCAGATGGTAGATGCAGAACACAACGCCTAACCACCCATAGGTGAAGACGTAAACATGGGGAAAGAACAGAATTCATTCTGTTATTCAGCTAAAACTCCCAAGAAATTTTAGTAATAATAATTACAGAAACTATGCCAAAAGCATGGGAGAATAGCAAGGGGGAACTTAAAGGACAGGGAGAGAGGAAAAACACTTGAAAAAACAGTGTAACTAAATAATCAGAATGACAACAAAATGGCTGCTGCCTTGAAAATAGGTAACTTAACATAATTTCATTAAAAAATTTTAAGTTACAGCCCTGATAATATTCTGTCACACATTCTTTTCCTCTCCTCCTTTTCTATCCTCCTTAGAATCACCATTTCACTAATATTTATGTGTCTGGCATCATTTAAACTGAGATTTAAAAGCACAAAGATCAGTCAGATGTTAACTGATGAAGGGCCAAACTTAGAATGATAAATGGCGCCAATTTCGGAACGTCCTTGACACTGCGCATGCGCAGTAGGGGCGAAGTGTGGAGGGCCTTTCAGGACATGTTTTCTTTAGTTTTAGATGCAAATTTTGGGGATTGGGGGGGCAAAATTTGTGTTTGGCCCTATATTTTAAGAGTTAGCACCAGCTATGTCTGGGTCATTGGTACAGTATAAAAATACAGATTTCTGCATCGTCGGTACAAAATGGCGGCTGGCAGCCATCTTGAATTTTGGACCGGACCACAAAACACTCGTTCTCGTCCCACGGTCATAACAAAGGTACCCAAGAAGTTTTGTAAAGATCGGTTCATAAATACGGCCTCTAGCCAGAGCCGTATCCAATTGTTGACATATGGACAGACGGCTAGACGGACAGATGGACGATGGGCCATGACAAAAGCTTCGCCAAAGTTGAGCTAAAAATACAAATTCCTTAAAATCTATCATATTTTTATACGACAACCAATAGCCCAGACTAGCTGAATCGTAAAAAGGCTAGAGGGCCAAGGACTTAAAGGAAAATCCAATCTCTCAATCACTTCAGTAAAGAATAGCTCCTACAGGAGAATAGGAGAAGATAGGAATTATATATGTCTTTCTCTTTTACGAGAAAAGAGAAAGGCATAACACCAACAATGTTATTGAGTATTACATAATATATAATTCTCCATTTAACGCCAGCATAACCCGTTATGCTAATTCGGTGAAGAAAAACCAATATATAAAGATAGTCCAGAGAATGAGACTCTTTATACTCATTTAAAAGTGTCTGAGGATTGTATATTAACGCTCGTTTGACACGTAACATATACAAATGCTTCACAGTGAGCTACACTTTAAAAACAGTACATAAATGAGACATAGTTATTGCTTCACACTGAGCTACACATTAAAACCACCCCAGCACCGATGCAGGACTACTGTCACTGGAGGAGGTATTCCCTTGCTTTTCACTGTAAAGCCAGATAATCATAAGGGAACCCCCCATTCCCCCCACCCCTGTTCTGAGGTAAATTCCACAGAATGAAGAGGGCAGCGGAACAGCATCAGTGTTGGACCAGACTGCCTTAAGACCTACAAAGTAATTATTGACTGAAAATCCCCCACTGCTACCCTCTCCTTCATGACCCCTTCCCTCTGCTTCATGCCAATCCACCCAGCACCCTCCTGTGGTTGCCTTTCACCAAAGTCAACTAAGCTGATAATTTCCTAAGCCTGAAAGAGTGAACAGGACCAGACGTAAGAAGGTTGCTTGAAAGGTACTTTTTCCAAGATCCTTCATATGCACACTTGTGCCCTGTACAAAGCTTTTCTTGTCATCACTAAAGCTTTTTTTCATGAGTTTCAATTGTATTCGTGTTTTTCAGGGAATAGACGGTCCAACAGTTAACAGTCGTCAGCAAACGAAATAAAAATACAGTGTCAGTAAATACGTCTGTTGTGTATACATTTTCAGCAGAGAATTTTCGGCATCCTAAGCGATTTAACCTACTTTCAAACTGGGTTATTTTTTCAGTTGCATAAGTCACCTATTTTCGTTTTGACACTTGAAGCTCCGACTGAAATGGAACAAAATAGAAATAAAAAATCTGCAAAAAGCGACAATGGAAATTGATTCTCATGTGATTTCAAATAAATGGTCGCTTATTTGACGAATGAAAGTTAAAAAATTTATAGTAATTTATATATTTTTTATACTTACCAATGACCCAGACTTAGCTGGTGCTAACTCTAACAAAACCATGGCCAAACACAAATTTTGCCCCCCAATCCCCAAAATTTGCATCCAAAACAAAAAGAAATCATGTCCTAAAGGACCTCCATACTACGCCTCTACTGCGCATGCGCAGTGACGCAGACGTCCCGAAATTGGCGCCAAATATCATTCTTACTGGCAGTGCCTGGTCAACGCTATGTACTCAGCGGGGAGGCAAGAGTTCCCAACTCCAGGGAGGGCCATCCCCGTCTGGGTCATTGGTAAGTATAAAAAATATATAAATTACTATAAATTTTTTAACATTTTTATACTGTACCAATGACCCAGACTTAGCTGAATAGTAAACAGGCTGGAGGGCCTAGGACATAGAGGAAAATCCAATAAGCTCAACTATATAGTAAAGAGGTAACCCCTTAAGGAGAAAAGGAGTATTAGGCTTTACATGTATCTTTCTTATTTAATATTAAATTAGAAAGATACACTACCCTTAATAATTGAGCACAATAACATTCATGTTCTCTATTAACATCCAGTATATCCCTTATACTAATTATTTTTAAAGCAAGCCAATAAATAAAGTAGTCCAGAGAATTGAGACTCTTTATAGTCATTTAAAAGCGTCCGAGTATTGTATATTAAAGCCCGTTTGACACTTGACATATACAAATGCTTCACACCGAGCTACACTTTAAAAATAAGACATGAATGAATTTAACATTAATATTACACTTTAAAACCATCCCGGAAGCGACTCAGAAATACTGACTTGGAGGAGGCATTCCCTTGCTTTTCACTATAAAGCAGGTGACCTAAGGGAACACCTGCCCCCCCCCCCCCCCCCCCCCCCCCCCTCCCCTTGCCCTGGGTCAAATAGCCCAGAGTGAAGAGGGCAGCCGGACGGAGTCACTGCCGGAACAGAAAGCCTGCATAACTATAGTTGCAACTGTTTAGTGGACGACATTCTGAGCAACAGATAACGGACCTAAACAATGCAGGTCTCCAGAAATGGACTCAATATTTCTGAGATAAAAATTCGTAAATGTGGATGGCTGAGACCAATAAGCAGCCTTCATTAAATCTGTAATAGCAACACTATTAGCATAAGCCCAGGAAATAGAAAGAGCTCTTACTTCATGAGCAGAAATCTTAAGCACAGACTGCTGAGAAGAAGATAAATCTTCATAAGCAGTACGGATAGTTAATTGAATCCATCTAGCAATAGAATGGACCGAAATGTCCTTTCTATTAGGCATCAAAGACAGAAAGAAACGTTTCCGTCCCTTTCTGATAAACTGAGATCTCTGTTTATAGATACGTAACGCTCTAACAGGACAGAGTAAAGGCCTACGCCCGTCTGAAGAGGGAAGAGCCTTAATAACAATAGGTTCCGGATATTTATTAGGAGCCTGATTCTTAGCTAAAAAACCCACATTAGTAGTGAAGGTGATAGTGTTCCCAACACTACGATAGTGAGAATCATCCACCGACAGTGCATGAAGCTCACTGACTCTTCTAGCAGAAGAGAAAGCTAAGAGAAAAGCTGTCTTATAAGATAAGAATTTGAAATCTACTGTCCCAAGAGGTTCAAATGGCTTTTCCTTCAATTTAAGAAGAACCCAAGCTAAATTCCACTTAGGAATTAATCTAAGAGTTCTAGGTCTATTTATCGAAAAGTTTCTAACCAACTTAGATAAAGAGACATTAGATCCAATTTGTAAACTATCATGATGTGCACAAGTATCAGATAACATAGATCTATAACCCTTTATAGTAACAGGCTGCAGTTTGATTTCGTCAAACAAGTATACTAGAAAGTTTGCAATGTCTGGTATAGAGGGATCGAATATATCTACAGAATGATCCCTACACCAACGACGAAAAACCTTCCACTTAGCCGCATAGTTTAGCGAAGAGGAGGTCCTCCTACAGTTAGAAATCACGTCCACTGCTCGTCCTGTAAAGTGTTTGCCATGCAAGAAGGACCACACAACGGAAAAACGTGAAGGTTGAGACCTTGCGGGTTGTGATGGAGTTGGTGCGATTTCCCCTGCGGAAGAAGATCCTCCCGTGGAGGAAGCTTTCGCGGTAGGTCCCACAACAGACACCTGAGTAGATTTATCCACAGTCTCTGTGGCGACAGAGATGCTACCAACAGAATCTTGCATTGAGATTGTTTTATCTTTAGCAATACTTGTTGAATTAACGGCGCTGGAGGATACGCATATCCTATCATTCCGTCCCAAAGGATCGACAGAGCGTCTACTGCAAATGCTCTTGGATCCGGACACGGAGACACATACGTCTGCAACTGATTGTTGAGATGTGTAGCAAATAAGTCTATCATTGGCCGTTCCCATTGGTAGCAAATCTGATTGAATACTTGTTTGTTGAGAGTCCACTCCGACGGCAACAAGCGACCCTTTCGTGAAAGGGAGTCTGCTAGCACATTCAGACGACCCGGTATGTGATGGACCGAAAGAAGAACGTGATGTTCTAGCGCAAACAGAAGGATTCTTTCCGTTAGATTGAACAACGGAACTGAATGAGTGCCTCCCTGATTCCGTATATATGCCACTACTGTCGTATTGTCGGATAGGATTTGGACATGAGCATTGTGAATAATGTCCATCCAGTGACGTAACGCAAGCCAAATTGACATCATTTCCTTGATGTTTATGTGCTTGCACAGGAATTGCGGATCCCAAAGACCCTGGCATCTCGAATCCGTTGGGATTAATGACGCACCCCAACCTGTTTGACTGGCATCCGTCATAATGGTAAAACTCGGATCCGGCAACTGCAGCGGAACTCCCTGAGTTAACCACTGAATGTTTGCCCAAGTCTGAATCTCTTGTTTCACTTGATCTGACAAGAGAACATCTACATCGAGCGAATGAATTTTCACACTCCAATTCTGAGTCAAGAAAATTTGAAGAGGACGTGTGCGTAACCGCCCCATCGGAATGAGATCCGCGGCGGCTCCGCACAGACCTATCAGTCTCATAAATTCTCTCGCCGTGACTTTGTCTGCGTGCAGACAATAGCGAGCGTAACAACTGACTAATTTCGCTCTGGTTAACGGCAGACGAACGAGATTGTTGTGCGTCTCAAAGCTCATTCCCAGATGAGTGAATGACTTGGACGGCACCAGATCCGACTTCTCCTCGTTTACTATAAAACTGAGACGTCGGAGCAATAGAAGAAGATTCTGAACATCGTTCTGAAGCGTTAACTCGCTGCCGTACCTCTGAAGAATGTCGTCCAGGTAGGCCGACGTTACCGCAGACGAATGAGCTCGGAAATAGATCATTACCGAGTTCATTACCCGAGTGAAAGCCCAGGGAGCTAGATTCAATCCGAAGCACATCGCCCGGAATTGATACACCACTCCTAGGACTGCGAAGCGTAGGTACTTTCGGAATGTCGGATGTACCATGACGTGAAAGTACGCATCTTTGAGATCTATGCTCGTTGCATAATCGTTCACCCGAATACTCGCTCTGACCGATCGAATTGTCTCCATATAAAACTTCGGAGCGACGATCAGCTTGTTTATCCAGCTCAAATCTACGACTGGACGGAACGAGCCGTCTGGTTTCGGAACCAGAAACAGATGGCTGTAGAATCCCGGAGATTCCTGGTTTTCTACGACCTCTACCGCGTTCTTCATTAAAAGAGACTGCACCTCTGATAACAGAGCATCTCTTTTCTGCGGATTTGACAGAAGATGAGTCCACTTTGGACTTCGAGATAATGGAGGCTTTCGTTTGAAGGATATCTTTAGACATTCCGAAGTCACTCCTCTCACCCAAGGGTCGTCCGTAATCGACGCCCATTCTTGTGAAAAGCTCGACAACCTTCCGCCAACCGGTACGCGATAGAGGTTTAAGCCATCACCTCCTGGACCTGCGAGGCCTGCGGTAGGAGAAACCACGTCTTCCACGGCCCGCACCTCGCCCCGTCGACCTCGGGGCGTCCGACCGATTGTCCCGGCCTGAAGGACGTCCCGAACGAGAGTCACTACCCTGATGGTCTCTCGAATAAGACCAAGAGGATGCACCGGAACCTCTATAGGAACCTCTCTTGGGCGCATTAGACCCAGAAGTGCCTGTCTTATTCGTGTCTGCTGTATCCGACTTCTTAGGAGCAGATTTGAACAACAGAGAATCCTTAGCTTTCTTTGTAATTTTATCATAAATAGCAGAAAGCTTGCCGTCAAAGAGAAGTTCTCCTGAGACCGAAGCGACTCTAAGAGAGTTCTTCACCTTAGTATCCACTAGTGTGGATGTAGCTAGGGCTGTGTCACGTCTAACCAACTCCAAATTTGCCACTGAAAGGGCGGAGTTACACGTGGAATAAGCTACTGCCCTTGAAAGAAGTCTTAAAGAGGATTGTATATCCTGAAACTCTTTCCCCTGAAGGCGCAGTGATAACGCCTTAGTAAAGTGATCTGCGTAAGATAAGGCATCTAAATTGGCTCTGTTCGACGCAATAGCTGTTTCCAACACCACGGTTGGAATAGAAGCCGACGACGGTAATGATAGCTCGAAGTCTTCCGCCTCGTCGTCCATACGCAGAGGAACTCTCGGTATACCCTGTCCTGCCGTATCGAATTTATTCCTTGCATTAATGAAAGGCAAGTTGAGAGTATTAGCGGACAAGAAACCTGCTTTCCCTGTCCTGGAAGCAAGTTTAAATATAGCGTCGTTCAATAATTCAAATGTTCTTGCAACATTATTGGACTGCGACGGAAACTCGGGAGCGATGTCCCTGAACCGCTCAAAAAATTCAGAGTCCAATGACGCTATAATTCTCTTGTCCGGAACCGCAGCAGTCTGGCCCGACGGAACAACCTGGGGGAGAAAGTGCCGGATGAAGTCCACGGCAACTTTATGTTGTTCCGAAAGGGATAGCTCCAAGTCATCCGTATCCCTTTCACCATCTGGTCGGACCTCATGATGTTCCCGGTCGTCCGCCCCCGATGCTTCGGCGGAGCGTACCGACCCAGCGCCGTCGGATAATTCTCGATCCGACACCGTTTCTGTCGGCTGCTGGGATGCTGCGATAAGCTGTGCTATCTGCTCAAGAATGTCCGGCGTCGAGACCTGCGGAGGCGCAGTCTTTCGCTGCTTCGCCGAGGGCAGCTCCGCATCAGATGGCTCCCACATACTTTTCCTATGCGAACGTCCGGAGTCCATCGGTCTCGAATCCCTGGCTGCCGGATGGAGTGACCTGGTCGCCGAAGAATCCTTGATCAGCGAAGCTGGTAATATATCGGCGGTCACGCAGCCAAGGTGCAGTCGTGTGCGCTGACGAGAAGAGGAAGCCTTAACAGTCTCCGCGGACTGCTTATACAACGTAGCGTCCCGAGCGACGGACGTATGCTCCGCTAAAGACACATTTTGTACCACAACATCTGGTCCCAGATGTTGTTGTACGAGAGAGGGGCCTCTCTCGCTCGCGGCCCGGCTGGACCTGGACGAGCTAGGAACCGGACTCAAAGGCTTCCTCCGTTCTCGCTTACTATCCGCCGTCACTGGGTGTGCATCTATTATGTTTATAGTGCTCGCATCACCCAAAATTTCCTCCTGGACCGCATCGGACGAACCTGGCTGCCGAACCATTCGGTGAATGGACGCTACACCGGGCGAGATAGCGGACGACATTTGTCTAATCTCCATGAGCACTTTTGCCGCTAGCTCTGAATTCATTTGTGACGACGGACGCACACTTGTAGAAGATAACATGGAAACATCACCCTGTTCTGGTTCCTCTGAAATAGAAACTGAGAGAGTAGAGTGACCTTGCGGAGAAAGAGCCGGCATAGCCCTTTCTCCAGAAACAACATATCGTGACACACGTTTCCAATGTTTCTCATCCCAATATTCACATATAGGACAGGGATTAATGCGAGAACACTGACTACAATTAATACAATGATCATGAAAGTCAGAGGAAGATTTCTTCCTATTACAATTTGAACAATGTCCCTTCATTGTGAAAGAACAACAATAAGTCCTAGTTACTCGCAAAAACCCCTGACACAAAGATACATAATAACATGATCCATTAATAAATGAAAAAACAATTGCAAATCAAAATAATTTTGAAAAAATATTTTTTCAGCGAAGCCCAAGTTGCTGAAAAGTAACGTTGAGCCCCGATGGATCCGATGGCAAAGTGTGGTCAAAAATTTTAAAATTATATTAAATAATTAATGAGACACTTACGGATAATATAAATGTATCTTATAGTGAGATAAGCTACAGCAAAGGCAAACAGCCCCCCTCAAAAAAGGCTGTTGCCAATGTAAACAAACAGTGTAAAAACACCAGAAAACATGACTCCAGGCACTGAAAAAACTGGCCCGGAATCAGTCATCAAATTACACTCTATCTGATGCAAAACAGAGACTCCCAGGGGAGAATCTGCAGAACATCAGATGGAAGATGCAGAACACAAACGTTATACACCCATGGGTGAAAACGTAACTATGGGGAAAATAACAGAAAACATTCTGTAACCAAGCAACTCTCCCAGGGAATTTTAGAAATGAAATTTCTCAAAAATATGCCAAAAGCATGGGAGAATTGCAAGGGGGGACTTTAGAAGGCTAGGGGAGAGGAAACACTGAATAAGCAGTGCAACATTCAGCAAGAATGACAACAAGAGGCCCATGCCTCGAAAATAGGCAACTTAACATAATTTCATCAAAAAAATTTAAGTACAGCCCTGATTATTTTTTGTCACTTCTTTTTCCTCTCCTCCTTCTATCCTCCTTAGAATCACATTTTCTCCAAAAATTACGTGTCTGGAATCCTTTAAACTGCGATTTACAAGCACAAAGATCAGTGAGATGTTGACTGATGAAGGGCCAAACAGAGAAATGATATTTGGTGCCAATTTCGGGACGTCTGCGTCACTGCGCATGCGCAGTAGAGGCGTAGTATGGAGGTCCTTTAGGACATGATTTCTTTTTGTTTTGGATGCAAATTTTGGGGATTGGGGGGCAAAATTTGTGTTTGGCCATGGTTTTGTTAGAGTTAGCACCAGCTAAGTCTGGGTCATTGGTACAGTATAAAAATATGCCCATTTATCACACTCAAGCACATTCGATTCTTGAAAGTTAAAAAATTTATAGTAATTTATATATTTTTTATACTTACCAATGACCCAGACATAGCTGGTGCTAACTCTTAAAATATAGGGCCAAACACAAATTTTGCCCCCCAATCCCCAAAATTTGCATCTAAAACTAAAGAAAACATGTCCTGAAAGGCCCTCCACACTTTGCCCCTACTGCGCATGCGCAGTGTCAAGGACGTTCCGAAATTGGCGCCATTTATCATTCTAATAACCAGTGCCTGGTAAGCGCTATGTACTCAGCGGGGAGGCAAGAGTTCCCAACTCCTGGGAGGGCCATCCCCGTCTGGGTCATTGGTAAGTATAAAAAATATATAAATTACTATAAATTTTTTAACATTTTTATACTGTACCAATGACCCAGACATAGCTGAATAGTAAAAAGGCTGGAGGGCCAAGGACATAGAGCAAAATGGAATACGCTCAATAAAATAAAATAGAGTCATCCCCTGTAGGGGAAAGAAGTAATAGGCCTTACATGTATCTTTCTTATTTATGATAAATTAGAAAGATACAACACCTTCCAAAAATTGAGCTTCATACATCCATGTACTCTATTAATATCCAATAATCCTTATACTAATAATTTTTAAAGTAAGCCAATAATAAAATAAGTCTAGAGAATAGAGACTCTTATACTCCTAAAAGTGTGTGAGAATTGCATAATCATGTCCGTTGACATATGCAATATTCAAAAGCTATACTTTAAAAACTAAGACTTGAATGAATTTTATAAACTTAAACTTCTCACTAAACAACCATCCCAATAACAGCTCAGAATTACTAACTCCGGAGGAGGTATCCCCTTGTTTTCATAGTAAAAAACAGGTGACCCAAGGGAACACCCTCCCCCCCCCTTTTTCTTGCCCTGGGTCAAATAGCCCAGAGCGAAGAGGGCAGCCGAACGGAGACACTGCCGAAACAGACAGCCTACCTAGCTATAGTAGCAACTGTTAAGTGAATGACATTCTGAGCAGTAGAGAATAGACCTAACAATAGAGGCCTCCAGAAATGGACTCGATATTTCTGAGATAAAATTCATGAATGGATGGCTGAGCGCAATGAGCAGCCTTCAAAAATCTATAATAGCAACACTATTAATGTAAGCCCAAGAAGTAGAAGAACTCTTACTTCATGAGCCGAAATCTTAAGCACAACTGCTAAGCCAATGATATACCATAAGCAGTACGCTAGTTAATAGAATCCATTAACAATAAAATGGAGCGTAACGTCCTTCTACTAGACATCAAAGACAGAAGAAGCTTACGCCCTTGTAATAAACAGATATCTGTTTATAAATACATAAACTGTACCCGGAAAGAGTAAAGGCCTATGCCCATACGAAGATGGAAGGACCTTAAAATAATAGGTTCCGGATAATAGGAGCCTAACTCTTATGCAACAATCCAACCTAAATAGTAACGGAAGTATTGATTCCGAAACTATGAAAGTGAAAATCATCCATCGATAGTGCATGAAACTCACTGACTCTACAGTAAAATAGAAACCAACAGAATTACTGTCTAAAAGGTCAGAATTTGAAAACTACTGTTTCCAGAGGCTCAAATGATTACTTAGCTAAATAAGAACCGAAGTTAAAATCCGTATAGGAATTTAATCTAAAGATTCTAAGTCTATTTATCAAAAAGTTACTAACTGACTTAGATAAAGAGACAAAAGACTCAAATGTAAACTATCGTAGAGTGCATAGGTATGAGGTAACATAAACCTATAACCTAAATAACAACAGGCTGCAGTAGATCTTGTGAAACAAGTATACTAAAAAATAGCAATGAGTAGTATGGAGGGATCAACCATATGAACATAATGATCCCTACACCACGACGGAAGAGCCTCCACTTTAGTCGCATAGAATAGCGAAGAAGAGGATCTCCTATAGTAAGAAATCGCGTCCAAAGCTCGTCCAGAACAGTGCTTACAATGCAATATGGACCACACAACGGAATACATGAAGGTTGCGACCTTGCTGGTTGTGATAAAGATGACACGATTTACCCAGTGAAAAAAGATCCTCACATAGAGGAAGATTTCACGTTAAGATCCACAGTAGACAAGAGAGTAAATTACTCATGATCTCTGTGAAGATAGAGATGCTATCAACAGAAATGTATTGTGGTTGTTTATCTTAGCAATACCTGCTAAAACAACAGCGCCGGAGGATACGCGTATCCTATCATTCCGTCCTACAGATCAATAGAGCGTTAACAGTATTAGCTCAGAGATCTGGACAAGCCAACACATACGTCTGCAATTGATTAGCAAGCTGTGTCATAAATAAAACATCATTGGGTGCTCCCATAGATAGCAAATCTGATAAATACTTGTTTGTTGAGAGTCCATTCTGACAGCAACAAGCGACCCGTAAGAGAACGGGAGTGCGATAAAACAATCAGACGACCCAGAATATGACGGACCAAAACTGAACTTGGTGTAGTATAACCAACAGACGGATTCTTTCCATTAAATTGAATAACGGAAACGAAAGAGTGCCTCCCTGGTTCCGGAGATACGCCACTACTGTCGAATTAAAGGACAGGAATTTGGGCATGCGTTTCTGAATAATGTTCATGCAATGACATAAAGCAAGCCTAAAAAACATTATTCCGCGGAAGTTAAACTGATAGTTAAAAGACTGCGGAACCCAAAGACCCTGGCACTTCGAATCCGTAGGGATCAGTATATATCCCAATCTGTTGACTGGCAACCGTCATAACAGCCACACTCGGGTCCGGCAACTGCGGCGGCACTCTCTGAGTCAACCACCGAATGTTTGCCCCAGTCTGAATCTCTTGTAACACTAGATAGACAAGAGAATGTATAAATCAAGCAATTCATGGATTGCCGGAAAGTTGCCGTCGAAGAGAAGCTCCTCCGAGAACGAAGCGACTCTGAGAGAGTTCTTAACCTACTATCCACGCGTGGATGTAGCTAGGGCTGCATCACGTCTAACCAACTCCAATCAGCCACTGAAGGGCGGAGTTATACGTGAACAAACTACTGCCCTCAAAAGAAATTACATTGAGAATAATATCCCGTAAATCTTTTCTTGAAGACGTAATGATAACGCCTCAGTAAGGCGGATTACGTATAATAAAGCGTCTAAGTTAAGTCTACTATACATAATGTCGTTCCCAACATTGAAATTGGAAAAGACATAACGGCGAAAAGAATATATGCAGTCTTTAATCACACCGTCTAGATGCATATGAACTCTCGGTATGCCCTGCTCTGCCAAAATAAACTATATGTAAAAAAGATAAAATGGCAGAAATGAGCCACGCGGACAAGAAACTAAACTATCATGCTTAGTAGCAGGCTTGTATATATATATAAATATATAGCGTCGAAAAATAAAACACATGTTGTAATGACAATATTGGACTGCGTCGGTAAGTCAGGGACAAAGTCCCTGTACCGATCGAAAAATCCGAGTCCAATGACGCTATAAGTCTCTTATCCAAGATCGCAGCAATGAAGTCCGAAAAATAATCACTGGAAGAAATGCCAGAAGATATGAAAGGCATCTTCCGATACTACTAAAGGGAAAACTCGAAATCTTTCGAATCCCTTTCGCCATCCTGTCGGACCCTATAAAGCGTTCGGTCGTCCGTAGCTTGATGCAACCGCGGACCGCACCGACCCAGCGCCGTCGGATAATTCCTGATTCGACCGAGAAACCGTCAATTGCTGGGATGCTGCGAAACAACTGTGCTAACTCGGATAGCACGTCCGTCACTGAGGCCTGAGGAGCAGCGGTCTTACGATGCATTGCCGCAGAAAGCTCCGAGATCGTTACCCCGTGCATACTTCCAATATGCGAGCGAACGGAGTGTATAAGCCTCGTGTCCCTTGGCTACCGGATGGCGCGACCTATTCGCTGTGGAATCACTGAATGCCGAAACTGATCGGATACTCGAGGTCACGTAGCCAATGTGCGGTCGTGTGCCCTGCTGTGAGGATGAGGAAGCATTAAAGACAGTCTCTCGGACTGTCAATATAACGGAGCGTCCCGAGCAACGGACATATGCTCCGAATGTAAAATATCTGAACCACAACATGCGGTCCCCTATGTTGTCGGCTTCCTCCGATCTGTCCTCAATCTGCCGTCACTGGGTGAGTACTAAAGTAATTAAAGTGCTCGCATCACCCAAATCTCCTTCCTAGACCGCAACGGACGAACCCGGCAGCCGAACCATTCGATGAATGTACGCTACACCGGGTGAGCTAGCGAATGTCACTCCGTAAGCGAAAGACATATTCCATGAGCACTTATTGCCGCTAACTCTTCATTAACTATGACGACAGAGGCACACTTTTGAAAGACATCTCCATAACTCTTCGAACAAGAAACCAGAAATGCTTGGATAGCAAGCATAAAATAATAATATATATAGCGTCGTTCAATAATTCGAAAGTTTGTGTGACATTATTGGACTATGTCGGAACTGAGGGACGATGTCCCTGAACCGAACCAAAAATTTCTAAGTCCACCGACGCTATCAGTTTCTTATCCGGCATCGCAGCATATGTTGTTCCGAAAGGGAAAGCTTGAAATCCACCGAATCCCTTTCGGTATCCCATCGGACCGGATGAAACTTTCGGACGTCCGTACCCGCTTCCGCGGAGCGTCCCGACCCAGCATCGTCGGATAAAATATATGCGACAGATTCAGTTGATGCTGGGATGCTGCGATAAACTGTGCTATTAAGGAAAGCACATCCGTTCCCGAGGCCTGTGCAGTAGCGGACTTACGATGCATTGCCGCTGGAAGCTCCGTGTACGTTGACTCCCGCACACTTCCTATGCGAACATCCGGAGTCTGCAGGCCTCGAGTCCCCGGCTACCGACCCAGCGCTGTCGGATAATTCTCGATCCGACACCGTTTCTGTCGGCTGCTGGGATGCTGCGATAAGCTGTGCTATGTGCACAAGAATGTCCGGCGTCGAGACCTGCGGAGGCGCAGTCTATCGCTGCTTCGCCGAGGGCAGCTCCGCATCAGATGGCTCCCGCATACTTTTCCTATGCGAACGTCCGGAGTCCATCGGTCTCGAATCCCTGGCTGCCGGATGGTGTGACCTGGTCGCCGAAGAATCCTTGATCGGCGAAGCTGGTAATATATCGGCGGTCACGCAGCCAAGGTGCGGTCGTGTGCGCTGACGAGAAGAGGAAGCCTTAGCAGTCTCAGCGGACTGCCTATACAACGGAGCGTCCCGAGCGACGGACGTATGCTCCGCTAACTACACATTTGTACCACAACATCTGGGGCCAGATGTTGTTGAACGAGAGAGGGGCCTCTCTCGCTTGCCGTCCGGATGGACCGGAACGAGCTATGAACCGGACTAAAAGGCTTCCTCCGTTCTCCCTCCGATCCGCCGTCACTGGGTGTGCATTAAGTTAATTTTATAGTGCTCGCATCACCCCAAAATTCCTTCTA
The DNA here is from genome assembly GCA_031216915.1 of Pictodentalium vernedei. NCBI lineage: Eukaryota > Metazoa > Mollusca > Scaphopoda > Dentaliida > Dentaliidae > Pictodentalium > Pictodentalium vernedei. Next base: position 276,172,723 of record CM062291.1, read on the forward strand.
GACCGCAACGGACGAACCCGGCTGCCGAACCATTCGGTGAATGGACGCTACACCGGGCGAGCTAGCGGACGTCAAAGGCCGTCGAACCTACTAGGGTCCTCTTAGGCAATTGGCGTATTACATGAGCACTTTTCCGCTAGCCCTTCATTAATTGTGACGACGGAGGCACACTGTTGGAAGACATCACAGATACATCACCCTAATCTTGATCGTCTGAAATAGAAATTGATAAAGTAGAGTGACCCTGCGGGGAAAGGACCGGAGTGTCCAAATCCCCAACAACATACCGTGACATACGCTTCCCATATTGTCATCGAAATCATACGATACAGAACAGGAGTTAATGCGAGTACACTGACCACATATAGAATGATAATAAGGTCAGAGGAAGACTTCCTCTTAAAGCAATTGATCAATATCCTTTCCATGTGAAAAGAAAACAAGTCCTGGTACTCGCACTAACCCCTGGCAATCAAAATACATAATAATAATATGATCCATTAATATAGAAAAAATAATTGAAATCAAAATATTTTGAAGAAATATTTTTTCAGAACAGCCCAAGTTTCTGAAAAGTAACGTTGAGCCCCAATGGATCCCAAGCCTAAGTGTGGACAAAAATTTTAAAAATATTTTAAACAATTTTTTCAACACTTACGAACAATAATAATGTATCTAGTTATGATTAAAATAACATAAAGATATTATTATGGGATTTAGAAATTATGGGGATTTAGAAATCCCCCCCTCACACAGAGGGCTGTTGTAAATGTAAACAATGAGTGTAAAAACACTAAAATAAGACTCCAGGCACCCAGGCCCGAAATCAGTTACCAAAAATACACCATCTGATGCAAAACAGAGACTTCCAGGGAAGAAACTGCAGAACATCAGATGGTAGATGCAGAACACAACGCCTAACCACCCGTAGGTGAAGACGTAAACATGGGGAAAGAACAGAATTCATTCTGTTATACAGCTAAAACTCCCAAGAAATTTTAGTAATAATAATTACAGAAACTATGCCAAAAGCATGGGAGAATAGCAAGGGGGAACTTAAAGGACAGGGAGAGAGGAAAAACACTTGAAAAAACAGTGTAACTAAATAATCAGAATGACAACAAAATGGCTGCTGCCTTGAAAATAGGTAACTTAACATAATTTCATTAAAAAATTTTAAGTTACAGCCCTGATAAAATTCTGTCACACATTCTTTTCCTCTCCTCCTTTTCTATCCTCCTTAGAATCACCATTTCACTAATATTTATGTGTCTGGCATCATTTAAACTGAGATTTAAAAGCACAAAGATCAGTCAGATGTTAACTGATGAAGGGCCAAACTTAGAATGATAAATGGCGCCAATTTCGGAACGTCCTTGACACTGCGCATGCGCAGTAGGGGCGAAGTGTGGAGGGCCTTTCAGGACATGTTTTCTTTAGTTTTAGATGCAAATTTTGGGGATTGGGGGGCAAAATTTGTGTTTGGCCCTATATTTTAAGAGTTAGCACCAGCTATGTCTGGGTCATTGGTACAGTATAAAAATATAATTGTTTTTATGTAAACCTCGGATCACACAGTTCAGCCTTTCCTCATATTGGCCAATTTTTGGGGGGTGACTTGTAATCGCCCCGACTATTTTTCTAGGTGACTTTGGGCTCAGAAGGGTGACATAATCACCCTAGTCACCCTCATGGCTGGTCCCTGCTCCAACCTTGGAGAAAACAGTTTTTAGACATCACACAAATGTCACACAAAATTTTAAAAATTCAAATGCACGTAATTATGAAATCCGATCAATTTGATCCAATGCACCCCACAGCAAAGTATGCCGAACTCAGCTGCACTTTTCATAAACCTGGCCCTAATAATTGGTCAGCTTATCCCATTCTACTTGTCTACTCTGTTTGTCACCTTCAGTCACAGGGAGGTGATATGCATCTAGTGCAGATTCCTCTGTTGCTGATTAGCTAACAATAGCGAAAATTGAGCCGAGTGCAGAAGTCTCTCCTGCCAGTATATAGCCTCTACACTTCCAAGATTCCTGCAGTGCCTCCATGTGGCAACACATGGTAACTGGATACTCACGAGCTCAGGCCTGACTGTTGGGGATCTCAGAGTAACAAGGACACTAGAGATGAAGTGTGCCAGCCCACTGGCAAGTGGACATGCTCTGGCACTCATCAACCTTGTCCCAACTATGGATAAATAGTCAGATAGATAGGATTTGTCGATCTCAGAGTAACAAGGACACTAGAGATGCAGTATGCCAGCCCACTGGCAAGTGGACATGCTCTGGCACTCATCAACCTTGTCCCAACTATGGATAAATAGTCAGATAGATAGGATTTGTCAACCGTGGAAAGGCAACTCTAACCAAACCAAATGGGTGAATCATGACTCACCAACCCAGTAATGCAACTAATCTAGAGGATGGAAACCTTGAAATGAATCCTCTGATCCTCCCGGTTGGGGGTTAAACATGAGGCTAATGACCTCATCTTGTAAACACCATTACCATTGAGTAAATCAATGGAAGAATTCAAAATGCAGCAGGCAGGTGTCCAAGAGACAACAGGCTACCAAGGTGGTAGCATGAATGTACAAGGTGAAAGCCCATCCCGGGAAGCCTTAAGCAGGAATCAGAATATTGTGGACCTGAAAAAGACCATCAATATCAGAGCATGGTATGTGAGGACAACGAACCAGGTCTCAAAAACAGTCATCAATGAACAGAAACTTTACAAACTGGGTATCGATGGCATTTGCTAGTGCAGGTGGACAGGATCAAGTAAAATAATAATGCAGTGGTGTTCCATCAGATACTCTGGTATCAACGACAACCAACATGAATAAAGATTGTGCATGTATCTTAACAGAGTGGGAACCCATCAATGAGACTAATCAGAGCACACATTAACTCCGAATATGCAAAAACAATAGTAATTCAGTGTTACACATCAACAAACGACACAGAAGAGGAAATTAAAGACGTCTACTACGAAGCTCTACAGGCACAGATCAACAGAACACTACAGCATGACATCCTACTCATTATCAGTGATCAGAATGCAAAGGTGGGAAATGTCAATAGTGGGTACGAAAGAGCTACGAGAAAAGGGTGTGGCATTATGAATGAAAATGAAGAAAAGCTCACCAACCTGTGTGCCACAAACAGGTTAGTTGTGGGAGGAACCCTATTCAAACACAAGGATATCCATAAAATAACATGGAATTCATGGCTGGAATAAAAAACAAATTGACCACATCATCATCAATGGGAAATGGCAACGATCATTTCTAGACACTAGAGCATATAGAAGAGCTGATAATAATAGTGAACACCATTTAGTAGCTACAAAGCTCCAACTGAAACTGAAGAAGGCTAACAATAATCACAAGTGGGATAGGAAAATAATCAATGTTAAATGCCTAAAAGATGATGATGTAAAACAAAAATTTAACATCAAGTGAGAAAGAGATTTAGAGCACTGGAAGACCTGGACCCAGAAGCAAGAATTCATATAGATAAGTGGTGGAGGAACATCAAGAAAATGTACCTCTGCACAGGTGAGAAGAATATCAGATTTTGTAAAAGAAACAACAAAGAATGGCTGACAGAAGACACATTGAAAGTAATTGAAGAAAGAGCTAAACTGAAAGGGAAGGTTCTGGGAAGTAAATCACCCAGACTGAGAGAACAAGCTCAGAAAGATTACAATGAGAAGGCTACAGAAGGCGAAAAGAGTGCAAGGAACGCCATGAGAACATACCTCAAAGGAAGAGCAGGAAGAGCAGAAAAAGCAGAAAAGTCTTCAAGAAGGGGTGATTGAAATACAGTCTTCAAGATTACCAAGGAACTAAGTGGGCAGACTAAGCAGCCACCTCCAGGAAAAGACAAGAATGGAACAATCATAGCCACAGAACACGAACAAGCAGCACGGTTGGTAGACAATTTTACATCGGTATTGAACAGACCAGAATCCATGATCTCATTCGAAGGAGCCCCCCCAAAATGATGACCTTGATATTTGCGGTGATCCACCATCAAAAGAAGAAGTAAGCAGAGCCATAAACTCCATGAATATAGGAAAAGTAGCATGTACTGATGGCATTCAAGCAAAACTACTGAAGGCACACACTGGAACAGCAACAGATGCGCTACACAACCTATTTTGGAACATCTGGGAGAAGAATAACATCCCTGGTGAGTGGTCCAAAGGCCTCATTGTGAAACTACCAAAGAAGGGTGATCTATGCAAATGTAACAACTGGATATGCATAACACTACTCTCAACTCCCAGCAAAGTCTTCAGTAGAATACTCCTGAATAGAATCAACACCTCACTTGATAAGATCCTCAGACAAGAATAAGCTGCATTCAGGAAGGGAAAGGGATGTATCGATGAGATCTTCACACTGAAGAACATCATTGAGCAGTGTATTGAAAGGAAGGCACCCTTTTGCAAAAACTTTACAGACTTTAAAAAGGCCATTGACAGCATACACAGAGAAACACTACGGAAAATTCTAAGATCTTATGGAATACCTACTAAAATAGTAACCTTGATAAAATGCTTCTACAGATTTTGAATGTGCAGTGCTCTTAAACATGGAAGGTATTTCTACATATACATTCTACATAATGGTAAAGAAGAAGAGATAATGTGAACTGGTTAACAGCAATACCTGTGCCTCAGAAGACTGTCCTTTGTCAGTCGCCACAGCATCGGAAGCTTCCTTCACCATATCATTATACTGTTGTTGAACCTCTTCCAACTTTTTCTGTTTGGTTGCAGTCTGGTGTCGAAGAGCATTCAGTCGTTTTATTGTGTCACAGACTTTGTAGTCCATAATAGTTATTGCTTGCTGGAAATGATATCAAATGAAATGAACATATATACTGCAATAAATTATAATGATAAAGTTAAATTACTTTTGTATGATTTAGTCTGGAATACTGAACTAAGTCAGACTCAGGGCCAAGCCAGAAATTTCACATATCGATGCTTTTCTTAGTTCTGTTTAACATATAATCAGTCAGTATGGTGGCATGTTCATCAGAACTTATTTCAAAGGAGTAGTTATACAACTAAGATAAATAGTGCTCCATCTCTTATCAATACAAAGAACAGAAAGTTCTCCTTACTATTTCCACTCATAGTCAATCCACGAATGCCAAAGCATGTTCATCCGAACCTATTTCAGTGGGGGCACTGTCTCTCAGCATCTGTTTAATAATCAGGTATTCCATCTTTGATTTCTTAATATTTACTGCCTAGCCAAGTATATGCAACAGTGCAATGCCATATTTGAAACAGGTTTGAACATTGACAACACTGGAAGTCTTACTTTGTTTGAGTTAGGCTGGACAGTCTCGTCTAAACAAAATCATGATACTGCACGTATAAAATAGCACTTACAACAGGGTTTACTGTGATTCGAAGTAATCAATCCATTGGTTTTATTATGAAATTGTTGTATCTTCCCCCACCCCACCTCCAACCACTAAATGAATCTATCAAAATTGTCTTATATTTTAGCAGGGAGCTAATTCTGACACATTACTTGAATAAGACAAAATGAAGGAATCTCACTGTCCATAGTGAAACTGATATGGTGACAAACTAAAAATTTGTTTGTGATTGATTTTGGAAATATTTTGTATTAATTATTAGAATAGCATTGAAAGCATTCTGTTTTTATGTGCCATCATTTGGGACAAACTATAAAATAACATTGTTGTGGAACTTCGTTGTATTCCTAACTTTAATACACAGCTTCCAACACATTACGTTATTGTTACTAGTTTCTAGAAAACTCTGTCCCACCAAGGGCTAGCTGGGCTTTGGAGGGATTCATACATTTTTGAAGTGTAGAGTGGCAAGCCTATTTAAATGGATATCTTTTAACTGAATGACTATGCTAACTGAATATAACTTCCAAACATAAAAACATTTGCCACACTTTCAGTATAAATTTGTCCTGTTAACCTCATGTAGGTTATAGAATAAACCTCTGTTAAATGAATAAAAAAAACTTTGTAACATGTCAGGAAATTACCCTGGAAATCAACAAATTACTGTTGTTTATAGGCCTATTAGACCTCAATACATTCAATAGAGACATTTAATCTATAATATCTTGTTGGACAGAGCTCCATGAGTTCTGTCAAACAAGATATAATAGAATAAATGCTGTTTATCTCTAGAATAAGGGAAAGTGACCAAATCCCTGTTAATGGAATACTCCTGTTAACAGGGTTCCACTGCACTTCATATATATAATGATATAGTGGCTTTTAAAATTCAATGGTAAGGCCTCACAAAGTAGATCTTCTGTTTCGCAGGACTTTTTGTAACATTGCATGTGGGTGGGCAGTTTTTATTTTATTTTTTATTTCTGTAATTATTTCATTATTTCTTTTCCATCAAAAGGTCATGTTTTTGGTTTGTTTTAGGTTTTAGGCCTCATAATCTATGGAATAGCATGGGTGGTGGTGTACTTCGTCCCTTGAGTGCAAGAAGGCTTTGCAATACTAAAGCATTGCAAAACCTTGTTGTGCTTAAGGATCAAATTTATCAGTTTTATTAACTTGGGTAAAATATCAGACATAAACCATTTAATTTTTATTTTTTATAAACAGAGACCATGAGGCAGCCAAATGGGCCATGCAAGAGGGCCTGAGAAACATATTTTAAACTTTTTTAGGCTTAATGATAATAGTACTGAATCTTCTTACTATAAACACAATACAATACCACCCATTGCCGGGTAAAGTTACAATTAACATTAGGGAAGTAAAATTACAGTGGACAGGAACACTTCTACATTTGTCCAGAGCTTCAGTTCTGCCAACATAAGGCATTAAAAAACAGTGCCCCCAAGATTATTATGGTGCACCTGTTATTATATGATGTACAGTGATAGAGCTGGTCATTTTGGGGGGTTCTGGTTTAGTTCCGGTTTTACAGAAAGCTGGAAAACCAAACCACATGACCCAGCAAAGACCCCATCCAAACGGTTTTACTGATTTGTGCATAAACTGATCAAACTACCTTACTGGGAGGCAAATGGCCCCTATGGACTTTTGTCAACAAGTCTATCTGGCAAATGGGCAAATATGTCATGTTCTCAATGCAAGCCTGAAAATAAGCAGTCTGACATTTGCAAAATGAGGTTCCCAGAGGGTGAATTTGATGATGCTATCCCATATAGTGGGCCAATTTATCCTCTGGGTACCTCTTTCTGTTTAGTTTTGAGACTGAGGTTCACAGAGGGTAAATTTAGTGATGCTCCCCTGCTATGCAGGGTAGCATCACTAAATTTGCCCTCTGGGGACCTCATTTTGCAGATGACAGGCTGCTTATTTTCTGGCCTGTCTGACTGCCACATTTTCTCCCTCATTGACTCTTCCAATGGACAAGTCAATAAGATAGAAAATGTGACAATAAGAACACAACATGTCTTTGATGAAATTTATTCATTTGTTATCCATATTTATGTTTTTTTCTAACTCAATAGGCTTATCAACTGATCCGCAAGAAACCCTAAAAATGACTGAAGGGAGTTAGTCTTAACCCAGTGGAGATATTTACAGGCAGGGCTTTTTGTGATGTCGTACAAACTACACTGCAGGTTTTTCCAAGTTAAGGAGTCTGAAGTGTTGCTTACTATATGTTCTTAACACATAGAAAAACTGAACTGAAACTGAGGTTTTCCCTGAAACTGAACCAAAATCGAAAACTGTATCGGAAAATTATAAATTCAAAGTAATTTGAATATTTTTTTATACTTACCAATGGCCCAGACTAACTGGTGCTAACTCAAAAAATAATCCAGGGCCAAACACAAATTTTGCCCCCGAATCCCCAAAATTTGGATGTAAAACTGAAAATTTAATGTCCTATCTGGTTCTCCATACTTTTCAGATCTGCGCATGTGCAGCATCCAGGAAGACACCGAAATTGGCACCAACCATCATTCTTTCTATAATTGCCTGTTAAATGCTGCAAACAGCGGGGAGGGACATACCCGTCTGGGCCATTGGTAAGTATAAAAAATATACAAATTACTTTGAATTTATATTTTTACAACAACCAATGGCCCAGACTAGCTGAATCGTAAAAAGGCTGGAGGGCCTAGGACATAAAGGAAAATTCAATCTCTCAATCACTTCAGTAAAGGATATCTCCTACAGGAGAAGAAAGGAATTATATATGTCTTTCTCCTTTATGAGAAACGGGAAAGACATAACACCAACAATGTAATTGAGTATTACCATAATATATAACTCTCCATTTAATGCCAGCATAACCTGTTATGCTAATTCGGTGCAGGAAAGCCAATATATAAAGGTAGTCCAGAGAATGAGACTCTTTATACTCATTTAAAAGTGTCTGAGGATTGTATATTGACGCCAGTTTGACACGTGACATATACAAATGCTTCACAGTGAGCTACACTTTAAAAACAGTACATAAATGAGACATAGTTATTGCTTCACACTGAGCTACACATTAAAACCATCCCAGCACCGACTCAGGACTACTGACATCAGAGGAGGTCTTCCCTTGCTTTTCACTATAAAGCCAGATGATCATGAGGGAAAAAAACGTCCCCCCCCCCTTCCCCTTGTTCTGAGGTAAAATTCCACAGAATGAAGAGGGCAGCGGAACAGCATCAGTATTGGAGCAGACTGCCTAAAGACCTTATAGATGTAACATTAATGGACAGTCCATTCCAGCAGTGTCGCTGTTCCGCTGCCCTCTTCGTTCTGAGGGCATGTACCTCAGAACGAAGAGGGCAGCGGAACAGCGTCACTGCTGGAACGGGCTGCCTTAATAACTATAGATGTAACCATTAATGGGAGACATTCTGAGCAACAGAAAGAGGACCTAAAGATCTAAGGTCACCGGAGATGGACTCTAAATTTCTCAGGTAAAACTTGGTAAATGTAGAGGGCTGTGTCTAGGATGTAGCCTTCATGAGATCAGTAATGGCTATACTGTTAGAATAAGCCCAAGAAGTGGACAGCGCTCTAACCTCATGCGCTGATATCTTATTATTCATTGAATTTCCATTGAATAAAGGAGTGAGCTATGGTATATGGCAATCAACCCCACCCTTCGAGCTATCACTTTCCAGAAAATCAACAAATAAAGGCTTGAATTTAATCACCCAGGTTTTGGACCCCTCATACTAATTTGTACCGATCTGTGCTTGTGATATATTGATATCCTGTTCACTTTCATTAACTGGAATCGAATAATTACGTTTTCAAACAAGAACCCCCACCCCCCTCAAAAAAAGAAGAAAAACCACCAGCAATATCATTTTTAATTATTATTTCGCCATAATATTGTTGAATACGGCAACTGCCTTAACTTAACTAAAAGTCAAAACACAACCTGCAACATCAACGTAGTCCCAACGAAAGAAAGTCGTTGCTCACCATGTGCATTTTAGTCTCAAGATAATCCGTTCCTATTAAGTTCGATCCAGACAATCGTAACTGCTAACATGAACATTCATATAATTAACCTGTGCGAATGTGCGCTCATGTAATTTGACATGTTGGAGTTTATATTATGGACGGGAACAGAATATTACCACAAAATCACTGTGTGTGTGTGTGGTGGGGGCAACAATTATTTATAAGTTTAACAGTTTAGCAAAAGGGCAAGCCGTATTCCAATGGTTGTGGGTGGTTCCTTATATTTTATCCAGAAATTGTAAGAATTGATTGCCACAACCAGGGACGTGCCCCCCCCCCCCCCCCAAAAAAAAAAAGAAAAAAATTTAAATAAATAATAAAAAATAAGAAATTACCACACTCTCGAGACTTTCATCGCCCCCTTCCCACTTCCATTGTTCATTTTTTACCAAAGTTTATCTCAAGATTATAAACTGAGAGAGATAGGACTAAAAACTAATTTTCTCTGTTAAATGAATGTAGAATTAAGTTATTCGTATTGCCAAGTGATCCTGCTCGAATATTAATTTGAAGTAAACCTGTTCAAAACAAATGGCTTCTGAGAGTCTGTGATCAAAAGAATCTTCAAACAATGACAAGTAGCCGTTTGGTTATGTCACTGGTTGCTAATGCCCCTGTTTTATTGAAAGATTATTGCCACTGGTTTTAATTACTAAACAATCTATTGTAATCATCGTCACCTGTGCAAGTTCAATAGACTTGGTGAGGTGTGATTTCTGTAACCAGTCGATTTTTATTGGGAGCTTGTGACAAGTTTGTTGTATTCTTGGTTTGCTGGACTCTCTTGTGAGGCTAATAATTTGTCTTCAATACATTGAATGAGATGATGGACGAATTAGGTTAATTATGACGTGTACACTCAAGAGTGGAGATTCCTCTCGTACAGTTTCTGATTCAGTTCATAAGGCTCTACTAACTTTTTATTTTATATTGTTTCCCAGTTTCATACTGAACATGATTTATTATATGGATGGAATTTACACTCAGGGTGTTTTCAAATCTTCCAATATGGCATTGTACTTTGCAGAGTTTGCACCGGGCTACTGGACAGCCACCGTACACTAGAAGCACTGTCACAGTGCCGAAGCTGCGACGATTCGTGCAACTCCAATGATGTTTTAAAACTTGTTGGTGACAAAAAAACTCGTTGGTGACAAAAAAACTTGTTGGTAACAAGTCCATAAATGTGACAGAAATTATCCGAATGACATGCACTATTGAGAGGGTGTAGACATCATGAAGATACACTTGCATACCAAGTATGGTGTCATTCCATCAAGTATTTTAGGAGTTATGGTGTTTTTTAAACTCGTTGGTGACAGACCGACTGAATGACAGACAGACTGACATTGCCACATATAGAGCTGCTCATCGCAGCTAAAAATAATATGATGTTTGATTCCATTTAACAAAATGGGTCGGTCTGCATAGGAGCAAAATATACTTGTGCTAAACAGTAAAATGTCTCGACCACGTGTTTGACATGTGTGAAACACTTTGCACCCGTCCATAATATGCAGGCTGCTGAATGTTATTGCTGAATAAAAAATTGTAACTTACTTTCCTTGTTTTCTGTCCTACAGATATGCGCATTTCTTTAACTATTTAGCTCACAAATCGGATGCGATAATCAGAATGTCGAATAACCCAAAAGGACCGTCTTTCAGGTGACTGGACGCACAAACAGATTGACTGATTGATTTTTGCTATAAGGATAAATAGCGTATTTTTTACATGTAGGCAAACAGTTAAACACCAGAACCACACGACTGGAGGAAATGGCTCTTTTTTAAAATGTATTTTTCTTTTTTAATTCTTGATTGATAACTTCTCAATCAACAGCAATCATTGTTACTAACGCCAGTGACATCGACATGCAGAAATAGAGGGGTTGGGTGCTGGAAGGGGACACAACATCACCTGGTTCCACACCCGTCCCATCACACTGTTCAATACTACAGGTCTTTTTTTTTCAATAAATATTCAATTATTTAACCCTTGCCTTATGTACATGTAATTGGAAGACTGTAGGCCTACACTCAATTGTAGGTCCGGCCTGCACAAATTTACAAAATACATGATTTTTTTCGAAGACATGGATTAACTGTCATTAACAAATGTGTGTGGCCTAATAAGAATTAATCTTATTGAATACAGAGGAGGAGCTTTGATTCACAAATGGGGGAGGAGGAGGCAATATTACAATGCCTTTGTCATGTCCCAACGAACCAAGTCCACACGGGCGGTGAGCCTGGGAGAGGCAGCTCCCTTCCCTAGAGTAGAGGTTCAGAGGCCCTTCCACACAGGAAAATTTTTAAGAAATCTTGAGCACTGGGTGTCTCAGGTAAAATTTGCTCCCAACTGGAGGTAACAGTAAACATTAATTACCCAAACACAACACTGTAGAAAACTTTTGCCTCAGTTTGGGTGTAAAATGCGATAGATGAATAAAAGTAGTTGAAATAAGGTGTGAATTGTGTGTGTGTGGGGGGAGGGGGCTGCCTCTTACTGAATGTGATTTCCAATTCCCTACATGCCATCTAGTTCGAAGAATATTCTTTTGAGGATTTTTTGTTCGCTTTTGACCAAACCTCTGACAAAAACAAACATGTAGGTGTGAATATTGGATGACATATTGTGCAGGGGAGCCATGGAAGTTACCTTCCTCCCGAATTTCTTCTCTTTTTTTTCTAAATATTACTGGGATGAATTCGAGTGTGGATGATGCATTTGTCTTCAACCAATGCTAACCATAATCATGCTTGTGTGGAGTTAGTACGTAGAGGATTCGTGATAGTATCTCGCCGTTGCTTGGTGGTTCTCTCTTCGGGTACTCAGGCTTCCTCCACCCCTAAAACTGTCAGACATGAAGTGACCATGGCTGTCGAGAGTGTTGTTAACCCTCAGTAAATAAATAATGGAAATCTAGGGAATTAATATTTGGTCACGCGTTTGCCGTCTTGTTTGAGGCCGAAACGCCATGATTCGAAATGTCCCATTCATCAAGCCTATGGGAAAATATTTACGAACTGTATTCATTTTTTGCATTACTGTTCCAATGTTAGAGGTCCATCTCTTTGTTTTTAGTGGCGTGAATACTTTCTGAAACTCCGTGAATTTTGGAAAACAAACTATTGTTAGAATTTGGAAGTGTTTTGTTAGTCGAAAAAGCAGGTCGCAAGAAATAAAATAAGTACACATGGGGGATGGGAGGCTCACCATGACTCGCATATCAATTACTTTAAATTGTCAAAATCTGGCATTTCTTGCACGAGCATAATGCAAGGACGAATGCAACTTAGAACTGACAAACCTGTATGCAATGGCGACTTTAGTTTAAATGTTTCCATTGAAACCTTCGTCACATTCAGTTTAATTTTATGTTTAATTTTCGGCACAAAACATCACTTGAAATAATCAATGCATTAATTAACTGAGATCACATGAAGATTATCTAAAACAATTGCTAAGGAGGAGCGCATTATCACCACGAAGAACTGACGAACGTGTACGCAATGGCGATTTTAATATAAATGCATTCATTGAAACCTTTGTTGCATTCGGTTTAATTTTATAGTTATTTTTCGGTACAAACATTACTTAAAATAATCGATGCATCAATTAACTACGAGGACATTAAGACAGAAAAAAATGTACGACTTTGTAAAGTTAAAATATCATCAGTAACCTATCGGCGTGGCTCCCCAACACAGAAATGTCCAATGGAAAGTATTAAAGCCATGGGCTGTTGTTAAAGGTGCCCATGCTGTATATTTTTTTTGGATGTCTTTTCACACGCTTGTTCATGCCCACCCACGCTTGGGCACATGAAAAGTGCCATTCCATGGTGACTGTACTGTAAGTCGTGATAAAAGAATCACTTTTACTGGTAACTGACTCACTCCAATGTTTTCACAATAACTCTCCTAATTTCGGTTATAGAGGTTCGTTTTTGACTTTGGTTTTGCCCAAACATAGAAATTGGGTGAAGTGAGCGGTGCCAAGGTGAAGATAATGCCAACTTCACTTCGCCCTCTTGGCTGATTCCTGCATTGATTTCATCTCAGTCAAGACAGGCAATTGATGTTTTTGAAGGGAGATGCCTACATAATGGGATTTGAAAGTCTGCAATATTGCATAATAGGATTTGAAAGTCTGCAATATTGCATATTAGGATTCATTGTGTATACAAAATACACGTGAAAAAACACGTGTTGAGTATAACAACTGCTTATTGCCTATTGGGAATGCAGCGTTAACTTGACACTTTACATTTTATACATGACAGACCTGGAGTAGTGCACGATTCCTTAAATTAAGTTCAAATAGTATACAAACAATTCGCAAAAAGTTTTCAAAAACTTTTAATAGTTACCTGCCATCCATTTAACAGGATATGTTCTATTTTAATTTAACCTTTTTTATTGTTGACAAAAAACAGAACTGCCAGTGCGCAGCTTCAGCTCTGAGCATGTGACTTCAGAGAACTTGCCAGAAGTCGGTTAATTAACATAATTTACCCGTTATTTTTCCCATGAGAACTTTAAGGTTTTAAAACTCAATAAATTTCATGTTTACCTCCAATAAAATTTACTACGTGCCATACGCAGATGATTTTGGGTCAAAGATAATTTATATTACTTTTACACCATATATTGTCAGGTAACTCTCAATACCTATTTGGTCAAGTATGAGTGAGCCTGAGCCTGGTTCATTAAATTTATTTAACAATTCTTGAATCGCATGTGTAGATTCTTACGTAAAACTTTTTAATTTTTCATATTCCCTCTGGTGGTGGTTCTGTAGATATCGTTTAAGAAAAAAGAAATTGCTACCACTGTTTTGGGGGGATTTGTTGTCAATCATCTCGAAGTAAGCGTAAGCGGCACAGCATTTACCTTCCCCAACATTTTAGCCTTTGATGTCCAGAAGGCAGGTGATGGAGAGGTCATAAACTTACCAATTCTGGGAAATTTGTTGAAACCGAAAGTCTTGGTTTTTGTTAAGGTGGCAGTTTGGTTTCAGTTTTGAAAAAAAAAAGAACCGAACTGAAAAACTACCCAGCCCTACCGCTATTATGTGAATCCAATGTTGTAGCGCTAGCCATACTGACATCATCTCTTTGATGTTTATGTGCTTCTCTAGGAACCGAGGGCCCAAAAGACCCTTACACTTCAAGTCTGCGGGACTCAGGGTCGCGCCCCAACCCGTCAGACTGGCATCCGTCATAATCGTGAAAACCGGATCCGGAAGTTGCAGCAGAACTCCCTGAGTTAACCACTGAATATCTGCCCAAATCTGAACCCTTTGTTTTACCAGGTCCGTTAAAACAAAACTGGTTTTGAGAGAATGTGTCTTCAGATTCCAGTTCTGAGAAAAGAATATCTGGAGGGGATGCATGCGCAGACGACCTATCAGAATAAGATCCGCAGCCACTCCGCACAGCCCCAACAGTCGCATGAATTCCCTCGTGTTAATGCATCGGAGTGTAGACAAAAGCGAGCATACCAACTGACTAATTTCGCTCTGGGTAACGGCAGACGAACCAGATTGTTGTCTCGAAGCTCATTCCCAAGTGAATGAATGACTTGGACGGAGCTAGATCCGACCTTTTCTCGTTTATGATGAAACCGAGACATTGGAGTAATAAAAGCAGACTCTGAACAGCATTTAGAAGAATAATTCTGTTGCCGTATCTCTGTAGAATGTCGTCCAAGTAAGCTGACGTTACCTCAGATGAATGAGCTTGGAAGTGTGACATTACTGGGTTCATTATTCGAGTGAGTGCCCAGGGAGCCCGGTTCAGAACAAAGCACATCGCTCTAAACTGATACACCTTCCCTTGTATGGCGAACAGTAGGTACTTTCTGAATGCCGGATGTACCAGGACATGAAAGTTCACATCCTTTAGATCTATGCTTGCCGCATAGTCATTCACTCGAATGCTTGCCCTTACTGACCGAGTAAACTCCATATTGAACTTTGGAGCCACGATGAGCTTGTTTATCCACCTCAAGTCTATAACTGGTCGGAATGAGCTGTCTGGCTTCGGTACGAGGAACAGGTGCCTGTAAAAACCTTGAGAATTTTTATTCTCAACAACCTCTATTGCTTCCTTTGATAAAAGAGCCTTACCTTCGCTGGGAGAGACTCTCTTTTGCAAGGATCTGACGGAAGATTTGTCCAACATGGACATCTTGTTAGTGGGGGTTTTGCTTGGAATGATAGCTGTAGGCCATCCAAGACTACACTTCTCACCCACTGGCCTTCCATGATTGTTATCCAGTTTTTCGCGAAGCTTGATAACCTTCCACACACAGGCAAGCAATAGAGGTCTTGACCATCACCTGTATGACCTGCAAGGCTTACGGGAGGAGAAACCACGTCCTCTCCATGAAGAGCCTCGTCCTGTCAGCCTAGGGGCATCTGATCGATAGTCCCAATCAGACCTCCACCCCTTTCCCAAGCCACTATACTGACGACCTCCAGAGTAATCATAAGAGGGTTTCTTGTACCCTCATGAGGAGTTTCCTTTTGACGATTTTTGTCTGGAATGTCCTCCTTTACTCTTGTCAACTGAAGCAGTCTTTTGGGACGCCGACTTCAAAAACAGAGCACTAAACGCTTTTTTAGTAGCCTGATCATAGACTAACGAAAGCTTGTTGTCAAAAATAGTATGTCTGGAGACCGGAGTGACTCGAAGAGAGCTTTTCACCTTGTCATCTATCAGTGAGGACTATGCAAGGGCAGCATCACATCTGATGAACTCCAGATTAGCCATTGTTAGGGTGGTGTGAAACATGGTATACATAATTGCACTGGAAAGAACTCTAAGAGAGGTACAAACATCCTCAAATTCCTTTCCGTTGAGGCATTGCGCCATAGGTCTTGTAAGGTGATCTGCGTAAGACATAGCATCCAAATTCGCTCTATTTGAAGAAATTGCTGTCTCAATTGTGTCCGAGCAGGTAAAGATACCTCTAGATCCTCGACCTGCTCATCCAAATACAGAGGAACTCTCTGAACATTTTCCCCGACCGTTTTAAATGAATGTGGTCCAAGAAACGGTATGTTTATAGAAAATGAAGTTAAGAAACCGCCTTTCCTCCTCGCACTCGAGAGGTTAAATTTGGCATCGTCTATATGGCTGAAGGCCTGCGACACCTGCCTAGACTGGAACGGAAAAGAAAGGACTTCCTCCTTTGCCCGGATAAAGTATGCATCTAACGACGCCAGCAGTTTCTTCCTTGTCATCGCAGCATTCTGATTCGATGGAACAAATTCAGGGTTGTATTGATGGATGAAATCCATCGCAACCATGTGTTGTTCTGCAAGGGAAGGGTAATCCTTTTCCTTATCCCTTTCACCATCCGAGAGAATCAGTTGTGAATCTCGGTCCATTGCAACTGTGTGAATAGATGACTGGACTGACCCAGCACCGTCCGACAGCTCAGGTTCTGAGTCTGAGGGAAGCTGCTCTTGCACTTGCTGGGATGCTGTGATCAGCTGTGCAATTTGCGACAGCAAGTCCATCACTGAGGCCTGAGGAACAGCGGTCTTCTGTTTTTTCGCCGCTTGCTGCTCCTGGGACAATATGTCGGAGCTGGCTCTCTTCTTCGCACGTCCCGATGATCAAGGCTTCGTCTCCCAAGCTACCGGATGGTCCGACTTCTTCACGTAGCAGGCTGGATATCCGAAGTTGGGTAGCTAGGATGCAGGCATGTGTGCTTAGTAGTTGCAGAAGAAGCCATGACTGTAGCCGAGGCTGGCTGCAATCTATATGGAGTGTTCCGAGCAATAAGCTTTCATGATTAAGCAAACAAAGTCGTTTGAACTCCTACTAACTCCACAACAAATATGTGATAAAGATACATAATAATCAACATTCAAAATACAAATCAAAAAATTAATTTCAAAAAAATATTGACAGAAGCCCAAGTTCCCAAAGGGAACATGACATGCCCAAGGGTATCCCGATTGAGCCTAAGTGTGGACAAAATTCCAAAAATAATTGCTACACTACCGGAATATTATAACATGTATCTTACAACAATCCTACAGTAATAATAAGTTGAAACTATATTTATTTAAAGGACGTTGCCAATGTAAACAATGTCAATGAAAAAACGGAAACAAGACCCCAGGCACTGAGTAAAAATGACCCGAAGTCAGTAACAGATTTTAAAGTTAGCCGATGTAAAGCAAGATCTTCCGAAGAAGAAAAAATGAAACATCGGACAGAAGATGCATGATCCAAGCGTCCAAACACCCCTAGGGTGAGGACGTAACCCTGGGGATACACAGAATAAACATTCTGTAATAAACGTCAAACTCCCAAGAAATTTAATAAAAAATTTCAATAAAAATAAGCCAAGCCCCTGTCCCGAAATTGGGAAACATGAAATAATTTTGATAAAAATTATAAAGTTACAGCCCTGAACGTTCCAAACCACCGTTGTTCACTTTCATCATCCAATTATGTCCTTGGATCCACCAATTTTACCATTGATTTGTGCCTGGCATCTTCAAAAATGAGATTTAAAAGCACAGATGTCAGTTCATTGTTGCTGACTTCGGGCCAAACAAAAAAAGAATGATGGTTGGCGCCAATTTCAGTGTCTTCCTGGATACTGCACATGCGCAGATAGGACATTAAATTTTCGGTTTGGCATGCAAATTTTGAGGATTGGAGGGCAAAATTTGTGTTTGGCCCTGGATTATTTTTTGCGTTAGCACCAGCTAGTCTGGGCCATTGGTTGTTGTATAAAAATACTCAAATCCTCCCAGCTCTATTGTATGATAATTACAGACATTTTTTCACCACAGCTGAGACTTGCATGCATTCTGAGCTTAGGTAAGCACTGCCAGGGAATTAATGAATGGGCATGAAATGTTGCAGCTGAAGGCACCAACATCGCAGTGTCTATTTCAATACCAGTAGTCTCTGTAATACTATGCCTCAGGCCTACATATTCTTATACTATAACGATATCAGTTGTAGGAAATATCTGATAATTTCTTTGCCACACCTGGGCATACCTGACTAATAATTTAGGGACACGAGATGAAGTGTACCTCATTTGCAAATATGGGGTCTTTTCCTCAATAGTTCATTGGATAATGTACTGTCCCACCTTTTGGTTTGAAATTAGGTGTTTTCATATAACAGAAAATTTTATCAGTTATAAATGACTTTCATCAACCTTAATGATGAAACTGTTGAATTTAATCAGTTCACAAAAAGATGAAATCTATAATTCTAGATTGAAATAACAGTGTGTAGCCTCATTCCAGAGGATACCAATGAAAAACTGAAAAATTACTCATCGCTTCATTGAATTGTATGTCATAAAAATTGTTACTCACCCGGCCAGTTTTATTTTTCATGGAGGCTCTCTCAACCGGTTTCTCTTGAAAAGCTTTCCCAATAACATGATCATCTTGCTACAAAAAATGTGCACAAATTTTATTTTAGCTATGGAATGTTGTAGTTCATTCATGAAATTACAGACTACTGTATATTTTAACGACTTCCTTAGAAAAGTGTTGTATTTTTATTGAATAGGTCTCAAAGAATATATCTTTCAGATTACGATATGGCTGTTGTTGAAGAAAGCAATGCAACATCAATTACATCATGTTCTATATGAGCCTTATGATCTGATCATACCCATCCTAGAGACATTGCACTGTGCTAGATATACACAGAACGACATGTGTGTGTGAATGGGTTAATCAATATGGTAAGATTGCCAGCGTGGAAGGATAGAACGAGAGGCCGCAGGTGCCATATCGATTAACCCATTCACACAGGCCTGTCATTCAGTGCTTATTACATGTCTTCATGTCTACAAAAAATATTATCAGAAGGACACTCAGCAATTCATTTGACAACAATCAACAAAGCGAACATATTTTATCGCCAACCAAATTTACGAGGGGAAGTCATTTTACTATTTCATACGTACTGGCACATAGAACACATTGGAACTCAGGGGATGATTTTTAGCTATAGTTAATGATTAATATTGTACTTGCAGTGCATGATTTGTGGAAAATTCCAATGATATTTCGTTTTTTTTATAAAAATAGTTTGTCAACGATTTCCGTTCCAGACATATGTGCGGAACAGATTTTCATTTTTCGCATGGTTTAGTGTTGCTGTAGATGTGGATTACATAGAACAGGCATGTAATAAAAGACATATCAGCAGACCTTACTGGACATGGCATCAAAGGCTTTGACTAGATGGGCTCCAGGTTCATTAACCTGACTCATTCCCTTAACTGAATCCACTTTTCTCTTTGCAAAATATATTTTATTCTTGAAAAGGTTTTGAAATTTTTTTGTAAACTTCCAATATGTGACACAACGTTTGATCTGCTGTTTTCACCACAAGTGCTTAGCACAAGTTTCCGAAGTGAAAAAAGATAATTATATTTTTTTTATAAAAGTCCATACATGTATATACAGACTCTGTCACAACATTCTAACCTTCGCCTTTATGTCTGTATGTATGGACTTTAAATCTGTTTTATATGTGATTAAATGGACACTACACAATCAAAAAATGTTGTAAACGATCACTTTCTGCCTGATTAGACCTGAAACAGTTAACCGATTAATCGATTAACCAATGATCAGCATCTTGATCGATCAAAAAAGTAACTGATCGATTAACTGTTACTTTTGAACTATTTTATTGTATAGGTTAACAAGGGAACAAACTTGCTGCAAAACAGGCCCTTTACCCAATGCGGTTGAAAGACAATACTTGCAAAATAAATTCTTAAATTATTAAAAATTTTCAATTTTTGTCTCAAAAACATAGCTTATGACCCCCCACCCCCCACTGGGACGAGCTCATCCAATGAGAGGTCATAAGCTATGTTTTTGAGACAAAAATTGAAAACAAAATAAAATTTGAATGGAGACTTTTGTATATAGCACTGGTCGGTTTTTCCTGTTATATGGGGTAAAGAGTTAATATGCTGTAAATCATCAATGGTACAGCAATTATTCAGCTAACTATTAGGGTAAGTGATTAATCAGTTAACCAAAGTTAATCCATGTGATCAATCGATCAAGAAAACCCTTTAACCATTTCAGTTCTATGCTTGATCAATTTGTGGAGAACTCCAGGGCATGATAACAGAAAGGAGTGCTTTTTGTAAACTGTAACATTTTCACAAATTTAACAGGATAGGTTTTTCATAATTTATAAGCCATATTTGTATGCCCTAAATTATTTCCAAAGTGTTTTTGCTAAAAAAGCAATCTGTTGTAACTCTTTGACGTCATTAGCAGATGACACTTGAAAAAACATTTCTTAAAAACTAAAAATTTTCAACTTTTTGTCTCCAAAATATAGCGTATGACACACCAATGGAATGAACTCAGGTCTATGAGGGGTCATAAGAGATGTTTGGAGACAAAAAGTTAAAGAATAATAAAATTTGAATGTGGATTTTTAGTAAGTAGAATTGACTGGATAGTACCAATGCATTAGATAAAGGATTAACACTTATATGTGCCTTATTTTGGAGCTCTGACTGACGAGCACAACACTACTCATATTTCAGTTCCACATGCAATCACATTGAAGCATGGTTTACTTATTTACTGGTCAGCATTTAACCCTTTACCTAATGCACAGAATATCAATATTTTAAAATTTCAAGAAAACCATATCATGTGACTGTCACTGGAACGAGCTTGAGCTTGTTCCAATTAGGGGCTCACATGATATGAGCTTCTTTAAATTTTTTTTTTCAGCTTCTCGATTTGTAAATTATGCTTGTAGATGCGACAATTTTGTTACATAAAGGGTTAACTTCAATTTCAGCATTTGTGGCTATATCAAGACCACAACCAAAGTACTACTTCCAAGTGTTTTGCACATTAGAGGACTTCCACCCCACTTCTACCCTATGCATTGATTACCAGATCCTATTTTACCAGCAAAACAGAATTTGTTTACCAGAGTAGACAAGCACTGCACCACTTCCCAGGATTTCCAAGGAAAGAAAAATGATTTACAACAAATCCATGCAAATGCATACTTTTACAGTAAATTTACACCTCCAACCTTTACACTTCCAAACACCATGGCATTAATGTTATGTGCATCAATTATATCTACTCCATTGCTATTTTTGTAAATGGAATGTATCAACTGCTTTGACCGTTGTTAGTAAATTCTTTGGTTTACGTCAATTTTTGGTTCTGATAGACAGATGCAAAATGCATTAATTATTAACTATCGGTATTAATTATCTGCAAGCTAGTATCCATGCTCATCATCTAATTTCTAAAATTATCGAATTGCAAATGCATCAGAACTTCCAATTTAGGTATTTTCGAAAGCAACAAAATGCAAAATTCGCATAAATTTCTTATAACACATTTCTCCAAACCAGGACTCTAAGGCCATAAAATATTTGTTGGTGTGGTACATCTGCTGATATTCCACACTAAGAATTATTTTATGACACATTTCAATTAATATTTTGTCCATATCCAGATCAGTGCTTATAAACACAGAGGTGTCCTTCACATGCACATATACAACATTCCTGTGTACCCAGTGACACTCTGAACACCATCATTGATTCTACAAAGTGATAGTAAGTATAAACAAAACAACACCATCAATTTATACCATGTCATGGCTTATAATTACCTAAAGCATACAATTATATGATGTCTAAAATAAGTGTGCATGACTGATGTAAAAGAAAGTATTTATTAACAGAAGCCTTTGATGCTATCTGGATAGTGTGAATAACTGATAAAAACTCTGCAGTACAAGAAGCACTGGCAATTTTTCATCTTGGAAGAACAACAGGTGTACATTGTTGGTCAATAAAGTGAAGTTTGCTTGTGTTTTTTCTCAAACACTGAACACATATCTTCAGCATTGGAAGAATTTCAGAAAATTTAGTGAGAATCAAAATGACATTATGCCCATTATATTCTAGTGTTCATATATAAATTTGCAAGAATCATTATGAAAATAAGAATCTCTGATTCTCCTGAAATTCTGTCCCTGATTAGGGATCAGACATGTTTTAGTTGTAAACCAAACTCTACGCTGTAAATTAGAAGTTAAAAACAAAGGATGATAATATAACAGGCCTTTAACAATGTCCCTATAATACGGCCATTTCCTCAAATTATGAGAGGTGCATGGAGGAAATACTGAAGAAAATAAGAAAATTTTGTGATATCAAAGAGACAAATGAGAGACATAAGCTATTGTTTGTTTATGCCAATGGGACATAATTTATTATTTATTTATTTATGTCAATGGAAATCTGGCATAATGTTCTTTGAACATCATGTTCAGTAAAGAAAGACAATAAACATCTCACAGGGACACTGCATCCAAGCAGCCTCCTTTTGAAGTTACATTTGCCAAATTTGGAGCTGATCTCATGCAAGTGATCTCAAACCACACAAACTGATTTTGAGACCTACTCCAAAGGAATTTCATGGCTCCTGATGTAATTGACAAATTTTTAGTGCCCTGAAAATCAACTGAAATTTGAGGCATTGAACCTGCCAGAATGATCATGGTCGTTACGGTTGTTTCCATGCCCCAAAATTCAGTTAATATCGATGTCCCCAAATTTAGTCAATTTCAGGGTCTGAATATATGTGAACAGTCACAAATATTTAACACAAACACAAATGTAAACAATCATTATTTTGATATAAGACAGATAGAACTTACACTTTTTGCTTCGCTGAGTTTCTTTCGTAATTCTTTTGTCTCTCGTCGAAGTTCTGATACTTTGTCTTTATTTTTTTTCATGGCAAATTGAGAAGTCTCGTAGTAGGCTTTTCGGTCACCCTCTGCAAAAAAAAAAATGAAAACATTAGTATTCATCTGAGTGAACAAAAAACAATCAGTTCAGTTAATTCTGTCTAGAGATCAACAAACACATTTAGGTTACATTAGGTCATCACATTTAGAGTCACACCATATAATACATCTGGGAAAAACAAAACATACACTATACAAAAAGGCACCTGACATATATTTCAAAGACTCTTCCACAAACACACTTTACTGATCATGCAGGAATTGAAGTAAAGTTATCATCCTCCTCTTAATATTATGCATTCAATGCAACAATTTTCAATTTTAAGATAGTAAAATACTTAAATACTGGAACGATGGACTGAGAGTGATATTGCCCCAAAGCCACATATGAAATTTGAAAAAGATCGGGTGAGAGATGCGGCCTGTAGGAGGTGCTAAATGAATTGTGAACTGACAGAGGAGGGACATACAGATGGATGGACGGACGGCATATCGCAACCCATCCCAATAGCTCATCCTTGACATTGTCAAGTTAAGATAAAAAAGAATGTTGTGTCCTTTAATGCAGGTCTATGTCTTCTTATTTTATTGTTTCCAAAATACCACCTGGACAAATGTCATCTGGGTGAACTTGGGTAGTATTCTTGTCAGGATTTCATTTTGCAATACTGTCCAGTTAGGCATAGTTATTGTAGTTATAGCATGAGACACACATATTGCTGAATTCAGATTTAGTATCTCACTCCAACACTGACAGGCTCACATGAAAATCATACATTAAAAAAATAGCATTTTTGTTCTACATTAAGAGAAATCCTATTCCCACAGATAATGTGCTGTGGCAAATTCATGCATTTCTGTTTGATTCATACAGAGGAGCCCTCTGAATTGGATATCTCTTAACTGAATAATATTGTTAATTGAATATAATTTCCCAACACAAAACCATTTACCATACCTCCAGAATAAATTTGACCTGTTAATTGAATGTAGGTTGTAGAGTAAACTCCTGGTAATTGAATAAAAAATTTTGTAACCTGTCCAGAAATTATCCTGACTCTCCCAAGTTTTCCTTTGTTTATAGACCCATTTGGCCTCAGTACATCCAATACAGGCATTTAATCTATTATGTCATGTTTTACAGAGCTCCTGGAGCTCTGTCAAACAAGATCTAATAGAATAAATGCCAAGTTAATCTCTAGAATACAGGAAAGTGACACAATCCCTGTTAATTGAATACTCCTGTTAACTGAATAATTTTCATAAGCAAAGTGGCTATTCAATTAAAAGGGTTCCACTGTATTACTAAAAAACAGAAGAGGTTGCAAGCTTTATTGATTCAAAGGAAAGATGGTCTTCTGACATAAATTCTCATTGATCATGGGGGAGGAAAGAATGTTCTCTGCTGACTAAGCTATGACTACTCTGTCTGTCTGTTATATCCCCCCCCCCCCCACACTCCCAAGAATAGAGGTTTTATGTCACAAGAACAGGGCCGATTTAACTAGATTTGCACAGTGATTTTCAAATCAGTTTTCAACTAGAAAGTGTTTTAGCATACTAAAACATATGTCTCCCCTTCCTTTTGAGGTCAGAGGTCAAGGTTACATGCAGTTCATCAAGGTAGCAGACATGCGGTTTCATGGTGACATCCACATGTCAAAAAAAAAGAATTCTGGTCTGGACAATTACTCCCTATTTAAAGTACATAAATTTGACCTTGAGGTCAATGTCACATGAAGGTCATGATGACACGTGGTCTCATTGTGATACATCCACATGTCAATCATCTAAGTCATAGGTCAAAAAACAAAAAAGTTCTGATCTGGACAATTATTCCCTATTTGAAGTACATAAATTTGACCTTGAGGTCAGAGGTCAAGGTCACATGCAGTTCATCAAGGTAGCGGACATGCGGTTTCATGGTGACACATCCACATGTCCAAAAAAAAAAAAATCTGGTCTGGACAATTACTCCCTATTTAAAGTACATAAATTTGACCTTGAGGTCAAGGTCACATGAAGGTCATGATTACATGTGACATGCGGTCTAATTGCGATACATCCATATGTCAAATATCTAAGTCCTAGGTCAAAATACAAAAAAGTTCTGGTCTGGATAATTATTCCCTATTTGAAGTACATAAATTTGACCTTAAGGTCAGAGGTCAAGGTCACATGTAGGTCATCGAGGTAGACGACATGCGGTCTCATGGTTACACATCCACATGTCAAATAGCCAAGTTCTTGGTCAAAAAACAAAAAAATTCTGGTCTGGACAATTACTCCCTATTTGAAGTACATAAATTTGACCTTGAGGTCAAGGTCACATGAAGGTCACGACATGCGGTCTCATGGTGACACATCCACATGTCAAATAACCAAGTCCTAGGTCAAAAAACAAAAAAATTCTGGTCTGGACAATTACTCCCTATTTGAAGTACATAAATTTGACCTTGTGATCAAGGTCACATGAAGGTCACAATGGTATGTGACACACCGGCTCATGGTGATACATCCACGTGCCAAATATCTAAGGCCTGGCTCAAAAGACAAATAAGTTTTGGTCTGGACAAAGTTTCCTTGAAAAAAGCACAAATCTGACCTTCAGATCAAAGGTCAAGGTCACATGAAGGTGACAATGGTACGCTACACAAATGAGCATGGTGATACATCCACATGCCAAATATCTAAAGCCTGACACGAAATACAAAAAAGTTCTGGTCCAGACAGTTTCTCTTAAAAAAGCGCATAAATCTGACCTTCAAGTCAAAGGTCAAGGTGACATGAAGGTCACTATGGTACACTGCACACTGGTTCATGGTGATACATCCACATGCCATGTATCTAAGGTGTAGGTCAAAAGACAAAAAAGTTATGGCCCGGACAAAGTTTGTGTGATGTTTCCCTTAAAAAAACACATAAATCTGACCTTCAGGTCAAAGGTCAAGGTCACATGAAGGTTACTATGGTACACTGCACACCAGCTCATGGTGATACATCCACATGCCAAGTATCTAAGGTGTAGGTCAAAAGACAAAAAAGTTTTGGCCCGGACAAAGTTTGTATGAGAAGAAGAAGAAGAAGAAGAAGAAGAAGACGGAGAAGAAGAAGAAGAATATGCACTAAAACAATATGTCTCCCTTCTGGGAAGGGGAGACATAACTATAGCTAATCAATTTCACATGACAAAAACATACACATAATACTAAATGCTTATCAACATTTATCCCAGGTTGGTGAAGTAAATTGCTATTCAATTTTTTAAAATTAAATCGACCCCTGCACAAGAAACACATCAACGACATCCCATTAACAGACACATGATGCAATTATCATCCACCAGTCAAACTGACTGTTGACGATTTAACAGCCTCCCAAGATCTGACTGGTGGCAATAGAACTGCTGCATATAAATGGGTAAGAATGTTATAATTGGCCTATTTAACCTAATTTACAGTTTTCAACATATCTTTTGAAGATAAAAAATGAGTCACAACATAAACCTGACCGCTGAAAGTGTCATAAAACACCAATAAAGGAATGAATGTAATGGTGATAAATAGGCCTAGAATGCCCTAACAGGTTGTTTAGAGTGGTGGCAGTTTTTACAGCAAATCAGAAAACTGAAGTGGAAGACCCTGCAAAAACCGGTTGAACGTTTTTACGGTGTTTGTGCATAAACTAAACAACCTATCTTACTGGGAGGGAACTGCACTAGTGGCTTCCAATGACTCTTGTCACTAACTCCAACCAGAAAAGGGGTGAATATGTAGTGTCCTCATTGTTACATTTTCTCCCATATTGACTCATTTAACAGACGAGTCAATAAGGAGGAAAATGTGATAATGAGAACACCACACAGATTAGATGAACTTCATTCATTTGTTAACTGGTGGAGTGCTAAATTATTTTTGACCATCAAATCTTGTACACATGTCTTTGCCTTGTTACAATTTATGGGAGAGTGCCTATGGGCACTCTCCCATAAATTGTAACAAGGCAAACCCTTATAGATTAAATAATATCACTTCAAACATAATACAAAGCACATGCATTGAATATGAGCCTTCAAGTCGTGGTACCTGCACTTCAGAATAAAGCCCAAATATGGGCTTCCAGCACTCTACCAGTTAACCTGATGTATTGTTTTTTCTGACTGAATAGGCTTAATAACTGATCCCCGAGAACTCCAGAGAATGATCAAAGGGAAGATAGGATGAACCCAATGGTGAAACTTAAATGAGTTTTTTTGCAGTGAGACTGACGTCGTACAAAATTGCAGTTTTTTTCATGTTAACCCTTGCAGACGATATCAAAATTTATTATTTTTAAATATAATTTTTTAAAATTTTTCAACAAATTCCAACCAAACCATATCACGTGATCCCCTCACTGGAATGAGCTCGACGAGCTTGTTCCAAAGAGGGGTCACATGATGTGGTTTTGTTGAAATTTTTTGAAAAATAATATTTTTTCAACTGCTGAATTTGCATATTATGAATGAATCTTTATTTTTGCAGTACACTATTACATGATAAGTTCATAACAAAAATAAAAATAAAGTATTATATAACACTGGAGGATGTGGCCAATTTGTTGGGGAAAGGGTTAAGAGTTAACAGCAGCACCCATGTTCCTGGAAGTCTGCTACCATATTCGCACCAGAACTGATAACAAAATAATATTTCAGAACAACTCATGGCCAAACATGCTTTGGGTAGCTATCAACAAAGCTACACATTCAAATCACTTTATGATGCAGTGACGGGACTGTATTGGGGGAAAGACTAGCGATCTTAGATTCACAAACTTTTTTTTAACCAAATCTTGTCTCTGATATCAATATTGAATCGAATCTTAAACGACAAGTTATTTTTTTGTATTGCATCAAACAGATGGTACAGAACACTGTGATGACCCTTACATGATTGGCTGAACACCAATAAATAAATATTCTCTGTAGCAGTGTTGCTGAAACAGGTAGGCCTATTATCCAAAGTTTTGGTTTTTGAAGGCTTAGCTTGTTACTATTCGCCACAATCTGTGACAACAATGACTGCTTCTGGACAACATGAGGTCCACAGACTCACAAAATTTCACCTCCTTAGCATCAATCAATATTATGCCTTTGTTTGGTGCATGGAAAAGTGAAATATCTCAAGATGAGACAGCGCAGGAGGCATGTGGGGGGGGGGGGAGGGGGGGAGGGGGTATGCTTTAGGATGTATATTAAATTGTGCACTGCTGCTTCTGTTCTTCATTATATCCAGTGTTCCATCCACATTTGTATTTATAGTAGTGGACTGTATGTTGTAGCAGTATCAATACCACAACTTATACCAATAACTACCATTACATGAAATTCATGGACATTTACTGTGACCATTTTATTTTAAAATAATTATATACCCACTAGGCCCACTCAAAACCATTAGGAAAAATGTATAATTAATTTATTTGAGGTCAGATTTGGTATTTGAAGTCAGATTCGGTCAGATTCAGTATATAGGGAGACCAATAAAATTCTGGGAATCAAGAACGAACAAACCTGGTTTGAATAATAGGAGAATAAGACCTCAGGATCACCAGATTTTGACTCAGCGATGGTCACCGATGAATGGCGAATCATCACTGATTTGAGTTGACATTACTTTTGACAAAACAGTATTGCTTTCACATCTTCTACAGTGATTGAGCAGAGCTATCGGAGTATCCTGGATCAAATGGTAAATGTGGTGAATCCAAGCATGTTTGTTTGACAATATCCAATCTAGAGGGGGAGTAGAAATCATTTTCTGAATGTCAAGCCAAACATATTTTGCTTCAAAAACATAGCTCATGACCCCTCACTGGAGTGAGTCCATGCCATTGAGGGATCATAAGTAATGTTTTTGAAGCACAAAATGGAAATATTAAATATTTGAATGGCAAATGTCATGTATCGCACTGGATGGTTTAACATTTACGGTAGCTAAAGGGTGAAATGACACTATTAGGGGAGGGGGCTGGGGGTGGGGTCTGAGGCATCTTACGTGAAAAGGGTTGCAGAAATCCATCCTAAAACAGCAATTAATGACACTATTAGGGGAGGGGGGTGGGGGTGGGGTCTGAGGCATCTTACGTGAAAAGGGTTGCAGAAATCCACCCTAAAACAGCAATTTGGAGCTATCCTGAACATGCCTGCTGGAATTTTCTTGTATTGTCGATGCAAGCATGGAAACTTTCAACGGTAAAACTAATGAAAACATTTTTCAGTACTCTCCTGACTTTCATGTATCAATCAGGGCTCGATTTAACTGGATTAGCATAGCACTTTGCTCTCCAATTTCTGAATTTTGCTATTCAAGATTTATTAGTTTCAAGTGCTTTTGGATCAACTGCTAATCAATTTTCCAGGGTGAATAGTAAATTGCTATTCAAAATTTTCAGATTAAATCAAGCCCTGGTATCAATATAATACATGTACATGAAGGTACAGTACAGTTCTGTTCAATGCCTGCAGGAGGTGTTAAAGGAATTAATGTATTATCAAAAGACAACTCGAATCAGTAGCCATCACTGGTAACTGTTATTTTTGTTAACATGTGTAATGAAAAATAAATTCAACTTCCTTCTTATTCTCATATTGTTCGACCCACGTTTGTTCATTTGAATCCTTGAATTTTAAGGAAATCAGCCAGAATTAGATGGCCACTGGCAATTCCGACAGTCTGAGGGTAAATGATTCAAGTCATATCAGAAACATTTCCCCATTTTTGCTTCAAATTCGTCGATTATTTATTCACAAATTGGATGAATACGGTGTCACTAAATACCAAATCTGACCCAAAAAAGATTAATTAAAGATACTTTATACTTACTTTCTTACTATTCTGTGATCTAGTGAGTATAAAAATCATTTTAAATGAAAAAGTCACGGTAACAATTTTGTGAATTTTGTGTTTTGGAGTCATAAGTGAATGAGTTCCATTATCCAATTTATCGGGCAGGTTCAAATAGCCTCTTTAATAATCGCCGACGTGTGACTTGTTTTAACAAACATCAGATTATCACCGATTGGTGTTTGTTCAGCAGCAGGGATGCATCAAGTTGTTTCAGTGGGCAATCAAATCAAAAGTGAAAGCATATTTTTGACGATAATTGTGGAAAGGATTAGTGCCAATTAACAGCTACACTTCAATGTATTGCTAACTGTTTTTTGAGCAGTATCTAGTTCATTTTTGAAATTTCTTAGAAAATTAGAGTGAAAGAGAGAGAGCGAGAGTAGGGATGGATGGATGGATTATGAAAATCTTCAACTCGTTCACAATTTATAGTGAAATTTACGAAATGCACCCCGTAAAGTAGGTCTGGATCTCGCTAAAGACTCAGACCAGAGTCACCAGACCTAATTTACTGAACCCATTCTGTAACTTTCACTATAAACTGGGAACTCATTGAAGATAGTCCTGCTGCAGTTTGCATTATGGCACAATAACATTTATTGTTCCAGAGTATTTTCATTTCAAATACCAAGACAGGGTGGATGGTCCAAGTGAGGGAGTTAATAGATAAAGAGAAGTCTGGTTTTGGAGAGTACCTTGATGACACCTTTGGGGATCACTGTTGTTCAACTTCAAGCTGAGGTTGTGGCCCTTGGAGCTGAGGGGAAAAATTGGAACAACATTGAACAGGAGTGCCATATGTGTAATTTAGGCGTGGTGGAGACCCTGGAGCACTTTCTACTAGAATGCCCAAAATACCAGTATAAAACTACAAGATTCACTAGCAGTGTAATGGGGAAGTGGGATTGGAGAATGAAGAACATGTGGTTAGTGAGTGATTCTAATCAAATCTAAGGGATTGAAAAGAATGGGGCAAGGGATGTCATCAAGCAGTTCGTCTCCGAGTGTTGGGAGGAGAGAAGAAGGGTGGGAATAGGGAAGCAGTTGGGAGCACAAAGCAAACGTTAGAACGACCCCAATATTAATAATGGAACTTATTACCTAAAAACAAATATTTTCCGGGACGTTTTGATTTTTTTTTTCATTTAAAATATTTTTTATCATTACTGAGCAACCATAATAATAGCAAGAAATTAAGTGAGAAATATACGTAATTACATTTTGGAGGGTCAGATTCGGTGAGATTCTGTATTTAGTGGGACCCAGATGAATATTATGATTATCCAAAACTTAAAATAAGAATAAAATAAGGAAATTATACTTTTACAGTCAATTACAGTCGGCAAATACGTTTGAAACGGCTGGAGTTAAGCGGACATCGGTGACGGTCGCTTTCACTCAATGGATGGGGAGATGGACTTTTTGACCTATTTTGCTGAAAAATCCAATTAATTTACAAATCTAATTGTTGGAAGCGGGCACCCAACACCAAATAAATATTATAAATTGGAATTATGTTTTTAAACATGATAATTGTGGATAAATCGGGTGGCCATCATCGAGCTCTCATCAAATAAAGGTTATTTAATTGGAATTATGTTTTTAAACTTGATAATTGTGGTTAAGACGGGTGGCCATCGGAGATTAGGAGCACCGGTGAGAAGCAGACAACACAGCACTCAACAGTCATTGAAATTGAATAAGTTGAGGTTGGTGGATCTTTTCTTCTTTTTACAAAAAAACAATGCTTACCGAGCAGGGCAATTTTAGCCTTGATCTCCTCAATTTGTTCGGTAATTGGTCTCTGCGACACAGCATTTTTCCCAGGCATTTTGTCGAGTGTCTAAAGCGATAATATGTTAAAATGTTCAGTCTGTGTTCGAGAAAAAGTCTAATATGGATGTTTACATTGTATCCAAGGTGCGTTACGCATGCGCTCTGCTATGCTCAAGGGAGATCACCTATGTTTCTGGCTGTATTTGTATTCAACTATTTCAAATTGAACCCTTCTCAAATATTTAGGGCCTATTCTTGGTTTACTCCGTAACAGAAAATGTTACCAAATTAACAGTAAAACAAATTGACATACACGCTTTTAACATGAACAGACATACATTATTGTTCCCGAGATTGTCCGCCCAATCGTTGAAAACAATATTTCTGTAAGTGTAACACTAACAGTACTAATACTGACACTAACAGAGGAAAAAAACAGGTTTTAAAATTCCCCCATTCTTTCAATGCAACAATAAGAGAGCACTCTGAACGAACGAAAGATTATTCCTAGATAATTTCAAGCCCAGTTTAAATCGAGGCTAAAATGAATTGCTCTGTCAACTACAAACACACACAGGGTCGGGAAGAGGAATGACGGACCCAAGGCCTAATTCACTGACGGGGCCCCTTTTGGCAAGTGTCGGGATACTGACGAAGATCTATGCCGAAGGCGGTTTTGGGATGAAAGATCACGTAATCTTTTGGCCGTCAAAAAGACGTTTTTTAGCAGCAAATTTGCAAGTTCACCAGAGAGTATATTCAGTGACACAGATATATAGCGTTTAACAGCACAATTCTTGAAGTGATAACTTTGTTACGTTAAGCTGATTTACTACATGTAATGTTATCTCATCACGCAGTCCAAAATTACAATCGTTGGTCAAGTACAGAGCTCCATTCGCGATACATCATACAACCCCCCCCCCCCCTCCTTTCTTAATAAAAACATTTAATTCTACGCAACTATAGAACTAGCGGTTCTTAGTTGAAATGTCTTAATAAAAACACACACTTGTTCAATTGTTTAGAACTAAAACGTTGGAAAGGTTATAATGGTACTCATTTTGGAAAGAGCACTCAGCGAAAAGTTGGTTTCTTTCGGAGCATTCGATATTTGGACCACAAGTCATAGACGGGGGTGAAGGGTATGAGAAGAGTAATCGCTGACCATGCCTCAACCAAGAATCCCGGACTCCTGGAACAAGCCCCCCCCCCCCAAAGTTCCGGGGTTACAACCCCGCCTACCCTCTCCCCGGCGCTGAACACAACCACAACCACAACCACCACATCAAGTATGAAAGTATACTTTCATGAAATTACGCATCATAACTGTGGCATTTTACAGCAATACAGCGTTATCACAGCATCAGCAAGCAGGCAAGATGAATGGTTTCGCGCGCCGAAGGCGCGCAGGGACGTGTTAATAAATGCACCTTTCGACCATTCTCTGGTGTTTTTGAATTTTGCTGTTTTGCCGATCATCATCAACGTGGCTCGCCGTAGTGGAGGAGGAATCACGGGATCAGTAACTCTGCGACACCAATATAATGTCGCAACTATGCGGTGTACTTTTTGTGGGTTAATTATACACCTTATTAACACAGTATTATTCGGGAAAAACTATAGCTTTTACAGATAAATTACGGATTTTTAATGCTCGGTGTTCAATATTTGAATTATTACCCATTATTATTGCGATGGACGTCGTCACTAAGAAACAACAGCAAAGTGTATGCTTACGCACAGTAGCTAACACTGGAATAATATTATGCGCCTTTTCGGAAACATGGTCAAGTATTGATGCCAGCGATAATTTGCATTACCTGGTATGGGTAACAAAACAATATTTTCAAACAACACCTAAAGTTCAACGTTATTTCAGTTATGAACGAACAGAAAATTCTGTGTTTCTTCATAAATACTATTTTGTAAGGTGACCTATTGAAAATTGCCTCCGGTACATTTCAACACATGATAAAAATATTGTAAAAAAAAAACTCACATAACATCCTGACATGACAAATAATTACTTTAGTTTTTGAATGTCACATTTCAGATCCCAATCATTTTTATTTTAGTGTAGTTAAGTTTTCTAATAAAAAATAATAAATTCGAGTTGAAAATAAAAGTAATAAATAAACAATTTCTGTTCTGTTATTTTGCCCTATTATCCATAAGAATCACGCCTTCTCTGGAGGATGGCTTGTGTCAAATTGCAAGAGGATTGCTCGGCCACTGTGGAGGGCGGTTCAGGTTAAATTAGCGACCGGTTTGGGTCAATTTGCTGGAAGACGGATTGGTCAGAGGGCGGTTTGGGTGTAATTCGCTGGTCCGGGTCCGCTCACGCGTAAACGTAAAAAATTATAGTTCATTTATTCAGGACAAGAACCCAGGGTATGTGTGGGTTGGGGTGGGGGAGGGGGGTTGGGGTAGACAAGCCATATGTACAAAATATCTTGTACTGGAGTTATCGTGTTTATACACACAATCCCAACCTAACCATTTCCCAACCAATACCTTAACACCTTCTGGGTTTCCCCAGCTAGCAATCCCTAATTATGAAAACCTTGTTTATATACAACCCTCAAAAGCAGACACATGTTTATTTTGGAAATTATATGCCATTATATCAAGTCTTGGAGTTTTTTGATTTGTGTTGACCACCCCGATGTGGCAACACCCGAATAAGAGAACCACAGCAAGCAGGACAGAGAAACCAAGAAAGTAGAGTAGTCAACCACCAGGGCCGCCCCGACCAGAAAGCGCACCACCCAGCAAGAAGCGAATAAGCTCAAACAGGCACAACTGCCACGCCGGGCTGGGACCAAAATACTCAGTATTCGTGGGCTACCTTGTAGAACCTCGTACAATTTTTAAATATTTGTACTCGTTACTTTCAGAAAAAGGTCAATACTCATGAGCATTTTACAAGTATATTCATCAAAATATACAACTGGAACTTAATTAAGCACCCCCTGTTTTTTCGCATTGGTGTAAATAGAAACTATCGTTACTTTCATGCTATCTTTAAGATGGCCAAAAGTGATTGTTTGCGGAAAGAATGGTCTATTGGCGAATGAAAGACAACGCAATGATGAAAATATGCAGTATTGTAATGGCGCTAACCACACATATCTGTCACTAATGTTTTTGATGAAAAATTCTCTCTCGACATGTATGGTGCTGGACTTGCCCATGAGGAAACACTGCCGGTAATTACTGACAAAAATGTAACTTGTGATCTCCTGAGCACAATATGAGTGTCTGGTCTCAGTAGCGAGTGTATCCACCACGTGCCCGGATGACAGCCTGAACCCTCCTCCTGATGCTATGTGAGCCTTCTGATACGGCCCAGAGGCAACTGCCGCCACTCCTGATGCAATGCAGCTTCCAAATCGGCCAAATTCTGCACAGGCGGGTCCCTTGCTTGCACACGACGTCCAAGAAAGTCCCATATGTGTTCTAGGGAATTCAAAGCGGGACTCATTGCAGGCCAAGGTAGTGATGTAATAGCGTTGTTCTGAAGGAATGATCTCACAACATGGGAACGTTGTGACCCTGCATTGTCGTCCATAAGTACATGCCAAGTATCCAACGAGTGGTTGTCAAAATGCGGCACGACAACCGGATTGAGAATGTCCACTGAGATTCTCACGTACAGTCACCACATCAAGTTTACAATATTGAGAGAGGCATCCCCAGATCATTAATGACCCTCCACCAAAAGGAACAGTAGGTCTGATGTTCCTGGCTACGTAAGCAGTATTTCTATTCCTCCACACTCTCATGCGACCATCTGTGACGTAAAGCAGGAACCTACTCTCTTCTGACCAATGGACTCTCCTCCATGTCCCGAGATTCCAATGTTATCATGCTATACACTACTCCAAACGCTGATGACAGAGCTGGGCGATTGATGACCCTCTGGACCTCATACTTAGTGCTTTGGGACGGTTTCGGACAGTTCTGTTGCACAAACGCCTGTTGATGAGCCAAAGGCGTTTCAAAACCCCACTTGAAGCAACGGGTTCACGATTAACGAGATGGGTCAGGCTCCGATCTTACCGAGGAAAGGTTTTTTGGGGTTGTCCAGGCCTCGGTCGGTCCTTAACATCGTTGGGTTCTGACAAGTCTGCTGATGACAGAATGACTTTAGTCAAGCTGCCTTCCAATAGCTTTGAATGACAAACCTGTTGCATGCGTGCCAACGATTTGTCATCTTGGTGTTTCTGACAGTCTCCTCCTTGTCCTGTAAACTGATAAAAGAAGTGACAAATTTTCTTGTTTTATAACCAGATATTGCATGTGAATGATAGTGGTTTTTGTGGCATTCGTGGGTAGCATGCTTCACGCGGATGAGGGGATGTGTCTGGGGTACGCTATCAACGAGAAACATCATGTTTCACTAGATGAAATGTACTGCAAGACATAGCAATCTTTAAAACTAGAGCCAAAACGGTTAAAGGGTTTTCTTGATCGATTAATCATATGGATTAACCTTGGTTAACCGATTAATCACTTGTTTTAGTAGATAGCTGAATTATTGCCGTACCGTTGATAATAATAATAATAATAATAATAATAATAATAATAATAATAATAATAATAATAATAATAATGTTTAAGCCTAAAAATCCACATTGTGCTCTTTGGCTTTACAAAAATAACTGGCACACACACACACACACACACACACACACACACACACACACACACACACACACACACACACACACACACACACACACACACACACACACACACACACACACACACACACAGAGACACACACACGCACGCACGCACGCACGCACGCACGCACGCGCGCACGCACGCACGCGCGCGCACACACGTGCATGCATGCGTGCTCATAATACTATGTGTAATGATCAGGAATTACAAAATCAACAGATAAAGGCCTGTTCGTACAAATGGGTTTTGAGACCGGACTTAAATTGATTTATGGTCAATACAGATTTTAGATGCACTGGGATGGAATTCCAAAGAATGATTTATAACATTAACCCTTTACACAAAGTAACGGCAAAAATCGGCAAGCGCTATATATAAAAATCTCATTCAAACTTTATTATGTTTTCAATTTTTGTCTAAAAAACATAGCTTATGACACCTCAATGGAACGAGCTCGTTCCAATGAGGGGTCATACGCTATGTTTTTGAGACAAAAAAAAAAAATGAAAATTTTTAGTAATTCAAGAATTTATTTTGCAAGTATCTTCTGCTGTCCGCAATGGGCAAAGAGTTAAAAATGACCATTTCCAGCTATTGATACAGTACAATGATCATGCAAGTGAACAAGTATGTCAGCACGTAACTTGGAAGCTTTAATCTGTCTCATAATAACTGATGCAAGTCAGTGTGACAATGTTTGCCTGTTTTAGAGCAAGTTTGTTCCTTTGTTAACCCATGTAATACAGTAGTTTAAGGCAACGGTTAATCGATCAATTACTTTTTTTTGATCGATCAAGACGTTGATCATTGGTTAATCGATTAATCGGTTAACCGTTTCAGCTCTAATTAAAACATAATAATCAGCAACTTAACTGTCATGAAACATTTCAGGGGGTGCTTAATTAAGTTCCAGGTGTATATTTTATGAGAACTTAATATGGAAGTTTTTAAGTCTTAAAATATATTTTACAATCAATTCATTTTTTTCACATGCTACAAGGTAAAATGCCAGGGACGTGATGATTGGGGTGTGGGTGGGGGTGTGCCCCCCCCCCCCCCAAATCCTGGCCAAAAATTCCTATAGTTGAAATTCGGAGGGCAAGTCATGTGTAGTTGGAAATTTCATCTTTCTGGATTTTAGAGCTTCAGTGGCGATGCTGATATCTCCTTTACTTCCCAAAATTCCAACTCGGTTTCAAATCGGCAAAAATTCCAACTGTTCTTATTTACAACTACGGTGTACGCGATATCGAGCTTCATAAGCATGCATGATGTCAATCGGTATGGGATTTCTATAGTACGTTTACTTATCGTAATAAAAAAATCCACTAAATGCACTTCTAGAAAATCGCAACATGTAAAATCGTTATCCTTAGTTAATTCCATCAATCACAGTTACAAAAATGATGAAACATCGAAAATTGATCATTCCTGCAGAAGATCTGATTTAATGTTAAGGATGTTTGAATTGCTCGAAGTTCTCAGCTGGAGCATTTGTTTAGCACATACTCAACTCCCAGAATAATACCAAATAATAATAACAACCTGATAATTGTATCATAAATGTGTTGGCATGTCAGTTACTAGAATCCATTTTATGCCCCCTTTCATGGCTTGATTTTCAAAATTTTTTCCGGTAGTGAATTTCCAACTGGGGTGGGGGGGGGGGGGGGGGGGAGGGGGGTGAGAGGGTTACTCCCACCAGGTCCCTCCCCATAGTTTTGGAAATTCACGACGTTACACCCCCCCCCCCCCCGATCGGACACCTCTCGCCACGTCCCTGTAAAACGTATAGACTGATACAAATTTGTATCAGCCACAGTAACATCTGCGAGCTCGTGCGATCATTCGATTCAGAAAGAGCACCTTTTTAACTCCACTCATCGAAAACTGATTACACTTGTCGAGGTAAGCGTTTTGACAGCAGCAATTACATGACAAATAAATCACCAACTCAGCTAAATAAATTAGAAACGCTCAATTTTTGCCATGGTGATATTTTGTACAGGACTGTTAGGCGTAAAAGCTGAAAAATAAAAACAAAGAACCGCACAGTTGACACACTACTATAAACTTCGGCGGTTATATTACAAGTGGAACAATGAATGGGGGTTACGTCATGCATAGCACAAGAACGTAATACCGTGACGTCATCACGATTTTCATTTGTTAAAAATTCATAGACGCTGAATGGTTGTCAAAGTATATGCAACACGTCAAGAAAGTGATGAATATTGCAAGATAAACTAGTTGTTACCAACCAGTTGATTTCCGAGATGGTAAGATAAATTTGTCATCACCACTATGTGATGGTGTCTCTATTACGTTTCGCGATTTGCCCCAAAGGTCTCTCCGTAAAACCCAATAGGAACACCATCTCTTGATATAAGTTTCTCGATCAACGCGTAGTGGTGATAACATTCATGCGTTGTTTCTATTTGTTGTGCATACGTGTATTTTGCTTTTAACTTTAGTCAATTATTCATTGACACACTGTAGCATTGTTTTTTTAATCAATAATAGTTGTTTGGTCAGTGGTTTTTATCTTTGCTCAATCTGATTAGTATTTAACATTCTCAGAATAATTTGCTTAACACCTTAACGCATGTACCATCATGTTGAGAAGAAATAAACATTGGCTTAATGATCTCACATTGTTGGACCAATACGAATGGTATGACCACTAATCTGGGATTTGCAATGTTGTTTTGATTTCGTCTAATTGATTATTGATGTACATTCAATCAATAAGGATTACTCTGAACCAAGGATCAATCCCTTAAGGGTTAATTGGCATGATAAACAAGGACACATGGTTATTGAGCGATGTATTTAACCCTTTACCCAACGTAACGTCCAACACCGGCCAGCGCTAGTCACAAAAATCGCCAATTAAGTTTCATAATTTTTTTTCATTTTTTTGTCTCAAAAACATAGGTTATGACCCCTCGTCGAGCTCGTTCCAATAAGGGTTCATAACCTCTGTTTTTCAGACAAAAAATGAAAAAAAATAGTTATTCAAGATTTTGTTTGCAAGTGTCGTCTGCTTTCATGTTAGGTAAAGGGTAAAATAGTTTTTTATTGCGGTTTAATGGCACTTCCGACACCAGAGTAACCTCGTGTCTGGCTATTTTATCAGAGAATCCGTGAGAACCACCGAACAGAGGCGAGCAACTGTTAGACACCAAAAGGCAAAATATCCGCACAGTAGGGTTAGCATTTGTTGAATGAAAGTGGACCATCGATGTGCAGTACGCCTAGCACGCAGCGCCGTTGGTAATTGAGATTATGTGCCTTACCCATGCTAAATAGCGCCGTTACCGCCGGTTAGGATCGAACCGCGGATCTTACGGTTTGAAGTCCAATGTTCTAACTAACTGGTGTCCGCGCTCCTGGGTATTTGATGATGCAAAGAAGAGGGTTAGTATACTGATAAGTGAAAGGCAAGTCGATATTTCCACCTCTTTCACACCTCTGATTTCCGAGCCGGAAGACGTGCAAATCACTCGCTCCAATGGCTTCACTGAATTTCTCAGTTGCGATTAAGAGAACCCTGCTAGCTCTGGGCGTCTCTTGTTCCCTCACTTGGACTTTCCAGATGAAGGGTGAGAGCGTCCATCTAACCGCGGAATTCGAGACTGAGGACGAACAACAATCACCCCCTTCATGGAGACGTGGTGCCTTTTATAAGAGGACTGCACTTCGGATTGGTCCTTACCCGAAGGAGATCAAATGACAAGAAGAATTAAGACGAAGAGGTGTCCATCGACCAAGCGTCCGGACGCCCGACGTTTGGAGGCGTTCTTGCGAAGGAATCAGGAAGAGAAGAGGGAAACGAAGGCTGAGGGAGTTAATACCATCCCCCATGCATCTCAACATTTGGTTTCTGATAAGGTACAGTTTATCATTTCAAGAAGGCACATTCTGACTTTTACATTATTTTTGAAAAACAAAACTGATTTCAGTAATGCTCCTGTTGTATACAAATCTCGTTTGTTGTGTGTTGTGAAAATACACGTGACCTGTATTGGCCCAAGTGGCTCAAAGATGGCATTTGTCAAGGAGTCTGGACACGAATCCGCACACAAGAGTGACGAGTATTCAATGAGCCTGGCGCACTGCTTCTCCGGCAAAGTATAAGCAAATCAAGGGAGGTAACTGCGTAGTGCACAACTCTCATTACTTTCCCATTTATCACAAAACAAAAAAGCTAGCAACAGTTGCTAATGTAAACAAAACGTAGGAAGTTTCACTTGTGTACATTGTAAACAGTTTTCGATCGATTCGGGCTATGGTATTATGATACAAATACGATAAAAAACAAAATATGGCTGGCGCTAAACAGTTTGTTGACAGGAAAATAGCTCAGAGGAAAGTGTTATTGTTCACAAAGTCGTACTGCCCTGAATCAAAGAGGATTAGAACTATTCTGGAGGAATTCAACATGCCGACACAGACATTTGAAGTCGTCGAGATAGAGAAACGCCAGGACTGCACTCAGATTGAGAATTACTTCCAAGTTTTGTGTTTAACAGATTCTCGTGGGGTATCAAAATTACTTTATTTGCCGGGTGATGGGTTCTGGGGAAAGTTATCCAAATCGTCCAACCTCAAGTTAACATTTAACAATGTCAAAAACACTATTAGTATTAATTAACAACAGACAAAAGAGTCTAGTAGCAGTTGTACTACTAGTCTACTAGTACTAGTCGAGTCAGAGGCCTTGCGAGTACCTAGAATTCAGAGTGCATTTTGGAAGAAGGTACTAAAATAACTTTCCATACGGACAGCTGTTTCAGTGTTTGTGATTTGTGTCATTGCCGGGGATACTGGCGGAAATAAAGCAGGATGACCACGATTCGTCCCGTTTAAGCCAATTGTGAAATTTGAAAAACTGGTCCTGAAACAAGCCAGAAAATAAGCAGCCTGTCATCTGCAAAATGAGGTCCCCCAGAGGGTGAATTTTGTGATGCTGCCCTGCATAGGGTAGCATCACTAAATTTACCCTCTGTGACTCTCAATCTGAATCAGGGTCTCAAAAGTAAACAGAAAGAGGTACCCAGAGGATAAATTGGTCAGCTGTATGGGATAGCATCATCAAATTCTCCCTCTGGAAACCTCATTCTGCAAATGTCAGAATGTTTATTTTCAGGCCTGTCCTGAAATTCATTATGGAATTTTCATTCATTTGAAGAAAAATGTTGGTTTGAGTAACAAGGGTAGACCTTCTTTGTGAGCAGGAGTATAACTTCCAGTAAACACTGAAGGCCCATAAAGGGTTGTCACAAAGCCACTCTTGTT
Source organism: Pictodentalium vernedei (assembly GCA_031216915.1). Lineage (NCBI taxonomy): Eukaryota > Metazoa > Mollusca > Scaphopoda > Dentaliida > Dentaliidae > Pictodentalium > Pictodentalium vernedei. The sequence goes on from CM062291.1 coordinate 276,214,701, forward strand.
CGCGACCTGAAAGTCTGAACATCGCGGCTGCCCCACGACGTAGTGGGGCACCCGCTGCATTCAGCTCGCTGAACTAAAAGCTACTGCTGCTCAAGAATATTCGTTTCACAAACCTTACAGCATCCACGTTCAGTCAATTCTTTTCTATACACCATATACACTTTTAACGCAGAGGTCTAATTATTTATTCACATAATTTCAACAGGCATTTCAAAAGTCCTTCCAACCAAGCCACTGCCACAATCGATTTACTAATATTAAAGTCATTCCAATGATATGGCCTGTATTGTCAGACCGGCGGATTTGAACCTACTTTGTGCATACGTCATAACAATGCTGTTCTCGCAACACGTGCACATTTTAATTTAATGATATTCCATTCCCGCATATTGGAACTTGCATAAGAATTGAATTACGGTACCTATTGTTATTTTGGACATATTCTCCCCCCCCCCCCCCCCCCCCATTCATACGTATCATTTCGTGACATACCCCCGAACATTTGATTTGATGTCTACATAAAAGAGAAAATAGGAACGACTCGGAAGCAATGCACAAATAACGTGTCAAAAAAGCATAATGCGCTAATATGTTAAACAAGGGAGATGTGAGGAGATAGCCAATGGAGGAGATCAGCATTTCCCATCTTAATGACGTTGCCCTCCCACCCACGTGACTTTTATGTACAAAACAAATCGCACGTGGAATATTCGCAGAGCACAAGCCTCATAAGAAATGGTCGACGTTTGCGCGATAAGACATAAACTGAATCGGTAATCCGATAAAAAAAACGGACATAAATATTGAAACAACTTATAGAAATGGTCAGTTTTAATACAAATAACAAGGTAAATCTGAACCGAAAATTAAACTGTACGTGTGCAGGCCTACAGTCTGAATCATCGTGGTGTTGTGTATTTTCGCTGCTTCTCAAAAGTTAAAAACAATACGAAATACCGATATAGCAAACTGTTTTTAATGAGGTTTTATTTATTTTTTCTGTTCACACAAATTAGAGTCGGATTGTGGAATACGTAGCACAGCCATTATGGAATGATTCTTACAGAAACGTAAGCATGGCTGCATCTTCTATAAAACCTCGCTTTAATATGAGACCTCTTCCTTACTAGCCCAGGCCCAGGGTACCACAGACATGGCATATGGACCTTACAAGTTAGAGTCACAACCACCGTGCAATTCCCAATTATTATTTTCAATGACGTAGCCGGTGGTTGGGGTGGGGCTGGGATTCTCAAAAAAGTCGTCAAATAAATAGTCCCTAGACTAAAAAAAACGCCCTCTCTGATTCACTTTCAAAACACTGATTTTTCAAATGTTTCCTGAGATGGATCCCTTGACCACACATGGGGGTAGTGGGCACTTGTGGGTGTTTGATAAAATAGAGGGATAATAAGGCAAGAACTGAACTTTCATCACTTCAACACATTGTAAAAAATGGTACACCGTCATTGTTGCTTGGGGTGGAAGTCCTCTAAAAGGAACAACATGGGTATAAACGATTGACTAAACTTGACTTTATCTCCATGTTGTGGTCATGCTTAGCCATTGTATATAAATATGTGACCTTAAACACCAATAAGTAAGTACTTCCAAAACAATGATTGAAGCACACGGAGATAAAAATTGTCCCCATTATGCACCCACCCCCATCCTTGACTAACACATTTCTCATTATGCACTTGTTGATTTCTGAATTATGCACTTGTGGACTCCTGATATATAAAAAGCCTCTTGTATCAAGTTTTGAAAAGAAAATAATCATCATCTGAAAAAGACACAAACATCAGGTGGGGGAGGAGATATGCAGGGGGAAGGGGCATAAACTAACTTACCCCCCCCCCCCCCCACCCCCTCAGTGGGGGAAGATGAACTTCTTACCCGTGGGCTTGGACCTATTTTGGGAGTCAGGAATTGGCACTCCACTACTGTGAGTAATGATTGGAAATGGGGCTATCCACCTCGATAAATCCCTGCAAGTGCCCACGCAAATTTTCACAGGTAAATACTGTTTATGAAACCCAAACGGAATGATTAATATGTAGTGATAACATAATACATAAACTTGATCAAGAAGTTAGCTGGGGGTGAGGGAGGGAGTGTTTAACTGCCCCCCCCCTAAAAAACGCCAAAAAATATATTGGGGTGGGGAGAGCCTACTTTCATCCCATCCCAATCCCACTGGGTAATTAAACCCCACCAGGTAATTACAGGGGGGGGGGGGGGGCTGTTTGGGGAGTGGTATAACTCCTTAAAGTTTAGTTATGCATATACCCTGCAGTGCATGAACAATGTACTGATTTAATCCACGTATCCTTGTGAAGCAAAACCCATGCATCATGGGGCATCTCATGAGATTTCTGTGAAAGTCTGACTATAGCTTTAACAAAAGCAAAATCTTTATCTGCTACTGTCACAAAGTTTGTTCCCAGCCATCTTTAAAATACTGGATGGCTTTCAACGATTTTCTTGCTTTGAGCTTTTCATTGTCAAAGTCCCCTGGTGTATTTATTAGGTAAATGTAAATGTCAGAGAAATCAATCTCGGGCATTTTTCTCATGTCGTCCGACCATTTACCAACATTTATTGTGGCGGGGTCTGGCAGAACTGTTCCATTCTCAAGAGTTAGTTTCTCTTTTAGCCTGTCTGTTTTTTTTTGTAGTAGTTGTTGTTCGGGGGTTGGGAATGTTGGCAAATTTAGTTTGTCCACCTAAAAACACCTCTTTAACAGTTCTTGCCGTGAACCCGTCATTGGTGCACACCGAAGTTTAAAAAATCCTTCATTTGCTCTACTGTCCAGCTTGAAAAAACGCGTGAACTCTCCATACTTTCTATACAATTAATATTTAATTAACGACGCCCTCAAACGTAATTTTTTAAAGCGCGATATGTCCCATACATGCGACCATTCTCTTGGCAGTCTTGTGAACGAAAGGTGTATTGACACCGTCGCATTCGCAGAGGCCATTTCGGAACTTCGAAGGAACACTGAAATTTTGTGGAAGGCTGGCCGGCATTGATTAACATTTTATTTCGTAGTTAATAAATGTAAAGAATATTGTAAAATTTTGATCTCAAAATAACGTATTATCAATAGTAGCAATTTAGGAGTTTGCAAAGTTCAGAAAAACGTTCAGAAATGATTTCAAGTGAGTGAAATATGAAGTAACGTCCATCGCTGTCGCTCAAATGTTCTCGCACGTGTGTATTGTTTTGTACACAAACGTCACGTGGGTGGGAGGGCATACGTCATTGAGATGGAAGATGCTGATCAAGTCTATACTAGAGGGACGGAGCATGTATAATGTTGCTGATCAAACACGGTACTCGACCCGCTGTTTTCCTTTTCCAAGCTTTGAACATGACTCTTATCCCGATTCTTCTCTTCTTCTTCTCCTTCTTCTTCTCCTTCTTCTTCTTCTTCTTCTGAGAGAGATTTCATATATCTAAGTAACTATACTATTAGTACCTCAATTAACCCTTTACTCAACGTAACGACCAAAACCAGCCAGCGCTATTCACAAAAATCGCCAATTAATTTTCCGATTATTTTTTTCATTTTTTGTCTCAAAAACATAGGTTATGACCCCTCTTTGGAACGAGCACGTCGAGCTCGTTCCAATGAGGGGCCATAACCTATGTTTTTGAGACAAAAAAAAAAAAAAAATATTAAAGAATTTTGTTTGTAAGTGTCGCCTGCTTTTAATGTTAGATAAAGGGTTAAATTAATTTTTAATCCAGTGATAACTCTCAGCAGTGAACATAAACTCTGGGTATCAGATGGTGGGTCAAATCAAAGAAGATGATTGGGCTTACATCACTGGAAAATAAGGAGACTCCAGTGGACAAACTGTGCATCTTTCATAACTCGGAGATTATGATCGTGAGGGAGTGGACTAGTGGGAAGGGGTAGACGTCTGGGCCCCGTCAACCATCCTTAAAGCAGGACATGTGGAAAGAGCCTGCAAGATCAATAGGCTCACATAGTGTGGACCGTTTAGCTGACCACACGAAAGAGAGGAGATCAAATTAAGGCAGAGTAAAAACAAACGAACGTGGGTTAAGACCCCCTTCCCACAGGTACCTCTCTCAGGCTCTCCAAGAGAGGGCTGAATTTAGGATATAGTAGATTTACTAATTTTTCCAGAAAATCCTATCATTGATGAGATAAATGTAACAGAGTTTGTTTTTTTCTGTTATTTTGTGGGTGGAAGGGTGGAGCAAGCGCATAGGCAGGAGTCCGTACGGGGGGGGGGGGGGTGCTTAAGCCAGTTGGTTTTTTTTTGGGGGGGGGGGGGGTGGGGGGGGGTTGGGGTGGGGGCAAAGGTGATATTTGAAAGGCCATTGGTTGGGGTTTCGAGGACTTCTCCTTGTCCTATTTAGGACCCTCCGGTCGCGGTGCCCTCCCTCACGTCCCTGAAGAGAAGTAGGAGGAGTGGGCAACGACCGCAGGGTCCTAGTTAGGTCTAGCCCCCACCCTCCACCACACCCCGAGAAGGTTTTGCCAAATTTAGTGCTCTAAGAGCGAACCTGGCGCATTTGTGTAGCCCCTTTATTGAAGACCATTTTGGTACGCTATGTTGTGAGAATTTTGCTTTGGGACATTTTTTTCAGGGGGGGGGGGGGGGGCAGTGAAAATTTTAAGGGGGCCAATCCCCAGCCCCCCCCCCTCCCACATGTTCACGAGGGAAGAGTGTGGTGACGATACCCTGTTGGAGTTATCTTACTACACACGATTCAAGTTAGCACTTTTTGAACTAGAAGGGGGCGCGGTGGGTCAGTAGGTAGAGGTATAGACTGCAAGCCGAGAGGTCCTCTGTTCGAATCCCACCTGCAGCAACCGCGTTGTGTCCTTGGGCAAGACACTTCACTCCCATTGCCGACGTGGGGGCACCGTAGCGTTGTGTACTGCACATTGATGGTGCACTTGTCTTCAACCAATGCTAATCCTGCTTGTGTGGAGTTAGTATGTCGGGACGCTGACAGTTGCTCGTTGGTTCTCTCCGTATACTCAGGCTTCCTCCACCCGTAAAACTGTCCTGGTCATGATTAGCCATTGTTCAGAAATAAATAAATAAATAAATATTTTGAACTAGAACTTAGTTTCTACTCGTATATGTTTGTTTTGTTTCTTATGTTCTTAAAAATGCATTCGGATTTCACTTTTCCAGTGCTGCGAAGGTTATCAGAAGTGTACAATCAGAACAACTACGTCATCGGAATGATATATGTAGCACTTGCTTCGACGTATGACAGGCCTGGAAATAAGAGCTTACGTCGTAACCCGTAAACGGGTTACGCTATATAAAATGGCTGGTAACCTGTAGGAAAAAGGTGTTCTGAAGCTTTCCCGTGTTCTCTGTTTTTACAACGGCAGCCATGCTGTTTACATTTCAACAGAATTTCTGCCAAAAATGAACAGCAACAACTAATGCTCGATATCGCTTTGCCGAGAATGCGCGTTAGTTGTTGCAATTTATTTGGGTGGAATTTCTGTTAGGATGAAAACGGGGTGCCATTCTGTTCAAATGTTAATACAATGAGCAACCTTTGTGTTGAGTAAATTCCGACAGATTCTCAAATCCGGCAAAACATGCTGGATTAGCAATTTAAATTATGTTGTATTGTTCTGTCGTAACCTATACCCATCGTGCGTTCGCGTATTTTACGATCGACCTAACCTCAACGTAACCTAAGAGATCGTTCTCGGGTTATTTCCAGGCCTGGGTATGCATTTGCTTTTTCTGGGACTTTCCCAGTATTTTTTAAATTAAAAAAAGCCAGAAGACTGATCACTGAGTTATTTAGTTCAGCGATCTGAACGTAGTGGCTACCCCTCTAGAGGGGTAGCCACTACATTCAGATCGCTGAACTATGAGTTATTATTCGTGTCGGCCTACTGACACTTCATTATACGAGAGAACCGCAGTAATTTCCTCGAACACTTAGCCACAAAATGTTCTACCAAAAGTTGTTTTTTTGTATTCAGTATCAAGGAAGTTCCGCTTCCGACACTACTTTGATTTCTCTTTACAATATTCGGATTTTTTTTTTGATTTGCCCTAACAAAGGTGTCACCGTTGCGTACAATACTTGACTGAAGATTGACCATTTTTACGGTTGCAACAAGGTACAATATCCACAACGCGAAGGGCGATAGGATTGGAATCGATTCGAAATTCTATACCTGATTCCATTCGGGATTCGATTGGATCCGAAATTTGATATTCGAATGGCCCCAGCGTCAGTCCAAAGATAACATGAGGGATAATGCAAAGCGTGCGGCAATACCCCGACCCGCCAAACATTCAAAAAAGTCAAAAGAGTGAAAAAGGACCATAACTCTGGAAAAGAAATGTGTATAAGAAACTCATGCTACAGGTATCGTTCCCCCATGATGCTCTACCACAACACTAAATATCATTCAAATCGGAGTAGCAGTGGCTAAGATACAAGGAAAAATGTTGGTACCGGTGGACCGACGGACAGACGGACGGGGGTCTCCACTAGATACCTCTTTGACTTTTCAAAATGTTCATAATAATTATGTACCTTTCTTCTACATTTCAAAATTTTCATAATAATTCTATACCTTTGTTCATGAGCTGTTTGAACTGAAAATATACCAAGAAAATCTATGAAGAGCAAATACACACCAAAAGGCAGGTGTTACACATATCATTCCCGTGATGTTGATTGCTTATTCGACCTGCCCGTGGCTTGTGAGCTGAGAGTTCCGACTACAGGAAAAGAGCTTAATGGAAAAACCCTGCTGAAAAAAACTATAACATTTTAACTTAATTTTCAATATTCCAATTCAGTTTCAAAGTTATTTTTTGTTATTTCATTATTAGGCCTAAAAATCTGTTTCTCAGACCCTCCACATGGTCTTTTTGGCTGCCGCATACTGTCTTTTTACAACCAATGCAAACTTTACAAAAAATTAAATGGGTTATGTCTGATATTTTAACCAAGTTCATAAAACTGATAAGTTTGTCACTTGAGTGCAACATGGCTTTACACTGCTATTGCAAAGCCTTCTTGCTTTCAAGGGACGAAATACACCACCAACCATGCTATTCTGTAGATTATAAGGCCTAAAAAGAAAACAAACTAAGAACATGAACTTCTGATGACAACAAAAAAAAAAATAAAATCAATAAAAACTGCCCGCCCACATGCAATTTTATAAAATAAAATGACCTGAGAAACAGAAGATCTACTTTGTGGGGGCCTTACAGGACCCTTTTATTATGATCTCTGTTGATCTGAGTTTGAATTTATCCAAGCAGAGGATAACACTATCAACACTACCATTCTTCAAATATACAATTCATTGAGCTCTGTCAAAGAAGATTGAATTGGTTAAGTTTCCCATTACTGTAACAAAGAATTTAACCAATTCAATTTTGTTTGACAGAGCTCATGTGTACTTTGATATCAGTATGAAAAGAGTAATACAAACGAAAGTCGGCATTCAATTTTTTCACCATTTGCCTAACAAACACAATTTATGATCTCTTATTGAAACGAGCTCTTTAAGTTTTCTCAATGAGGAGTCATATAAGTTAAGTTTGTGAGACAAAAATGTTTTTTTTAACCGTTTGTTTACAAGTATCGTCTCTACTATTCGTGTTTCACAAAGGGTTAACCCTTCACCTAACAGGAAAAGCAGACGACACTTGCAAACAAAATTCTTGAATAACTGATTTTCTTCATTTTTTGTCTCAAAAACATAGGTTATGACCTCTCTTTGGAACGAGCTCGACGAGCTCGTTCCAAAGAGGGGTCATAATCTATCTTTGTGAGACAAAAAATGAAAAAATAATGAAAATTAATTGACGGTTTTTGTGAATAGCGCTGGCCGGTTTTGGCTGCTACGTTGGTTAAAGGGTCAGGGCATCCAACTTTCGTGTTTACGTAACGGCGTTGCTTTTGGCACCCCGCAAAAATACAGAGAGAGAGAGAGAGAGAGAGAGAGAGAGAGAGAGAGAGAGAGAGAGGGGAGAGATACGTCATGTTTACTCAAATGTGACCACTAAACCTTCTGCTTCATTATCTTTTCCGATCAGTACAGCTGTAATTTGAAAAGAGTATCCAAATAGCCGATTGTTCGAACAAATAAATATTTGTACAAGTGCTCATTTTGAACGTATATTGGTATCAAACTGCAGTGTAAAAAGTCGAAAACTGGCAAACGTCATACATTTTACTACACAAATCGGAAAGGTCAACTATTACACCCCCACCCCTCCACCAACTACGATTAGGCTCGATTGGGTATATACCTTCAAATATTTTTTCTGAGAGAGGGCCTATGGACCACCAGAGCAATGGAGATAGACAGCACCGTCGAATCATGCCGTCCGTCGGTTGTGGCGCTATGTGGGTTTGAGTATTCCTCGACATGCCCACAATAAAGGAGCAATGTCAAACAAGACTGAATAGGTTTAATTCTTAGTTTCATTGTGGGGAAAATTTTCAGATTGAAATTTTGATATTTTGACATCAGTATGACGGTTTTTTATAAAACAAATCCATATTAACGCTTTACCTAACATGAAAAGCAGACGATACTTGCATACAAAATTATTGAATAAATAATTTTAAAAAATTTTTGCTTCAAAAACATAGCTTATGACCCCTCATTGGAACGTTCCAACGAGGGGTCATAATCTATGTTTTTGAGGCACAACATGAACATTAAGAAGCCACACAGCCTATTTGAGTTTAGGAGGATTTTCCAGCCTCTTTCACGAAACCTTCAAATGATCTTGCGATCCCATTTTAAGAAACCACTCGCGCTTAATTTTTCTGCTACAGACCTTGCTTGTGTAAAATATGTAGGCGCCGGAATGTGTAAATCATTTCGAACTGGGGTGGGTACGGGCGTACAAGGACACTAACACACTAAAATATATCAATGGTAGCGTATGTGTTTTAGTGGCATGTGAGGAATACAATACACAAAGCTATGTTTCAGCCCGATGATGTGGAAATTTGTTAACTACGGAGCCAAAAATATGTATTTTTGCAAAATTTCAAAGGCAGGAATTGGGAGTAAAGATCTGTGGACACCTTTTCTGCTAATTCCCAACAAGATTCTAATGACGGGTTGGTGAAGATAGGGTTGACTTAATTCTCTGTCTCTCCGGTGTCTCTCTCTGTCTCTTTGTCTCAACTATTTCTGGAAAAGTTTGGAGGGGCGCCTTTGGTTTCCATTTCCCTGCGTCGGCGCATTAAACCCTTTATCCAATGTAACGACCAAAACAGGCCAACTCAATTTACAAAAATCACTATTAAATATGCATCATTTGTTTCATTTTTTGTCTCAAAAACATAGCTTATGACCCCTCATTGGAACGAGCTCGTTGATCCCGTTCCAATGAGACGCCATAAGCTTAGGTTTGGAGACAATAAATGAAAATAGTTAGTTATTCAAGGATTTTGTTTGCAAGTGTCGTCTGCCCTTCGTGTAAAGTATATGGTTAAAACTGCACATAATATATCTGAGGCAAATAAATGAATAGTCTCATTATCATCTATTTCCAGGTACCTCAACTATTTGTAAACAGTAAATATATTGGTGGAGAAAAGGAAATACCGAGACTTCATGAATCTGGAAAATTACAAGAACTGTTGAATGAAGTTGAGGCCTTGTGATACTTGTGAATTGTCTCAAATTCTCTATGAACGGTGGATTATTTACATCAATAAATATTAGTGACTAAGGATCAACTACCACGCCAAATTCATGCCAGAATTAAACGTGATGATCCTACGCGATAAGAAAGTTAATGTAATGTGCCAAACTTGAGTTTATTTCGAATGAATTCACATCGGGTTAAAACTAAAATAAAGTGCTCGTAGCCTCATGTGTCAAATTTATTATTTGTGGAAGTCCCGCGCAGACGGTTCATACGGAACCCCTTTGTATATCCCCTCCCACGATGGCAAGGGACATAATAATGTCCGACAAAGTTATAGGATGTTACACAGGTGTGCGGAAGCTTAACTCCTAATGGTGTCTTGTCACTGTCTATACATTATGTCCCTCATCTCCGTGCATGATGTGGGTTTCATGTTCATTTGACAGGATTTGCCTACCATGTCCATCACACACACGCATCCATCAACCCTCTCCCCTCGCATGCACGCACTGTCTCTTTTGTATCCCCATAGGTCCAAATATGTGGAATTTACCCTAAAAGCACTCTGGACGGGTGGGAAGGCAAGGCAAGCTTCTCCTCCCAGATAAAAAATGAGCCCCCGCCCCACCTCCAACACCCTCCAGCAAACCTCCCATAGGATCACTCACGCCTAAAGAATGTAATGATATTGCATGTTAAAAAGCAGAATACGGCCCTAACAAGTGGTTTCGTATATACGAAAAAGTTTTCGTTTAAACGAAAAAGTTTTCGTTTAAACGAAAGTGGTTTCGTTTAAACGAAAAAGTTTGCGTTTAAACGAAAAAGTTTTCGTTTAAACGAAAGTGGTTTCGTTTAAACGAAAAAGTTTTCGTTTAAACGAAAAAGTTTTCGTTTAAACGAAAAAGTTTTCGTTTAAACGAAAGTGGTTTCGTTTAAACGAAAAAGTTTTCGTTTAAACGAAAAAGTTTTTGTTTAAACGAAAGTGGTTTCGTTTAAACGAAAAAGTTTTCGTTTGAACGAAAAAGTTTTCATTTAAACGAAAGTGGTTTCGTTTAAACGAAAAAGTTTTCGTTTAAACGAAAAAGTTTTCCTTTAAACGAAAAAGGTTTCGTTTAAACGAAAGTGGTTTCGTTTAAACGAAAAAGTTTTCGTTTAAACGAAACAATTTATTTTTTTCCACGTGGCAGCAATACGCTTCCGTACATATTGAAGAGTTTTCCCGAAGTGAAAAATATTATGGGTACCAGTAGGTACCGAAAGAAACGAGGCATTTAAGGTGCTATACAAGTAAGGAAAATTAGTTTGCGTTGAAATTCCCACATCTGGTATTCCATAAATATTAATTAAATATTCACAAATTATGCATTAAATTGAAGGTTATAATGTATAGAAAACGAAAATACCTGCAATCAACCCACAGAGGTGACAGCAGGCATCAATGGTTCATTGAAATCTTCTATACCGTATTCGTACCAAAACAGATACCGGTAATCAAATAATATTTGAACAACCCGTGGCTTGATATGCTTCAGGTACCAAAGCTAGGAAATCACAATTCTTCAAAATGCAGCGACAGAGCTGCGTGGAGGTAAATTCCCAAAGTCAATTGATTTGTTTTGTTTTCTATTTGTTTATGTTTCGATCAAGGTCACCAGGGCCGAACAAACCTTCGATATACAATGCCGTCTAAAATCAAATAATGGGACTGACCGCCTTCACACTATAGACTGATGTTATTTGGAGACTGCAAAGTTCCCATACTACTTACAAGGTATCATGATTCCTGTTTGAAGTTTATTGATTAAAATTCACGGTATCACGTGACATACACATGTGCGTCGGCCATGGAATCCTTTCTTAAAAATGCAGTGTTGATCTTTCCCAAACTACTGTTGCTGCATAGTAAAGTGTTTTGAATGCCTAGCTTTGTTCTTTGATATCTGGAGCAGATTTGGCCATGAATTGTTCTGAATTATTATTTTATTATCAGTTCTGGCACGAATACGGTAGCAGACTTACAGGACTTACAAGAACCATTGATGTCTGCTGTCAACTCTGTGAGTTGATTGCATATATTTTTCGTTTTCTATACATCATAATCTTCATTTTGATGTATTATTTGTGTATATTTAATTTGAGTTTATGGAATATCAGAGACAGTCTGAGGTGGGAATTTCAAAGTAAATTAATTTTCTTTACTTATATTACTTATATTATGGCACCTTAATCCTTTACCCAACGTGACGGTCAAAACCGGCCAGCGCTCTTCTCAAAAATCGGCAATTAAATTTCATTTTTTGTCGAAAAAAATGACCCCTCATTGGAACGAGCTAGTCGAGCTCGTTCCAATGAGGGTTCATAATCTATGTTTTTGAGACAAAAACTGAAAAAATTAGTTATTCAAGAATTTTTTTTGCAAGTGTCGTCTGCTTTTCATGTTAGGTAAAGGGTTAATGAAGGCCTCGTTTTCTTGTTCATTGTCTCACACACCGTCAATATTTAGGTGTCCCAGTTCTTATTGAATCAGATGTGTGCTTGACCTCACATCGTTTAAAAAACTGGGACCTTTTTAGAACTAACATGCATATATGGGACTCAAACACAGGACCAAGGGCATAAGGAAGATGGTTTAGAGGGATCATGACACCCCCCCCCCCCCCCCAATGATTTTTTCAGTCGAAATAATTTCGGAGAACAGTACGTGGTAATTAAATAAGAATTTGTGTCACGACTACTAGATGTATATTTTATCTATTCCCAAATAAGTTTCTAAGAAGTCTTGAGTTTTTTATTAATATTCCAACTACATCATCAAGGCATGACTTCGATGAAGACATATTCTGATGATGCAGCTGGAATCGTTTATCAGTTCGGACTTGAACCACCAGAGTCGGGACAAATCAGGTTTACACCCCCTTCCAGGGGCATAGCTAGCATTTTCTATTGGTGGGGGACAATAATTTTTTCAGGGGTGCCGGGTCGATATAAGCCACAGGTATATGCGAAGGCCGTAGGCCTGATTTGGTGGTAGGTATGGTCCTCCCATTGGTAAGGGTTCGGGGCGGTGGGGGGGGGGACTCCCCAGAACCTCCACCAATGGGAGGCCCATATCCCCCATTGGTGGGGGTTCGGGTGGGGGGGGGGGGTTGTCTCCCCGAGAAAATTTTGAAAATTCAGTTCCCCTAGAGTAAATCTGTGATCCTCTGATGCTTTAATTTTCCCATTTTTAAGAATGTAATATTTAGCCCCCCCCCCCCGGCTACGCCACTGCCCCCTCCAAATGGTCATCGTGGTTGACACTCAAATATAGGGGTGTTTGAAGATTCTCCAGTCCCGACAGAACCGGTGCCGGACCAATCTTCCTAAAATATGTATTCTGCAGCTGACGTTTACCCATTATCCTTGGCCCGTTGCAGGGTGTCTTCAGAGCTAAAGGGATAAATTGAACATGCATTACATGGAGAGCAGTTTGTTCAGAAAACGCCTATTTAGTGCAGTTTCGCTTTGATAAATCGAATTTTTAGGAAAACCATTACTCGGCACAAGCCAAATTTCAGCTATTGCTATGGCCACGTGAATCTCAAATTTCAGATCGAATAGATTTCCGAATCTAATCAGGTAGAGAATTCAAATCGAATCGAATCTTTGCATGGCCACAGCTAATGGATCTTCGGGTTAAACCCTAATGTGCATCAGCAGGAACTTTGCTTGTGCCCTAACCCATAATGTAACGTGACGACATTGACTGACCAGCGCCATCAACAAAAATTGCAGTTCAAATTTTATTATCCCTTTCATTTTTGTTTTTACCTAAAACATGACCCCTAACTGAAACAAGCTCGTTCGCACGAGAGGTCAAAAGCTAAGTTTTTAGGCAAACAATTGAAATATTAGCTGTTTACGATATTTTTGCAAGTGTTTGCCTCCAATCGTGATAGGTAAATGATTTAAAACAATAACCGAGTTAACCAGACTGCCCAGGCTGAAACATCGCTACACTGATTGTTTCCCAGTAAATCGCTCTCTTTGTTTTAACCCTTTACCTAACATGAAAAGCAGACGACACTTGCATAAAATTCTTGAATAAGTATTTCGTTTCATTTTTTTGTCTAAAAAATACAGGTTATGACCCTTCATTGGAACGAGCTCGACGAGCTTGTTCCAAAGAGGGGTCATAACCTATGTTTTTGAGACAAAAAATGAAAAAAATAATGAAAATTCATTAACGACTTTTGTGAATAGTGCTGGCTGGTTTTTGTCGTTACGTTGGGTAAAGGGTTAAAGATACAGCAGAGTTCAAACAGAAAAGAACCCAGTCTTCATTCAAAAACGGAAATAAAACTATACTCATGGAGACAGATTAACTAATCTGTTTGAACAGATTACTAATCCGATTAAACAAATTCGTAATCCAGCATTCCATTCGTAAACCAATCCTTTGAAAGAGATTACTAATCCGATTAAATGGATTCCTAATCCGGATTAGTATCACGCTGTAACGTTCCACTTCCACGTTGACGTATAGACAGTTCTATTTTCATGTATTCTGTTTTCCTTGGCGTCAGACTAATCCATTCCATGTGATGCTGCCGCACCAATCGCGATTTCTTTCCATGGAATGACACTCGGTCATTACCGTTTGATTGTCGAGGCCTGTTTAAGGTGTCCAGAGTATCGAAGCTCAGCTCAAGATATATGCTTCATCCAAATTGATTAAATGCCTTTATGTAGTCACTCACTGTTGAAAAACGTTCTGGTAGGACTAGATTTGTTTCAAAATTAGTTTGTACCTTATGCGACCATGGATAGTAACTAGTCGAGCTCGATCCAACGAGGGCTCATAAGCTGTTGTTCAAGAAATATTTTCAAATTGCAATGCGATTGCAAACAAATCGAACTCTGGTTCATAAAGTCCTTTTCAGCAGTATGTCACCTTGCTATCACCACAGGCCAGTGATCACATAACTTCTGTCCATATTACATTGGAATCAAGAAGTTCAAGACTATTGAATCAGAGATAGGTTATGCAGTACTTGTTGGAGAGTGATTCTGCGTGTACTGCTATACTTGCACAATGTGGTTGTTATTAGTCCTTTCACATTTAAAAAAGTACTATTTTGGGTCCGTACCACGGTGTACCGTAATTATTTTTCAATAAGAGCATTCAATAATGAAATCTTAAGAAAAGAAAGTGGCTTTAACTCGACACCCTGGATCAAAGATTTTGCTCTCTGAAGGGCTGTTTACATGTCCTATGCTCCAAGAATAAATCATATTCCGGGTGTAATTTTTACTCCAGGTCAAATGCCAAAAATAATCTGCGGTAACACACATTCTGTTTTATACTAATAAATCACGAATATTGTCATTCTTTTTGCGTTTATCATGATGTGTACTTGGATTACAGACCGACACACCCGTTTCTTCAAGACTGCATGTTTTATCATCTACACACCACCTTTACTCAGTTTTGGATTTTCAAGTTGGTCTTCCACATCTTTATGGTCCCATATATCTACTAAAGCTTTGTTTTATTCACCCCCCCCCCCCCGAAGCTTTGGTGGCTTTCGACTTGCCAATGTTTGACATCCTTACCATTAACGATTATTAGGAAAATAAATGCTCGGTGTCCTGTCAGATATGAAGTTTTTAGCTCATCAACTTTAGTTGTATGAGCTTATGGCATGGCTCGATCGGTCGGCGTCGGCGTCAGCGTACGTGTCCAATAATGTTAAAGCTTCTGTTCAGGTCACTTACTCGCCCTATTTCCATATCATGGCTTTTGTAATGCAGCTATATGATGATTATTATCATCATTTTGCCATGATTTAACCCCTCATACCCTACATTTTAGACATTTTTCTTGACATTTTTAGTTGCGTTTAGTTTTCTGTTTAGCTCAGAATTTCATGTTTAACTAAGTGTTTAGGTCAGCTGCTGTGCTCCTTCTCTTCCCATGGCACTTATATTCATCATACATGTTCCTCAGTATCATTGTTCCATGATTAACCCCTCATACGCTGCATTTTAAACATTTTCCTTGACATTTTTAGTTGCGTTTAGTTTTCTGTTTAGCTCAGAATTTCATGTTTAATTAAGTGTTTAGGTCAGCTGCTGTGCTCATTCTCTTCCCATGTCACTCATATTCATCATACATGTTCCTCAGTATCATTGTTCCATGATTAACCCATCATACCCTGTATTTTAAATATTTTTCTTGACATTTTTATTTGCGTTTAGTTTTCTGTTTAGCTCAGAATTTCATGTTTAACTAAGTGTTTAGGTCAGCTGCTGTGCTCCTTCTCTTCCCATGGCACTTATATTCATCATACATGTTCCTCAGTATCATTGTTCCATGATTAACCCATCATACCCTGTATTTTAAATATTTTTCTTGACATTTTTAGTTGCGTTTAGTTTTCTGTTTAGCTCGGAATTTCATGTTTAACTTACTGTTTAGGTCAGCTGCTGTGCTCCTTCTCTTCCCATGACACTTATATTCATCATACATGTTCCTCAGTATCATTGTTCCATGATTAACCCCTCATACCCTGCATTTTAAACATTTTTCTTGACATTTTTAGTTGCGTTTAGTTTTCTGTTTAGCTCAGAATTTCATGTTTAACTAAGTGTTTAGGTCAGCTGCTGTGCTCCTTCTCTTCCCATGGCACTTATATTCATCATACATGTTCCTCAGTATCATTGTTCCATGATTAACCCATCATACCCTGTATTTTAAATATTTTTCTTGACATTTTTAGTTGCGTTTAGTTTTCTGTTTAGCTCGGAATTTCATGTTTAACTTACTGTTTAGGTCAGCTGCTGTGCTCCTTCTCTTCCCATGACACTTATATTCATCATACATGTTCCTCAGTATCATTGTTCCATGATTAACCCCTCATACCCTGCATTTTAAACATTTTTCTTGACATTTTTAGTTGCGTTTAGTTTTCTGTTTAGCTCAGAATTTCATGTTTAACTAAGTGTTTAGGTCAGCTGCTGTGCTCCTTCTCTTCCCATGGCACTTATATTCATCATGCATGTTCCTCGGTATCATTGTTCCATGATTAACCCATCATACCCTGTATTTTAAACATTTTTCTTGACATTTTCATGTTTAACTTGGTGTTTAGGTCAGCTGCTGTGCTCCGTCTCTTCCCATGGCACTTATATTCATCATACATGTTCCTCAGCATCATTGTTCCATGATTAAGCCCCCATACTCTGCATTTTAAACATTTTTCTTGACATTTTTAGTTGCGTTTAGTTTTCTGTTTAGCTCAGAATTTCATGTTTAACTTAGTGTTTATGTCAGTTTCTGTGTTTTACTTTTAAGAGGTTGTGTTTAGATCAGCTTTGTCGCATGTTATGAGCCTGTTTGATACAGTTCTTGTGTTTTCCAAAATTACTATCAAAGAGGAATGTTGGTGAGCTATAGGGCGTTGGCGTCCTTCTTGTTTTCAGTACAAATGCCAAATGCCTTTGCAGATTGGTCGACGAAAACACAGCTCCAGCAGCAATGACATTTCCATTTACATGATTCAAAAAACGCTTTAACTCCACAAGTAAACGGATTTGCAACTGCCAGCCAGCAGGTGTATTTTTTGTAAATCAACGCCAGCATTAACACCTCCACTACAGAAGTATTAGTTTTCACATTGGAAAAAATTGATGCTGGATCAGATTTTTACACCACCTCCGAGAGCAACGGACATCAGGTAAACGACCTTTAATATGGATTCATTGTAACCTGCACGAAAATACTTAAGGGCATTCACGAACGGATTGTTTTAGAACTAATCCAAACGCTCTGAATATGGCGCGTAAACAAAATATAAGAATGAGTCCTCCGTTCGTGACGGAGGTAACTGAGACAATGTATCTCGGCGTGCGTAATGATTTACTCTTGATGATGTATGAACAAATACATCTTATCATGTACTTCTGGACCCGGCCTGGCTGCGGCATTTGACACAATTGCTCAGTCCATTCCACCGCGACGCTTTGAAGATAGAATGGTACTAAACTGATTTGCAACGTCTCTTAAACCTTTATCTGACGTAACCTCCTTAAACTGTCAGCGCTATTCAAAACACTGCTATTCCAATTTTTTAATGTTCTCCTCAAAACACTTATGGCCCCCTCATTGGTACGGACTCACTGAGAATGCTTTTGAGAATGAGAATGTGTCGCCTGCGTTTGGTGTTAACTGAAGGGTCGATCGATGGCGAACGGTCAGAACGTTTACAGACTTGGTTTCGAAAACAAGAAATTTAAGTGGAAAATAATGCATTTTGCCTAGTCGAAATATAGAGGATATCCAGTATTTTTGAGTGGATACCGAAAATTATCTCATGAGTGACCGAGGTCATAACCTATGTTTTGGAAGAAAAAAATTAAAATATAAAGAAAATTGAATTGCGCTGGCTGGTTATGTTAGGTAAAGGGTTATACCTCACGATGCCTTGCCCATAAAAAATATTTGGCCAATTTGAGGCACTCTTGGTGACCCCATATTTCTATATTTCAGACATTTGCAAACATGGTATTAATTTAGACGCCAGTCTTCTTCTTTATCTGCGTAGAACATGGTCCATTCAATTTACTGCATTCTTTTAGAAGTTGAGCTGGGGTTATAACTCCTTCTTCAAGCTCTTCCCACAAGGCGTTTAGTCGTACCTGCATCTCTCTCACATTTTTCCGTTCATTTCTCCGGAGTTTCCCATCACTGACCAGCTTTATTTGTATTGGGATCAGTTGAGCCTCATTGAATAGCAGTGGAATGAGGACGTAAAATGGTTTCTGCTGCTTTCCCGCTTTGGCGTTAAGTCGACGATGCCATCCTGGAAAAAAAATCAATAACTGAAATTCGTTGTTTTTGCACATTTTTATTCTGAAATCTGTTCGCCCACGCCAAAAATACATGTTATCTTTCATTTGTAAATCCGATATCATTTTTAGGGAAACAAGGTTGAGTATTCATTATATTTTTACCCCCTACCTCACCACCGCTCCAAATCGATTATTTTCGAGACGCAGCTGAGCATTGGACTTCAAATTAATTTGGGCTAAATTTTGAGATGCGTCATTTGTTTGTGTCCCTGGGCCTTCAACTGATGCAAACCGTCTTTGTGTGAGTTAGTAAGTTTGAGAGTTTGCAGTTACATTGGGGAATGTGAAGAATGTTTGTGAAAACATAATACACACCTTCTACGTCATTATTGGTACGGACTGGTTGGCCAAACACCGACCACTCAACCGGAACTGTGGAGCTTTTGAGCCAGGTTTCTTCGACATAACTGGTGAGTTTCTGCATAGGCCCTAAAAGGAAAGAATGTGAAAAGGTAAAGCCTGGTTAATCCGTGCATTGTCTAAATATCCTAAAGTGAATACTGGTGTTAACAATAATTATATAGTATTTATCATACCAATGCGAAATTTGGCTTCCTGACTACAGACAAAACCACTGTATTCCAGACGATACAAAATCTATGATTTACCTATCCCCCCACCCCCAAAAAGAAAGAAAATGACTTTGACCTTGCGGAATCAGTTGATGGGTGTTTTATTTGCGCAAAAAAGTCAATTGAAAGTCATATGTAAGAATGCCTACCGGTTGGTGTTTTCTGTTCGAGAGCATAAAAGGCTGATTCAATATTCTCTGGAGGAAGAAAGGGTAATGCCATAATCTTTCTTATCATCTGGTACACCGATTCCTTTTTTTGTAAGCACTCTGAAAAAAAGATGCTTGAGAGTGCTTTGACACTAAATAGCTTATAATCTCAATATAAAAATGAACAATTACATAACCCCAACACTAAACTTTATTTACAAATCATCTGTGTCGGGTGGAGGAAGTCAGAGAGGCCGCGAAGAACCATCAAGTAACAAACAGTAACTGACGGACTGGGCCGTCGTTATGTCGTATGCCTCAGTACAAATATATATACCTCTTTTACTTTCCTGATTGAACATATCAGTATGTTACCCTGCTAATTACAGAAATGGATACATACCTGCAAGCCAAACTCGCTGCATTTTCTCCATATACACTGTGTCCAGTGGAACACACATCCCCGCATGGTTATGTCTCCTAAATTCGTCCTACATGAGCTCCATAATGCTTTTTCAAAGTCAGCTACAACAACTCTCACTTTAATTTCTCCCACTCTTCTAAGAATGGCATCCAAAACCTTAAAATAATGGATAAGAACCCCAGTTATTTGATCACCTAACCTAATGTAATAGCACCGAGAACTGTTCGTGAAACAATGCCAAAGATTATAAGTAATAGTATAGAGTAGATCAAATCTGAATGCACCTCTCCCCCACTTCCACCCCTAACCACTCCTTCGCCCAAACAAGGATTTTTTTTTTAGAATCACAAAATTAAAAACATAAATTACATAATCGTCAATTAAATAAAGAAATAACCTTGTTGTAATCTGTGGTCTTTCTTCTTGACATCAGAGAGAATACAAGAGGTACCATTTTGCATTCATCACCGGAACGAATAAACGCATGGATGGAAAATAGTTGATGAAATGGATCTCGAACAACCTTAAATGTCCCATCAATGTACCTAAAATTGAAAAAAAAAAATTCAGCATGAATACAAAATTCAAACGATCAAAGGTTTCTTCAACGTGTTGCAGTGAACAGACTAAATTTTAAATGTACTAATTTTTTTCAGGTTCACCATAATCTTTTTCAACTTTTTGGTGTTTTGGGGTTTACAGACACTTCGAACAGCAGCTATACTCGCTGCTATACTGGCTGTGACCTAAGAACCGATCCTGGCGATTATAAAGAGTTAGTGGTCGATCGGACCCGACCCGGTACCGAGCCAATTTTTATCAGAAAATTTACTGATCATCAGATATCATAAGAATGAATGATATAGGCCTACATATCAGGTTTTTGCACGAGACAGTAAATCCAGTTGATTTTGTGTGGCAAAAATCAAGTGTCGCTGTCCGTCTTCTGTCGAGATATCTCTGATCAGGGAATCGCCTGGAATGTAGTCAACTGCAAGCTGAAAAAGATACACAACCTTATTACTTTGTATAAATAATGAAAATTTCTGACGTCCCTTCCACAATAGATTCCTGGTCAGGCTGGTGTCACAATCAGGCCATACCCACCCTCTAACCTTCAACCGACGACCCTCAATGGACCAAAGCCTTTGCTAAATAGAGATTATTACCATTACGTGGATGTACAAAATACGTATCCGGGTTCTAAAAATACCGTGACCTACCCCAATTGTATTTACACACTTGCTTGCAGAATAAAGAAATACAAACTATACATCAAATTCAAGATTCTGTGGATCTCTTGGTCGCATATTTTCTCTGACTCGATTGGGAACTCGTATTAAATTACCAGGATGAAGACGCGATCCCGATGGTGCTCTGGGGTCCAAAAGGTTTTTAAAAACATCATCTATGATTGTTGATGCTGATTGGTGGTGATCATTTTTGGATACCTCTTTAACCTGAAAGGATTATTAATAGTCGCTATGAGCATGGTTGTCAACAATTTTGAGAGAAACCGGTCGATGTAAATTTAAATAGGAAAAGCAGCCTGTAAGTGTCTGAGC
Organism: Pictodentalium vernedei; assembly: GCA_031216915.1. Lineage (NCBI taxonomy): Eukaryota > Metazoa > Mollusca > Scaphopoda > Dentaliida > Dentaliidae > Pictodentalium > Pictodentalium vernedei. The sequence continues at coordinate 276,235,971 of CM062291.1, forward strand.
CAACGAACTGATTGTCGGTTGTTTCAGGTGTGTGTGGGGGGGGGGGGGGGAGGGGGGAGGGGGCAACAAAAATCTGCAAGACGTGACGTGGGGGTGGGTGGGTCTCTTGAGTGCGCCAAAAATGTGTATTTCCAACTTGTGCAGTTTTTTTAATTTTTTAAAAATATATCAATATATCAGCTAATATATACCATCATTTGTGTTTCAAACCTTAAAGATGATGTTGTACATCTCAATCTTAACATAAATGCAACACCAGGAGACTTTACATTTGAGAATACTGGGCTTAATATGTGGAAATGTCACTCGTTAGTAGGGGGTGGGTGTCTTGTTCGAAATGTAGAAAATGTGCAGACAATATTTTGGGAACAATTCAAATGAAAATTTGTTCCCGTATATGTGCACCTGCTCTGGCCAAGCCTGATAATGAACAGCTTGTCATTTGTAGATTAGTTTAAACAGTATTTATTCACTAAATGACGTGTGTACACATTTCACAATAACAGTGGAGTAACAAAAGTTTCGAACAACACAAAATACAATAGTATACACAAAACAATGCAAGTAGATTACTGTGTAAAGGAGGGAGGGATTCGACAGAAAGCTTAAAGCTTCTGTAAGTCGTCTCCCTGATAACTTATGAACTTACTCCTGTAGGTGGTACGAATCAGATGAAGAGCTCACATGCCGACACACGGTGACCGTGGCGCTTCCTCCATTGCATATCAAATTACTCTTGGTTGCTACGATTGAAGATCATTGGCAGATAAGTTAAGCAACACATCAGAAGAAATACGGAGTAGAGGAAGGCAGTCTCGACCGCCGGGCAACGACATGTGAAACTGTTTAAACTTCAACTTAAAATTAAAGGGAAAGAAAGAAGAGAAAGGAAGAACAGGAATGCTGATAAATAGAAAAAGAAAAAGGAAAAAGAAGAAAAAAAACAAAAACTAAATAATAGGAAAATAATAAGATGAAATCAGCTTGAATACACGATACATAGATATTATGCTGATGTAAAAAGCACGCTACGAAGTCACACTCCGGTCTCCAAGGGCAGTTCAGGACGTGTCGATGACGAGCCTCAAACTGTCCCCAGAAACCGGAGCGAGGCTCCGACACACACCTTGCACACCCGCACAGTTGGTAACAATATATTTATCCTACAATACTTTGGGCAATAGTCGAGAATGTATTATGCAGACGAATGTAATAACGAACTATTTATTTGTGTGGGACCAAAAGAATTGAACTCTCGGAAAGGGAACGTGCTTACATCGTACCCATGATACAGGTATCTGTACCAGGGGGTCGGATACTGATTGAATGTATGTTAAATAGAATTAAATAGAATTAACTCTCAACAAAATCGTAAGTGGGCAGCTTGTTTCATTTAGTTCATTTAGTGGCAAGTTATACGTAAGTAAACCTAGAGGTGTTGAACGTTGGAAAGTATGAAGGGCTATTCCACCACCAGCATTGGTCACTTGGTCCTATTATACTAGCTAAGCAGAACCTATTTGGTGCAGTGAACAATTGCGTTTCCCACGAGGAGTGGGGATGGGGGCGTATTGTTAAGTTTCTGCATTACTGAAATCGCTTGCTTGATAAAATGAAGTCATGTACCACTTCGAAAATAAGGCGGTTGTTCTCGTTGTTCAAGAATTCAGAGCCAAACAGAAGTGTGGATGTATCTGTTACATATGGGAGTAAATTAATTGTATAATTTCGAGCGTTTGAAAGCAGAGGACAATGAAAGAAAAAGTGATCAGTAGTTTCGTGCTCACCACACTGACAGTAGGGGCTGGGTGATAAATGATTGTCGAAAAGGTGAGAATTAAGACTACTACAATGCAACCGCAGCCTACAATGGTATATTTGAGCCCTGCGAGATTTCGCGTTACTGTAGAACGTTGGGGGTCTTTGATTACCATCACTGAGAAACGTTTTAAAGTTAATCAATGATGAGTTCTCGCGGACAGGTAACGGCGACTTATTCCACTGGTCAGTAACGCTGGGGATAAAAGAAGACTGATGCAGTTGCGTTCGACAAAAGGGAACTCGGTGGTTTTGGCCAATTCGGAGACTACGTGATGAATTCGTCACGGAGGTAAATGGGGGAACTTTGTTGGAGATGTATGGAGGTGACATGTGATGATACATTTTGAAACACTGAATTAATTTATGTTTACGGCGCCTTTCTTGCAGGGATTCCCACCGTGTTTCCGAATATAGCAGAGCCTTACTGGCACTAACTGTTGCTCCGGTGATGATTCTTGCTGCTGCAATCTGTATTTTTTCTAGTTCCGCGATATTGGTCACAGAACAGTTATCCCAGACAGTATCCGCATATTCAAGAAGAGGCCTAATAAAGGCAAAATATGTTTTTTCCAGGACACTGCGATCAAGGTTAAATTTGTGCCTCCTCAGCAGGTCTAAACGTGACCAGGCTTTGGTGCAAATATGACCAATGTGGTCGTGCCATGTACATGTACTGTTTAGAATGAGTTCTAAATGTTTATGGTCACGAACTTCCGATATCTGTGAGTCACCTAAATATAAGGCTGGGTGAGAGTCTGGATTGATTTTACGTGATATACACATACTTTCAGTTTTGTTGGGATTGAACTCAACCAACCATGTTTTGGCCCAATGCTCGATTGTGGCCAAATCTTGATTGATTATGACCGAGGCTTGCTCTGGGTTTTCAATAATTAGATACAAGGAAGTATCATCTGCAAAGAGGCGTATGCTACTGAATAAGTCGTTGGTTATATCATTTATGTATATCAAAAACAGTAAAGGTCCGAGTATAGACCCCTGAGGTATACCGGCATTTATGGGTCTCCATGACGAAGACACCGAGGCTATCACAACTCGCTGCGACCTATCCGCAAGATACGATTTTAGAAACAGAAGTAGTTCTCCTGAAACACCAATACTCTCCAGCTTGTGGATAAGACCAGCATGCCATACCTTATCAAACGCCTTACTGACATCACAAAAACTACCCAAACTTCTTTGCCTTCATCAAGCGCGCGACAGAATTAATAATTATATGTCAGTCAGTTGGAGGACGGATGAATCTCTAGTTGTAAAACCTGACTGAAACTGACTAAGGACATTATTTTCACTCAAAAACTGCCACAAGCGTTTGAAGACGCATTTTTCAAATATTTTACCAACACAGCTGATCAACGATATCGGGCGACAATTGGTGACTGTGTTTGAGGGTTGTTTTTTTAGGATTGGGGAGACATTTGCTTTTTTCCATAATGAACATAATGAAGGAAAGTACGAATTATTCAGTAGAATGTTGAATAAAATTGAGAGTGGCTCACTGAGAGAGAATTTGCATTCTTTTAGGAGACGCAGGCTTATCTGGTCAGGACCAGACGCCTTGGACACCTTTATCGACTTCATTGCAGCATATACTTCACTGCAATGTAGGGTGATACTATCAATACACTGGGAAACCTGTTGTGGTGGATCTGGTAGGGAAGCATTCGAATCGTCATCTGTCAAGATAGAACAGAAGTATTCATTGAACACTTCAGCTTTCTCAACACTTGAAGAATATATTTTGTTTAGATGAATCAGGGTGGGAATTCCTGTTGTGTTACAGCTACCGATTAGTGCTTTCAAGGTCTTCCACCACAGTGATGCCGGGGTTTCGTTGCTTCTCAGTGTGGAGTGGATTTTTGAAAGATGCTGGGCTTTGGCCTTCCTGATGGTCGATACAACCTCATTCCGTTTACGTTTTTATTTATTCCAGTTGTATGGAATATTAGTACGTTTGGCAATGCGATACAAACGTTTTCTCTGTCTCATTAGTAATCTTATTTCATTATGCATCCATTTCGGTTGGTCCATTCTCGAAGTAATCATTTTATGAGGTATGTGTTTGGATGCAGTGTCAAGTATTTTATCAGTGAATTTGGAAACCATAGTATCAAAACATACCGTATCAAAGATAGAGTTCCAGTCGACGTCAGAGAAAGCCGCGTTTAGTACTTCATAATTACCCTGAGAGTAAAGCCATATCTTCCTCTTAAAAGAAGGTGGGTTTGGTTTTAAAAATTCGAGTTCAATTGAAATTGGGCAGTGATAGCGGGTCATGTCTGGGATAATTGGTTGTGTAGCCATGTCTCACTAAAAGCCATAACATCATCATATCAAATGGTGTAAATTCACATTGTACAATATCCAGTTTAGGTTTGAGGCTTTGAATGTTAAGATGAACAATTTTTAGAGTATTCAGGTTGCCATCTGAATTAAGAGAATTTGGACCAGTGTTAGTTTCAATGTCACCTGACAATAATAAGCTTATGGCTAAAGAGAAGAAAAACAACGTTGATAGGAAAGCTGTAGCTAATACTTTTAGTGTTGATATAGCCTTCGAGACAAACAGAGAACTGTAGCGACGTGTAATTGGTTCAGTCGAATTTACTGAGTGAGGGGATTCATTTGTAGATTGGGGCCCACAGCAGCCCACAGAGCTTTAAATTGGTGGTACCAGTTTAAGAACATCATGAAACCCCCCTAAAGACAGCTGTGCCTACTATGTTTATAAGTTTATTTGGGATTTTAATGGGAGAGTGGGGGTGGGTGTCTGAGAACGGTAGTAGAAAATTTGCACGTAGGGGTGGGTGGGTGTAAAAAGGAGCCGAATAAAAAATAGGACGTCACGTCTTGCAAATTTTTAGTGCCCCCCCCCCCCCCCCCCCCGGTTGTTTTGGGAGAATTTAGCGACAATGAATTAAATAAAAAGTGTAAAAAAACATTCGAAAACTCATGTTATATGCAGAATCTTTAACTCGTGATGATTGGATATAAGATTTTTTGAAACTCGTTGATGAATTCGATTCACAACACGCCTAAAGGCTCATTGATATTTATTGTCTCAACATCAACAAAGATGAATGACAAAACATTCGTTGTGAATCAAAAATATCAAACACAAAGCCATGGTTCCATACATTCAATACAAATTTGTCATGTTAATTGCATATGGGCTGAAGAATGAATTCCTGTTAATTTTATCAATATACACAGGTCGACAAATTACCTATTTGGCCGCAGTACACCCAATACAGGCATTTAATCTACAATATCTTGTTTGACAGACCTCCACGAGCTCTGTCAAACAAGATAACAAGATATAAATAGAAGAAATGTTCAAAGAAATGTCCGTAGAAATGTTCGGTTTTTCTCAGTAAAAACCCAAATTTTTGGGCTCTATATCAGACTGGTGTCTTGGTGAGGAATGTGTAAAATATGGAGGAAATAAAATAATGTACATTTCCTAACTCTTAAGGATGCAGAAGACGCTAATCATACAATGAATCTACCGTCACGTCTTCAAATTAAGTATATGCGTCATTTAACCCTTTGAACCCGTAAGATCGCTTTTCCAAACCAGGATCATGGCACACCGTACATTCAAAAAGTAGAATGGCTGCTCGGTGAATATGTAGGGAAAATCAATCAATAATTTCAACGTGCATCCCAAAGATTGCACATTGAAAATATTGACTGGTCTACCTCCAGATGAAACCTTATTGGAACTAGCCCAACGTTAAACAGATCATATTGAGTATACAAGAAAAAATATAAATAGCTTTCCAGTGTCACATATCCTGTGAGTCCATTCTCTACAAGAATTACATTCAACAGCATGCTGGTTTTTCCGAACCGTCTTCTCGCATTTAACACACTTAACCATGATTCGGGTGCGAATGAAAAATGCCGAACGAAATGGTTTGACGCGCCGAAGGCGCGCAGGGACGATTTGGAGGACAAGCCCCTTTCGACCCTCGTTAGCTGTTTGTTGTTGTTGTAGGATGTCAAGGCGCGGTGGAGGAGGAAAAGGAAGGAGGGAGGTGGCTTAACCCCGTCTAGGCTTCTTCTGGCTCTTTTTCTTTGGAGGTGGTTGAGATTGTGATGTGGAAGTCGATGATGTTGAGTTTAGTGTTGAGTTTGGTGAATGGATTGCGTCTAATTCCTTATTGAGATCTGCCTTGGATTGTTCCCTGAACTCGTGGGTTTCGGAGGCGATTCGGTTTCCCATCTCAACTGCTCGCCTCCCCATCTCTATTATTCTCCTTATTTCTTCAGCGGTGACTGCAGACTTAGGTGGCTATATTGCTGAGATTGACACACCCGGGCTTTCCGGTAGAGAAGGAAGAGGGGAGTGAGGGGTGGGAGGCGGTGAAAAAGCAGCTTCCAGTTCCTCCTCAGTCTCCGCTGGATGTTCATCATCCAACTGAACCGGCTCAGGAGCCGGCAGTTGATTGGGTGTACCAGTGGGACTGGGAGGGGAACTGGCGGCTGCCTCCAGAGCCTCCACCCCCTCACTCAACTCTTTCTTCCTATTCCGGAAAGCCTCCAAGCGCCGGGCGTCCCTGCGCTTGGTCGATGGACTCTTCTTCTTTCTCTTGTTGTTGCTCTTTTCAGGACCTCCGTGCCCCTTCGGGTGAGGACCAGTGGGAGAAGGGATCTCTCCAAAGGTACTACCTCTCCCCAAAGGGGTTGGTGTTGTGTTCTTTTCAATTTCGAACTCCAGATTCAGGTGGACGCTCAAGCCTTTTTCCTGGATAGTCCAGGAAATAGGGCATGAGACGCCCAGAGCTGAAATGGCTTTCTCAAGTCTGTCTGGTAATTCCATGATTAGCTAGGTGTTCACGCTCTGAAGTCAGAATGATTCCGGCGCACAAGCGACACAATTATGAAAAATGTTCCAGACTTTCCATCTTATATATTCGAGTCACTGATGTCATCACAGTCGCAATCTATAATTCAGAAGTTAGCTAAATTTATATATTTGCAGAGAAACAGCAACTAGTTTAATGGAGAGGGCACCGGTGTGTTCTTCTCGCCACCCGGCTCCACCGTGCTCTGGGTGCTATTGGCACACAGGGCGCGGTGGGGCTGGGTTGGCGGGAATGATGGGCTGGTGTCTCATCCTTACAGTGAAAGGCTCACAGTCCCAACCCAAACCCCGAAAAGAGAAAAATACACAAATAAAAATAGTCCATAAGCATAGATTATCCCTTGCTGAAATAGTCTAAATCCACTGTGACATTATACTGTAAATTACATGTGCAGTACAGTCGCCGTGGGCAGTCACTTTTCCACATGTCCACAGTGGTTGTGGCAAACCGTGGGCAAATTACCTTTCAACTGCCCACAGAGATTTCTGTGGACAGAGATTTTTCTAGGCCGTGGGCATGCTACCTACTTGCCCACGGAATTAATAACTAACACGGCAATTCCCGTCTAGTGAAGAGAAATGATTTCGCGCGCCGAAGGCGCGCAGGGACGTTATGGGGGACAAGCCCCTTTCGACCCTCGGTAGCTGTATATGATGGCTGTCACATGTCTAGGCGTGTTGAAAGAGGAAAAGGATCCGGTACTCAGCAGGTGTCTCCAGTTGTGGGTAGGCGGTCTCGTTGACTGTAGTCGGTTGGACCCACGGGTGAGGACCAGTGTGGGAGGTTGGGTCCTCTCACAAAGGTACTACCTCTCCCCGAGGGTGCAGTCGATCTGGATTTTCGGGCAAGTATAGTCTGCCGCTTAGAGGATGATAATGAGTGATGGCCATCACTGGCAAGTATAATCTGCCTCAGGCTGTCCCTGTTATAGTTGGACTCTTTGAAGGAAAACAACAACGACCCCTTTCGGGGACCACCAAGAAGAAGACCCGAACTTCCCTGGTTCGGGGGCAGGCCTGCATTGTAATCCTATTGGGATGGGACAAAAAGATGCGCAATGCGCTTACAAAAAGGGGCAGAGGCGGGACGCAGGACCAGCGCTCGCCTCCCTTAAAGTGGTTGACCACTTTTAGGGATGGAGCGGAGGATGTCCAGGAACCGTGGGGGTGACTGTTTCCATAACGGTTAGACTGTCTGTAGCGGTTATTGGGGTGCTGGTCAAAAAAAATCTTCTGTGTACCTGCTTAAAAGAAGAAGGTAGAATTAGTTTTCATTAGAATATATAAACTGTAAAGATAAAAGTAGCACCTCTTTAGTTGCGTGTCCTTCTGGTATCTGCTGTGTGTGTGTGGAGAGTATGGAATGCACGAATCTTTACATTCGTTAGAGCAGTAACATACTCTCGTGTGGTATTGTGCTGTGTGTGCGCTTGACGCAATGGGGGAGAGTGTGAAATGCACGAATCTTTACATTCGTAAGAGCAGTAACATACTCTCGTGCTTGGGACCCCAATTGTTCCCTATTTATTATTTAGTTTTAAGGTGCCGGGGATCGCGAGCGTTTTAGGTGGGCTGAACTTCCTAGTTTGCAGCGGGACGATAACAGGTCTAGCACACTAGACCACACCCAAGGGTGTTTCTTTCCTGTTGTGTCCTTCGCTGGAAGTGGCCTTATTTAGGTTAGTTTAAGTTTATTTGAAGTTGAGGGTGCCGGGGATCGCGATCGTTTAATGCGGTTTGAGCTTCCGAGGCTGTCAGCGGGAGGGCAACATGTCTAGCACACTAGACCACACCCGAGGGTGTTTCTTTCCTGTTGTACCCTTCGCTGGTTGCGGACTTATTTATTTTAATTTAGTTTAGGGGTATTCGGGGGCGTCGGGGATCCCCGACGCCCCCGAATACTCCCGTCTAGTCCACATGATCTGACTTTTTATTACACTACTATAATATTTATGTTACGTAATTTTTCTACACGATAGCAATAACAAAAAATCTGTTAACATCCGAATGAGGTCAAAATATCAGACTAGTTTCTGTTCTGCCCTGTCACAAATTCCCGGGGTAATCCAGCTGACGAAAATGCAGAAACTAAAAAGCTTGTAGACCATGTGATATTTATCTACTCATCTGTTTGCCATTTGTTAACCTTTTACCTAACGCTAGGAGTAGACGACACTCGTGAAAAAAATTCTTGTGTAACTAAAAATTTTCATTTTTTGCTTCCAAAACATAGGTTATGACCCCTCATTGGAACGAGCGTGACGCGCTCGTTTGGAATGAGGGGTCATAACCTATGTTTTGCAAGCAAAAAATGAAAATATAAAATGGATTGAATGGCGATTTTTGTGTATAGCGCTGGTCGGTTTTGGCCGTTACTTTAGGTAAAGGGTTAAATAAAAAAGGAGGGATATTTCCACCAATTATGAATTTATCATCACCAAATAAGGCCTCTCCAGTTCCCCCTCATGGTGTCATTTTTATCTTCCGATTCCGCAAAGTTCCGGTTCGTTTTCGCGACAGGTGCCGATTGTCTTCGAAATTCGAATCAAGAGTTGAGAGTATTATTTCAGAAAAACAACTTCTACCCCAAGCATTGGTTACTGGGTCATAATCCACCAGATAAGCAGGGCTTGTTTACCACAATGAACAAGCACTGTTTCACTTCCCGGGATCCCCACGGGGGTCGGTCCATATTTATTTAGTTATTTATTGGTGTTTAAGGTCACATATTTATGCACAATGGCCGGCGTACCCGGAGAGAACCACCGAGCAACGGCGAGCAACTGTCAGCTCCCCAACATACTAACTCCACACAAGCAGGGTTAGCATTGGTTGAAGACAAGTGCACCACCGACGTGCAGTACGCCTTAGTACACAACGCCACCGTGCCCCCACGCGGGCAATGGAGATGAAGTGTCTTGCCCAAGGACACAACGCGGTTGCCGCAGGTGGGATTCGAGCCGGGGACCTCTCGGCTTGCAGCCTGCACCTCTACCTACTGAGCCACCGCGCTCCCGGTCGGTCCATTACAAGTGGGATAAGCACCTCTCGAGCATTCGCTTACCAATACCTGACGTTGGTTTTTAACCCTACCTCGACGATATTAATAAACGTTAGCCTCAGTGGTCTGCGTCAGACAAGATAAATCCATTAGTCTCGTGAACACAAGTCGTTTAAAGTTTTTAATCCTTTCAAACGCTGCAGTATATAGTATACACATGCCACTAACTTTTGTAAAACTACTTCAGAAGGATTATAGCAGGTCATAAATCATAAACACAAGAGCACCATTAACTGCCGATCAACATAAGTCAATCAAGTTAATCAATTTAATCATTGATGAATAGCAAACAATCTTGCAGAAAAATAATAACAAGCAAGAGAATAAAGTTTGCTTTATATTTTTTCATTCTTTCACTTTAACAATTAAAAAAATACATTGTAATTTATCGATAGGGCCAGGTTAGAAAAAACAAAATTAATTTGACGATACATTTTTATTGTACGCTGAAATATCAGAATTACTCAGAAATTATCCACTAAAAAGTGCGAATTTCATATTGCACTTTTTAGTGAATAATTCCAAGGTAATTTATCGATAGGGCCAGGTTAAAAAAAAACGAAATTAATTTGATGATGCATTTTTATCGTACGCTGAACAATCAGAATTACTCAGAAATTATCCACTAAAAAGTGTGAATTTCATATTGCACTTTTTAGTGAATAATTCAAAAAGGTAATTTATCGATAGGGCCAGGTTAAAAAAAACGAAATTAATTTAACGATGCATTTTTATCGTTCGCTGGACAATCAGAATTTCTCCAAAATTATCCACTAAAAAGTGCGACATTCATATTGCACATTTTAGTGAATAATTCCGAAGTAATTTATCGATAGGGCCAGGTTAAAAAAAAGAAATTAATTTGACGATGCATTTTTATTGTACGCTGAACAATCAGAATTACTCCGAAATTATCCACTAAAAAGGGCGACTTTCATATTGCAATTTTTAGTGAATAATTCCGAAGTAATTTATCGATAGGGTCAGGTTAAAAAAAGCGAAATTAATTTGACGATGCATTTGTATTGTACGCTGAACAATCAGAATTAAAAAAGGTTCAAGGCCTGGGGTGCTGTCATGATTGAGTGTAGGAAAAAAAACCCCTGGGAAAAAAAACCCTTAGGAAAAAAGCCCCTTGGTAAAAAACCCCTTGGAAAAAACCCCCTCGAGAAAAGAAAAACCTTGGAAAAAACCTCCTTCATATTGACAACAGAAAAACGTTTTCTTTAGTGACTTTATTTTTGTATGACAATATGTTCATTAGTGAAGAATACAATTAACATAATATCTGTATGTTCTGTAGTACTTTGAGTTAGATGGTAGAAGCATGCCCTGGATGTAACGTGTGGTCCAAGAGTGGATCGAACTGAGTTGATAACTGCTTGCTCAAAGTCAGTAATAACAGTGGTTGGGTCTGGATTAAAACCAAGTTCATCACACCTATCCAGAATAGCCTGAAGCATTTCTTCATAGCATGACTGGGTCTTAGCTGATAGGAAAGCATACACACAGGTTACTGCTGTATTTCCCAGTGGGGCCCGTATGATGTATAACTGTTTGAAAAGTCTGGGTGCAGTAGAGAAAGTGCCATCCATATACCAGGTTGAAGCTCTGGACAGATGGCGGAGAGCCTCATCACTACCAAACACTAGCATCCTGGTAGCTGTTGGAGCATTATCATAGAACAAGAAACTGTTGTTGTCTGGTGGTCCAGTGGTCTTCCAAGTATCTTCAACTACTAGATCTCTCAAAGTGGATGGATCCTTGGGAAGAGAGCCTTTCTGATGATTTCGAACAGTACGCTTCAACGAATCCATCCGTCCTACGGCTGCCCTTACTTCATTTGGTTGCTCTACAAGTACATCTGCCACTAATTGTCCAGGTCGAGCACGATTTCTCTGAGCACTGTCCTTAATGGTTGCTTTCAGTTTCACAGCAGCCACATGGTTGGGGTCTGCATTATGACTGTGGGTTGTAGTGGTAAGAATCTCCTGCATCTGTAGGTCTGTATAAGCAGAACCCTTGCATGATTCAGCATTTCTCTGGGAACACTCCCAACGTATTTTAGACTTGTTGGCACTCTTTTTGGTGTATAGGTAGCCACCAAAACACAACTTTAGACCTCCTTTATTATTCCTAATGATCTCCATGACAAATAGTTTCTTACTGGTTTCTGGGCAGAAACAATCTCTTTTATAGAAAAGGCAGCAGCATATCAAAGGGAAAGGTGTTAATAATTAAGCAAACTCAGTTCACTCTGATGTATCTCTGTGTGAGATTAATTGCAGTCATAGTAAAAACAAATGATTGTCTTTGAGAGCATATTTTGTTGTGACACTTTTGAGATCAAAAGACATCCTTCTTTGATATTTCACTATGAACTATTATATTAATTCTTAATAAGACATCTAAGACATATTTAGTTGTGTTCAAGTGAAGAAAGTAGATGTTTAATAATAATAATAATAATAAAAGTAATAATAATAATAATAATAAATTTATAACAATGGGAGTAGATGTTTAATAATAATAATAATAATAAAAGTAATAATAATAATAATAAATTTATAACAATGGGAGTAGATGTTTAATAATAATAATAAAAATAATGGGAGTGGGTTTTTTTTCCACACTTGCATTTTCTCGAGGGGTTTTTTTCCAAGGGGGTTTTTACCAAGGGGCTTTTTTCCTATGGGTTTTTTTTCCCAGGGTTTTTTTTCCGTACCCCGTCATGATTAGCCTCTTTCTGCATAAATATATGACATTAAACACAAATAAATAAATAAATAAATAAATAAATAAATAAATAAATAAATAAATAATTGGGCCTAAGTACTGGGCGCTAATTTCACCGGGCTGATGTTCCTTTGACAAAATATTTCCAGGCCGAAAATTCTAGAAGCCGAATGTTCCCCTTCCCGCCCGAGGTTAGAGTTGTCAACGAAAATGAACGAATTGTTCAACAGTCGATCGAAAATCAGATTCGGTTTAACAGAAAGATCATATCAATACACAGTTGAATATCAGCGATATTCGCAGGTGCACTTTTTTATTTTCAACTATTTTTTTTCGTTTTGTACACATTTTTTTCAAAGCACTCGTTCTTAATCGACATGGGGTTGTCACTGTATGTCTTGTTTTCACAGTGTGGGTTGTGCTATTCACTTTTCAGATTGAGAAAATGTGACGTAATTTTAACAAGTTATCAATTTTTTCCTTTTTGTAAATACAAAAATGACCATACCTGTGCTTGCAAATTGAAATGATGAAGAAATAAATATTTTTAATCAGAGTCATATTGTATCAAGACGTGTTAAAAATTAGTATAGGTTACAGCATAGAAAACGAGTGATATTGAATATGCAATCACGAGAGTTAGTTAACGAGGACTTGTCCGAGTAACTAGCTCGAGCGATTGTATGTTCAATATCACGAGTTTTTGTGCTGTAACCGACTTGTCACATTGATGTTTGCACAAACAATCAAAACACGAACAATCAAACACTCCACTGAACCCTTGTCTGACACGTGTCCATTCCCGTTTAATTAGTTAATTTCTTAAGCCAAATTTGCAAGACACATGAAGATTGATGGAAAGCAAGTGATATTACTTCATTTTTTCCGTTTCGTCATTGCGCTCAAAAGGTTGAGCGAGAAATTAAACGTTCCATTTATCATTTACACCCGGGTGTGGATTTCTTTCTTTAACTCTTTCAATAAAATCAAAAGTCAGGTAAATTCTCGTTTCTCTGTTCAAAACATTTTAGCACAGGTGCCCTTAATCTTTCCTCTCGGCTGTGTTTGTATTAGAACTGACAGGTTACACAATCACTGTCTATTGTTCCTTGATCGGTAAAAGTGTGGCGATATATGTTGAATATCACACATGCTCTAACCAACTCTTCGAAATATATCACACACTTTTAACAAAGGCGTGACGTCATAACTATGTGACAAGTATAGGTTACAGCATAGAAAACGAGTGATATTGAATATACAATCGCGAGAGTTAGTTAACGAGGACTTGTCCGAGTAACTAGCTCGAGCGATTGTATGTTCAATGTCACGAGTTTTTGTGCTGTAACCGACTTGTCACATTGATGTTTGCACAAACAATCAAAACACGAACAATCAAACACTCCACTGAACCCTTGTCTGACACGTGTCCATTCCCGTTTAATTAGTTAATTTCTTAAGCCAAACTTGCAAGACACATGAAGATTGATGGAAAGCAAGTGATATAACTTCATTTTTTCGTTTCGTCATTGCGCTCAAAAGGTTGAGCGAGAAATTAAACGTTCCATTTATCATTAACACCCGGGTGTGGATTTCTTTCTTTAACTCTTTCAATAAAATCAAAAGTCAGGTAAATTCTCGTTTCTCTGTTCAAAACATTTTAGCACAGGTGCCCTTAATCTTTCCTCTCGGCTGTGTTTGTATTAGAACTGACAGGTTTCACAATCACTGTCTATTGTTCCTTGATTGGTAAAAGTGTGGTGATATATGTTGAATATCACACATGCTCTAACCAACTCTTCGAAATATATCACACACTTTTAACAAAGGCGTGACGTCATAACTATGTGACAACTTCCAGTTACATTTCTGTGGGCAGACGTGTTTCGGATTAATTATGTGGACACTGCCGTCCGGCATTATCATCGTTCGGTAATTTTTTCCACAGAAGTCCACAGGCTTTTGCCCACAGAACTACATGCCCACAGAAGTCCACAGAAATTAGTTTGATACCATCGGTGAGCGCCCACTGTGGACATGTGGAAAAGTGACTGCCCACGGCGACTGTACTGTACGACTACAAACATTGTATAATGTTTAAAGTTGAATAAATATATTGATTGATTGATATTATAAATTTAATTTTAAGAACAACATCTGGATGAAATGGTTTCGCGCGCCGAAGGCGCGCAAGGACGGTTTTTTTTTTTGGGGGGGGGGGAGCCCCTTTCGACCCTCTCTCAAGGCCTTAATATGGGCTTGTAGAAATGTAAGGTGATCGTCGTCTCTGGCCTTTTCTCCTAGGATACTTTCCACGGACTCCGCGGTGTTTGCTTCCTGGATGGTGTCCCGGTCGGAAAAAGCAGGAAGAGCAAGAGTGGGTTTAGCGACATGTGCGATGTCAGCCTCAACTTCCTGCTCCACAAACAGACTATCCTCCTCCATCTCCTCTTCGGGGGAAGAGTGTGATGGGCTGGAGGTTAGACTATTACCTGGCGAACCAGCGTCCTCCGGACCTTCCACCGGAGTGGAGGGTACCGAGCTGGACGTGGAACGGACAGGGGTAGCAGGCATTGAGCGTTCAATGCCATGATTAGCCTCCCTCTCGTCCTTCTCCGTCCTTTTCTTTTCCATGAACACCGTCAGTCGGCGGGCATCGCGTCGTCTGGCGGAAGGTCCCTTCTTTCTTTTCCTTTTCTTCTTCTGGCTGTCCTTTGTCTCTGTTCGGCGCTTGTCATCATCCTTTTGTAGGCCCGAGTCACTTGGAGGATGACCAGTGCGGGGGGAAATCCCCTCACGAAAGGTACTACACCTCTCCAAGGACGTCGGTTCGGCTTCTCTATCAAAATCCACTGTCAGGTGAATTTTACCCTTGAGCACCTGGATACTCCAGGTGGTAGCAAGTGTAGCCTTCACTCTGACAAGTGTTTCCTGGATAACAAGTGGGAGCTCCATTGTTTAGTAGTTAGCACCTCGGAGTCCAAGGTGCGAAATGCGTCGGTGGTTGAACAACATATTTCAATAGGCCCGTTATTTGACGTCTTACTCTTTTGTGGAAGTGTGAACGAGGGGATGACACCTTTGAAGGTCACTGTCAAACCCTACAAGCACAGTTGATTCTTATTTGAATAAGAAATAACGAAGAAGAAATGGTGTTTTGATATCACTCTGCACCGTACAATCTTGAAGCCCAACAAAACATCTTTGAAACACTGAACGAATCCACGTAGACTAATAGGATTTAATATGCACAATACTAGAATTTTAAGTGATATTCAAAGTTCTCTTGCTAACTAGTTGTTTATTTTTTCACGTTTCAGTCGTTACTGTTATTCAACTGGCTTGCTGGCATGATATTTTGGCTTTTCTTAGATAATAAAAACTCTTTGGTTTGTCGCGGATATAATACCCCCCCCCCCCCCTGCACCCACCACCTCTCCCTCAGATATATATATTTTATTTTATTCACCAGTATACAAAATTGATACATGAAGTATATACAGTTACAATGTGAAAGGCAACAGAACAATATAACAATTCCAACAATACTACATTTGTATACCAGCAGGGAAAGACATAGCCAGATTGGCTGTCTACCTGTCTTTCCCTAAGAGAAAGAAGAATAACAGTAGAATATAGATAGGGAAAGTAGTCAGAAATAAAAAGAAGGAGAATATTGAGAGAAGGAAATGTACGAGTGCAACGTAGTGGATTCCCATTATCTTCCTTTACAACTCAAAGAGAGCACGTGCGGATATGATATAGGTAGTTTGTTGGTGTGGTGATGGTCGGAAGCCAAGTCAGCCAGACCTCTGATTCGGACTTCACCATTGCATTAATTTGCTTAATATGCAGTTGAGGACTATACGACCAGGATTAAAAAAAAAAAAAAAAAAAAAAATGGGAGAGAAAAGACTGAGTCCGAGGCTAGCGTGGACGAGAATACCAGACATTTTGGGTGCTGGGAAATTTCGAATCTCAGCCCGACTCGAAATTATCTCAGTGACTGGGGTTCGACACAATCTAGCTGTCCCGGCTATGAAATCTTGAACCACGGAAAGTTTCAAGCTCATGAAGTGATACCCCTTGAACTCCCCCTCCACCATCGGGTCTCCTGCACCGGGGGTCCCAGAGATCTCCTGAGCAGGAGATCCCAAGATAGAGGATGACACCGGAGAGGTCCTAGTCTCGGATACCAACTCAGTCCTTTCTTGGACTATTCCGCAATTTAGAATAGCATGCTCAAACAGACGAGTTTCAGTCAAAACATGACCCTTGAGCGGATATTGGAAATATTTGAGGGTGAGAGAAGGTGTAGCATCCTTAATGTGAAAGACGGCGGGGCTCAGTTCTAGATTTCTTTCAGTTTGAAACTCCCCGCCTGGTTGGACTCGAGACTCTAATTCGAAAGCCTAGGTTAGCAAGACCCTCCAAACCAGTTGCATTGACGTTAAGGTTGTGATATATAATATTGAATACTTATTCGCCCAGAATTTTATCCTGGTGTTGAATTAATGCGAATCAAACTGAAGAAGGGGGATACATACCCGACGATGCATTGAAAAAAAGAGATTAAATAACACAGTCTGGGCAGTACGGGTTGGAGCAGGAAACATCACTTGAGTTCGCCGATAGCAGTTTTGAAAATAGTATTTTTTTGAACTTCTTCCTGTTTTTTATTGCCTTGACATCCCTATTCAGCTCATTCCATATTTTAGGGAATGCAAAAACGGGTAGATTGTCCAAGATCTTAGTTCTGGTTTCTTGTCTATATAAGAGGCCTGTTTGACGTGTGTTTACATTGGATTGGTTATTTACAATCGCAAAAAAGGTCGCGAACGACGAAGGAAGATTTCCATTTTTCCAATCAAACACGAACAAAGAGGCATGAAGGTTATACAGGTCTTTTATCTTTAGGATACCATCTTTAAAGAACAGTGGATCAGTATGGGCATTGAATTTCTTATTCTTGATGATGCGTATTGACCGTTTCTGTAGTTTAAAGAGTCGATTGCAAGCTTTTGAAGCTCCCCATACAGGAATTCCATATATAAAATGACTTTGTATTAGTGTAAAATATAGGGTTTTCATAGCTGTATGGGGTAGAATTTGTTTTACTTTACTTAGGGCAAGATTAGCTAGAGAAACTTTCGAGCAGAGTTGGGATATGTGTCCGTTATAGGATAAGTTTTCATCGATATTTATACCGAGAAATTTAACCGATTTCTCGTTCTGACTATTACCGACTTTATCAATGGTCTGATTATTTATACATATGTTCTCATGGTGATTGTTTCCTTTGTCAGTTGGGTTGACAATTATATATTTCGTTTTTTTGGGGTTCAGAACTAAGTGGTTAGCTGAGCACCAATTGAATATATTTTGCAGTTCTTCATTAAAGTCTTCGACCAGCAAGTTTATCTCTGTTCCAGATTTATATCCCAAGGTGTCATCTGCAAACGTTAGGAGATTTAATGTTGTGGAATTATTTATATCATTTATATATAGAAGAAATAGGACAGGGCCCAATATTGAACCTTGCGGTACACCACATGTAATATCAGCTAAGTCGGATTTACTGTCACCGATGGAGACGTACTGTGTCCTATTCTTAAGATAACTTTTAAACCAATGATTCGCATTGCCTCTTATTCCATAATATTCTAGTTTTTTAAGTAGTATCTCGTGGCTTATGGTATCGAAGGCCTTTGATAGATCCAAGAATAAGGCAAGGGTACTATCTTTGCTAACTTTGTTGTTTTCTGTAGCTATATATTTTAACAATTGCATAATTGGGTGAAGGGTGCCGTGATGCTTCCTAAAGCCGTATTGGTGAGGGTAAAGGATGTCAAATTTATTTAGAAACTTCGTAAGTCTTGCCAGCATAAGTTTTTCTAAGATTTTTGAAAAAACGGGCAATATACTGATAGGTCTATAGTTTGTAAAATTGTTTTCATCACCTGATTTGAAAACCGGGGTTACCTTGGCCAATTTTAACCTATCTGGGACAGTCCCCTGATTAAATGAGTTGTTAACAATATGGGCAAGTAGAGTGGCAATGGCGTTTATTGAGTGCTTAAGGATACTAGTTGACACATTTTCACAGTCCTGACTAAACTTCGATTTCATCGATTTTACTATATTCGTTATTTCAGTAGGTGATGTTGGTGTAATAAACATATTTTGTGGTAGTCTAGTATTCAGAAACTCGTCAAATGACTTAGGGGGGTTGTTTATTAGTTTTGAAGTCTGATTACCTATGTTTGCGAAAAAATTATTGAATTCCTGGGCAATGTCCTTTGGGGTATCTATCTTTTTGTCACCAAGATTGAAATAAGAGGGTAAGGAACTTTTCCTTTTATTCTTATTTATTACCTTGTTTAGGACTTGCCATGTTTTTCGTAAATTGTTCTTATTTTCGATTAGAATATTTTCATAATGCATAGCTTTGCTCTGCTTCCGAATTCTATTATATACCCGGCAATAGTTTTTGTAATTCTTAACATTAACTTCTGTAGGGGATCTTAACTTCTTGTTGTAGAACTTATTCTTATTATTAGCTGACACTAAGAGACCCTTTGTCATCCAAGGTTGTCGTTTTATGAATTTCTTATTAGGTTTGCGGCTCATCAGTGGGAAGGCTGTTTCAAAGACGTTCAAGTAGACGTTCAAAAAATTATCATAAGCTACATTGAGGCAGTCTGCGTTCATAACTGAAGAAAAGTCGCTCTGGGACAATAGCAATTTGAAAAGTTCTATATTGGTAGGATTTATTTTCCTAGAGAGAAACGGTTTTAAATTCTCAGGTTTGGCCTGAGCTAATTCAACATAAAAAAATCCCCAAGTGGTCAGATACGTCAGTGATAATTATTCCAGATTTGTAATGGTTTGAGCTTGGAGTAGAGTTCGAAAAAATATGATCTATCAGCGTCGCGGAACGATCCGTTACTCTGGTTGGTTTGGTTATAACAGGGATGAAACTCTCACTGAACATCAAGTCAATAAATAAGTCTGTTTTAAGATGGGAGCCTACTTTTAAGAGGTCAATATTGAAATCACCCATTATTATGGATGTATTCTTTTCCTTAGTAATTAGATCAGTTAGGTAATTCATTTTTGGAATAGGTCCATATCTGCTTTTGGTGCCGTGTTCGGTCTGTATATTACGCCTATTATTTTTGTGGAATGTTTGGACTTTAGTTCGACAAATATGGACTCAAATACGTGTGGGATAAAACAGAGATATCTTGACGCACACTGAAGGCAATATCATGTTTTATGAAAAGCCCAACTCCTCCGCGCTTGTCGTCATCACTGGGTCTCATATTTGTTAATAGTGGGTGATATCCTTCTAGGGAGTAGGACACGTTTTTGGGGACTTGAAAAATTTCGGTAAGACCAATAACATCGAATGTGTTGTCTCCATCATTCAGGTCAGACAGCAGGTGGTGTAATGGGTCCCAGTGTGCATTAAGACTTTGACAGTTGATATGGAATGCCGAAAAGGATCCACGCTCACCTCCAAGTTCAGTGCCAAATTCACTAGGGAGGAGATACTTGCATTCAGTACTGTTGAGAATAGAGCTAGAATCGTTGTCTTCGGTGGATGTCCCTATTCTATCATTCAGTAGAAGACCAAAATCATATTCAGGATTAGTCTGGATCTCGTCCAGGTTGATGCTACCCGCCATGATATCTAGACCGACCACCGACCTCACCAATGAACAAATAATAGAGTTGAAAAATTACAATTGCCACTTCATTGAGCACAATGCGTTTAAGACCTGGTCTCAGATAATATAATTCAGTGATATAATATTACATTTGTTAGAAGATAATAGTTGTTGGTACAGTGTTGCATAACATACTGTAGAAAACAACAGAAGAACAGCTATATACATGTACATTGGTATATGTACAGGGTGGTTAAAGGGTGTGTTTGTTCGGACTCTTGAGACAATGACAAACGGTACACGCAGCGGGGACCACGTCCATGGCACCCAAGGAGTAGTATTCCCAAATGGCGACTAAAATAAATTACTGATTTTCCTGAGTAAAGGATTGGGTGGAACCACTAAAAGGATTGAGGCAAGATCGAAGTTCTGTATTCTTGGGTGCCATGGCCGCAACCGACACCCAACGCAGATTTTCTCATGTAAGCGGCACATATCTAGGGCGAGTTGACTACATAACTCGGGCTCTGCTTTGAATACTGGCAAGTGGCGTAAGGGGTTTATGGTACACTTTTCCCAAAATTGCCAGTCTCAAAGGCAATCATGCAACGCCAATTGGAAATTTTTGTGTGGGTGTTTATGTTAGGCATACCAAATGAGTTTGTAAGTTAAGAAGCTAAAATGCAATAAATTACGATGTTTCCCCCCTCAAAAAGTCTTGTTGGACGTCTCCTTAACAAAGACATGACGCCTGACCTAATTATTACAGCGCACTGACGATGCAAAACCCGTGCTGCTTTCCATCCATGCGTTGACCAGACAGCGACACAATAATAATAAAACAAGACAGTGACCAATCAATAAGTTCGACTGTTGGCCCGTAAATGAATGTACAGCAATCAACAGAATGTGAAAGACTTGTTAAGTATGAGTGACCTAATGGGGGAGATTAAGTCTGCGTATCGGGTATTTCAAGCTGACAGTAAGTGATAGCATCAACTTTCTACCCTGGGATTAGGCAATAACATCTCCATTAAATAACTTTAACCTATCAATTCCCTCTTCCAGGAATGTTACAAGGATATCAACTATTTTGGACTGAAAAGTTGGGCTT
Source organism: Pictodentalium vernedei (assembly GCA_031216915.1). Taxonomy (NCBI): domain Eukaryota; kingdom Metazoa; phylum Mollusca; class Scaphopoda; order Dentaliida; family Dentaliidae; genus Pictodentalium; species Pictodentalium vernedei. Next base: position 276,257,267 of record CM062291.1, read on the forward strand.
CCTGGTTTGGTTTGTCTCAATTTCTTGTAGAGTGCCAGCAAGCACTCCCCAACAAATTGTGACAAAACGAATCTGTGTCAACGTCTATCACCAACATCTGACATCAATGGCTTGTAACTTTCTACCCAGGGATTAAGCAATAACATCTCCATTAAATAGCTTTAACCTATCAATTCCCTCTTCCTGGAATGTTACAAGGATATCAACTATTTTGGGCTGAAAGGTTGGGCTCCCTGGTTTGGTTTGTCTCAATTTATTGTAGAGTGCTAGCAAGCACTCCCCAACAAATTGTGACAAAACAAATCTGTGTCAACGTCTGTCACCAACATCTGACATCAATGGCTTGTAACTTTCTACCCAGGGATTAAGCAATAACATCTCCATTAAATAACTTTAACCTATCAATTCCCTCTTCCTGGAAAGTTACAAGGATATCAACTATTTTGGGCTGAAAGGTTGGGCTCCCTGGTTTGGGTTTGTCTCAATTTATTGTAGAGTGCCAGCAAGCACTCCCCAACAAATTGTGACAAAACAAATCTGTGTCAACGTCTGTCACTAACATCTGACATCAATGGCTTGTAACTTTCTACCCAGTGATTAAGCAATAACATCTCCATTAAATAACTTTAACCTATCAATTCCCTCTTCCAGGGATGTTACAAGGATCTCAACTATTTTGGGCTGAACAGTTGGGCTCCCTGGTTTGGTTTGTCTCGATTTACTGTAGAGTGCCAGCAAGCACTCTCCAACAAATTGTGACAAAACAAATCTGTGTCAACGTCTGTCACCAACATCTGACATCAATGGCTTGTAACTTTCTACCCAGGGATTAAGCAATAACATCTCCATTAAATAACTTTAACCTATCAATTCCCTCTTCCAGGAATGTTACAAGGATATCAACTATTATGGGCTGAAAGGTTGGGCTCCCTGGTTTGGTTTGTCTCAATTTATTGTAGAGTGCTAGCAAGCACTCCCCAACAAATTGTGACAAAACAAATCTGTGTCAACGTCTGTCACCAACATCTGACACCAATGGCTTGTAACTTTCTACCAGGGATTAAGCAATAACATCTCCATTAAATAACTTTAACCTATCAATTCCCTCTTCCTGGAATGTTACAAGGATATCAACTATTTTGGGCTGAATAGTGGGGCTCCCTGGTTTGGTTTGTCTCAATTTTTTGATTAAGCAATAACATCTCCATTCAATAACTTTAACCTATCAATTCCCTCTTCCAGGAATGTTACAAGGATATCAACTATTTTGGGCTGAATAGTGGGGCTCCCTGGTTTGGTTTGTCTCAATTTATTGATTAAGAAATAACATCTCCATTAAATACCTTTAACCTATCAATTCCCTCTTCCTGTAATGTTACAAGGATATCAACTATTTTGGGCTGAATAGTGGGGCTCCCTGGTTTGGTTTGTCTCAATTTATTGTAGAGTGCTAGCAAGCACTCCCCAACAAATTGTGACAAAACAAATCTGTGTCAACGTCTGTCACCAACACCTGATATCAATGGCTTGTAACTTTCTACCAGGGATTAAGCAATAACATCTCCATTAAATAACTTTAACCTATCAATTCCCTCTTCCAGGGATGTTACAAGGATATCAACTATTTTGGGCTGAACAGTTGGGCTCCCTGGTGTGGTTTGTCTCAATTTATTGTAGAGTGCCAGCATGCACTCCCCAACAAATTGTGACAAAACAAATCTGTGTCAACGTCTGTCACCAACATCTGATATCAATGGCTAGTAACTTTCTACCAAGGGATTAAGCAATAACATCTCCATTAAATAACTTTAACCTATCAATTCCCTCTCCCAGGAATGTTACAAGGATATCAACTATTTTGGGCTGAAAGGTTGGGCTCCCTGGTTTGGTTTGTCTCAATTTATTGTAGAGTGCCAGCAAGCACTCCCCAACCAATTGTGACAAAACAAATCTGTGTCAACGTCTGTCACCAACATCTGACATTAATGGCTTGTAACTTTCTACCCAGGGATTAAGCAATAACATCTCCATTAAATGGCTTTAACCTATCAATTCCCTCTTCCTGGCATGTTTTACAAGGATATCAACTATTTTGGGCTGAAAGGTTGGGCTCCCTGGTTTGGTTTGTTTCAATTTATTGTAGAGTGCCAGCAAGCGCTCCCCAACAAATTGTGACAAAACAAATCTGTGTCAACGTCTGTCACCAACATCTGACATCAATGGCTTGTAACTTTCTACCCAGGGATTAAGCAATAATATCTCCATTAAATAACTTTAACCTATCAACTCCCTCTTCCAGGATTTTTACAAGGATATCAACTATTTTGGGCTGAATAGTAGGGTCAGATCCTCTCCTCCCAGAATCCATTCTATTCAGCTAGAGGGGACGTTTTGACCAAAACTGGGGCCGTTATGACCAACTCGAGAGGATAAAACGTCCCCACGGATTGGTCAAAACGGCCCCCAATCTCGTCTGTGATATCACACTATCAACTTGGGGCCGTTTTGACCATTGAGTGGGGCCGTTTTGACCAATGAGTGGGGCAGTTTTGACCAACTAGTGGGGACGTTTTGACCAAAACAGGGGCCGTTATGACCAACTCGAGAGGATAAAACGTCCCCACGGATTGGTCAAAACGGCCCCAATCTCGTCTGTGATATCATACTATCAACTCGGGGCTGTTTTGACCAATGAGTGGGGCCGTTTTGCCCAATCACTGGGGTCGTTTTGACCAACTAGTGGGGACGTTTTGACCAAAACTGGGGCCGTTATGACCAACTCGAGAGGATAAAACGTCCCCACGGATTGGTCAAAACGGCCCCAATCTCGTCTGTGATATCATACTATCAACTTGGGGCCGTTTTGACCAATCACTAGGGCCGTTTTGACCAAAAGTGGGGACGTTTTGACCAACTATTCCAGGGGCCGTTTTGGCGAGGGGCCGTTGTGACCAGCACCCTTAGTAGCACAGGCAGTTAAAGTTTGAGGATGAATCTAATACAGATTCTGTTTTTAATAACTTTCGGATACAAGGCATATTTTTCAAGGTTCCTTTTTCAGTAATAGTTGTTCAAGCGAAGATAGCATACTTCTGCTCAAACCGCATACATGGCAGACTCAAATTCTTTTTGTTTACTTTTGTGTGCGTCAATGGGACATTACACTATCGCTATAGAGAAAAACATTATAAACTATCTTATATACAAAGAATTGGGCTTTTTTATATTAAAATCCCAAATTTCGAGACGAAGGGACGTATGTTGAGGACTTGATTGAGTGGTCCCCCTTTCACAAAAGAACTTTCTCCGCATCCAATTATTTCGCACTTTCTTTTCGTCTTGTGGAAACCCTGCTATATCTTTCATACAACACTGCGACAGTTAAAATAAAATGTATATGGATAATATAATCAGTTGTTAGCTGCTGAGAATAATTACGGCGGACATAAATCAAAATGAGCAGTTACAAAATGTGGCCATGTAGTGTGTCCTATTTCAGAACGGAGTCAACCACGTGAACATCTTTAGTAGATGACCGGGGGCACAGTAGCTCATGGGTTAGAGCATTGGGCTTGAAACCGAAAGGTCGACGGTTCGACCCCGAACCAAGACATCTGCACTGTGTCCTTGGGCAAGACACTTTACTCCGTGTTGGCACGGTGACACCGTATACTAAGGCGACTTGCCTTCAACCGCATCTGACTGTGCTTGTGCCGGGTTTGTAAATTGGAAAGGCGGACAGTTGAACGCCGCTACTCGGTGGTTCTCTCCTAGTATTCCGGCTCCCCCACCCGTAAAAGTACCTGGAACGTATGACTGTGTGTTGAAGTATCGTTAACCCTTTACCTAACCCGAAAAGCAGACGACACTTGCAAAAATAATTCTTGAATAACTATTTTTTTTCATTTTTTGTCTGAAAAACATAGGTTATGACCCCTCGTTGGAACGAGCTCGACGAGCTCGTTCCAACGAGGGGTCATAACCTATGTATTTGAGACTAAAAATGAAAAAAATAATGAAAATTAACTGGCGATTTTTGAGAATAACGCTGGCCGGTTTTGGCCGTTAAGTTAGGTAAAGGGTTAAACCCAAATGAACAATAAGCAGACAACAGAAGATGATAAGTGTATCCAATTCGGAAATCAACCAAGATGAGCCAAACATACCCTGGTTAGTCACACGACTTTTCTTGTTGCCCTTCGTGCTATGAATAGTACAAATTGTACAAAACTGTTCATAGCTTCAGGTCCAGATTTAACCCTTTACCTAACACGAAAGGCAGACGACACTTGCAAACAAAATTCTTTCCAGTGAACTAATTTATCATTTTTTTGCGAGCTCGTTCCAAAGAGGGATCATAAGCTATGTTTTTGGGACAAAAAATTAAAAAAATAATGAAAATTAAATGGTGAATTTTGTGAATAGCGCTGGCCGGTTTTGGGCGTTACGTTGGGTAAAGGGTTAAAAGAAACGCAGGAGGGTAAATATAATATGATTTTGGTGTGGACACTTATGTACTAAGGCATGTTTCACCATTACATGTTTACTTTGCCATCCAAATTGATTTAGATACACATCAATCCAAGGTGAAATACCATATTGTGTAAACAAAGAATAAACTTGACAAAAATGTACTTAGTCTGAGTTACAAAACAAGAACACAGCACTCTTTTGAAACACACACCTTTATCACGAATCGTCGATACTCTAAAATGTGATAAGGTTGGAACTGAAAAGATTCGGGAACAATCGTGTATTATGACAGTAAAACACACATGTAGTGTTTTATACTGCCACCGTATTCCGTGAAACCAGAAGTTATTTTACGACAAAAACAAGTATGTTCTTTCTCTGGAGAAAGTAACAGTAGGTCAAAGAAAGTGTTGCGGAAACAGTTTTAGTGGGTAACTTAGAAACCTGTAACTGCCAGGGAACGTTTGGAGACAGAGCAGGTACGTACATAACGTGTATTAATATGCACTATTGCTAGAGTGGGTTAATACCAAATAACGGTTGGGCTAAATTTTCACTCACCAGAGCTTTAAAATTGCTGAGCAAAAACATCAGATGTATGTGCAGCCTTTCGGCTCATGGAGCTCCGGGTTACACATGAAAGTCAGTTTACTAGTGTTTCATTTGATTTCTATCTGAAGTTGTGAAAAGTGAAAAGCAGCCCCACCCAGAACCACACGGTCGGTGGCAAGAAGGCTGTGAAGTTGCGCATCGAAGGCGTACTGCGAATGGTGTGGAATTAAGCCTCTTGTGACCTCATATTTCGGGGTTGGGAGGTCGTCAGCTGAGTAGAAAGGGAATTATCCAGTTTCAGAGATGTGAGCTTGGAATCCAGCCTTCAGGAAACTATAATAAACTATTTAGTTTAAAACGAGTATTAGGGCACACAGTCGGCAAACAAAGTCTGCATCGGAGTGGATGTTGGAAGTTCACTGTAGCCATTGAAGGTGGCTTTCTGACAAGTTTGGACTTCGGTTGGAGTTGAATCATTAGGAAATGTTGGAGTCCATTCGTTGTTCAGTTCAAACCTTTCCATAACGTAACGAGTATATCTGGCCAGAGTTACTCACAATATCGTCATCAAGCTTTTATGATGATGCCTCCAAACCATAGTTTAGGAGCCCCCCGCCCCTCCCCCCATTTGAATGAGCCGACGAGCTGTTTCCAATAATGTGCCAAAAGCTATTTTTTGGAGGAAAAAAGGAAAATTTGTTATTATTCAAGAATTTTATTTTGCAAGTTGTGTCCTCTGGTCATATTAGTTGAAAAGAGAACATAACGAGAATGGAGTACATGGAGTAGGGGTGGGGGAGGGGGTGGGGGGTTGGGGGGTGGGGTGGGTGATAAATGACCCGAGTTGGAGTTTTTGAAGTGTTTCACGAGTGCCGGTGGAACATTGGAAAAACTCCAACAAAGGCACTTCCTCTTCTCCGTACCCTACCTGAGTTGTGTTCTGTATTTATACCATGATTAAACTTGAATTGGATGACAGAAGCTTAGATTTGTAAAGAGAACGTCACCATCGGCTGCCCAAAGTGTAGTTAAACTTCACTAAAAATAGAAATGTCACCTTTGGACGTTTGTTTGCTTCCTTGGGTGACACTGATTTATGTCAGAGCATTTGATTCACGTCATGACGTCAATCAGATGCGTAGCAACAAATCATGACGTTCCTACACGTAGGCCAGATTCCACGCGTGGTTTGTCCAGCCATTTCTCAATGTCTGCATTGGAACGTTGAATCAGGACACACTGCAATCGTGGTATAAAGAACCACAGATGTTTCCCAAAAGGGATTCGATAAGGATTCCACAAAAGGGATTCCACAGAATGTGGCCATTGAATACCTAGATGAGGATAAAAGTAATTTTAGATTATAAATCATTGAGGAATTTTTTTCGTGGTCCTCATGGCCACATACGATAAAATGGGATCATATAGGCATAGACATGAACCACAGGGAGAGATTCCAGGGGGCGTGGTAGTTCAATACCCAGACGAGGTTAAGAGGGATGGTAGATCATACCTGATTGAGGAATGTTCTCATGGCCCTCATGGCCTCATTCGGTAGAAAAGGGTGTCAAAGACCCGTAGTTCGTTAGTTAGGGGTGCCACGGGACGTGGTGGTAAAGTAAAGTGAACTGAATGGATGATCTAGATAAATGAAACGAAACAAGAACAGGAGTACGCGGAAAAGGGTCAGAACTAGCCAGAACAGGCCAGAGAAGCTAAATATAGTAACAATAAGCAAAACTATTTCAACTGATAGGCTCTTCTACTCTACTGGTGTATTCTACGCTTCAATCGAACACGCCCAGGACAAAACCTATAGCATAGTTTTTTTTATAGGTAGAAGCAGATGATTCCGAAGGAATCCGAATAACAGGTAGAAACCGAGGATTTGGGGAAAATCCGAGCCGAATAAACAATTGTCGGGTTGTTTATGGTAATTAGATTTACTCCTATTCAATCAAAAATACCCTCCAAACATATCCCTTTCCTATTGTAGGTCTTTCAGGCCCATAGCAACCACGTGCTATCATAGAAACTAAGGTGGCGGCCCCCAGTATGCAAAATGGACGACGGTAACATGTATCACCCTAACAACACGCGTCGCGCATGCGCACTAACACTACGTGTCAGTATGGTAATTATGTCACAAGATGACTGCTCACGCGGGCTACTATTACAAAACACATGGCGCCACTGAGTCACGTGACATGATGTCACTTCCGGGGTCCGGAACGTGGTCCCACAACCTCTCCCTCCAAACCACATCACATACTACTGGTATGGATTTGTTGAAATTTTGTGAATTGTTCTTTTGTTCAACAGCTCAGTTTGTAAATTACGTGGGCAGATGGAGAAGATTCGTTAGGTAAAGCGTTAAAAGTGAAAATGGTGTTCTGACACTTATTCCCCAGTCGTTTTTTTTCTCTCGCGATTCAGATCACAACGCACGTATCGACATATCGTTTGGTGAATTATAGACTTTGTTCTTTCAAGTGATATAAAATGCAGTAGTAATCAGTGAGCAGCTTTTTTATTCTCGGAAAGCTGATACCTCGCCAGCTGTTCAAGCAACCACCGCGAGCCGCATCCAATTTGGGTTATTCAGTGTTTAATATAGTATAATTAATTATTCGGTTTGAATAATCGTATTAAGGCAAGGGGTGTAGGAACCAGGGGAGGGTACAACGTGCACGCGTGTCTCTCCAACTTTTGACAGAATAGTCAAGAGAGAGAGAGAGAGAGCGAGAGAGAGAGAGAGAGAGAGAGAGAGAGAGAGAGAGAGGAGAGAGGAGAGAGAGAGAGAGAGAGAGAGAGAGAGAGAGAGAGAGAGAGAGAGGCGTTGTCAGTTACAGGTGGCGGAACCAGGGGCGGGGGCGTGGCAGAAGGTACGTGCCCAGGGTCATGCGAATCTCAAATTTCGAATCGAATCTAATCCCGAATCTAATCAGGCAGAAAAATTCGAATCTCGAATCGAATTTTACCGTTCTTGAATATTAAGATACTACACCTTCTTACAACCGTAAATATTGCCAGTCTCCGATCAAGTATTGTTCTTAACTGCAACTCGTCTGGGTTTTTTTTTTTGGCAAATCATTCAAAAATGCGGAATGGCCCAGGACGGGATCGAAGTAGCTTTGGATGCGGAGCCTCTTTGCTCTCTTATTCTATCATCGGGTCTCCTGTACGGGAGACCCGGTGATAGAAGGTTTCTAGATAAAACACTTGGTATGATTTTGGGAATTTTCCGAATCAGCGTTACTCGAATCGAATCGAATGGAATCATTGACACATTTTCGAATGAATCGAATTTTACGAAGCTTTGCAAGACCCTATACGTGCCTTTCAGTTTTTTTCTCGGACATGCTACATGATTACACAGTGAGTTTAAATCTTTTGAGAGCATGGAACTGTGTCAATATACGATCATTCCCGAGATAAATAACTACCAATATAAACAGGTTTAATTACATTTGGCCAATGAATCTCGCCTTCAGGCGGTTGTGTCCATTTCTTCTTCTTAAACCATCTTTCAACCTGAAGGGAAGCTTTCAGGTTGAAAGATAGATGAAATACAAGAAATGGACCAAACCATAACATATACACCCAAAAGATTGAGTCGCGGATATTTGGTACGTTTGCTGATATACGATTATAACGACACAAGAGGACGTTGTCAGTTGTTTCCAAGGTATTGTATATTAATCGGTGTCTCCTCTCCTCCCTTCAAACCCCAACCCAACCCTCCCAACCAACCCAACCCAACCCACCCCTACCCAATCCCACCCCATCCAAACACACCCCACTAAAACACACGTTTTAATAACTTTTCTCATCATGATTCGAGAAAGAAGAAAATGGGACCTATATGGTTCTATATTTTCATTTTTTCCACCGAACCAAGCCCTGGTATGTTCAGTGCTTTTAGATATTTGTCTCCCAAATTCAAAATCTATCCAGGGACGTCGCTCTACAATTGGGACCTAAAACTAGAGATAGGCGGTATGGGAATTCGGTTTTTCGGTTTTTCGGGGGGGGGGGGGGGGTTATACCTCGGTATCGGTTCGGTATTCGATATCTGACTTGACTGAGATTCGCTGATAGTACCAAAGAGGAAATCACTTCAGGAAAAACAGAATAGGTTCTTGTGGAATCATTCTACCACAACGCAATAAATGACACTGCCAATGAACTCAACGGTGGTATTCTTTTACTACCACAAATCATATATACAGTAATTTTGTGACTTCTTCTAAACGCTCCTTAATGTTTAAAGACCTATTTCAGGCTTTTTCGATCTTAGAGCATGTGCCCTGTCCATGCCATCTTTAGAAGGTCCTGTCGACCCTGTCGACAATAAACAAAACACCTTGGCAGTGATTTCCAGTCAGGTTTTGGCTGCCTTAACAAGCAAACAAAACTTGACAAGAAATTACTGCTAAGCAGCCGGACATGTACAGGTTGTAGCCAAGTGGGATTATTATTTATTTATTTATTTATTTATTTATTTATTTATTTATTTATTTATTTATTTATTTATTTATTTATTAAGGTTTAACGACACATTAACAGCCAAGGTCATATCGTGACAGTTTTATCGGTGGGGGAAGCCGGAGTACCCGGAGAGAACCACAGAGCAACGACGAGCAGCTGCCAGCTTCCCAACATTGTAACTCCGCACTGCAACACAGGCAAGGCTAGACTGGGTGAAGCCGGTGTGAACCAAACTTGGAAAGAATGGTCTATGGAAAAACATGGCCGCCAGATGCATTCTTTGTTTCTGGTTTGTGGATTTTCAAAAATCTTCTCCTCTGAAACTACAAGGCCAAACGTTTTAAAACTTCACCTAATTGATTACTGTGACCCCCCCTCTACGAACGACCCTCATTTAATGTTGATCGGGTTACAAACATGGCCGCAATTGCGGCTCATTTACCATAGAAACCCTATGGGAAATCACATTTTTATCTTCTTATCTGGAACTGCTGATCCGACGTGAACCAAACTTGGCAGAGATGGTCCATGGGAGGTCCTCTATAAGCAATCCTCATTTTGTTCCCGTTGGTTGAAAAACGTGGCCGCCAGAAGCATTCTTTGATTGTGATTTATCGATTTTCAAGATTTTCTTCTCTGAAACTATAAGGCCAAATGTTTTGAAATTTCACACGATAGATGACTGGGGTACCCTCTACTAACGATTCACATTTAATGTTGATCGGGTTGCAAACATGGCCACAATTTCGGCTTATAGTTTTCATTTTCATCTTCTCTAGAACTACTGAGCCGATGTGAAACAAATTTTGTAGGAATGTTCTATGGGAGGTCATCTACAAACGATCCTTACTTTATTCCCATCGGATGGAATACATGGCCGCCAGAAGCATTCTTTGATTCTGATTGGTGGATTTTGAAAAATCTTCTTCTCTGAAACAACAAGGCCAACTGTTTTGAAGTTTTACATGATTGATGACTGGGACGCCCTCTACCAACGGTCCTCATTTAATGTTGATCGGGTTGCAATCATGGCCGCTATTACGGCTTATAGTTACTATAGAAACCCTATGGGAAATCACATTTTCATCTTCTTCCCTGGAACTACTGAGCCGATAATAATCTATGGAAAGTCGTCTGAAAATTCTGTTTCGCGCAGGTGAAGGAGCATGGCAGCCAGCTGCATTCTTTGATTTTGATTAGAATAACTTAGGGGTATGTAGGTCTACAAGGTGAGCGATTACAGGCTATTTAGAGCCTCTTGTTTCGGTATATTTCGGTATCTCTACCAAAAACTAGGACACATTTTCCAAAAATTAATCGCACCCAACCAATTTTTATTCATTTATCCATTTTTCATAAACAATTTCGTTTCTATTGCCTATCTAAAACTATTCACTGGCTGAAAAAGTCATTCTAAACATCCAGGACATAAAAAGACATTTTTCATTTTTTAAATCTCTTTTCATGCGTCTTAGGAAGATTGATAGGATTGTCAGATACAAGAGACATTTACAACAAGCACTCAACAAAGGAGAGAAATATTCAATGCACGTCAGTACGACAGATACTTCGCAAAATAGTCCATATACACCTGTATTTACCGGAAAATATGAGTGAAAAGTGTCAAGGCATAGCCAGTGTACACAGTCTTCACTGGGGAGATATAGCGACAATCGTAGCATACTTCTGTGTAGTGATCGCAGTTGGAGCATGGGTATGTATCTTCGGTTTTTAATTTTTCCAAAGTTAACTCTACACAACCATAAATTGCATTTAGCAATATTTTATTCTAAACAATGGAACATTTTCCATCCAACATCTAGTTTGTATGTCCCCCAACCAGCCCTTGCTCTCCCACCAAGAACGATCTCGACAAACCCGTCTCAATCACGGATCACAATTAAATTTTGAATTAAAAGGGGTGTAATTTAACAATATTCAAATGATGAATGTTATGGAAGGCGCTTGGTGTTTGTATCCGATTTCGCTCCAATACAAGAATATAATGTTAGACTGCTGTGCGTGATGGGTGTCATGTACATGTACTCGGTTACCATTGTTATACGTTGATTCAATGCATGGGTAGCATATGTTGTCCGGTAATAAGTTTCTCCACCGCCCCTGTAATTTTGGTGTTTTGGGAACTCCAGCTTGGATTTCCGTAGTATCACACGGTTGTAATGAGGAGCACAAAGTGCTATATTCTTGGTCACGCATTCTAAAAGTATATTCCATTAAAGTAGAGTATCGTGGCAGTGTAACGTCGCACCGATTGTAGTCTATTTTTAGCCCAGAAACACCCGTTAGTTGTATGCAACCACATAAAACCTTATATTATCACAGGGTATAAACGAACAGTCGCCTAAACCAGAAGTTGTGCGCTCTGAGGCGGGACTTTTCAATGTGAAACGCCAAAACGCGCGAAGGTGCTGGACATTTTCCTACTTCTAGCCGTATATTGTGATTGCAAGAGGAGTATTTTCTGCTCAAACAGTAAGTGGAATAGTTATATGTTATTTCTGGTGCGAATTGCGGTCCGAATCTCTTGGCATTGTGTTTAAACGCCAATTTTGTTCACTGCGCTCACGACAATGTTTACATCTTTTACGAACGAGAATCTGATTGATGATACAAACATACAAAATCAGCGGCGCTTTAAAGACATTTTACTCTCAAAATTCCTAGTTAATTCACTTTCCACTCCATTGGACCTAAAAGCGAAGAAGCTAGTCACGTTGAAATCGTGCATCGGGCTAATTTCTGGGGTACTGTCATCGCACGGTCTGTCCGATCTATTGTTAAGTACTGTCCGAATAACTCAAATGTACCAACATATTTTGACCGACTAATTGCATCACTAAACATGGCAGAACGTCTGAAAGCTGAAACGCTTATCCGATTTATATGTTAATTATGCCACATGGGTCAAATATAAGATATTAGCTTCATTTTGCAGCATCATTGCATAATTGTGCACCAGGACTTTCACATGAATGTCAAAAGATGGCTAAGTGTAACCATTAAATATTTTGGACATGATTAAGCATTCAGTATAACATTTGGTATTCAGTCAATGGTAATGGGTGTCTTGATTAGGATCACGTCTTGTGTAGCAGGACTTTTATATTGTCCATTTTATATAAACCGCAGAGGTTTAGAAGTGCTACATTGGCTCACTGTGGGTGTATATATTCGGAGAAATGACCCAGAAATAGATAGATAGATAGGTGGGGGAGGGGAAGGGTCGAAAATAGACAGACTAGACATCAGTGATTTGGCAATGAAGATATGGCTCCTATTCGGACAAGCCCTATGAACCTAAATCATAATTTCTGAATATCATTGACAAGCATGTCATGTCACTTCACACCGTGTCGCGCCACACTTGTATTGGATTTGCTTTAATATTGATCATATGACTTCATAACACATTACTACTATAAGCATTTTATGAACCAACATAGCTGCCAGAAAGTTGCCAGAGCCTAAAATGCTGAAAGTCGGTCATGCCCATAACTTAAGTTTGGTAAGTCTTATCTACCTCGAACCAAAACCACTTCCTTAGGTCCATATGGCCTTGAATGTGGCCAAGGTCATTGAAGTCACATTGAGCCATTGAGTGCATTTTTCCCAAATGGTGAAAAATGCATTATGAGTCATGTAAATAGGTTTGAGACTTTGTTTTAATTTATTGTCGGTGTTCAAAAATGTGGACGGAGCTTAAAATGCTGAAAGTGGATCACGCAAATAACTTCAGTTTGGTAAGTTATATCCACCTTGGACCAAAACAAAACATCCTTAGGTCCATATGCCCTTCAAATGGGGTCAAGGTCAAGGGTCAAATTGGATCATTGAGTGCATTTTGTTTTCAAAAAACCAAAAATAGATTTTAGGTCATGTAAATAAGTTTGAGACCTGGTGTTATTTATTTTCGGTGTTCGAAAATATGGGCAGAGCCTAAACTGCTGAAAATAGGTCATGACTATAACATCGGTTTCGTAAGTCCTATACATTTGGAACCAAGACCAAACCGTCTTGGGTCTCATTGGTGTCTCTGAGTGTATTTTCCCAACAATGTGAAAATGCATTTTGAGTCATATTTACAGTTTACTGGAGAATGTATCACCTTTTTTCCAAACTGCAGAAAAAGTGCATCCTGACACGTGCAAATAGATTTTGGCCATACATTTCTTTACAACCAAGCTCCCAATTCCTTGATCAAACACTTCATCGGGGGTAGATGTCGCCTCAGTGGTAGCTCTATTTGGATATAAAAGATGGGGCAAAAAAGCAATTTACTTATTCGATACCTGTTAAGTCCCCCACCTGCCTCTCGTTAATGACTCTATTTTCCCCGAGCCAGCAGTCTTCTCTTCAGTTTGGTTCATCCAACACCATTTTCTATGTGGTAATTAAAGGCGCAATCCCTTGGCAAAGTATGTTTTTGTATTTTAGAAACTAACGTACGGGCATAACCTTCAGTACAAAGTACATATGACTAGCTAATCCTTTTAATAAGATCGAGTTCAAGTTTTTTTTACGCGCACAATGCGTGTTTCAATGTCCAGCGTGTTCGTTATGGAGACTACGCATTGAACTTTTAACTGAGAATGGTGTGCAATTTACTCAACAAAAACAAAGCCTGTATTACATGCGTAACATATTAAGCAGATCTACTTTTCCACGTACTACGCCATATTAGGGATATAATTATTTCTTGACTAACACGTGGAATTAAGACGTGGCAGCTAATAAACAACCATGACTTAATTTCATAAAAAAATCAATGTAAATAATGCTCTACTAATGTTAAGCTGTTGAGCTCCTTGTCAACACAAAATTTTGATCGATAGAAATTAAGGAATATCTAGGCTAGATATTCCACGGTAAAGGGTTAACATAGCAAATTTATGTCGATCGAAATAGTGTGTGGAGACGTAGCTCAACAGCTTGAATCACAATATCTATTAATATGTGATTTGTTTTTTCAAAACTATGTGTAAGTGTTATCAGACAACTTCTACCGCGCTTATAATCAACCTACCGCTCAGAAATGATATGCGTGGTGGTATGTGGTACACTGGACCTGACCATTGACATTGCTGGTTGTATTCGCATCTCGATTCAATCAAATCTCGAACCTGATTTCTCTCGGCTACCAGAAAACATCGCTGTTTCACCTCACCTATACCTAACTCGAACCCTCGCATTATATCTGAATGGATAGAGTCTACCAAAACATGGGAATTAAATGTCAAAACGTGGGTAGCAGTTTTTCATACAAAAACAGGTATTCCTAATCCTATGGTGGCGATGATGCACCACCTTGCGTGGAAATCGATGTTAGAGGTTTCGATTCCATACAAAATACAATAGGGGCAGGATTTAATACGCGCCTATCCATTACACCACCCCTCCCTGCACTCAGACGTCGGATTTACTCACTTTTACATCCATTATTATCAAGGGTTATCTCCCTGAAGTTGTCAAAGGTTAAACAATTTATATTTTGATGACCAGAGCTTCTTGAACTCTATCAATCAAAACAATCAAATAATATAAATTGTTGAATCTTTGACAATATAAGGAGAAATAAGTAAAGATTTGGAAATTTGAGATTCTAACCTCAGAGTGAAAGGAGAAAAACGTGTGAAAACAATAAAAGGTTAAGTTTCTTAGAATCACAATATGACTTACTGTCTTCAGCGAGAGGGGTTGATGGACACAACAAGCTGATCCATGGAAAGACAAGATCTCTGTACGGACACTACATCCCATATGGATGTTTTGATCGACCAAATTCCTTGTCTTCCAGGTGAGCAAGTTGTGTGAAGTTTTCCATCCAGCTGGAATTTACCAGTTTGCGTATGTAAAACAATGTACATTGAGTCACCAAGCAAGCAATGGTATTACTCACATGTTTTTATACTCATGTATTGGGTCGACATGAATATAACCGAGGAGTAAGAATACTCAATAGAGGCCCGTTTCTAATCGTGCAATGTGTATCTATCGCTGCAGCCATACCTCTTGCCTGGTGTAACACGTCTCGTTAGTATAGCAAGGAATTTGCTGGTGATTATAAGGCTTACATTTATCTTATGTCCATGACATTAACAATTCCCGTTACAATAGCCCACAGTTTGTCGGACAAAAGCCCACAGTTGTTGGTTGGACAATTTAAAAACGTCCATGCTTGTAATTGGTCGGACAGTTTGGCTGAATACACCGTCTCGTATATTAGTCCTGTTTACGATTCTACTATTACAGGCTTCCCGTATGATGGTATGTTTGAAGTGGAAAGTGAATTTTCTAGGAATTTTGAGAGTAAAATGTCTTTAAAGCGCCGCTGATTTTGTATGTTTGTATCATCAATCAGATTCTCGTTCGCAAAAGATGTAAACATTGTCGTCTGGGTTCTAAACACAAATGCCAAGAGATTCGAACCGGACTTCGCACCAGAAATAACAAACAACTAGTCCACTTACTCTTTGAGTAGAAAATACTCCTCTTGCAATCACTATATACGGCTAAAAGTAGGAAAATGTCCAGCACCTCCGCGCGTTTTGGCGTTTCAGATTGGAAAGTCCCGCCTCAAAGCGCACAACTTCCGGTTTAGATGACTGTTCGTTTATTCTGTAATTATACTACGTATTATCAGATGCGACGTTATTATTATCTGCTAATCGTTTCCCCCGGTGTGTATTCCCGTAGCGTGGAAAAACCTCCAAGTTTCCGAACTGTTCTATCTACTCTTGGGCTGTTCCGACGACTCCCTTTCTTGTTCTGGACTCCTAAAGCCGACCAATTAGATTGCCTAGCATGAAATTATAAGCCGATTAGATTACATTGGTGGCTTTGGGCTCTGCTCTAGTCTACGCCCAGTACCAGTTCACATTATTTCTCCCTCCAATACAGCCAGTCAGTATTTCCCACATGAGGCTATGAGGAAGTGTGGAAATCCCCCCAATGGGGATTCACAGTATTCCTTTCATGTTCACCTCTGGGTATCGGGAGATCATTTTCCCATAGTCTTCAAACAGATTTATCCTCAAGCCCTTCAAGTCCCCATACTGACCCTTCTCTTTTAACCATCTGGGGTCTCGGCGCTCTGTTTTCATTGTATGAAGATTGTGGTATATAAAGAATCCCCCAATCATGTCTAACTTCAAGTTCCCCCATGCCCTCATCCGGGTATCAGAGGATAGTTGTGCCATAGTCTTGTTCTGGGGGATCACTATTGGAGGGTCACTTGTATTACGTATTTTCTCGATTTTGTGGTATAAGACGCACCTATATTATCTAGCTATAAGACAACTATTCGCTTCTTTTATCCTCGCTCCTAAACTATTATTTTCTCTCTGGCTCCTTGCTCATCGAAAACCCATTACGCCTTGGATCCTAGCTTTTGTCTATGGTGCTCTTGGGCCAATGGGAAATCTCTTAATGGACTTATAGCTCATGTCCTTGGTGTCGCCATCCGCATCCTAGCTGTAAATCACCCTCGGCCTCTCGACGCTAAGCTCCCAGATTCCATACCACCGATGGCTTCCGGATCACAGCTTCTGGACCATCCATGACGTTATAGTTACAAGCTCCCAGGCAGTCCATGGTATGTTAATCCTATCCAGATTATTCTTTACTTGCTGTGTGCTGGATTATGGCATATGCGTTTAAAAAGACCATAGTGAATATCTTCATTGAATTTTGCCTCAGATCTCTTATCTCGTCTCCCAGTTCATAGCTTCTACAGTATCCATGTCTGTCGGAAACCGGGAGTGGTCGTTTTTGGGAGACATAGATTCACAGCGTCTTCGGCCTAGACTCAAGGAGTGTCGCCCGAACCCGTGCGTGAACGTATGTCTCACGTGTCGAACCCGCCCGTTTCGTTTTTGTTGGGGAGGTCCTTATCCCGAAGTGATCAGTAACCTTTCATCGAAAAGCATAATCAATAGGGGTTCACAGAAAATAACAATTTAATACATATAGGAGAATATATAAACTTGTAATTTACATGAAATCCAAAGAAATAAAATACAAACGTCATTCACATCCCACCCGTACAATTTTTGAGTCACCTTGCGGGCGCACGTTCTCTGTTGTTGCTGGTTGCTTCTCCCTTGTCACTGGTTGCTTCTTCCTTGTCACTGGTTTTGATCTTCTCGGCTCAATGTATTGTCTCTGAACTCTGGCCGCCTTTTCAAGAACATATAACTGGAACTTCACTCTATCACGGCCGTCGCACGGTCACCAACGTATTGTCGCTTTACAGGACGCCTTTACTCTAACATGTAACGGAGTGTCACTCTACTACTGCCGTCGCACGGGCACTAACGTATTGTCACTTTACACTTTACTTGCCGTCTTTACTCTAACTTGCTACTTCGAAGGTTAACTGCTTCCCTCTAGACACCCCAGACTAATGTTCAAACATGTAAAGCCTACTCTGTCTACGCACTTCTTGCCTTCTACAACTGGTAATACCGGCTACCTAAATGCAAATATTCGCGAGCTTCAGGAGCTCGTACTTCCTATTTCTGATCCTGCACTCATGTATGATCACCGACTTGGCCCGAGCTCTGTGGCTCCCCTTACTTTAAAACGTGCCTATACTTTCGCACCGATGTGGTACCTCCTCTAACCTATAGCATGGGGCATCCCTAGCTCTTCGCCTACGACCCACAGTCTTACACGCCTTGAGACTGGAATTAAATTTTCGAGAAAACCCCCGACTTATTCGATCGCAAGGACATTACTTCCCATTTTAATTGCTTCTATTGAACTTGTCCGCTATAGATCTGTCTTAATTTAAAATTCTCTTTCGAATTTCTTTGAAAGTCTCGTATTTTTGCTATATGTTGACATTCGGTGACAGACCCGATGTGTATAAGGGTGTGTGTCCAAAACCTGCTGGATGTACTGTTTTTTTACAACAATTACCTATAAACTGGACATAAGTACATAGATAATGACCACACGAGACCACTGGTCTTTACGTCCAATAATGTTTTATCAGGCACCTCATTATGGCATTTAGCAGACACACAGTAATGGTCATAAAATTCCATGCTTAATTTGCAGCGCATGAATTATTTGTGCTGGTCTATTTAAGTGACAAATATGTTTTCGGAGCTCATCATACAGACACCCATCCTTATGCCTTTGGCCCGAACGCGAAAAATTATATATACGAAAAAAAATCGTTAATTTGAGCTATCACCTTGGCAATGTCTTCCTGACTCCTAGCTATTATTCTCTACACAACCTGTAGCTTCCTTGGTCGGTCGCGGCTTGAAAGTTCTAGTTAAACTATGGCTTCCTAGCGTCTAGACAGTCCACGGATTCTCGTCCCTAGCGTCTAGACAAATCACGATTCATCGCACGATTCTCATCTGGAAACTAGAAACAATGCCATGCCGAATGTAGTAATAAATATTATTTTGAAACACAAAGTGACGTCACATCGCTATGTGTGATGAGAAGATATGTGCTATGAATGCTGCCACGAGTGCTGTCATGGTGACCCGCTAGAGTTTCCCGGCTCTGACAACAAGCTACAATAAAGGAAGGCATGAAACTCCTACGAGTTAGAAACGAGGAAGCAAAAGAATTGTCTAGAAGCTAGTACTAAAGAAGCCACTCCGGAAAGCCATGGATGGCACGGGGGCTAGGATCTATCATAGGCTACCTTAACTAAAAGCCAGAAGTTGTCGATCGTCTGGAAATTAGTACCGGGATGCTATTGGCTGCCTAATAACAGGAGGTACGAAGCCATAGATGTCTCGGAGCTAGGCCCATTAGCTTCCTGACTACCAACTTCTATGCAGCCAGTGGCTTTATGGTTCCTAGCACCCGGACAGCAATGCTCCATTACAACCATTTTCCAGGCAGTCCGTGGCATTGTGACGCATTCGTGGCTAACGCCAACACCACCCGTGGCTTTCTGGCCCTAGCTATTGCAAAGTATATGGCTTCCTGGGTTTTAGCCTACGTAGTATCCATGGCTTGCAGACAACCATTGGCGTCTAAAACACCAGTGAAACCTATCTTTGCTTTCTGGTTCATAGCTCTTAGACGGCACTCGTGGCGCTCTTAGTCCCATACGACAAAAACTGGGTCCAGGAAGGTGAGGTTGTTTATAATCTAACAGCCCTAAAACATGCGTTGCGTGTGCACATTAGCATCACATTTCATCATATTTTACATATTTATTATCACGCCCAAACAGGGCTGCTGATCACTCACGTGAATGAGCTCGTTCCAAAGAAGGGGCGTAAGCTAACGTTTACAAGTAAAAATAAGGATTTATAGTTGATTTTGAAAAAAAGTATGAATTTCGTCCTCTAATGTTATTGAGTCAGTTAAGGAAATTGGTGCTACAGGATAAGTTTCAATAATCAGTCACTGGTAAGATATATCACATTCCAGTGAGAAGTAGAAAAGAGTATAAGAAATTAAAATACTTGTTGAAGACATTTTAACAACTTTCCTTCACAAGAATGGCAGACAACACTTGCCAAACAACAACAACAACAAACAAAAACAACAAACAATGCTTGAATAACGGAACTTACTACGTTTTTTCCCAGAAAACATAGCGTAAGATCTTTCCTTGGAACGTGCTCAACGACGAGCTCTTCTTTATGAAGGCTTATAAGCAACGATGGCTTATAAGCAATGGTTTTAGGTAAGAATCGAATCAACAAATAAAAAAAAAATCGGCGACGTTTGTGAATAACATTGGCCGATTATGGCCGTTACCTGAGATAATAGGTTACCGGTAACTTTTAGTCGAAATGATCAAATTGAAAATCCAAACACCGTATCTCAGTTCACAAGTCAAATTCTGTAAGGAGTCCGACACTGTTATGAGCTGTTCGTTTACCCATTTTTCGTGGAGTTTGCGCGCAGACCACCGTTGATTCAACGTGAGTCCATTTACTCACAAACAAATTTACGGATATTCTGTCGGGCTCCAGTTATAGATATTCCAATCAATAAATATTTATTTTTCCTTCAAGTATCAAGATATTAACATAATTGGCGGAACTACGCTGCGTAATCATCAAATTTCAGCTGTGATGACTCTCCATGCAAAAGTATTCTGTTTACATACATGTCTAACAGTATTGAAATTTCATTCAACATTCTGCCAAATCAATTCTCTACCGGGAAACATTGCTTGTGTTGATTCAAAGAAAATCCAAGTTGATGGTACTGTTAGATTCAGTCGTCTGAAATATTTCAGCTGGTAGGAAAAGCAAACTGAGGGTTCGCTTTTCCGACCTATCTGAAATATTCCAGACGATTGAATCGAAAACATAGGTGATGGATGAGATTGGTTCCATGCCATAAGCGCGTCAGGTGCCTGGTGGCATGGGTTGCGGTGTGTGTGGTGCATGGTTGCAATCAGAACTGTTTAGCGCCGACTATCAAAGCGATATTGTCCACTTGGCCAAGACGAAGAAACTTGAACATGCAACGGCATGTCTGATCGCAAACAGCGCCGAGTCCACTGACAGTGAAAGGTTTTGTTAGTCGTCGTATTGGTGCGACAACCGCACTGAAAGAGTTAATTTATGGCATAAGCAAATGTGTTCCGAGCGTCCAAATAGATAAACACAGAAGGATAGGCTAATGGATGAACAACTGTTGCCTACGAAACGTACCTTAGACAATATTAACCCTTTACCCAACGTAACGGCCAAAACCGGCCAGCGCTATTCTCAAAAATCGCCAATTAATTTTCAAAATATTTTCATTTTTTGTCTCAAAAACATAGGTTATGACCCCTCGTTGGAACGAGCTCGTCGAGCTCGTTCCAACGAGGGGTCATAACCTATGTTTTTGAGACAAAAAATGAAAAAATTTAATTATTCAAGAATTTTTTTTGCAAGTGTCGTCTGCTTTTCATGTTAGGTAAAGGGTTAAAACAAAGCAACTTATTGGAAGTTAGCCTTTTTATTAATCAACCTTTATCTTTTCAGTCAACATTTCGTGCCAAAAAAGAGAATGCTAGAGGATACTTTCTTGCTGGAAGGTCAATGACTTTTATTCCGGTATGTATCGTGCTTTGATAGTTATATTTTACAAAAACGCCATAAGTACAAAGCGTGGAACAAGCACTTTATTGTAGAGAAATTGACCCTTTACCCAACGCAGACGATATCAAAATTTATTATTTTAAATATCGTTTTTTCAAATTTTTCAAAACATTTCAACAAAACCATATCATGTGACCCCTCGTTGGAACGAGCTCGACCAGCTCGTTCCAACGAGGGGTCACATGATATGGTTTTGCTGAATTTTTTAAAAAAATAATATTTTTTCAACTTCTGAATTTGCATATTACACGGGCGGATGCTGCCGATTCGTTGGGCAAAGGGTTAATTTTGAAAAAAAATGATTTGTCAGCTTCCCATATATGGAATAGACGAATTGAATTATAGGAACGATTTCCCGAAAATACGGAAGTGATATGCCTGTTCCAAACAGATGGCGAACATTTTGGCGAATGATATTTTTTAACAGTATCATTACAACATAGCGGACAACCTGGTGTTATTGTCACTCGAATCCCGGAATAGTATCTTTCGACCATGGTCGGAATACATTTATGTCATTTCTAAACAGTTTCTTACCAACTTTGTCAGTGGGTTTTAAGGAATTTCACGACAATTACATTCTAATTCAAGGTAAAATAAATTAAAACTGCATATATACAGAGTTAAAAAAAGTATAATAGAAACAAATGTGAAAAATAGCATAAAGGATGAAATATAATTGTTCTAACATTACATGTTTGTGGACAAGAAGTCGTGCAAAGAGTTTAATGACATGTTGTTGTTGTCCACCCAACCGTATACAATTTTGCTACAGATTTCAAGATAGCACATGCTACCCGAGAATGTCAAACTGAATGGGTGACCGACAATTTTCTTTGTGTTATGTTGTGCTTGAGAGCCTGGGTTATTGAGAAAACACGCTAGTTTTTGTTTTCCGACATTTTCAAAAATGCCAAGGTTAACTGAAAATCAGAGGCTGCCTGTCATTGGTATGAATGAGGCTGGGATACCTCCAGATGAGCTCGCTGCTGAGTTCGTAGTCACTGTGGCCACTATTTACTGTCTCATTGGAAGGTATAGACCCACTGGATCTACTGCCGACCGACCGCGTTCAGGTCGACCAAGAGTTACGACCCCTGCACAAGACCGACACATCAGGACGTATCACTTGCGGGATCGCTTCCTTCCGGCGACGAGGACAGCAGCAATTACTCCTGGTAGAACTAACAATAGAATCAGTGCACAAACTGTCCGCAACAGACTCGCTGAACCAGGCATCCGAAGTTGGAGTCCATACCACGGACCAATCCTTACCCAACGTCATCGTACCGCCAGAATGGAATGGATACATCAGCGTGTTTGCTGAACTCAGCAACGTTGGAACACAGTTCTTTTTAGTGATGAATCGCGATTTTGTTTACAGCGCGCTGATGGTAGAGCAAGAGTGTATCGCCGACGAGGAGAACGGTTTTCCGATGCTTGCGTGTGGGAATGCGGCCGTTTCGGCAGGGGTAGTGTAATGGTTTGGGCAGGAATTTTCTTGCACCATCGAACGCAGTTGATCTTCATCGATGGTAATCTGAATGGACAGCGATATAGGGACGAAATTCTTAACGCTGTTGTTGTTCCATTGTTCAACGTTATTCCAGCCAGACAATGCCCGATGACACGTGACGCGTATCTGTCGTGACTTTCTTGAGGAGCAGAGCGTCGAACTTCTTCTCTGACCCTCCACTTTCGCCAGATTTGTTGCCAATCGAGCATCTTTGGGATCAATTGGACCGTCGGGTACGACTTCATGATCTCCAGAAGTTAGGCAATTTACGTAATGTTCTAAGGCAGGAGTGGAACGCAGTACCACAGGGTGACATCCAGAGACGTATCAGGTCCATGCGCCGTCGATGTCTAGCCATCCAAGAGGCAAACGGTGGACATACACGCTATTAAAATGTTTATTGACAAAAAAGTAAAAAATAAAAAGATGACTGCAACCAGTGCTCAGTGGATTCGTTCGATTTTTATTACTATTGCTGGGAGAAATCGTAAGATTTCTATAAGTGTACAATACTCGTGGATTAATTTTTCTGGTCACAGTCTTCTGGATTCTAATTTGTATAGACTGGAAGTGGGACATCGGGGAAGTTAGCTTGGACCACCTAAACCATATTGTGTGCGTTTATCGTCTAATTCACATGCCATATACATTGTCTCTATTATTAATTTTCTATAGAAACACTTGACCCTCTATCCAATGTAACGGCCATGTTAGGTCAGCACTATTGAACTTGTAATATTTCTTTCAGTTATCGCGAAACATAGTTTATGACTCATCAAGCTTGTTCCAATGAGCAGTCATAAGGGATATTGGAGGTAAAAAATGAAACTTTGTTGTTTTTAAGACATGTTTGACAAGTGTCGCCATCTACTTGCTCTTGATAAAAGGTTAACACTCCGAACACTGACGCTACTCCTTCAAAAAAAAATTCAAGCCACTAATTTTCCCGATAATACTACCAGAGATTTAACGAATTCACTCATTGAGCTCTGTCAACAAGACTGAATTGGTTAAATTCCTAGGTGCATTATGGGAAAAATGTCCCGATGAAAATTTGTGATTTTTTGACATCAGCGTGTAGAGGGTTGATGTATGTGGTTATGTAAACTGTTCAGTTCATCCACATTACAGTTCAGATACGTGGAGACATTTCAAAATAAATATCAGGTGCCAGAAAATAGGAGAAACTTATCCAACTTATGACTGAATGACTGAAACTCTGCAACCTTCAAATGCTTATGTAATATATGATAAAGTCATATAGACTCATTTGCTATCCCATTTCACAGCAGATCAGACAGGCTGCCGTTTTGCAGTCTAACCAGTTTGATACAAGTTACGGCTAAACCTGAATCAGACTCTGCATTCCTCACTTTACTTGTAATCAATTTATTTTTTTAAATCACTTTAGTTTCAAATAACACAGCTGTGAGCAAACTTAACATAAATCGCGAACATTGTTCAAGCAATTAGAAATAAAATCAGCATAATAAATAGAATGTGGAAAAAAGAAACCCCCACATAACTCTAAATATCCAACAAAATACTTTGGCGGAGTCTCTCTATATCACATCCACTGGTGTTCTGAGAACGGAGTGAATAATCGTTTATACCACCATCAAAGAAATGTATGAAGGAGACTAAAGTCAGTGAGATAATGAAAGCCTAGTATATTACCTTCCAGTGTAGACTTATTTCTTTTTCCACGATTTTTAAAATGGTTCTAAAAGACTTCATTTAATTGTTTGTAGATTGGTGCATCTATTTTTGCAAGTAATATTGGTGCTCCAGTATTTGTTGGCTTATCTGGAACTGCAGCAGCATCGGGAATTGGCGGAGTGATATTTGAATGGCATGTGAGTATGTCTTTTGTCGTCAGTAGTTTATGAGTCACCAGCATTCCTGACTTATATCGTCACGAAAATCGACTTTCGATGAAGTTATCTCCATTGAAATTATCAGACGGGCGAGGAAGGTCCAATTACGAATCAAACAATTGTTGAGAAAACACCTCTAAACACCAGTAGAAAATAAAGCCAAGTTTCCTTTCGTTACTTTTCATAAATGAAAACAACAGACAGCTCTCGGGGCTCTCGGGGCTGTCTGTTGTTTTCATCTTTTTAAGTAACAAAAGGAAAATCGACTTTCGGTCTCGACGTTTTCTTCCTACGCACATCTGACTCATTGAATACAAAACGACTCATTGAAACATACATATAGTTTTGTCTATATCCATAATCAAGAATACTCATCAGTATCACACCTACCAACACTAAGTGTCCATTTTGACTTTTTGTTTAGCGAATGTGTTTTTAAAGTAATTTCAAGTTTTTATTCTTCCCAGGAAAACAATTAGCAAATCTCACCTCCAAGACTTTTATATTTGTGGAAAGGACAATGGCTGTATGATACGTCACGATGCGCACGATGTTGATATAATGAGCAGAAAAAAGGTTATAGAACACGAAGAGAGCGACATTTTCATTTCTCCCCCCCCCCCCCACTGCATGTGTAACATACATCTGTCCAGGGTGAGATAGCAGAGAGAGACAGATGTATCCCACCCCACCCACGTGACGTTATACATTATAACGTTATTATGACGTTATGCATATCGTAACAGTTTCTTGCTACCAACTAATTCATATTGACGTCATCAGAATGCCGTGTGATCAAAGTTTGATGCTCTAAAACTCTGTAAACCCCAAGATGCCACCGTTCCTAACTGATTTCGTGGTATATACCTTTGGTATATACATAAACTTTTGCATGCTCTTTCCGATGATGCCATTAGTTTTTCAAAACAAGGAATACCAAATGAGTTGATTATATCAGCACGAGACCGCTGATTACTTCTGGCTAACGTAACCGCTGTATGGTGGGGAGAGAAAAATAATCCCTGATGGGTGCGGGTGTGGGATACGAAAATCTCAAACCTCGGGACAAGATATTTGGTCCAGACACTCGGCAAGCCTCGTGTCTGGCCCAAATATCTTTCCCTCGGGTGAGGTTTTCCCATCTCACACCGGAACCCATCATGAATTATAATAATCTTTAAATGGATTTCAACAGCAAATAATAGTCCAACGTACAAACCGACTGGGAAAAAAATGTTGAAAACCAGCTTCTGTATTTTTATACTACTGCACAGGAAAGTGACTGAAGTTTGTGAAATGATGCGCAGATCGATGATAGAAATTCGCTAACATTTCGAAATTTCAATTTTTATCTGAAATTCCCATACCCTTAGTGTTAAATTTACTGACAGCTTTAGGAAATTAAGGGGGGGGGGGGACTAACTTTCCTGTAAATCTCTTCCAATGGCGAAAATTGTCAGCCATGCTAAAACACTAACATAATTGTAATCACGTCAATAAATACATATCTACCACTCATACTTGGACAGTGATAAGCAGGACAGGTTAGATGTGGGTTTCTTCATTTTTTTCTCTTCATTTTATATGCTTGGGATAGACAGCATTGCAGACAGTCATTGAATCACTCGACACGCGATCTGTTCCAAACGTTACGAAGCAGTCAACAGATGAACTCTTCAGGTATTGATTCAATCTGCCGAGGCCATTCTAAAACTCAGCAACCGCAATTTATGGTTACCTATATTCATTTATTAGGTATGATTTTCTATCACAGAATTGCTCATCCCGCTCAGTTGATATGACATGAAACTCAGCTCATATCACGCCGATCTCGGTCAATATGAACCAAGACAGAGTTGTTCCCCTTAATGCATCAATCTTAGGCGCAACTAATTTGATTACCTCGAAACCGTCACTCGTCGAACGCAATCGAGAAAACTTGTGTTATTTAATGAAGTGGTTTGAAGCAGAGTTTTTAAATGACAAGGGATATTAATGACGGCAATGAGTGAGGATTGTGTGGAGGAAGAGAAGGAAGAAGGTTGTACACAAAATCCATCGCAAACTTAAGATTCAGAGTCGTAAGCAGAGATTCGTCGAAGTGGGAGAAAGATAGTTCAGCTATGCAAACGTTACGGCTTCCCCATTGAGAATGCATGCATTTATGGAGAATTTTTCTACCGTTAGACAGTGGGCTGGAAAGGGGTGTTGCACTTGAGGATTTTATAATTTTGTCTCGTTGAAGGTTTAAAGTTTGACAAACGCATCGCGTGGGACATATAAAAATACCCAAATATTCTCCATTATGGCAATATATATACGTTTGGCTAAAAATGTCTACCTAGTACTCAGCAATTGACAACTAGCCAAAATAAGAGGAAAATACTTAAGGAGTAATGAGAATACCCCGTTCAGAAATACATGGTTTACAAAACTTTATGACAGAAAATTAATGAAATTGTAAAGTTCTAAATTTAATGCGACTTAGACCATTTAAATTAATTTTATTTCAGGCAATACCATTTATACTGCTGTTATCATGGGTATTCGCTCCCGTCTTCCTTTCGTCAGGTGTAAGTATATTTAATGTGTTTTATTCCATTGTAAAGTTGAGTCTGCTCGATATCTGATAACTAAAATAATCATTAAGTGTTGGTCAGTTAACATAACGAAGTAAGAGTCCCAGTTTAAAGATGGCTTTTAGCATAATGTCGATGACACTCATGTACGCAAATGTATTTTTTCCAATTCGGAGACTCTCAACATATTAACTATTTACCTGCTAAAACGTATTTACCTGATCTGAACAAAATACATAGTTAGTAGACGTAAGATACTGGCTCTTGTTACCAAAATACATCCGCATACATCTTAACAGTCTTTTCGTGATACCAGACATTTAAATTGCTCATCAAATCAGGTTACGTGAGCTGTAATGTTATTTTCCATATCCCCATGCCACTCAGTTTCATAAAAAACAAACCAATAATCTTTTCAGAAGTCTTTAGTTTGTAATCCTGTTGCTTTGAATTAATTCATATCGAACTGATTCGTGACACTTCTGCTCTTTAACCTAACACTAACGTGGTGAAATTCGTCAGAGTATGATCGATATAAAACTAAGGATCACTTAAAATACTTTTCTTCAACTTTTTTGAAAATTCTAGACCCTGCTATTGATTATTAAAAAACACATTTTTTAAGTTCACACAGATTACAAAAAGAGTCTCATTACTAGTTTCCAAAAATATGAACTACTTGTTTACATATAAATAACAAAGTATGATGGGCATTCACCAGTAAAAAGAAGTAGAGTCTGGATTGACGAGGAAAAGGTAAAAATGTTAGACAACGGGGGTGTACTACGCCCGCCATCGTGTAAATACTTAAGAAGTTGATAATTGCTACTAGCTTTGTGTGAGAGAGCTTAACCCTTTCGAGTTGACACGCAAACCGGTATCCTGTCGATTTGTGCATTTATTCTATATTTATGTGGTAATTATGCTCCAACCGTGCTTCACATACCTTCATTTCAACAGCCAAAACAAAGATACTCGAAGATGCAGTGTGCAAAATTTCAAAAATGACTCTAACCGACTGAGCGTTCACGTAAGTTCGAGATAGCTCACCGAACGCTCGGCTATGTAAAAATTCTTGGGAAACTGTTTTTTTTTATCATTAACAAGTGTTCATATAAGGTAATGGAATTGAAATATATATAGCCTCTCACGGCAAAGGTCTAAAAATCTATCAAGACTCAAGAAAGGCCGCTTAACTGGTAGTGTGCTAGAAGCCCATATTTGGGCTTTATTCTGAACTGCAGGTACCTGAAGTTAAAGGCTTCATATTCTGTGGATGTCAGTAGTATGTAATGTGGTTTTCACCCCTAGGTTGGATGATCTCATTTGGATGATCTCATGTGACGTCATGTCACGTGACGTAGTGTTGTCATCGTAACCCGCGTGAGCGGCCATGTTGTGACGTCATCTCCATAGTGATACGTTGTGTGAGTGCGCATGCGCAGCGCGTGTTGTTAAGGTGATACATGTTTCCGTCGTCCATTTTGTATACTGGAGGCCGCCATCTTGGTTTCTATGGTAGCACGTGGTTGCTATGTTACCCAATTTTTCTGCAATAGGACAGGGTATGTTTTGAGGGTGTGTTCGATTGAATCGGAGTAAATCTAATTACCACAAACAACCCGACAATCTCTCCAAATCACCAAAATCCACCCAACTTTTACTATTTCAAATTCTTTCAAAATTCTCTGCTTCTATCTGTATATGCAATATTTTTCGTCTATCTGGCCATGTTCCTTTGTTCTGGAGTATACCCCAGTAGCGTAGGAGAGCCTAATAGTTGGAACAGCTTTGCTTATTGTTACTATATTTAGCTATTTTTGGTCTATTCTTGTTAGTAAATTAGACCTCATTGGGGGATTTTTAATACGACTCTTATCCTCATTTCAGAAAAAAGGGATTCTCCACAAGGCACCCCAATTTCGGCACCCCCTTTTTTAGGAATCCCATTTGTGGAATCCCTTTTTTGTCAAATGAGGATAAGAGTCGTAGTAAATTAGACCTCATTGAGAGATTTTTAATACAACACCTATCCTCATTTCAGAAAAAAGGGATTCTCCAGAAGGCACCCCAATTTCGGCACCCCTTTTTTAGGAATCCCATTTGTGGAATCCCTTTTTTTGTCAAATGAGGATAAGAGTCGTAGTAAATTAGACCGCATTGAGGGATTTTTACTTCGACTCTTATCCTCATTTCAGAAAAAGGGATTCCACAAATGGGATTCCTAAAAAAGGGGTGCCGAAATTGGGGTGCCTTCTGGAGAATCCCTTTTTTCTGAAATGAGGATAAGAGTCGTAGTAAATTAGACCTCATTGAGGGATTTTTAATACGACTCTTATCCTCATTTCAGAAAAAAGGGATTCTCCAGAAAGCACCCCAATTTCGGCACCCCTTTTTTAGGAATCCCATTTGTGGAATCCCTTTTTTGTCAAATGAGGATAAGAGTCGTAGTAAATTAGACCTCATTGAGGGATTTTTAATACGACTCTTATCCTCATTTTAGAAAAAAGGGATTCCACAAATGGGATTCCTAAAAAGGGGTGCCGAAATTGGGGTGCCTGGGAATATGGCCATTGGATATAGGCTTTTATTATACACAAGGGAGATAACTCTGCATACAGATTATGGGAAATCAATGGTTAGTTATAATTTGTATAAATGATCTAGATAAATGAAACAGCAAGAGTACTTGGAATAGGGTCAGAACTACTGCTATTACGTACCATCTTACCAGTAACAGGATGATACAAAGCATTTGGTAGGTTAATACTATCAACGGTTAGGATGGGACCTATAGGGGAATATACCAACTATACTCTGCTGCCGTTCTTTATTACCAGGCATTGACCCCACCCCAGAATACCGCTCAATAATATGAAGCACCTGGTGGATCAGTAGTACCTAGGGCCAGCAAGAGACGTACATGGATATGTACAGCCTATGCTATACTACCGCTCTAAACTACCAAGCATTACCACCCACCCCCACAAAATCACTAGGTCTACCATAACGTACTACATATACCAGCCATATAATAAGACAAAGCAATCGGTTGGTTAATAGTACCAAGCACTAATAGGGGCCTATAGTGCATACCGCCATACTATAGTATCGTTCTAAACTACCAGGAAGTACCCCTACCCACAATACCCCTATGCCTAGCATTGCATACTACCTATACCAGTCATAGGATAACATGAAGCATCAGGTGGATTAATAGTACTAAGGGCTAACATGGGCCCTGCAGGGGCCCACAGAGTTTTATATCGTCCATACTATACTGCTGTTCTATACTGCCAGGCATTACCCCCACTCCCAGTCCAAAATTCCACTTGACCAGCTATAACGTACTACCTATACCAATCATAGAATAATACAAAGCAATCTGATTGGTTATAAATGTTCTAGATAAATGAAACAACAAGAGTACTTAGAATAGGGTCAGAACTAACAAGAACAGACCAAAAATAGCTAAATATAGTAACAATAAGCAAAGCTGTTCCAACTAATAGGCTCTCCTACGCTACTGGAGTATACTCCAGAACAAAGGAACATGGCCAGATAGACGAAAACTATTGCATATATAGATAGAAGCAGAGAATTCTGATAGAATTCGAAATAGTAAAAGTTGGGTGGATTTTGGTGTTTTGGAGAGATTGTCGGGTTGTTTGTGGTAATTAGATTTACTCCGATTCAATCGAAAACACCCTCAAAACATACCCCGTCCTATTGCAGAAAAATTGGATAACATAGCAACCACGTGCTACCATAGAAACCAAGCTGGCAGCCTCCAGTATACAAAATGGACGACGGAAACACGTATCACCTTAACAACACGCGCTGCGCATGCGCACTCACACAACGTATCACTATGGAGATGACGTCACAACATGGCCGCTTACGCGGGTTACCATGACAACATAACATGGCGCCACGTGACATGACGTCACATGAGATCATCCAAATGAGATCATCCAACCTAGGGGTGAAAACCACATTACATACTACTGATGTCCTTCATGTCATCTTGCAAGTAAAATAACTTCATCTCTATCGGTTTGCCTATGCACTCTCCCATGAATTGTAACAATACAAAAATGTGTGAACAAATCTTGAGGCTGCGAAAAAAGTGACTCAGACTTTACCATTCAAGATGCAACTTTTGGCTTGCCGGCCATCCGTTTGCATAGATTTAAATTTACGTACCCACGACGCGAACGAAACGAGCATTCTCGTCATTTTTTGCAC
This sequence comes from Pictodentalium vernedei, assembly GCA_031216915.1. NCBI lineage: Eukaryota > Metazoa > Mollusca > Scaphopoda > Dentaliida > Dentaliidae > Pictodentalium > Pictodentalium vernedei. The sequence goes on from CM062291.1 coordinate 276,289,107, forward strand.
ACTGAAGATGTTGTTTCCATACTAGACTGCAAAACGGCCGATGCTAAGTTTAGAAGTACTGGTTCTCGCCTCCTTACACAGTTATTTATTTATTTATTGGTGTTTAAGGTCACACAGTTATTGCAAATTCTCAAATAAGCCATGTTATTTCAGGTGTACACAATGCCAGAGTATCTAAAGAAGCGATATGGTGGTCAGCGTTTGAGGATATATTTATCCGTCCTCTCAGTACTGCTGTATATAATTACGAAGATATCGGTAAGTGTTCTTATGTGTAAAAAAGGTTTGTCATTTGAGAGTAAGTGCCCTTTTCTATCACTGATCTCTATACAACAGAACTGCTGGAACGTCAGCGAAAGACGTTGTAACTCAAGCTACCCCCTCCCCTCCCACTAAAGATGGCATCGAGTCCATTATCGCGATAACTCCCTCCAATCAATGACGTTTAATGACGTGAAGCTGTTACGCTGTAACCGTAGTCACATCGTCGTAACAGCGTTTAGTTCAAACGACGGGATTTTTACTTAGCAGGAAAACTAGTTATCCCTTTACCCAACGAATCGCTCGCATCCGCCCGCATAATATGCAAATTCAGAAGCTGAACAAATATTATTTTTCAAAAAATTTCAACAAAACCATATCATGTGACCAATCTTTGGAACGAGCTCCTCGAGCTCGTTCCAAAGAGGGGTCATATGATATGGTTTTGTTGAAATTTTTTGAAAAAATTTAAAAAATGATATTTTAAATAATAAATTTTGAAATCGTTTGCGTTGGGTAAAGGGTTAAACTGTATCAGCTATCCAATCTCGGCGCTTGATTTTTGTCAATAATAACTAAAATATGTTATAAATATTCTCTTTGTATTGCCGTGAAATATATGCACATCATCAACATATTCATTTCTCACACACATCAGAGTATATTCTGTAAAAAGCGATGGGCGATTGAGAGGCGTGGAAAAATTGGAAATCTCCGATAAATTGGTTTTATTAAGCTTTGTTTACTTATAGCAAAAACTGCCCCCCCCCCCCCCCCCCCAGATAGCGGCTGGTGAGACACTATTCTGTATATGATAAATGGGCGTTTCAGCAATCATTTGTACAGAGATCAGTCTTTACTGTCCTTGAGCAATGCACTTAATCCCGATTGCCCACGTGGTTGCATCTGTCTTCAACCAATGACAATGTTAATCCTCTTTATGTGGAATTGGTACGTTGCAGAGCCTGACAGTTGCTAGCCGTTGCTCGATGGGTCTCTTCGGGTACTCTGGCTTCCTCCACCCGTAAAACTGTCCGACACGAGGTGACTGTTGAAAGTGTCGTTAAACTCCAATAATTAAATAAATAAATCATTCTTTTTTACTTTACAATGAATACATCCGTTAATGGGTATGCATATTGTACCAGCCAGAGCCAGAGGCGGACTGGGCGTATGGTTTAGCGAGAAAATTCCCGGTGAGCCCCCTATTGGGTTAGTTTAGTTTAAACATATTTTATTTGCCACTATATACAGCACAAAGGATCGGAGAACAAGTTATCACAACTTACAAAAACTCCTTTCCTTAGACAAGAATAATTAAACATTTGCGGCACAATTATATACAATATAGGAATACTGAGAATTAGTGTAGTCATCAGCTAAAGGTTTGAAGATTTGAATATTTAGAGAGATAAAGATTTAACCGTTTTGAGCGCCGATGGTATCTTCCATATCAATTCAGTAGAATTAGCTGGAAGGTTCTATTTTCAATATTTTAGAGCTGACCAATCAGTATTTCCAACGTGGAGTCTTGGGGCCACACGTTGGAAACAGTGGTTGGTATTTATTTAACATTATTTTGTCATGGAAAATGGTGTGTTTCACGGGCTTTGTCCGAGAAAGGGACACCGAGGCTCAAGGTGTTAAAGAGTTATAGGATTAGAGAGTGAAGGATTGCCGTTGTCTTGGCTCGGCTAGTAACTTTTGCATTATTGGATCTCTATCGTCTTTACGAAAAGAGAGCGTGTAATTTAAGAACAAATTGGAGGAAATTAAAATGCAGTCCCACGACACGCTAGTACACAACCAAGGGTGCATTATGCATCGTTTGGGTTCAGGTGATGTTATTCAAATCGGCCAGTTGCAAGGATGAATGGTTGAACTTTCCTAAATAAGAGTTCGTTTTGCTTTGTTGTTAAACCGACTATTCCATAAAGTAGCTCGTCGACATTAGATATATTGAGCATGATAACAGCATTAAGAAAGGTCAATCTTTGAAGGTGGTAGTTCGGGCATTGAAAGAAGAAATGGTGTGCACCTTATTGGGGATTGCCACAGGTACATTGTGGGGTAGAGGAGATAAAATTGTTAAATTTGTCGTGGTTTAAATCACTGCAACAGTTTCGTAGTTTACAGTGGAGAACGTTTCCTTTCCTGGTTCCTGTGCAGAAATATGAAGGTGGTTTGACGGAAGGGTTCAATTTAGCAAGGTTGCCTTTAAATACAGAAAGTGTTGATGCAGTGTTGGTATTAGTTGGAAGCTCATTCCAAATTCTGGAAGATGAAGGGAAGAATCTATTTGAAAATTGTTCTGTCCGCGCATGGTACATAGATAAGTATTTGAATTACGTAAATTGTAATTTGATGTTTCTCCCACAGTACGAGGCAATAATTCAACAAGGTAATCTGGAGCATCGTTATTAGATATTTTGAAAAAAGCACACAGTTTGTGATGGTGCCTTCTCTCATAGAGTGAGCGCCATCCAAGTTCCAAGAGTACACGCTCGGATGAAACAGATCGTGTGAGACCAGACACTATTCTTGCTGCATCGTGGTGTAGTCGGTCTAGTTTCATTAGAAGATGCTTAGGAGCACAGTCCCAGACGGTATCACCGTAATCAATGAGTGGCAAGATGAATGAGAAATATATTTGTTCCAGAGTTTTTCTCCCAGGTTTATACTTGAGTTTTCTCAGATTGGACAAACGTGCATTAACTTTTTTTGCAAATTTCCGCTAACTGGCGATCCCATTTCAAGTTTGACAGCAGGATTAAACCAAGATGTTTATGTGAATCGGAGAAATTTATCGGAGTTTCGTTAAAGAACAAATCTGGCTGGTTATGATTAGGGATTCGAGAAAAAGTAGACAGCTTGCGTTTTAGATGGGTTGAAGGATACCAGCCACTTCTGAGACCAGGAGTATATTTTGGCCAGATCATTATTCAATATGGTTGTTAGTTGAGAACTGGAGCTTTTACCGTTAGTGAGACATGTATCATCAGCAAACAATCTCGTAAGGGATTCTAAATTGTCTGCAATATCGTTGATATAGACTAAAAAAAGGAAAGGTCCCAGGACAGATCCTTGAGGAACTCCAGCTTGTATTAGCTTGTATGGAGAGTATGTGTTATTCACCAATACTCGTTGTTTACGATTTTTCAAGTAACTGTCAAACCATTTTAACAGAGGACCTGAGATTCCATAGTGCTCTAATTTATAGAGAAGACCTTTATGCCATACCCTCTCGAAGGCCTTTGAGATATCACAAAAGATAGCACAAGTCATCAGTCGTTCATCTAGTGACTGGCATAACGAATGGTATAGTTCAAGAAGTTGAAACGTAGTGCAGTGGCCAGGGATGAAGCCGGACTGATATTTATATAGAAGATTATTCTGATGAAAATGAGTAAAAACCGATTTCAGGAGAACTTTTTCACAGATTTTCCCTAAGATTGGTAAAAGGGAGATCGGCCGATAGTAGTTTTTGTCCGTGGGATCTAGTTTTTTAAAGATGGGGATTACATTGGCTTTCTTCCAATCGTCTGGATATGTTCCGGTATCGAAACTTTTTTGAAAAAACATACTCAATGGTGCTGCGATGGTATCGAAAGTCCCCTTCGGCATTTTAATGCTGATCTCGTCATGGCCATGGGCCTTGTTTGCATTGAACACATTGTTCACTAGCACATGGACACATGCTGGATGTGCCGATATGTGCTTATGTGAAAATGCACAATGTGACACATTGTGCCCTAGAACATAGGCACATACGGGTATTTGAGGATACCTATTGTATTGTACTACAGGACTATTTGCGGATACCGATGACCCAGCTCCTATACAGTTCCTATACAGGTAGTCTTACCAACGGCTTCGATCTTATCTCCAAAGCTCCAATGCCACTACGTGTCTATGGTCTATCTGTCATATCATTAGCTTCTACAGCAGTCTTGTACCAGTACTATTGGCTACTGTTATTCTGCCCCATGTCTCAACCATTAATATTGACTTGTAACACTACTTCCTAGCTATACTTTCGCTCGGGCCTTCAAAGTGATCAAGCAGATAGCTTCATTTTCCCTGTATACACATAAACAGGCTATATAAGAGATTCCGTAAATGGGATTATTATCCGACGCCGTAAAATTTGGATTTCGTTGTTTTTTACATATACACTCAAGGGTATTCCCCTTCCCTATTGGAAGAATTAAGTTCAAATGGTTGTAGTTCAAGAGTTCATTCAGATCCTCTTCGTTATATTTTCATTAAGGCTGCAGTTAAAAAATTCATTTAGTTAAACGTTGTTCAGTTCAAGGGTGTTAATATTATTTATATATATATATTATATATAGTTCATTCAAATAGTTCAAAAGGGTTACCGTGTATTACATTAAGGTGTTGTAGTTAAAAGCTTTATTGAATTTGAAGGGTTTAACACTGGGTTATATTTAGGGGTTATAGTTCAAAACAACTTTGTTGGTTTCATTCGTTTTGTTCAGTTCAAGAGGGTTAACATTTGTGTTATTTTTAGGGGTTATAGTTCAAAACTTTCTTTTATTCTGTTCACTTCGATCTTGGTTGTGTTGGATCTTCGTTCACTTTTGTACCTTTATTGTTTTGTAGTGGTTGGTTGTCAGTTGTATCTGTTCAGGTTCTTGTAATAGTTGTTGAATTAGGTGTCATCAGTCCCTTTCCATACCCTCGAGTGTATATGTAAAAACATGAAATCCTAATTTTACGGAGTCGGATAATAATCCCATTTACGGAATCTCTTATATAGCCTGTTTATATACTACTCAAAGTTTGCTAAGCACCAAGTATATCCAACTACATGTTTTTCGTTTTAGTTGAAATATTGTAATGCAAAGTGTATATATTTTTTATTTAATTATATCTTTAATGATTTAAGTACAGAAATTAAGATTTTAGTTGTGATTGACATTATGTTTTAGCTTTTGAATACGATAACCAATGTGTCACATTGTGCATTTTCACATAAACACATATCGGCATATCCAGCATGTGAAATGTGCTAGTGCACAATGTGTCACATTGTGCCTTTTCACATAAGCACATATTGGTACATCCAACACATGCCTACGTGCTACCCAGTAATGTGTACAATAGAACATAAACATGCTTAGGGAAGTCAGAATAAAGAAGTCATAAAAAGGATTCTGGGGGAAATCCGAACCAGAAAAAACTACTCTAATTCAATCGAACTTAACCCCAGGGGCCTTCTCGGTACTATAGTACTACGTTCTACTATTAAAATCTATGGTATGGCGGTCCTAAATAGGATTCTTGAAGAATCCGTATAAAATAAAGTGGATTTTGGTGATTTGGAGGGATTGTCGGGCTGTTTGTGGTAATTAAATTTACTCCTATTTAATCGAGCACACCATCCGAACATACCCCTATCCTATAAGAAGGTTTTAGGTCACATAACAACCACGTGCTGCCATAGAAATCAAGGTTGGCGGCCTCCAGTATACAAAATGGACGACGGAAACACGTATCACCCTAACAACACGCGCTGCGCATGCGCACTAACACCACGTATCACTATGGGGGTGACGTCACAACATGGCCGCTCAAGCGGGTTACCATGACAACACAACATGGCACCACTGGGTCACGTGTCATGACGTCACATGAGATTATCCATGAGATCATCCAAATGATACCTCAAAAGCCCGAGCTATACTACTCTTAAACTCCAAAGTTTTCAGTATCAAAAAAGTGCTTGTTAATTTACAGACGGTATTAATTTATGTTGAACGGAATAACGAAGACAGTAGTCAATAACAACAACATTTTCTTTTATTATAGGTTGAGATGTATGCTGGGGCAGTATTTGTTCAGATGTTACTTGGATGGAATATGTATCTGTCTGGAGTTCTCGTCCTTCTTTTTTCGGCTGCTTTCACAATGACAGGTAATTATGCTCAGATCTGAGTTTGTCACTTTCTCACTTTCTCAATATTATTACTTCACTTTCAAATTCAGTTTTTTTGCAAGCGTCTTTGTTAATGTGTCAACTAAGTTAGCATGACATATTTAGGAAAGAATTCAGTATAGATATTACGGCGTTGTGAGGTGGAATTCTTCTCCCAAGAGTGTCTTGTTGTAAAGCGAGACGTTGTTCCGGGCAGAGGCATGTCGAAGAAGGTTCCGATGGGGATGCACTCTCACTTTTCTTACCCCAAAAGACGAGTTTTCTGAAGTGAGGAACGAGACACTACTACGCAGTTTGCTTTGCAGTCTTTGCATGAAACAATAATTATGGAAGGACAGTCTGGCTTTAACATATTAACACCTGGATGGAATGGAGTACGAAGAATAATTAATTGCAGGTTGAAGAACAGTTTGTTTTTTATTGATAGTAGCTCATTCTAACATTCATTCCAGTGAACCTTTCTTTAACTTTTCGATAATTAACATTAAAGACTAGTATCATCAGCGAAGGAAAAATGAGAGAAACCTGCAATCAGAAATTCCACAACTTGTTTACGCCAGTGATGAGAGAGAGAGAGAGAGAGAGAGAGAGAGAGAGAGAGAGAGAGAGAGAGAGAGAGAGAGAGAGAGAGAGAGAGAGTCTTATCGTGCGAAAAGTAACATGTCGTACCCTGTGGTCTATGGAAATATGCGTATATAAGCTACGCCGCCATAAAAAGCACCATGGTTTTAAAATCAACCTTATACACAAAATGGAATGAAGTACAAGTCTGAAAGTATTTTGCTTATTTCAGGTGGTCTAACAGCTGTCATATTTACAGACACATTACAAACATTTGTGTTAACTGGCGGAGCTCTGGTTTTACTAATTACAGGTAAGTGGATGAGAAGCACTAAAAGTACAAGAGATTATTTCTCATTAAATCGATTTTAGCGATGTAATGGCAATATATTAGCGATTATTACAAACAATATAATGTAGGTTGCGACCAAAATATGCAATGCTGCTTCCCCGAATTTGCAGTTTTGAATTTGTGTGAATATTTATAGAACTACCAAAATTTATCACAGTTTTGTAGCCAAGAAGCCTTTTGCTGGAAACTATCAATGAAAAGACAGAAATGGCTTCAGTAGAACAACCAGAGGTCGGGCAAACATTCAAAATGTCCTTGGGCATCAACAAACTCAGTGGTCCCAGCCAGTAGTGTGCTAGTATTTCGAACTTAAATATGTTAGGTTATTTAACGCAAACGGCCTTTTCAAGTTTTTTAAACATGTATATTTTCGAGTTTATGGCAGAAACTACCAAAGTTTTAGAAAGTGCATCGAGACCTACTTGTTGGTCAGTTAAGAATCTAAAATCCTTATGGAAATCTTCAAATCAAATGGGAACAACCAAGACAAGGTTTGATATTTCAAATTAGCATCATGTCAAAGTAGTTGCTTTTTGCAGAAACATGTTAACCCTTTTCCTAACATGAAAAGCAGACGACACTTGCAAAAAGTGCAAAAAAAAAAAAAATCTTGAATAACTAATTATTTTTCATTTTTTGTCCAAAAACATAGGTTATGACTCCTCATTGGAACGAGCTCGACGAGCTCGTTCCAGTGATGGATCATAACCTATGTTTTTGAGACAAAAAAAAACCCGAAAAAATAATGAAAATTAATTGGCGATTTTTGAGAATAGCTCTGGCCGGTTTTGATCATTAGGTTGAGTAAAGGGTTAAAGTAATTGCTGCAGAGCAATCACACCGGTTGATAATTCGAAGCCTTCGGTACATCTATAAACTCTATCATAACGAAGTTGTATCTTTACCAATAATGACCCCTAGATGCCTTTTATCAGAAACAAACTTTCAAAGGATCAATTTGGCTCCCTTGGAATCATCTAGCGACCCCATTGGAGGAATTCATGCACTTCGACCCACCCAAGTGGAACACATACATAAAATTGTATTATTTGCAATAAACCCATATACCAGAGGACCATTTTGTCGGTAACAAACTAATTATCCGGTAACAAATACATATCCGAAACATTCATGGATTTTTAAAAACCCCATCACGAATGACATAAACACATTTTACCATGTCACATGTCATATATATGTAAACTCTCGTGAGAAAAGTTCAAACTAAACGGATGCGGTTTACAGTCCGACATTATAAAAAACGTTACACAAAGAGAAAGCAAATGGTAAAAAATACTGTTAGATAAACTTTGAAAAAGATTCTTATAACCCCTAATATCGCGAATTACATACCTGATGGCAACATACCCTTCAAAAACGTTAAAGAAATTGAGCATTGCTTAATGGTCATTTAAGGACAAGAGGCCTGTAAATGCAAAGCTGTTCGATCCAAAATGTTTCCCCGAAAGACACTCTCAGCTTTTGTCTAGTCGGACTTGGAGTCAATGATGAAAACCTGAAATAAAGTAAAAGGGTGACCAGTCAACATGCAGTGTCGTGTTATAGCACAGCCACGCTCCATTTTTGAATGACCTGTGGTTGTTCACATGTTTGTGGAAAGGGATACCAGTTCGCCAACACACTGAATTTGACAACAAACACTACATTGAAGTTGATAAATCACATTTGAACTTTTGAAGTTGCCGTGGCAAAAAAATCTAACTGTTTCCCCAATGCTGGTGCCGTTGAATGAATCGGATATAGGCATCACGGCGCACGTTTTACAACCGGTTTTTTCACGGGCTTGGCTGACACCAAGTGCAAATTGACTGGACAAAGTCAGGCACAACTAAGGATGTGCGAACGTTTTTAACGCTTAAAAGCCACGACTGGAGGCTTGGGAAATGTGTTGGATTAGGTTGGATCATTCCCAATAAGCGTCCAGTGTTTTCGAAGTATTTTGGAAAGATTTGAAAGATCCAGGTGAAATGTTGTGACAAACGATATGCAGCGTTCTATACAGCTGTGTGATATCGCAACAGATCGTCTCTTGCATCAGCTTTACTGTTGGGACTGTCAACCCATTCTCGCTTGTAGCTATGGATTACAAGTTGTGGCCAAAGATCATTAAAAGCAGCTTCAGTGTCAACAGGCTCAGAACATACTCTCTTGATTCTGATAGCGAGACTGCATGGAATGTTTTTGACACTGTGTCTTGGATGGCAACTAGATTGAAGCAAATAGTAGGGTGAGTCTGTAGGTTTGTAATACAAGCTTGTAACAATGCAATTATTATCAATGCGTGTGGTGTCGTTATTTTGCAAACGATCAATCAGACAAGACTAAATCGCTCCTGTGGGTCGTTCTTGTGATCTTTCAAGAAACCGAAACCTTTGTTGACATTTACAAACAGTATTGAAGCACCTGAGATCAGTCTCAGCATTTCGAGTTATATACCCCAGAAGTCTTTCGGCAGAACCATAAACTGTAAAAACTATCGTTAAAATGCGATGGAGTACTTCCAACCGGCTTCCGGTACGTCACCCATCAATTTTACGTTAATGGCAGTTACGGCTCGAAATTTAATTATCAGAACACAAATAGATGAGTGGTCACGAACGAATTTTCCTCAAACGTACACATTGAGCTATTTAATTCCCGCTTTTGCAAAAAGGCATCGTCCATGTCGAAGGTTGCCATCTTTTAAAAGAGTCTATTGCTGCAGGAAAGAGATATTAAGTAGTTTAATCAACATTACGTATGAATAGCCTTCTAATATAGCGAAGAGATTTCAGTCTCTCAGCTTTGCCTCAGGATCGAACAAAACAGATTCAGCATTACCCAGGAACGTTGCGAAGAAGAGCGAATTAGAGGACGGGGGCTTTTAAATCCGATTCATTCCGACTGTGATGGCTGAAGCCTAGACCTATAAAATATTCAAACTGCATCAAAAAGACGAGCTAGTCTTTTGGGAAATTTATATATATATGGATAAACAAACTATACATTTAGTGATCGTGTCGCAACTTCTTATTCACTTAACACTTACCGTACGCAATATTTATTATACTGGCTCCCAACAGCAGGGGTAGGTTACTACATACCTCCATTTATATTATCGACTGTGTGCGGGATACAAGTCAAAATAGCAAATCTAGTCTCCAAAGAAAGTACGTGATTACTAGCAACAGCGAATCAACATTAACCCTTTGAACCCTGGTGGTATCTTCCATGTCAGTTCAATGGAAGCAAATGGAAGAGTCCATATTTATTATTTGGGGGTAGACCAATTAATATTTTCAACGTGCAGTCTTGGTGTTGTACGTTGAAAATATTGATTAGTCTCCACACATTTTTTTAAACAAAAAATGTATTTTATTTCCATAACTGAAATATGTTTTCGCGAACAAGCATGGCCTATATAAACGCCGCCCCACACACAAATATGCAATCACATTAAAATATAACAGGGGCATGTGCAATAGAGAAGCACAACACAACATTCCAGTGATTAAATCGTTGCATATAACAGAACTTACTGTATTGGCTTCGCTGGTATTGATAGATGTTAGATTTTCAGAGGAAAACCGACAATACAACGACTGCAACATAATGGGTAAAAGATTCCAGTATATTAACCCTTTACCTAACATGAAAAGCAAACGACACTTGCAAAAAAAATTCTTGAATAACTAATTTTTTTCATTTTTTGTCTCAAAAACATAGGTTATGACCCCTCGTTGGAACGAGCTCGACGAGCTCGTTCCAACGAGGGGTCATAACCTATGTTTTTGAGACAAAAAATGAAAATATTTTGAAAATTAATTGGCGATTTTTGAGAATATCGCTGGCCGGTTTTGGCCGTTACGTTGGGTAAAGGGTTAATATTGAAAGTAGGCAGGGAAGAAGCGGTGATTTGGTACCAAAGATACACCTGACCTGGAATATCTCTGGCCAGTATTGTCTTCGGCGCATTATAGCGCTTTGGTGCAATCCCTTTACTCTTATTTATTTTTTGACATGTTATTGTTTGTCCCCCCAGCAACAATCTTATTTACTGTTTTTTATGTTAATACATATTTTCATCCAGTTCCAACACATTCAGTAAATGCGTCCGATAAGATGGTTACGTTAACATTGGCCCTTAATTAGAACCATGTCGAGATGGGACGTACGAAATAGCTTCGAAGAAATAAAATGGAAGTTTTTAGTTGCTGAAGTTTTAACAGTTTTCAAATAGTGACATGCCATGTAATTAAAATGTGATATTCATCTAGTCCATGGCATGTATAATATTTCCTTAATTTACAGAAAGTTGTGAATACAATTTGATGAAGTGTAATACAAATATAAGCATATGGGAGGCATAACTTACTGTTAAACGCCATATTGGAAGCTAAAAACAGTATACATGCCTTTACAGCCATTTGAAAAAAAGCAATGGCACCTTTTTCTCTGCAGGAAAGGATTAAGTTCACAACATTTACGGAATTCTGTTCCTGGTGTCACAGAGCTTCTATTTGTTTAGCCCTTCTCTAAGTCTAGAATATTTAATCCATTGCGTACTTGACAGTTTCTTAAAAGCAAAGTTGTTTTCAAACATGTACTGTTTTCCTTTTTAAGGTCTTTCGAAGATTGGTGGCTACAATGCTCTTCACGATAAATACATGGATGCAATTCCCAACACAACCCGAGAAGGCAATACAACATGTGGCTATCCGAGAGAAGACTCATTTTCACTATTACGAGACCCATTAACTTCGGATTATCCTTGGCCTGGAACTCTGATCTTCAATTGTGTTGCTGACACTTGGTTTTGGTGTTCCGATCAAGTAAGACAATCTTTATTTCTTGCAAACCAACAATCCTAAATTGAAAAGTATAAATTTACACTACGTTTGTTGCATGAAGTCGATATATTTCTTGCGACTGTGAGAAGTAAAAACGATTGAACAGTGCGAATGTGAATTTCAGGCCCTAAATTTAGTTTAAACAATATTTATTCAATTATTATGTTGTATGTTACATGATAGAACACCAAAAAAGTATCAGTATATATAGTGAACATCAAGAATATAACATATACTAACAAAATACCATATTGGTAAAGGGGCCGGGGGTGGGGGATCAGAAAGCTTGGAGCTTATGTTAGTCATCTCCTGAGGCCATAAATTTCAGCAAGCTATTCTGATTTTCTGCGAAAGGAAACATTCGGCAATCTTCGATTGGGCTACACAATAAACAACACAGGCCCGAAGCTAGGAGGGTGGCCGGAGAAGGTGGTCCTCCTACTTCCCCGTGGGTCGGAATATTTGTTTTCTGTCGGAAAATTGTTGGTCACCCGATCGCCTATATTTCCACTAAAAACCAATAATTTGAAAAAAGATGACTATTTGAAGAAACCTGAATTTTCATTATGCAAAAATCCCAGAATGTTTCATATATATCGTTTGCATGAAAGGGTTCGTTGTAAGTATATGACAATCGAGTAGTTACGTAACGAAAAATATTCGTGTATTATTATTATTAACCCTTTACCTAACAGGAAAAGCAGACGACACTTGCAAACAGAATTCTTGAATAACTAATTTGTTCATTTATGTCTCAAAACATAGGTTATGACCCCTCATTGGAACGAGCTCGACGAGCTCGTTCCAGAGAGGTGTCATGACCTTTGTTTTTGAGACAAAAATGAAAAAATAATAAAAATTAATTTGCGACTTTTGTGAATAGCGCTGGCCGGTTTTGGCTGTTACGTTGGGTAAAGGGTTAATAAAGAATTAGTTTCGTAAACGAAAGTAATTCTTTAAAATAATAATAATAAACGAACGTTTCGCGGCCTGTTTCGTTTATTATTGTTTTTTCAGAAGTATATATTGAGCTGGTTTCAATGGAGGGTTAACGACCCGCGAACACCGTCGAAAAATTTGATCTCTGACCCGCTATGTCGGAAAATTTGGAGATCCTGGCTTCCCGCCTGTAACAACTAATGCAAGAAGGTTAAGTAAAATATTAATGGTACAGCCCCCACGGGGCTGTAAGCTTAAATTATCACTGTATTTTCTCTTTAGAATAAAAAACAAATTCGTACACATTTCTGAAAATAATGTTTTATATGACGAACTCATTCAGGAACTAAAAGTGCATAGGGTTGAGAGAATGAGAAATAAGACTACGCAAATCCATTGCCAAAGTAGAATATAAAGCCAAGTTTCAGTTTGTTACTTTTGATAAACGAAAGAGGTCAACATTTTTTCAGATAAGTGGAGAACAAAAATTCCGACCAGCCCTATCCTCCCGGCCACCCTTCTAGCTTCGGGCCTGTGTTGTTTATTGTGTTGTCCATTCGAAGACTGTCGAATGTTTCTTTACGCAGAAAATCAGAATACCTCGTTGGAAGGATTTATTCAATTATTTAATTCAAATTCGCAATGTCACATTTCCGTTTACAAAGGGTTACTAAAGGAAACTTTTGCCTTTTGTGGCAAGCAACTCAGAAGCAACTACTTTACAGATAATCCGTCATTAAGAATATCTATCAGTATCACACCTACCAACATGGAGTAAGTGGTTCTTTCTTGTGTTTTTACAGTAATTTGCAAGTTTTAATTCTTCCCAGGAAAAAAGTTAGCAAATCTCACCTCTTAGACTTTAAAATTACTGGAAAGGAGAGTGTCTGTATTATATGCAACGATGCACACACTGTTGATACATTGAACAGAAAAAAGTAACACAACAACAGAGAACTAGATTACTTTGAAATCACAAGCTAATTTCCAGAAGTCATCCAACGAAACACGACCTACACAGAGGAGGCCCAACGACGAGAAGAACGTGTATGCTGCCTTTCAATGTACTAAGCCGCAAAATAACGCTCCCACGTCGATCCCTGTTGCCTGAAAGCCGAGCGCATGTCATGTTAGAATAACAGTCCCGTCCGTTGACATTAAACCGTGGCCAAACTTATGGGAGCACCTTCTAAAAATTTTCAGTGTTACTTGTATGAAATCTGCCGAATACGATCATGACATTTTTTGAAAAGGTTTTTAACCATTAAAAGGCTTAACGGTAATAATGAACGTGTAAAGAATGCTGTAAATTTGAAGCGACGTAAAAACGTCAAAAATGGCAATAAATCGAAAAACTAAAAGAACCCCCCGCCTCGACCCCCAGCTATCTCATATTTTTAGCTCTGCAGCAGACTAAAATTTCCAAAAAATCCGACGCGTCTTAATTTTTTACCCTATGACCCTCTACAACGTAACTCCCATAATTTGACCATAACGGATGGGAATTTCATAGGATGGCACCTCGATTTCAGATATGGTTTTTGTGGAGATTATATTCCCAAAAATTGGAAATGCTAATTCTCAGAATGAGGATGAAGAGAAAAAGTACAGAAAATTGGCATCGCTGGCATCGGGTGTCTCAATTTGAACTGAAAAAAGTGCGCACCATCCAATAACCATAAATATGTGTGGCAATTTTCAAAACTGTATCTCGTATAAACATTTCGCAATTGGACTAACGAACGTTGGGCTTTTAATTAAGAATGTGGAAAATAGGCTAACTTCATAGTGACGTAAAACCGTCAAAATGGCGTTAAACCGAAAAAAAAACAAACAACAAGCTATCTCCTAATGTTTGGAGCTCTAGGACATACTAAAATTTCCAAACAATCCGACGCATTTGAATTTTTGATCCAATGACTCGCTATGGCGTCACCCCACAGATAAATCATAACGGCTGGGAATTTGCTAGGACGACCCACATTTTTAGAGATGGTGTTTTGGCGGAGACTATATTCCCAAAATTTCGAAAGGCTAAGCTCAACATGTGGTTAAAATAAGAGGTATAGAAAAAACGTAAAGTTGGCATCGCTGATATCGGGTGTGTAAATTTTAAATGAAACAACGAAACTGCAAGTAACCATAAATGTATGTAGAAAATTTCTTAACTGTGTCTCTTACAGGACGCAAGTGAAATCACGAGCCTTTCTGCATTGGGCTTTAATTGAGAATGTGGAAAATATGCTAAACACTTCAAAGTGACGTAAACCGTCAAAAAAAAAACAAAACAAAAAAAAAATCCCTAAAAAACCCCAAAAACCAGCTATCTCCTAATTTTATTTAGCTCTATAACATACTAAAATTTCAAAGATCTGAGGCATTTACATTTTTGACACTATGACCCTCTATGACGTCGCCACAGAGTTCGACCATAACGACTGGGAATTTGCTAGGACTGCACACATTTTAGATATGCTTTTGATGGAGATTATATTCCCAAAATTTCTAAAGACTAAGGCTCAAAGAGAGGTTGAAAATAAAAGGTATACAAAAATTTTAAAATTGCCATGGTGGCATCGGGTGTGTCAATTTGAAATTAAAAAATGAAACTGCACAATGGCACATAACCATAAATATGTGTGGACAATTTCATAACTGTATCCTGTATAATACGTCAAAAATGGAATCACAAGAGTTTAGTGGCTTTTTATTAAACATTTTGAATATTTGAAATGACGTAAAAACGTCAAAAATGGCCATAAATAGAAACCCCAAAACCCCAGCTACCTCAAATTTTTTTTAGATCTGTACAACATACTAAATTTAATGAAAATCGGTCGACATTTAATTTTTGGTGACGTCGACGTCAATAACGTCACTCGAAAATTCGGCCGCATTGGTCAGAATTTCCGAGTTCAACCCCACATTTTTAGATATGTTTTTTTGGAGATGATATTTCCAAAATTTGTAAGAGGGAGACTTGATTGGTACAGGCGTAGATATTAAAGGTTAGAGAAAAAAGTTTGACGTAAAGTTGTTTTGGTTAAAGGTCTGATATAAAAAATCTGATACCGGAATGTTTAATACCGGATAAACATTTATTAGACGCCTGTTCTACGGAATCCTCATATACAAAAACACTAAAGCATGCGGAAAATGAAAATCTGTTCCGCACACATGTGTGGAACGGAAATCGTTGACGGTCTATTTTTAAATAGAAGCGGAAATTCACTGGAATTTTCTGCAAATCGTGCACCGCATGTACAATTTGAATCGCTAGCGATAGCTAAAATAGTAACACAGGTTTCCCTCGCAAATTTAGTTGACGATAAAATGTGTTCTTTTTGTTGATAGTTCGTCCACTGAATTCCAATGTGTCCTTTGTGCCTACTGGCAGCCTGCTGGCACATAGAACACAATGGAACTTGGAGACGAGTTGCCAAATGAATTGCTGAGTGTCTTTCTAATAATTGCTTTTATAGACGTGGAGGCGTGTGTCATCTTGTGCCATCGAGTCCTATCGTTCTATCCTTCCGCGCTGGCACTCGTGTCATATTGATTAACATACTCACATGCGTGTGTCGTTCTGTGTATTTACAAACGTGCCAAATTCGGTGACTGTAACTTTATAAATGTGGGCTTCAAGTTGATTCGCTGAAGGAAAACAAAAAACAAATAAAAAATAGGCTAACGATCACTGTTGGTCACCAACTTTGTTGGATGACAATAATAGGCAACGTTCAAACTGACTGGGAAAAACTATTTAAAAAACCCACCTTTTGTATTTTTATACAACCCTACAGGAAAGTGCCCGACGTTTGGGAAATGACGCACAAGCACATCGATAATGCACATTCGTGAACATATCGAAATTTCAATTTTTATATGAAATTCCTTACCCTTAATGTTAAATTTACTGACATCTTAGGAAATTAACGGGAGCTAAATTTTCTTAAATCTCGTCCTATGACGAAAAATCTCAACCATGATCGTAGTTTATGTTCCAGTCAAAATCCCCAATGAGTTAGCTTTTTATTGATATCGAACAACCAATCTCTTGATTCTTAACCCTTTACCTAACATGAAAAGCAGACGATACGTGCAAAAGAAAATTCTTGAATAACTATTTTTTTAATTTTTTGTCTCAAAAACATAGGTTATGACCCCTCATTGGAACGAGCTCGTTCCAACGAGGGGTCATAACCTGTGTTTTTGAGACAAAAAATGGAAAAAATAACGAAAATTATTTGGCGATTTTTGAGAATAGCGCTGGCTGGTTTTGACCGTTACGTTGGGTAAAGGGTTAAACATTGCCCTGGTACTCATTGCAACAAGGTAATATACCTGGCATTATCTATATGGAGTTTTGTATTGTGTATGCGTAATTTACTTCGTGTATTTTCATTACGGTGTTATCAGAGAATGAATACATGAAATGAAAGTGAGACACCATAAGTATTTTGGGGTGAAAAATGTGGAGATGATAACACGGTTTGAGTGTTATGGTGGTGGAGTTAAGGTGAAAAAATAGTACTCCAGCCCCCCCCCCCCCCCTCCACACCAAAAAAAATAAAAAATAACTATCACCGTAACAATTGAACAATCTATCTGATATTGCAGATTATGGTGCAAAGAACATTAGCAGCTAAGAATCTGTCTCATGCCAAAGGAGGCTCAATCGTTGCGTCTTATCTGAAGATTTTACCGTTCTTCCTTTTTATCATTCCCGGGATGATTGCCAGAATTTTGTATCCAGGTTTGTTAATTTTCGAAGTATATACCGGAATGAGCTTTTTATCTATGTAAGTTTTTATAACCTTAGATGCTGGTGTTAAGCACCAGCAAGTAAACAAATAAAAAGTAAATTGGACCCAGATGACTATCACCTCTCAGCGAAATCCTGATTATTTTGTTTTAAGCTTATCTGTTTTGTAAGAATTGGCGTGCAACTTATACAACTAAAAAATTTATTAATGCCTCTCTTTGGTCCAGTGGCGCAGGTATGTGGGATGACCTCCTTAGCGCAACATCGTGTCCTAGTTCTTCTTGAATAATATGAGGGGATCTTTAGCCTGCACGGAGTGTGTTTCTGTCCGCACACGGAACATACATTTGACGCCCACACTCCACTGGACGATGGACAGTGCGCTGTGACATCATTAACCTCACAATGGCTTCTGCCAGAAGGTTTTCGGACCACTCGAGAACTTTCTCGGCTGAGGATAGATCCTGGGACCTCTGGCATTATCCACTCGGTCACCACTCACCATAGTTCATGTAAAGTTCTGTAATTACACTTTTGGTTTAGAGAGTTTCTGTGATTACACTTTTGTAACAGAGTTTCGAATGGATCGCAACTCGGTCCCGAACTGCTTGGAATTCTCTGTCCACTTTCCTCTCCACAACACTTTATAATCTCACTCGTCGAAAACGAAATGGACGTGCCAATCGTTACTTATTCCCAGTTCCTTATTCGACATTTCGAACAGGGAACTGGGAATAAGTAAATGTTGTCACGTCACCGAAAACGAAATGCGAGAACAATGTCTCCCAGATGCTATTTTCGTTTGTTTTTTAAGGATTTGGTCTTGATTAGCCAGTATTTTATTCAGGAAATCTCTGCAGCAAAAAAAACCCCAATAGTTTGTGGTATTGAAATTGACCCAACAAGTCCTTCATAACGATAGGTGCTGATGAATATTGTTGTCAGAGCGTAGATAGCTTTCCGTTGGTGGGGCGACCAAAACCTTTTTTGATATATTTCAGAGTGAGCAACCAAATTTCTACCTTTTTGGCTCCAAAAATGGGGTAGTTATCGAAAATTTTGTCTAAACATGCGCTTTATCTAAAATGTCAATAGTTTTCCTTCCATTTTGCAAACTTTTACAACTAAAAAGGCTCACAATCTTCACAAAGAGCCGAAAATCTTGCGACAAATGTTTGATGATGTGCCCGTCACCCTTGCCCTCACCTCCCATGTATCTTACGCCTCTAATTGTTTTGCGCAGAAAACGCGTGTAGAAAACAGGAAGCGTGACGCTGATAACACTACCCACAAATCTTCTCTTTCTCACAGACAGACATTCGATTGCAATAGTTTTTAAAACATTAGATACAATGTATTAGAGCAATTCTAATTGCTACCCTTCGACGTTCCAACATCTGTAGAAACCAATACGCAACTGTATTGTATGCTATCACGAAATCACGAAATCCTTCAAAACAGCACAGCATGATTTGAATGTGGCATCTGCAGAAGCCTGTTCAGCACTAACTTTGAGAATGTTTTTTCACAGGTATCTCTTAATTAAGAGTTACAACATCGTATAATTAAAACTTATTATCTTTTAATTAAGACTTATTTCTTAATTCAGACCTACATTATCTCTTTATTAACCCTTTGAAACCGTAAGCCGATTTTTCCGTCAGAGGTATAATTCAGTCATATTTTTGTCTTATTATAAGAAGTCTATACACGGGGCATTGATGATAAAATAATAACTGCAGTCTGCAGCTAGATGGCTGCAGACTGGAGTTATTATTTTATCCTCCCTGTATAATGATGTTGGACTGACCCATCTCACTGTAAGTGTACACAAAGGCGATACCATTCCAGGAAACGAGCATTCAAGGGGTTAACCCTTTACCCAACGTAACGGCCAAAACCGGCCAGCGCTATTCTCAAAAATCGCCAATTAATTTTCAAAATATTTTCATTTTTTGTCTCAAAAACATAGGTTATGACCCCTCGTTGGAACGAGCTCGTCGAGCTCGTTCCAACGAGGGGTCATAACCTATGTTTTTGAGACAAAAAATGAAAAACTTAGTTATTCAAGAATTTTTTTTGCAAGTGTCGTCTGCTTTTCATGTTGGGTAAAGGGTTAAGACTTACGTATCTCTTCATTGGAACTGACGTGTCTTTGAATTAAAACCTATTATCTCTCAGTTCAGAGTAACATATCTCTTACTTGAGACTTAGTGGTAATGACGCGATTCGGCTAAGTCCTCGATGAAACTCCGGACCAAATATAAGGGGCTGGTAAAGCTTCACCACACCTTGGATTATAATTATATGATGACATCTTTTCCGTCGGACTGTAATGGGATGCCCTATGTTCTTCGGTTCGTTTTACCAAATATTGACAAAAAAATGATAAATAAGTTATTAAATCAGTACAAAATGTTCCTACACGCTGGAATAGCGGCAGTACACCACTATCATGGGCGTCACGAAGATAATCGATTGGGGGTGGGGTCACGGGGGTGGGGCAGGCGTAGCCTGATTTGTCGAGATGGCTCGAGTTCCGACTGATAAAACATTCCAACTACATCATCAAGGTATGCCTTTGTCGAAAACATGCCTTGATAATGTAGTTGGAATATTAGTCAGATGGGATTATATTTAAAAAAAACTCAAGAGTCATTGGGCGCTCTTTTGGGAAAAATGAAATAAACATATAATAGTCGAGACGCAACTTCCTATTTATCTAACACGTACCGTACACTAAATTGGTCATGCTGGGTTCCCTAGCTACCTGAATCGGGTAACACGGCCGTCTATGTTTTGACTGGCTGCAGCGACGCCTGAACCTGCCCTCCCTGCCTTCGGACCACGGGAGCGAGAGTGGGCAGACACTGCCCTTCCCAGGTTCGTCACTCATTTTTTTCAATGATTTATTCTCGAAGTAAAGCAAAAATACATCCTAAATCCGTTCTGGGAGCTTTCAAAATTTAATGAGAGGGGTTGGGAGGAGGTGCTCCCTCCTGATGTAGGGGGACACCTCCTCTCAACCTTGCCTATCTCGGGCCTTTGTCCTTCGAGACAGGCATGCTTCGACATGTCATGGCGGGGCTGCTAGTGCGAGTAAATGCTTTTCCAGAGGTCGGACCCCCCCCCCCCCCCCTGTACTGAAGTGCTTCCGGCGCCCCTGACTAGCTCTGTGTGTGTGACGCAAGTCCAGGTACCAAATCCAGTCTCATAAGAAAATACTTGATTACTTGCGAGAGTGAATCGATATCTAAGATCGAGACGAAAATGTCCCGACTGCTAAATTATTGGGAGTAGGAGTGACACCACCTCCCTTCAATAGTCTCAGGCTGTTATTTTAAGTGCTGTTAAATTAAAGTTTGTTGTTAAAATTATAATATTAACTTGTGTATGAATCATTACGTTCAAAAAACATTCAGTTAAAATAAAAAACATACTAACTTTTGTTTAATGTGTTATGGTAGATTATCAACCTCATTAAATAAAGGTCGGTATATTTACAACAGGACAGATATATTATATGCCTGACATTAAGCGAATGTTGCGTATAATCTAAGCATGTAATCTTAATAATTTAACGATTTCCGTCTTCGGTTTACAATTTTGACACAGTGTGATACCTATAATTTGAGTTCTGGTGTTGAACAAAGACAAAAACTAAGATGAGTTCAGTTTTCAACGGGAACCATATAATCGCTGAATTTAGGTTTTCACGCAGCGATTCAGTCTGAAAATTATAATCAATGGCTTTGTCTTTCGGTTTGTACTCCACGTGGGTAATGTTTGCTTACAGTATAGTCGCCATGGACGGGCCTCTTTCCAAGGGTGGGCATTCTTTCCATGGATGCAATAATAGTAGATTCCAAACACTACTTATAAGAATAATCATCAAGAATTTAATTAATGAAGCACCGGGTTCAACCCGGTGCTTCATTAATTAAAATTTTGCCGACGAAGTCTTTTATTACCTAGTAAACGCATGAGTGACATAACTGCCCAAGCATGGACAATCCAGGGCGACTGTACTCTAGGTTTTACCACAAAGCTCAAATTAGAGGTATCGACAATGTGTAGAAAGTCCAAACTGACATTACAAATCATTAATAATTGTGTATCCATCGGAATAGTCCCTCTGTGTGTTGTGTGTTACTTTTCTCTCGTCTAACGTCCTTTGTATACTATTTTTATTATTTTTCACATCAGATGAAGTGGCTTGTGCAACTCCAGAAATTTGCGAATGTGTTTGTGAAAACCCTACAGGTTGTTCGAATATTGCGTATCCATTACTGGTTTTGAGGATCTTGTCTCCAGGTACGTATATTGCTTGAAATATCACGTCAAGTATTTTTTGGAGTTTAACGACACTTTCGACAGCTAGGGTCACCTCGTGTCGGACAGTTTTACGAGTGGAGGAAGCCGGAGTACCCGGAGAGAACCATCGACCAAAGGCGAACAATTGTCACACTCCCCAGTGTACTAACTCCACACAAGCAGGGTTAGCATTGGTTGAAGACAAGTGCACCATCGACGTGCAGTATGCCTTAGTACAGAGCGCCACCATGCCCCCACGTGGGCAATCGTGATTAAGTGCCTTGCCCAAGGACACAACGCAGTTGCTCCTAGCCGGGATCGAACCATGGACCTTTCGGTTTGAAATCCAATGTCGTAACCACTGAGCCACCGCTCTCCCATCATGTCGAGTATTCTACGAATAACAAGCCTTTGTATGTTGTCGAGTGGATAGGGGCATACTTTCGAGTGTGTTAATTATTTCTTGTAGACTGTAATCGGAGGGAAGTTTAAACTGGTGGTCGAATAAATTAGTGCATTGGTCCCTCGAGCCGGAGGTCCTGGATCCATACTCGATGGAGAAAATGACAAAATGTAGCAGTATAGTTCAGCTTAACCCATTTAATACAATAGCCACATGGTCAGTGCAAATTATTTACTTAGCAGTATTATGTCGATTGACTGGTTGTGGGCTAGATTATTTTTGGAGGTCTGAATTTCTTATTCAAAATTTGTTTTATTACAAATTATTGGAGAGTGCCCAGAGGCAATCTCCAATAATTTGTAATAAAAGAAAGTTATAAGAACAAATTATTATTTGCATTTGACTGAATATTAAACATGAGAACGGAAGCTATTGGCTTTTGCTCTGGTACCCCCAGTTTTTTTTGAAAGCCCTGATAGTGGCTTCTAGCACTCAACCAGTCAACAGTGATTTGGTCAATTCTGGAAATAAACTTAGCATTTAATCTATTGTATCTTGCTCGACAGAGTTCACGGGCGGCTGTCAAACTCGATATAATAGGTTAAATCGCCGTATTTTGTTGATCGGAGTCCAAAGAGCTCTATGAACAAGTGGAATTTGGTAATTTCCAGTGAAATTTCTCGACATATTGCCCATTTTTTATTCAATTAACAGGTGTTTACTCTATAACTTATATGCAATTGACAGGTCAAATTTGTACTGATGGTACGATAAATGGTTTTGTGTTTAAACTTTTTATTCAATTAAAAGGGTTATCATGGCTGACAATTTTCGTCATTGGAAGAGATTTACAGGAAAGTTAGCACTCGTTAATTTCCCAAAGCTGTCAGTAAATTAAACACTAAGGGTGTGGGAATTTTAAAACTTGAAATTTCGAAATGTCAGCGAACTTGTAAAATCGATGTTCGCATCAAATCACAAACGTAAGGCATTTTCCTGTAGAGTAGTATAAAATACAGAAGCTGGCTTTTTACTATTTTTACCCCAGTCAGTTTGATTATTCTCTGTTGAAACCCATATAGAAATAAGAAACCTGCGTTTCACCTTCTTTTAATGTACTGTAACTTTTTTCTGTCCATTATATCAGCAGTGTACGCATTGTGACATTTAATACAGACACCGTCCTTTCCATTAACTCTTTACCCAACGCAGACGATATCAAAATTTATTATTTTAAACATCATTTTTAAAAAGTTTTCAAACAATTTCAACAAAACCATATCATGTGACCCCCTCAATGGAACGATCTCAATGAGCTCGTTCCAATGAGGGGTCACATGCTATGGTTTTGTTGAAATATTTTGAAAAAATTAACTTTTTCAACTGCTCAATTTGCATATAACGCGGGCGGATGCGGGAGATTCATTCGGTAAAGGGTTAATACAGAAGTCTAGAAGAGATTTGCTCATTTTTTCCTGGGAAGAAGAAAACTTTCCAATTATTGAAAAAATATATTCGCTAAGAGATCAAAGTGTACATTTAGTGTTGGTAGGTGTGATATTGATAGATATTCTTAATGATGGATTATCCGTAAACTGCACTCTTAAAAATCGATGTGCTGTTACAACACTTGAGGTGCTGTAAACAGCATTTGGGAAGTGCTCCCACAGTGACTGCACCCGATGTGTTAGACTAACACTTGTGTGCGTGCTTCATACATAACACTTCACCGGTGTCTTCTGTTCAATCCTGATGTTGTACAATTTATCTTGCTTACTGCCGTTTCAAAACTTAAAGTGTAGAAATTACACCCAGTAAGTGTAACTGTTCACACTTGGAAGTGCGACCACTACGACTGAGTGCAATTTTCACAACCATCGAAGTGTGGGAACTACACGTGGTAAGTGCGATGTTACACACTTCGAAGTATGGACACTACACATGTAAGTTTAACCCTTTACCTAACATGAAAAGCAGACGACACTTGCAAATAAAATTCTTGAATAACTACATATTTTCATTTTTTCAAAATGAAACAATAATGAAAATTAATTGGTATTTTTTGAGAATAGCGCTGACCGGTTTTTGCCATTACGTTGGGTAAAGGGTTAACCATTTTTGATCCGAAGACTTGAAAAATGAAAAGACTTACATTAAGAGCAAAAAACTTCCACATTACGGTGTTTGAAATGCACTTGGACTCTACTTCACCAACCAGTCCTGAAAAAAACAACCTTCACCAGAGATTGAAGCCCGACCTCCCCTAGGAACAATCACAAGTGTCTTCTGTACTCTTCTGGTGTTGTATAATTGACGAAATTTCAACGCTGAAAATAATATTCATCACGGCTGCGCGTCAGTATTGAAGTTCACGTTCTTTTGCAATCAGACTTAGTTGTCATTTTTGACTATCGGCACTTACTTCAATTCGAGTTTGTTATCTTAACAGGTCTGGGAATCGAGGAAAATATCCAACTCCGAGCAGACGCCTTGCTAAATGATGCCACCTCGTGGCGATTCACAAGACACGACGGGAAATTGAATGAGAAGCAAGCAAAATTAAGCTGCTTCTAAGTACCTCACGAAGACCATCAAAAACAAATATCGCTGATGAAGTGTAGGAGACATAACACCTGACGTGCCAAATTCACACTTAAATGGGCACAGTCTGTCACATACTTCATAGGTGGACCCCTTCTGTAGTTGCTTCTAATCATCTTGCCATAAAATGACAAGGTTCCTTTTGTTACTTTTAATACTCGAAAACAACAGATAGCTCTGAGAGTTTTTTCGTTTATTAAAAATAGCAAAAGGGACTTTGCTTTATTTTCACCTGATGTCAAAGGTGTTTTATCAACAATTACTTGCTTCTTTATTGGACCTTCCTCGCTCGTCTAATAATTTCAAGGAAGATAACTTTATCGAAAGTCGATTTCCATGACAAGATAAGTCAGGAATGTTCGTTTAAGAGATATCCAATTAAGTGGGCTCCATTGTAGTAGTCAGTGAGCTGAGTGTTTCTTCCCGACTGTTTAAGTAGTAGTAGGAGTAGTAGTGCTAGTAGTAGTAGTAGTAGTTACTAAACAGTAGCAGCAAGAATGGTATCAACAGGAGTAGAATCAGACGAAGTAGGTACAACAAAAGAACTTCAAAATGCTGCGTGTGAGTTGTGAGCTGTTTTTCCCCTAAATCAAGCTCCAAGTCATAATACACAACGTCCACATTAACCCTTTCAAACCGGTATGCATAAATGTTTGCTTGAAGAAATATTTGGCAGTGGACAAGCAGACGACAAAATGAATAATGAATCAGAAGTAAGGGTCAGTAATAATTTAATCCTACAGCTCTCCAGCTGTAGGATTAACTTATTTCTGACTCTGTACAAATGTTGAATGCATTCGCCCAGTGTTGTCAACCATCCAGGGCGCCAGCGTGGGAAGGGTTGATAAGAAAACTGGCTCCATTAATAACAACTCCAATCAATTTCTATTCTTTTTCTCTGATACAGGCCTCCGGGGGTTGATGCTGGCAGCATTATTCGCCGCAGTGATGAGTACGCTGACATCTGTGTTCAATAGCGCTAGTAGTATCGTTACTATGGATTTATGGACACGATGTAGGAAGCACGCATCCGATTGGGAGCTTCTGATAGTGGGGAGGTAATATATATGAATATATCGTCAATTTGACCCGGTGCCCAGTTCTCCAAGCACGTTGAAAGGTTGGTCTGGAGAGAGAAAGACCCAGATTAACATTATCTCTCGACATCTTGAGATTGGAATGCGACTCTTTGGTTAACTGCGGCCATTTGTTCGGGAACAACCAACATGGGTTTAGACGCACCACTACCATAGCGAAATGAAGCGTTCACAGTCATACACATATAGTATTACACAGCAACACTACAAACGCATAGTTCAGGTACACGTGATCATAATCAGGGACAAACGGGACGTAAATACTGGAGTGGGTTGGCGGGTGGGTTCACACTCCTCCGCCTATAAAAAAATCATTGCCATGGCTAATTTTTGTGAGTGTAGACTCCTTGTTTAAACAGCAGGCAGATAAGCATGTGCATGTGCATATAAGAACAGTCGGACCTCGCAAGACAGACCCCCATGTTTTGCACATAGTCCAGTCAATCAAGTCAAATTCTACCCCAACCCCCAAGAAATTGCTGTACAAATGTTTGTATTGTTTTGGGGCGGACGTTAGTTTGCAAAATAACATATTAAAAATCCCCATTAATCCCAACACGGGAAAATGGTTATTTTGAGGGAAAACACTGAAAAATTCAATAAAATCAGTGACAACTGGAATTTGCTCAGTACTCATTAAAAGAGTTCAAACAACAATCATTTCCGTGGTGATTAGATCAAAATAACCAGTGACCATCCACCTGTACCAAAGTCCTTGCTAAAGATGAAAAGATGTAACTGTACCACAGGCTGTGAGACGTCAAGG
This sequence comes from Pictodentalium vernedei, assembly GCA_031216915.1. Taxonomy (NCBI): domain Eukaryota; kingdom Metazoa; phylum Mollusca; class Scaphopoda; order Dentaliida; family Dentaliidae; genus Pictodentalium; species Pictodentalium vernedei. The sequence goes on from CM062291.1 coordinate 276,315,975, forward strand.
TGAAGTTGAAAAAGAACTCAGACTCACCTGTTCAAAAGCTTGTGGGAAATCCCAGGAAAATAATAACTGATGCAATATCAATGCAGATAATCTGGAAATTTGATTTACCCAACGTAACGGCCAAAACCGGCCATCGCTATTCTCAAATATCGCCAATTAATTTTGATTATTTTTTCATTTTTTGTCTCAAAAACATAGGTTATGGCCCCTCGTTGGAACGAGCTCGTCGAGCTCGTTCCAACGAGGGGTCATAACCTATGTTTTTGAGACTAAAAATGAAAAACATTAGTTATTCAAGAATTTTTTTTGCAAGTGTCGTCTGCTTTTCATGTTAGGTAAAGGGTTGTGGCAGAACCATCTATTAGATCTCCAGATTATCTGCATTGACATTGCAGCAGTTATTATTTTATATTTATTATTTATATATGACATTGATATATAATGGTAATTTTTAAACCATTTTCACCCCCAAAATCACATTTTAAGCTCAACTTGACAATGTATAAGATACTGGGATGGGTTGCGACCCGCCGTCCTTACGTCCGTCCGTCCATCCATCCATCCATCCGTCTGTTCGTCCGTCCGCCCGTTTCTTTGTCCATCCACAATTCCTTTAGCACATCTTACAGGGCACAGCTCTCACGCGACCAGTTTCAGATGTCATATGTGGCCTTAGTGCAATGTCTAAATGAGAGCTTTCAGAATTTTGTTGAAAAATGTGGCTGACAGCGGCCATCTTAGATTTGGCATATAAATTGTCAACAATTCTATTGGCACATCCTCAGGCAACATCTCTTATCGGATCTTTTTCAAATTTCTTTGTAGCTTTGGTGTCATGTCTAGATGGGTGCTGTCAATTTTTTTCTGAAATTTGTTTGAAAACATGGCTGCCAGCAGGCATATTGGATTTGACACATCATTTGTCAAAAATTCTATTGGCACACCCCGCATGCCGCATCTCTCACCCGATCAGTTCCAAATGTCATATGTGGCTTTCGGGTAATGTCTAGATGGGAGCTATTGAACGTTTCCGAATTTTGTTGAAAAACATGGCCACCAGCGGCCATCTTAGATTTGGCATATGAATTATCAACCTTTCCTTTGGTAAAGCCTACGGGACACATCTCTCGCCCGATCTTTCTCAAATTTCATATGTATCTTTGGTGTGATGTCTACATGGGAGCTACAGAAATATTCCTGAATTTCGTTGAAAAACGTGGCCGCCAGCAGCCATCTTGGATTTGGCACATAAATTGTCTACAATTTCATTAGTACATCATACAGGTCGCATCCCTCACCTGCATGATCTTTTTCAGATTTCATATGCAGCTTTGGTGTGATGTTTTTTTCTGTAGAAACCTGATTAAATGAGTTGGAATTACTGGAGCTTTCTATTTAGTTTAGTCCCTTCTCGGACAAGTTGAGCTGCACTGTCATTGACACTTTTATCTTGCTACCATTTATTTGGAGTTTAAGAGAGGTTATTTACCGATTTAGTGTATAATACGATGACAGTGTTTGTGCTTGAAACTATTTGAACGAGTCGTGATGAAATTCCAATTTTGGTACATTTTATTTTCTTTTTTTCACAATTTTCATCTCAAAATTACACATTTTCTTGTGTTCAGATAGACTTGTACACGCTACATTGTCTTAAAGCCACTACAAATGCGTTTATTGAAGAGTGCAAGTAGTATGTAATGTGGTTTTCATCCCCATTTGGGGATCCTGGAAGTGACGTCATGTCACGTGACTCAGCGGCGCCGTGTTATGTTGTCATGGTAACCCGCGTGAGCGGCCATCTTGTGATGTCATCCCCATAGTAATACGTGGAGTTAGTGCGCATGTGTTGTTATGGTGATACATGTTTCCGTCGTTCATTTTGTATACTGGAGGCCACCATCTTGGTTTCTATGTTAGTACAAAAGCCTACAACAAGACAGAGATATGTTCAGAGGGTGTGTTCCTTTGTACAGGAGTATTTTTCCGATTCGAAGAATTACCACAAACAACCCGACAATCCTTCCAAATCACCAAAATCCACTTTATTTAGTACGGATTCTTCAAGAATCCTTTTTAGGACCGCCATACCGTAGATTTTAATAGTAGCACGTAGTGCTATATTGCAGAGGTGACACCGGGGGTAAGTTCGATTGAATAGGAGTAGTGTAGTTACCACAAACAACCCGACAATCCCTCTAAATCACCACAATCCGACAATCCCTCCAAATCACCAAAATCCACCCCAAATTACCAAAATTGATTTTACTTGATACGGATTTCCCCCAGAATATTTTGTAGTAGAGCAGCACGTAGTGCTACAGTACAGAGAAGACCCACATGGGTAAGTTCGAATAAACTAGAGTAGTTCTTCCGGTTCGGATCCCCCCCCCCTCCCAGAATCCCTTTTTAGAATATACCATGGCGTTTTTCTCCAATAAAATACACGTTCATTTGTATAAGAGTAGTTTCTAACCATTATTCAAATTATAAAAGTAGAGTCCATATGTGTACATGAAGGCCATGAAGCTAACCTCAAGTCCCACCATATACTCATGTGAGAATCTACCCATATGTTAAGCTAAGTGAGGATACCTATGACATGGTAATATATATCGTGTGAGGATAACTTTTGGGGATACCTCTGGTATTGTACTACTGGACTCATTGATAACACAATTTTTACAATTTGATTTCTTTTATTCAAAAGAAATTTCTGAATGGTCTGTGTTGTGGTGGTAATCCTTAGGAATCAAAGTACTCTACGTTGTGGTGACTCACAAAGAGAGCCACCAAATGTTCTCCTTTTCTGTGGTCTGGAACCGTGTTGGCTGTCAAAGCCACTGGTCTGTGATCTGGTAATCTTCTTGGTAATCTGTTGTTTCTTGCAAATACACCCAAAACATATTCTCTTCAAGCAACTATTTGATCGAAGTGCATTCTCTAACTGCAACGTGTTCATGTCGAGTAATCGAAGATTACTTGTCTGTTCTTATCCACTTCTCTGATGTTCTGGAATTCTACATACACCAGTATGTTGATTGTGGTTGGTAATGGGTTTTCGAAATGGACTTCTAGTCTCAAGGTTCCTCTCTTCACCAGATCGAAGTGTTGTCCATGTGATAGGTCTGGAGTCAGGTCTAATACGAATATGGTGTGTCCATTTATGTACTCTTCTCGGGCGATGTGATTTCCTTCATCCTCGTACATTTGTCAAGTCCCTTGGAACAGGATCGCATCACATCTCGCCACTTCTTGTTGTGCGAATCGAGGTTGTAATGGCTTGGCTGGAATCTGCAGCCCATCCACGTACAAGGCCAAGTAATTGATTTTGTAGTCAATTCTTTTCAATTCTTTTATTTACAGTATACAAAAATACAGACACAAGGATATACAATTTACAAACAAATTATTGTATACTGCAGGGCGTGCCATAGCCTATTTGGCAGTCTTCCTGACACTCCCTACAGGACATGTACTTAAAGAAAAAAGAAAATAGAAAATTGGCGGCATTTCAAACTTACTTTTACTTTTCAAACTCACTTATACTTGGCAGCATTATGGACACTTAATTGATTACATCACGCATCTAGATCGGTAGCTAAACACTCATGATCTGGAACCTTACATACATATACATAAATAAATATACAAACAAACAAAATATGCATACAGTTCTATGTTTCAGTTGTTATTTGAGTTAGATTGGGTTTACATTGCAATCAGAGGACCTGGGTTACGACAGACTACAGTATCCGAATACTTGTTTAAATAGCTGTCGGACATAGTCTTCTTAAATTTGTGGCGACTATATTCTTGGATAACGCTAGGTATTTCGTTCCAAGCTCGGAGAAACGTATGTAAAGGAAGGTCAGCTGAAAACTTGGTTCTCGGTTTTCCGGGATAGATTTTACCACTTTGTCTTGTGGTCATACCAGTCAGATTTTCATATAATGTAAAGCAGTTATTAAAGCTAACAGGCAGGTGGTTGTTGGACCAGTCATGTATAAATAGGAGTAGTTGGAAATTATATAGGTCTTTGATAGTTCTCGAAATTGCATGGATTCTTTGAACAGTTTCCATTGAAAGCATCGTTGTCTACACATCCCACCACGATGCGTTTAGGTGGTTGGCCAAGAAATAAATTTTCTTGTGTAGTGCTTGTGTAATGCTCAGATTTCCTTTTGGCACTGAAAACACCTTGGTTTCCACACGGTCGATAGGATATTTTGCCGTTGCTTTTGTTAGTGTTTTCTCCTCAGCCATTCTCATGAAAGACTGGAGTCTCTCTTTGCGTACAAACATGGATACATCTAGAATTTTCATCTTGTACGTATCGGCATCGGCCATCAATGCGAAAGCATCTTTGGCTCTGTTCATTTTAACATGAACATTAACTCCATTCAGCAAGTAACGACTTTGGAAAAACATGTCCAAATGCAATCTTCCAGTCATGTCCACTATTTTACTGTTCTCTATAAATTTCTTTCGAAGAATAAATCCCTTGTTATCTTCTTCAAATCTTCTATGTGTCCGGCTGAACCCTTGTACCATAATGCATTAGTCAGTTGTGACTTCTTGGCAGCTGGTCCATAACTCAACAAAGTTTCTATGAAAAGGAGATACCAGTTTTTCATTCAAGCTGATATCGATTTGGTTAACGAATGCATCCATAAACTGACTGGCCCACATTGGCATCGGGCGCAATTGATGCCCCATTGGAATCTACAACAGTTGCTTTAATATACAAGTATGTCTGTGCCAAATTCAAATAATCATCTCATAATCCTGCAATGAGGCACTCTATTGGGCCACTGTTGCCTATGGTTACCAAAGCCCTGTGTTCTACCCATTGCCCATTTTCCACACTAGTCTGCTTTGGTGGTATGGAACACAAGTCGAGTTCGCTGTTGACACACTCACAGGATTTTTCATTGACGAGAGACATCATTTGGTCACAGGTACTGCCCCCCTTAGTATATTCGAGGCACAGTCACACAAACAGGTAATCAATTCTTTGTCTGTATGTTTTAGTATGGACTTGACGAGTGTGGGTTTCGTTTTAATAAGAAGCTTGAGAAGAGCGATGTTGCACTTGAAACGGTCAGACATACTTCTGACTTGAGGCAGACTTGTTGCTCCCCTTTTATACTTCTCGGAGGTACACGTATTAGGTTTCCTCTGGAAACATTTGTCTTCTCAATCTCACGTGTTCAGGAGTATCTTGTTTGAGATCGATTAAAAGGTAACCATATGGGGTCGAAGTGGCATCTTCGAAAAACTCTCAGAAACATGAATGACCAGGATACATCTGTGCTGCCAAGAGTGAGATCTGAGAACAATCTCTGGGATTTTTAAACAAGGTCATGTAATGACTATTGAGAGCTGCAGTCTTGTGGACTTTATTTTTGTCGAATAAATTTTTAACAATGTACATCACTCTAATCTTACAGTGATGGCTACCTTTAGTAAATAATCTAGACACTCGAACATCTGCATCGAGCATCAGATCATCCAATATGACTAAACTATCAGATTGCAATTCTTGAGGGAGACCCTCTACGAATGTTACTTGGGGTAAAGAATTGCATAATGGTTGCCTCTCACTATAACACCAAATGATGTGACTTGGAACAGGTGAGATAATATCTTGAATGTTTGATTAACCCGATTTACGAAGGATGATTTACCCCTACCCGTGGGACCACACAAACAAGTAAATGGATGCTTCCAACGAGGATCCATCTTTGTATTTGAATGTGGGTACTGTTCCCCCTTTATACCTTTTGGGAAGGTGGTCTTTTATTTAGCATTGGTGGCCCTCTGACTTACTGGCTGGGGACGGGTCAAGTTTGTTTGATATTTGTCAGAAAGATGAACATCAAATAGCGTAGCGTCATTACCACCTTTTTTCTTTTTATAATTTGTTTTTTTTCTTTTTTATAAAAACAAACATCTATTTGCAACATCTATTTACATCTTCAGACTGAGTGGTTTCTTGAAGGTCATGAATTCAATCACCAAGTCCATAATATAACGTAATATAACGTCTGTGTTCATTTGTGAGAGATTTCTCGAACATATCTTCATACTCTTTCTGTACTGGTGGTGGATTCATTCCAGAAGTATTATGGTGCCACAGTAGACGGACATCATTATTGTTAACTCTTTCAAGTGCTTCATTAAAACATGCTATAATCTTCTCTTCTTGAGACATCATGAGGCATACATTATACTGAATGTGACTTGGGTGATCGACTTTACATCCATAGCATTTTTCTTTCACTACAGCGTCAATGTTCTCTTCGACATGATGAGCATATGCCAAGCAAAGTTCATGTTGCAAGCGAACTTGCCTGAGTTCACTATCAATTTCATCAAGATCAATGGCCGTGGTTTGGTTATTCTCACTGTGATCTTCTTCTTCTTCTTCTTCTTCAAAGGTGGTTCTTGAACTGTGTTTTTGAAGTTTTCATGGTTAGCAGGTTTGGAAGGTTCAGTGTCTTCAGGTTTAGTAGGTTTAGTATCTTTAGTTAAAGGATGTTTGTTGGGTGTTGATGGCTGTATCTACTTCTTCTATTTGGGACTTCAAGGCATGCCATTCTTCTAAAGATAGAGCAGTACCAGTCTTCGTAGGATAAGGTTTCTGGTCTTTTCCCTCAAAGTATCTTCGGAGATGAATCTTCAGTTCACCCATGTACTAAGTGACGTTAGCATAAATCTGCTTCGTGCCAATTCGGAACATCTTCTTTGGTCAATGGTTCGATCGTGAATGATGTCAAGTCCATGCTTAGACTAATCTTATATATCTTTGACGGACGTGTTTGAAAACATCACCCCAGTTCAACAAATTTTGATCCACTTTTTGATTCTTGGTTGGGGTTTGTGTTTGTTTCCTATAGGATTGGAGGTTAAAGTTGGGAAATATTTAGAAAATGGGAATACACAAGTTTGATTGGTTGATTAACTGTGATCTGATTGGTCAGTTGCAATCTGCAAACTGCAATCTTGATCCTTAAACTGTAGGAAATGGTCCTCTGCATTTTATACTGGCTTGGGACAGGTCAAGCTACAAACTTCTGTCCAATAGAGATAAGTGAAATAGCTCGAGTGCAACCATCCCCCCTACAATTCGTACTAGTACCCTCTTTGGGGAAAGTTTTGTTCATTAAAAAATATGTCCAACTTAGCAATTAAGACGTTTTGTTCATTTCTCATTTTTTAAAAAATATTCACAACATATAATTTCTTAGTAATGATGATGATGATGATTTATTTCTTTGGTTATACAATAGGGGTAGCCTGAAAGACACCAGGAATCAACTTTTTTAAATTAAATTAAAAAGTTTTGAATGAAACTAAAAAGTTTGTTACAAAAACAAAATGTGTATCATCCGGTTCCAATAGGGGTAGCCTAAAAGATACCATGAATCAATTTTTTTTAAATAAATGGAATGAAACTAAAAGGTTTGAATAAAACTAAAAAGTTTGAATGGAACTTAAAAAGTCTGAATGGAACTAAGTTTAGAACAAAAACAAAATCGTATCATCCGGTTCCAATAGGGGTAACCTAAAAGATACCATGAATCAACTTGAAACTAAAACAGTTTAAATGGAACTAAACAGTTTGGAACAAAAACAAGATGTGTATTGTCGATTCCAATAGGGGTAATCTAAAAGATACCACGAATTAACATTTTTTTAAAATAAATGCAATGAAACTAAAAAGTTTAGAATGAAAATAAAGAAGTATCCTCCACTTCCAATAGGGTTTAGCCTAAAGTATACCGGGAAATTACAACGTGATGATGATGATGATAATGATGCTGATGATGACGATGATGATGATGATGATGATGATGAAACTCTCTGTATTAGAAAAAATAGAAAATTGAGAAACAAACTTTTAATCCATTTCCATGTATTGCCTTGTAAGACTTTGTAATGCCATGTAGGACTTTTTTGAGGAATAGCCATATAGGACTTTATGAGGACTTGCCATAAAGGACTTTAAAGAAAGTCTGCCATATAGGACTTTTCATGGGGACTTGCCATAAAGGACTTTGGAGACTGTCATAAATGACTTTAGAGACTGCCATAAAGGACCTTATGATGACTTGCCATATAGGACTTCAGAGACTGCCATTTCGGACTTTTTTGATTAGAGAAAAAGATTGCCATACTGGACTTTTTGGGTTGGTTGTTTGTTTATTTCAACCTTTCACCATAGTTTGGGTAATGAGGTTATAATATACAAGTGAAACAAAAATGAATATATACACATGTCAGTGGTGTGCTTCAAGATGCAGTTACAGTAATCGCATGTTGCGATGGATCAGTCCTCGTTCTTTCCACTACCCAGCAGCCAACACACATACCCATCATCTCCTCAAACCTGCATCACATATACATCACACACCCACACATAGTCTTGTGTCCATACTTCCTCAAACAGACACACACACTGACACAGACGCAGCCTCACCCACACCCACGCACCCACTCACACCCTCCCCAGCCAGGTGGGAGGGTGTAGGTGGGTGGGTGGGTTGGGTGGGTGGGTGTGCAGACGCGAATACGTAAACCTAACTTGATTGAGTAGACCACCTAAAATCCATTACGGCCTTTAGGCATTTTCGGTCAACTAAACAGGACTTTTTGTAGGCAAAAGCCAGACTTTTTCTGGTTGTAGAAAATATGACACTCACTGAATTGTTTCTTCTTCATTCTTTTTGAAGGCTAGATCTGTAGAGGTATGGTGCTAATTCCATCTTCTAAAGGTCTTCGTTTTGGGTATAAATACGATAGTCCATCTCTGCTCACTTGGTAAGTATACATGGAGTTGTCATTCATAACAAATTCTCGGTTGATGCCGGATCCACTTTGTTGAGTCTTCAAAATTTGCAAATATTTCTCTTTCGTCAAATCATTGTGGCGTTTGCTGATTCCTTTACAACTAAATTTATTGGTGGCACCGAAACAATAATATGTTTTACTACACAGTCCAACAATGCCGGTTCCTTGCCATTCTACCTCGAGCAAGCCTGTAGTTCTCCTGTCAAAACGCTTTCTTTCTTGGCAACATGAGGGAGACCACCATTCTTTGCCTTCACATAATCATCTCTGTGAAAATCACAACACTCAGATGGAAACCGCTTGTGATTCTCTTTGTAAAACTCTACTCTCTTCTCTGGCTTCACTAATTCATCTATGGATGGTGACGAGGTTCATAGATATGCAGAACCTGTGTCCATTTCAGCATATTCGAAATCGTGGCGGTTGATAAAAATATGTATGGCATCATAGTAGAACTGAAGCATCCGGAGTTTCGCATAGTGGTATACAAAGAATCCTATGTGGAGTGACATATGTGGAATAGGAAGCCCATTCTTATCTTTCATGCAGGTATGCCCGTGCCAAAAGCAGCCATGGAATTGGTATACTGTCTGTGTCTCTTTGTACCAACCATCATCTGGCAACTGACTTCGACCAATCATTTTTTCAACTCCGTTAAACTGATGTCTGATGTGAATGTCATCTCTCAACGATAGAAACTCTGACCATTGTTCAGCCATTTTACCATACTTCATAGGATGTTCTGGTTTAAACTGGTTTTCTTCACGTGGTCTAATACTCCAACCCGTTGGCATCTCTTGCATTGAGCACCATAGATATAATGCATTCGCATCAAAGCCCATAATTCTTCCACATGGTTTTACTTCTTCACCATATTTTGTTTCTCTGATTTGGGTAACATCTTTCTCGTGGTATCGGTTGAAGGTAATTGAAGGTCCACCAACGATATTATCTTTCACTAAGGGATGCAGGTCATTTCAGTTTTTTCTGGTTAAATAACGTGAAGTAGATGTCATCATTCATGGTCTGGAACAGGTATTTCAACGTAGGGCCCCTAACACTGATACCATCTTTAAACATGTCGATTTGGTGTTCTTGATAGAAAGCAAACTGCTTGTCAACGGCTTCAAGGAATGGTTTTACATCTCGGTTATTGTACCAGATCAGAAAATCACGGATGTCATCTCCCGGTCGTTCCATACATGCTGGCGGTACTGGTATTCTTTCTTGGATATATGTTCTTTCTTAAGACAACTGTAGAAGGCTTCATGGTCTTGTAGGTGGTCTTGATCCAATTTGTCCAAGCTGTCGATCCATTCATATGGTAAAAATCCCTTTGTCACGGAACATCCAAATTCTTTCAAAAACTTGTCATAGCTGAATCCTGGAGCGAGGTAGTTGCAAATGTCAACAAAATTGAAAGATTCTGTCGAGACGCACATGTAGTTATTAGATTTCTTGATTGCAAACTTGAGTGGTCTTTTCATGTATGTCATCAGTTCACGCTTCACTACATTCATGTCGTATTTTCCAGAGTTGAATCCGATGACGGACGTCTCTTGTAGGTAGTCTTGAAATTTCTTCTCCATCTTCTGTAAAGGGTGCATCTTGGGTGTATTTTCTCCAGTAGCTCGAGCTTCCGCTTCCATCGTTTCATCAATTCTCTTTCTGAGTTAAAGTAAAGTCCACGCATGATAGGTCTGCATCAGGAGGTGGCAATGAGATGAAATATCTGTGAGGTAAGTCATCATTTCTTCAACAAGTTCTTGAGAATTTCCAATAATAAGACAACACTTCGGTTCTTGGTATTCTGGAACATTACTACATACTCTCACACTCAATTCGGTGTTCTGCTTCCCACATCAGTTTATCACGGGTAGACTGGACTTGTTAAAGTAACTTTCAAATTCAAAGGTTCCACGGGATGGATAGAACTTCTTCTCTTCGGGCACTTCTATACCTTTATCTTCTCACAGATCAAATACGGACTGGGATGTATGGTATACACCGCCAACATACTGGTAATTCACTTCATCTGTACATGTCTTCTCGTGACGATTTATTGCTCAAGAGGTCTTCCATAATTTGCTGCATTTGCGGCATTCAAATGATTTACAGCATTAGTCTATATCGATGATGTAGCTAAAGTGTTTCTTGTAGACGTTCACATACATGGTATTCTCAAAATGTCAATGAAATCTCTGGACTAGTTCGGCAAAAATTTGGTTATCATCATTCTTGACAAGCTCATATACTTGGATATTAACTTCAAAACAAGTTCTCCAAGTCGGGTAATTATTCAAATTGTGTGGTTTTGAACCACTCCATAAAGCTCCATCGGAAGATGCACAGGTTGTCTTCGTAGATATATTGATGATGTTCATCATTCACCAAAGGATTTACTGCTTTGTTCTGGAGAATGTAATCTGGAAGATCTCTTACCATTCCAATTGGGTGGTCTTTCAGCTTATTCGGATAAAAGGATGTCGTTGGTAACTCTTTCCGCTAGCCATTTGGTGCTTGGTCGTTTTAACTTGGCCCATTCCAGGATATCTTCTTCCAAGACATCATCTAGGAATTCTTCAAAGTCTTCTTGGCAGCGTACGAGTTGTGGAACATCAAGTACCTGGGCGTTGTTTTGTGATGGATGGTAATACTTCAGTTCATTCGTTTCATTGTGCCTCAGGATAAAACCAAAACTAAGATTAATTTTAAATCTTAGCTGTTGTGGCAGAAATACAGTAGTCATCAATTCATCATTCATTGTCTTCAGGTTCACATCGTTGATCCGGTAGTTATACTGGCCCTGGACTCTTCTATTCATCATATGGCGAGCTCTAATAGAACTCCAGTTATCTTTGTATATGGACAACATCTCATCTGTCTCTTCTTCGGACATCATACTCTCGTCAAAATCAATCGGGTCAATATCATACCGGGTGGTCGTCGTGGTCCGTGGTTGTTTGGTTGGCCCTCTCTTCGGTTCATCAGTCTTCCATTTAGCTGGTATTTGAATTGGTCGGTGGGCGACGCTCTGGTGCCGGTTAAAATGGAGTAGTTGGTTAATCTCCTGGCCGCATTCCATACATGTATAGGTGTCCAAACATTTCTTTAGATATTGGTCCAGCTTCTCTTTCCTAGTAAAGGTCTTGTTACGATATGTGCAGTCGTGGGTCTTCTTCTCTCCATCGTGCTGGGTACGCACATGGCGGTTCCGGTTCCGATGGTCCGTAAAGGTCTTCCCACACTCTTCACAGGCATAGACACCAGTCCTGGTAACGGCAATAGCAACACCAGACTCCATCTTCATAAAAGATTTGAGAAGGAAAAACTGCTATAGAAAACTCTCTAGCGATGTGTTCAGTTGCAAGGTTTGAAACAGAATGACGTGACGTTACTCTTCTCCGGAATTTATCTCTAAGTGACGGACGTTTTTGAAAACGTCACGACGTCGCAACGTTTTTCCACCGATATTTTCATTCTCGATGGGCGTTTGTGTTTATTTCCTATAGGATTATAGGTTAAAGCTGGGAAATTTAGAAAAATTAGTATAGAACTCAATGGAAAAGAAACACAATGGGAATATATTAATCTGATTGGTTAGTGTAGAAACATCTTGATCCTCATTAAATTTATTATTTAAAATCATGGAGTTAGAGGTGTCATTTAAAGAAATTGCTAAATATAGGCCCTAACAATTAGGGGGTCAGCTAAAGATGTTACTAGGAATAGGGCGTAGAATATAGTTCCATTTAGAAGCAGAGGATTCTGGGTAATGACCAAAGGAACGTGCCTTTTATTGGAGAAAAACGTTATGGTATATTCTAAAAAGGTATTGGGGGGGGGGGGGGGGCGGGCGAACCAGAAGAACTACTCTAGTTCAATCGAACTTACCCAATGGGGCCTTCTCGGTACTACAGCACTACATGCTGGTCTACTACAAAATATTCTGGGGGAAATCCGTATCAAATAAAGTCAATTTCGGAAGTTTGGGTAGATTTTGGTGATTTGGAGGGATTGTCAGGTTGTTTGTGGTAATAATATTATTCCTATTCAATCGAACTTACCCCCGGTTCCCCCTACGTAATATAGCACTACGTGCTACTGTTCAAATCTACGGTATGGCGGTCCTAAAAAGGATTCTTGAAGAATCCGTACTAAATAAAGTGGAATTTGATGATTTGGAGGGATTGTCGGGTTGTTTGTGGTAATTCTACGAATCGGGAAAATACTCCTGTACAAAGGAACATACCCTCCGACTATACCCCAATCGTATAAGAAGCTTTTGGGTAACATAGCAACCACGTGCTACCATACACATCAAGATAGTGGACACGTATCACCATAACAACACGCGATGCACATGCGCACTAACTCCACGTATCACTATGGAGATGACGTGGGTTACCATGACAAAGCAACATGGCGCAACTGGGTCACGTGATATGACGTCACTTCCGGGGTTCCTCAAATGGGGGGGGGGGGGGGGGGACCACATTACATACTACTAGTGCATCCATCCGCATCAGTTACCTCTTATTCTTCGAGTATGCTTCTTATGAAGGCGGGAATAAAAAATATTTGTTGGAAATGGGATTGTTTTGTTTATTGGAGAATAGACCATCTCAAATGAATTTTCTGCCGAAGAAATTCTAACTACCAAAACTGTCTTTGTTATCTCTCCACAAAGATTAAATCAATAATATTACATTTTCAAATGTAAACAAAAAACAAGTGAAAAATCATTTTTATATACATTTGAATATACAGTATATGTGTACCAGTTCTTAGCTATTGTTTGGGCAACTGGCAAATATTATGATATTTTACCATAGTGTATGCAGGTGTATGTAATAATTTTCTGATTACTGTAGGCTCGTGGTATTGGTACTCGTGGGATCGGCAGTGCTCTGGATTCCAGTAATGCAAGTAGCCCAAGGAGATGAATTATGGCAATACTGGCAAATGTTGATGTCGGCAGTGGGTCCACCTTGGGCAATGGCATTTATTATGGGCTTCTTCTGGAAGCGTACCACAGAAAAGGTAAGTCCGACAAACCCATGTAGAGTACTGTGCTTCTTGCAAAACTCAAAAAATCAAATCATTAAGATGCCACGTTGTCGTTTGAATGCTATTCGGTGACATGCAGTCGTGAATTCATCGAGATGTATACCCACTTTGTGGTTCTTATCTTTACATAAAACTTAAATCCCCGAGAGAATGTTAACCCTTTACACAACGAATCTGCACGCGTGATTTACGAATTGAGCAGTTGAAAAGAATTTTTCAAGAAGTTCAACAAAAACATATCATGTGACCCCCTCACTGGGACGAGCCCGTTCCAATGAGGGGTCAGATAATATGGCTTTGTGCATTTTTTTTTTGAAAAATTTGAAAAAATAATTTTAAAATAATAACGATGAGTTTGGTAAAGGGTTAATATTACTGGTAGATTGTTTCGAATAATTAGTATTTATTTACTGACATTTAAGGGTCATTTTAAACACCCTTGGTTATATCATGATCGCAACACAAGAATAAAGTCAAGTTCAGCCAGTTATATATACCTGCGCTACCCACTTTAGAGGATCTCCACCCCAGGCGTTGGTTACTGGTTCCCCTTGTACCAATAAAACAGAACTTATTATCCACAGCAAATAAGCACGGATTACGTATAGCCCCCTCCCCCATAATACCTGTGGGTGGGTATAGGAATAGCTCATATTGTGACGTTCTGAATTCCTCTATCGGATCGGGCATACAACCTTAAAACAGGTGAATATTTGCTGGCTATTGACCACTTCACTGCCTTGTGCTGATAGAGAAATGAGACAACCTCACAGTGAGGGAAAGTCGGAAGGTCATGGACAGCATGCCACGCCGATTAACCCTTTACCCAACGTAATGGAAAAAAAACAGGCCAGCGCTATTCTCAAAAATCTCCAATTAATTTTCATTATTTTTTCATCTTTTGTCTCAAAAACATAGGTTATGACTCGTCGAGCTCGTTCCAACAAGGGGTCATAACCTATGTTTTTGAGACAAAAAAAAAATGAAAAAAAATAGTTATTCAAGCATTTTGTTTGCAAGTGTCGTCTGTTTTCATGTTAGGTAAAGGGTTAAAATGTGTTAGATATTCTCGAGGCTGTTCCACCAGGTACTGAACAACGTGACGTTTTTTAACGTTGTGATGACGTCCGCGGTGCCTAATATTCATTTAATAAAAAAGAAAGCTCAAGGAACTCTTGCTTCACTAATAAGGCATATTCACCCTACTGCAAATAGCAGGTTTTCTCGGGAGAATTTACCCATTTACTGTATACCCACTTGTATTATACATGTAGGGAGGAGGGGGTGGGGAGGGGGGAGGGGGACTTAACTTTTTATGGACAGTATAGTTTCGATGTGACAAGTCTTACCTGGGGAGTGTGTTGTCTGGGGATATTAGAAGATGTGATATTTTGTTCACATAAGCATAAATCGGGGAACATTTGTATCTACAAAATATCTAATATTTACCATTGATGGAGATTTATCGTTGTCGGAGTTTGGGTTGAGGTGAGGCTTGAGATGTTATGACATTCATATCCTCCTGCTTATAGTTTGATAGAAAAATATTCATAACGCGATTCCTGTTCAGTGCAAAAGTGTTAACACTGGGTGTAGTATGTGGACAGTGAATTTCCACTAAATACTCATAAAGTGGAGTTTCCACCCATTGGAGAGCGGATTTTTACTAAAATACTAATGGAGTGGAGTTTCCACCCGAATAATTTTCAAATTTTGTCAAAACGTTAAGAGGTGCAAGTAAAATTTCACTGGATAGACATCCGGAGGTACATCTTGTACCAGTATGTTTCTCGAGAGTCAGTGAATTTGAGCAGTGTTGCAACTGCCTTAATCATTGGTTAAAATTGTCCATTATCAGAACAAAGGAGACAATGTTTTAAGTAGGAGAAAAGCTTCAATCTTTCTATTATGTGACGGAATGCACCAATACTGGCGTTAACGCGCCTCTGTTATCTATCCCATTTCATAATTGGAAATTTGATGCCTTTCACCCTCACATAATTACACTTCACTCAACATAAGAGAATTATCGACTTGAATCTTATGGCATAGTGAGCGTCAATAGTGGTGGCTCAAGGTTCTTCTTGTGGTTTTATAATACAGTTTGGACTTCAGTTGTTACCAACACGTCCAGCTTACTGTTGAATCCACACATATTTCATTGTGCGTGTCTTTTTTCTGATAATTGGAAATAAATACTGTTTAAACTAAAACGTCTATGGAACGAGGATGTAGTTCTTTCAAGTTGCAGGCCCTCTGAGCCGTGTGATTTCTCGTGGATTTTTAAGCCAAAAATTCCTCGGACAACCAGCTCCTTTGCCGATTATGGATACTTTTATTAAACGCCAAAATCTCAAGTCTCAAGAACCACCTAAGTCAAAAATAAAAGTTTCAAATTTAGTCAATGTTAACAGGTTGAGTTCTAGAAGCCACTTTCAGGGCTTTCAAAAATATGAGGGTACCAGAGCAAAAGCCAACATTTTCTTTGCTCACTTTTCATATTCAGTCACATGCATTACTAATTACTGGAGAGTGCCTAAGTGCACTCTCCAATAATTTGTAATAAAGCAAATTTTGAGTAACAAATTCAGACCACCAAAAATAATCTAGCCCTCAACCAGTTAACAACAAAGTGCCCTGTGTGATTGAGACCGGGGGTGTCTGTTCTGGGATTCTGCTGGCGCAGTTATATATACAGTGAAACGTCACTTGCATTGAGCAGAATAGCGAATTCATGCTTATTAAGCATCACGATATCTAGACTAAGGCAGTCAGAAGATTGGGAGACATGAGGCACCCATTGCCAGGGAAGTGCCTCCACAAGTCCGTTCCCATACTTCAACAGGAATCACCAATCTTCAATGGACGTCGACCTGGAGGATGTCGTCTGTTAGAAGAACTCGCGATAGTCCAGTCAGAACCAGCTGATACCGGTTGAAACTGACTAAACATTAAGTGACTGTTCGGGTCCTGCGAATCAAGTATGATTTGACAGAACAATGGAATACTTTGACAATTAACTGTGAAGTTCTCACCAAGTTAAGATTCCTCACCACCTGTAGAGGAAAACACACCTACTCAAACTTGACAACTTAACATACCGAAATGACCGATAGTCATCAATATCTGAGTACAGTTTTGGTTCCTCTAAAACAATGGATACTTTGATTGATAGGTAGAAGAAACATAGCTTGCAGTCCTCACCAGATCTTCTGTATTTCATAGCACAACATAATTTAACCCTTTACCTAACCTGAAAAGCAGACGACACTTGCAAAAATAATTATTGAATAACTAATTTTTTTCATTTTTTGTCTCAAAAACATAGGTTATGACCCCTCGTTGGAACGAGCTCGACGAGCTCGTTCCAACGAGGGGTCATAACCTATGTTTTTGAGACAAAAAATGAAAAAAATAATGAAAATTAGTTGGCGATTTTTGAGAATAGCGCTGGCCGGTTTTGGCCGTTACGTTAGGTAAAGGGTTAATACTTCCCTGTTCTACACGAGTATATTCTGTATATTGAGTACTTCCAAGTGCCCTTGTATTGTTCAATTAGAATTTACTGTAGGCTCTAATGATCCCTTTAACACTTTTGCTATCATAAAATCTGCCAATGTAGGCTGAATTTCGCAACAATCGCCATTCAAACATTTTTCTTCAGTTTCTGCCTCAGGAACATTACTTATCACCCCCTCATTAGCTGTGTTTCTGAGATTAAAAAATAAAAATATTTTGTAATTGACGAACATTTTTTGTAAGTAAAGTTTTGCAGTCGTGTTAGGTAACGAGTTACAAACGATGACTCGATATTAACATGCTGGTCTTCAATGCCAATGATGTTTATCCTGGGTGTATGTCGAATTTAAACACTTTACTTTGTTGTTACAAGTTGTGGATCTTCTACAATGTAATGTACTCTTTTTATTTGAAGCCTCTTGTAAGTTCAGGAAAAGGTAACTCAGATATGCCGAAAAACCAAACTGTACGTTAACTTGAGTAAACCCTTTTGTTACAACCGATAATGTTACAACGCCGCATAATGTTACACCAACACATAATGTTACAAAAAATGTAGTAAACAACCGATAATGTTATAAACTCCGCATAATGTTTTAACTTTTTTCAACCCGTTATGTTATAAAAATCGACGCATAATGTTATAACTTTTTTCAACCCGTTATGTTACAACAAATTAACCGATAATGTTATAACTTCAAATAAACATGTCTTTGGTAATTTATACTGTCATGGCATCAGTTTCAGGTGGAAACCGTCGGTCTGAATTTGAGGGAACTCTTCAGTTGCCAGTGTAGAAGTGGACAATTCTGTCTTTAAATAATATGTACCATTATTGTAATAAACCCATTTCTGTGATAAATTACGCGTCCATTATATGGTCGGACATAAGTTAAGGATACTATTCTATATTTTAAGAATACCAAAACCACGGAATCCCCCTTTTCGTCGTGTGAGGCAATGAAAGCTATGAAAATGAGCACGATGCATTATGCGGCGTTGTAACATTATCGGTTGTAACACCTTTGAGCCCTGGTGTTATCTACCATGTCAGCTCAGTGGAAGCTAATTAATATTTTCAACGTGCAGCCTTGGGGCTGCACGCTGAAACTATTAATCAGTCTACCCCACACTTCAATTTAGCAACAGTCCTACTGAATGAAAGTATGACGTATCATGTTCCTGGTTTGGAAAAGAACCTCTCCGTTTCAAAGGGTTAAAAACAAGAAAAATGTTGATAACAACTTTAATGTATCGTTCGCCTAGCTCGCAGTTGGAAACCGTGTTTGGCCTTTAAAACACTTTCCACGTCACATTGCGAAAAGAAGTCCCATCAAGAGTTTTGAGTCCCATCCCCTTTTATGAATGCTTCCTGAAACTAGTTTTTGTGGATAGTACAAATACAACATTTACCGCGTATGTAATGGATGTGAGGTTTGCGTACGTTTGTTTTTGTGTGCGTTTTCTCTTCCTTATTGTGTACAGTGGTATAGTCCTCTAGAGTATACGAACAGTGCCTTTTACCACTGCGTTGTCTACTTTAATTCCCGCATTTCAGGTCTACAACATCAAAAAAGTACAAAAATAATTTCTCTTATTTTAGGGTGCATTCTTTGGAATGATCGCCGGACAACTACTTGGTTTTACAAGACTGATACTTGCGTTTATCTACCCAGAACCGCCTTGTGGAACACCTGATGATAGATTTAAGTTTCTGAAAATTCATTTCTTGTATATTGCGGCTATGGAGTCCTTGGTATCACTTGTGGTGATGGTGGCAATTAGTTTAATGACAACACAACGACCCAAATCAAAGGTGGGTATACTTGTTTCACAAATCACTGTCGGTGTTATAATTAATTTGTCGTGTCCCCTATTCTCTTTCGATTTCAGTTTTTTCAGGCTTACCTTTCAACGAGGTCGTGGAAGTACGATTACTCAGTCCTTATTGCATTATCTGATCATCATCTGGTTTACTGACATTTCGTTCATCGTTGTCATTCTATTGTACTTATTTTCTGTTTTTAATCAATCATTCATTTTACTTCGTATCTGGTAATGACACGTTTACACTCCTACCGTTTTCTAGCCGCAATATAGCCTTAGATGCTGATCTGGAGATAAGCCCCAACAATTAAATAAATAAATAAATAAATAAATAAATAAATAAATAAATAAATAAATAAACACTCTTAATTCATCGCTACAGTGCATGAAAATCGATACAATTCGCCGTATAAAGAAACGAGATGTTCATATGGTCAAACAGGACATCGACGTTTTACAGGGGGGGGGGGGGGATTTGGGGCCAAAGGGGCAAATAGTAGCATCGACTGCCTTTTGGGCTAGTGAACTCTTTACAGGTTCCCATCACCACCGACGCCAGAAGCATGGGGGCAGCTGCCCTCCCTGCCTTCGGATCACGGGGGCGAGAGGTGGCAAACAATTCCCTTCCTTGGTTCGTCACTTAATATTTTTCAATGATTTATTCTCGAAATAAAGCTAAAATACAACCCAAATCCGTTCTGGGAGTTTTCAAAACTCAATGTAGAGTTTGGGAGGATATGCCTGCGGCATTCGGGATATGCATACTTCGGCATGTCATGGCAGGGCAGCCAGTGCGAGTAAATGCCCTTTTCTCGGGGCCTGATCCCCTTGCCTTGAAGTGCTTCCGGCGCCCCTGCTCGCCACAGTATCTTCTGTTCACCATGCTCTCACAAACTCCAGTAGAAAATTGGTCAGCTGTCACCCAACCTTAATCCTTTGGCTAGCATAGCGGCAAGAAACTGCCGGTGTTATTTCCATAAACTGCCATTCATATTTTATTCTCTTTTCCATTTTACCCCCAAAACATAACTTAGATATTCCCCTATTGGAATGAGCTAGTGAAGCGATGTTTTTGAAGCCAAAATGAAGAGTGTTAGTTATTTAAGAATTCTGGGTTGCAATATTTTCCTTTCATGTTAGATAAAGGATTAAGTGACTGCAAACGTAGAAAAATGTTGCCGAGATGAACTATAAACCACAAAAAGACTGTTCTTTAGCTTTGTTTCTCGATTTCTCCAAAGCATTGGATACAAAAAATCACCCAATCTTACTAAAAACGCTAGAACTCTGTGCACGTGACAACCGTTACTTATTCCCAGATCCTTATCGACATTCGTTGTCAACCGATAAATCTTCCCAGTTCCTTATTCGACATTCGTTATCAACCATTTTATCGGTTGATAACGAATGTCGATAAGGTACTGGGAATAAGTAACCGTTGTCGCGTCCTCCAGAACTCTATGGAAATCGGGCCATACAATTTCCTGGTTCGAAAATTACCCGTGTCAGATGTAAATCAGTATCATTCCCAAAGGCTAGTTCCGATTTTCGGGATATAACACTTGGTGCCCTCAGGGATCTATTCTTAGGTCTCTTCTCTTTATTATTATACACTCAACATTACTTAAAATTGTATCGTATGGAGGCGATACCACTGCCTATCCACCTGGAAATGATATCGACACAGTTATAGGCATATGCTATCAACGAACTCAATAACATATTCAATTTGTATATGTCTAATAAACCAGTCTCACCGAGAGCAAACAAAATTCATTATCTTCCCTCTTCAGAGTGATCTAGACTCCACTGGAAGCAGAAGAATTGTGCTTAACAATCAAACATCTCTCTCGTTGCAAATAATCAAGAGGAAAATCAACCCCAAATTCTTAGGAAATCGAAGTGAATAGATATTTGAACTTTAAGAACCATATATCGGTTGTTTGCACTAAGATTTCCAGGGCAATTTAAGGTATCCATATCTGGGGGCACACGCCTTGTACAAGAGCGATCATTAAATTGCACATCTGAATAATATCAAAGAAAAAATACAATGCTCATACCAATTCACTATTTAGTAACAAGCGCATTTTAAAACTTCACAGACCTGTACAAACTTGATGTCCTCTTGTTCATGCACGATTGGTATACCAGCATGCTGCATGAAAGCTTTGAAAACAAATTCAAAATTAATTGATCAAAATCCCTCTGGAATGGGCACAAAGAACTCAGTTTTCAGCGAACATTCCTTTGCATACGTTCCCTAGGATGTGGAATACTACAGAACCCTCGAATCAAAACTATTCCAGGTCACTGTTCCAAAAGACTCTGAAGGAGGAATTCCTGAATTCGTACTCTCTTCGTACCAACTGTGATGTTCCAGTTTGCCCCGACTGTGGGTCCCATCCCTGTTATCTCATAATTAACTTTTAACAGGTCCGAGAAGTTAGCTCAGTGTTCAGCGTTCAACATTCGTTTAACATTCGTGTGAAGTTAGCTCAGTGTTCAGCGTTCAACATTCGTTCAACATTCGTGTGAAGTTAGCTCAGTGTTCAGCGTTCAACATTCGACTAACATTCGTGTGAAGTTAGCTCAGTGTTCAGTGTTCAACATTCGACCAACATTCGTGTGAAGTTGGCTAATTCCCCAAAATTCAGTGTGCCATATGTCGAATCTGGGCTTTCACCCGAGGTTTATCCTTTATGCGACCGACTGCCCATCGTTTACATCTACAACACTCATATCTGGGCGAACATTCTCACCTGGAGTGATATTAGAGACTTTTACGACTCCAGTTCAGCGTTCAACATTCGACCTATATTCGTGTGAAGTTAGCTCAGCGTTCAGCGTTCAACATTCCTCAAAATTCAGTGTTCCAGCTCCGAATCTGTGCTTTCACCCGAGATATAGCCTTCATGGGACCGACTGCCCATCGTATACTTCTAAGACCAATCATATCTGGGGGACACCCTCTCGCCTGAAGCGATATTGGTTACTTTTAGTATTCCAGTTCTTCGTGTGGAGTGTGCGCAGCATTCAGCGTTTGGCATTCGGCAATATATGGAGTTTGAAGAGAACACAACCATAGATAATAAGTGGGATCGGTGCAATCATCGCCGGGAGGGGGGGGGGGGGCAACCCTCATGCAAACGACTGTCCGAGTATCCAACATAATTATAACAACACTCAAACCTAGGCGCCCCACTTAATGCTTTGGACTCTCTAATTAGAAGGCAGTCCCATCGTAGAGACAAACTTTTGATTTAACGCTGTCAGGCACTGCAGGTCGGTAATGTGGCATTACTGAGAACAAGCTCGGTCATAGGGCTGCATATCCTGTGGGACTCCTGATTCAACCGGGACATGTTCTGAATAGCTTCCGTCAACCATTATCCTCATCTTACGTTGGGGCAGGAACTTTTTCAGCCAGTAGTGGATGTATCATGCAATCGATTTATTTATTTATTGGGTTTTTTAAGGTCACATATTTCTGCACAATGGCTAACCATGACCGTGACAGTTTTATGGGTGGAGGAAGCCGGCGTACCCGGAGAGAACCACCGAGCAACGGCGAGCAACTGTCAGCTCCCCAACATACCAACTCCACACAAGCAGGGTTAGCATTGGTTGAAGACAGGTGCACCATCGACGTGCAGTACGCCTTAGTACACAACGTCACCGTGCCCCCACGTAGGCAATGGGGGTGAAGTGTCTTGCCCAAGGACACAACGCGGTTGCCGCAGGTGGGATTCGAACCGAGGACCTCTCGGCTTGCAGCCTGCATCTCTACCAACTGAGCCACCGCGCCCCAATGCAATCGATGCACTTATGCAATCGATGTAATAATGAATAGGCGACCCCTGCCGCCTATAGCAGCATTAATTGGGCCGTCGTGCATCCGAGCTCATCGTTCAACATTCGAATAACCTTCGTATAGTGTGAGCGCAGCAATCAGCGTTCAAAATTCGGCAGTATCTGAAGTTTGAAGAGAACACATCCCTAGATCATAAGTGGGATTGGTGCAATCATCGCTGGGAGGAAGTAGCCCTCGTACAAACGACTGCTCGAGTGTCCACAGTCTACATAATTATAACAACACTCAAACCAAGGAGCCCCTACCCACCCCCACCCTCCCGGATGCTTTGATCTCTCTATATAGGAGGCAGTCGTCAGCGAAGATGCGAACCTTTGATTTAAAGATGTAAGTTGTGACATAAGTATAAAGTAGAGGACCTAGGACAGTACCCTGTGGGAATCCTGATTCAACCGGGACATTTTCTGAAATGTTTCCGCCAACGACTACTCTTATCTGACGTTGGGTCATGGAAGGGTGGATGCACTAATGCAATCGATGCACTTATGCAAACGAGTGCACTAATAAAGACATGTACCCCCCCCCCCCCCCCCTCATATAGCGGCATTAATTGGTGTTTTTGAGTATTCCAGTATTCAGCATTCTGCAATATCCATAGTTGGAAGAGAACACAACCGCAGGTCGTAAGTGGAATCGGTGCATTCATTGGAGGGGTAGCTTTCAATCGACTGTCCGAGTGTCCGTAGTATACAAAATAATACATGTAACAACACTCAAACCCAGGCGACGCCCTTTCGCCTACATTGGTATTGATGAATATGTGCATTCCAGGTCAGCGCTCAACATTCGCTCAACATTCGCGTGAAGTAAGTTCAGCGTTCAACATTCGGTAAAATCTGTGTTTGGGAGAAAGAGAAAAGACATATGTCGAATCTGTGCTTTCACCCGAGGTGGACTCTTCAGGCGACGAACAGACCATCGTCCACATGTAATAACACTCACATCTGGACGACTCCGTGTCGCATGAAGCGATATTGATGATTTTTACTACTCCAGTTCAGCGTTCAGCATTCGACCAACATGCATATGAAGTTAGCTCAGCGTTTAGCGTTCAACATTCGTCAACATTCAGTGTGCCACGTGCCGAATCGGTGCTTTCAGCCGGGGTGTATTCTTCATCCCGACGATGGCCAGCCGGTCCCATGAAAGGTATGCCTCAACCTCGGATGAAAGCACAGATTCACAATATGGCGCACTGACTTTTGTCGAATGTTGAACGCTGAACGCTGAACGCGAACGCTGAACGCTGAACGCTGAGCTAACTTCACACGGATATTGGTCGAATGTTGAACGCTGAACTGGAGTAGTAAAAATCATCAATATCACCTCGGGTGAGAAGGGTCGCCCAGATATGTGTGTTGTTAGATATAAACGATTGGCAGTCGGTCGCATGAAGAATACACCTATGGTGAAAGCATAGATTCGGCATGTGGCACACTGAGAGTTGACGAATGTTGAACGCTGAGCTAACTTCATACGAATGCTGGTCGAATGTTGAACGCTAAACTGGAGTAGTAGATATCATCAATGTCGCTTCATGCGACACGGAGTCGTCGAGATGTGAGTGTTGTTACATGTGGACGATGAGCAGTTCGTCGCCTGAAGACTACACCTCGGGTGAAAGCACAGATTCGACATAATATGTCTTTTCTCTTTCGCCCAATACAGACTTTTGCCGAATGTTGAACGCTTAACGCTGAACGCTGAACGCGAACGCCGAACGCTGAACGCCAATGAAAGCACAGATTCGGAATAAGGCGCACTGACTTTTGACGAATATTGAACGCTGAACGCTGAGCTATCTTCACACGAATATTGGTCGAATGTTGAACGCTGAACCGGAGTAGTAAAAATCATCAATATCACCTCGGGTGAGAAGGGTCGCCCAGATATGAGTGTTGTTAGATGTAAACGATTGGCAGTCTGTCGCATGAAGAATACACCCCGGGTGAAAGTACAGATTCGGCACGTGGCACACTGAATGTTGACGAATATTGAACGCTGAACGTTGAGCTAAGGGCCCTGTCACACTATAGCGTTTTGTTCGACGTTTGGTAGCGTTTTGAAAAAAATAGGAAACTCAGGAGAACGTCGACGTTCTTCAGATTAATTTTCGAGGTCTTCTTGTAGCGCTTGGCTAACGCTCAGCCAACGTTCACTCCTCGTCGAGCAAAATTTGTGGCCGAAAATAGCAGCAAAAACTAGCCTTTCCCTTTGATCTCAGCGCTTTGATAGCGTTTTCATAGCGTTTGGGTAGCGTCTGCATTGCGTCCCGGTAACGTTTAATTTTTAGTCCATCGTCCAACAAACGCCCTCGACGTTTGTCCAGCGTCTAGCTAACGTTCTCGACGTTTCCACTGCGTCTGTGTCGCGTTCGTGTAGCGTTCGAGTAACGCATAGGCGCTCAATATAAAAGAGGGGCTAAAGGTGCATAACTTTCATTTCAGGTTACACCACTGTGCAGTCAACATCGCAGAAATATGCCTCCCAAGAACAAGAAGGCCATCAAAAGAGGTCGGGGCAGCAGCAGGAGCCAACGAGCAACATCCCCTCCCAGCCAGGAGGTTGTTATAATCACTGCAGACGTCCATCCTCCTCCTGTAGGAAACCTGGCTGACAGCCAACCAGCAGCCAGCCAGCAGCAGAAGCAACCACAGAACAATACAGCTACAATCACCCCCTCCACAACCCAGTCGCCATCTCCAGACTCTCCAGGGTCTAGCTCCTCCTCCTCCAGAAGCTTGTCAGTAGCCTCCTCACAGGACAGAGGCAAGAAGAAGAAGGATAACAGGCTAAACTTCAACCTCTCTGAATCTGATGAAGCCATTATGGTGGAGTGGTTACGAGAGAACAGGACATTGTGGGACTCTAAGCTCCAGGATTACCACAAAATTACCAACAAGGAGAAGTTGTGGGAGACCCAGGCAGACAAGATGAATAAAACAGTGAAGCACTTGAAGGGTTGGTTCCGGTCACTGCGCGATAAGAATACCAGACTCATGAAGCATAAGAGCGGTGACGGTGCCCCACGAAGAACAGAGAGAGACGAGTGGGTGCTCAGCAACTTCAGATTCCTACAGGAGGTAGTGCGACACAGACCGGAGCCAGCCAAGCCCATCCTACCCAGCAGAACATCAGGTGCAGCAACTGTCCAGGAAGAGAATTTGCTGGTATCTGGACCTTCTGTCACGGAGTCTACTGCCATACCTTCCAGGCCTGCAACAGCAACCTTCAATAGCAGCAGTTCCAAGAGGCCCAGAAGATCTGGACAGGATGTGGATACCAACAGCGAGGATAACGTGTTGGGCACTCTGCGTGGGAAGGTCAAGGAGTCAGAAGCCATACTCAAAAATTTGATCCAGCCTCCACCATTGACCCCTGAGTCGACCTTTGCCAACTACGTCAGGGACAGCCTTCTCACAATGTCAAGCCTGAAGTTCAAGAAGGCCAGGGCCAGCATCAACAAGATCCTCACGCGGCTGATGGATGAAGACACCGAAGAGGAAGATGAGGACCTGTCTACTTTCTCAGCTAGATGTCGATCCGCCCCGCTTCCTTGCACCACAACCACCAGGCAGGCCCAGAGCGACATGTTTCAGCCGAACCCTAGCCAGTGGCATGACAACCCGCCAAATTGGCAGTCACAGAACAGAGAGTGTATGGCCAGATATCAGCAGCAGCAGCAGCCTTACTCGTCCTTCCAACAGCCTCAATCGTCATTCCAGCAGCCTCAGGAGCCCCTCCAGCCCCCACGCTCCTATTACCAGCCGCCACGGTTCTTCCAGCAACAAAGTAGGAACTCTCCCGTCTTCCATACACTGACAACACCAGCCACCACTCACACCTCCGTCTCTACGGCCATCAGCTCAGGAAGACACACCATGGACCAGAGCAACCAAGGCAGCAGCTCTCCAGCACTGCTTGTCACTTGTACCACCATGGACGTTACCGTGTCTCCTGCCGGAGTGTCTACAGCAGCCAGTGTCGGCGACTTTTTCAGCACCCTGGATAGTCCAGTTGCCACCCCGTCCATGGCCACCTCTTTGAATGACACGCTGAACACGCCACAACACCAGTAGACCCAGAGCATGACTCTTAAATTTTTTGGTTAGAAACCTTTCAACATAATGTTGTACATTAATTCACCTTTGATTGCTACTTGTATGAAACATTCAATTTTTTGTTTTAATGTTGTAAATTCAACAAATAATGAGTAAAATAGAAAATAGAAATTAAATAAAAAAAAATTAAACAATAAAATATAAAACTTTAGATTTATTGTGTCGCGTCATACCCAACACATATTGTGGTACACTGCTTGTAATTTTCACAATAAGATACACTTCATTATTGTCTCGAACCTCTTTGATATGGGACCAGTCCATACAGCAGAGGGTTAAAAGTACCCAATTTGTTATATAAAAAACCGGTTAAAGTTCTAAGTACGGCAACGTATTAAAGACATTCTTTTTTCTGATAACTTGTGTCAAATTGTAAATCCAGTTAAGATAAATTGTAATTACAAATTAGTTCAGTTGTAATTACAATATAGGTAAATTGTAATTATAAATCAGTATTTTGTAATTACAATGTAGTATATTGTAATTTTACTAAATTGTAATTACAATTTAAAAGAACTCACATGAAAAAAAAAACAAAAATGAAGCTAAAACGTTGCCGTATTTGAGTAGTTTACAATATAACACGATATTAAAATCTGGTCGAAATAAAAGAAATGCAAAGCACAAAGCAAACCTTGTGTGAATGGAAAAGTATTTTGTAATGAGTGAATAAGCTATGTGAAAAAAGGAGAAATTTCTTGCGACAAGTTATTTCTCATTTTTCTACATTGTTCTTAATCCTACAATGCCAAAGAAAACGAAATAATAACGAATGGATATATTAACTACTAATCATAGTTCAAGCTCTTGCGCCGAAAAATAAACTTTGCCTTTTGCCACTAATTGGGTACTGCTGAACTGAAAAGTATAAGGTCTATCGGTAAATAAAAGTCAAGTTCACATACTGCAATTTACGCGCCATAACCTTGGGCTTGGCTCAAGTTTTTTCCGTGTGAATTGTCGGATGTGAACTATAACCATTACTTATTTTTCGTATAACCGAGCTACATTTTATGTTACGCGATCTATTTTTTTAATTTTAAAACGAAATTGCGACCCTTCATTGGCGATCGGTAAAAATAGCTACATTGAACTGCCAGACACAATTAAATTTATCATGACTTTTATCTACAAATAAGTCATTGTAAGTTACACATACGTTATTTCAGTTTCTAAAGGTAGTGTCTACCAAAACGTATAGTTCATATTAAGTCCATTCTGCATTTTAACACCAGGATCCAGGTCTACACCATCCTGTCTTGCCAGTCTACTGCCCCAGCTGAGGAGTTGACCCAGTGCTTGATGAGGTTCCTCTGCTTCTTGGCTTCTTTGGTCGCAGTGTTGGGGCCTGCAGCAACATGTGTGTCTTCCAAATTGAGGCCATCTCTCCAGGCACCAGGCATGAAGTCTTCGTCAGGACCTTCTGGTTGGTCCAGTTGTTGGTTCTGCAGCGTGGGATATCTGACCCTCATCAAGTTGTGAAGAACCAAGCAGGTCTTCACTATCAGCTTCACATTCTCTGGCCTGTGTTGCATGGTGCCAAGAAGTACCTGGAACCTGTTGGCAAGGATCCCAAAGGCGTTCTCAACGACCCTCCTGGCTCTCGATAGTCTGTAGTTGTAAATGCGCTCCTCCTGTGATAGACCACGGATATTGTAGGGCTTTATCATGTAGGCTCTGAGGGAATAGACGTCATCTCCAATGAAGAAGTATGGAACATCTGTTGTGTCTTGTGGGAGAGGTATAGGCTGTGGAAACCCAAGCAGGTCTTCTTCAGCACCATATTTCAGCTCACTGGAGTTGTAGATCTGGGCATCAGATGCTGATCCCATACCTCCAAGATCTGTCCACAGGAACTTGTAATCAGAATCCACAAGAGCCAGCAACACAATGGAAAAGAACCCCTTGTAGTTGTAGTATAAAGATCCACTGTCTGCAGGACATCTGATGGCCACGTGTTTGCCATCTAGTGCCCCAAGGACATGGGGGAAGTTCCACCTCTGATAGAATCTGTCAGCAACTTCTTTCCACTCTTCTGGTGTACTGGGGCAGGTAAGCATCTCATCCAGGTACTCGTCCAGTATGGCTTGGCAAACCTCTCTGACCACCAAGGACTGTGTGTTGTGGGGTACTCTCCAGGCAAACTTCTGCGAAGCATAGCTGTCACCAGAGGCAAGGTGTCGCAAAGTCAGGGCAAGCTTCATACCAGAGTCGAGGGCCGGTCTAAAGCGAGTGTCCTTCTTGGTGATCCTAGGGCCAACTCTCTGCCTCAGCTCATCAAACATCGCCGGTGGCATGCGCAGGAAGTTGTGGAAAGAGGCTTCGTCTTCAGCTCTGAGTTCAGCCATCAGCTGGTCATAAACACCAAACTGTGGTCGCCTTCCTATCCAAGGTCTAACCCAGCTCTTTCTTGCCCTCCTATTTTTTTTCTTCTTATACTTTGCCTTGGACATCTTAAATTGGTGCAGTGCCAACTGCAGGAGGTTGTTGTGATGCATTAGAGCAGCAACAGCATGCTGGTGTTTCTCTTGGTCTGTCATTATTTGACTCTCTCTGTGGAAGCTCCAACAGAATTGGCGTTGGCTTCTGCGAGCCCCTTATATATAGCAAGTGCGAGCCAGATGCTCCTGAACGCTACTGGTAGGTTGTTACACAGACACTGGAAAAATTTAAAACGCTCACAGACGTTAGAAATACGTTGAAACAGCGTCACACCAGCGTTAAGAACGTCGACGAACGCTGAAAAGCGCTGGCGACACGCTGGGCAGACGTTCCATGGACGTTACACAGGCGTTACGCAAGCGTTACCCAAGCGCTAGGCACTCGCTGGACACTTGACCCTGATGGACCGGCGCCCGCCCAGCGTGCACGGAACGTCTTGACTTTAGAGTAACGTTCGAGTAACGCCCACAGACTTTCGTGTAACGTGTACATACCGGTGTGATAGAACGTCGTGCATTTTTGAGCACACCCAAAACTATTTTTCATCATCGGCGTTCGCCGACGTCCCTCGACGTTCCCCAACGTTTGCCGACGCTCGTCTAACTTTCTTGTAACTTTTTTCTTACGTTCTCCACATTTCTCTGCGTTTTGCAACGCCCTACACAAACGCGGGTGAGAACGTCATAGTGTGACAGGGCCCTAACTTCATACGAATGTTGGTCGAATATTGAACGCTGAACTGGAGTAGTAAAAATCATCAATATCGCTCCATGCGACACGGAGTCGTCGAGATGTGAGTGTTGTTACATGTGGACGATGGGCAGTTCGTTGCCTGAAGACTAGACCTCGGGTGAAAACACAGATTCGACATAATATGTCTTTTCTCTTTCGCCCAAACACAGACTTTTGCCGAATGTTCAACGCTGAACGCTGAACGCGAACGCTGAACGCTGAACGCCGATGAAAACACAGATTCGGAATATGGTACACTGACTTTTGACGAATGTTGAACGCTGAACGCTGAGCTAACTTCACACGAATATTGGTCGAATGTTGAACGCTGAACTGGAGTAGTAAAAATCATCAATATCTCCTCGGGTGAGAAGGATCGCCCAGATATGAGTGTTGTTGGATGTAAACGATTGGCAGTCGGTCGGATGAAGAATACACCCCGGCTGAAAGCACCGATTCGGCACGTGGCACACTGAATGTTGACGAATGTTGAACGCTGAACGCTGAGCTAACTTCATATGAATGTTGGTCGAATGCTGAACGCTGAACTGGAGTAGTAAAAATCTTCAATATCGCTTCATGCGACACGGAGTCGTCCAGATGTGAGTGTTATTACATGGACGATGGACAGTTCGTCGCCTGAAGAGTCCACCTCGGGTGAAAGCACAGATTCGACATATGTCTTTTCTCTGTCTCCCAAACACAGATTTTTACCGAATGTTGAACGCTGAACTTACCTCACGCGAATGTTGGGCGAATGTTGGGCGAATGTTGAGCGCTGAGCTGGAATACACATATTCATCAATACCAATGTAGGCGAAAAGGCGCCGCCTGGGTTTGAGTGTTGTTACATGTATTATTTTGTATACTACGGACACTCGGACAGTCGATTGAAAGCTACCCCTCCAATGAATGCACCGATTCCACTTACGACCTGCGGTTGTGTTCTCTTCCAACTATGGATATTGCAGAATGCTGAATACTGGAATACTCAAAAACATCAATTAATGCCGATATATGCGGGGAGGGGGGGAGGGGGGGGTTACATGTCTTTATTAGTGCACTCGATTGCATAAGTGCATCGATTGCATTAGTGCATCCACCCTTCCATGACCCAACGTCAGATGACAAGAGTAGTCGTTGGCGGAAACATTTCAGAAAATGTCCCGGTTGAATCAGGAGTCCCACAGGGTACTGTCCAAGGGCCTCTACTTTGCACTTATGTCACAACAACGGGCCGCCTGACATCTTTAAATCAAAGGCTCGCATCTTCGCTGATGACTGCCTCCTATATAGGGAGATCAAAGCATCCGGGGTGGGGGGGGGGGTGGGGTGGGGAGGGGCTCCTTGGTTTGAGTGTTATTATAATTATGTAGACTGCGGACACTCGAGCAGTCGTTTGTACGAGGGCTACTTCCTCTCAGCGATGATTGCACCGATCCCACTTATGATCCAGGGATGTGTTCTCTTCAAACTTCAGATACTGCCGAATTCTGAACGCTGATTGCTGCGCTCACACTATACGAAGGTTATTCGAATGTTGAACGATGAGCTCGGATGCACGACGCCCCCAATTAATGCTGCTATAGGCGGGAGGGGTCGCCTATTTATTATTACATCGATTGCATAAGTACATCGATTGCATTGGGGCGCGGTGGCTCAGTTGGTAGAGATGCAGGCTGCAAGCCGTGAGGTTCTCGGTTCGAATCCCACCTGCGGCAACCGCGTTGTGTCCTTGGGCAAGACACTTCACCGTTGTGTACTAAGGCGTTCTGCACGTCGATGGTGCACCTGTCTTCAACCAATGCTAACCCTGCTTGTGTGGAGTTGGTATGTTGGGGAGCTGACAGTTACTCGCCGTTGCTCGGTGGTTCTCTCCGGGTACTCCGGCTTCCTCCACCCATAAAACTGTCACGGTCATGGTTAGCCATTGTGCAGAAATATGTGACCTTAAAAACCCCAATAAATAAATAAATCGATTGCATAATACGATTGCATAATACATCCACTACTGGCTGAAAAAAGTTCCTGCCCCCACGTAAGATGAGGATAAAGGTTGACGAAAGCGATTCAGAACATGTCCCGGTTGAATCAGGAGTCCCACGGGATATGCAGCCCTATGACCGAGCTTGTTCTCAGTAATGCCACATTACCGACCTGCAGTGCCTGACAGCGTTAAATCAAAAGTTTGTCTCTACGATGGGGACTGCCTTCTAATTAGAGAGACCAAAGCATTAAGTGGGGCGCCTAGGTTTGAGTGTTGTTATAATTATGTTGGATACTCGGACAGTCGTTTGCATGAGGGTTGCCCCCCCCCCCCCCCCCGGCGATGATTGCACCGATCCCACTTATTATCTATGGTTGTGTTCTCTTCAAACTCCATATATTGCCGAATGCCAAACACTGAATGCTGCGCACACTCCACACGAAGAATAATCGAATGTTGAACGTTGAACTGGAATACTAAAAGTCACCAATATCGCTTCAGGCGAGAGGGTACCCCCAGATATGATTGGTCTTAGAAGTATACGGTGGGCAGTCGGCCCCATGAAGGCTATATCTCGAGTGAAAACACAGATTCGAAGCTGGAACACTGAATTTTGAGGAATGTTGAATGCTGAACGCTGAGCTAACTTCACACGAATATAGGTCGAATGTTGAAAGCTGAACTGGAGTAGTAAAAGTCTCTAATATCACTTCAGGTGAGAATGGTCGCCCATATATGAGTGTTGTAGATGTAAACGATGGGTAGTCGGTCGCATAAAGGATAAACCTCCGGTGAAAGCCCAGATTCGACATATGGCACACTGAATTTTGGGGAATGTTGAACGCTGAACGCTGAGCCAACTTCACACGAATGTTGGTCGAATGTTGAACGCTGAACACTGAGCTAACTTCACACGAATGTTAGTCGAATGTTGAACGCTGAACACTGAGCTAACTTCACACGAATGTTGAACGAATGTTGAACGCTGAACACTGAGCTAACTTCACACGAATGTTGAACGAATGTTGAACGCTGAACACTGAGCT
The DNA here is from genome assembly GCA_031216915.1 of Pictodentalium vernedei. NCBI lineage: Eukaryota > Metazoa > Mollusca > Scaphopoda > Dentaliida > Dentaliidae > Pictodentalium > Pictodentalium vernedei. The sequence continues at coordinate 276,349,449 of CM062291.1, forward strand.
AACTTCACGGACCTACTTTTAACTGACCTTAAAATGTTAAACTTTCCAAAACCGATCTTTGTTCCGGGTGAACTCCTCTGTTTCTCGACCGATCGATCTCAAATTTTGTACAAGGGGATAATTCGTCCCTGCGAGTAACATGGGATGGGTGCCGTGCCTGTGTGGAGTGACCTTGACCTTGAAATTGATGACCTCGACCTTTTATTTTGAAAACGGCTGGGCCGATCGGGCTAAAATTTCATATGTGCGAGTATATTGGCCCATCGATCATTTTGACTTTATCTGGGTACCCGTGCGATGTGACCTTGACCTTGAAATTGGTGACTTTGACCTTTTATTTCAAAAACGGCTGGGCCGATCGGACTAAAATCTAAAATTTCAAATGTGCGGGTATATTGACCCATCGATCATTTTGACTTCTTCGGGTTGCCCGTGCGGGGTGACCTTGACCTTGAAATGGGTGACCTTATTTCGAAAATGACTGATATAACCATCTTCTTCCGTGCAACGCCGGGTATTAGCCGCTAGTAATAAATAAAATTAGAGCGCATTTAACGAAAAAAAAATACGCAGCAAGGTATATCAACCATTTGACAAGAGTGGTCTTGGGTCAACTTTTTATGATTTTTATGATTTTTTACGATTTATCATCAAATCTGGTTATGGCTGCTTAACAGCAGCCATAACTAGATTTGCTGAAAAATATTTTGATAATTTATTTGTAGATGCATCTCTTTGTAAATTATATATTATAAGAAGTTCACTTCTGGGAGCTGACTGTGCTAGTGATCTTCGAGGGAGAATAATCAGCGCGTGGACTGTCTGTCCAGAAGAACACTATTTTGGCACCGCCAACGGCATGCCGCACGACAATTATTATATTGTATCGAATAAACATGTGAAGAATCTTTCTACCCATCAGAAGTTAATCCTAAGACTACTGCCTTTTGTCAAGGATGTTGCCCTAAACATTTTTTTTTCATTCATGAACTTCCGGATAAATCTCTCACCAGGTCACGTTGTGTTCTGTCAGTAAATCATCCTAGCATATTCTACTATTTTTAGAAATTGTATTGTGTACGGGAATAGTGCACGATTATTTTTAGACCCCAAAATATGCAAAATTATCGCAACAATTATAGTAAGCCTCAGCCAATCAGAAGAAGGGGATTTCAAGTGAGATATAATATATGCATATATATATGGTAATGGTAGAAATGTGGATGGAGTGATCGTCCACTACATCCAGATTGCTAAACAGTAACAACTTGAAAATTGGAGATATTCTCCGGTCTGGCATATCTAAAAGCTTAAATTGAATGATGAAATGTAGATCTAAACATTTCCGCGGTGCCAACAAGGAACACCAGCCTTCATTTTTTGTTTTTGTTAGAGCGAAGCAATCGTTAGTAGCGTTTTGTTACTGCGTTATCAGTCATTTCGACCTCTGATACAGTTTTAGAGTTTTAGTGTATTTCGATTGCGGAAATTGGAGTAGACAAAATTAAAAAAAAAACTACAATGTTCCCTCAACGCGTTTTTCTCCCACAACCTACCTTCTACGAATATTGTTATCCTTCATGGGTGTGAGTATATGATGGGAAATCCCACCCGAAGGGCAAGACATATGTACAAAACACGAGGCTTGCCGAGTGTGTGACACAAATAGCTTGCTTTTCGGATGAGAATTCCCAACCCAACATCCAAAACAGGTGCCGCAGGTGTGGATATATTTCTCCCATCCAATTACCAACGTGACATGATTTGGGTTCGACGACCAGTCATGTGGTTCCCAATCTACCTAAGGCAAGATACTTGTGTCAAACATTCAGCAAGCCTCGAGACTGGCTCAAATATCTTGCACCATCCCACGCTCATACCCATGGAGGGTAATAGTAACGTAGCTAGTCATATAGAGATCTATATCACATAGGGATGCTCCAATAGACAGTTTTCCCAGTATCCTGGAAGGCGCGTCGTCTCTGGCGTTCCAGAGCTCTCGACAAAACATCAACTGCTTGTTTAAGTGTAGTAAGAGGTGAGTAAATTAGTACTTAAACACCCTGGGTAGATTTTGTATATTTACTAGTTTTAACAAGGAGAACTCGCATACTTTCCGCTCATGTATAACACTGTGTTACATGTGGGTTTTTTTTTCTTTATGCTATTTTTCTGTCTCTAATTATAAGGAAGGTGGTTTGACAAAGTTACTGGTACATACGTTTATGCCACCACACACACACATACACATTTGGTTTGATATATCTGCACTATTAATGTACAGTTGATCATGTTTCGTGATACCGGAATCCATTTTTAACATGTAGCTCAGTTAATAAATCCAGATAATACTTGTAGCTTCGTCGAGTGACGTGGTGGACAAGAAACGACGAAGATATGCCAGAAGAGAGCGACATCGAAGATGACGTGGACGAGAGTATAGAAGAGGAAATCAAAACGAAAGGTGCGTTACAGTGTCTACCTGGACTGACCATACACAAAAGAAAAAACCTGAAAAATGTGAAATCGAAACAAAAATTGCACGTAATTACGTACATCATACTCATCATGATCTCATATTGCACTTTGAAATATGTGATAGTTTTCTCCTTGGTAGCAATATAGGCTGAAGATATTGAATAATAAAGATATATTTCAGGATATGGGGATATACATTGTAATCCGGGATTTGCATACAATTAAAATAAACGGTGGAGTGTTCAATAGCTCCAGGGAACGTTTTCGTTTATTATAGTCAATAGGTTAAACAGTCTAATGCATACTGCATGGAACATCGAACGTTTACGATTACTGGTAAAACTCACTGATCTCAATACAACTGGATTGATGGAACATCAGCGAAAAATGTCAGAACTCAATCTGCCCCCATCCCAAGATGACGTCAAGTCTAGCAACGGGTAATTCGTTTTAACTACTTAACACATTTACTTGCGTTCATTGCTTTAACCAATAACCACTCGTAGTATATGATGTTATCAGAATTCGTCATTTGGTGGACCTCGTTTAAGATCTACTGGGGGAACCAAGTGGGGGACGCGGGGAGGAGAGGGCTTAGGAAGGTGAATGATATGAAGGAGTGGCCTAGTATACTGCATATACACTATAATAAAATGCGGATGGCTTTGTGTATATGGTATGGGACAGTGATAGAAAATTGATGAGGAAGATAAGAGTTTTTTTAAACTGTTCCCCGCCATATGGTTGTCAATAACATCATGGCGTCATTTTATGCACACCAAAGTCCCCAGCCCACCACTATCTTCCAAAATATGTCACAAAGTTCCTATGGTTCACAGAGGCTCACATCAGCCCAGTCTAATACATGGGAACCATGAAGTTATAATCTAGGAGTTAGGTACAATAAAAGCTATAATTTAGCCGCTATTAAGGCTCTTTTATATCTTAGAGAGTACACCCAGGAGTACAGACTGTAGCGGAATGACTTACTACCCCACCCACCACCATACTAGTCAACTATGCATACACCACAGCATCACATGACCTACAGTATGTACGAATTATCTATCGATACCATATGGCCCTGGCTGTTAAAAATGTTGTTAAATCCCAATTCACACTGAATAAACATTCTATCACATATCCATACCAAACACCCCAAAGTCTAGGTTATGGTATGTCATCAGTAATGTCTTTAGTTGACGCCCCGTGCAAATCGTAGAATTCAGAACTGTTAGAGGGCGGGGTGATTTAGGAGGGGGCCAAGCCCCCATACCCAGAATTCCACTTCAGTTGACTGGTTCAAATGGACGGTTATCTTCCCTTATCAACTATCAGACCCCATCAGCTAATTGCTTCACAGATAATCGGCCAAGGTGTGGGAAAAGTATTAAGATTATACAGAATTTTGGACATCAAAGGAACAAAACTTGGGTCTGATAGATATTTCAACCAGACAGTAGACTCAAGATGCTATTTTTCGAATTATGCGCTTCCCGGTCATCTGTCAAACACAAAAGCGTACTTTGATGGCCAAAAGTCAATGGAAACACTGTTTTTAAACATTTTTGCATGATTGCAATGGCGAAAACAGTACGTTTTATGAATGACGGCGGAACAAAACTCAGATGGTAAACTAGCAACATTCAACCATCATTATTTATTTATTTATTGGTGTTTAAGGTCACATATTTCTGCACAATGGCTAATCATGACCATGACAGTTTAACGGGTGGAGGAAGCCGGAGTACCCGGAGAGAACCACCGAGCAACGGCGAGCAACTGTCAGCTCCCCAACATACCAACTCCACACAAGCAGGGTTAGCATTGGTTGAAGACAGGTGTACCATCGACGTGCAGTACGTCTCAGTACACAACGCCACCGTGCCCCCACGTGGACAATGGGGGTGAAGTGTCTTGCCCAAGGACACAACGCGGTTGCCGCAGGTGGGATTCGAACCGAGGATTCCCCGTGGGAACCCCGGGAAGTAAGCAGCACTTGTTTACTGTGGTAAACCAGTTCCGCTTTACTAGTAAAATAGGACCCAGTCACCAATGCTTGGGGTGAAAGTCCTCTACAATGGGCAACATGTTGATCAACGATTGACTAAACTTGACTTCATCTCCATGTTGTGTCACGATTAGCCATGGTGCATAAATATGTGACGTTAACCACCAACAAACAAACAAACAAACAAACGAACCGAGGACCTCTCGGCTTGCAGCCTGCACCTCTACCAACTGAGCCACCGCGCCCCCTCAACCACCATTATAATGAAAATACATTGAATTTCCGATGACATGCGCTTCCATAATGTAACTTTTCAAAATTTTATTTAATCTTAGGAATTCATCCCCTGAGTTCCAATGTGTTCTATGTGTCAGTTGGCACATAGAACACATTGGAACTCAGGGGACGAATTCCCATCTCCGTCATGCTAATTTCCAATCCCCAAAACGACAATTTCAGAGGAGATAACCAGACCGTTTTTTCACTAATTTGAAGATGAAAGCTGGCTATGCCCCCGTGCCTTCGCCATAGTTCGTCACTAAGATTTTTCCGAAGCACAGAACGTGATAAAATATGTTTTTGAACTGAAGTCATGTACTTAGCATTCACTCCTTTTCATTCATTTTTAGATGATCGCGGCCATCGATGGAAAAGAGTCATGTCCACCGTCTGTGGTATTCAAAAGAAACCCGATGAAAAAATGAGTCGCGAGGAAATGCTGAGCTTACAAAAGAAGATGACGTCAATCACAGAAAAAACCAGAACGAAGTTAATTTTAAATGTTAATGCTGTCATAGTTCTTGGAATAGCTACTTTTCTTATAGGATTCTACAACTAAACAAACGCGTCTACCCGACCATTACAAGATAAAACACTGTTTTTTCATACATTGGATGGATGTGAAAAGTTTAAAACCATCGTTTAGTTTCAGTTGATAGTCGAAAGTCTGTAGGATGGGGGTGGGTGGAGTAGGGGTGGGAATGGGGGGGGGGGGGGGGCGATGCATTACCTGAAAAAATAAACTGTTCCTTTTAAAGATTCCATATATTGAGTTTTTTTCAGTTTACCGAAAAAGTGAATCCAGTTCATTTTTTTTGTGAGAGAATTCAATTCAGTTTTATTTCACCAATCGGCCCAATTTCCAACAATACAACATGGAATCGACGAACATAATGTTTTGCCGTCTAATGCACACCATGTTTGTCTCTTAACTCGAGATACATCGGCAAGCACGTTCCCAAGATGAAGCAAATGCTGTATGTGGAGAAAAAGTACTGAAATTTGTATTGAAAAAGATAGCATTATCGACTTGTGTTTCGTAAAGGATCAACACACAAAAAGATACCTTTCATTGACCACATATAGAATACGTGGAGAGTGGATTGTTATCACCCAAACTATAACTTTCAAATTCTGTCCATACGGACAAAAAACACAAGTAATGTTTCAGGCACTGGATCTCTAGGTTCAACCCGGAGGTCCATTGACTGAAACTTTTCTTGTACTCGTTATGCTTTGCAACACATTTGCAATTATTGCTTTAGTGAAATGTCCACTCTGTGGGTGATTTGGTGATAATACTCTCTACACGTACTGTATACTGATCCGCGTCAACAAATTACAAATTGTGTCTCTTCAGTGGTTACATATCAGTGCGCGCTTCACCCAGAAACAGGGGAAATTGTTATTTTATATTTTCACCTTTGGGACATCGAAAGATTGGAAAGGCAGTCACACATGTATGCGACATTGGATGCCATTTAAACTTGATCTATTTTAAACAGCATTGTACATAAAATGTATCATTTCCTCTTTTATTTTAGTCATTTTATCAGAGGCGTCGTGAATGGGGGTTGAAAAAGTGACTCGTCCTCTCACAACCCGGGTCAACATTTTAAATATCCGGACATCTCAAGCATCAGACCATCAACAGTTGAAATTCCATACCCTACTGTAGATTCTGTGGCATTTTATCTAACAATAAAAAACTTCATTTACACCCAAAAACTCGGATAAAACTTTGTATCAGCCCCACCATTCCGATTCCGTATCAGACAGATTCATTTTCCAGTAAATACCGCACAGATATATGGATTGTTAGATAAATGTATCATCATGACCATGTGCATGTCCTGTAATTTGTATCAGATTCTCGGTCGTGTTTACAATCGGATCGCGACTAGCCCGTCACTAAATTTCTGTTAGAAATGACCATGGGACCAGATTAATATACATTATCGTGACCATGTGCATGTCCTGTAATTTGTATCAGATTCTCGGTCGTATTTACAATCGGATCGCAACGAGCCCGTCCCTATGGTCATTTATAACCGAAATTTAGTGACTATGAAACCAAATTCAGAGAGATGTTCTAACTGGAGTCCGAGTTTCCAACTCTAGAACCCAAAAGTAATATATTTCGAACATAAAGGGAGAGGGTGTTTTCTGATTCTTCAGCAGCTGGACATCCACAGCTAGCAGTTGAAACATCCTCACTCAATAAGGGGGGGGGGGGGGGATAAGGAGTGCAAATGATTTTCTCAGAGTTTGGATTTCCGGGAAACAAGAATCGGCAGGTAACAGTTGGAAATGCGATGGGGCATACCCCGAACCAAGCCCTCTAGCTATGCACGTCCCTGAACTTTATTTATGTACTATTGTTCGCAAACGCACACAATATAGGACAACGTGAATAAATGATGAAAGGCCATTAATTAGAAAATAATAATACATGAATAGGTCATTATACACATTTTGGTACATTATTGTTGAGGCTAAACCAAAGCAAAAATTGCAAGGAGGTAGGAGCCATACCATGATTTCCCCGCCAATGGGGCCAGTGCTTATCGACGGTGGAAAAACAAAAGACAAAAATATCAAGAAAGGGTATTTTTTCACGAAACAGGTCTAAGAATCTTGAAAGTAGGATTTCTTCTAACATTTCATTATTGTGCTGTGTGATTTTGTCCAGTGCGGCTGTATAGATTTTAGAGATTGTGCTTTGGTGAATTTTGTCCTGCAGTCACTATAGTAACATCGAAATCTGATGCTGTGGTTTTAGGCCACTCGTCTGCTCTCGTGTTTGGTCGAGCATTCCGTATTCTGTTTCTCCATCCGAATTAACAGCGAATACTATTAGTTACACAGTTTGTTGGTGGACTAATATGGTATATATGGTGTCAGTTAATTTCATATTGGACGAGAGCGAAGCTCGAGTCCAATATGGAATTAACTGACACCATATAAACCATATTAGGCCACCAACAAACTTCGCTCTCATCCAATATGAAATTAACTGACACCATATATACCATATTAGGCCACCAACAAACTGTGTAACGAATATATCTTACCGACTGCTGCATCGATGCACAGAACTAATATCAACAGCGATCAAAATTAAATGAGAGAATTCTCACAATGTGTTCTCGTGTCTTTGCCTTGTTACAATTTATGGGAGAGTGCCTACAGGCACTCTCCCATAAATTGTAATAAGGCAAATTCATACATTCCAAATAGTTTCATTTCAAAGGTAACATGACACACATCCACAGAATATGAAGCCTTTTAAGTTGCCCAACCTGCACTTCAGACCAAATATGGTTTTCCAACACTCAATCTTTCAACTTGAAGCGTTTATCGGCTGCCGCCATTTTGAATAATCAATGAACAAAGGGGAGATTACCCGTAGCTGTCAGCGTATATTGATGTTGACAGACAGTATATGGTTTTATATGCAGTCTGCATGTGACGTCTTTGAACCAATGAAATTCCCAGATACTTGTAGGAGGTAAGATATATATGGGTGTTATGATTATATTTTGTTAGTTTCAGGGTCCCGTGATTCGAGATTCGGAATTCGATTCAATTCTCCTGATTCGATGCGAACAAAAAAAATGAGATTTGAAGGGCCCTATATATCACCTAATTTAACCCTCTGCACTCTGATGTCAAATGGCGAGGTTTCCACTAGCAAATATTTCCCATAATGCTGTTTGATATTCAACCAAATATATCTTGTTTGACAGAGCTCAATGAGCTCTGTCAAACAAGATATAATTGGATAAATTAATAGTTGAACAAGAGAAAAACAGAGTGATTGGAGAAAATTCTGTTGCATTACCAGAGTGCTAGGGGGTTAAGTAATTCTATACAATAAGTTCAGTAAAGAGTTATATATCGAACCATCATGGTATACTAATTGATGGCATCATTAGTTAAGTGTGAAATATACATATAAATTTTGGGGACTAACAAAAAAGAAACCTGCCTGCATGACATAACATGCACGTAGCTGGTTACCTAGTCAGTAGGCCACTATTCTTCAATGTTTGTTTCATGTATATGGATGTATTATAGATTTAAGTGGGGTATTGTGATGTGATACAAATGCGGGAGTACACTCATATATACCCCCCCCCACCCCCAATTTTAGAGCAATTTTATACCTAAACTTCCAGTTTTTGTTTATATAAGGTAACAAATAATGTACCCAGGGAGGGAAAATCTCAATTAAAGTCCGATTTCAGATCTTTACACACAAACAAGTTTGATAAGAACACAAAATATTTAATTTTCCGTTGCACGTGTAGCTCCGTAGATTAGTAGTTATCCCCCTTACATTGACAATCACACCTGCACACTCTGAGAACCAGGAGCCAATACTATAATCTTTTTACAAGTGTATTTTCCAGAATTGTATTTCCAGCCTACCACTCCAAATGGCTGAAAAAAAATCATCAGCATTTTAAAAGATGTGGCAATTTACCGGTCATTTAAAATGCTGGTCACTCATTTCCATGAGTTATGTTCACAGACAAGAAATACAATTCTGGAAAATACAATTATAAACATTTTATAGTAATGGGCCCTGGTGGAACATGTTCCTAAATATGTCCCGTAAACCGTAAAAAGGTTTTATTTGACGGACCACAAAACCATTTTCTGGACCATTTTGTGGGTTTGGCCATTGGACTGTACCACATATCGACATGAAAATAACTAAGGCAGTCAAGGCGTCCTTCATATTCACTTTGAATTAGCCCCCCCCCCCCCCTCCCCCCACAAGGTAATATTCTGAGTCAAGCTCATAACTTTTAATCGGCAGTTACAAAATTCGGAGGTGCAACAAAGTAAACTATAAGAATGCATTTAGAAAGAAAACGTTTATATGTATATTAAAAACGTTTACAAATACCGAATAAACTTTGAACAGAACATATGTAACAGCAAAAATAAATCTGAAAATAAACATATTACTGGAATGGAACAAGTATTTGTCAGAATTCTGATTACATATTGGGACGGTGTGTGTGCCTCACAGATCTGCGTTAGTGCTACCTCTAGTGAGAGAATGGATGTGGTGTCCGGAAAGGTGTATTTGTTTCACTCCTACCTGTTATCTCTTACTTATGTAAGCGAGAACAGTGAAAATTTAAAATACTTGCATAGTTTAATTTTCACCCACATAAACAATTACGTAAAAATTGCGTTGTTCAGAAAAAGGCCAATGGTATGTACACATGTTTCTCAAGAGAGTGCCCTCTTGTTAGGGTGCTGTAAAAAGTAACAAACAGTGGGCGGGAAGGCCCAGTGGTTACTGCATTGGACTTTATACAGAAAAGTCTACAGTTCGACCCCGACCAGCGTAACTGCGCTGTGTCCTTGCCCATCACACTTAAGCCCGGTTGCCCATGTGGGGGCACGATGGCACTTTGTACTATGGCGTAATGTACGCCGATGGCCCACTTGCCTTCAACCGTTTCTAATTCTGCTTGTAGTTGTGTAAAGTGTAGCAGTTGCTTAGCGGTTCTTCTCTGATGACCCGGCTTCCTCCTCCTATACGACTTTCCGACACGATATGATCCTGGTTGTTGGAATTGTCGTTAAACACAAACAAACAATAAACAAACAACATCAAACGTATTTAGTATGAAAATACGAAGCCTGAAATTTTATAGAATTCAGATGAATGTACACAACTATACATCAAAATGAAGGTTGTCATGTAACGAATATGACAAAATACATGCTTGTGACACACATAGTGGCTTGCCATTAAGTATGGGTGTCCAAACTATATATGTTTTTCATGTATATTTATTTAAATTTTATTTCAGACTTGGCAATCTCATAATAAATTCGTTTTCTGTTACTAAAATTCCACCTTAACTTCGTTTGTTGATTCACAAACTATTCAAACAATGAATGGAATCGTGTTTTGCGGGGTAGATCCAGGATATCGTTGATAAGATGGCCCGAAAAAATTAGAAATTAAGATTAAGGATATATGAAAAAGGGACCTTACTTTTTCATGCAACCCTTTCACCGGTAACTCTTTCTCTGATTTGTGGAGGAAGATGACAGAATAATACTTATATATTAACTAGAGATAGAGCGGAAGGTCATATGAGCATTCTAGAACACTACAGCTTCGTTGATGAAATTCTTTCATGCAGCCGATCATTTCTTGTGAAGTAAAACACTGTTGGAAAGGGCTCTTAGTCGAAGAGAAATGTTTTACACCACAACTCTTCGCTATCAAAATCAAAAACACTAAGTTTACTCAACATTATAAAGGAAATCGTGGATCGTCTTCGTCCAATAATCTGATTCATATCCCTGGTGATCTGATTACAGCAGGTGATAGAGGTTTTGTTCTTACTGCCCCCTTACCTATTGAATCAGATGTCCGAGTATCTCAAAAGACCAGAGGGTCTAAATTCTCTTAAAAAGTAATTAAAAACGCATCTCTTCGAAGCTACTCTCGTCTGGTGCCGAGGTAATTGAAAATACTGTATTTCTATCTGTAAATGTATTTATATGGCAATATCACTTTCTTTTCATACAATTCTTTGTGAAACCCATGAGCACCTCGGTGGGTATTTGACTTTAACCCTTTACCTAACATGAAAAGCAGACGACAGTTGCAAAAAAAAAATTCTTGAATAACTGATGTCTTTCATTTTTTGTCTCAAAAACATAGGTTATGGCCCCTCATTGGAACGAGCTCGACGAGCCCGTTCCAACGAGGGGTCATAACCTATGTTTTTGAGACAAAAAATGAAACAATAAAGAAAATTAATTGACGATTTTTGAGAATAGCACTGGCCGATTTTGGCCGTTACGTTGGGTAAAGGGTTAAACAACATTATCATTAATAATAATAATAATAAATTATTATTGATACCAAAGACATTATACCAAAGTTAGTAATATAGGCAAACTAAAAACACGCCAGTTACCTCACTTCTCTTGTACGAATTATACGCGAAAGGAACAATCGTTCGAGCTCTCTGCACGGGCTTGAAATGGGGAAAACCCAAGCAAGCCCGAGGAAGTCGTCAAAAACTCTCAAATTCTGTGACAAAGCTTCAAAAGCACAAACACAAAAACACGCCAGTTACCTCACTTCTCTTGTACGAATTATACGCGAAAGGAACAATCGTTCGAGCTCTCTGCACGGGCTTGAAATGGGGAAAACCCAAGCAAGCCCGAGGAAGTCGACAAAAACTCTCAGATTCTGTGACAAAGCTTCAAAAGCACAAACAGTGTTTCAGTCCATGGCTCTCTGGGTTCAACCCGAAGGACTATTGGCTGAACCTTTACTTGCGCTTATGCTTTTTCATAAAACAACTGCATTTAGCGAATGTTTTAGTGGTATTACACTCTGCAAAAACTGAATAAAACTTTTCTACGTCACATCCCATGTGTAACAGAACAACTGGTAAACAAGAAAATACAAATATACATATTCATAACAGCACATTTGATTTAATTTAAATATCAATTGGCCACAATGATGGGGACGTGACAAGCGTTACTTATTCCCACTTCCTTATTCGACATTCGTTATCAACCGATAAAATCAGTTGATAACGAATGTCGATTAAGCAATTGAGAATAAGCAATGGGTACCACGTGCACCATAGTGATATGTAATGAGGACACTAACGGACATTTCTTGAATAACGTAATATATTCATTTTTGCCTCAAAATCAAAGCCCATGACTCTCATTGGAACGAGCTATGGGGTTTTTTGGGGGTGGGTGGGTGGGTAAACATTGAAAAAAAATGAAATGTGAATCACGATTTTTTGTGATTAGCGTCGGCCGGCTATAGCCGTTAAGGGTTAAATCAGTTATGTCATGAATGCAGGTTATCTCCCGCAAAATATACGGTACTGTTTTGTAATTCAGTTGGTTTCAGTAATAAATTAAATCGACACTCTTATAATGCTGTATAATGGATTCTTTGCCAATTCTTCTTACCAACTGAGTATTCCTTGATTGCGTGGTACGCAACGCACACAACGTGTAAAGTCCGTCAAGTGCAGTTCGTTGCGCAGTATAAACACAATTCAACAGAGATAAATAACTGGAGTCGCCATGCTAGTGTTTTTGCAAGAGAAACGGAATTTCAAAATCACCTCCATCGCTGAAGTGCACAAGACCCTTTTTAAGTTTTAAAGTAGAGCGCGACATACTTTGTCGTGCGCACGAGACATAGCCAAAGATGCTGAAAGGGATCTTAAACACCAATAAATAAATACCTATGTTATTCACCGGGGGCGCGGTGGCTCAGTAGGTAGAGGTTTAGGCTGCAAACAGAGAGGTCCTCAGTTCGAATCCCACCTGCGGCAATCGCGTTGTGTCCTTGGGCAAGACACTCCACCCCCATTGCCAACGTGGGGGCACGGCGACGCTGTGTACTAAGGCGTACTGCACGTCGATGGTGCGCCTGTCTTCAATCAATGCTAACCCTGCTTGTGTGGAGTTAGTATGTTGGGGAGCTGACAGTTGCTCGCCGTTGCTCGGTGGTTCTCTCCGGGTACTCCGGCTTCCTCCACCCGTAAAACTGTCGTGGTCATGATTAGTCATTGTGCAGAAATATGTGACCTTAAATACCAATAAATAAATAAATAATAATAATGTTATTCACCTTAGATGACTGATCCACTTCCAAGGGTTCTCACAGTTCTCACCGAAAACTTTGGACAACCTTGATCTAGTATCACGTAAACTAGCCATTCAAAGTTCCGTGACTCAAAAGTACCTGAATGCTCGTCAGCCACCACAGTTTGCAAGACTAGTTTTAGTGACAGCAGACCGGGGACCGGTAATATAAAGCTTTAAGTCCTGTTATATCCGTCACTCTACCGTCGCGTCGAATTCAATTGAATTTGAGTGGGTAGTAGTTCAAATGTGAGTATACGAACTTCAGACGAATTTTCTTGTCAGACAGACGAATTTAATTCCCAAACCTGAATTAGATCCTTGTTGGTTATAGACATCGCATCACTGTCGACTCGAATTAAATGCAAACAGAATGATGATGATATGCTAATCGGGAAAACACCGAACGTCGTAACGTAATTTACAACTTTCAATATATAGTGAATTCAAGTCTACGGAGATGCGTCGTCTAAAACCAACACGGATCTAATTCGAATTTGGCAATTGTTTTTCTTCCTTGGTTTGGGGTAGGGATAGAGAGGCAGCCGACTAAACAATACAAGCCCTACTCGGCAACTTTCTTTTGAAACATTATGCGCCACGTTACCCCATTAAAGCACTTTAAGTTGCAAAACAAATATGCCTGAAAATGCAGGTCAAACTATATAAACCTATGAAAGACAATCTCAAAATGAATTCAGAGCGACGATGGAGCATCCGTATAAATAAAATTATGCCATAGTATACTATGGCATAATTTTATTTATACGGATGCTCCATTCCTATACCTATACACGGTTAAAATATATGTATAGATACCACATAAGATTTGTGGGTAGACTGAAACATTGTGAGTTGAGGACATGCGTCAACTGAATTCAGCTCGACGGTAGTGCGTCCGTATATATCAAATAAAGATTTGACGGATTTCAGACGAATCTAACTAATTCAATTGAATTCGAGTGGATGGTAGTGCGACGTATATACTACAACTGTATTTCCTATTTATGACATTAAATGGCAGAAATAAATCATTAGCATTTGAAAAGACGTGGCAATTTACCGGTATTCTATTGATTCTATTGATTCACTCGAGTCATTCATGGCCACAAGTAAAAATACAATTCGCGGAAGAATAAAAGTAACACCATGGCCTCTGGACTCGACCAAATTTCCAAGTACGTTTGTTTAACTGCATGAATGTTGACCTGCACATCTCTCCAAGTAATATTATTTATTGGCGTTGAAGACCACTTTCAGCATCTATTGCTTCATCATGAACGCAACACAAGTATGAGGTCGCGTTTTCGCCGTTGTTTTTAGCTATGCTGCTCGTTTTAGAGGACGTCCACCCCTACCTTTTTATAGGGCCTTATTTCACCAGTGAAGCAGAGCTTGTCTTTGCCAGGGTAAACAAGCCCTGCTCTACATTCCAGAGGTGCCACGAGGAAGCAAATCTCTCTAAATTCATTTACAGTTTTGCTTACCAAAACTTCTTGTGCAGTTCAGAAAACAGATCAAAAGCAGTGCGAAGCTTTTTCGGATTTGCAGAATTTTTTGTTGTGTTATTTATTAATTGCACTAGATTACTATCCGCCCTATGAATAATTTACTTATTCATTGGGGTTTTAGGACACTTTCGACAGCTAAGGTCACCTCGTGTCACTCCGGCTTCCTCCACTTGTACAACTACCCTACACGAGTCGTGTAGGGTAGTTGTACAATTGGAGGAAGCCGGAGTACCCGGAGAGAACCGCCGAGCAACGGCGAGCAACTGCCAGACTCCCCAACGTTCCAACTCCATACAAGCAGGGTTAGCAGTGGTTGAAGACAAGTGCACCATCGACGTGCAGTATGCCTTATTGCACAGCGCCACCGTGCCCCCACGTGTGCGATCGGGATTAAGTGTCTTGGCCAAGGACTCCAGGCAGTTACCCCTGACAGGTATAGAACGTCCTATGAATGGAACAAAGCATAAAAATCAATTCAGATAAATGTAATTAATTTTGTGACATCCAATCGGAATGAAAGCTAGTAGTATCGCCCGTGTAGACCATACTTGCCAAATACGAAGGCACATGATGCAGTAGTTTTGAAGATTACTCCGTACAATGAAACACACACACATTAAGGTCCAATTCACCTTTAATGGGTTATCTCCCCCGGTTCTATTTAATTTGTATTTTGGATATTTCCCTTTTTCAGATTTCCTCTGTATTTTAACAGTAAGTATGGTTAAGGATGGCAAACTTTCATACTTAAACCTTTCAAACCCGATACCCTGAATGGCATCGTCTGACATACTACTGTATACAAACGAAATGGGCGTGTCCATCTTGCATTTGACGGGAGGGTCAGTAAAAATTTAATCCTACAGCTCTATAGAGCTGTAGGATTAAATTATTACTGCCACTCCTACCCAGTTTGGTATTTAGTATGTTGTCTCCTAACGGACTGCCAGTTTTTGTTGACAACACAAATTTATGCATACAGGATTGAGAAAATTAAGGTTCACGTTAAACACCGAACCCAACAGTTCATAATTTGACGAAAAAATCGCAATCAAATGTCAATATTGTAGCATATATCTGTAAGTGAAAATGTTTCAGATGTATAAAACAGCCGTATTATATTTTTCATGCTTTAATTGATTTTTGTTATGCAGCTGGAAACGTAATTATGAATTTTTTTCCAGTCATATTCTCCATCAAGCAGGAGACAGGTTTCATAATCAAGCTAAACAGCGCTATCATCGACTCGATTGGTGGTCCAAAAAATAAGTGGAACGAAGAACTCTCCCATAGCCGATCTGGATTCTCATTAACCCTTTGACCGAGGAACCGAGTGGCCCCTTTTCTGGTTCAGGAACATGATACGTCATAATTTCATAACGTAGGATAGGTGCTAAGTTCATGTGTGGGGTAGACCAATCAATATTTCAACGTGCCGCCTAAGGGCTGCACATTGAAAATATTAATCGATCTAACCCTAAATAATGAATATGGGCTCCTCCAGCCCTCCTCTTGCTAAAATTCAACTGACACGAAAGATACCACCAGGGTTCAAAGGGTTGAGTCAGTATTTATGAATATGTTACACTTGTTCCTTCTCTTTCTGAACGAGGTCAAAATCAAAATGTTCAGAATCATCATCTGGGGAGTATTCTATCACAGATTTCAATGCGACGTGTTTGCTATTTTTGGCTGCATATGACCTATAGCCTGAAGACTGTTTGGCTAATTGGTGCCTGGGTTTACCCGGTGACGGTGGATTGAGTTTTACGTGTCTCTCTGATGGTGGTGTCTCCATTCCAGTCAAAAACGGATGTTGCTCATTGATGTTCTGCATCCGCTTTTTACTTCTAGTTGGACGGTTTCTTAAAGTTCTGCAACATTTTATTTGACACCATGTCATTCTGCAATAGTCAACTACGACCACAAACTTATTCTTATTAAAACATATAACACAAATAAACAATATCACTAGAAAAATAAACACGGATATGCTGATTGGAAGAACGAGACTAGTTGAGACGTTACGTGCGACGTCAAGTGTTGATATCACAAGACAGTTTGTGGAAGTACCGATACTTGTAGACAATGATGGATAACACCAGTCAACGTAATTGTTCTGGGCACAGATAAAGTAATGTTTCTTTGGTTTGAGACCCTTTATCTCCACAATGTTTCCTTGGTTACGCAATAGCGAACACCCATCACTTGAATCGTTCGTCCAGTATTGCACGGAAATTGCCATGTCGACATCATCCTTCACTTTTGTCCTTGTTACGTTCTCTGCATCGACGATTATACTAACCTTTATCCAGTCATGGGACACCTGTAGTTGTTTGATTGAAATCGCTTGATCACACTCTGGCCCTATCCATTTGCCATGGCAGATACATTCCGCCCTCCCCTCAAACTTTCCATTCTTCTTGATAAGAGTTGTACGACACGGACTTTCATTTTTACAAATTATTTCACTACAGCTATCTGTAATAAAAAAAACATCCTTTATTATACGCTAAACGATAGATTTTCGAAGAAATTGCGGAAACATGGAAATCGCATCCCCCATAGTGAAGAAAAAGACATTTTCACTTTCACGATATCAATCAAAATGGCGGCTTTCAAAGCATCACCTCAAGGTGAATACGAATCAAATTTCACTGGAAATGGTCAATTTGTTCTAGAAATGTATAATGAAAATCTAGTGTTTTGAGTGGATACCGATCATTTCCAGCAATAATTCAACACGTATTCACCTTGAATTGATGCATGGAACCCGATAGTCCAAACATGGCCTGAATGTCCGTAATATAAGTTTTTGGTTTGGTACGTCCTTTCAAAGGGTCTCTCCTAGAGAAAATTTTTATTTTTTGAAAAAGCTTCCCCGTTCACACCAACGTGAGAGGGCCACTACCGCCATACCTTTTCCCAATTCAAGATTTCCTCGGGACAGGCATAATAATGCCCCGGAAAGTAAAAATAAGCCCTGTACCTCCCCCCCCCCCCCCCCTCTCATAGATACCTGGCTACGCACCTGGTTGAACAAAGGAAAACAAATATTTCTTAATCAAAAATGCCATCCAATAAAATTAATATGTTTTTTTTCGCTGTCACACGGAGAGTGGATTACTTCCGCCAACTGAATCAGATTGCAAGACGATATCTGTTCATCACATATTCACCTTCAATTGATGCATGAAATCTGCTCATCCAAACATGACCTGAAAGTCTGTAATATAAGTTTTGGTTTGGTATGTCCTTTCAAAGGATGTACCAAACCAAAAAACTTATATTACGGACTTTCAGGCCATGTTTGGACTAGAAACCCGCCAACTGAATCAGATCGCAAGATGCTGTCTGTTCCGATTATCGATCAAATCACTTCCGCGTATCAATGATTCAATGCGCTGTTTACTTTCATGCATCAATTCAAGGTTGAAACGAGTGGAATTATCAGATTCTTATAAAAAGCGTATAAAAAGAAAATCTAGTGTTTTTAAGCGCAAGCGCTAGCGAAAAATAAACATTTGTCTCGGTTACTCATGAGATAATTTGGGGTATCCACTCAAAAACACTCAATATCCTCTATTTATTATAGAATATCCTCTATTTATTATAGAGTGATTAGCGAGGTTTTCTGGTGGACGGCATGATATCTAAAGAAAGGATGGAAGTGAATGTCAGGTGCTTTGGGGTGGGGGGGGGGGGGGGGGGTGGGGGGGGGGGGGGGGGGGGGGGGGGTAACCGATTTTGTGAGATCCCAGACGATAGTGTTTAGGTTCGCACAATGATTTTTTCCTTCGTTTTTCCGAGTCCTCACAATGAAAACAAAGAGTCAGGGTTTCTTTACCCGCTTCCGCGAAGACCTGTATAGCACGGAGAACAAACGAAAAAACAAACAAGTCCCCACAAAGTGGTTACACAAGACTGAATGTATGACTTTGTGGCATACATACCTATAACACTTCTAGGCAAAGAAACGTCTTGCGAGGTGTTATCGCCACTTCGTAGATTTTCGGTAAGCAACTGCTGTTGACTGATACGTATCTGGGTGTCAACTTATTTAAATTCTACTACATGTTTGAAATTATCTTTGAATTGACTACATAAAATAATTTTCTTCATTTGAACAAAGTGGCGTATCCATGGGGGGTGGGGGTGGGGATGGCTTTAAAAAAACCAAAACACGACCTCCCCCTAAAAATACACGTGACGTCAACTGATGAAATTGTAGATGACATACTACATTTGGTGGAAATTAAGAGTTTTTTCTAGCCTCAAAACGTCTCCTTATAGCCTTATTTGAGGCTTATTTCAAGTTTAAATATTTCTTCAGGAGAGGCCAGGCCTGGGTCTCTCCCAGAGAAATTTTTATTTTTTGAAAAAAGCTTCCCCGGTCACACTAACGTGAGAGGGACATCACCGCCATACCTTTTCCCACCTCAAGGTTTCATCAGGATGGGCATAATAATGACCCCCCCCCCCCCCCCCCGCGAAAAAAAGAAGCCCTGTGCCCCCCCCCCCCCCCCATCTCATAGATACCTGGCTACGCGCCTAGTTGAGCAAAGGAAAACCAATATTTCCTAATCAAAAATGCCAACCAATAAAATTAATATGTTTTTTTCGCTGTACACGGAGAGTGGATTACTTCTGAAACTCTCAGAGGTGTGGGTTGGGGGGGGGGGGATTTGCACCTGACGAATTCTTATGGTTGATTAGGAAAATAAATAAACACTAACAAACTCCAGCTGAATGACCATCCAGTTTTTCTCGATGCCCAAATGAGCTGAAAACCTTACCAGTGCTTCCCGAATTTTGTCTCAACATTTACCAGGACATGTCGGACGAATTAGTAATTTGCATCCAGTGTTTAGAAGTGTTTTGCTGCCCTGTACTGTACGAGTGGGAGGATAGCCTACGCCCTATAAGAAATAAAAAATATCGTAAAGCCACATGGAATAGCTGTAGGCTATAATCCAAAATACTTTGATGGAAAAACAAATTCAACTTCAAAAGAAAAGCCATTTGACCCTAACTTTCCACGCACACTGAAAAAAGAACTCACTGAAATAATTAAAATAAAGAATTGTATTTCGATAACAAATAAAAGAATACAATCTTTAATACACTACTGAGGCGGATTCAGCCGGGGCGGACCCGGCGTATATCTCCCACTCAATTTTCTGTTAAGTGCATCCATGTTTTAATAAGCAAGTAGTTGGCTTATTTTTTCAACAGAACGCATAAGGCAAAAAATAAATAAATGAATTGGTTCAGGTAACATGCAACAGAAAAAAAGCGTTGTTTGACCAGGATTTTTATTTTTATATTTTATTTTCTGACACAGTAATTTTTTAACCCTTTACCTAACATAATGGCCCAGACCGACCAACGGAAGTATTATCTTTTTTTTATTTTTGTCTCAAAAACAGAGCTTATGACCACTCATTGGAAAGAGCTGTGTCAGTAAGTAATTAATTAATTTTAACTGTTTCCTCACAATAATCACCACCTGTGACAGTACACTTATGGTGTCTATTCCACAGGCACTCAATCGAATGACTTACCTGGCAACACCAGCAATCCTAATCAAGAGCGACATTAATCCAATTGCCTTCATTTTTGCAATGTTTCCAAGGTTTCTGGAATGAGTCACTTGGGGACAGGTCACAGGAACACGTACTTGGATATTTTCAACACTGAGTTTCTGATTTAGCACGTCATGTACAGAACGTGGAGAGAGGATTGCCACTAAAACACCCGTGCGGTGGAATGAACATGGAGAGAGGATTACCACTAAAACACCCGTGGTCCATTGACCGGAACTGTGCATGGCGTTCTTATGGCTTTTCGTTGACAATGGGTCATAGTATGGGTGAAAACTGCTATGCGTGGGTGTTTTAGTATTAGTCCGCACTTCATGTACTGCACTGTTACTTGCACATTTTGTTAATGATCTAAAGTGATATTTGCAGTGTCAGTTAATTCCATATTGAGCGAAAGTCGTGCCCAGCACAGGGTGGGGGGGGGGGGGGGGGGGGGGTAGTGAAAAAATTTGCAGACACCGATGCCGATTTTTTGTTTTTGACCTGTCAGAGGACCCACCCACCCACCCCATGTAATTTTTTTTTCCAGTTTTACAATTTTTTTCCCGGGGTTATCTGAACCACCCACCCCCACTAAATACATGCTTCTGCATCATCCTTCCCACTATACTGCACTATAACCAATTTTATCATACAGTATTGAGTGATTGACCTTGTACAGTAGGACAGGTCTTGAAAGAACATCCGTTTTATCAGACCAAAGTGGTCTCTTAAGGCAGATGGTCTCCCATAACAAATCAAATATAGAGTAAAGCTGGTATGTCCAGGTATGTCCATATAAAACATGGTCTCCAAAGACATTGGTCTCTTAAGGCATGTTCTATTGTAATTCATTAATACTCTTGAATGTCATATCATTAACTTTTTACCTATAGTTATCTCTCCATGTGTTCAGACATGTTGTAGACACCAACAATATATATGGTATTCGACAGAGTTCTGAGAGCTTTGTAAAGTATCATACAAATTGTTGATTTTTTTACGAAGGTTTGGGTGGGGCATGACTGGGTTGGGGGAGGGGATTTATTACTTATTTTAAGTCCGGCCCTGGAAGGTCTGGTACATGATTTTGTTGACACCTGTGTTCTCAGATGTGTTTGAAATAAATTAGCAGTTCAATCAGGTTCAATGTTTAGTAGTTTTTGTGTTACATACTTCCTAAAATGGCAATAAGAGTCATTGGTGTTTTCGTAATAGGTCTAGATACATCGTTGTACAGAATTGTTCCTGCAGCTGAAATCTTTAACTGTTCCTGACTTCACATAATTGTCTTTGCTCCTCATCTAAGCCAGCCGATCTCACCAGGGTGAACATATAAGAAATTTAATCAAACGGAACACCCTCAAGATAACTTATCCTTAGAGTGCAGTGTTTGATAATTGCAATTAGTGATGCATTTTAACTTGCATTATTCAATATGTCATACATTGTATCACTATAAGCCGAATCATAGCTCAGCCACAATAACAGTTTTATAATCGTATATAACCCATGGTAGGTACCCCCTGATAACTTAAGTGTCTTTTTATTGGTTCTTGAATCATACTTCACTGATTATGGTATACAATTTTGCCCAAAAGTGTCTGAGGAAAAAATCTGCAAGCATCAGAAATTTTTTTTTGTCCTCCTTGACCACCCACCCACCCCGGTATCAGTGTTTTGCAAATTTTTTCCAACCCCCTCCCCCCCCCCCCCCCCCTGCCCAGCATGGATTTTTTGATACCATAAAAAATACCACACAAGGTTACTAACATACTGTGTAAGGAAAATATCTTACCAACTACTTTTTTCTATATTCTGAGCTGTTAATTGCGATGGATAATAATAATAATAATAATAATAATAATAATAATAATAATAATAATAATAATGATAATAATAATAATAATTTGCTCTCCAAAAACACTTGCATTTCGCTCCACAGAAATATACTTGCATTTCGCTACATTTGAAGTAGTAATTGCTCAACCGTGGCAGTGTTTGGAGACTTTCTTCTCAAAGACTCCCAACACGCACTGAACTGCGTTTGGGTCGCTGCCTTTTAAAGTAAAATGTTTCGTAACCAGGGCCGGATTAAGCTGATACGGGCCCTGTTGCGTATGTTGAAAAGGTCTTAAAGTGGACCTAAATGGCAGCGGTATCAACAAATGACAAATTTATGTGATAGCTATGAGCACGCGTGGATCACATGCGCTCAACAAACAACTATGAACAGTGTTCTGAAAATCCTCTGTTGCTAACTGGAACTCAATTCAGTTTGGAGATTTTAAACACTCAAAACACACGTGTGTGTTCGTAAATTTCCAAAAATCAACATACAGAGCGTTCCATCTATATTTTGTTTAGTCAGAAACGATTTGCGGACTTTTGTCTTTCGCTTAAAGTGGATAACGAAATGAACAACCCATTTTTATCAACGTAGAATTTGTGAATGGCCAACCCATTTTGAGAGTCTTAAAGCATTTAGAGCGGTGCCCTTGTGTGTTAGGGGTCCTGTCAAATGCTACTTTTTCTACTAGGAAATGCGGCACTATTTGTAACGATCAGATGTTCAAGATTCGGGTTATCTCTCACATCACACACCAGGAATAGGATCTGGACCACTGTTTTTTTTTAAGTTGAAAGTTTTGTAATTATTCAGTTTTCAGGATTATCTCTTTCAGTGGTGTCAATGCATATTCAATCATGAAACGGTCTGATGGAATTCATGTTGGAAATATAATTCTACCTAAATGGAATTCCTCTTCGGTGCCAAATTGGGATCCATTCACATAATATTCGAGGCCAGCTTTAGTTCTTAATTACAGAAGGACCAAAAATTACCCTCCTTGATTTTATTTATTTATTTATTGATGTTTAAGGTCACATATTTATGCACAATGGCTAACCATGACCGTGACAGTTTTACGGGTGGAGGAAGCCGGAGTACCCGGAGAGAACCACCGAGCAACGACGAGCAGCTGCCAGCTCCCCAACATCGTAACTCCGCACTGCAGCACAGGCAGGGTTAGATTGGTTGAAGACATACGTACCATCGACGAGCAGTACGCCTTAGTACACGGCGTCATCGTGCCCCCACGCGGGCAATGGAGATGAAGTGTCTTGCCCAAGGACACAACGCGGTTGCCGCAGGTGGGATTCGAACCGAGGACCTCTCGGCTTGCAGCCTGCACCTTTACCTACTGAGCCACCGCGCTCCCACCCTCCTTGATAACCAAGCTGTGAGCTTGTAGCTAACCTGACTCATAATGACATTTTATTTTGAGAGGCTTTCAACACTGTGTGCTCTTTGAACAAGCAGTCAGCGACAGAGCATCTGTAATATAGGCAAGTATACGTGTACGTGATGGTTTTGTGTGTTAACCCTTTACCTATTACCTAACATCAAGCAGACGACACTTGCAAAAAAAATTCTTGAATAACTAATTTTTTTCATTTTTTTGTCTCAAAAACATAGGCATAGGTTACGACCCCTCATTGGAACGAGCTCGACGAGCTCGTTCCAATTTGGGGTCATAACCTATGTTTTTGAGACAAAAAATGAAAAAATAATGATAATTAATCGGAGATTTTTGAGAATAGTGCTGGCCGGTCTGGATCGTTACTTTGAGTAAAGGGTTAACAACTTAAGGATGTGAGACTTGAGCAAAGAATGAATCCGACAAACCAAAATGTGCGTAAGCAGTGCACAGCTCTCCTTCTATACAATGTTGATATTTTTTTATGAGCGCGGATGTTATTAAGACGCGATGCTCGAATATAGGTTCATTTTGTCTAAACTTGGGCCCAAAGGCCGTAATATAATTTTTTGGTGTGGTGTGTCCTGTGGCAGTGCGTACCACATCAAAAATGTATTATGGCGGGAGCGCAATGGCTCAGTGGTACGCTGTTGGGTTTCTATGCTAGAGGCCCCGAGTTCGATCACCGCCCGGAACGACGCGCGCTGTGACCTTGGGCAAGGCACTTTATCCCGGTTGCCTTCATGGGGGCACGATGACGCCGGGTACTAGGGCGTACTGCACGTCGATGGTGCACATGTCTTCAATCGCTGTAACCCTGCTTGAGCCGAGCTTGAACAGAGTTAGAATGTTGAGGAGCTGGCAGTTGCTCGTCGTTGCTCGGTGGTTCTCTCCGGGTACTCCCGCTTCCTCCACCTGAAACACTGTCACAATTAGCCATTGTGTATAAGTATGTGGCCTTAAACACCAAAAAATAAATAAATAAACATAATGTATTTCGGCCTTTGGGTACAAGTTTGGATTTGGGTGTACATTCAGATAAAAAAAAAAAAAAAAAGAACTCCCGAGTAGTTGACAAAATATCTCATACCCTTTTCCACCTCGTATGTGAACACACTTCCCTGAATGGTTATCAGTGCAATCAAAATAGGAATGGGTGAATTCATTTTCCTTCATCCTTATTTCGCCATCTTATTTCACCTGAAACGAGAGAAAAACCAACAAATTAAACAATTATCCTCTCAAATATTTCTCAACTACTCAGTTACATGTAAAGATCTGCGTTAACGGAGAGTATCGAATTGTTTTGGTAATATCGTACGCTGGTCCCCCTGTACTGAAGAGGTTTTTTGCGATTGCAAAGATGTTTTATGTGCTACACGTGGTGTGATTGATCGGGACAAAGCAAATGCCTGTGGGCTTTGAGAACTGATATGGGTCAATCACGTAACCATTATATCGAATAAGTGAATGTCAAATGTGTCATTCAAAAGTGTCGTCGATTCAGCTTTACAACCAAACAACAATGAATGTCGGACACCGGTACTTTGTTTTGTACCACAGATTTTCAACTCTTCCATACTCCAGCTTCGTTGTAGTCTTGTCGTAATAGCATTTCGCAGTAAAATGAAGGATTCATGGGTTTTTTTTTTAAATTTCAGAAAGGCTCAATAGTTTGATCCAAATGTAGGATTAAATAAGTACTGACCCCACCCTACTCCTTCCCCACCCCACTAGAATTTCGCTATCCTATTGAAAGGGTTTATGAATTTGGAGTAAGTCGGTTTCAATAAAAGTTTTTACTTTAATGCATCTCTCGATGTAGGCATTAACCTTTTGAACTCTGGTGGTATCTTTGATGTCAGTTCATTGGAAGCAATTTGAAGAGTCCATATTTATTATTTGGGGGTAGAGCAATTAATATTTTCAGCGTGCAGCCTTGGGGCTGCACGTTGAAAATATTCATTGCTCCACTCCACACTTTAACTTAGCAGCCATCCGATTTGATGAAAGTATTACTTATCATGTTCCTGGACCGGTAAAACGTTCTCACGGGTTCGAAGGGTTAAACACATCGACAAAAAAGAGGGGAAATAACCGTGCCAGCTTCTTGTCAAGTACTGAATTTAAACTACTGTTTCACAACTTGACCACAGCTGTTTTATGCTGTAATGCATCCTCACCAACCCACTTTTCCCACACATTACCCCGTGCGATAAACCCTCGACGGTAACGTTATATCCTTTCGTAAACTCATGTCTACCGACTGTGCCGAGTTTGCGAAGAGAGACAAATGCTTGAAGTTTGACTTTGTAGCGGCTTCAAATACAGTTCAAATATTTGAACAAAGAGAATTGACGTCTTTCAACAACGATCTTCTTTATTTTATTGTTGATGATTTAAAAAATATTTCTGACTTGGAGTATTCCCGTCAGATATGATGGATCATGGCATTTCAAGCTAATATAGAGAAAATAAATGAATTTACATTATATAGTGTACGTTTTCAGACCCAAATAAGTTGTTTAACACTTACGCTGCCGAAAGCGACCTTTGTCGCCTATTTTAATTAAGATGATTATCTGTACGTTCTGGTACGCGCATATCAAACCTGCCATTTTAGATCTCGGAGCCCTTTCCAACAATTAATCAGCTGGTCAAGTTTCAAGTATGTCATAAATTTGATTAAACTTCCTCGCATACAGGCATACATAGTGGTCTCCAAATATGGCTAAAGTGGGCGTGGCAGTAAACGAGTTAAAGCAGGTGGCTAAACCTGATTTGTCCCGACTAACATTGTTCAAGTTCTGACTGGTAAAATATTCGAACTACATCGCTAAGACATATATGAGACAAACTGACATGATGCAAGTCTCCGCTGATAAAATATTTCAACTACATCATCAAGAACCACTTTTTCGAAACCACTCCTTGGTGATGTTATTGGAATATTAAGCCGGCATTGTACTTCAAAACTCAAGAGTTCTTGGAATTATATTTGTGGATAAAAAATGTAGTAGTTGGGACATATCGGTTTCCCACCATCTTATTCAATAAACACACACCGTACTCCAAATTAATCATGCTGGACCCCCCCCCCCAACAACAACAACAACAACACGGATCGAATACCACAGACCTCCGTATGTATGACAGAATGTGTGTGGGACAGAAGTCCAAGTATCCAATCTAATATCTTAACCCTTTACTCAAAGAATCGGTTGCTTCCACATACGTAATTTATAAATTGAGCAGTTTAAAATTTTTGTTTTCAAAAAAATGTCAACAAAACCATATCATGTGACTCTTCATTGGAACGAGCTCGTTCCAATGAAGAGTCACACGATATAGTTTTGTTGACAAATGAAACAAATAATATTTAAAATAATTAATTTTGATATCGTGTGTTGGGTAAAGGGTTAAGCAAGTATATGCTTACTAGGTAAAACGAATCGATATTTGGGACCTCAATAGTACAGCAAAACAGGTTTTAAACAAGCCTATCACTGATTTTTACAAATCACATATCAGTTTATACATCAAATCCATGTGACAGACGGAGTGGGATGGAACATCAAATAACAAGCTCCCGAGCAGAAAATTTTCATAATTACTCCTCTATTAACACGATGTCACATACACTGGTCATACAAGACTTACACATTCCTTTTTGTTAGAGGGTAATATGCGGCCAGGGTGTATTCCTTGTCAAACATTTTTGACAGTGGAGCACATTATTTTACATTGCACTGATTTTAATCACGTCACAGCGCAGTATTTCACTGTATGGCATCTTCAAAATCTACTTTGTCATCCGACCCCGCATAAAACTCTGTCTTTTCCCAAAGAAATCAACTTTTTTTAGTAAATTTTAAAAACATTCCTGGCTTATCTCGACTTGAAAATCAACTTACGATAAAATTATCACCTCTTAAATTATTAGACGGGCGAGGAAGGTCCTAGTGAGAAGCATGTAATTGTTGAAAAAACACCCATGACATCAGTGGAAAATAAAGCGAAGTTTCCTTTTATTACTTTTAATGAACGTAAAACTCAAACAGCTCTCGGAGCTGTCTGTTGTTTTCGTTTATTAAAAGTTACAAAAGGAAACTTGGCTTTTTATGGCATGTTAATTAGAAGAAACTAGCTAAATATCCACTTTGTTTGGCAAATGCTTTTTTACAATAATTTACAAGTTATTATTCCCAGGAAAAAAATGAACAAAACATACCTCTTAGACTATTATATTAACGGAAAGGACAGTGTCTTTATTATATGTCACACTGTTGATATAATGAACAGAAAAAAGTTACAGAACATCAACAGATGCTAAAAGCGCCGATTTCTTATTTTTAAATGGGTTTAAACAGAGAACAATAGTCAAACGTTCAAACTGATTGGGAAAAAATTGTAAAAAGCCAGCTTTTGTATTTTTGTACTACTCTACAGACAAATGTCCGAAGTTTGTGAAATTTTGCGTACATCTATGATACAATTTCGCTAACATTTCGAAATATCAATTTTTGTATGAAATTCCCGTACCTTTACATGTTGTGTCACATTCACTGACAACTTGAAAAAAAAATAAGGGGAGCTAACTTTCCTGTTAATCTGTTCCAATGACGAACATTTTCAGCCTTGAATGTTTTTACTTTTTTAACCCTTTATCTAACTCGAAAAGCAGACGACACTTGCAAATAAAATATGCTCGTTCCAATGACGGGTCATAAGCTATGTTTTTGTGATAAAAAATAAAAAAATAATGAAAATTGGATAGTATTTGTTTTGCAAATAGCGCTGGCCGGTTTTGGCCGTTACGTTAGGTAAAGGGTTAAACAAGACTCTTACTTGACGACATTACAACTAATGTAGCTGGTAATAACTTCAGTCCGCGCAAGATTATGTTATTTCTCAAAGATATCAACCTTTTTAATAAATTTTAAAATATTGTTTTTACCTCCTTAAACTAGACTTTTCAAGTCTCATATTAGCAGGTTGACTGAAAAAGTGTTCACTGCACTACTTGTATCATAATTTATTCATGCCCAAGCTTCTGATATCTTTGTCATTCTATTGAAATTATTTTCTGTTATTGCTCAATCATTTTACTTTATAACTTTAATGGAATGTTTACGCTCCAAACCCGGTTTCCCCGCCACGATATACCCTTAGATGCTGGTATGGCGTTAAACAACAATAAATAAATATATTGGCTTCCAAAAATAAATGCTTGACAACTAAGACTATTACCACTTTAGCAGGCGTTCCTAAGGCCATTATCGCTAATTTCTTGGGAATTAATACGCGATAAATGCTCAAGTCATCATATGACGTGCTGGGCCGCTTATGCTATCTCCTTTACATTAGCGCCAACGGCCCGACACTTCACGTGACCGAATTACGTCCCGTTCTGAATCTTCTATTTCTGCTTTGCAAGTTCGGATGTCGCGCAAGAAAAACAAACCTCACAGCAGATATCTTGGTAATTCCGTCGATTACAACGGTTTAACCCTTTACCTAACGAATCGGCCGCATCCGCCCGCGTAATTTACAAATTAAATAGTTAAAAAAATTTATTGTTAAAAAATGGCAACAAAACCATATCACGTGACCCCTGATTGGAACGAGCTCGTCGAGCTCGTTCCAATGAGGGGTCACATGATATGGTTTCGTTGAAATGTTTTGAAAAATTAGAAAAAAACAAATATTAAAATATTGAATTTTGATATCGTCTGCGTTGGGTAAAGGGCGCCAAATAATGATATAAGGTCAGTGTAGATATGTATCATTCCGTTTTTTGAAGCTGCTATTCTCCGACGCTGGATTTTTTGCATCAGTTATTTCGTACTTGGTTTTAAAAAAAAAAACTTTAAAAAGTATATGCTGACATCTCATGAATATTCAAAGTTCTGACTTTTAACATAATTGTTCATTTTATGTTCACATTAAAATGTCTGTATATTTCTTGATAAAAGGACGAGTATGTTGAATAATTCTCAGATTTGATTAAACTATTGACTTGAGGTTACCTGAATGTCCTTCCCGACTGCGGTAAAAATAGTAATAACATGACTTTATGGGGCATTTTGGTTCTATTAGTGGTCCGCCTGAAATGATTAACAGCCCTCTGTCTTATTAGAGGCCCTCAAGACCTCGGGCTGTTAATCATTTCTATTGGGCCGCTAATGAACCGTAATGCTCTAAAAAAGCATGTTATTGCTATGTTACAATTTTTTTTTAGGAATATGTTTGTTAGACTTTGGTTTATAATATTCACTAATCGTATCGTGACATACAATCAGGTTACATTATATCCGGGTCCGTGAAAAAGTTGGTTAAATATTTAGTTGAACCAGTGTCGGCGGGAGGCCATAATTATGATGGGGCCCTCGGTCACAGGACGCACCGGGCCGACCATGGTTCGGGCCGGTGTGAGAAAATTTTGAAAATTATGGATGAAAAACGCCAAATCCTTCACTCTAGAGAGGAGAATTCAGTTGTCTTTTACCCCTTTACCCAACGAATCGGCCGCATCCGCCCGCGTAATATGCAAATTCAGCAGTTGAACAAATATTATTTTTCAAAAGATTTCAACAAAACCATATCATGTGACCCCTCGTTGGAACGAGCTCGTCGAGCCCGTTCCAACGAGGTCTCACATGATATGGTTTTGTTGAAATTGTTTGAAAAATTTGAAAAAAATGATATTTAAAATAATAAATTTTGATATCGTCTGCGTTCGGTAAAGGGTTAAAGGAAGAATCCCACATTTCACTTGCAATATCGAGCTCTGTACATGAATGTCTGGGTTTTCTGTGGAGATGTAGATTACGCTTGATTTTTTGTACTAGCTTGTCATCATGTACTACTTTCGGTTTACTGTAAGCGGAGACTACGGAACGGATTGTTGATGAAAAACTCTATTCCAGCGCGCGGAGAAATTTCATTTATGCACGTTGAGCCTGTAAATTATTAACTTCTCTGCGGGGGCCCAATTTTTTAAAGAGTGGGCCCCCCCCCAAAAAAAAAAAAACCCTTGAGCCCTTGGGTGCCCCGCTGGAGCTCGGGGCCCCTGGCCATTGGCCACCCAGACCCTATGGACCGGCCGCCACTGAGCTGAACAACTGAACTGCGAGCTTTGGAAATCTCAAGATATTGACAGCATCAAAAACAAATCGGAATAATTTTTTTCAGTGTGAACTTATATTTATTAGTACGGATACACGCAGATAAAGTCAACGTGCACAAGACCGAAAGGATCCTACGTTATTCAAGAACGGGTTACATTGGATTTCAGCTTGACTCCAAGAAGACGTCATCCGCAACTCAACGACATTTCATGGTGAGAAATAATGAAACAAAGCTCTGATTACAAACACCAGCAAACTTGAATAGATCTACGACAGCGCCCGGATATGTTATTGATTTTCATATTCCTCTAATCAAGGAAGACTTTCCTTTTGTTGTCTCTGAAAGAATGTAATGATGTCGCACCTGTGACCTGGGAAGTCTTGTAATACCATTCAACGGGCGATTACAACCCATTATTGTAGATTATACGCCTGTGTGGGAGATTAAATCTTTTAAAGTTCTCCTTTGATTTTTAACCATTTACTTAACGTTAGGGTGAAACCTGGCCAACACTTCTTCACAAAAACTTCATTCTTATTCATTATTTTTAGTCCCCTACCGGCATCGCCGGAGGGGATTATAGGTTTGCACTCTGTCAGTCTGTCAGTCACACTTTAGTTTTTCAGAGTTTTTTGGGAAACGCATCAACGGAATGATTTCATTTTTGGTAAACTACTATAGAACGATGACTTACAGATCAAGTTTGAGTTTCATGCTGATTGCATTATTCTCGTGCGAGTTACGGCCCTTGGAAATATGGAAAAGCACCAAAATATCAGTTTTCCGGAGTTTTTTTGGAAACGCTTCAACAGAATGATTTTATTTTTTGTAAACTACTATAGAACGATGACTTACAGATCAAATGTGAGTTTCATGCTGATTGCATTATTCTTGTGTGAGTTATTGCTCTTGGAAATATGGAAAAGCGCCAAAATGTCAGTTTTCCGGACTTTTTTTGGAAACGCTTCAACAGAATGATTTCATTTTTGGTAACCTACTATAGAACGATGACTTACAGATCAAGTTTCATTTGCACTTTGTCCATCCGTCAGTCTGTCAGTCAGTCTGTCAGTCATACTTTAGTTTTCCGAACTTTTTTTGGAAATGCTTCAACCGAATGATTTCATTCTTGGTAACCTACTATAGAACGATGACTTACAGATCAAGTTTGAGTTTCATGCTGATTGCATTATTCTTGTGTGAGTTATGGCCCTTGGAAATATGGAAAAGCGCCAAAATATCAGTTTTCCGGACTTTTTTGGAAACGCTTCAACGGAATTCATGCTGATCACATCTAGGTTATAACATTTGTATAATTATTAATGCTCATTAATCCGATAGGGGACATTGTATTGCTTCAGCGATACGTGAGCTCTTGTTTCAATTTGTGTTTCAAAACCATACCTTAGGACCCCCTCATTTGTCTAAGAATTCTTTTATAAGTGACGCCTGCTATTCATGTTAAGTGAAGGGTTAAAGGATATCTGTGTGGTTGGAGACCAGTAATTACATACCAAGAGCCTGATGACATCATCGGGTTCGAAGCGAAGACACCCGACATATACATATAGATGCAATTTTTGGCGTTGTGGTGGCCTGTGCCGTCCATTGGTGAGGTATCTAGAGTATCCACAGGAACATTTTGTTGAATGAGGCACAAATGATGCTATCTGGAGCTATCCCGGGCATCCAGTTGTCGTACTTTTGCAACGCGGTTCGAAAAAAACCCGAGTTGTCGGGCTGTTGCACCTGCTGATCCAAGTTGTAACACAAAGAAATGTTTATTACATTTTTTTCTTTGCTGATAAGTCAAAGACATGACATAATTTCCTGGATAGCTCTACCTGCGAAATTGTGTCAAGGGATGGATTTAAATTTATTTCAGATGCTACTCTATGCATGAATACTCCTACATTGAAATCATATTGTTCCCCGACGCAATTTTCTGATGAGTAGGTTTACCCATTTTCAGGCTAGGGATCATTATACAAGAATATTCTCCCCAATATATGTATATTCTCAGAAGTGTTGAACAAGGGCACCAGACAAATAGAACGTTGAATAAAAGTTTGCGGACAAAAGTCCCGCTGATCAAGTGTGTGTAAAAGAGTCCTTCCCGAATGAAATGAATCAAATAAATCACGTCTTTTCTCATTGCAATGTTATTGTAAGCTGGCTGAGTGCCAAATTAATTTAGAATGACCAACCTAAATTTAGAGTCCATGAAATAAATAGAAAATGTCCAACGACTACCCAGTTATTACAGAAAATGTTCAAAAAGAAATCAGTAAATGAGGTCTGCACCACGCAAAAAGCGAGGTCTAAACGTAATTTACTGACAGGCTTCAAAGTTTCATTATAAAGTGGGGAAGAGTTGAAAATTATATTTATCATTTGATCCAAAGCCTGATAAAAGTTTCCAAAATGGACCGAGAAACAAACAGTCGTAAACAATAAAAATCTTTAAAGCGTTTTATATGTTCTTTAACCCTTTACCTAACATGAAAAGCAGGCGACACTTGCAAAAAATATTCGTAAATAACTAATCTTTTTCATTTTTTGTCTCAAAAACATAGGTTATGACCCTTCGTTGGAACGAGCTCAACGACCTCGTTCCAACGAAGGGTCGTAACCTATGCTTTTGAGACAAAAAAAAAAATGAAAAAATAATGAAAATTAATTGGCGATTTTTGAGAATAGCACTGGCCGGTTTTGGCCGTTACTTTGGGTAAGGGGTTAAAACAATGCGTTGATTTTCTAAGCACCCAGCCCAAAAAATAATCCCAAATGACGTAGTTATTTTATAGGGCAATTTTATTGAAACAACGCTTCAAAAATTACTAATGCTGCCACTGGAAGTGTTTCAAGAGACGATCTCAGGTCAGGGTTCATTCCTCGCGCAAGAATATACTTGATTCTACTCTTTGAATGTTATTGAATGATCGTGTTTTACGGCTTTTAAAGTATGGATTTAATGGTCGAAAACAGGGTCAGATCGGGTGATAAATATAAACAGACGAAGTACACATCACATCCCAATTTTGGACAGTGACGACGGAAGCTTAATGGAAGTATGTATCTTGGAAGTGGGGTATCTTGGAAGTGGGGTACAAGTGGCAAAAATATTTACAGATTTTAATGGGTGTGGTACAGCGTATTAAAAAGTGGTGGGGCGGGGGAGGGGGGAGAAAGGGACACTGATTAAGATATTAAACCTTGGAATGATTTGACCATGCCATATCGTGTCAAGCCGTGTATTACATTCGTATGTCAGCAGATGTTAGGAAACACGCTGAAGACTCTTCTGTGGTGCGCATATCTGGTTTGGTCATAGTTCGGTTCATGTCCACTACTTCAAGCATTTTAGTTTAGGGCTGGAAGATAGCTGAAGTAAAAGGAAGGGACCAAACTGGCCGACTGTGGAATTCATTGACCACCTTTAACAATTTACATTTGTAGATAATATATTACAGGAATATTGCATGTTGAAACATTTGTACACTCAGCTTTGCACCATGGTCAAAAATCACGTGACATATCTATGGATAAGTGTGAGTAGATGGGACGTGTTTCTTGACCACCCTGCTCTTCCCCCTGGTTTTGCCGCTCCTGAATATGGGATTTCGACACTTTTCAATGAGATGGGGCCTTTCTGTCCTACTGTTGGGGTACTTTCTCTGTGGGGGATTATTTGTTCAGGGGCGCGGTGGCTCAGTAGGTAGAGGTGCAGGCTGCAAGCCGAGAGGTCCTCGGTTCGAATCCCACCTGCGGCAACCGCGTTGTGTCCTTGGGCAAGGCACTTAACCCCGATTGTACTCATGGGGGCACGATGACGCCGTGTACTAAGGCGTACTGCACGTCGATGGTACGCATGTCTTCAACCAATCTAACCCTGCCTGTGCTGCAGTGCGGAGTTACGATGTTGGGGAGCTGGCAGCTGCTCGTCGTTGCTCGGTGGTTCTCTCGGGTACTCCGGCTTCCTCCACCCGTAAAACTGTCACGGTCATGATTAGCCATTGTGTATAAGTATATGACCTTAAACACCAATAAATAAATAAATAAATATTATTTGTTCAAGGAACCATGAATGTGAGGGGGAGTGGGTGAAAGGTATGGATGCCTCACTATAATTGGGTTGAAGGTAGTTTATATTATCATCCCTCCACAATTTATGTTCTCCGAGTTTTTTTTAAAGAAAATCAGAAACCTTTCATAGCGAATCATTCAATGAATGCATTTAGGAATCTTGTTCTTTTGTCTGTTGCATCGTCCCATGAAGGCATGAAGGTGCCAACTGCAATGCTCCAGCACTGCAGTTGGCACCTTCATGTTTTCAATCAACGATATGGAGCGTTGTCCTTTTATCAGTATGTAACGTGTCTTCCGATTGAACAAAGTGGCCGAAACAACTAGCAATGGCGCTATTTTAAAACTTGTAGGTGAAAAAACGTGCGCTGTTGTTTCCCATTTGTCACTCGCCCCAAGTTCAGGTGATGAGAATAACCTTGGGCTCCAACTGTAGATTCGCTTCAATTTAATTTTGAAACGTTATGGACTTGTTACCGTACTGATCGAGTTTACTGAAGTACAAACACTTTTCAGCATTATCTCTATGACAGGAGACAGGAGAAAATCGTTATTCCGAGCAACATCCGGGGGACATAGAAACTTGATACCTGGAAGTCAGATTGTTTTAAACCTTTTGGCTTCGCCTCGCGATTTAAAATCGACAGCAAGGTATTACATGTACATATATACCCTGAATGTTATCCAGGTTAACTTATTATATTAGCAGACTGAATGCAGAAAGATATTTTGGAAATTTTTTTTCTCAAATTTCTTTTGTTCAATTGAAAATATATTCAATTTGGATGTGACCTAGCCAAATTGTGCATATTTTATGCATTGAGTTTAGTTTGTGGAAACCCATCCTCTAATCCACATGCAATGGGTTGTATGTCAACTTGTGATTAACCGTCGGCCTGTGTTCGTTGTAAAAAAAAACAGCCTCTGCAAAATGGTTGCTTTCCTGTGGTCATTTTAAAAAGTATTTGGTGGGTCGGTATCAATCAACTGGAGCTGACGAAGGGGTGTATTAGTATTGTTAATTCCGACACGAGGTGACCTTGACTTTCGAAAGTTTCGTTAAACCCTAATTAATAAATAAATTAGTAGTGTTAACAAGACTTACACATAGTTTTCATGTCAGTATACTGAATAGCTTACTAGCACGAAAACACTTCTACTACTCTGCTCTATTCCATTCTTCAGGTACCAGGAAATTATTTGTTCTGATGAGTTTTTACTTGTCAGAACCAGCCCCACCATTGCATTACAGTACGTGGAGAGTGGATTGTAACTAAATCACCCGGGGAGTGGAGTTATCACCCAAAGTATCACTTTCAAATTCTGTAAAAAACACAAGCAATGTTTCAGCCAATGGACCTCCGGGTATGACCCGGAGGTCCATTGGCTGGAACTTTGCTTGTGCTTGTAATACCTTGCAACAAATTTGCAACTATTGCTTGGGTGGAATCTCCACTCTGCGGGTGATTTAGTGATAATACACTCTCCACGTACTGTATGTCCCGTACCCACCCCCGACTCTTCAAGCGCTTTTAAATCACTAGAACTGTAAGGTTTGATTCAGAAAGCTCAAAATGTTACCCTACGACATTACATTGTCTGGATTTGATATTCAGCTTCACAAAACCTCAAATGGTGCATCGATTTTTCAGACAATACGAGAGCTTTTCCTGTCATATATTGATAAAAAAACGTCAAGAAAATCTTTTTATCTTTCTTTTATTGTACGCATCTTTTGTCTTCAAGTTGTCTGGTAACTGAGTTATCCTGAAAACTATCATCAATCCATAGCAACAATGGTGTATTCATTCCAGTGTCAATATTTTATTCATGTGAAAACAATATTTTCTTTACTTAACTTAACATGAAAAGCAGACGACACTTGAAAAACAATTCTTGAATAACTATTTTTTTTTTCATTTTTGTCTCAAAAACATAGGTTATGACCCTCATTGGAACGAGCTCGACGAGGGGTCATAACCTATGTTTTTGAGATAGAAAATGAAAAAATAATAAAAATTAATTGGCGATTTTTGAGAATAGCGATAGCCGGTTTTGGCTGTTACGTTGGGTAAAGGGTTAACCAAGTATATCATGTTTGGCAGGGTTTTCATTGACAGCCCAGAGATTCGCTGACATCGGTCTGGCCATCAGGATCTGCTCTATGTTATTTATTTGTTTAAGGTCACATACTTATGCACACTGGTTAATCGTGACCGTGGCAGTTTTACGGGTGGAGGAATCCGGAGTACCCGGAGAGAATCACCGAGCATCCGTCAGCTCCTCAACATTCTAACTGTGTTCAAGCCCCGCTCAACCAGGGTTACAGTGGTTGAAGACATGTGTACCATCGACGTGCAGAACGCCTTAGTACACGGCGTCATCGTGCCCCCATGTAGGCAACCGGGATAAAGTGCCTTGCCCAAGGGCACAACGCGGGTCGTCCCGGACGGGGATCGAACTTGGGACCTCTAGCATAGAAATCCAACAGTCTACCACTGCGCCACCACGCTCTGATCGGTTCTATAATTTCGACTGCCGGTTGAATGACCAAGAACGATAAGAGACCCAAGCAGAGTCAAAGTGAACAACTTCAATATTCTCGCACTCCATCAACGATACCTCCATGGCTTCCGGCTTTTTGAGGTACGAAATTCGGCATGGGGTTAGTGCAGGTGTTTAAGAGGAGTCGGCGGTTGTCGTTCTCTCCTGCAGTTCCCTATCTTTCTCCCTTCTAAGCGTTTAGCGCCTTGCTTTCTGGTGCTAATCGGAAAAATTCTTTCTCTTCTTCCTTTTTTGAAGGTCGCCTTTCGAAGGTACATCGTTTCCTGCTGGTATAGTCCAGTGTGTGAATAGATCCCATAAAACGTAAGATGACCCCTGCTTGAAGTTGATGCTCCCATTGATATGGACGCTCCAGTCCAAAGGGGTAACTGAGTTCAGCATCATCATGGTAACCTTGGTGCCAGGCAAATTATCTTGTTGCAAATTAATAAAGAGCACTGCCAAGGACTCGAGGTACGTCTTCTCATTGTGAGAACAGAGAACAAGAAAACTTTTGTGAAAGCAGAAGTGTGCAAGAAAAGGTCCAAGAAGAACTTTTATTTTTGTGCATATCTCATACTATCTCTTCGTATTAGAACACAATTAAGAAACATTCTGTGAACAAACCTAAATCTCTGAATACTACATCTCAAAGCATTGTGACTGGTGGTTATGAGCAACTCTTTTTAAATAAGTTTATTGGACTGGGTTCTAAACTATGGAGGTTAACACCTTCATTCGAAAATACTTGCACAGGTAAGCCCCCCCCCCCCCCCCCCCCCACACACACACACAAAAAGCTTCCCCCCAAGAACACAACAATAAGCTTTTTTGGATAAATCTCCCTGGTACGAAACTCGACCCGGAACGATTTATTTATTGGTGTTTTTAGGGTCACATATTTCTGCACAATGGCTAATCATGACCACGACAGTTTTACGGGTGGAGGAAGCCGGAGTATCCGGAGAGAACCACCGAGCAACGGCGAGCAACTGCCAGTTCCCCAGCATACGAACTCCACACAAGCAGGGTTAGCACTGGTTGAAGACAGGTGCGCCATCGACGTGCAGTACGCCTTAGTACACAGCGTCACCGTGCCCCCCCCCCCCCCACGTGGGCAATGGGGGTGAAGTGTCTTGTCCAAGGACACAACGCGGTTGCCGCAGGTGGGATGCGAACCGAGGACCTCTCGGCTTGCAGCCTGCACCTCTACCTACTGAGCCACCGCCGCCGCCCCCCCCCCCCCCACCCGGAACGATAGTCTGACAAATTATTGTAACTGGTGGCTTACGAAAATTCTTTCCAAAGAATCTTAAGCTTATTGGGGAGGGGCCTACACTTTGGGGATTAAAACTTCATTCGATGAAACTTGGAAAAGTACCCCCATCCCTTCATAAAAAAAAAAGAATGCTTGAGAATACAGTCAAAGTTGGAAAGAGTTCATAAACAATTTTGTTGGCTGGAATTCTGCAATCGAAAAAAGAGCGAAATAATCAGAAGTTGGTCATAATTACAGTTCAATATGCAGAGAAGAAGAAAATACAGAATTAAATACTGAGAAAGCGTCGGCAACAACGGAACGATTATTAACGATGAATACGTGAGATCATCGGCTCTCTCAGACTTCGAACGCAGTGTCAAGGTTAAAAACGACAAGCGACTAATGCAACTTTGCATTTTTTGGCGAAAAATCTATGTAGACATATCGCGAATTTAGGGAAACTACGCTGACATCTTATCTAATATAAGAGAGGGTGGATATATCACAAGCAAAATGGTATTAACCCTTTACCCAACGTAACGGCCAAAACCGGCCAGCGCTATTCTCAAAAATCGCCAATAATTTTTCATTATATTTTCATTTTTTGTCTCAAAAACATAGGTTATGACCCCTCGTTGGAACGAGCTCGACGAGCTCGTTCCAACGAGGGGTCATAACCTATGTTTTTGAGACAAAAAATGAAAAAAGTTAAAAAATTTATAGTAATTTATATATTTTTTATACTTACCAATGACCCAGACATAGCTGGTG
This sequence comes from Pictodentalium vernedei, assembly GCA_031216915.1. Lineage (NCBI taxonomy): Eukaryota > Metazoa > Mollusca > Scaphopoda > Dentaliida > Dentaliidae > Pictodentalium > Pictodentalium vernedei. Next base: position 276,389,039 of record CM062291.1, read on the forward strand.
CTAACTCTTAAAATATAGGGCCAAACACAAATTTTGCCCTCCAATCCCCAAAATTTGCATCTAAAACTAAAGAAAACATGTCCTGAAAGGCCCTCCACACTTCGCCCCTACTGCGCATGCACAGTGTCAAGGACGTTCCGAAATTGGCGCCATTAATCATTCTAATAACCAGTGCCTGGTAAGCGCTATGTACTCAGCGGGGAGGCAAGAGTTCCCAACTCCTGGGAGGGCCATCCCCGTCTGGGTCATTGGTAAGTATAAAAAATATATAAATTACTATAAATTTTTTAACATTTTTATACTGTACCAATGACCCAGACATAGCTGAATAGTAAAAAGGCTGGAGGGCCAAGGACATAGAGCAAAATGGAATACGCTCAATAAATAAAATAGAGTCATCCCCTGTAGGGAAAAAGAAGTAATAGGCCTTACATGTATCTTTCTTATTTATGATAAATTAGAAAGATACACCTTCCAAAATTGAGCTTCATACATCCATGTACTCTAATATCCAATATAATCCTTATACTAATAATTTTTAAAGTAAGCCAATAAATAAAGTAAGTCTAGAGAATAGAGACTCTTATACTCCTAAAAGTGTCTGAGGATTGCATACTCATGTCCGTTGACATATGCAATATTCAAAAGCTATACTTTAAAAACTAAGACTTGAATGAATTTTAAAAACCTAAACTTCTCACTAAACAACCATCCCAATAACAGCTCAGAATTACTAACTCCGGAGCAGGTATCCCCTTGTTTTCATAGTAAAACAGGTGACCCAAGGGAACACCCCCCCCCCCCCCCCTTTTCTTGCCCTGGGTCAAATAGCCCAGAGCGAAGAGGGCAGCCGAACGGAGACACTGCCGAAACAGACAGCCTACCTAGCTATAGTAGCAACTGTTAAGTGAATGACATTCTGAGCAGTAGATAATAGACCTAACAATAGAGGCCTCCAGAAATGGACTCGATATTTCTAAGATAAAATTCATGAATGTGGATGGCTGAGCGCAATGAGCGGCCTTCAAAAATCTATAATAGCGACACTATTAAAGTAAGCCCAAGAAGTAGAAGAACTCTTACTTCATGAGCCGAAATCTTAAGCACAACTGCTAAGTCAATGATATACCATAAGCAGTACCGATAGTTAATAGAATCCATTAACAATAAAATGGAGCGTAACGTCCTTCTACTAGACATCAAAGACAGAAGAAGCTTACGCCCTTTGTAATAAACAGATATCTGTTTATAAATACATAAACTGTATCCGGAAAGAGTAAAGGCCTATGCCCATACGAAGACGGAAGGACCTTAAAATAATAGGTTCCGGATAATAGGACCCTAACTCTTATGCAACAATCCAACCTAAATAGTAACGGAAGTATTGATTCCGAAACTATGAAAGTGAAAATCATCCATCGATAGTGCATGAAACTCACTGACTCTACAGTAAAAGAGAAACCAACAGAATTACTGTCTAAAAGGTCAGAATTTGAAAACTACTGTTTCCAGAGGCTCAAATGATTACTTAGCTAAATAAGAACCGAAGTTAAAATCCGTATAGGAATTTAATCTAAAGATTGTAAGTCTATTTATCAAAAAGTTACTAACTGACTTAGATAAAGAGACAAAAGACTCAATTGTAAACTATCGTAGAGTGCATAGGTATGAGGTAACATAAACCTATAACCTAAATAATAATAGGCTTCAGTAGATCTTGTGAAACAAGTATACTAAAAAATAGCAATGAGTAGTATGGAGGGATCAACAATATGAACATAATGATCCCTACACCACGACGGAAGAGCCTCCACTTTAGCCGCATAGAATAGCGAAGAAGAGGATCTCCTATAGTAAGAAATCGCGTCCAAAGCTCGTCCAGTACAGTGCTTACAATGCAATACGGACCACACAACGGAATACATGAAGGTTGCGACCTTGCTGGTTGTGATAAAGATGACACGATTTACCCAGTGAAAAAGATCCTCACATAGAGGAAGATTTCACGTTAAGACCCACAGTAGACAAGAGAGTAAATTACTCATGATCTCTGTGAAGATAGAGATGCTATCAACAGAAATGTATTGTGGTTGTTTATCTTAGCAATACCTGCTAAAACAACAGCGCCGGAGGATACGCGTATCCTATCAATCCGTCCTATAGATCAATAGAGCGTTAACAATATTAGCTCAGAGATCTGGACAAGCCAACACATACGTCTGCAATTGATTAGCAAGCTGTGTCATAAATAAATCATCATTGGGCGCTCCCATAGATAGCAAATCTGATTGAATACTTGTTTGTTGAGAGTCCATTCTGACAGCAACAAGCGACCCGTAAGAGAACGGGAGTCCGATAAAACAATCAGACGACCCGGAATATGACGGACCAAAACTGAACTTGGTGTACTATAACCAACAGACGGATTCTTTCCATTAAATTGAATAACGGAAACGAAAGAGTGCCTCCCTGGTTCCGGAGATACGCCACTACTGTCGAATTAAAGGACAGGAATTTGGGCATGCGTTTCTGAATAATGTTCATGCAATGACATAAAGCAAGCCTAAAAAACATTATTCCGCGGAAGTTAAACTGATTGCTAAAAGACTGCGGAACCCAAAGACCCTGGCACTTCGAATCCGTAGGGATCAGTATTATATCCCAATCTGTTTGACTGGCAACCGTCATAACAGCCACACTCGGGTCCGGCAACTGCGGCGGCACTCTCTGAGTCAACCACCGAATGTTTGCCCCAGTCTGAATCTCTTGTAACACTAGATAGACAAGAGAACGTATAAATCGAGCAATTCATGGATTGCCGAAAAGTTGCCGTCGAAGAGAAGCTCCTCCGAGAACGAAGCGACTCTGAGAGAGTTCTTAACCTTACTATCCACGCGTGTGGATGTAGCTAGGGCTGCGTCACGTCTAACTAACTCCAATCAGCCACTGAAGGGCGGAGTTATACGTGAACAAACTACTGCCCTCAAAAGAAATTACATTGAGAATAATATCCCGTAAATCTTTTCTTGAAGACGTAATGATAACGCCTCAGTAAGGCGGATTACGTATAATAAAGCGTCTAAGTTAAGTCTACTATACATAATGTCGTTCCCAACATTGAAATTGGAAAAGACATAAACGGCGAAAAAGAATATATGCAGTCTTTAATCACACCGTCTAGACGCATATGAACTCTCGGTATGCCCTGCTCTGCCAAAATAAACTATTGTGCTTAGTAGCAGGCTTGTATATATATATATATAGCGTCGAAAAATAAAACACATGTTGTAATGACAATATTGGACTGCGTCGGTAAGTCAGGGACAATGTCCCTGAACCGATCGAAAAATCCGAGTCCAATGACGCTATAAGTCTCTTATCCAAGATCGCAGCAATGAAGTCCGAAATAATAATCACTGGAAGATAATGCCAGAAAATATGAAAGGCATCTTCCGATACTACTAAAGGGAAAACTCGAAATCTTTCGAATCCCTTTCGCCATCCTGTCGGACCCTATAAAGCGTTCGGTCGTCCGTAGCTGATGCAACCGCGGACCGCACCGACCCAGCGCCGTCGGATAATTCCTGATTCGACCGAGAAACTGTCAATTGCTGGGATGCTGCGAAACAACTGTGCTAACTCGGATAGCACGTCCGTCACTGAGGCCTGAGGAGAAGCGGTCTTACGATGCATTGCCGCTGGAAGCTCCGTGATCGTTACCCCGTGCATACTTCCAATATGCGAGCGAACGGAGTGTATAGGCCTCGTGTCCCTTGGCTACCGGATGGCGCGACCTATTCGCCGTGGAATCACTGAATGCCGAAACTGATCGGATACTCGAGGTCACGTAGCCAATGTGCGGTCGTGTGCCCTGCTGTGAGGATGAGGAAGCATTAAAGACAGTCTCTCGGACTGTCAATATAACGGAGCGTCCCGACCAACGGACATATGCTCCGAATGTAAAATATCTGAACCACAACATGCGGTCCCCTATGTTGTTGGGCGAGAGAGGGACCTCTCTCGTTCACAGCCCGGACGGACCTGGACAAGCCAGGAACCGGACTAACAGGCTTCCTCCGATCTGTCCTCAATCTGCCGTCACTGGGTGAGTACTAAAGTAATTAAAGTGCTCGCATCACCCAAATCTCCTTCCTAGACCGCAACGGACGAACCCGGCAGCCGAACCATTCGATGAATGTACGCTACACCGGGTGAGCTAGCGAATGTCACTCCGTAGGCGATAGACATATTCCATGAGCACTTATTGCCGCTAACTCTTCATTAACTATGACGACAGAGGCACACTTTTGAAAGACATCTCCATAACTCTTCGAACAAGAAACCAGAAATGCTTGGATAGCAAGCATAAAATAATAATATATATAGCGTCGTTCAATAATTCGAAAGTTTGTGTGACATTATTGGACTATGTCGGAACTGAGGGACGATGTCCCTGAACCGAACCAAAAATTTCTAAGTCCACCGACGCTATCAGTTTCTTATCCGGCATCGCAGCATTCTGGTCCGACGAAAGAAGCTGTAGAAGACCAAGTCAGATGACATACACAACAGCATATGTTGTTCCGAAAGGGAAAGCTCGAAATCCTCCGAATCCCTTTCGGTATCCCGTCGGACCGGATGAAACTTTCGGACGTCCGTACCCGCTTCCGCGGAGCGTCCCGACCCAGCATCGTCGGATAAAATATATGCGACAGATTCAGTTGATGCTGGGATGCTGCGATAAACTGTGCTATTAAGGAAAGCACGTCCGTTCCCGAGGCCTGTGCAGTAGCGGTCTTACGATGCACTGCCGCCGGAAGCTCCGTGTACGTTGACTCCCGCACACTTCCTATGCGAACGTCCGGAGTCTGCAGGCCTCGTGTCCCTGGCTACCGGATGGTGTGACCTGGTCGCCGAAGAATCCTTGATCGGCGAAGCTGGTAATATATCGGCGGTCACGCAGCCAAGGTGCGGTCGTGTGCGCTGACGAGAAGAGGAAGCCTTAGCAGTCTCAGCGGACTGCCTATACAACGGAGCGTCCCGAGCGACGGACGTATGCTCCGCTTGCGACACATTTTGTACCACAACATCTGGGGCCAGATGTTGTTGAACGAGAGAGGGGCCTCTCTCGCTTGCCGTCCGGATGGACCGGAACGAGCTATGAACCGGACTAAAAGGCTTCCTGCGTTCTCCCTCCGATCCGCCGTCACTGGGTGTGCATTAAGTTAATTTATAGTGCTCGCATCACCCCAAAATTCCTTCTAGACCGCAACGGACGAACCCGGCTGCCGAACCATTCGGTGAATGGACGCTACACCGGGCGAGCTAGCGGACGTCAAAGGCCGTCGAACCTACTAGGGTCCTCTTAGGCAATTGGCGTATTTACATGAGCACTTTCCCGCTAGCCCTTCATTAATTGTGACGACGGAGGCACACTGTTGGAAGACATCACAGATACATCACCCTAATCTTGATCGTCTGAAATAGAAATTGATAAAGTAGAGTGACCCTGCGGGGAAAGGACCGAAGTGTCCAAATCCCCAACAACATACCGTGACATACGCTTCCCATATTGTCATCGAAATCATACGATACAGAACAGGAGTTAATGCGAGTACACTGACCACATATAGAATGATAAAGTCAGAGGAAGACTTCCTCTTAAAACAATTGATCAATATCCTTTCAATGTGAAAAGAAAACAAGTCCTGGTACTCGCACTAACCCCTGGCAATCAAAATACATAATAATAATATGATCCATTAATATAGAAAAAATAATTGAAATCAAAATATTTTGAAAAAATATTTTTTCAGAACAGCCCAAGTTTCTGAAAAGTAACGTTGAGCCCCAATGGATCCCAAGCCTAAGTGTGGACAAAAATTTTAAAAATATTTTAAACAATTTATTCAACACTTACGAACAATAATAATGTATCTAGTTATGATTAAAATAACATAAAGATATTATTTTTTTAGAAATCCCCCCCTCACAGAGAGGGCTGTTGTAAATGTAAACAATGAGTGTAAAAACACTAAAATAAGACTCCAGGCACCCAGGCCCGAAATCAGTTACCAAAAATACACTATCTGATGCAAAACAGAGACTTCCAGGGAAGAAACTGCAGAACATCAGATGGTAGATGCAGAACACAACGCCTAACCACCCGTAGGTGAAGACGTAAACATGGGGAAAGAACAGAATTCATTCTGTTATTCAGCTAAAACTCCCAAGAAATTTTAGTAATAATAATTACAGAAACTATGCCAAAAGCATGGGAGAATAGCAAGGGGGAACTTAAAGGACAGGGAGAGAGGAAAACACTTAAAAAAACAGTGTAACTAAATAATCAGAATGACAACAAAATGGCTGCTGCCTTGAAAATAGGTAACTTAACATAATTTCATTAAAAAATTTTAAGTTACAGCCCTGATAATATTCTGTCACACATTCTTTTCCTCTCCTCCTTCTCTATCCTCCTTAGAATCACCATTTCACTAATATTTATGTGTCTGGCATCATTTAAACTGAGATTTAAAAGCACAAAGATCAGTCAGATGTTAACTGATGAAGGGCCAAACTTAGAATGATTAATGGCGCCAATTTCGGAACGTCCTTGACACTGCGCATGCGCAGTAGGGGCGAAGTGTGGAGGGCCTTTCAGGGCATGTTTTCTTTAGTTTTAGATGCAAATTTTGGGGATTGGGGGGCAAAATTTGTGTTTGGCCCTATATTTTAAGAGTTAGCACCAGCTATGTCTGGGTCATTGGTACAGTATAAAAATATTAGTTATTCAAGAATTTTTTTTGCAAGTGTCGTCTGCTTTTCATGTTAGGTAAAGGGTTAAAAAGTACGTCTCGTGGAGAAATACGTAATTTGAAATCTTAAGTCATCGCATTCGATGCGTTGAAATCACTTGTACAATATTTAAAAAAAAAAGGAAAATATGCACCGCCTTTCGGGACAACGGAAGTACGCTGCAGAACATGCCAATCTGAGTTTATAGCGTACTGGTCAAATAATTGTGAACAAATAAATTGTTTTTATCTGCACTTCTTATAAATCTGGCATTTTTTGTGGGAAAAGGAACCAATCCAAGTAACATCGCCTTGTCGTCTAAAAATGTCGCCGGGATTTCTGGACGCTATGCTTTGCAGACATGGTAGCAAAAAAACTGAAGTAAATTCAAAAGTATTTGTGCCTGCTTATTCTGAGAAGTAATAACGAATTTCACATATTAGTGGATCCAGTATATATGGGTTCCATTGTTTTTGTTTCCCAAGTCAATAAAGTTTATCAGCATTCCCCATGTTTGGTCACGTGGGGTGGGCACACGTCACATTTGTTTAGAAAACAATACACAACCGCAGAGCGAAACAGGGAGCCAGCGGAGTCGGTTACAGCCAATCACTTCATTTGTCACTCATTTTCTTTCGTATAACTCAACTAAACAAACACCTGTGGTGCAGGTATTGACAATACTTTATTTATATCAAAGCATTTCGAATGCTGAACTTTCGAAATGGCAGCTTAGATGCGCTTTGCAAAGCACCGAAGATACGCAACTCGATTCAGACCGTCATTTGGGACAACGGAAGTACGCTGCAGAACATGCCAATTTGAGTTTTTAGCGGTCACATTTCAATGTGTTCTTGACCTGAAGTTTTGTTTTCAGCTAGGATTTACCATATTATTTATAATATTCCAATTGATACTTACTTTAAAACTTAAATGACCAAGCCCGTTATATATGAATATATATTTATTTGACGCTGAGTTGAGACGACCAGGATTATGCTTGTTAACCCTTTATCTAACCTGAAAAGCAGACGACACTTGCAAAAATAATTCTTGAATAACTAATTTTTTTCATTTTTTGTCTCAAAAACATAGGTTATGACCCCTCGTTGGAACGAGCTCGACGAGCTCGTTCCAACGAGGGGTCATAACCTATGTTTTTGAGACAAAAAATGAAAAAAATAATGAAAATTAATTGGCGATTTTTGAGAATAGCGCTGGCCGGTTTTTGCCGTTACGTTGGGTAAAGGGTTAATTATTCCACGCCTGATTTATTTTGCGGAAACAAAGGTGACGTATGCCCCTCACGTGACCCAATATGGGGAATGCTGATCTCTTCTAACGAATGGGCTTGCAAATTGTATGGCACTGTATCAAAATTTCTTATCGAAACAATATATACGCGCGCTAAATGAAAAGAAGTCAAGTGATCAACCCTTAAGACAGTGCCACCACTGGCATTAAAACACATCCTTTATCTTTTTCGTCACAGTCATTTTCGTCGGCGCTACCATTTTTTGTTTTTGGCCGTCGGGACTTTGGGTGAATTATGTAAACTACTCGGAATCTCCAGGCTCCGGGATTACTACCCCGACACCCCACCGTCTCACTCGCCCTGTTTATGTGGATGCGGATTTCGTTTCTGTCACTTTCGGTGCTGCCATATTCGCGGTGCAACGTTCACAGATATCTTGGCCTATCAAACTGATCAGTTTATAATACATGTAGGTCAAAATATCATTTCTCCTCACAAGATATACATGTAGATACATGTACTGTTTATCACTTTGGGTCATCTGGATTGAATCGCATATGTGACTGTTAAAAATACACTAGTGAGAAAATAACAACTTAATGTGTGGCACGTACGTTATGAGATGTATATAAAATTAACTTTTGCTGCCTAAATCAGTGGCGCCACGTACCTCGGGGACCTAAAGCAGAACGATAAATGACCACCCCCACCACCACCCCGCCCTAACAGGCCGCGCATGGTTCCATCCGGTGTGAAAAAAATTCGATGCCTGGAGACCAAAGACTCAATCTCAAAAAACAAAAACTGACTTAGAAGTTGTTGACGAGACAGTTCGTGGGGGTGAATCAACAGTCTCATCTCAGCACTGATTGTTAGGACCCTTTCACTGCTAAATTTTAGGACTGTGAAAGGCCCAGAAAGACATGTGTGTGTAATCATGTTCATGGTTTGAAAAGGACACCCCGTCCCCAGGTGTTGTTGGTGTTTATAATGCAAAACTTATAACTTTGACCTGTAGGTGTGGCGGTATTTTAAAATGAATATGATTGAAAGACATACATACCCGTTTATAACACCGCAAAATCAATGATCTTGATGTTTTTGCCTCTTTCTTAACTGTTCCAAAAAAGGTTATCCGTTTTTCTCCACACGAGAGTTCCAGTTTCCTAACTGTCAAAATGACTCTAACTGTAACTGTAAACCCAGTTCCTTTTGTTGACCTGTTGATTGCTGTATACGCACATGTATATATTGAAGAAACGCTTTATTCAACTGATCAGTCCCAACAGTTTAATTATCGATCGTCTCTGGAATGTATGTATTTGTTTTGGCAGACATGCCCTTTAACTGCGGAAATTACATATAATTTTCATTTAAAACCTTTGTCAAATGTTGAATAACTTCACAATAAACCATAACTTTTAATTTATTTAAATCTACGTACATTTGAATGAATAAACGGATTTCAACAGGTGAGAAATCGGGAGAAATCATTTCACGAGTAGACAAACGCTATTTTAAACTACGTTTTTCACATTTAATGACTTTTTGTTTTGTTTTTCGACCGATCAAATTCAGTTATTTCGTACCACTCTTCAAGTATCAGGTCTTACGAGAGAAAACATTTTGGAAAATGAAATGCGTCCATTTCAAATAATCTCTCCCTTAAAGTTTCTGCGTAGTGACTCATTCTAGAATTGCGATAACTAAATCCGCTGATAGAATATAATGCTTTTCAAACTAGAGCAAATCACCAAACAAAACTGCCGTTGTGTGTCGTCTCTTTGAGGTTGTGTAAAAGGAAAAGAAATTTCGCTTCGAATAAGTGAGTCATACTCACAGGTTATGTCGGTATACACATTAAAACGAAACAAACTGTTACCAAAATATGCCCGCTGACATTTTCTGAAAAAAAATCAGTCTGGAAAGAGTGCAGAGGCGCATTCATAATTTTTGTTGTAAAGGTGGTAGCAAATTGTAGAAAGTCAACAAACTTTTTGTTTCAGAACTGTTTCAATTATATACGTCGCACCAAGCACTGGCGTGGCGGGTGTAGACGTATCGGGGATATCCCCAGGGGCGTAACTACGAAGGTGGTGACAGAGAGTGTGACTGCCCCCCCCCCCCCCCCCCCCAGTCGGGTCATTTTCATTTGGATTGAAGTTTATTATTTCGATACGCTCTTGCTGGTAATCACATATTTTCTTCCAGAACTGGATCTGGTTTTTTGGACCGTTATGACACACACAGTCGGTCTCGTGCTGATGTTGGTCTGTGGGTGATTAGGGTCCCAGTATGACCAATTTTGAGTCCGGTAAGTGCCAATTAAATAAAAAAAATGGGAAGCCCATGCATTACGACTACGACAAGTAATTATCTACAAACAAATTTCCAGAGTTTTTTTTTAACCTATAATCCCCATTGACATATTTCAACAACATCATCAAGGCATGCCTTCGAAGAAGTCATGCCTTGTTGAAGTAGCTGGAATATTTTTTCAGTCGAGGCTCGAGTCATGACAGTCGGGACAAATTTGGTACCTCAATCGGTCGTCTTCGCGGTGCTCATGGGTATCTTCTCACCCCACCCCCAAACACAGTCGGCATTTTAAACTTAGAATCAGGGCGTTCTCACGAATTTCAAAATAGGGAAATGCGCTGTTTTAGCTGATGTTAAATGTGCAAGTGCCCCAGCTTTGACCAGATCATGACTGTTGGGGGAGTTCGAGAGACACAAAAGCAACTGACACCATCCACTTAGTACCCAATGATTCCGACATGTGTTGTGTGTCCTATAATCATTCCCCGTATCTTTTTTGTGGCTTTATGCTGTGTTTTGGTCACTGTTGGTCTGGAACCTACAGAGATTAACACACAACAGTTTACCCACCAGAAATCTTCAACACACTGTCACATTAAAAGACAGCTGAACCGAGTGTGCAACCTCTGTGTTTCTCGCAACGTCTCTGTTTTACAAGCTTATTTTGTTGTTTCGTATCAGGTTACCACTAGGGGTGAACACGTGCTTCTGGTTCTCCCTCTCGACATATCCGAGAGAGAGAGAGAGAGAGAGAGAGAGAGAGAGAGAGAGAGAGAGAGAGCGAGAGAGAGAGAGAGAGAGGTTTCCATGACACTGTGCTTTACTTTTATTCACCGAACGAGCTGCTAATTTCACATATCTTTCAGACTCATTGCATACGTTGCAGGCGCGTTACCAGGACTTTTGTTGGGAAGGTGCGCTAAGTAGCGATCGCCGACACCCGGTTCGCCCCGTCGTAGCATATAAAAAATGGGCATGAGATACACCCGGCACAGCATCCCGCACCAGACACTGGTGCGGCTGGGGTGGGCATATCGGGGGTATCTCCAGGGGCATAACTACGAGGGTAGTTGCAGGGATTGTGACTCCCCCCCCCCCCCCCCCCCCAATAATTTTGCAGTCGGAACATTTTCATTTGGATTGAGGTCTTAAATTTCGCGCTTGCTTGTTATCATATATTTTCTTCTAGGGCACAGTCGGCCTCCTGCCGATGCATATCTGTGGGTGATTTGGGATGTTGGGTTCCCAATGTGACCAATTTTGAGTCGGATACGTGTTAATTAAGTAAGAAGTTGGGAACCCAAACACCACGGCCACTACAAGCATTTATCCACGAACAAATTTCCGGAGTTCCCCATTGACAAACATTTCAACTACATCATCAAAGCATGCCTTGATGAAGCAGTTGGGAACAAATGGAGGCTCGAATTGAATATAAAAAACAAGGTTATATCCGTGGGCCGTAAGGTAAAGCCAACTCGAAGGTGGGGGAGTTGTGTAGTTCTCTGTTCCAAAAGGTGGCAGCAAACTGCATAGTATGGGAGAGACTGGTCGCTACGAGTATTTGTGTGTCAATATAAACATCACAGGAAGAGGCATCTACCGAAACCAGAGTTGGTGCAGGTGGATGAATGGGAGAGCATTGCACAGTTCGTTTCTGGGTGTTGGGTGGAGAGGAGTCAGCACAATTTGGGAGCACAGGATAATCAAATCTATCTCACATGCGAACCGCAACAAACGAGCGGATGGCAAAAGAGTTATTATTATTATTATTATTATTATTATTATTATTATTATTATTATTATTATTATAAATGTTCACTATCATTGAATCTCACCTGCCTGATGTCCATGGTTATGCTCATGACACACAGGTCTATTTCTCTTTTCGACCATCAATCAAGGATCAAACTAAAGCTCTAGAAACTATTGAGTCATGTATTTCGGACATTCGCACATGGATGGTTTCAAACAAATTAATGATAAATGATGATAAGACTGAATTCCTAATAATTGGTTCATGACAACAACTCACTAAAGTTGACATCAATTCAATGAAGGTAGGAGATTCCGCCATCAGTGCAAGTAACAGTGTACGTAATCTTGGTGCCTTGTTCGACTCTACCATGTCTATGGGCAGACATGTTACAAATATGTGCAATAAGGCTTTCAGAGGTCTATACAAAGTTAAACAGATAAGACAGTTCCTCACCAAAGACTCAACAAAGGCCCTAGTTCATGCGTTTGTAACTTAACATTTGGATTATTGTAATGCCTTACTGTCCAACATTCCACAATATCAGTACTCTCGCCTGCAGATGGTACTAAATGCATCAGCTCGAGTGGTATGTAGGATATCACGATCTCAACACATCACTCCTGTTCTGAGGGATATGCACTGGCTGCCAGTCAAGTACAGAATAATTTTCAAAACTTTATTATTAGTTTTAAGACACAAAACAATATGTCACCAGCCTACTTAGAAGAACTCCTTAATATCAAGAATGTGTGTCAATATAACCTGAGGTCCGATGGTAAAATGCTGCTACATCTTCCAAAACACAGGTGTAAGACATTTGGAGATAGGTTATTCTCATTTGCTGGCCCTCACTTGTGGAATAATTTACCGGAACCTAAAAAGACTGTCAAATGGCAACCTTTTCAAGAAAGATCTCAAAACATACCTGCTTCAAAAAGCCTATAAATGTTGTTCTGGACTGGACTGTAAGATACTGTATATATTCCGTTTGTATATTTGCATGAGCTCAGTAACATGTACAGCGCCTTAGAATATGGTTCTATATCTTCTGAACTATAATTTTGGCGCTATATAAATGTGATTATTATTATTATTATTATTATTATTATTATTATAATTATTATTATTATTATTATTATTATTATTATTATTATTATCCGCACTGACTGCAGATGTTTTGAGTCGGGATTCAATATCTGCTAACACTTCAAGTCCTACCAATCTCAGATGTTTAGCACTCTTCTGAGTATCCCCGATGTAGCCAATAACACACTCAGCTGGATACTGCTAATGATATATGACATATCCAGCTCTTTCAAATACCAGAACAAATTTTTGATACAGTTCCCAACACACCAACAACAACTGGAATCACCCGAGTTTTGACACCCATCATCCTGTCCAGCTCAAACGCCAACTCTCGATACCGTTCGACTTTCTCATCCTCCTTCTTGACTACTACCATCCGCAATTGTCCAGATGTTTTCTTTCTTATCTACAATCACTGTGTTCCATATTGTGTTCCACGAGCGGCCACATTGTTATGCCTATCTTTGTATTCTCTGCCGACCAGCTTTGAACTTTGAACATTCGCATGCGATATGATTCGACCTTCTCATTACACAGTCTACAAAGAGGCGAGATTGGCTGTTTGTCCGTACTGACCTTTATACCTCAGAGCCGATCTTGTACGGCCATGATTAAGCCCCTCCGTTTCCTTTTTTTAGATACCCATCCCTCAACCAGTCCCAAGAACGACCGTCTGCTCCCTCTTCTGTCTGTCTGAGAAACTGTCCTCTAAACTCATTTCTTGTCTCTTTAGCTTTCAAAAAACCCTCCTGCGCTACTGCTTTGCGGTTGATCTCTTCACTGTTGGACACTTAGTCACACAAACTCTTGATCTCTGCTAGAATGCACTCTTCCGCCGAAATTAACCCCTTCCCTCTATTTCGCCTTTTCAAATACAGTCGTGTAACACTGGCTCGTGGGTGTAGCGCCCTGTGCATTATCAACAGCTTTCGGGTCTTTCTATACAAGACTTTCATATCACCCTTTGTCCAATCTACAACCCCAGCACTATATCGAAGTACCCCAGTTTCCCCAATTGTTATTATTATTATTATTATTATTATTATTATTATTATTATTATTATTATTATTATTATTATTATTATTAAGGGAATTGACTCGAACAACCTTTCGCCACATTGGTCTGTATTATTGCAAAAAGTAAAAAGTGTACCTCCGGTTGCGCCAGCTTGAAAAGCTATGATTACTCATACAACTGGGAGCTTCAGGAACATGGATGGATCCTTGACATGGTCCTCAGGGGAAAAAGTGTCTTACAAAACCTGTTAGTTTAAACAATATTTATTTCCAATAATATCAAATAGTAATGTACAATATAATGTGGATAAGATTCGACAGTAAGTCACAGACTTATTATTGTTGTTTCTCTGAATAAAATTACAAAAACAGATTACATCAGATATGACAAATATGAAGTGTATACTAATCATTATGTTTGTTAAGTAGCTCAGGCACTATGCATTTGTTCGAGTATATATTGGAAATATATGTTTACGAGAGAGAGAAAATATATATTATTGATAATAGTGAATAGAGAGTAAATACAAAACACCAACAAAAAAGGGATACTTGTTTGAGTAGCCAGCATTGACGTAATGGGGATGGATGGATTGTCTACAAAGCGCGCTACTTACCGAGTTTGAGATATATGTATACCTAGGTCAGCATTCAGATACAAATACAAGGCCGGATTTTGACAATTTCGTTGTCCCGCATCAGCGTAAAGATAAACTGCGACTTCCCCTCGGTGACTCTCTACAACCCCATGGGCAAGCGTATAATAAAACGTTATACTACACTCCAAAATCAGTTGGGCCAAAACCCAACCCATACCAACTGTGTCTAGCGAACATGAACCCAGTTGGGTTCATATTCACTCAACCCAGCCAACCCGGACCGGACCCCAACCCATTCCAGAGTGTAGTAGCGCGTATGTGAACAATCCTAAAAAATGTTGTGTGTTGCACAGTGAACCCGATGCAAAAGTCACATGCGTTGTAAGATATGCAGAATCGTCTTTTATCTCGTCACTCAGGACCCTCGCACTGTATCCAGTATGATCGCAGATCATTGGAATAACATATTGAGACTGAGCAAATTTCAGATCACTAATCGGCTGGTAATTTTATACAATTGTCTGCTATCGACCGAATCGCTCGGATGCAATGCACACAGGGGCTTTGACCCCCCCCCCCCCCCCCTACGTATAATTCTATTCAATGGGGAAGTAAAGAGGGGTTCATCCATGTTCAGACGAATTGTAGCCTACCCACTGGGGGAGGGGACTAAAGACCTTCTAACCGAAGTCACAGATACCGTCATGTTGGTACGTGTCATCCTTTTTTCTGCCAGTCAGTTGAGCCTACCAGAAGCCAAAATAAAACTTTGTACGGTTTCAAAAATGAGACGATTGTCTTCATTACAGTAGTGCGCGGATCCACATAAGAGCGTAGTGCAGTCTATGCCTGGAGGGAGATGTCGCAGCAAGTTATCCCAAGCCTGAGCATATTTTGGACAGACTAAGAGAAAGTGTTTACTTTCCTCTGGGTCGCCACACCATCACAGGGGAGACTGTGACAGGTGGTTAGCGTATAGGTGGATGTTAAGACTGTTGCATCTGAGTCGTATACGTCAATGGTGAATTTTTGCTTTGCGTGATTTAGACCCTGAAAAGAAGAAGGATGGTCGTCTACTTTCCCTGTTGAGGTCCTGCTGTTTAAAATTACTATGTCGACATTCCTCTCCAATATTTACCGGGAGATCATTCCATAACTTAGTCACTGACGGGAATAAATGACGTCTGATATGTTTTTCTGCGACAATATGGGATTCGAAGGTCGCTGCTGTTACGAAGATTTATGGGTCTGATCAATAAGTATGGATGGAGGAGTCTTGTTTGCTATATATTTTGGAACCTAATTATGGTACTTTTTAAAGAACACCTACCAATTTATGTTTCTCGCGTTTATTGCTAAGGGCTTCCCAACATATTTATAAATATAACCGGGCTTTACTTGTACTGACAGTAGCCCCAGTCACAATTCTGTCGGCAGCGATCTGTATTTTTTCAGTTTGCTGTGAGCAGGTTTCTGTACCGTTATCCCTGACAGTGTCAGCATACTCCAGAAGAGGTGTGACAAAGATGAAATATATTTTCTCGAGTATATTCCGATCCAGTACAAATCCATGCCTCCGCATTAGGTCAGTGCGTTTCCAAGCTTTGAAGCTGATATATCCAATGTGATTCGCCCAAGTACAGTTATTGTTTATTACGACCCCCCCCCCCCCCCCTCCCAAGTGTTTATGTTCAAGGACTGCTGTTAGTGGTACGTTAGACATTTTAACAGGTGGGTGTGTTCTTTGCTCCGTTTTGCGTGGTATTATGATCGTTATTGTTTCTATGCATCAAATTCGACCAACCAGGTGTGAGCCCATAGTTCAATTGTGGCTAGGTCTATGTTCATGATTTCTGAGGCTTGATGGGGGTTTTCGACAACTAGGTATAGAGATGTGTCGTCTGCGAATAGGCGATTGCTACTGGTCAGATTGAATACGATGCCATTGATACAAATGAAAAAGTAACGGGCCATGGAACGATCCTTGTGAAACCCCAGAATCGATTGGTCTCCAAGTTGAAGTCTCACTGCAAACAACGACTCTCTGCATTCTACCACTAAGATACGATTTGAAAACGTTTCCCTGTAATTCCATTTTTTCAAACTTGTATAAAAGTCCCGCATGCCAGACCATTTAAAAAAATACTCTTATCCCTTTGCCTTCGTGTAATGCATGACAGAATTCATCGTAAAGGGCCGTGAGCTGGTGAACTGTAGAATCCCGTGGTGTGAACCCAGATTGGAACTGACTTAATACATTATTTTCCTCTAAGAAGCTCCATATATTTTTAAAGGCACACCTTTCAAATAATTTACCAACACAGCTAAGCAGGGGTATTGGTCTATAGCTGACTAGTTGATTAGAAGGAGATTTATTTAACACGGGTGTAACATTCGCTTTTTCCCAGCTTGTCGGGAAGTAACAGTTATCAAGTAAGATTTTGAAAAGGGCAGCAAGGGGTTCACATAACAAGGAACTACATTCTGTAATAGCCTTGGACTTGTTATGTACGGTCCAGAGGCGTTTGGGGCATTACGTGTTTTTAGAGTCTCGGATACATCGGAGAGGCTCAGAGTTATGTCACTCAAGGTTGGTCTGTCGGGAAAATTTTTTGGTGGAAGAGATGCATTTGAGGCATCGATACAAGCAATGGAGCAGAAGTAATCGTTAAATGCTTCCGCTTTGTCAACATTCAAAAAGGATTTATTTTTATAAAATATTGCAAAGATTGCCGGTTGATTGTATCCAAGGAGGTTTTTAGTGCCTTCTAAAATTCAGCAGATGGTGTACCGGAACTACCTAGAATGGATTGTATTTTACAGCTGCAATTGGTCGTCGCTATTCTTATAGCAGCGACTACCTCGTTCCTTTTGGTACGATATTTAGCCCAAGCCCCACGCAGTACGTTTCACGAGTCGGTATAATCGCTTACGCTGACGAATACGCAGTTTCATTCCGCTGTGCATCCAGTTTGGTTGTTTTTCCTGGCTGTGATTATTTTATTGGGTATGTGTTCGAACGAAAGTTCAAGTAATTTAGTTCAAGTAATTTGGAACAGAATCCATCTGCCATAGTCATAGTCATATTAGATATTGGATATCCCCGCGTGTTTCGCTCTTTCATTCGAGGATGAAATTAGGTCCCTGGAGTCTGTCGGAGTTGGGAGGGCGGTAATAGGCTCCTATTAGTATAGATCCAAGACGAGTTGGTATTATTTACCAGACGTTTTCGGGATTTGGCTCCTCAAAATCGAGACGGGGAATATAATATAATTGATCTACCACATAGAGGGCATCACCACCGCCTCTACTTGTTCTGTCTTTTCTTTGGGATTCCACAAAACCCGGAAAGCGCTCATCAGAATTAGGTTCAGTCGAATCTAGCCAAGTTTCAAAAAACGCACAAATGTCAAAATTTGAAACCTCACACTGAATTACGTCTAGTTTAGGCTTGAGTTTTTGAGCACTGAGATGAAGAATTCTCAGATTAGTACTGTGAGTAGATACCGGTACTGGATTGAATTTTATATCTCCCGATAGGACTAGAAGAACACAAATACGTACAATAAGAGAGGAGAAACAAAGGGGGCGAGTGAGTAGGCTTCTTATATTTATCTGAGGGACTATATTTATCGGAAGAACACGTTTCCATGAATTCGTTACATTTTCCTGTCTGATAAAATCTGGGGTATGTTGTAGTATAGTAAGTAGGCTAACATTAGGCTGGCTCCCTTAGATCGAAGCCTGAAGGGTAGGTTCGCCAGTGATATTCAACTGAAATCTAAGGTATTCTTAGGATCTTCGCTCCCGTATGTCCGTGCAATGAAAAGGCCCATTCGAGCTATATAAGCTATACAAGTAGCCAAATCACACATTGTTTGTACGTCCATAACTATTACTTCCAGAACCGAGTGGGCACTCATGCAGCATTCCCAATGGGTGGTTCAATCGCGAAAATAAGACAGACCTTGATTTGAGGAGTGGCATAGGCTCATTTTGTATGAAATCAGTTGTGGATGCAGGCAAGTCAGGATGGGAAGTACAAAAACGGTTAGTGGAGTATGTTGTTTTGCCTAGAAAAAATAACATGCATGAAAAGTAGATAAGAAACACATATTTACAAAAAAACCCAATCAGTATCAGCAAACTGAAAAATATGTAAGCGGCACATAGCTTCTTGTAACCGAATAGCTAATCTCAGTACTTTCTATGAATAAAGGTGGATTGAATGATGACGGCAGATGTGGAAAATGTTTTTGAGAGAAGGGTTCAAACGACTACGCCAACACTGAAATGTCGTGCGTCGTCTGTTGCGCGTACACTATCAATCGATCAGGTGGTTCACTATGTTGGTACGACAAACATATTTCAGCAAAGAACACAGAAAAAAACTATAGAGGTCTTCTGTACTCAGTACTGGATGGAGTATGCTGGAAATTCGAGAGCAGTGTAACTTTGCTGTGTTGACGATCCTAGAGTATACAGCGTAATCAGCTGACTCCAAGCTTTGGTATTATGGTGAGCTTGATGTCCATACATACATTACGCATGAATCGTCGTCCTTCGAGCACGTAGCTAGGGTGTCGTCAATGGGGTGGGTGATCTGTTAGATTTCTAACTGGGTGCTGGGAGAATTTGTTTTATTTTTGAACCCCTGAGATTGATTCTGAGGCCTTCCTCTAGCTTAAATTTATCTCGTCTTTTTATCCACGGGAAAAGGGCATTTCTCCAGGTAGGTCTGTACGTTTTAACCTTACACTGACCGGGCTACATAAGGCCTATATACTGAGAGCTATTCATCCAATGCCTACTCCTTCCAACTGACTACTCCGAGGTGGAAAAACAGAACGATAAATTCGAAGAACCAGACCGGTCACTGGTTCAAGTCGGAATTTTGGAACAATAGCTGTCCGGTAAATTCGGAGAATTTGATTGGAAATTTGGAAAACACTTTGTCTCCGATCGAAAAAACAGTGACAAGGGCAAATTAAATTGGTATTATTGAATTCTCAAATTTGGAATTTACATTACCGAATTTCCAACATTTGAACTTATTTTATGCGATAACTGGGGGACACCCCTCCACGTTCCCGCCGCCTTTAGGACTATTCAAGCACTAGGTATCACCTAGTGTTTAATCCCTATTGTTGGAAAAGCAAGATGCTTTTACGTTGGGGGAGGGGTTGGGGAATAAATTTACACCATTTCGGTTATCCAGGCCAAGGTTAATGGGTAACATACAAATTCTACATACTAGAATAATAACTTATATATTAACATTA
The DNA here is from genome assembly GCA_031216915.1 of Pictodentalium vernedei. NCBI lineage: Eukaryota > Metazoa > Mollusca > Scaphopoda > Dentaliida > Dentaliidae > Pictodentalium > Pictodentalium vernedei. The sequence continues at coordinate 276,409,157 of CM062291.1, forward strand.
AACTAATTATAACATTACACGAACCAAGTGGAAGATATGCTGCCGACAGAAGAGCCAGATTCCTCATTCATCCCTGCCATCCCTGTGTGTGTGTTTGTTTGTGTGCGTCTCTGTGTGTGTGTGCGTGCGTCTGTGTACATGTGGGTGGGTATAATCGATTGGTGTGCGCGAGTGTATATATGTGTTCTTTGTGATTCCATGAGTCCACGGGAATGAGGGGGACTCGCGAAGCCGCTTTGCGTTTGTTGACAATAACACTCCCACGCGTGACGCATCGGCTTGTGGGTTCCGCTAGATCTGAGATTGGGCTATTAGGAAATCTGTTCATTTCTATGACAAAATGGTTATATGTTTTGGACAAAGTCTGGCGATTTTTATTACAAAACTCATGAAATTGGTTTATGATAAAACCTGCCGATGAAATGAAAATGAAATGAAATGAAACTTTATTTTGCAACATCTCATGTACAGTTTACATAAATAAAAAAATAACAATAAAAAGGTGTACACTGCATGGAAATGGCATAGCCAGAGAACCTGTCTTCCTGCCATTCCCAGACATGATTTATTTTGTCCTGACATCAGAGTCGTTTAGTTCTTTGTCCTCTCCAATTCACAATAAGTGAACCCTAAGAGAGGCTTTTCATGAAGCTTTCCCCATGTCCGGAGGTAATCAGAAAACACAAGTGGTGATTTGAAACGTCTTAGATTTAGGATTAATTGTAGAAATAGCGATAGTTGGTAGGATGAGATCACTTTATGCTGGGCCACAATCTGGACAGAATGGATTGGTGCAAGTAATGTCAGAAGAATATCCATTCAAGAATGAATTAATTATTGTCTTTTTAAACAGAGGCCTGCTATATTGCCTTACTTCGAGATTTAAATCATTCCAAATTTTCGGGAAAGAATGAATCGGGAGATCAGCAGAAAAGCGAGTTCTTGGTTTGATGGAGCTCACATTCCGTGTTTGCCTTGTTTCCATTCCAGAAGGGTTAGTGTATATTTCGAAGGTATTGTCAAATGACATAGGAAGTTTATTGTGGTACCAGTCATGCATAAAAAGATGCACATGTAGTTTATACAAATCTTCGAACTTCAGTATTCCACAGTTTTTAAATAAAGGTTCGGTGGGCGAGGTATATTTTCGATTTGTTATGATACGGATAGCCTTTTTTGGGAGTGTTGAAATTCTCCTGGTTGAGGGAACATGGCCCCAGACAAGTATACCATACAACATATGGCTATGTATCAATGAGTGATACAATATCTTCAGGGCTTTCAAAGAAAGGGTTCTTTTTTTTGCCCTATTAAGGGCAAATAATGCCCTTGACATCTTTAGGCAAACTGCAAACATGTGTTGTTTGAACTTTAAATTTTCGTCCAGGTTGACCCCCTAGGTATTTGATAGAGTTTTCTTCAAGTCTGTTGGTAACAAATGTAATGTCTATGTCGTTCAAAGATATCTTTTTATTGGCGGCATTATACGAGTCGTCCTGAGGGTGTAACAACATACATTTGGTTTTACTAGCATTCAGACATAATCCATTTGCAGAGAACCATTCACTGATTTTATCGAGTTCAGCATTGGTCTTATCTAACAGAGTATCTAGGTTCCCACTCGACGCATGAGCTGTGGTATCGCCTGCAAAAGACAACACCTTAAGTAGGGTGGAGTGGCTGATGTCGTTAATGTATAATAAAAAGAGAAGGGGGCCTAGAACTGAACCTTGTGGTACACCAATGGAGACACCCATTACTTCCGATGTGCTCTTCATGAAGGATAAAAACTGACACCGGCTTGTTAGATAATCTTCGAACCAGGAGTTAGCTAAACCTCTTATACCGTAGCTTTCAAGCTTCTTTAAAAGAATCGAGTGATTTACGGTATCAAATGCTTTTGAAAAATCTTGAAAAATTGATAGTGTACAATCCTTCGAAGTTTTATCATTTGCTTCGACGTCACGGTTTATTAGATGCAAAATGGGATGCACAGTCGAATGACCCTTCCTAAACCCAAACCGATACTTATATACTTTGCACTTTCGCCTCAAGCGGTTGTATTCCTGGTGGAATGTTTTGTAATCTGATGTGTTTTGGGTGGTAGGAAATTTTAGTTTTTTAACATACAATTTACTTTTAGTTTGGGAAGATTGCAATAAACCAGACGTCATCCATGGTTCTGCTCGTCGAGGAAAGTGTATAATCGTGAGTACGTTACTTTTCGTGTATTTTTGAGAATGCTGGAAGAATACTGATAGGGCGATAATTGGTAAAAAGTTGAGGATCTCCAGATTTAAAGACAGGAATGATTTTGGCTATCTTTATTCTGTCTGGTACCCTACCTACTGCGAACGATAGATTGATAATATGAGACAAGGGGTCTGCTATATCGTATATAACCTTCTTCAGCAGTTTGGTAGACATATCATTACTATCAGTACTTGGTTTGCCTTTTTAATTTATTACCACAGATAACTATTTCTTGTGTATTAGTAGGTGTCATAAAAAAATGAATCCCTATTATTACTATTGCATAGAAATTCTGAGAAGTGACGTTGCGTCGGAGGCAGTTGGGCATTTATAAATATTCATACCAATATTAGCAAAAATGTATTAAATCTGTCAGCGATTATGTTAGGGTCGGATAATTCAAAATTCCCGTCCAGGAAGGTAGGCGGATGTTGTCGGTTGTTATTTGACTTGTACATGGCCTTTCGCAAGATGTCCCACGTTTTTTTAATATTATGTTTGTTTTTAAGTAGTACTTGATTATAATAATCTGCTTTGCACGTTCGCCTCAAGCGGTTGTATTCCTGGCGGAATGTTTTGTAATCTGATGTGTTTTCGGTGGTAGGAAATTTTAGTTTTTTAACATACAATTTACTTTTAGTTTGGGAAGATTGCAATAAACCAGACGTCATCCATGGTTCTCATTTTATATATATCTTTCATGAGGGGGTTGCTTTCAGGGGAAATGCTTGTTCAAATACTATGTGAAATTTATCCAGGAACCGATTGCATACCGAGTTAGGACAAACGTCATTGATAACATCAGAAAAATCACAAACCGTTAAGATGCTTTTAAAACGGATGACATTCTCAGTTTTCATTAACCGTCTATAATTAGGCGTTGAGACTGGAGGACGTTTATCTAGTTCATCTACACAGAACGTGGCAAAAGATCGCTGACATCAGTAATTATAATTTTGGACGTGAACTTTGTAATATTATTGCTGAATATATGATCAATTATGGTAGCGGAAAACTCCGTAACTCTGGTAGGCTTTGTAATGGCTGGCAAAAAACCGGCAGTAAATAACGGGTCAATAAAAGTATTCGTTTTACAGTGGGTATTTACACTAAGCAGATCTATGTTAAAGTCACCCATAAGGTAGACTACAATGTTATCCCTGCTTAAAGAGTCTAGCAGTTCAGTTAGTTTGACGAGAAACAAGTCCAGGTCTGCTTTAGGTGCTGTGTTTGGTCTGTAGATACTTCCTACAATACAATTTTTCTTCAGAGATATTTCACTATAAATTTGCAAGACGTGACGTCCTATTTTTTATTGGGCTCCTTTTTACACCCACCCACCCACTACGTGCAAATTTTCTACTACCGTTCTCAGACACCCACTCCCACTCTCCCACTAAAATCCAAAATAAACTTACCCCAACTGCCCACGTGAGGGCACGATGACGCTGTGTGCTGAGACGTACTGCACTCCGAGGTGCATATGTCTTCAGCCAATCTAACCCTGTCTGTGCTGTGTAGTACGCAGTACCGCTGTGCAGTGTGTAGTACAGTCGGGGGTTATGATGTTGAAGAGATGACAGCTGCTCGTCGTTGCTCGGTGGTTCTCTCCGGATACTCTGGCTTCCTCCACCCGTAAACCTGTCACCGACACGATATGACCCTGGTTGTTAAAGTGTCGTTAAACACCAATAAATAAATAAATCAATCCATTAATAAATAAATAACTTGGGTTGAATTTAGTGCATCAGAGAGAATTTTCCCAAAATATTGACTGCACATTTTCTACATTTCGAACAAGACACCCACCCTCTACTAACGTGTGACATTTTCCCAGATTAAGCCCAATATTCTCACATATAAAGCCTCCTGATGTTGTATTTATGTTAAGTGTGTGATGTACAACATCATCTTTAAGGTTTGAAACACAAATGATGGTATATATTAGCTGATATATTGATATATTTTTAAAAATTTTTAAAAATTGCACAAGTTGGAAATGCACATTTTTGGGGCACTCAAGAGACCCACCCACCCCCACTCGCGTCTTGCACATTTTTGGTGCCCCCACCCCCCCCCCCCCCCCCCTGAACTATATAGCAAAATCTCACAGGTATTACTCTGACACCAGGAACTGATGGATAATATTTATACATGATGGGTATGTTAGGTTTTTGGAAAAGAACCTTCTCATAGAAGTATTAAGAAATTATGGTCCTCAAAGATGATCAATTGTCAGTCAAGAATGCTGTCGCCTTGTAGAGTAAAGCACAGTAAACGAGCATTGTAGTTCATGTGTAGTCGTATTATTGGATATTGATAACTCATGTACTCTGGTCAAACTGACCCCACAAATGTGAGGACGGAATGAGTACGAGTTGCTTGATGAGGGTAAATATGCATGTATTATTTATTTATTGGTGTGTAACGTCGTTGTAAGCATTTGGGTTATATCATGGGCAACATAAATATAAAGTCAAGTATTGACAATCGTTTATGCTATGTTGCACACTGAAGTCCTAATGGCATTGGTTGCCAGGTCCTATTTTACCAGTAGAACAGATCTTGTTTGCCATGATTGGGTGTACAAAGAACACTCCCGTACTCCGGTTCGACTCGCCCTACAAGAGTAAGGTCGTAATAGGCACGAATAATTGGATGTAGAACATTCCTGTACTCCGGTAGGACTCGCCCTACAAGAGTGAGGTCGTAATAGGCACGAATTGGTTGACGGGAGGAACTATGCATGTATTTATTTATTGATTTTTAACGTCGTTATCAGCTACATGGCACAGCATAAACAATAATATATATATAAAGTCAGGTATTCCTAATGGTTTATGTGTTGCCCACTGAGGTCCCAATGGATTTGGTTTCCAGGTCCTGTTTAACCTGAAAAATGACAAAAGTCGTCAGTTATTACAAAAGTGGGCGTAACTCACGCTTAAAGGATGAAAATGCTTCTCCACAGACCTCTCGTGAATTTTGGAACTATGCTTACACCAATAATATGTTTTACCAATATTTCAAGCAAAGATTAAAAAAAGCAGCAAAATTGCAATCGAAATGCAAGGAGGTTGACAAGTAAAAGTAACTGTTACTGAACTGTTTTTACATACAGTCTCTCTCTAAACACGTTCACATTAGTTTAGTCCCACCACGCGGATATAGTGTTCCACAAAGTCAGGAATGCCGGCGACTCCATTTAATTGAATGTCTGCTCCAATCAACGTCCTAGAATACAAAAACAGGATAGATAAAAACAGAATGAGGAAAAAATGAATTATAGATGATATACAATAGGACACCCCTTTCAGTGGCATAGTCACAACGGGAGGTGAGCTCCCCCCCCCCCCCCCCCACCCGTTATTTTCCCTCCAGAATATCAACCTTATATACGTTCATGCCAGAAGTTTTATAAACTAGTTCATGTACTCTCACCCTGATATTTCTTAAGCCATTTGGCCATGGTTATTTCTCCACTTTCTGGATACGTAAGCCAACACAAAGTACCCAATGTGCTGAAATGACATCAGAAATTAATTAATGTTTTTTCACCGAGGAAGGCCATGGACCTTCAGTTAATGTGACTACATAATATTAACCTTGAACGAGGGGAAATGAAGTAGGATATAAAATATTTTTCTACTTCCAAAATATTTATCCCCCCCCCCCCCCCTTCACTTGGTCCGCCGCCGTCCCCTGACCTCATTTGTTTCATTCCCCTCTCAATCTATTTCATTTTCTCTGCGCCTTGTTTAACTAGTAAAATATGACCCGAAGATAAATGACAATGGGCCCAACGTAAAAGTACACATCAGACACTTCTGGCTAATTTTGACAAGAGTTATCTCCCTTGATGTGGTCGCGTGGAGTCGCAAATACCAATTTTACAGTAGTCTGTCATAAATGTATCGCTTTGTTGAATGTAAATAAATTATTGATGTAAAAGTTTCAAACCTAAAAAAACAAAATTTAGAACAAAACGCGCAACAAAATTTGGAGTGAAAACATTTTGCGAGTATTTATAAGAAAGGTCGAATTGATGCTAGGCCAAACGACGCCAAACAACGCCATAGAATATTAAAACATGATGGATTTATTTATTTATTTATTGGAGTTTAACGACACTTTCGACAGGGTCACCTCGTGTCGGACAGTTTTACGGGTGGAGGAAGACAGAGTAGACTGAGAGAACCATCGTGCAACGGCGATCAACTGTCAGGCTCCCCAACGAACTAACTCCACACAAACAGGGTTAGCTTTGGTTGAAGATAGGTGCACCATCAACGTGCAGTACGCCTTGGTACACAGCGCCTCTGCGCCCCTACGGTGTCAGCGTAGTGACTGCCCTACTACATTCCGACAGCTGAACTAGAAAGCAACTGTAACCCTTCTAAATCCAACTGCTCTCGGTGCTATGCACCTTGAACATGTATTTTGCACTCAGAAAAATGGCCACATATATTTTACCTACCTCAGCGGAATGCCTGTATCCACCCTCAAAATGTATGAAGCCATTATCACAACACTAGTGCAGGTAAATTGCCCTAGCAAAGACTTATTACTCCGAGACAGTTAAGTCTAAACATTGATAATACAGTGGGTCCATTTATGTGACTATCTCTTACCCATTTACCCAACGTAACGGCCAAAACCGGCCAGCGCTATTCTCAAACATTGCCAATTAATTTTCATTATTTTTTCATTTTTGTCTCAAAAAGATAGGTTATGACCCCTCGTTGGAACGAGCTCATCGAGCTCGTTCCAACGAGGGGTCATAACCTATGTTTTTGAGACAAAAAATGAAAAAAAAATAGTTATTCAAGAATTTTTTTTTTTTTGCAAGTGTCGTCTGCTTTTCATGTTACGTGAAGGGTTAATCGAAAAACCCTGTTATTGCATATTACAACCAGACCTTTAATACAAATTTGATGGAAAATAAGCCAAAGAACAAACTCCACTAAATGTGATCCCATCCAACTACCACTGAATTCCCCACATATAAATGTTTGGCCCCAGTACATCCAATAGAAGCATTTCCCCATTATATCTTGATTGACAGAACTCCATGAGCTCTGTCAAATAAGAAAAAAAGAATAAATGCTTAGTTTGTCAGTGGAATACAGGAAAGAAAAATGACATGTGCCCTAACATCCACAGTTGGTTGATTTTCCTTAATGGGCCAAACACAAAGATACTTCTCACAATATTAACTGAACATTTGTCCAGTTTAACCTATTTTTTATTTTCCTTGCACCAATATCTTTTTTTTCAAGTAATTCTCACACTTTATTTCTCCTTCCATAACAGAGCTTAAAGCCCCATACTGGGAGCTGCTTGGAAATCTGATTCAAATGAGGTATCATTAACTACATGCTGGAAAAAAAAACTAAGAAACGCAATTGAGATGTGTTTTCATTTACCTGTTTGTAAGATAGAGCTATTGCTAAAACAAAAATAAAAATATATATGTTTTGATGTGGGGGACAAGTATTTAATCAGCATAGTAGTTCTCAGAAATTCTTGCAAATGCATAAGTGTTATTTCTAGCAATGAGACAGTCTGAACACACAGGAAGAGTTTATTGAGCCTTCGTCTTCTTCTTAGTTGTTCTTCTCTTGGGTTTTGAATCAACCATAAATTGTGACTGATTCTTGATTATGTTTCTGTCTGGAACATCTACATCATCGTCACCACTATCGACATCATCTGAAACAAAGAAGCAATCAATCAAATGTAATTTTTCCCTCAGAATTTAAATAGCCTATTTTTACTTAAAAACTAATTCCATCTTCTCAAAAGAACACAGTTTTGGTACTGATTCAAGTCATTGGATGTTTTTTTTCAAACAGCAGGACCCAATAAAAACACTCGCTATTGAATACGATACTTAAGTGGGGACTGGCAATATTTACAGTTATACGAAGGTACAATATTTACAATTTGAAAGGCCATGAGATTCGATTCAAGCTTCAATTCAAAATCCTCTACCTGATTTAATTTGCCCCACATTTTGAGATTTCAGGACCCTAATATTAAATCACAAATAGATGACAAAATCAAGAGATTGGTGTTGCAGATATTCACCAGAAACAATTATATCTCTCATACAACCCTTATAATTTGATAGAGCTCAGAAAGCATGGTCATGAAAAATGTAAGGTTTATTCTAATAAAGGCCAAGGAGGCGCGGTGGGTCAGTAGGTAGAGGTGCAGGCTGTAAGCCGAGAGGTCCTCGGTTCGAATCCCACCTGCGGCAACCGCGTTGTGTCCTTGGGTAAGTGTGGAGTGAGTATGCTGGGGAGCTGACTGTTGCACGGTGTTGCTCGGTGGTTCTCTCAGGGTACTCCGGCTTCCTCCACCCGTAAAACTGTCGTGGTCATAATTAGCCATTGTGCAGAAATATGTGACCTTAAAACACCAATAAATAAATAAACAATTAGACAAAGGGTTAACTGAATAACAAATCTTTTGATATGTCAACAAATTACCCCGACAATCACTGAATTCCCTTTCTTTATAGACTTATATTTGTCCTCAATGCATCCAACACGAGCATTTAATCTAATACATATATTGCATTTGAGCTCTATTAAACAAGATACAATAAAAAAACATGCTCAGAATATCTCTAAAATCCAGGAAAGTTACCTAATATTTGTTAATTGAATACTTTCGTTAACTGAATAAATTACACTGGCAACGTGGCTGTTCAATTAACCCTCTACACTCTGTTGTCAACGTGGTAAAGTTTTCAGCAGCAAATATTTCCCATAATGCAGTTTGATATTTAACCGAATATATCGTGTTTGACAGAGCTCTGTGATTCAATTAACATGGCTCCATTGACCTAGTATACTGAGGTATTGGCTTCAATAGTTGGGAAAGGGTGGGGAGGGTATTCAAATTTAACTGATGCTGGTATTTGTTTGTTTTTGTTGGGGGGGGGGGGGGGGGGGGGGGCAGTGGCGTGTCGGTAACCGGTTGTCGTCAGATCACCGAAGTTAAGCAACGTCGAGCCCGGTTAGTCCTTGGATAGGTGACCGTCTGAGCGATCGACCCGGACTCCCGCGTTGTGTCCTTGAGCAAGGCACTTAACCTCGATTGTCCACATGGGGGCACGATGACGCCGTACACTAAGGAGTTCTGCAAGTCGATGGTGTGCATGTCTTCAACCAGTCGAAACCTGCCCGTGTTGCAGTTCGGGGTTACGATGTTGGGGAGCGGGCAGCTGCTCGTCGTTGCTCGGTGGTTCTCTCCGGATACTCCGGCTTCCTCCACCTGTAAAACTGTCACCGACACGATATTACCTTGGCTGTTAAAGTGTCGTTAAACCTTAATAAATAAATATTTGATTTTTTTAAATCTTATATCAGCAGAGAAAATGTTAAGGACATCATTTTGTCTCCTGACAGCATTTTGGTACCTACTGCAATGCTTTATGCTTTCAAGGGACAATTTAATATTAATGTGTAAAATCTTCTTCATTGACGGCAGAGTTAAATTGCCCCATAATAATAATAATAATAATATTATAATAACTACAAGAACTTGGATATCATTGACATCTTTGAAGCAGAAATCATTGCCCATTATTTTGCTGATACTGATATCATGAGGATATCGCTTATTGGCCAATGCCAAAAACCTTAGAGATAATAAGCCCATCAGAAATGGGAATTTCCTTGGGAAACCTCATATTCATATCCTTCTTGTATGACAAATAAGCGCATTCGTTTTTCAGTCTAAAAAGATTTAGCTGCTAAACAACTAAACACTGAAATCAGCTTCTGAATTTACTGACATATCTGTAAAATAATGGTTAAGGAACTCTAAACAACTAAATTGTTGTGGGAATTCAATGATATGCCTTAAAAAGTTAAATTTTTGAGTCACATGCATTCCTCCTTACAGTTTAAGATATTATTATGAGCTAGGCCTATTAAAAATATTTCTAGTTTCTCATCTTCTTTTCCACAGTTTTATGATGAGAGAGGGAGGCTTTTTTAATCTACCAAACAGTCTGGGAAAAGCGTTGGAATTATCAACGTTAATTTAACTCCTCACTCTATTTTTGTAGAATAACCCTAATGTTTTCAACAGTTAAAATTTCTCATACTGCAGTAACAAATTTAACCAACTAAATCTGGAATAACACAGCTCAGCGAGCTCTGTCAAACAAGATACAGTTGGTTAAATTTTCAGTCCTAAATAGTAATATCATTGAAGAGATTTCCAGGTAATAAAAAAAGAAATGAGGAAGATTTTGAATGACAAGGGAGGTGCCTGAGAAACAAGAATTTTTTTAATGGTCTCATGCATGAGTAGTAGGAGAGCGATGAAACGTGCCCCATTGGCAGGACCCCGGGCAGGACCCCGGAAGTGACGTCATAGTCACGTGACCTGGTGACGTCATGTTGTGTTGTCATGGTAACCCGCGTGAACGGCCATGTTGTGACGTCATCTCCATAGTGATACGTGGTGTGAGTGCGCATGCGCAGCGCGTATTGTTAGGGTGATATGTGTTTCCGTCGTCCATTTTGTATACAGGAGGCCGCCATCTTGGTTTCTATGGTAGCACGTGATTGCTATGTGACCCAATTTTTCTGTAATAGGACGGGGTATGTTCGGAGGGTGTGTTCCTTTGTAGAAGAGTAAATCTAATTACCCAAATAAACCCGACAATCCCTCCAAATCACCAAAATCTACCCGAACTTTTACTATTTCGAATTCTTTCAGAATTCTCTGCTTTTATCTATATATGCAATAGTTATCGTTTATCTGGCCATGTTCCTTTATTCTAGAGTATACTCCAGTAGCGTAGAAGAGCCTATCAACTGAAACAGTTTACCTTATTATTGCTATATTTAGCTATTTCCGGTCTATTCTTGTTAGTTCTGACCCTATTCCAAGTCCTCTTGTTGTTTCATTTATATAACTAACCAATCAGATTGCTTGATTTCCCATAGTCTGTATGCAGGGTTATCTCCCTTGTGTATAACAAAAGCAGTCCCAAAGCCAATAAGCTATCGAGCAGTTACTTATAAGTCATTGCTCGAACGACTCTAAGCCCATCGAGCAAATGAGCTATCGGGCAATTGCTCGATCGAGTGACTCCTCGAATCGATTATATAATTCAAGACAGTAAAAGAGAACCAAAATGCAGCCATATTAACAACATCTGACATATGGTTCTCAACAATCACAATATCTTTACCTACCTTGCTGACATGGATCAAATGTAATAATTTTAACTACATCTGTTAAGATACAAACGCAACCACTCTAAAATTGCAACAGAAGCTGCGTTTTTTATAAATTTAAACCCACAATCTTATAATGATTAAGCCTACATGACAAATCAGATAAATGTGACCGACTTATACTGCTCCACATTTTATTTTCTGAAAATGACAAATTTGGTGAGGCCAAAAATAATGCCCCAACCAGAATGACTGCAAATGCTGCAATTGTGCTGGTTGAGGGCTAGAATATTTTTGGTGGTTTGAATATGTTATTCGAAATTTCTTTTATTACAAATTATTGGAGAGTGCCCATAGGCACTCTCCAATAATTCGTAAAAAAACTAATTAATATAAACAAAATAACTTTTGCGTTTGACTGAATATGAAACATGAGCAAGAAAAATGTTGGCTTTTGCTCTGGTACCCTCATTTTGTGAAAGCCCCGATGGTGGCTTCTAGAACTCAACTAGTTAAACTTCATTTGAATAATATTTTTTATTACAGCGCAAAAGAAATCTGAATACTAAGTCATTGTGCCAATAAGTTCATGAGAATATTTTTAAAACACTGGGGACGTTTATCACCTCCTCCTCCCCAAGGTGCACAGAAAAGTCTGGAGATACCGTATCACCAGTGTCGTAGTCACGGGGGGGGGGGGGGGGGGGGGGGGGGCATGCCCTGCGCGTAGCACTATGCAAACCCACATGGACCCGATAAAAGAACTTCGTGAGCTAGCAAAAATAGAAACTACTGAAACGCGTTTAAAAGACCTACAAAACAAAACCCTGAATAGACTCCAAGATAGTGAATTAATGGTAGAGCTAAACGAGCACCGAACCCTTAACAGAAAAACTAAATGAGCTTACAGTGCAAGGCGAGGATTTAGCTATATAGTTTATCATAAATGAAGTCGCGTGACTAAACAAAATCTAGGGATCTATCAAAACTACTACAATTGAGACAAAAGTAAGTTATGTTTACACCGCCAGTCAAACAAACTTCAAGGGCGGAGATAGTGAGGCATGCCTCACCGCTCAACGCGTTATACATTACAATAACGCGTTTGGAAGGGTCGGGTACTTGGTGTAAATAATCTGGACCGGCGACAGGTGACGATACACACAAAGCTTGCCTTTGCTTCCAGTGGAAGCTGCAAACAGCGGAAAAATCTCCACATGCAGTTGGGTTTTCCACCCCGAAGTATTAATTTCGGGACGGGGAAATTGGCTGGCTCTTTCGCGTGGAACTTTGTGTTCTCGACTGAACACTGTACTCAGAAGGCAAGTTCGTCTTCTACCCTTATAAGTTACAGAAAAATATACAATAGAATCAAAGTGCGTTGAGTCAGTGAGGATTGCCTCGTTACTCATTGAGACCTTCAGAATCGAATCTGTGAGGACTGTCTCGCAACTCTGCGTGTGGCGAGTGGGCTACGAAGAAACCCACCCCTCGCCCCCTCAATAGCAACAATCGCACAAAAGTCACAATATACAACAGCGGATTCCTATCTCTCTTTCTTCCTGTAACTTTTCTTACTGAACACTCTCAACTTTTTTTGAAACACTAACCAAGCCGAAGCATGGAAAAAGTGGGCGAAGCGTAGAAGGGGTTTGAACAAGCTTCCTGTTAACATAGACAGGAAACCACCAAACACCAAGCAAGGACTGAAACAAGCTTGTCTGTGCATTTTAAATAAATAAACATATGAATAAAGATATAACAGCCCTTTTTAGGGCTTTTGGGTCTGTGAATGTGCCTTTTTTGCTTCCCCCATCACCCCTTCATCTGTTCCCCCTGAAGTCAGACCAGATGGCCAAGGTTCAGCATCCACTCTCCTTTATAGGGTAATGGATGACTCCCAGATTTCAAAACACATATTGGTGGATTTGTTTCCTTTTTTATAACAATTATGGATAATATGCTTGTGCTGCGCCTAAACCAGCAACTGTTTTGGGGTTTCTTTTTCTCTTAAACAACCATCAAACTACGGTGTTAGTATTATTATAAATATTCCCATGTTTCTAAGTAAAACACAGAGCAAAATTCTTGTAGTTATGCACAATTCCAAGTCACCTTCCAGTTCAAGGTTCTCAGGGGTCTGGCCCCAGTACCCTACTACCATTGCGCACACTCAAATCAAATAAGATTATTAGCCCTCGCTTCCGTCTGCCGTGGATTCATAACCAAATAAAGTTATTCGGGTCGCAAGGTATTTGAACCCAACATCGTCTCTGTGTGCCTTCAGAGCGCTGAAACTTTTCATTCATTCATTAATTTTACGGATTTCAACAGAGGGGACTCAGTGTTTTAATTCCTTACTCTGGAAGATGACATGCGCCCCAGAAAATTTCAAATGAGTAAAACATTTCATTTTTTGCTTCCAAAACATAGCTTAAGACTTAATTGGATCATTCCAGTGAGATGTCATAAGCTATGTTTTAGTGGCAAGAATTGAAAAAATAATAAAATTTAAAAAGCAATTTGTGAACAGCGATGGCATGTTTTCACCGATCCGTTAGGTGAAGTTTTTAATAATACCTGGTGCACCGTCTACTGAATAGTAGCTTACAATTGAAAAAAATGTTCATGGGCATTTCTCCTGAACGCTAAAGGCATTGGGACTGTTGTACTTGGCCCAGTTGTAGATGTGCGCGAGTACTCGGTCGAGGAACACTTCCTTTTACCCAGAGGGATACATAATAGGCAGGATGCATCTTTGTCACAGGGGTAAATACAAATGAGATTATAAGGCTATAAAATATTTAACCCGTAATGTTAGTGCGCACAAAAAGACACAAAAAATCAACTAATGCATTATGCCCATTCTCAGAGAGAAACAACTACATTCATCCGTCATCTAGCACATTATAATTGACTAGCAGCGATTGAAGAAGAGTTTAAATACCCGCAGTGTTTACGGAATGCAATCCAAACATTCCCCTGCTTCTCATCGTCACGAAGAAAACAAATTATCCAGTCTTACGAGCTGCAAGAGATGGGTGTATTTGTTCAGCTGTTGATTACGATCAACAGTCTTTGACGAGAATGTAAACATTTTTTTGTATTTTATGAAGGGTTACAGGGTCTTTTTCTTTAACTCTTAACCTGCTAAATATTTACTTGAATTTTTTTCAGGAAATCCAGTCATGGCTGCTGTAAAGCAGCCATGATTGCATTTGATGAAAAATTCTAACAAATAAATCATCGCGATCATTTGTGATATGATTGGTCAAATTTACAGTGACGCAATCTGTTGAACAGAAGCCAAATTATACCCGTTCTGTTGGCAAGAGTATTGTTGTCCTGGCGAGAATATTTATTTATTTATTTATTTATTTATTTATTTATTTATTTATTTATTTATTTATTGTAGTTTAACGGCACTGTCGACAACACAGGGTCACCTCGTGTCGGACAGTTTCACGGGTGAAGGAAGCCACCGAGCAACGGCGAGAAACTGCTGGACTCATCAGCGTACTAATTCCATACAAACAGGGTCAGCATTGGTTGAAGACAGGTGCACCATCGACGTGCAGTACGCCTTAGTACACAGCGCCACCGTGCCCCTACATGGACAGTTGGGATTAAGTGCATTGCCCAAGGACACTACGCAGTTACCCCCTGACGGAGATCGAACCGTGGAGCCCAGGTTTGAAGTTCAATGCCGTAACCACTGAGGGACCGCGCTTCCGGCGAGAATATCTGCCAGGAGCATTGACGGAGTTAACTCCGTACCTATTATAGTTATTAGGATAATGATACTGAAACCGAAGCTGCATGATCTGGATATAGTATGTTTTCATTCAGTAAAAAATACAGCTAATTGTATAGAGTTTCATCATTTTTCATTGATAGACCATAAGCAATATGTTTCCACAAAAAACGGAATACATCTTATGTTAAAAAAGAGTCATTGTTCTGTAATTTAATTTTAATCAATGATATCCGATTGGCTTGCATATGATTGGTTGAGATGAGTGTTTCATAACTCGATGAATGTTTTTCCTTTCGTATGAATGCTTTTGCCCATCTGTCATAAAAATGTGTAATGGTGCAACGGAACTGCAATTTCACCAAGTGGGCTGAAAAGACGTTGAATTTCACTCACTTGTTTCCCCAAAACAATCATTCGTAACTGCTCACTAACAAGTGGGTCGGTGTTGAAACTGAACAATACTGCATTCATTGTAACACTGATAAATTAATTTATAAATTAGCATTCCCACGGGTTGCTCACCTTAGTTTCCTTTTCCAGTACTCGAAACTTCATATAATACCCAACGTTAAAAAATATAAAACTGTCGTCAGTATACAAAAGCTGATTCAGCGTCCATAATATACGTCACCATTTGATATTTCCACGGTATAAATAGCGATGAATCCGATCGCCTCAAAGCACATTATAGCCCAATGACTATTAAAAGTAAATTATAAGAATTGCACTTGTCTACCTTAGTTTATTGTACATGAATATCAATTATCTGCTACGCCCTCCAATGACTTCATACAATTTAACCATTTAACCCAGTAGGCCTTGGTACACAGCGCCTCTGTGTCCCCACGGAGTCAACGTAATGACTGCCCCACTGCATTCCGACAGCTGAACTAGAAAGCAACTCTAACCCTCCTAAATCCAACTGTTCCTGGTGATATGCACCTTGAACATGTACTTTGCACTTAGAAAAATGGCCACATATTTTTTTACCTCAGCGGAGTGCCTATTATCCACCCTCAAAGTGTATGAAACCATTATCACAACACTAGTACTGGTAAATTGCCCTAGCAAAGACTTATTGCCCTGAGACAGTTAAGTTTTAACATTGATAATACAGTGGGTCCATTTATGTGACTATCTCTTAACCCTTTACCCAACTTAACGCCCGAAACCGGCCAGCGCTATTCTCAAAAATCGCCAATTAATTTTCATTTTTTTGTCTCAAAAACATAGGTTATGACTCCTCGTTAGGAAGAGCTCGTCGAGATCGTTCGTTCCAACGAGGGGTCATAACCTATATTTTGAGACAAAAAATAAAAAAAATAGTTATTCAAGAATTTCTTTTGCAAAGTGTCGTCTTCTTTCCATGTTAGGTAAAGGGTTAACGCGGCCATCCCACACTGATACTCCGATAAAGATACAGATAATTCACCTCAATTCTTATTTGTTTCTACATTCTTGGGTTTTTGGATTTTAGGTTTGGGATATGACCGGTTTGTACCGACCACTTTTGTAATACAACCACTTTTGCAATAAAATTTATTACAAAAGTGGTTAACGCGTACCAACCACATTTGTAATAAAACCACTTTTGTAATAAACTAACCATTATTGTAATAAACTCATTCGGTGATAAATCACGGACGTCCATTTTATAGTCGGACATTGGGGTGGGATGAGGGACTAGTTTACCTAAACATGTTTGTGTGTCGTTCAATGGAATAACGTGTCCATTCACCAGTTAAAACATGCCAGTGACTGAAGAAAGTACGCAACCACTTTTACAATAAACTTTATTTCAAAAGTGGTTATCGCGTACCAATCACTTTTGTAATAAAACCGCTTTTGTAATAAACGAACCATTATTGTAATAAACTCATTTTGTTGATAAATCACGGACGTCCATTTTATAGTTGGACATTGGGGTGGGGTTAGGGACAAGTTTACCTAAACATGTTTGTGTGTCATTCAATGGAATAACGTGTCCATTCCATTCAACTGTTGAAACTTGGAAGTGACTGAAGAAAGTAAGTAACCACTTGTGCAATAAACTTTATTACAAAAGTGGTTATTGCCTACCAACCACTTTTGTACTAAACTAACCATTATTGTAACACACCTATTTTTGTGATGAATCACGTACGTTCATTTTATAGTTGGACATTGGGGTGGTTTTGAGAGCTAGTTTACCTAAACATGTTTGTGTGTCGTTCAGTGGAATAAAGTGTTCATTCACCAGTTGAAAAGTGGCAGGGTCTGGAGAAAGTACGCAACCACTTTTGCAATAAACTTTATTACAAAAGTGGTTATCGCGTACCAACCACTTTTGTAATAAAACCACTTTTGTAATAAACTCACCATTATTGTAATACCCCTATTTTTGTGATGAATCACGGACGTCCATTTTATAGCCAGACGGTGTGTTTGTTTGGAGAGGGGGTAGC
The DNA here is from genome assembly GCA_031216915.1 of Pictodentalium vernedei. Lineage (NCBI taxonomy): Eukaryota > Metazoa > Mollusca > Scaphopoda > Dentaliida > Dentaliidae > Pictodentalium > Pictodentalium vernedei. The sequence continues at coordinate 276,426,817 of CM062291.1, forward strand.
ACAAAGTAGCGTCAAAGCTGTTCTCAAATTTGGCGGGCGCTAAAATCTTACTGCACACGGATGGATGGGGAAAGCTGGGTTTGACGTCTATCGTTTTTGATATGTCTCCCCGAATTCCTCCTACGGGTGCAGTTTGTCCTAAACCACGTAGTTTCTATCGAGCTTGTTGTCCCTTTTATAGGTCGGGTTGAGTCCTTCCGCACACTGTTAACCCCAAATGAGGCGAACATCCCCTATTGTTTTACTTTTCAAGGTGTCATGTGGTTACTAGGTGACGGAATCTCTTGGTATATGACTGGGGGTATCATTATATGTCGTATCACCACAAACAACTTGGCTGTATACATCGAATCACCCCGAACAACCCGACAATGTCTATAAACTATTAATGGATGGATTTGTTTTCTGAAAATATCGCGTCTTTCTGGCATGATGGACGGCGGCGGCAAAGGGGACAAAGGACGAGGGGCCCCAGGAGACTAGGGGAGCGTGGGGAAGGTCCCAGGGGGTCGATGGCTCTCCTCCCCCCACATTCCCTCTCTGTTATTTTTTACAAAAATAACAATATATCACATTCATTTAAATTTCTTTTATTGAACAACTATGGTACATAAATCGTCATATATTCAAACACTACTTTTCTACATTTACAACAGTCTTTACACAAACACAAATGATGACAGGGTCGCGAAACGACATTGGCTTTTTTTCTGGTTCGAATTCTGTCGGAATCCTCATCCTTAGGCGAGCGCCACATTTTTAAAAGGCGGATCTTTGGTACCCCATTTGTTATATGAAACAAGAAAGGCTATGAAAACGAGCTCAATGAGTGAATCTTCATACGTCACATACCCTCATTTAAAAAATCTCTACCCTGCTGTAGTCGCAATATAAAAAAATATTAAGGATACTAGACCCACTGAGGGGTGGGGGGGGGGGGGGGCGGTGGCGTTGGCAAAACCGGTTCTCGTAAGATCACCGAAGTTAAGCAACATCGAGCTCGATTGGTCTGTGGATGGGTGACCATTTACAGATTAATTCGAACTCCCGCGCTGTGTCCTTGGGCAAGACACTTCATCCTGATTGCCCACGTGGGGGCACGATGACGCCGTGTACTGAGACGTTCTGCACGCAGAGATGCACATGTCTTCAACCAATCTAATCCTGTCTGTTCTGTGCAGTGCGTAATACTGCTATGTGGCGCATAGTATGGTCTGGGGTTAAGACGTTGGAGAGCTGGCAAGTGCTTGTCGTTGTTCGGTGGTTCTCTCCGGGTACTCCGGCTTCCTCCACCAAATGACCTTGGCTGTTAAAGTGTCGTAAAACACCAATAAATAAATAAATAAATAAATAAATAAATAAATAAATAAATAAATAAATAAATAAATAAATAAATAACTAGACCCACTGAATACCCCTTTTCGTCGTATGGAACAATGAATGCTGTGAAAATGAGCACATTGCGCGCAAAATCATATGTTTCAAAATGAAGGTTATGAAAGTGAGTCCAATACGTGCAAAATCATACGCATCATAGCCTCATTTCGATATTTTTGGATCCGCCGAGTCACTGACTAGGACTCCTTAAATGGATTCTAAGGGAAAATCATTTTACATACAGGCACTTTCTGCTTTCAATGGAGATAACTCTTGTTATTTTCTTAAACAATAAACAGAGAGGGAAAATGGAAGGAGAGGAGCCTCCCCCGCTTCTAGCACCACTAGGCCCCCGGTCACTGCTACACGACCGCCCCTACCCCAAGAGCCCCTGGTTCCCTACCACATCTGCCGCCTCACCCCAGAGCTCCTGTTCCCCTTTTCCCCCGCCGCCACCGTGTCTGGAAGACGCGATATTTTCAGAAAAAATTCCATCCATGGATAGTTTTTTAGACATTGTCAAGCTGTTTTGGGTAATTCTATATCTATCGGTTGTTTGGGGTAATTCCATGTTTTCCCAAAACACACTCCGTACAAACATTGGATCTGGAACATGTCCACGTCCCAGCTACAACATTAACATGGTTACCAGAGTAAAATCCACTAAAATACACGAAAGTCGGGTTCATTTGTGTAATTCTATACTATTGGAACATACTCCCCTCGAATCAAACATACCCTCAAAACATACCCCCGATTTTATACCAAGAGGTAAGGTTTCGTCACCAGGCAACCACGTGACACTTGAGAAACCAAGATGGCGCCCCTGTACACAAAATGGACGACCAAAACACGTGTCCCCATATACACCCAAGCTACACACGCGTATTCAAACCTTGTATCGCTATGGCAATGACGTCACACCATAACCACGCACATTGGTTACATGTCAACACAACATGGGCGCCCGCAGTAACGTGACATGACGTCACTTCCGAGATCCATCTGAATTGCAAGAGGGCGCCTTTGGCTGGTCTACTGCTGTACTAAACGGCTGCTCTTAGGGATGTGACAGCAGGTCTGACTCTGCAATCGTGAAAAGGGGCTCAAATCATATCACTTCTGACACCTGAATCTAAACTTTCGCGTTTTTTTTTGGATTGAACATAACAAATATAACAAATATCGAGTATTCAGTAGAAAACTCAACTGTACGTTATCCCTCTGGTCTTGTCTCTCCGCGTGCCACAAGACAAGTAAAACATGTCCCTTTGCTTTTTGGTACACGAAAGAATGGCGCAACTTGGACGCTGGTGATAAACTGGATTCAACTTTGATCCCTTTGCATCCATGAAAAGGATTCATCACTGGCCCGATTGCTCGCTCTGAAACGGACTAAAAAATTATGTGCAGTCGCACACGTAATCTTATCAAACATCTGAGTCTGAACTTTCATGAACCTAATTTGGCAATATAACAATTGACTACGGGCTGATTGGTATATTGCCATACCGGAAGGATGAGTGTTTCAGTTGGCAATATAACAGTTGGCAAATGTATTGCAGTCAAAAGAACTTTATTTACTCTGATCTAGGCCTTCATAACGTAAACCAGTTACGCATGTCCCTGATCTTGTGCCGCATGGACGGACTGCGCAACGGTTAACTTATACGTAGCAATAATCGTGTCTGAACTTTCATCGTTATTGAAAAGAAATAACCTATGCTTAATGCAGAATAGTAACAGTGACCACTCGTGGTCAATCTGACGCGACCCCTCCATGTGCTACCAACCAATTGAAAATCTTGCTTTATATGGGACATTGACCCCCGAATGCAAAGTGGATCAGCGCATCAAAACCCTTGACCAGATATAAAAAATATGTTTATTCCATTTTAGATTAATATTATTAACGCTTTCATTGCCGTATTTGGCAACACAAAGCTCCTTATGTGCCAATCCTGCTGACATGGAATGTTTAGTCGAGCAAGCCAGTCAGCTGTACACTGAAGTTTTGTCCAACTGATGTGAACGTCCTGTCTTTTTCGAGTGACATATTAAACAGATTTTGATAACTTGTGTAACTTGTTTTTCTTTTTTCCTTTTTTCGTAATAGGAATTACACCGCCAGACATATACTGTGGTAGACACACCCCTTCTGACCCAACAATACTGCAGTCTATTTTACCATGTATCGTGAGCTGCGCGCTTCTCAATTACCCACATAATCCACTCGACAAGCATTGTTACAACCGGTAATGTAATACAACCTATTATACAATAAATTTATTGCATTATCGGTTGCGTTGGATGGCAAACCTAACCTATTATGCAATAAACTTATTACACGTTGGATGGCAAACCTAACCTATAATGCATTAAACTTAATACATCAGCAGTTGTCTTGCATGGAAAACTTAACTGCAAATACAATAAATTTATTACATTATCGGTTGCGTAAGATGGCAAACCCAACCTATTATGCAATGAATTTATTACATTATCGGTTGCGTTGGATGGCAAACCCAACCTATTATGCAGTAAATTTATTACATTATCGGTTGCGTTGGATGGCAAACCCAACCTATTATGCAGTAAATTCATTGCATTATCGGTTGTGTTGGATGGCAAACCTAACCTATTATGCAATAAATTTATTACATCATCGGTTACGTTGAATGACAAACCTAACTTATTATACAATAAAGTTTATTGCATTATCGGTTGCTTTGGATGACAAACCTAACCTACTATGCAGTAAATTTATTACATTGTCGGTTGCTTTGGATGACAAAACCTGACCGACTATGCAGTAAATTTATTAAATTGTCGGTTGACTATGCAGTAAATTTATTAAATTGTCGGTTGCTTTGGATGACAAACCTAACCTATTGTGCAATAAATTTATTACATCATCGGTTACGTTGAATGACAAGCCTAACCTATTATACAATAAAGTTTATTGCAAAAGTGGTTGCTTACTTTCTTCGGTCACTTCCAAGTTTCAACAGGTTAATGGACACGTTATTCCATTGAACGACACACAAACATGTTTAAGTAAACTCGTCCCTCACCCCACCCCAATGTCCGACAATAAATGGACATCCGTGATTTAACACTGAAATGAGTTTATTACAATAATGGTTAGTTCATTACAAAAGTGGTTTTATTACAAAAGTGGTTGGTACGCGATAGCCACTTTTGTAATAAAGTTTATTGCAAAAGTGGTTGCGTACTTTCTTCAGTCACTACCATGTTTTAACTGGTGAATGGACACGTTATTCCATCGAACGACACACAAATATGTTTAGGTAAACTAGTCCCTCACCCCACCCCAATGCGCGACTATAAAATGGACGTCCGTGATTTATCACCGAAATGAGTTTATTACAATAATGGTTAGTTTACTACAAAAGTGGTTTTATTACAAAAGTGGTTGGTACGCAATAACCACTTTTGTAATAAAGTTTATTGTAAAAGTGCTTGCGTACTTTCTTCCGTCACTGCCAAGTGTCAACAGGTGAATGGAATGGACACGTTATTCCACTGAACGACACACAAACATGTTTAGGTAAACTTGTCCCTAACCCCACCCCAATGTCCAACTATGAAATGGACGTCCGTGATTTATCACCAAAATGAGTTTATTACAATAATGGTTAGTTTATTACAAAAGTGGTTTTATTACCAAAGTGGTTGGTACGCGATAACCACTTTTGTAATAAAGTTTATTGTAAAAGTGCTTGCGTACTTTCTTCAGTCACTACCAAGTTTCAATAGGTGAATGGACACGTTATTCCATTGAACGACACACAAACATGTTTAGGCAAACTAGCCCCTCACCCCACCCCAATGTCCGACTATAAAATGGTCGTCCGTGATTTATCATCGAAATGAGTTTATTACAATAATGGTCAGTTTATTACAAAAGTGGTTTTATTACAAAAGTGGTTGGTACACTTTTGTAATAAATTATATTGCAAAAGTGGTTATAATGCAAAGTGGTTGGTACACCGGTTTCTTCGGATGAACATTTAGACCGGGTCTATGTCCATTTATTCCAATTAAGACAAGGCCAAGATTTTTTCCTTGTCATCTCTAAATCTTGACAACTAAATTATAATGTTTTAAGTCGGCAAATCTATATTTTCAATGCCTACAAACGTTTAACTGATTTATCCTGCACCCTTCTAATGCAGTGCAGATCAATGCATTCCTCATTTCGTTTACAAACGAAAGAAAAACGTCTTGCGTGTATTGTATTAACTTTTGTTGACATGGTATTCTGAAATAGCAGTGAGTGAAGAAGAGTTTAAATATGCGCGGTATTTATGTAATGCAACCCAAACAATCAGCTACATCTCTTTGTCACGACTGAGTTAGATAATCCGGTCGTAAGAGCTGCAAATTGCCAGTTTATTTATTTTGATCTTCATCACAATAAACAGCCATTGTCAAGAATGTAAACACTTTCATGGAGTGTTGCAGAATTTTCTCGATTAACCCTTTGTCTACCGAAATGGCATGGGAACATGGTAGCTCAATGGTTAGTGCAAAGGACTTCAGATCAAAAATTGTAGGTTTGACCCTGACCACCCGTACCTGTACCGGTACCGCCGGTTTCCTCACGCTCCAACCAGTACCGGTACTGAAGCTCCTGTCCCTCCGGTACGGTACAAAATTATTTTATCAGGAAATTCCAAATTGAACAGGCTAATAATCGTGCATGGCACACATGCATGACATACCTTTAATTTATTTGTGAATTAACATATCAAAACACTCTACAGGTGTATGTTCTGCCTGTACCACGACCACAATACTGTCGATCATTTTGACTTTTCAAACGCCACATTAAAGACAACGAAAGCGCTGTCAGTCATCGGCTACTTCAAAGAAATTATTCTGTGGAGACATCAAAGTAATCATAAAGCACGATTATCGTGCTTTATGATTACTTTGATGTCGCCGCAGATTAATTGTCACGGTGCCATGTTTGTCGTGCGCTTTTCGGGACTGGAGCGGTTTAAATGCAAATTTCTCCCATCTGATTACGATATGTCATCCAATTGTTGATTTAGTGTAAACAATATTTATTTCCAACCTCAGTGAGTACAGTATACAACATGTTGATTTGCTCTGTCCAGTCAGGGTATCGGTTAAGTTGGTACCGGCGGTCCTTTGACATGCCTGACCCTGACCCGCGTCCTCAGCAATGTGCCTTCTGCTCAAGCCACTTAACCTTTATCGAGCGCACAGGATATTAAACCATTTTTTTATTTTAATAATTGGGTTTTTTTTTAATTTAAATTTTTTTTAGCAAAACCATATCATGTGACCCCATATTGGAACGAACTCGACGAGCTCGTTCCAATAAGGGGGTCTGTTACAACCAGTAGTGTATAAATTTACCAGTAATGTCGAAATCGACCAGTAATGTCGAAAAAATTAACCAGTAATGTCGAAATCAACCAGTAATGTCGAAAAAATCGACCAGTAATGTAAAAATCCGTAATGTCGAAAAATTAACCAGTAGTGTCAAAAAGTGACGACCAAAATGACGATTTTTCGCAAAAATTTCAATATTTTTTCGGGTTGCTCAAATTGTACTTTTGCCTATATTCATCGACTTTTAACCATTTTCGCGCAAGTTTAAACACATTTACCCCAGTAAATATGGAATTTTATGTTTAACAATTATTTCCCTCTTTCATATGCACAACATATCCCATCCTATTTGCTCTCTCTCTCTCTCTCTCTCTCTCTCTCTCTCTCTCTCTCTCTCTCTCCCTCTCTCTCTCTCTCTCTCTCTCTCTCTCTCTCTCTCTCTCTCTCTCTCTCTTTCTCTCTCCTCTTTCTTTCTCTCTATCTATCTCCCCTCTCTTTCTATCTCACGTCCCTCTGCCTTTGCCCCCCTCCCTCCCTCCCTCCATCCTCCCTCCCTCCCTCCCTCCCTCCCTCCCTCCCTCCCTCCCTCCCTCCCTCCCTCCCTCCCTCCCTCCTCTCTCTCTCCCTCTCTCTCTCTCTCCTCTTTCTCTCTATCTATCTCCCCTCTCTTTCTATCCCATGTCCCTCTGCCTTTGCCCCCACTCCCCCACCCTCTCTCTCTCTCTCCCTCTCTCTCTCCCTCCCTCTCTCTCTCCATCATTCTCTCTCTATATCCCCCTCTCCGCCTGTCTTCCTCCACCCCCCTCTCTCTCTCCTCTCTCTCTCTCTCTCACTCTGCCTTTGCCCTATCTATCTATTTGTCTGTCCTGTCTGTCTGTCTGTCTGTCTGTCTGTCTGTCTGTCTGTCTGTCTGTCTGTCTGTCTGTCTGTCTGTCTGTCTGTCTGTCTGTAATGTCGAAAAATTAACCAGTAGTGTTAAAAAGTGACGACCAAAATGAGGAGCACTAACATTCCCCCCCCCCCCCCCCCCCCGATGACACCCCTGGTCGTGTGCTTTAATGACTGACTATTATAATGTCAGTCACTACCCGATATTTGCTACATGTCTATCATCTAGTTCTACCAATTTGCTACCTGTCATTTTACCTACATCCGTCAATCAGTCAGCCTGCGTCACCCGCATGTACCCGCATGTACGTGGGGAGCACTATTAGCTCAATCGAGAAATTGCCTCGCAATTCAATTTGATGAATATCCGGGTTCTATACCTGACGAGGTCGGTTAAGTTGTGTCCTTGAAAATGACACTTTATCCCAGGTGCACGTTGACTTCGTGTGCCAAGCCACATGCCGAAATGACACGTGTATGGTGCGCGTGCTTTAAACTAAGTGTCGTAAACGAAATCAATCAATCTATCAACCAACCAATCAATCTTTGTATGTAGGTCTGCCTGTCTTTCCGTTATTCAGTTGTCTATCCACGTCTAGGGGTTATTTTTTCACACGCCACATTGCTATCTGTCTGTCTGGATTTCTGTCCGTCTGCCTGGATGCTGCTAACCTGCCTGCCTACACACTTGCCAGCCTACATGTGCGACTGTATGTCTATCTGTGCGAGCGCTAAATACTAGACTAAATATTTCAGCGTCGTATCAATTCATTATCTATCGAGAGAGAGAGAGGGGAAAGGAGGGGGAGAGAGGGGGTGGGGGAGAGACAGAGAGAGGGAGTTGGACAAAGACAGAGGGGAAAGGGGATAGGGAGAGAGCGATAGGCGATAGAGAGAGAAGGAAGGGGGGAGAGAGAAGGAGAGATAGAGGTAGGGGCAAAGGCAGAGGGACAGGGACAGGGGATAGACAGACAGACAGACATACATACAGACAGACAGACAGACAGACAGACAGACAGACAGACAGACAGACAGACAGACAGACAGACAGACAGACAGACAGATAGATAGGGCAAAGGCAGAGAGAGAGAGAGAGAGAGAGAGACAGAATGATGGAGAGAGAGAGAGTGAGAGAGAGAGAGAGGGGGGAGTGGGGGCAAAGGCAGAGGGACATGGGATAGAAAGAGGGGGGGATGGATAGAGAGAAAGAGGGGAGAGACAAAGAGAGAGAGGGGAGGGAGAGAGAGAGAGAGAGGAGAGAGAGAGAGAGAGAGAGAGAGAGAGAGGAGGAGAGAGAGAGAGAGGGGGGTAAAGGCAGAGGGACATGGAATAGAAAGAGAGGGAGATAGATAGAGAGAAAGAGGAGAGAGAGAAAGAGAGGGGAGAGAGAGCGAGAGAGAGAGAGAGAGAGAGAGAGAGAGAGAGAGAGAGAGCAAATAGGATGGGATATGTTGTGCATATGAAAGAGGGAAATAATTGTTAAACATAAAATTCCATATTTACTGGGGTAAATGTGTTTAAACTTGCGCGAAAATGGTTAAAAGTCGATGAATATAGGCAAAAGTACAATTTGAGCAACCCGAAAAAATATTGAAATTTTTGCGAAAAATCGTCATTTTGGTCGTCACTTTTTGACACTACTGGTTAATTTTTCGACATTACGGATTTTTACATTACTGGTCGATTTTTTCGACATTACTGGTTGATTTCGACATTACTGGTTAATGTTTTCGACATTACTGGTCGATTTTGACATTACTGGTAAATTTATACACTACTGGTTGTAACAGGGTCACATGATATGGTTTTGTGAAAAGTTTTTGGAAAATATTTTTTCCAATTGCATAATTTGTAAATTACGCGGGGTGATGCGGTTGATTCGTTAGGTAAAAAGTTTATCCCACTTGCCCAGGCGGTAACTTGGCGGCACGGTGTGCTAAAGCGTACTCCATGTCGATGGTCCACATCCTGCAACCGATGATTACCCTATCTGTGAGGGGTTAGTAAGTTGTAAGATTCCTACATTTACTCATGGCTGACATTTGTCGTCATTGGAAGTGATTTACAGAAAAAGTTAGCTCCCCTTAATTAACTGAACGAGTCGGTAAATTTGACACTAAAGGTGTGGGAATTTCATATAAAGATTGAAATTTCGAAATATAAGCAAATTTGAACCCCAGATGTCCGCACCATTTCACAAACTTCAGGCGTTTTCCCGTAGAGTAGAAAGAATACAGAATCTGGCTTTTAACAATTTTCCCCCCAATGAATTTGAACGTTTGACTATTATTCTCCGTTGAAACCCCTTTTAAAAAATTAAAAAACGGCTTTTTACCATTTTTGATGTCCGTAACATTTTGTCTGTTCATTATATAAACAATGTAACATATTACACATACATTGTTCTTTCCATTAATATAAAAGTCTGGGAGGTGAGATTTGCTAATTTTGTTTTCACGTGAAGAATAAAAACTTGCAAATTACTGTAAAAACAGATTCCCTAAACAAAGAGCCAAAATAGGCATTACTGCTGGGAGGTGTGATACTGATAGATATTTTTAATGACGCATTGTCTGTGAACTAATTAACTTTCCATAAAAAGCTAACTTTCCTTTTGTTACTTTTAATAAACGAAGCACATTTGGCCACAAGTTGTTCTCGTGAAATATTATTTTATTATCAGTTCTGGTACGAATACAGTAGCAGACTTCCAGGAACCAGTGGTGCCTTCTGTCAACTCTATGAGTTGATTAAATTTGTGTTTCGTGTTCTATACATCTCAGCCTTCATTTTGATGTACAATTTGTGTATATGTTATTTGAATTTAAGGAATATCAGAGGTGGGAATTTCAAAATAAACAAAATTCCATTACCTATATGGGATACGGACATTTACCCCTAGGGCAATTTCCCCTAGGACATTTTCCCCTACCAAAGGTGTAACCTAGGACATTTTCCCCCACTTTTAAATGAAAGGGTGGACATTTTCCCTTACTTTGAAATGAAAGGGCGGACATTTTCCCCTAGTTAAAAAATAAGAATTATAATTATTTTTTACATAAAAAGATCATTTTATTTTATTTTATGTACTACTAAATAATCATAAATAATTCAAAATAATATCAAGTTGAATCACTGTATAAACAGCAAGCTGGATGATGTGAGCTGTTGTTCATAACAATATCAAGTTGTATCACTGTATATAAGTGCACTTAGCATTTAGAGGGAAAACGATAATTTGAGGCCATAGGCTTTATTCTAAAAACAAATTCACACTATTTTGAAGCTATAGGCTTTGTAAAAGCAACTTTTTGTATGTAAATTGGGCAAATGAATATTTTCCCCATAATTATATTTCTGCTGTGGAGTTGCACGAGGAGGTTCTAAGCTATGCTATGAAGGCTACTCATACACAAAGAAGTGGGAAACCCACACAACAAAGCGTTGGAAATGCACAAAGCGTAAAGGTCAGTAAGGGTGATGTGGTCACTGATACACTGGTCCAAACTGAATTAGTGAAGAAAGAGCACAACCACCCTGGCTATAATGCACTTAATGAGATAAGTAAAGTGAAGGCATCCCCAGGCAAACAGCAATCAGCACCGATTGCTGGGGAACCCCAGGCCAGATACTATCAGACGCTATGGTTGATACAGCAGTCAATGTTCGTGCTACTTTAAGCAAAATCAACTCTGTAAAATGTACTCTTAGCCGGCAGAAAGCTAAAAGTAACACTAAAAATCCTCAAAACACTTCTGAGCTTGTAATAGATGGTGAGTGGTTAACAACAGGTTGTGAGAATCCAGACAGATTTCTGATTTATGACAATGGTATAGATTCCAGGAAACGTATGATAATCTTTGCAGCAGACCGTTGTCTCACACAATTAGCCCGTTCTGACACCTGGATGATGGATGGTACATTTGATGCAGCACCTAGTATCTTTACCCAACTATATGTAATACGCATACCCCTAGGAAATAGCTCTGTCAGTTGTGTATATGGTTTACTGAGTGACAAATGTCAAGCTACATATCACGAATTTATTATTGCTGTACTGGAACGTTGTAATGTGTTAGGATTTCAGCCTGACCCGACTGTTATTATTTCAGACTTTGGAAAAGCAGTTATGAACTCAGTTACGGGTGTTTTTGGTTCCCATGTTCGAACCAAAGGGTATTTTTATCATCTGACACAGTCTACTCGAAGAAAGGTACAGTCACTAGGTTTAGTAACAAGCCAGAAAATAAGCAAACTGCCATCTGCAAAATGAGGTCCCCAGAGGATGAATGTAGTGATGCTACCCTGCTAAGCAGGGTAGCATCACTAAATTTACCCTCTGTGAACCTCAATCTGAATCAGGGCTTCAAAACTGAACGGAAGAGATACCCAATGAATACATTGGTCCACTGTATGAGATAGCATCATCAAATTCACCCTCTGGGGACCTCATTTTGCAAATGTCAGACTGCTTATTTTCAGGCCTGTTTAGTAACTGTGTATCGCCAAAATGAAAGTATAAGACATTTTTGTGGAATGCTTGATGGCCTTGCCTTCTCGCCTGTTGAAAGTGTACAAGAAGGCATGAATTACTTACGAGAAAGAATTCCTGAGGGGCTTGATGAGTTGGTAGATTATTTTGACAAAACCTATGTGACAGGGTCATACCGTAGCGTGCATCTACCAGCTAACGTTGACGGTGTACTTCCCCCATTACGAATGCGTCGCGCTCCTCCTCTGTTTGAACCATTGGTTTGGAATGTTAATCAGACAACACGAGACAGTGGATCTCGTACCAATATCATGTGCGAGGCATGGAATCGTGGTTTCGCTTCTCAAGTCGGACATTCACATCCAACAATATGGACACTGATCAGAGCCCTGCAGAGAAATTTTGCCTTTGAAGAGACAACATTGTTTCTTAATCAGTGTGGCGAACCACCACAATAACGTTTGAGACGTGAAATTAAGAACCAGCAAAATCGGTTGGCTTTACTTTGTGAGAAATGTGATAGCTGAAACATTACATTCCATTGGACACTATAAGATTTAAATAGAATTTTTCATTAACTAATAATACCTGCCTTTGATAGTCATTTTTGAAAAGCTCCCAACAAGAACTTTCCAAAGATGGCTATCAGATGCTGGTATTATTAGTGCTATAGAAAAAAAGAGATAATGTATCAAGTCTACAATAATTTGAGTAATATTATGATTCATATTGTGCAACATGTATATTGTGTTATATTGTGCTAGCTGTTTTCTCACTTAAAAAACAATACACAGTCAGATGGAAATATTAATGAAATTTTTTATTTTTCCACCTTCTTCCCTGATAAATTTCCCCCAAAAAAGATCATGTGGAAAAAGTCATGAGGTGAAAATCTGGAAGAAAATGTCCTAGGGGAAAAAGTCATGGGGCGAATTTATTTATTTATTTATTTATTTATTTATTTATTTATTTATTTATTTATTTATTTATTTATTTATTTATTAAGGTTTAATGACACTTTAACAGCCAAGGTCACATCGTGTCGGTGACAGTTGTTCGGGTGGAGGAAGCCGGAGTACCCAGAGAGAACCACCGAGCAACGACGAGCAGCTGCCAGCTCCCCAACATCGTAACTCCGCACTGTAGCACAGGCAGGGTTAGATTGGTTGAAGACCATCGACGTGCAGTACGCCTAAGTACACGGCGTCATCGTGCCCCCATGTGGACAATCGGGGTTAAGTGTATTGCCCAAGGACACAACGCGGGAGTCCGAATCGATCGCTCAGACGGTCACCCATCCAAGGACTAACCGGGCTCGACGTTGCTTAATTTCGGTTCGGTAATCTGACGGGAGCCCTGGGGTGAATAACTAGGGGAAATATACTAGTGGAAGATGTCCTAGGGGAAAATGTCCTAGAGGAAAATGTCCTGGGGGAATAAGTCAAGGGGAAAATGTCCTACACCCACTTATATAGCACCTTAATTGGACCTTGGGCGCGTCTGATAATTTCAAGAGAGATAATTGTATCAAAAGTCGATTTTTAGGACGATATAAGTCAGGGATGCATCGCTTCTAGGTGGTACTGTCGGGGTACGTCGGCTTCCTCCACACGAAAACTGACTATTAAAAGTATCATTAAACCCACAAATAACTAAAATATCTAAAGGACATATATGTCAGCCAGAGATGGTACCAGACGTTTGTTCACGGATGCAGAATATGAGGCAATAAATTCACGTTGCGAGTGCCTGCATCTAGTGTTTTCCACAGTCTGGGAATTAGGTAGGCAGGCAGGCGGTTATTTGGAGGTTTGAGATCTTATTTCACCTCCTTTCAGGAGTCCTGATTGCCTTACGTTCCAATAAGACTAAAATCCTCCTCTTCTGATTGGACGAGAGCTCGCTTAGTATATTCTATGTTTACGGCTCAAGTGGCAATTGTTACCGTCTGACGGCACAACACGAAATATTTGAAATGACGTCTCCCGTTTCGTAAATGCTTCACCAACGGAGTGACGAGCAAGCCGCTTCATTTTTCTGGATTTTTCACTCGTGTAGCAGACAATGTGCCGGATGAAGCGTTGTTTAAATTACAAACCGATGTACGATTTGACTTGAGATGGAATGAGTTTATCTGGTTTATTGATTATTTATCCAGTGCCGTCGTGGGACACACGAGAGGTTTATTTACTAAACCCGTGATCGTTAAAAGTTGCCTTGAACAAGGCAACTTTTAACGATTACATGTTTAGTAAATAAACCTCTCGTGTTTCACGATGTTGGTTTTGGGCTATGAGTAGTAGTATTGGAACATATACGTTATTGTGATGAATTGACGATAACATGGTCTGAGGTTTGCGGATCGGAGTGTATGTTCAACCGAGACGCGAAGCGTCTCGGTTGAACATAAGCACCGAGCCACAAACCTCAGACCATGTTACCGTCAATTCATCACAATAACTTATAATGTGTACTCCTGAGGGGTATGAAATTTGAGTAAAAAACTTCAGAAAGTTGATGGAAGTCGATTCGAATCAATAAACAAGACACATATCCAATTTGCTTGAAAAGCGAGCGCGGTGACACAATGTGCTTTCAATCAATGCGACCTGGTCTGTGAATATTCTCTGTTTGTTCGCTGAAAAGTCTGACTGTTATCTTACAGTACGTACCACGTCGGCATAGGGGGGCCTAGCCTCACGACAGGAGCTAGCCTCGTAACACCTTCCCACAACCCCTGATAATCGTTGGTTACCGATCGGAGGTGCCTGGAATGTGATCTAAATGGCGTAAAAAGTTTCATTTTCCTTCAAAAACATGACCGGGAAGAGTGGATCACTACTTACTTACTGTGGAGCATAGCTTTGATACCTAACGGGTATTTATAATTTATAAGATCAAGCATATTTTCTGCGTTTGAGAAACGGATATTCACACCCTGATGTGTAAGCTGAAAGATTTATAGCACTGCTTGTAAGTTTTCTCAGTGATTTAGGCCTACATAATTCTCTGGTGTAAAATCCGCCCGTAATGTTTTAATAGTAATCTATTATCCAAGAATTGCAACTATACAGCTCGACGTACAGGGAATTTACATTTATTCGAGTGTGAACGATTACGAAAACAAGAAAATGTATCAAAGCTATGCAAATAAAGGACGATGACCCACTGCTAAGAAAGCAAGGAGCTTGTTTAATAAACTACATAGAACAGTGACTGGTAGTGTAAACCCTTCTCACTGTATTACGTACTAATTATCAAATTGTCAAAATGGGCCAATGGTTTTCATGTCACTGGGAGTTCCATTTCAGGTTGGTAGCGAGCTACAAGGCAGAATCAGTGATATGTTTGGTTGGATTCCCAATGTATAATAATTGCACATAGTGGGATGTACCTAAGTTGGTCTACTGGGGTCAGTAGTTTGTCCTTTGTCCTGCAGTCGGGATAGGTAGTGGGAGTTCACGAGCTATTAATGTTGACTCTCTTGCTTGGATAACAATGTAATAGGACTATATCTCAGTAACCGTGTATTAGATTGTTGCTGTAAGCAGTCAATGTGGTTGCTAGGAGAATTAATTTATGAGACGTTTATGGGGACTTTAGGTGACAGTATCGATCATCTGTTTGCATTGTTACACAATATAGTATCAGCTATGGAGCCGAACTTCGTGAAGAATTTACCATATAGTTTGTTGCTGGAAACTCGTATTGGTTCCCACGCAAGTCACGCAGCACGGCCACTGTCCTAATAGGCCAAACTCCAAATGTATTATGGGTTCATATATCAAATGTGGTCAGAATTGACCAAGCACTTCCCCTGTTGCTTGGGAGTCGTGTTCGTTAAATATGTAGAAGTCGCGTTACACGATCAGTAACCCAATAGGTCGGTTTCTCAATGTATAATGCGTCGAATATCATATTTGACCAAAATCAACCCAGTAGTTGGCCGTTGCTATAGAAGACAGATTACACCGCCAGTTGCCCAATAGGTTGAATTCCTGAAGCATTATGGGTTCGAATACCAAATTTGGTTCAAATCGGCCTTGTTGTTCGGGCGTCGCTGGGATGGGCTGTCAGTTGTTATGGAAGTCCCGTGACATAGTCACTGTATCGATAGGCCGAAAGCCCAATGCACTATGGGTCCAATACCAAATTTGGTTAAACGGTCCAGTGAGTTTCCCGTTGTTAGTGAGACACATGGAAGTCACGCGGCCTGATAGGACGAATTACAAATGCATTCAGGATCCAACATGGAAGTCACGCGGCATGGCCAGTACCCTGATAGGACGAATTACAAATGCATTCAGGATCCATATACCAAATTTGACCTGTTGCCTGTTGCTATGGAGTCACACTGGTTGCCATGTGGCATGATAAATGGCCCAAGAGATCAAATTTCTAATGCATTATGGATCCATATACCAAATTTGGTTACAATCAGACTAGTAGTAGTTCCCGTTGCTAGGGAGTAGCATTATTTGTTATGGAGTCACGTGACATGGTCGGTGCTCGAATAGTTCAAATTTCAAATATATTATGGGTCTATAAACCAAATTTGGTCAAAAATCGGCCCATTACCTTCCCTCATATATTGCTACGGATGACACATGGCATGGCCAATAGCCAATAGTCGATATCCCAATGTATTATGGGTTCATATATCAAATTTGCTTAAAATTGGCCCAGTAGTTTTCTCGTTACTAGGGAGTCTCGTCGGTTGCTATGGGAGTCACGTGATCTCATCAGTGCCCTAATAAATTTGACCAACGTTTGACCAAAATCGCCCAGGTGTTCGTCCGTTGCTTGGAAATCGCGCTGGTTGCTATTGGTGCCATGTGACCTGGTCAATAGCCCAGTGGGTTGAATTACCAAGGCATTATGGGTTCGACCACCAAATTTGGTTGAAATTGCCCAGTAGTTTTCCCGCTACTAGGGAGTCACGTTGGTTGCTATGGGAGTTACGTGACATGGTCAATAGATTGAATTCCTGATGCATTGTTGGTGCACATACCAAATAGGTCACAATCGGCCCAGTAGTTTGCTCGTTGCATGGGAGTCTCGTGGTTGCTATGGAAATTGAGTGACATGGTAAGTGGGTCGATGGGTTGGATTCCAAATGTATTGTGGGTCAGCATATCAGAAAGATGTAGTTTCCATCTTCACGAATTCAGTGGCGGCGTCCTGCGTGTGTAAGTGTCCACAGGTCCCTGAAAATGTGAAATTCTGTCGTTGACTCTCTTCTCGAGCACATCTTCCGACGTTAAAAAAAGTGAGTTTAGTATATAAGACCATCGAGGTCGGACGTCTTCGATGTCTTCACTCGGGCGACTTCGGCTCCATCTTGCTTTAAATTTATTTTAGAAAAACTGTGTTTTATCCTTCTTGCACCCGGCAGAACTCATTCCTTAAGTTTGGTAAAAAATACCTCTGTATATGGAGAATTTGAGTGTGTTTTTATCAACAGGTGCGATAGTCTGGCGTAATCCTCTCTCAAAACACCGCGTGTGATTGGAGAGGCAGTAGGATCTCAATGAACGTGGAGGGGGCTCATATTTCCCGGAGGCAACGAGCTACCATTTTGTCTAACAATGATTTTGCGGCAAATGTACGAATTCCCAATAGTCTCTTCTTTTAGGTGTGTTTGCTACGGACATGGTCCGGTATATTTCTGCTAGCCTTCGGGGTGGCAGAGGGTTGGAGTACAAGAATCAATTCGAACCGACTGAAGGTGGAATTCTTTCCCCAAATACAACAACATTTGTTCACATTTGCAGATAATGTGTCACAAGAATGTCTGTATATTGATTTGCCTGCTCTTATGTTTCATGTCTCATTGTGCCTCCCTTTAGCATTTTTGTGGAGAACAGTGGATGGGCACGTGATCCCTTACCTTAGTTCCGCCTCCTCTGTGTGAGCTTCGATTTTGAAATTTTCGCTGACGATAGAAATGTCGATTCGGAAAACAATACTAAAAATGGAGCAACACGTTTCAGTTGAAAATTTCAACTGCACTTTCTGTCCGATATTCCCACATGAATGTTTCCAACTATATTTTTCGAGCATATTGGTTGAAAGTGGCAGCTGCATTTTGGTTGCACTTTGGTTTACCAATAAATAATGATATTTGTTTTGGAATTAAAAATAAATTATTGACTGTGCTATAAAAATATAAGATAGCAATTATCTGTCTCCTTGTTGGGAAGATGATTTGGTGGTTTTTAACTTTTGTTTAGTCACTTTTCTCCGTTCAGCACCTGCCCAATTGAAAAGTAGTATTTCGCCCCATCCTC
This sequence comes from Pictodentalium vernedei, assembly GCA_031216915.1. NCBI lineage: Eukaryota > Metazoa > Mollusca > Scaphopoda > Dentaliida > Dentaliidae > Pictodentalium > Pictodentalium vernedei. The sequence continues at coordinate 276,445,252 of CM062291.1, forward strand.
CACGGTATCTCACCTTCCATAGTAGAGAGGTCATGAGCACGCAGTATAACCGAGTAAAACTCCATCAGCCGTGATAATATCGTCTCGGTGGTACAATATTAGAACTTCCTTCAACCTTCGAGCGAATTGCAAATGTTATTAACCCTTTACCCAACGCAGACGATATAAATTTTATTAGTTTAAATATCATTTTTAAAAATATTTAAAAAACTTTCAACAAAACCATATCATGTGACCCCTCATTGGAACGAGCTCGACGAGCTCGTTCCAAAGAGGGGTCATATGACATGGTTTTGTTGAAATTTTTTGAAAAGTTGTATTTTTTTAGCTGCTGAATTTGCTTATTACGCGGGCGGATGTGGCCGATTCGTTGGGTAAAGGGTTAAACAACGGAAGCATTTCGCAACCACAAGTGAAGATATTCTTTTAAAGAACATCGATACACAGGCTCGAGTCCATATATCTAAGCATATGGCTATTTTGAAAAATCGAGATTGTTTTTTTTCGCGCGATACCCAACTAACGCATGGGTTTTCGTCCCGGTGTGTTATTTTAACAGCTTTGGCTGGTGATGTGACTCTCTAAACGAGCGTTTTGTGTTACTATTAGTGACTCTGCTGGCCAAGGTTTCCTTCGGTGAATTCCCGCGAGAGCAAAAGCAAAATTCGCTAATATGGTAATGCAATATCCGGGGTGGTGTACACAAATATAAATTCTGAGGCAAAAATGAGAATTGGGAGTTTCATGTTATGGTAAACCATATCTAACTTAAAACTTCCTGAGAGGGGGAGGGATGGGTGCTCGAATTTATCGACATATCAGTCCAAGAGACCAAAATAGCTTTCAGCTGTTCATTTAGAATGGTGAGCGGCTATCTCAGATCATTTTGCACGATCCGCTTCTATCCTATATGAGTATCCGTGTACCAATATATTCTAAGTGTTTTAGAAAAAAAACTCACCAAATACACATACATATAAGAGTTTAAAAGGGGTCGTCAGATGAAATGCCCAGAAATACTTTTTGTCTTGGTCAGAAGGAACTATTCCTCGGCAGACGGGTAAATAGATGCTTTGGTAGTAGCCCTCGAGAAGAACCGTCTGTAGCAGTTCCCCAGAAGTATTGTTCCGATGTAACAAAGAATGACGTCACAGCTATAGATGGACTGTCATTACAAATCTCAAGGTACGTCTCCTCGGGATCTAGGCGTTAGTTTATGAGACCCTGAACTGTGATTAAAGCATGTTTAACAGCACCTCGCTAGTACTACGAATATGAACGTTGAAGCCGGTACATGGAAACTACAAATGACAACGGCCCCAAGGCGAATTGAGAGGTAATAAGTCGACCGCATGTTTCCCTTAACATCGACACAACAGTTACGCGCGCAAGTTAATTTTTGTGATGCATGACACATGCGCCGCGCTGTTACGTCGCGCTGAAAAGTGAATTTTGGTTGCATGTAATGAGGATAATGAGAACAAGGACAAATTTAAATTCTAACCACTAATGTTTATTTGCATTGCGTTGAAAAAATGCTATAATTCACGCTTCGGTATGTATCACTGAGTTATAAAGCGTCTTTCAAGAGAAAAATACGTTCATAGAATTTACATCCGAAACAGGCTACCTCCTTGGGCGACATGTTCTTGACTTCCACCCATTTCACTATCATCTTCGGAGCTTTGCATTGGTATTATATCCGTGGGTAAGTTACTTCAAATTGCTAGCGCTAATTTGTCCAGTTGTATTGTATGGGCCTATCTAGCTTCATCCTTACGATAAGGGATCATGTGAAATTCAAATCGAGTGGTAGTGTTATGAGGTATGATTATAAAACGAAGGTAAAATGTATGAACAGTGCCGGTAAAGAAACCCTACTAGACTCTTCTGACTTTCTAACCTCTATTGAAACAATATGTTCAGTACTAGTTATGATACGTCAAATATTAACTGGTAGAGTGCTGGAATCCCATATTTTGGCTTTACTAAATACCCCAGGCTGTGACTATAACATCTACACTCTACTGATGGTGGTTTCATATTGACCGTGACAATAATCAAATTTTGTTGTTGACATCTTGCTCAGTTACATTTGATTGGATAGTGCCTCCTGGCACTATCCAATCAAATGTAACAGAGCAATATATGGTGGAAAGAAATCTATGGCACCAAAAAATGTAGCACTCTACCAGTTAAGCATGATAATGCAACTGGTTCTTTTTCCTGATTCACACCACACTGTAACGTTTTTATTATAGCTTCAAAATGATTCCCTGATAAAGATATGGATAGTTCAACATTTCCTGTGCTAAACCGTTGGACCGCTGAATGTTCAAACTCACTTGATTCACCAGTGCTATCACAATCTGCCTCGAACAAAATTTAGAGATTACATAATTTAGAACCTGCATCACTGAAAACACGATGCCTGACATACTCCGCTGTCAGATCACTACGTTTTATTCAGATATCACAAACCAGAGCTGAAGAATCATTGCTAACTCTTCACCTAACACGACCATAGGACGAAACGTGCCATACTATTTCTTATCTCTTTGAACCTGAGCGGCCGCATGTCCGACCAGGAACAGGATTCGTCATAACGTGATTATATTGGATGGCTGGTCAGTAAATGTGTGGGGTAGACCAATCAATATTTTCGACGAGCAGCCCAGAGGCTGCACGTTCGAAATATTGATTTGGTCTACTCCAAATAATGAATATGGGCTCTTCCAATTGCTGTCATTCAACTGGCATGGAAGATACCACCAGAGTTCAAAGAGTTATATAACTGGGCGCTTTCATTGTTGCGTCCAAAATGTAACGTTTGACACCTAACTGGAACGAACTCGACCAGCTTGTTCCAGTGTGGAGTCAAAAGCTATGTTTTGTGGGTAAAAATTGAAACATAATAAAATTTGAACTGTGATTTTTGCCATTAGCATCGGTCCGATATGATCCTAATGTTAGGTGAACTATTAAAAATGACTTTTCACATTCCATGACCATCTTTACATGAAAGCAGGAAACTTTATTTTTTGTGCAACCTATCACTTGGTGGTGCCATATTTCGAACTGGTATTGATTCACTAAAATTTGGTCACTGACGTCTCCTATTTTCCTATTGATTTGTGAGGGTTTCCTGTCTTAGTGTAAACTAATTGATTTATGTGGTATCAGTTGCTGATATTCCTACTTGATAACTGAAAACTAATTTGAGAGCACGTTACTGTTTGCAGTGGTGCACTGAATCTCATCACTATAATATCTTAAGCCAGAAGCAGCCCACAGGACTAACGACCTACAGCATGCAGCCTATATCAATGCGACAACCACAGCAAAAATTTAGAAAATGAAAAAGATACTAGATAATCATGTTGCCGACAATGTGACTCTGCGAAATTGGTCGTGTCGTCCCAAAACGAACTTATCTTGTTTTTTTCTGTAATATCGCAGACAATAGCACAAATTCAAACCATTCAATTACGTCTTTTTTCATTGAGTGTTTCAGTTTATCAAGAACTATATTTCTTAATGTTTTGTGTTCTGAACAGATCACTTCCTGGTAGTATGTGTCGCCTCAAAAGAACGTTGATAGGATAATCTATAATATTGTTTGAAATAAAAGAAATCGGATGTTGGTTTATTTATTTATATTTATTTATTGGTGTTTAATGTCACATACTTATGCACAATGGCTAATCATGACCGTGATACCGAGCAACGACGAGCAGCTGCCAGCTCCCAAACATCGTAACTCCGCACTGCAGCACAGGCAGGGTTAGATTGGTTGAAGACATGAGCACCATCGACGTGTAGTGCGCCTTAGTACACGGCGTCATCGTGCCCCCATGTGTACAATCGGGGTTAAGTGCCTTGCCCAAGGACACAACGCGGGAGTCCGAATCGATCGCTCAGACGGTCACCCATCCGAGGATAAACCGGGCTCGACGTTGCTTAACCTCGGTGATCTGACGAGAACCGGTTACCGCAATGCCACCGCGCCCCCAGGATGTTGGTTTACGAACTAACCAGATTAACTCTTCTAAACTTGCCAGTTTTAGTACCGTATCATGTATCTGTTGCAGCGAGAACTGAAATCCGATAGAATGTAAGATTGAGCCATACTCCCAGAGTGAGATTCTCTTTTGCGGTTAGAATCGAAGATTTTACCGATAGCTTCTTGATTTTGAAACTGAATTTCCCCTTTCTATCAGAAGAGTCTGAAAGGCTAATACATCACAATTTCTTCAAAGAAATAAAGTAGCTAAAGTTTAGTCTACAATTTAGAGATATCGGGGTGGTTATTTACATCTAATTTCAACATTCAAACATGCGCAGGAGAGATTTCTGTTTGCAACAAAGATGCATGTACTATCATAGTAAGAACAGTAGCGAAGAGAAAATGTATCGGCAGTTATGAACTGAGTGGCTGTCTCAAGTCAAGTGTCTACCTGGATAGGCACGCAACACTTAATCCTTTACCCAACGTAACGGCAAAAACTGGCCAGCGCTATTCACAAAAATCAACTGTCACGGTAACGATCAGCCATTGTGCATAAGTATGTGACATTAAACACCAATAAATAAATAAATAATTTAATCTAATCAGACTGCAAATACCGCAAATACATTTTGAAAATCTATCATGTTCAATATTTCTTGTCTACGGTTTGTTTCGTCTCTTATTTCCGTAACAAAGTGATAACAGTTATAAATTCTCAGCAAGCGAAAGTTTTTGAAATCGCAAGTTTTTTTATCGAAACTGTTTCTTCAAAGAGTAGATTTTTTCCTTCTTCGACAAATGGCCATCTAAAGAAATGTTTTGCGAAAATATTTTCACTTATGAAGTTGCCTTCACATCCATTGCTCCTGGGCTAAGGAATATTTCTATATACTTTTTCGTGAAAAAAATGTCCTTGTTGAAAGAAAATCAATAAGTGTTTAGAGCCTCTTCTCAATACCCGATAACACATTAAAAGTTTGGAAGAATTCCAGCATGAAATCCATTTCACAGCAACTCGACTCATTTTTTTAAGAAAACATTATCAGAATAACGTTACGATATATTGAAATTCGATTTATGTTTTAGTAAAGGTACGTACAACACGCTGACAATACATCAGAATCTGCATTACCACTGAAACAGCGTGGCTGTATATTCTATCCGACACTTCTCCGATGTCAAGAATAATTAAAATCCAAATCACCGTTTGGAAGTGCTAACTTAAAAAGTGGAGTTGATATTAGAACAAAATGGCCGACGGCGTCCACTTTTTATTGCCGTTAAAACTCAAAATGTGATAGGCTCCATTGTATCAAGTTTTATAACAATCGGCTTTGAACTGAGTTATGATGATTTTTATTTTTGGCTATAGGGGAAAGAAAGCACTATTTTACCGAGGGACAGGCGAAAGACTGGTCGCTATGTCCCTCGATTCCTATCGGTCGAGGGACAAAACATTTAAAAATGGATTTATACAAATACCATTACCTTGATTCCGGGGTCAAGACGAGTGCTACGGAAGGTATTAAAAAGTATATGTTTTGAGTGTGGTTGAATTGGACAGTATACAAAACCTTCGAAACAGGTGGTCTTTCGTGCCACACCAGGAATTATAATCTTTAATCAGCAATGTACAATTACTCGCTGGTGTGTATCTGGTCACAGTTTAGTCTATTTCTACAACTTCAACCATTTGTCCACTACGAGTCTAGCCTTTGGGTTGGAAGTTGGATGAAGTAACAGAAACATATCGTACTGGCTGAAGGTGGAATGTGTTTGACAAATCATCCAATGAGTGCAACAAGGCAACACCTGCAATACTTTTGGCATTGCAGACTGCACCTTGTTGCACTTTTTGTCATCTGTCAACAGAGACGAAACGCGCTATTTCACCAACTGGAAAATGAAAAGGATTGTTACTATTGGTGCCGGTGTTTCCGTTCTCTCAAGTCAGGTTTTTGTTTGTCTGCTTCTTTTGTGAATAAAATGGCTAAGAGATTCAATGGGACGTTCCTGTTTGACAATAATGTGTGAAAGAAGACTGCGCTGGGCAAAAAGACACCAGTTAATTTAACAAGACAGCACGTGCAGTCATTCTCAGCAGGGATTGTAATTGTTTCATAAAATGACAAAGGAAATGATAAAAACAGTCCTCCAGTTTCTGATGAATGCAAAAAGAAAACAAAACTAGTATTGATTTACACAAAGCGGGAAAGTAGTGCGTTTTTGAAAGTCCAATTTGTTCACTCACACATTACTTTTCTGAGCTAACCTCCTTCCCAATTACATACCGCTGGTATGAGCAAGACTTTTCCCCAAATTTCCAAATATATAGTTACTTTACCTGTTCTGTGAATGTTGCTGAAAGAAAAATTTCCAAATTTTGAACGTTTTCAAATGTTTCCACGTCTACAAATCGTCCCCTGAGTTCCAATCTGTTCTATGTGCCTACTGGCACATAGAACACATTGGAACTCAGAGGACGAAATGTTATTAAAATGTGACGACTCCCCATAGTGTAAATCTGTCAAATCGTCTCTATATGACTGGTATATCGTGGTACAATAGTCAGATGAGTCAATACTACCTTCTGTACAGTATTGTGGTTACGTAGTCTTGTACCACGTCAAATAGGGACGTTGCAATTTTTCTTACCCAGCCTCTAACAAGTTTCTTAACTATGGCATGTTCATGGGAATACGGCAGCGATGATACCCAAATCGTTCCTCCTTTATATCCAGTGGTTATGATGGCATGACTGACAATAGCTGTCGCTGATCAGAGCTTCTCTCCTGCACCTGTCGACCTCCATCAAAAAAACAATCTTTCGACACGTTATGACGCTGGCTATTGAATGTGTTGTACCCCCACTAATAAAGTAAACAACTCAAGAAACGATTGCCACGAAGCGAAAGTGAAAAATGAAAGTAAAAAGGTCCCCTCCGAAAAAATAAAATAACTGATTGCTGCTGACAAATCGTCCCCGGAGTTCTAATGTGTTCTATGTGCCAGTAGGCACATAGAACACATTGGAACTCCGGAGACGAAATCTCGTTTACTGTTACTATGCTAAGCTGGTAAGAAAACAGTAATATGCTACATCAATATATTTGTACAATTGATCCATAAGATAATTAAACAAAACCTTTTATATTGTGGACATAAGAAGCACATCCGATGTCATTAACGTCTCGCCAAGAGCATTATTGATGAAATTTGAAATTCTCAGTATTTTCTTATTTTTGTTAGGGCTAGCTCCACCACACTCATGTGGGTTTCAGATCATTGAAAATAGTGTCCAAGATTTTCTAAATATGTCATACACACTCATGTTATGGTTGTTTCCTTTGACAGTTTGCCTGCTTTGCAATTTGTCCCAAAATATTGCAATAGAAAGCTTCATCTTGTAATGTGCACCCATTTTCAAACAGAAAAATGCCAAAAGATAAGATTAGGGCCTTACGAATGTTAAATTTCATGATAATTAAATCCCGAATCGAATTAAATCCGGAATTTCGAATCGAATCTAATCTCAAATCGAGTCTGACCGCTCTTCGAGTTATAGATATAGCACCTTCTTACAATCGTGAATCTTGCCAATCTCCACCCAAATATTGTTTTTAACGGTGACTCATCTATTTGGGCAGGTCAATCAAAAATGCGGAATATTCCTGAACAGGAATCAAAGTAATTCCGGAAGTGGAACCACATTGAACTCTTCTTCTATCATTAGGTCTCCTGATGAGAAAGAAGAGTTCAAGCGAAGACACTTGCAGGATTTTTAGAACATCTCTACGATTCGAAGATTTCCTAATCAGAGCCTTGTAGTAGAGAAATATGGGTAATTAGCATTAACCTTCTTCCAAAACAAGTTTGTATGGATAATGAAACTTCTGCTCAAAATGCGATTCAGTTAATTTTCTGTCTTTTACTTTCAAATGATTTTTTTTCTATTATATTCAAACTGTATAAAAATAGACACAGAAAAGTGACTTGAATATATTATACCAGAACAATCCAGAAGTTTAGTGCTTAGTGCAATGGGATATTGCTCTTCCTCTTGTGCCTGTTTACTTTATCAGCGTTTCTTGGTAGAAGTTTCCCCTTGAAAAGCCCAAGTGTCTTCAACTACTACTAGTGGGTCCACTTTGCGGCCCACAGGTATAATTTTGCTCTTGCTTTCATTAAGTTCGAGTCTCCACTTGCTCCCATATTTCCCAACAATTCCCAGCATTTTCGTTAGCCCCTCTTCGCTTTCTGACACTAGAACCATATCGTCTGCAAAAAATAGCCCTGGGATCTTCAAGTCCCCAACTGCTACCCCCTCCTCGCTACGCAGGAGTTCATCTCCTAAACCTTTGATGTACAATGCAAACAGGATCGGCGAGAGGATACGCCCCTGTTTTAGGCCTATCTCCATAGGCACACGTTTCGTTGTAATGTTTCCCAGGCTAAGTTCACTCTGTACATCTTTATATAATGCTTTCATAATTCCAACAAACTCGCCTCCTAAGCCCATACCCTCCAGCTTGCGCCACATACCTTCCCACCATACTCTATCGTATGCCTTTTTGATATCTAAAAAGGCCATAAACATCTTTTTCTTTTTTGCTTTCGCGGATTCTATCATTTGGGATAGTGTGAAAAGATGGTCAGTAACTCTCCTTCCCTTCCTGAAGCCATTCTGGATTTCTCCCAAAAAACTCTTCTCCTCAATCACCTCCTCTAGTCTCCCATACAGTACTTTACAGAAAACCTTTCCAATGTTGCTACTGACAGAGATCCCTCGATAGTTATCCAAAACGTCTTTTTCCCCCTTTTTGTGAATAAATGTCACTTTACTTTCTCTCCACTCATTTGGGACCTCTTGATTTTCTATGGCTAGATTGAATAGGGCAGTTAGGCTTTTCACGAGTTCCTCTCCCCCTTTTTTGATAAACTCGTTAGGAATTTCATCCATTCCTCCCGCTTTGCCATCCCTTAATTTCGATATCACCTTTCGCACCTCCTCCGTTTTAATTTCGCTGCACACGAAGCTCGATAGGTTTTCCTCGACCTGATTCGGACACTCTGGTGGGCTCCCCATGCCCCATCGCTTATCGTTTACCTTTTCCCAGTGCTTGACTAGTTCTGATGCGACTTGATCTTGCTCGTCTGTAACTCTGCCATCTACTTTAATACTCTGTGGGTTACTTCCTTTGTTACGTTTATTCACCCATTTCCAAAATACGTTCGAACTCGACCCCCCCTGTCGTTCTTATCGTCCTAATAAGACTGCTATTTCGTACTCTCCGATTATCGTCTTTAATCTTATTTACTTTATTTCGTGCTTGGTGGTATTCTTCCTTAGAAACTGTGGCCTCATTGCTTTCCGCCCCCTTAAGTTTTCTACTTCTCCTGTATGAAGCACATTTAGCTTTTCTTCCCTTTATGGCCCTTTTCAGTTCTTCGTTCACTCTGTACCCAAGTTCCCGTGTTGGCACCCTGACCTTTCCTACACTTTCCTTTCCTGCCTCCACCAGGCTCGCAACTATGACGTCGGCCATCTTCTGGACACTGCTCCTCTTGGGTACGGTTGCAAGCTTTGGTTTAAGTTTTTCATTGAACTTCGCCCAGTCAGCATCTTTTTTGAGTTCCCAAATCTCCTTAGAGCTTCCTTTGCTTTTTACTAGAGTTTTGGCCTTGATCGTCACTGTAATCAAGTTGTGATCACTATCCACCTCCATTTTACCCTCATCATCCACTTCTACCCCTATCACCTCCCTCCATAAATTAATATCTGTGAGGATGTAGTTGATTATTGATTTTCTGTAGTTCCTCTCCCAGGTCCATTTCCCCTTACACCTCGCGTCCCTGTTCAGAATCTTCAGACCGAGCTCGTTTGTGAAGTTCAACAGCTTCCTTCCATTCCTGTTGACTTTATTGTCCCCACCCTCTATGCCTTCTTCACCATTACCTATGTGGCCATTAAAGTCACCCATCAGAATTATACCGAGCCCCTTGTTTTGTAATTCGGTGATATTGGACCTCAGTGTTGAGTATATCGAGTCATTCCATTCGGGTTTGCTTCCCTCCACCGCACAGTACACAACCCCAAGGGCAATACTTTTGTTTTCTATCCTATATGAGTATCCGTGTACCAGTATATTCTAAGTGTTTTAGAAAAAAACTCACCAAATACACATACATATAAGAGTTTAAAAGGGGTCGTCAGATGAAATGCCCAGAAATACTTTTTGTCTTGGTCAGAAGGAACTATTCCTCGGCAGACGGGTAAATAGATGCTTTGGTAGTAGCCCTCGAGAAGAACCGTCTGTAGCAGTTTCCCAGAAGTATTGTTCCGATGTAACAAAAAATAATTTTTGTGATGCATGACACATGCGCCGCGCTGTTGCATCGCGCTGAAAAGTGAATATTGGTGGCATGTAATGACGATAATGAGAACAAGGACAAATTTAAATTCGAACCACTAATGTTTATTTGCATTGCGTTGAAAATATGCTATAATTCACGCTTCGGTATGTATCTCTGAGTTATAAAGCGTCTTTTAAGAGAAAAATGCGTTCATAGAATTTACATCCGAAACAGGCTACCTCCTTGGGCGACATGTTCTTGACTTCCACCCGTTTCACTATCATCTTCGGAGCTTTGCATTGGTATTATATCCGTGGGTAAGTTACTTCAAATTTCTAGCGCTAGTTTGTCCAGTTGTATTGTATGGGCCTATCTAGCTTCATCCTTACGATAAGGGATCATGTGAAATTCAAATCGAGTGGTAGTGTTATGAGGTATGATTATAAAACGAAGGTAAAATGTATGAACAGTGCCGGTAAAGAAACCCTACTAGACTCTTCTGACTTTCTAACCTCTATTGAAACAATATGTTCAGTACTAGTTATGATACGTCAAATATTAACTGGTAGAGTGCTGGAATCCCATATTTGGGCTTTACTAAATACCCCAGGCTGTGACTATAACATCTACACTCTACTGATGGTGGTTTCATATTGACCGTGACAATAATCAAATTTTGTTGTTGACATCTTGCTCAGTTACATTTGATTGGATAGTGCCTCCTGGCACTATCCAATCAAATGTAACAGAGCAATATATGGTGAAAAGAAATCTATGGCACCAAAAAAATGTAGCACTCTACCAGTTAAGCATGATAATGCAACTGGTTCTTTTTCCTGATTCACACCACACTGTAACGTTTTTATAATAGCTTCAAAATGATTCCCTGATAAAGATATGGATAGTTCAACATTTCCTGTGCTAAACCGTTGGACCGCTGAATGTTCAAACTCACTTGATTCACCAGTGCTATCACAATCTGCCTCGAACAAAATTTAGAGATTACATAATTTAGAACCTGCATCACTGAAAACACGATGCCTGACATACTCCGCTGTCAGATCACTACGTTTTATTCAGATATCACAAACCAGAGCTGAAGAATCATTGCTAACTCTTCACCTAACACGACCATAGGACGAAACGTGCCATACTATTTCTTATCTCTTTGAACCTGAACGGCCGCATGTCCGGCCAGGAACAGGATTCGTCATAACGTGATTATATTGGATGGCTGGTCAGTAAATGTGTGGGGTAGACCAATCAATATTTTCGACGAGCAGCCCAGAGGCTGCACGTTCGAAATATTGATTTGGTCTACTCCAAATAATGAATATGGGCTCTTCCAATTGCTGTCATTCAACTGGCATGGAAGATACTACCAGAGTTCAAAGAGTTATATAACTGGGCGTTTTCATTGTTGCGTCCAAAATGTAACGTTTGACACCTAAATGGAACGAACTCGACCAGCTTGTTCCAGTGTGGAGTCAAAAGCTATGTTTTGTGGGTAAAAATTGAAACATAATAAAATTTGAACTGTGATTTTTGCCATTAGCATCGGTCCGATATGATCGTAATGTTAAGTGAACTATTAAAAATGACTTTTCACATTCCATGACCATCTTTACATGAAAGCAGGAAACTTTATTTTTTGTGCAACCTATCACTTGGTGGTGCCATATTTCGAACTGGTATTGATTCAATAAAATTTGGTCACTGACGTCTCCTATTTTCCTATTGATTTGTGAGGGTTTCCTGTCTTAGTGTAAACTAATTGATTTATGTGGTATCAGTTGCTGATATTCCTACTTCATAACTGAAAACTAATTTGAGAGCACGTTACTGTTTGCAGTGGTGCACTGAATCTCATCACTATAATATCTTAAGCCAGAAGCAGCCCACAGGACTAACGACCTACAGCATGCAGCCTACATCAATGCGACAACCACAGCAAAAATTTAGAAAATGAAAAAGATACTAGATAATCATGTTGCCGACAATGTGACTCTGCGAAATTGGTCGTGTCGTCCCAAAACGAACTTATCTTGGTTTTTTCTGTAATATCGCAGACAATAGCACAAATTCAAACCATTCAATTACGTCTTTTTTCATTGCGTGTTTCAGTTTATCAAGAACTATATTTCTTAATGTTTTGTGTTCTGAACAGATCACTTCCTGGTAGTATGTGTCGCCTCAAAAGAACGTTGATAGGATAATCTATAATATTGTTTGAAATAAAAGGAATCGGATGTTGGTTTATTTATTTATATTTATTTATTGGTGTTTAATGTCACATACTTATGCACAATGGCTAATCATGACCGTGATACCGAGCAACGACGAGCAGCTGCCAGCTCCCAAACATCGTAACTCCGCACTGCAGCACAGGCAGGGTTAGATTGGTTGAAGACATGAGCACCATCGACGTGTAGTGCGCCTTAGTACACGGCGTCATCGTGCCCCCATGTGTACAATCGGGGTTAAGTGCCTTGCCCAAGGACACAACGCGGGAGTCCGAATCGATCGCTCAGACGGTCACCCATCCGAGGATAAACCGGGCTCGACGTTGCTTAACTTCGGTGATCTTCGGTGATCTGACGAGAACCGGTTACCGCAATGCCACCGCGCCCCCAGGATGTTGGTTTACGACCTAACCAGATTAACTCTTCTAAACTTGCCAGTTTTAGTACCGTATCATGTATCTGTTGCAGCGAGAACTGAAATCCGATAGAATGTAAGATTGAGCCATACTCCAGTCCTACCACTGGACCACTGGAAGTGACTTGAATCCCAGAGTGAGATTCTCTTTTGCGGTTAGAATCGAAGATTTTACCGATAGCTTCTTGATTTTGAAACTGAATTTCCCCTTTCTATCAGAAGAGTCTGAAAGGCTAATACATCACAATTTCTTCAAAGAAATAAAGTAGCTAAAGTTTAGTCTACAATTTAGAGATATCGGGGTGGTTATTTACATCTAATTTCAACATTCAAACATGCGTAGGAGAGATTTCTGTTTGCAACAAAGATGCATGTACTATCATAGTAAGAACAGTAGCGAAGAGAAAATGTATCGACAGTTATGAACTGATTGGCTGTCTCAAGTCAAGTGTCTACCTGGATAGGCACACAACACTTAATCCTTTACCCAACGTAACGGCAAAAACTGGCCAGCGCTATTCACAAAAATCAACTGTCACGGTAACGATCAGCCATTGTGCATAAGTATGTGACATTAAACACCAATAAATAAATAAATAATTTAATCTAATCAGACTGCAAATACCGCAAATACATTTTGAAAATCTATCATGTTCAATATTTCTTGTCTACGGTTTGTTTCGTCTCTTATTTCCGTAACAAAGTGATAACAGTTATAAATTCTCAGCAAGCGAAAGTTTTTGAAATCGCAAGTTTTTTTTATCGAAACTGTTTCTTCAAAGAGTAGATTTTTTTCTTCTTCGACAAATGGCCATCTAAAGAAATGTTTTGCGAAAATATTTTCACTTATGAAGTTGCCTTCACATCCATTGCTCCTGGGCTAAGGAATATTTCTATATACTTTTTCGTGAAAAAAATGTCCTTGTTGAAAGAAAATCAATAAGTGTTTAGAGCCTCTTCTCAATACCCGATAACACATTAAAAGTTTGGAAGAATTCCAGCATGAAATCCATTTGACAGCAACTCGACTCATTTTTTTAAGAAAACATTATCAGAATAACGTTACGATATATTGAAATTCGATTTATGTTTTAGTAAAGGTACGTACAACACGCTGACAATACATCAGAATCTGCATTACCAGTGAAACAGCGTGGCTGTATATTCTATCCGACACTTCTCCGATGTCAAGAATAATTAAAATCCAAATCACCGTTTGGAAGTGCTAACTTAAAAAGTGGAGTTGATATTAGAACAAAATGGCCGACGGCGTCCACTTTTTATTGCCGTTAAAACTCAAAATGTGATAGGCTCCATTGTATCAAGTTTTATAACAATCGGCTTTGTTGAACTGAGTTATGATGATTTTTATTTTTGGCTATAGGGGAAAGAAAGCACTATTTTACCGAGGGACAGGCGAAAGACTGGTCGCTATGTCCCTCGATTCCTATCGGTCGAGGGACAAAACATTTAAAAATGGATTTATACAAATACCATTACCTTGATTCCGGGGTCAAGACGAGTGCTACGGAAGGTATTAAAAAGTATATGTTTTGAGTGTGGTTGAATTGGACAGTATACAAAACCTTCGAAACAGGTGGTCTTTCGTGCCACACCAGGAATTATAATCTTAAATCAGCAATGTACAATTACTCGCTGGTGTGTATCTGGTCACAGTTTAGTCTATTTCTACAACTTCAACCATTTGTCCACTACGAGTCTAGCCTTTGGGTTGGAAGATGGATGAAGTAACAGAAACATATCGTACTGGCTGAAGGTGGAATGTGTTTGACAAATCATCCAATGAGTGCAACAAGGCAACACCTGCAATACTTTTGGCATTGCAGACTGCACCTTGTTGCACTTTTTGTCATCTGTCAACAGAGACGAAACGCGCTATTTCACCAACTGGAAAATGAAAAGGATTGTTACTATTGGTGCCGGTGTTTCCGTTCTCTCAAGTCAGGTTTTTGTTTGTCTGCTTCTTTTGTGAATAAAATGGCTAAGAGATTCAATGGGACGTTCCTGTTTGACAATAATGTGTGAAAGAAGACTGCGCTGGGCAAAAAGACACCAGTTAATTTAACAAGACAGCACGTGCAGTCATTCTCAGCAGTGATTGTAATTGTTTCATAAAATGACAAAGGAAATGATAAAAACAGTCCTCCAGTTTCTGATGAATGCAAAAAGAAAACAAAACTAGTATTGATTTACACAAAGCGGGAAAGTAGTGCGTTTTTGAAAGTCCAATTTGTTCACTCACACATTACTTTTCTGAGCTAACCTCCTTCCCAATTACATACCGCTGGTATGAGCAAGACTTTTCCCCAAATTTCCAAATATATAGTTACTTTACCTGTTCTGTGAATGTTGCTGAAAGAAAAATTTCCAAATTTTGAACGTTTTCAAATGTTTCCACGTCTACAAATCGTCCCCTGAGTTCCAATCTGTTCTATGTGCCTACTGGCACATAGAACACATTGGAACTCAGAGGACGAAATGTTATTAAAATGTGACGACTCCCCATAGTGTAAATCTGTCAAATCGTCTCTATATGACTGGTATATCGTGGTACAATAGTCAGATGAGTCAATACTACCTTCTGTACAGTATTGTGGTTACGTAGTCTTGTACCACGTCAAATAGGGACGTTGCAATTTTATTACCCAGCCTCTAACAAGTTTCTTAACTATGGCATGTTCATGGGAATACGGCAGCGATGATACCCAAATCGTTCCTCCTTTATATCCAGTGGTTATGATGGCATGACTGACAATAGCTGTCGCTGATCAGAGCTTCTCTCCTGAACCTGTCGACCTCCATCAAAAAAACAACCTTTCGACACGTTATGACGCTGGCTATTGAATGTGTTGTACCCCCACTAATAAAGTAAACAACTCAAGAAACGATTGCCACGAAGCGAAAGTGAAAAATGAAAGTAAAAAGGTCCCCTCCGAAAAAATAAAATAACTGATTGCTGCTGACAAATCGTCCCCGGAGTTCTAATGTGTTCTATGTGCCAGTAGGCACATAGAACACATTGGAACTCCGGAGACGAAATCTCGTTTACTGTTACTATGCTAAGCTGGTAAGAAAACAGTAATATGCTACATCAATATATTTGTACAATTGATCCATAAGATAATTAAACAAAACCTTTTATATTGTGGACATTAGAAGCACATCCGATGTCATTAACGTCTCGCCAAGAGCATTATTGATGAAATTTGAAATTCTCAGTATTTTCTTATTTTTGTTAGGGCTAGCTCCACCACACTCATGTGGGTTTCAGGTCATTGAAAATAGTGTCCAAGATTTTCTAAATATGTCATACACACTCATGTTATGGTTGTTTCCTTTGACAGTTTGCCTGCTTTGCAATTTGTCCCAAACTATTGCAATAGAAAGCTTCATCCTGTAATGTGCACCCATTTTCAAACAGAAAAATGCCAAAAGATAAGATTAGGGCCTTACGAATGTTAAATTTCATGATAATTAAATCCCGAATCGAATTAAATCCGGAATTTCGAATCGAATCTAATCTCAAATCGAGTCTGACCGCTCTTCGAGTTATAGATATAGCACCTTCTTACAATCGTGAATCTTGCCAATCTCCACCCAAATATTGTTTTTAACGGTGACTCATCTATTTGGGCAGGTCAATCAAAAATGCGGAATATTCCTGAACAGGAATCAAAGTAATTCCGGAAGTGGAACCACATTGAACTCTTCTTCTATCATTATGTCTCCTGATGAGAAAGAAGAGTTCAAGCGAAGACACTTGCAGGATTTTTAGAACATCTCTACGATTCGAATATTTCCTAATCAGAGCCTTGTAGTAGAGAAATATGGGTAATTAGCATTAACCTTCTTCCAAAACAAGTTTGTATGGATAATGAAACTTCTGCTCAAAATGCGATTCAGTTAATTTTCTGTCTTTTACTTTCAAATGATTTTTTTTCAATTATATTCAAACTGTATAAAAATAGACACAGAAAAGTGACTTGAATATATTATACCAGAACAATCCAGAAGCTTAGTGCTTAGTGCAATGGGATATTGCTCTTCCTCTTGTGCCTGTTTACTTTATCAGCGTTTCTTGGTAGAAGTTTCCCCTTGAAAAGCCCAAGTGTCTTCAACTACTACTAGTGGGTCCACTTTGCGGCCCACAGGTATAATTTTGCTCTTGCTTTCATTAAGTTCGAGTCTCCACTTGCTCCCATATTTCCCAACAATTCCCAGCATTTTCGTTAGCCCCTCTTCGCTTTCTGACACTAGAACCATATCGTCTGCAAAAAATAGCCCTGGGATCTTCAAGTCCCCAACTGCTACCCCCTCCTCGCTACGCAGGAGTTCATCTCCTAAACCTTTGATGTACAATGCAAACAGGATCGGCGAAAGGATACACCCCTGTTTTAGGCCTATCTCCATAGGCACACGTTTCGTTGTAATGTTTCCCAGGCTAAGTTCACTCTGTACATCTTTATATAATGCTTTCATAATTCCAACAAACTCGCCTCCTAAGCCCATACCCTCCAGCTTGCGCCACATACCTTCCCACCATACTCTATCGTATGCCTTTTTGATATCTAAAAAGGCCATAAACATCTTTTTCTTTTTTGCTTTCGCGGATTCTATCATTTGGGATAGTGTGAAAAGATGGTCAGTAACTCTCCTTCCCTTCCTGAAGCCATTCTGGATTTCTCCCAAAAAACTCTTCTCCTCAATCACCTCCTCTAGTCTCCCATACAGGACTTTACAGAAAACCTTTCCAATGTTGCTACTGACAGAGATCCCTCGATAGTTATCCAAAACGTCTTTTTCCCCCTTTTTGTGAATAAATGTCACTTTACTTTCTCTCCACTCATTTGGGACCTCTTGATTTTCTATGGCTAGATTGAATAGGGCAGTTAGGCTTTTCACGAGTTCCTCTCCCCCTTTTTTGATAAACTCGTTAGGAATTTCATCCACTCCTCCCGCTTTTCCATCCCTTAATTTCGATATCACCTTTCGCACCTCCTCCGTTTTAATTTCGCTGCACACGAAGCTCGATAGGTTTTCCTCGACCTGATTCGGACACTCTGGTGGGCTCCCCATGCCCCATCGCTTATCGTTTACCTTTTCCCAGTGCTTGACTAGTTCTGATGCGACTTGATCTTGCTCGTCTGTAACTCTGCCATCTACTTTAATACTCTGTGGGTTACTTCCTTTGTTACGTTTATTCACCCATTTCCAAAATACGTTCGAACTCGACCCCCCCTGTCGTTCTTATCGTCCTAATAAGACTGCTATTTCGTACTCTCCGATTATCGTCTTTAATCTTATTTACTTTATTTCGTGCTTGGTGGTATTCTTCCTTAGAATCTGTGGCCTCATTGCTTTCCGCCCCCTTAAGTTTTCTACTTCTCCTGTATGAAGCACATTTAGCTTTTCTTCCCTTTATGGCCCTTTTCAGTTCTTCGTTCACTCTGTACCCAAGTTCCCGTGTTGGCACCCTGACCTTTCCTACACTTTCCTTTCCTGCCTCCATCAGGCTCGCAACTATGACGTCGGCCATCTTCTGGACACTGCCCCTCTTGGGTACGGTTGCAAGCTTTGGTTTAAGTTTTTCATTGAACTTCGCCCAGTCAGCATCTTTTTGAGTTCCCAAATCTCCTTAGAGCTTCCTTTGCTTTTTACTAGAGTTTTGGCCTTGATCGTCACTGTAATCAAGTTGTGATCACTATCCACCTCCATTTTACCCTCATCATCCACTTCTACCCCTATCACCTCCCTCCATAAATTAATATCTGTGAGGATGTAGTTGATTATTGATTTTCTGTAGTTCCTCTCCCAGGTCCATTTCCCCTTACACCTCGCGTCCCTGTTCAGAATCTTCAGACCGAGCTCGTTTGTGAAGTTCAACAGCTTCCTTCCATTCCTGTTGACTTTATTGTCCCCACCCTCTATGCCTTCTTCATCATTACCTATGTGGCCATTAAAGTCACCCATCAGAATTATACCGAGCCCCTTGTTTTGTAATTCGGTGATATTGGACCTCAGTGTTGAGTATATCGAATCATTCCATTCGGGTTTGCTTCCCTCCACCGCACAGTACACAACCCCAAGGGCAATACTTTTGTTTTCTATCCTATATGAGTATCCGTGTACCAGTATATTCTAAGTGTTTTAGAAAAAAACTCACCAAATACACATACATATAAGAGTTTAAAAGGGGTCGTCAGATGAAATGCCCAGAAATACTTTTTGTCTTGGTCAGAAGGAACTATTCCTCGGCAGACGGGTAAATAGATGCTTTGGTAGTAGCCCTCGAGAAGAACCGTCTGTAGCAGTTTCCCAGAAGTATTGTTCCGATGTAACAAAAAATAATTTTTGTGATGCATGACACATGCGCCGCGCTGTTGCATCGCGCTAAAAAGTGAATATTGGTTGCATGTAATGACGATAATGAGAACAAGGACAAATTTAAATTCGAACCACTAATGTTTATTTGCATTGCGTTGAAAATATGCTATAATTCAAGCTTCGGTATGTATCTCTGAGTTATAAAGCGTCTTTCAAGAGAAAAATGCGTTCATAGAATTTACATCCGAAACAGGCTACCTCCTTGGGCGACATGTTCTTGACTTCCACCCGTTTCACTATCATCTTCGGAGCTTTGCATTGGTATTATATCCGTGGGTAAGTTACTTCAAATTTCTAGCGCTAGTTTGTCCAGTTGTATTGTATGGGCCTATCTAGCTTCATCCTTACGATAAGGGATCATGTGAAATTCAAATCGAGTGGTAGTGTTATGAGGTATGATTATAAAACGAAGGTAAAATGTATGAACAGTGCCGGTAAAGAAACCCTACTAGACTCTTCTGACTTTCTAACCTCTATTGAAACAATATGTTCAGTACTAGTTATGATACGTCAAATATTAACTGGTAGAGTGCTGGAATCCCATATTTGGGCTTTACTAAATACCCCAGGCTGTGACTATAACATCTACACTCTACTGATGGTGGTTTCATATTGACCGTGACAATAATCAAATTTTGTTGTTGAAATCTTGCTCAGTTACATTTGATTGCATAGTGCCTCCTGGCACTATCCAATCAAATGTAACAGAGCAATATATGGTGAAAAGAAATCTATGGCACCAAAAAAATGTAGCACTCTACCAGTTAAGCATGATAATGCAACTGGTTCTTTTTCCTGATTCACACCACACTGTAACGTTTTTATTATAGCTTCAAAATGATTCCCTGATAAAGATATGGATAGTTCAACATTTCCTGTGCTAAACCGTTGGACCGCTGAATGTTCAAACTCACTTGATTCACCAGTGCTATCACAATCTGCCTCGAACAAAATTTAGAGATTACATAATTTAGAACCTGCATCACTGAAAACACGATGCCTGACATACTCCGCTGTCAGATCACTACGTTTTATTCAGATATCACAAACCAGAGCTGAAGAATCATTGCTAACTCTTCACCTAACACGACCATAGGACGAAACGTGCCATACTATTTCTTATCTCTTTGAACCTGAACGGCCGCATGTCCGGCCAGGAACAGGATTCGTCATAACGTGATTATATTGGATGGCTGGTCAGTAAATGTGTGGGGTAGACCAATCAATATTTTCGACGAGCAGCCCAGAGGCTGCACGTTCGAAATATTGATTTGGTCTACTCCAAATAATGAATATGGGCTCTTCCAATTGCTGTCATTCAACTGGCATGGAAAATACCACCAGAGTTCAAAGAGTTATATAACTGGGCGTTTTCATTGTTGCGTCCAAAATGTAACGTTTGACACCTAACTGGAACGAACTCGACCAGCTTGTTCCAGTGTGGAGTCAAAAGCTATGTTTTGTGGGTAAAAATTGAAACATAATAAAATTTGAACTGTGATTTTTGCCATTAGCATCGGTCCGATATGATCGTAATGTTAGGTGAACTATTAAAAATGACTTTTCACATTCCATGACCATCTTTACATGAAAGCAGGAAACTTTATTTTTTGTGCAACCTATCACTTGGTGGTGCCATATTTCGAACTGGTATTGATTCAATAAAATTTGGTCACTGACGTCTCCTATTTTCCTATTGATTTGTGAGGGTTTCCTGTCTTAGTGTAAACTAATTGATTTATGTGGTATCAGTTGCTGATATTCCTACTTGATAACTGAAAACTAATTTGAGAGCACGTTACTGTTTACAGTGGTGCACTGAATCTCATCACTATAATATCTTAAGCCAGAAGCAGCCCACAGGACTAACGACCTACAGCATGCAGCCTACATCAATGCGACAACCACAGCAAAAATTTAGAAAATGAAAAAGATACTAGATAATCATGTTGCCGACAATGTGACTCTGCGAAATTGGTCGTGTCGTCCCAAAACGAACTTATCTTGGTTTTTTCTGTAATATCGCAGACAATAGCACAAATTCAAACCATTCAATTACGTCTTTTTTCATTGCGTGTTTCAGTTTATCAAGAACTATATTTCTTAATGTTTTGTGTTCTGAACAGATCACTTCCTGGTAGTATGTGTCGCCTCAAAAGAACGTTGATAGGATAATCTATAATATTGTTTGAAATAAAAGGAATCGGATGTTGGTTTATTTATTTATATTTATTTATTGGTGTTTAATGTCACATACTTATGCACAATGGCTAATCATGACCGTGATACCGAGCAACGACGAGCAGCTGCCAGCTCCCAAACATCGTAACTCCGCACTGCAGCACAGGCAGGGTTAGATTGGTTGAAGACATGAGCACCATCGACGTGTAGTGCGCCTTAGTACACGGCGTCATCGTGCCCCCATGTGTACAATCGGGGTTAAGTGCCTTGCCCAAGGACACAACGCGGGAGTCTGAATCGATCGCTCAGACGGTCACCCATCCGAGGATGAACCGGGCTCGATGTTGCTTAACTTCGGTGATCTTCGGTGATCTGACGAGAACCGGTTACCGCAATGCCACCGCGCCCCCAGGATGTTGGTTTACGAACTAACCAGATTAACTCTTCTAAACTTGCCAGTTTTAGTACCGTATCATGTATCTGTTGCAGCGAGAACTGAAATCCGATAGAATGTAAGATTGAACCAGACTACAGTCCTACCACTGGACCACTGGAAGTGACTTGAATCCCAGAGTGAGATTCTCTTTTGCGGTTAGAATCGAAGATTTTACCGATAGCTTCTTGATTTTGAAACTGAATTTCCCCTTTCTATCAGAAGAGTCTGAAAGGCTAATACATCACAATTTCTTCAAAGAAATAAAGTAGCTAAAGTTTAGTCTACAATTTAGAGATATCGGGGTGGTTATTTACATCTAATTTCAACATTCAAACATGCGTAGGAGAGATTTCTGTTTGCAACAAAGATGCATGTACTATCATAGTAAGAACAGTAGCGAAGAGAAAATGTATCGACAGTTATGAACTGAGTGGCTGTCTCAAGTCAAGTGTCTACCTGGATAGGCACACAACACTTAATCCTTTACCCAACGTAACGGCAAAAACTGGCCAGCGCTATTCACAAAAATCAACTGTCACGGTAACGATCAGCCATTGTGCATAAGTATGTGACATTAAACACCAATAAATAAATAAATAATTTAATCTAATCAGACTACAAATACCGCAAATACATTTTGAAAATCTATCATGTTCAATATTTCTTGTCTACGGTTTGTTTCGTCTCTTATTTCCGTAACAAAGTGATAACAGTTATAAATTCTCAGCAAGCGAAAGTTTTTGAAATCGCAAGTTTTTTTTATCGAAACTGTTTCTTCAAAGAGTAGATTTTTTTCTTCTTCGACAAATGGCCATCTAAAGAAATGTTTTGCGAAAATATTTTCACTTATGAAGTTGCCTTCACATCCATTGCTCCTGGGCTAAGGAATATTTCTATATACTTTTTCGTGAAAAAAATGTCCTTGTTGAAAGAAAATCAATAAGTGTTTAGAGCCTCTTCTCAATACCCGATAACACATTAAAAGTTTGGAAGAATTCCAGCATGAAATCCATTTGACAGCAACTCGACTCATTTTTTTAAGAAAACATTATCAGAATAACGTTACGATATATTGAAATTCGATTTATGTTTTAGTAAAGGTACGTACAACACGCTGACAATACATCAGAATCTGCATTACCACTGAAACAGCGTGGCTGTATATTCTATCCGACACTTCTCCGATGTCAAGAATAATTAAAATCCAAATCACCGTTTGGAAGTGCTAACTTAAAAAGTGGAGTTGATATTAGAACAAAATGGCCGACGGCGTCCACTTTTTATTGCCGTTAAAACTCAAAATGTGATAGGCTCCATTGTTTCAAGTTTTATAACAATCGGCTTTGTTGAACTGAGTTATGATGATTTTTATTTTTGGCTATAGGGGAAAGAAAGCACTATTTTACCGAGGGACAGGCGAAAGACTGGTCGCTATGTCCATCGATTCCTATCGGTCGAGGGACAAAACATTTAAAAATGGATTTATACAAATACCATTACCTTGATTCCGGGGTCAAGACGAGTGCTACGGAAGGTATTAAAAAGTATATGTTTTGAGTGTGGTTGAATTGGACAGTATACAAAACCTTCGAAACAGGTGGTCTTTCGTGCCACTCCAGGAATTATAATCTTAAATCAGCAATGTACAATTACTCGCTGGTGTGTATCTGGTCACAGTTTAGTCTATTTCTACAACTTCAACCATTTGTCCACTACGAGTCTAGCCTTTGGGTTGGAAGATGGATGAAGTAACAGAAACATATCGTACTGGCTGAAGGTGGAATGTGTTTGACAAATCATCCAATGAGTGCAACAAGGCAACACCTGCAATACTTTTGGCATTGCAGACTGCACCTTGTTGCACTTTTTGTCATCTGTCAACAGAGACGAAACGCGCTATTTCACCAACTGGAAAATGAAAAGGATTGTTACTATTGGTGCCGGTGTTTCCGTTCTCTCAAGTCAGGTTTTTGTTTGTCTACTTCTTTTGTGAATAAAATGGCTAAGAGATTCAATGGGACGTTCCTGTTTGACAATAATGTGTGAAAGAAGACTGCGCTGGGCAAAAAGACACCAGTTAATTTAACAAGACAGCACGTGCAGTCATTCTCAGCAGTGATTGTAATTGTTTCATAAAATGACAAAGGAAATGATAAAAACAGTCCTCCAGTTTCTGATGAATGCAAAAAGAAAACAAAACTAGTATTGATTTACACAAAGCGGGAAAGTAGTGCGTTTTTGAAAGTCCAATTTGTTCACTCACACATTACTTTTCTGAGCTAACCTCCTTCCCAATTACATACCGCTGGTATGAGCAAGACTTTTCCCCAAATTTCCAAATATATAGTTACTTTACCTGTTCTGTGAATGTTGCTGAAAGAAAAATTTCCAAATTTTGAACGTTTTCAAATGTTTCCACGTCTACAAATCGTCCCCTGAGTTCCAATCTGTTCTATGTGCCTACTGGCACATAGAACACATTGGAACTCAGAGGACGAAATGTTATTAAAATGTGACGACTCCCCATAGTGTAAATCTGTCAAATCGTCTCTATATGACTGGTATATCGTGGTACAATAGTCAGATGAGTCAATACTACCTTCTGTACAGTATTGTGGTTACGTAGTCTTGTACCACGTCAAATAGGGACGTTGCAATTTTATTACCCAGCCTCTGACAAGTTTCTTAACTATGGCATGTTCATGGGAATACGGCAGCGATGATACCCAAATCGTTCCTCCTTTATATCCAGTGGTTATGATGGCATGACTGACAATAGCTGTCGCTGATCAGAGCTTCTCTCCTGAACCTGTCGACCTCCATCAAAAAAACAACCTTTCGACACGTTATGACGCTGGCTATTGAATGTGTTGTACCCCCACTAATAAAGTAAACAACTCAAGAAACGATTGCCACGAAGCGAAAGTGAAAAATGAAAGTAAAAAGGTCCCCTCCGAAAAAATAAAATAACTGATTGCTGCTGACAAATCGTCCCCGGAGTTCTAATGTGTTCTATGTGCCAGTAGGCACATAGAACACATTGGAACTCCGGAGACGAAATCTCGTTTACTGTTACTATGCTAAGCTGGTAAGAAAACAGTAATATGCTACATCAATATATTTGTACAATTGATCCATAAGATAATTAAACAAAACCTTTTATATTGTGGACATTAGAAGCACATCCGATGTCATTAACGTCTCGCCAAGAGCATTATTGATGAAATTTGAAATTCTCAGTATTTTCTTATTTTTGTTAGGGCTAGCTCCACCACACTCATGTGGGTTTCAGATCATTGAAAATAGTGTCCAAGATTTTCTAAATATGTCATACAAACTCATGTTATGGTTGTTTCCTTTGACAGTTTGCCTGCTTTGCAATTTGTCCCAAAATATTGCAATAGAAAGCTTCATCCTGTAATGTGCACCCATTTTCAAACAGAAAAATGCCAAAAGATAAGATTAGGGCCTTACGAATGTTAAATTTCATGATAATTAAATCCCGAATCGAATTAAATCCGGAATTTCGAATCGAATCTAATCTCAAATCGAGTCTGACCGCTCTTCGAGTTATAGATATAGCACCTTCTTACAATCGTGAATCTTGCCAATCTCCACCCAAATATTGTTTTTAACGGTGACTCATCTATTTGGGCAGGTCAATCAAAAATGCGGAATATTCCTGAACAGGAATCAAAGTAATTCCGGAAGTGGAACCACATTGAACTCTTCTTCTATCATTATGTCTCCTGATGAGAAAGAAGAGTTCAAGCGAAGACACTTGCAGGATTTTTAGAACATCTCTACGATTCGAAGATTTCCTAATCAGAGCCTTGTAGTAGAGAAAAATGGGTAATTAGCATTAACCTTCTTCCAAAACAAGTTTGTATGGATAATGAAACTTCTGCTCAAAATGCGATTCAGTTAATTTTCTGTCTTTTACTTTCAAATGATTTTTTTTCTATTATATTCAAACTGTATAAAAATAGACACAGAAAAGTGACTTGAATATATTATACCAGAACAATCCAGAAGTTTAGTGCTTAGTGCAATGGGATATTGCTCTTCCTCTTGTGCCTGTTTACTTTATCAGCGTTTCTTGGTAGAAGTTTCCCCTTGAAAAGCCCAAGTGTCTTCAACTACTACTACTCAACAACTACTACTACTATTACTACTAATACTATTACTGCTCCTGCTACTTCTACTATTACTTACTACTACTACCACTGCTACTGCTACTACCACTGTTACTTCTACTACTACTACTGCTGCTGCTACTATTACTACTACTACTACTTACTACTACTTCTATTACTGATGCTACTACTGCTATTACTACCACTACTACAACTACTATTACTTCTGCTACTATTGTCGCCGTGGGCAGTGATGACAGTGAATATACCAGACATCCTTGCCGTGTGTTGGTATAATAGTACAGCACGGCAATACACTCATACAATGACAATTTATACCTTTCCTACCAACTCCCACAAGATGTAAATGCTTGTATGTGTAGTGTCAAGGGCAGCATCTCACATGTGGAAACGGGATGCCGTAAACATCCACATTTACTGCATATTACCTCGAACGAAATCCTTTCAATGTCAACGTGACATAAAACATCGCTGTTCGCCAAGTCGAGGTCCGCGAGCTGAGTACCTACGCGAGGCTGTCGTAAATAACAACTAAGGCAGTACATGTTCTGCAGAGGCAGCTACGCATTTATGTAAATCGTTAACTGTTACTATGTGCCTGGCATACGCCGAAAGAATGTTTCACAGGTAATAACACCATGAAACGGCATAAGAACTGAGCCAGTGAATATTGCGTTGGGACCGTGTCACGGGGCTTACCCAGAAAGTCGAAGGGCTACTACTGGACAGATCAGTATTACCTTGATAATGAGTATGTAGTTACCTCTTTATCGAACACGAAAAGCAGACGATACTAGCATTTATTTCATAGATAACGAAATATGTTCATTTTTGTTTCAGAAACATTGCTTATGGTCCCACATTGGAACGAGATTGGCGAGCTCGCTCCAATAAGGGGCCATACGCTATGTTTGCGATACACAGGTGAAAAAAAAACAAATCAAATTTGAATGACGATTGTTATAAATAGCGCTGACTGGATATGGATGTTTCGTTCAGTAACGTAGTTTCTAATTGTACACAGTACAATAAGATGCGAGAATTTCATAGAATA
Source organism: Pictodentalium vernedei (assembly GCA_031216915.1). NCBI lineage: Eukaryota > Metazoa > Mollusca > Scaphopoda > Dentaliida > Dentaliidae > Pictodentalium > Pictodentalium vernedei. Next base: position 276,472,506 of record CM062291.1, read on the forward strand.
ATCTGAAACGGACAGCATCGTGTAACGTAAGGTAGCGTTTTCTTTACTTTATTACAGTTGTGGTGGAAAAAAACACGAAGTGTTGGATTTTTGACTACAGGCCAAATTAATTTCTGCCATCAAAATTTGTTCACATGTCTTTGCCTTGTTACAATTTCTAAATAATTTCACTTCAAAGATAATATGAACAACGTGCACTGAATATGAAACTTTTAAGTTGTGGTACCTGCACTTTAGAATAAAACCTAAATATGGGCTTACAACATTCTACGAGTTAACATAATCCAATTCATCGAAATATGCAATTAAACTCTTCTTTAAAAATATGTCGCCAAAGAACAGTTATTCAGCAAACATTGACTTCTTTATAGACTTTTCTAAAAACTCTCCTTCCTCTGGTGGAGCCTATTGGAAATAAAATCCACTCAAACTGTTTGAAAACAATAACAAACAAGACATAGAGAGTAATCGCTTGACTGGACCGGTTACGTGAAATAATTCATGAGAGGTGAGGGACGGGTACAAACACGAGTGCGCGAAAACGCACGAGTGTTTTACAAATAGTCCCTCGCCTCGAATGAATTATTTCACGTAACCCGTCCTGTCAAACGATTACTCTGTCTATGACTTTTCATTATTAACGATAATTATATTATTTAACCCTTTACCTAACGAAACGGTCAGCGCTATTCTCAAAAATCGCCAATCAATTTTCATTATTTTTTCATTTTTTGTCTCAAAAACATAGGTTATGAACCCCCTCACTCGACGAGCTCGTTCCAATGAGGGGATCATAACCTATGTTTTTGAGACAAAAAATGAAAATAATAGCTATTCTAGAAATTTTTTTGCAAGTGTCGTCTGCTTTTCATATTAGGTAAAGGGTTAAAAAAACAAAACAAAAAACAATGAAGTTCCCATTACACGCCTTCGTTTGCGCGCACGGATACATGACACAATTGTTGATTGCATAATTCACTTGTGAAGTTATCGTTTATAATCAAACCCGGAAATCCCAGCAAATCACACTTTGGAATGTAATAAAAAAAGTAACCTGGGTATCCAAGACACAAACATGCAATTACCAACCAACAGCTATCTTCTCTCAAACAGAAAAGCTGAGCGACACTTCATAGAAACTGGTCATGACTTTTCTCTTCACTCATCTAGAAATAAGGTTCCTTCAAACGCCGATAACAAGATGTGCAATACACGAGAAGAAAGCCTATGTGAACGGTCAATCCGTTTGAAACCTTTACCAAACGTAACGACCCATTCGGCCCACGCTTTTCATAAAATAGCCGTTCAAATTTTATTATAACAAAGCTTATGATGTCTCATTGGAACTAGCTCAACGAGGCAACCACCTGGCTCTTTATTTACTGACTGGTCAGAAATATGGTACCGTATCTGTCAAATTGATTTAAGGTTGCTATAATATATGCCAAGAGACGTTATGCCACGTGCTTTCGATTAGGTGAGTAACGATATGTCTGTACATCTGCTTGCCTTACTGATGGCCACCCCTGCTCCATTGTGCCCAACCATGAGTCAGTAAACAAATGTCATAACTGGAGCTCATCGGACGCAAGTCGGCTAAAACACATTAAATCCACATAGCTCCACGGAGAGACGGAACTGCATTGGGAGGTACAAAGAGATATCGGTTCCACCAGTCCCATCCATCACCCGTTTCCTCAACAGGCTTGATTTAAAAGATCACACAATCTGACGCCTTCTCCTCGACTGAGTGCACAGTGTTTTTTGCTCGGTACACCGGTGTCAATCGTCATTTCAAGCAACAAATTCTTCCCACTTTGCAAATAGGAATTTACCCCATTCAGTCCTGTTTGTCAGAACTCAGTGAGCTCTGTCAAATAAGAGTTGGTTAAATTCCTATTGGCTTTATGAAAAAACTTTGCGGCTTGAAATTTTGATATTTTGACATCAGTGTTTAAGGGTTAATGCGATAAAGGGGGAGACCTTATTGGGGTCCCTTTTATTTAACCCTTTACCTAACCTGAAAAGCAGACGACACTTGCAAAAATAATCCTTTAATAACTAATTTTTTTCATTTTTTGTCTCAAAAACATAGGTTATGACCCCTCGTTGGAACGAGCTCGACGAGGTCGTTCCAACGAGGGGTCATAACCTATGTTTTTGAGACAAAAAATGAAAAAAATAATGAAAATTAATTGGTGATTTTTGAGAATAGCGCTGGCCGGTTTTGTCCGTTACGTTAGGTAAAGGGTTATTGCCTATCATCATATGAGTGTTTGATAACAGGCTATCAATGAGGAACTTCACTAGGGGAGCACTGAAGGCGGCTGTGGCGTATAATCATAGGAAACCGAAAGGCAACACCACACACTAAAAACTAAAGTGTTAAACCTGACACTTTCAAGATGTTAAACCCATTCTAACGCCTAGGGTTTGATTTTAACACTCAAAGTGCAATGCTTTAAGCACTTAGACATTACAATCGTCAGACATCTGAAACTTGAATGGATGGCACTTCCCATGTGTCATCCATTGATGGTTCTTCCAGAATCGTCCATAATTTGATTTGCGCTTGGTGGGTACATAATTAAAAGGACACAACGCTGATGACGCGGATCAGGCTCGAGAGTTCGAGCCTGATCCGCGTCATCTGCGTTGTTTCCTTTTAAGTGTCGCGACATTACACTTGTCAAGTGGTATTATTGTCAACACCTGTCAAGTTCTGGGATATCTACACTTGAACAAAGTGCTAGTTCAGCACTTAGTAAGTGTTAAATACAGCACTTCAAGTGTAGTTTTTAACACTTTAGTTTTTAGTGTGCAGACACGGTTATCCAAAAGTATTAAGTGTGTAGTCGACTGAACATACTTTTATACTCTGTGGCTGAAATAGGAAACGCACATGCATTTAGTTGCATAAAAGTACCTTAAATGTGTATTTTTTCTTACAAATTAATTCGTCACAGATTAATTTGTGTAAAAATGAATTTACTATTTTCATAGCAGAAGATGAACACTTGTAACAAAATTGAACTTTTTATTTCAAGATAGACACATCAAAATTTAATACAAAATAGGTATTTTGGGTTACATGTTATTTTTTACAAAATAGGTATGCTTTCATAAGAATCCATATACACATCACAAAAAATTCTATTTCATCACAAAATATGCACATATTACAGAATGAGCTTATATCATGTTATGTTTTTCTCAAATAGCACTGCAAGCTTTAATATAATTTCCAAAAACGGACGACGTGGATTTTGAATTCTTTATTTACCCAACGAGTCGGAAAAATCTACCCAGAGCTTTTCTTTAAAATCGTCATTTAATATTTTGTAAAATTATTTTCCAAGCTCTATGTTTTAACAAGCGTTTGCCAAAGAGAGGTAATAATAACACGACTTTTTAAAAAAAAGTGATGTAAATTCATTTGAAAAGATATCAGTTCTGCTTTCTGTAACTGATATGATGTGAAGAGTTTAACCCTTTCAAAACTGGGGCCTGTGAGTTATCATTTCACTCAATACTGTCAACGGCGAACTGGGCGAAACCATCCTGGTTTGTTGAGAGGTTCAGTTATAATTTAATCCAACAGCTCTGGAGAGCTGTTGGATTAAATTATTACCGAGCCTCACTTCCGATTTTTTGCTCTTCATATCATCAGCTCGTCCACTACCAGTTTTTTCTTCTCGCAAAAATGTATGCACACCAGTTGAAAAGATTTTTGAATTCTGAATTTTTGCCCAAAATGGTTCTGATAACCTCATTCTTTAGGTAGATTATAACAAGAACTAGTTAGGCATATTTGTGGCAGCAAGTAAGACAGTTTCACGATTTAACGATTAATATGATCATGGGTGTTAACCATCGCCCGCTACTGTAAACTGTTACAGTCCAGTCTACACTTCGTGAGATACCAATTGATGCCTTACGGCATTTTTAAAGCCTGCAGTATCGAAAAGAAAGTGTGAGTTTCCTCCCTAAATCCTTCCCGCCACAACCACGACAATCAACTTTTGCTGCTGTTGTCAATCCATAGAGATCGGCAATATACCGAAAGAAACGAACTGATACCAAAACCATGGGTATACAGGAAAGGCGAACAAGGCCCCTCATTGAATAGCGAAACTGTCGGAATTTTCATATTTTCCTACATTCGCTGCATATTAGGCCTTGTTGAGTCTTGAAGCAGTTGAAGTTTTCATTTTCATGAAGAACTGACCGTTTTTCTTTTTCAGTTTTGTTAACAGTTAACTCTTTCGGCGCGGAATAATCTGAGAAACAGAATTCTTAGCGCCTAATATTCATCAGGAATTTTACAAAAAATTATAGGTTGTCAGATTTAAAGCGTTATTATTTTAAAAGATGTTCTAATGATCTATCTCATTGACAGTTTGTCAAATGATTTTCTGTATATATTTAAATGGCACCTTTATACTTTCAAGGGACGATATCGTTGTTCATGGGTAGGACATAAATGGTGCATGAAACATAGGAATACGTATGTTTGTTCAACCCTTTACCCAACGAATCGGCCTTACCCCCCCACCCCCTTCTCGTAATATGCAACTTCAACAGTTGAAAAAATATTATTTTTTCAAAAAATTACAACAAAACCATATCATGTGACCCCTCGTTGGAAGGATTTCGTCGTGCTCGTTCCAACGAGGGGTCACATGATATGGTTTTATTGAAAGGTTTTGAAAAATTTGAAAAAATGATATTTAAAATAATAAATTTTGATATCGTCTGCGTTGGATAAGGGTTAAAAACACTTGGAAATGACACACACAGTTGGTTAAAATGACTACTGCAGTACCTTTCCGCGGTCTGCCGCCTGTCGCCAAAAGGGTTAAGGACCTGACGAAGTTGTCCTGAATTCCCACTGGACTACTACCTGCACATATAAAGTTACTCAACAGTGATTTCTAGTTAAATCTTGACGACTAGAAATCATTGCTCAGGTGATTTATCTATAGTCAGCAGGACCTCCTAATAATGGCATGCTGAGGACACATGCTCCGAGATCGCAAAACCATGAAATAGGCCTTTAAATATTAACCCTTTAACCAACGAATCGGCCGCATCCGCCCGCGTAATATGCAAATTCAGCAGTTGAAAAAATATTATTTTTTGAAAAATTTCGACAAAACCATATCATGTGACCCATGTAAAAAAAAATGATATTTAAAATAAATTTTGATATCGTCTGCGTTGGGTAAAGGGTTAAGGTGTGTTTGGAACAAGTCGCAAAATTATTGTAGACATGATTTATGTTGGCAAAAGAATGCCAGTGCTGAGCTCATTAGCAGTGTCATTTTTTAGCACTGTGGTAGAACGTTAAAATAAAAACGTATTCTGTATTTTCCTGGTATTATTTCCTCATTTTTACTATTAGTAAATCTCAGTCATTACAGGGGTCGATTTAATTTTTAAAAATGTAATAGAAGTTTTCTAACTTGGATAAATTTGAATTAGCATTTCCTATTATTTATAAGATTTTTCATTTGAAATTGATTACCATAGTTGAAAATTGATTCGAAAACTGCTATGCGAATCCGGTTAAATCAAGTCCTGGTCAAGTCAGATACCGAATACCGAACCAATACCGCGGTGTACCCCACTAAAAATACTGAAACCGATTCCGAACTCAAAATTCAAATATCGCCCTTCTCTATCAGTCAACATGCACTACGTCACCAGATGCTCACATTTTACAAAAAACAATATTTGGTTTGGCTGAGATTTGAAAGTGATATTAATACAGTGTCAATAATACGTTTAGCTGACTTATTGCAACAGATAAAAGATCCAGTTAATTTGACAACGTCGAAAAATGAAATTCAAGGAGTTCTCAACGAGTTTTCATGGAGTTTTAGAAGAGAACTATTCCAGGAGATTTACCCATCTAAAATATCATTGTACTGAATAAAATAAAATATCATTATAATTACAATACTGCCAATAATTATTAAAGCATATGTAATGAAACTATCGTGAGAACACGAAAGTGTTTTAACCCTTTGAACCCGGGTGGCATCTTCCGTGTCAGTTCAATGACAACAATTGGAAGACTCCATATTCGTTATTTGGGTGTAGATCAATCAATATTTTCAACATGCAGCCACGGGGCTGCACGTTGAAAATATTGATTGGTCTACGGCATATATCGAAGGAGCAGTCATCCTACTTTACGAAACCATGATGTATCATGTTCTTGGATCGCTAAAGCGACCTTTCACTATCAAAGGGTTAAAATACTAGATTACAAACCAAAAATACCAACAAAAAGTTTCCTGAATTTTTTTTTCACTGATTAGCTGTTAATTATGAGAGACTATATGATTCTACAAGGAGTAAACTATTATAGTGTCCCTCCCTCGCAGTTAACAACAAATCACTGAACAATTCACTGGAGTTACCTTTAGTGTTACTTCGTTGCTTGCAACCTGATTAATACCCCACAGTGGCAACTCGCACGAGTAATGATCACATTTGGAGAGTTTTTAAGGGTGTCATAACACTACTACAACATCCATGGAGTTTCAAGGATCCTGAAATTTACTGTTCATATTCAAGGAGTTTTAGAGAATGCCGGGAGGCGCGAAAACTCTATATTATCGAATTGCCTGTGCATGGGATTCAGTGGTTTCTTGAAATTTCCATAGGTGTTTCGTTATGGACTGTCTGTTGTCTTTTCCTGCTGTAAGTTTTTATGCAATGGTTGTATTTTGAGACGTCAAACAGTACCATTATACAAAACGGTACACACATGATCACTACTCCAGTACAGCCAATAGCTCGACTCGAAAGTCTATTGTCTTTTGCACTACTAATTTTCCTAACGTGGGAAGTCGTGTTCGTTTTGTCCACTCTTAAGCCATCAGTTATTTCATTTATTTTATCTTGAAGTTCTTTTGCGGTGTAATTCTTATATGCAGATGAAAAATCGCATGCAACAGAAGCGCTGCCTGGGAACACATTTTGTGTGACGGTAACATAGCTCGGCTGTATGTTTTCTGTAACTGTTATTGTCATTCGTTGCTCCACTGTTGATGTAATTGGGTCGCACGACGCTTGTGATATGGAAACAACGCAGTCCGACGTTAAAGTTGTAACATCGGTCACAGTAGCCGTCTGATACATTGTCACTATTGAGACTTCCGGAACACATACAGTTTCCCGATACAGAGGGACAAAAGGAAATGAACTGGAACCTGGAAATGGTACCGGAACTGGAATTATAAAACACAGGAAATTTATTCTACTAATCTGGTAATGAGTAATTGACCAATAACTTGTTTCATACTGAAAGTGTATATTCACCTGCTGATGGGGAGTCCCTAAGTGACTATCACACCGGGTTTTATTTTATTTTTTGCAATGATTTGACTAGCCAATGATTGCATTACGAGAATTGTCTGCGAAAAACGTCATTCAGAGCGAAAGTAAATATTATTATTGCGAGTTTGTCATATCTTGTCTGCATGCAAATGATTACTTCGAAACAATGTCGTTTAAAGTCAGCTGATCCTATACTTAGTCGTGCATACACAAAAAAGGATAATGCCTAACGACGCTTTCTTAAATTCTTGAAACACACGAAGTCTCCCAAACACATTACCTCTGACTGAATTAAAAAATGGCGGAAAAACACATGAGAGTGTTTTAACCTTTTACCTAACATGAAAATCAGACGACCCTTGCAAACAAAATTCTTGAATAACTAATTTTTTTAATTTTTTGTCTCAAAAACATAGGTTATGACCCCTCATTGGAACGAGCTCGACGAGCTCGTTCCAAAGAGGGGTCATAACCTATGTTTTTGAGACAAAAAATGAAAAAAATAATAAAAATTAATTGGCGATTTTTGTGAATAGCGCTGGCCGGTTTTGGCCGTTATGTTGGGTAAAGGGTTAAAAGCAAGAAAAATAATGGTGAAGTATAACCTCCGGCTAGATTTTTTTATTGGAGTTTAATGACACTTTCGACGGGGTCACCTCGTGTTTGGCAGTATTACGGGTGGAGGATGCCGAAATGCCAAGGAGAGAACCACCGGCCAGCGACGAGCAACTGTCAGACTCCCCAAACCCCGCACAAGCAGGGTTAGCATTGGCTGAAGACAAGTGAATCATCGACGTGGTTCCAATAGACACCGTGTCCCAGGTAGGCAATCTGGATTAAGTGCCTCACCCAAGTACACAGCGCTGTTGACCGTGGTGGGGATCGAACCGAGAGCCACCGCGCTCCCCCCGGTTGGGCGGTGGCTTCTTTAGGAGGACTACCAGGATGATTAAACTTGGAGATCTTCAGACGGCTCGATCGACTTGTACATTGTACGATACGATTGCGTACAGCAAAAGAGGGTTGAAAGAGTTAAACCTTCAACTAACATGATTAGATATGACACTTCCAAAAAAATCCTAAACAGCAAAAAATAATTTTGTATTACACATCCATTAAACTTTAAACCCTTGTATTTAACGAAATCGCCGCTATGACATAACATTTCTGTATTTCAATGGTGATGTACAAGCCGGAACTTTTTATCCCGCACCGTTTAAACTAGTTCCTTTCCCGTTGAGTCATTAGTTACGCTTCGCGAAGTTTACAAATTTCGTTATACAATTATCGATCGTCTGCCGCGTAGGGTGAAAATGAAAAAGTCCAAAGCTAAATATAGTCGGTTCACATAAAAATAAGTTAACCAAACATGAGATAATATTAAAAATGGTTAGGCGTGAATGGACCACAGCCGAAAAGAAACAGCGATACGAATTTAACAAACACGCTCAATAGAAAGGCGGTGAAAGGGAGTGCCAGATGAGTAACTTGGCCATGGTGGAGACCCTGGAACACTTTCTTCTAGAATGCCAAAAGTACCAGTCTAAAAGAAGGAGATTCACTGGGAGTATAATGGGGAAGTGGGATGCAAGAATGAAGGACATGTGGTTAGGGGGAGACTCAAAGGAGAGGGTTAATATGCTAATCGGAGAGATTGGGAAGAATGGGGCAAGAGATGTCATCAAGCAGTTCGTCTCCGAGTGTTGGGAGGAGAGGAGAAGCGTGGGAATAGGTAGGCAGTTGGGAGTACAGGGGTAACCAAGGCCTTCTCGTCCGAGAACCACGACAAATCAGCGGCTGGCCAAAGTGTTATTATTATAGAAAAGATAACAATGTTATTTAGACTGGTTCCCTAAAGGTTATTTTGATTTTTTAGCAGTTCGACAGTGCCGCTTCAAACAAAAATAACAGACTCTTTACATTTGGGTTTAAACATTGGAATTAAAATGTCTTTATTTAAATGAATTTTAATGCTGAGGATGTGTAATAAACACATAACGCGATGTGTGTTTGAATCGGTGGGTGTTTTACATAACTCGTTGGAATGGCGTAGTCATATTTCGCTCGAACCTACAGCTCTCGCAAAATATAACTACGCCATTCCAACTCGTTATGTAAAATATTCACCGATTCAAAGACAAATTGCGTTCTGTCCATTTAGCCCATGAACCATAGCTCATGACCTTCTCATTGAAGCGAGCCACATGACCTCGTTCGCCAGGAGATGGGGTGGTATGTTCTGCTTTGGAGGCAAAAGTTCAGAACATATTGAAATTTTAAAGGCGTTTTCTGTGATATATAAAAAAAATATATGTGTGGTGAAGGAATGCATTGTTGGCGACTATTATACTAAGATAACAGTTTACTTTTGTTCCATTTTTTAAAATTTTGCTATAAAGCTCTCCATCCAATAGGCTGCACAACAGGCCCCTAACGACATCAATCACAAGCATTCACCCATGTCTCAAATATCTCAATAAACGGCAAAAGTTGGTGGCCATTAAGAAGAGAACATTCTTAGAGTTTATTTTTCTTCCAGTACCCCCTGTTCGTTCTCATCTTTTAATCAATCCTTCTTAGATGTACACAAATTATACATAAATAAGAAGGTTGTGGTGTATAGAATACGATAATAAATATGTGCTTTTGACACGAACAGTTGTTGGCAGGCATAAATGGTTCTTGGAAGTTTGCAATCGTATTAATACCAGAACTGATAATAAAATTGTATTTCATGAGAAAACTGGTGGCCACATATATTTCAGATATCCAAGAACAAAGCTAGGAATTCAAAATTCTTCAAGATGTAGCGATGGGCTATGTCCTGTAAAATACCAACACTATCGGCTTTCTTCAGGTATGAACGCCATGCCATTTGTTTACATTTCGATGAAGGTCAACGTTGGCAAAAAGCACTATATACCTTCTAAATGGACATTAAGTGTCCGATCACCTTCACACTGTATACTATCAGCACGAGAAAGCTATGCAGTTGGCATATTCCTTACAAGGTATCACGACCCTTGTTTGAATTTACTAAAAGTTCGAAGTCATTTTCCAGTCACGTTGCCAGACCAGGTGACAAAACACACATGTTACAAATATGAAGTCCTTCGTGAAAAATGACGACAGTCTTGGCATTTTCCTACAAAAAGGCTTGTCGCTGCGTCGTGAAGTGTTTTTAAATTCCTAGCTTTGTTCGTAGATATGTGAAGCATATTTAGCAACGAGTTGTTCTAGTGAAATATATATTTAATTATCAGTTCTGGTGCGAATACGATAGCAGACTTTCAGGAACCGTTCATGCCTACCGTCAATGTTCTAGTTAAAAGTAAATATTTTTCATATTCTATACACGACAGCCTCCATTTTGATGTTTAATTTCTGTATATTTATTTGCAATTTATGGAATTTTAGACTTGGGAATTTCATAGTAAATTCGTTTTTTCATACTTATATAGCACCTTAAATGGGCCTTTTTTATGGGGCAGATTGGTGTAACATACTCCTTAATTTAATTCTAAATTGTATTGCTCGAGACCAACAGTTTTCATGGTAGAGACGAAAAGTTTTCATGCTTTTTTTTACACGCCTGTGATCTATGTAATCCCTATCTACAGCAGCACTAAACCATGCGGAAAATGAACATTTCTTCCGCACATATGTGCAGAATGGAAATAGTTGACGGACAATTTTTAAATAGAAGCGAAATTTCACTGGAATTTTCTACAAATCGTGCCCCGCAATTACAATTTGAATCCCAAGCGATAGCGGAAAATCGTCCCTCAAGTGCCAGTGTGTTCCAAGTGCCAGTAGGCACAAAGAACACATTGGAATTCAGGGATGAAATAGTAACGCGGGTTCCTCTCGCAAATTTGGTTGGCGATAAAATGTATTCTTTTGGTTTTTTGCTGAGTGTCCTTCTAATAGTTGTTTTTCTAGACTTGAAGGCGTGCAATAAACACTGAACGACACACGCGTGTGAATGGGTTAATCGACATGGCAAATGTACCATCGCGGAAGGATAAAACTCGAGGCCTGCGACCTTTCGTTTGGTCCTTCCTTGCTGCCATTCGTGCCATACCAATTAACCCACTCACACGCGTGTATCGTTCTGTGTATATCAAAGACATCATAACATCTGGGTAATCGGCTAAAGAAAATCACGCTCGTGGCATATTGTCTTCTTTTTTAGAAACGTAAATTGAAATATTAGAAAATGAACCAAAAAGAAAACTGCTTCGCAGCTCCACCTCACTTTTTTCTTCATGGAATTATATTTCTTTGTATGTGATGCTGTGCCAATTTTTATCCCACAACCCTCCTATTGAGATGCACATGTCTCTGGTGAGCTATCTGGTCGAGACTGGTCTATCTTACCCACCCCGTGTGAACATCCTTATTTGAAAACTTAATGAACGCAGGACTATCTTATTATCATCTGCATTTTGTAAACAAACTTCGCGTCCTGCTTCGCTTCCATTGATGCAGCTTTTCATCCAGACCCCCACACCGCTCTAGGATAATTTTTCTCCCACTACAGCCACACGACGTCATCGAAATCAATAATTTCAAGCGTGACGTCATTCCGGTGACGTCACGTTTGAAATTATTGATTTCGTTTTAACTAGCGACAGTGTGGTAACTCATCACAGTCGTGAGTTAACGCTGATTTTTGTTGTAGTATATACATTTCGATGTTCTTTCCGATGTTGCAATTCATTTTTCTCTTTGATCAAGGTAAAAGAATAAAATTCAATCGCACAAGTAGTATTTGGACTTCAATGACGTAATCTGTGGTGTGGTGGGAGAAACGTCATTCTCAAGTGGTTTGAATGTGGGTCGATAAATCTCATTCCACCCCACCCCACTCGAGAATAATAATAATCTCACTAGTAGTATATGGCGACCTCAATAGTCTAAAGAAGAATATGTCTCAATTAACACTTTACCCAACGTAACAACCAAAACCGGCCAGCGCTATTTACAGAAATTACCATTCAATTTTAATTATTTTCTTTATTTTTTTGTCTCCAAAACATAGCTTTCGACCCCTCACTGGAACGAGCTCAATGGGGGATCATAAGCTATGTTTTTGAAACAAAAATGAAAAAAAATAGTTATTGAAGAATTTTGTTTGCAAGTGTCGTCTTCCTTTCGTGTTTGGTAAAAGGTTACAAGCACGAATTACTGATTCATCGCCTATTTCCCTAACTCTGTCTATTTCATTTGGGATTGCTTTTCTAGGAGTCGTAAAACTAAACATATGCCCAAAGACGGTGAATGGTCGTTGGAATTAGGGATCGAGGGAGGCAGAAGTGTCCATGACCATTGTTTACCCCGGTGTGGGTAAATTGTGCGAATAGAGCCCCATAGAATGCATTTCGTTGATTATCAGCTATTGGCGAATACAACGGAAGGTGTTGTAAATATATGGAGAGGAGGGAAGGGAAAGGGGGTCGATAAATATACCCTGGTTTCAAAAACGCTGAAGGCGTCCTTGCGCATCAAGACACAGATTGGAAGTTACTCATCTGGTTTTAATGTCACTGTCTGGTCATAGTTGGGTGTATTTTTTCTACTTCAAACATCTTCTAAACCGAAGGCTAGCCCAGACAATGATCCAAGTAATAATAAATAGATCGAACCGGTCGAAGGTGAAACTATTAGGCAAAAGTAATCACATTTACACGTGTAATATTCCCTCGCCCCTCCCTTCCCCTTATCCCCCTCACTCGTCATCTCTGCATATGTCCTCAAAGTTGAACGGGGTCGTCAAGACTCGAGATCTATCCATTGATGGATGGATTACGAGATAAATTTTGAAAGTAAAAAAAATATTTTGAGATTACCATGTGTTTATTATAGGGTCAATTCTGAATAATTTTAACTCGAAAAAGAAGAATCAATTTCCTTCTTCACCCCCCCCCCCCCTCCCCCAACAGATACATAACAATTGTCACATGGGAATGTACAGGTTGAATTCTAGTCTCACCATGACACGAGTACCGTCTGTAAGCCACGCGCGATAAATAAGGAATGATGAATTATTTTAAAAACAGTTTTGAACCAGTGTTGTCCAAGATGTTAATTAAAATATTTCATTCAGTTTGTACCTCTTATTTATTATATTTGTTTTTATCTTTGAGTTTGAGCCGAAGGATACGGGCCAAGTATCTCTAGATATGTAAGATACGATATAAAGAATACTTACTAGTGTATTCTGTGGCACACTCTTCGACGGCGACGGTCTGACTATTTAGGCAAGTGTCAGTCAACACGCTGGTAGTTGTTATGGTTAAATCTGAAAACATAGGATAGACATATCAATGTTTCGAGCCCTGAGGCACTCATATATATATATACAGAGACAGAGACAGAGAGAGAGAGAGAGAGAGAGAGAGAGAGAGAGAGAGAGAGAGAACGCAGAGAATAATTTACATTTTAGAGAGGATGTGAGGATATTTCAAAAATAAAAATGGATAAATAAAAGTGATGTTCAAATTTCAACCAAACATGTCACATGGCCATCGTCTGTGGAGATACGTTTGTCACAGAACATGTCTTATCAAGAAATGGCGTAAAATGGGTGACCAATGGACAGGTAGATACACACTCCGCTCCGGATAAACATTCCTCCCTAATATTCACTCACTGATGCCTTCCGTTGGCAGTATTGTGCGCTCAGTGTGTTGCTTGGGGAAACACAAAGTGCTTCCCTCAGCACCACTGTGAGAGCAGAACAACCTCAACGTTAAGCATTGATGGGCTTAATACATCACACCCAGATCCTTTCGACAATGTACAAAGCAAGGAATCAGGAGAAATCTACAAATTACTACCGTGATATCTAACATTTGTATCCAGGTCTGTCAGTAATTTTGAGAAGCCATCGCCTTCGAATGTTTGAACCTCGGCATATTTCCAGACACGAGTGATAATTTTAACGTATACATGTATGTTGTCAAATTAACATGCTTGTTTTCAAGTATGGAAACACTCATTATGTTTTTATTTGTTTCCGTCATGCTGCATAGAAAAGGAGAGGGGATAGGAACATTGCGAAGATGACCGATGGTGGGGGTGGGTGGGTGAGGGGGGGGTGCGGGTAAAACCAGCTGCTCCCGACTGTCATGCTTCATGTCTCTAAATATTCCAACTCCATCATCAAGGCACGTCTTAGAATCTTCGAAGGCATGAGTGATCTGATAGTGCAGTTGGAATTTGTATCAATCGTGGGTTGGGGGCAATTTTTTTTCCAGCAACGTATGATGTGGTGGGCGTGTGTGTGTGTAGGGGGGGGGGGGGGGTCCGTGTGGCCAGAAATCAGTTTGTTCCATTTTTTTCACTTTCATTCTTTTAATGATATTATAAACTTTTTTTTATAAATGTTGATTGTCTTTTTTATACATCTTTTATATTTATATATAACTGACACTCCTGTTTTTGAGATATATTATATACACATCAATGCATTTTCTGACTGATTATTCTCAACTGACATTCATGAATTGAGACATGGCCCTGCAATGACATGAACTAAAGATAGGCCAGTGGGTGGGTACTGGAAATTATCGAACGCCATTGGTAGTAAAATGATAATATATTTGTTCTTCAAATTGTTTCTTGTCATACCACTCGGTTTCACCATCAATTTATGTAATAAAATTGTAAGAAAAATCTCTCTATAAATTGCATGTGCAAGTTATAGAAAACTTTAAAGAATGAAAAGGTATTCTCAGTCAAAAAACTAAATCATTCAACCCTATAATAGCAGAAAACAGAAGTATTAAAGCATTTTTATAATCACATACTCTAATTGTTAAAGTAGCATACACCCTTATAACTCAAGTGTCAAAACGCCGCACCCACCAAGTGTTATACTTGGTTTGAAAGTGGGGGTGTCACATTAACACGCCGGTTGTTACAATTCAGACACTCCAACGAAAATGGTGAAGTTATTACGAGTTTCAAAGATGGAAAAAACCCAACCCTTCTTTGATTGGCTCCTTTTGAATTGTGTCATGGATGATGTGC
Source organism: Pictodentalium vernedei (assembly GCA_031216915.1). NCBI lineage: Eukaryota > Metazoa > Mollusca > Scaphopoda > Dentaliida > Dentaliidae > Pictodentalium > Pictodentalium vernedei. The sequence continues at coordinate 276,487,893 of CM062291.1, forward strand.
ATCCATGCTTCACACGAGTTGGGGGGTCTACGCAATTTTAAATCGGAGTTGGGACCAACATATCTTCACACCGACAATCTTTACGTGATCAGAATCTGCACCATCTCCGTGAGTATATTATATTGTTAATATCACATTATTATGAAGAACAGAATACCACATCTTCTTAAGCACAATTTTTTATCATTCGCACAAAATTCAACGTATAAATTAAGAGGGGGCTATTTATATTTATTTACTTATTGGGATTTAACGACACTTTCGACAGCCAGGGTCACCTCAAGTGTCAAAACTACCTCGTGTCGGATAGTTTTACGGGTGGAGGAAGACTGTGTACCCGGGGAGAATCATCGAGCAACGGCAAGCAACTGTCAGGCTCCCCAACATACTAACTCCACATAAGCATGGTTAGCATAGGTTGAACACAACTGGACCATCGAAGTGCAGTACGCCTTAGTACACAACGCCACTGTGCCCCCACTTGGGCAATTGAGATGAAGTGTCTTGCTCAAGGACACAAAAGAGGGAGCTAAAGCGTCCAATTTTGAATGGGACATCCTATGCTTATGCCGGTACACAATTTACCCACCAAACCTCGTTCAAAAACCAAAACAATCACACCAGCATATAACAAAAGTCATTTTCTGTCGGAAAAATTATGCATTTTCTCCAAATGTCATGTTTAACAACTTATTTTGACTGAAATTCAATGTAAAAGTGTTGTTTTCTACCAACACTTCAAAGTGCAATGTTATAGTACTTAAGGGTGCCTCGCTAACACTGCAAAATGACAGCGTCCCTGCGCGCCTTCGGCGCGCTAAAACCATTTTATTTCAACTGCAAAATGTGATATTTATAGCACTCAATGAGTTCCATACCGACTCTTCAAAGTATAATTCAGCTCTTACCAAGTTCAAATTTAACACTTGAAAGCACTGAAGCGACACTTGTTTAGTGTCATAATACCACACGTGAAGTGCTGTGGATAACACTTGGGCGGTGTTCTGGTTTCAACACTTTCCCAAGTGTTAGTACAGTACTTTCTGTGCTGTCACTGTATGAGAACTTGGATAGTGTACCAGACAACACCTGAAGTGTTGTAGTAACACTTCGAATTATAAGAGTGTATTGTCAAAGATATTTAGTGGTACACTCACTGCCTGGGCAACCTTATTAAAACATTGGTCTATTTTGGTATCTCATAGTCCATGTTTGTTTAACATGGATACACGCAGATAACTCTTATGTTCAATTCTGGAAGTTAGGATTTGTGAAAAATAAAATCGTTTTTCAACATCTTATCAACTGTCATCATTTAATTAACCTTACCTCATGATTCAAACTGTAAATCCTTAATACTGCGAGTATATGATTATACAGACCACAGATTTGCATAAAGCTTACCATATTTTGCAGGCGCTTTTCAAAACATGATGCTCATAAACTTCCTGTGAAGACTGAGAACAAATAATACGGTCACATGATGTAGACAAATAATACAGGGTAAAAGATATAGATGTAGAGACCACCCATGTCAACATTTTAAACTGTAGTGAATACCGAGTCGGACTGTGAATAACTAGTGGACGTGATATATGGGCTTCCCATCTTATTTAATTAGGACGTACCAGACGCAAAATTGGCCATTTTGGGAACAGTCCCAATCAGTTACAAACCTCCATTTACATGCGTGTGTGACATAAGTCCAAGAAGCAAATCTACTCCCGTGAGAAAGTACCGACAAGAAAGATTCGATATCTAAAACTACAATTCATACGAATACCACTGGAATATTATTTGGGGTCGGGGTCACATCTTCAATAGTTACGACCCTGGGGGAATCCTCCTCAGTGAATGTCAATGGGCGAACTACCAATGTACATCGCAGTGTATAAAGGTACTATTGCACGACTCCGGACTTTCATCGTTTGATTAGCGCAAACAATAAGAATTAGGCTATTTGACACGTGTTATGCTGATTAAGAATAGGAAGGGAACGAATGAACATTAAGTGGAACAAGGTGCCATCATATACGATATATGATGTGTATGTATGTATGTATGTGCATACATGTATATATATGTTGTATATGTATGCATGTACATGTGTACATTGTAACGTTACCTCTTGGAGATCTTCTAGAAATCTAAAGTAGCTGGCTGTGTGATCTAAACAGTGCACGGCAAATGGGCCCTTGTGCAATCTGCATGTGTAGTTGGAAAAATACACACAGACTTACTAAATAGGATAACGGGTAAAAGAAATTTAAAAAGTTATATCCACTGGGAGCAACTATTGTGAAACGCCTTTTGTAAGAATATCCCGTGGTGGGGAGGGTTAAATATATATATATGTATATATGTATGTGTGTGTATATATATACGTATTAATATGTGTATTTGTATATGCTCATCAAAACCACATTGGTTTGCCCTACTGCTGTCGGGTCGGGGGAAGGTTGCCTACGGGCACTTTCCAATTGACAGAGGTGGGACTAATCTGTGTGTACAGTATCCCTGTAACCATCAATAGAATGAATACTGGGAATTAGATTTAACATCCGTTTCAGGGATACAGTGGAGCCCTCTTAGTTGAATAGCCACTTTGCCAGAGCGGGGTGCTCAATTAACAGGAGTGTGCAGTTGGGGGGGGGGGGGGGGATTGGATCATTTCTCGTCTTCTGATGATAAATTGAGTATTTATCCTGTTTTATATTGTTTGACATAGCTCATGAGCTCTGTCGGACAAGATATAACAGATTGAATGTCAGTAATGTGTAAGGAGGTCAGAAATGTCTTATCAATGTGGGGAGTTTGCTGATCGTCAGAGTAATAATTTGATGGATTGTAAGAATTTTTATTTAATTAACAGGAGAACAGTCTGTAGCTTATATGTAATTAGTCTGTCAAACTTGTATTGAAGATATGGTAAATGGTCTGGTGTTTAGTAATTTGTATTCGGGTGGCGGGGATGTTTCATTTGAGGGATACCTAGTTGGGTGGGATGCATTGTAGAGGTTTAACCCTTTACCCAACGTAACGGCCAAAACCGGCCAGCGCTATTCTCAAAAATCGCTAATTAATTTTCAAAATATTTTCATTTTTTGTCTCAAAAACATAGGTTATGACCCCTCGTTGGAACGAGCTCGTCGAGCTCGTTCCAACGAGGGGTCATAACCTATGTTTTTGAGACAAAAAATGAAAAAAATTAGTTATTCAAGAATTTTTTTTGCAAGTGTCGTCTGCTTTTCATGTTAGGTAAAGGGTTAATTTACTACCTTTCTTATTGTCTTATAAGACGCCATGTGCAACAATTTATATCATGTCAATGTTTTGTTTCCACCAATGGGCATGTTGCACACGGTGTATATATTCAATCAATGAATAAAATTATGTTATGTTATACAATGTTTTATGACAACATAGCATCCATTTTGCCAAAAATGGCCAGTGAGTTGTGTTGGTGTAAGATTAATTTTCGCGTTCTTCACTTTTGCAGTATTTTCTTCTATTTGTGGTAGTGTACTCTATTTTAACCCTTTGCCTAGCGAATTAAGATGTTCGAAAACTTTCGAGGAAACCATGTCATGTGACCCCTCACTAGAACGAACTCGTTCCAATGAGAGAGGGGTCACATGATAAAGTTTTCATGACATGTTTGAAACAATTGAAAAAATAATATTTAAAATAATAAATTTTATTATCCTCTGCTTTGGATAAAGGGTTAAATTACACGCAACACCATTGAACACTGTATTCTAAAAGAGTATCTCCATATGATACATCATATATCACAGATGAACGATGCATTTTGTTCTGGATTTTTGTATTTATTAGTTAAATTAATGGAAAAATCAAATCATACAGATCGTTCGAGTGAATAAAATACCAAGATCGGCTAGTGTTTGCGTCAAATATATTGTCCTTGGGTGAGATTTGAGGGGTTTTTTTCAGGAAGATGCTAAACCTTTTGAAGTTTAACAAATACATATTTCACCATATTCAGCTCATATTTGCGAAATAGTAAATAACACATCACATACTTTCCAATGCAATCGCCGCTTCGAATTATAGCTGGTTTTCGGGCGAGAGAAAAATACTGAGGCCGCCAATGGGGGTAAATTAGAATTTAATCAAACAAAAAACCTTCTTTGCACGGCAGAAAGGATGATTTATTATCAGTCTCAAACACCGTATCCAGTCTTCTGGGTTAACAGAGTCATTCTTTTCGATGAGAATGATCGCTGACAAGTACGGCCACACAATACCAACAAACTGTGTCACTTGACTCAGTCCATCACCAATTCTTCCAACATTGCGAACTTGAAAGGACGAACACGGGAAACAAAGGTGTGATTATAACGTTCGTGTGAAAAAATGAATATGATCGCATCATTTTAATTTGGACATTCAAATATTTTTGTCTTGTATAGCCATTCAGACAACTTTTCGTTCCTTAAACCGAGGAGAAGCGGGGGTGGGTTTTGGGGGTGGGGGTCATGCAACAAACACGAGAGAAAAACTGACACGAATGAAACTAACGGACACCACATCTTTTCGGAATATTCCCATCAAAAACACACCAATAGTCATATATATTTTTTCCTGGATAGTCAGCAATGATGCGACACTTCAGTACAATGCTTCAACGGTTTTTTAAAAATAATATTTTTTCCCCAAGGCCGCTTTTGTTTCAAAGATTGCATCATTACGAGTGCAACTTTTCAAGGCGGGTAAATCTAATTCAAATATTTAGTGATGGCATACCAAAAGCCGTTCACAAAAATATGGTACAGCAAACATGATTCAGGTTTTATACTGATTATGATTTCTGTCGCTGCGGCTCAGCTTGTGTTATTTGTTGCACGACCAAAGCGTCATGTAAGTGGATGGCGACCGGGAACAATCACGTTATACTGATGTTACTCTTAGGTTCATCTTGGATGAGGAAAGATTGGCAAACGGAATGAAGCCGTTTTTCCACTCTAATGGTGGCCGTCAAAATTATCTCCCCGCGGCAGGTGAACAGGTGGACATTTCAGACCTGTGCATGTTTGGAGTTGGTACATCTGTTCTGTTTTTTTTTCAGAATGAAAAAAAAACAATGTACATGCCATTCGGTATTCCCCTCGCCTGAATGTTTAATGATTTCTAAATAAATAGACAAACAATGGCTGTTATAACAGTAGAGTTTTTCACCGTCATAATGTTTTAATCACTGATTCATTTATTTATTGGTGTTTAAGGTCACATACTTATGCACAATGGCTAATCGTGACCGTGACAGTTTTACGGGTGGAGGAAGCCGGAGTACCTGAAGAGAACTACCGAGCATCGACGAGCAACTATCAGCTCCTCAACATTTTAACTCTGTTCAAGCTCCGCTCAAGCAGGGTTACAGCGGTTGAAGACATGTGCACCATCGACGTGCAGTACGCATTAGTACACGGCGTCATCGTGCCCCATGTAGGCAACCGGGATAAAGTGCCTTGCCCAAGGACACAGCGCGGATCGTCCCGGAGGGGAATCGAACTCGGGACCTCTAGCATAGAAGTCCAACAGTCTACCACTGAGCCACCGCGATCCCTTTTAATCACTAATTATTTGTTATAATTTATTGGAGAGTGCCTACACTCTCCAGTACATTGTAACAGAACAACCTTAAGTCAACAAAATATCCACTGCTGGTAACTGCATGTAGAACACGAATTCTAAAAATATGAGGAATTTAATTTATCTTGGTACCAAAACTTTTATAATGGAGCTCAATTCCAGTTTCCAGTTGACACATGTGCGTAAGGGATGACTCATAACCCATGACGAGTCTCTCTGTGTCGCCGTCTCTGTCTATCTGTCTGTCCCTCTGTCTCTCTCCGACTTACCGATTGTAATAGCGTCTAGGCAGGTCCAGTGCACCAGCATCCATACCTGAGCAATTGGAGAAGACCAGAATGTGAAGCGCATCCCTCCCACCCGCCCACACACACACACACTCTTACTCGATAACCTTTGGATAACGGGAAATCGAGATCTGGATCAAAACTAGCATCTAAAGTATGAGCTATCGAGGTGGGAAGGAATAAACCAAAAAATAAAGGTCAAATATATCACCTTGAGGACTCCAGGCACTGCTCCTCGTACAAGTGGAGGTCTGAGGTTGATCCGCCCCATGACTATCACCGATACCTAAATTAAACAATCTTGATCGAAAATAGCACATACCAGCTTTCACAGGTGTAAAAATATTTCATTTAACAGATTACGATTGTTCTCTGCGCATGTCATGTCCTTCTTATAAATGGCCAAACCGTCATTTGAGTACAACATGACGCCATCCGCAATACTTTAACTTTGCAGATGGAGTTTATTGCACCCAAGAGACGACATGCTCAAATGTTTTGAAAATCAAATAGAAAGTAGGGGTATGTCGACAACTGTTTTGCTGATATAACTAACTTACTATGCGTGCAGTCCTTTTTATACATAACACCCCATGTGTTGGAAAGCGCTTCCGCGTTTTTCAACAGAAAACATAGAGCATTTATGAAGAAAGCGCTCCAACAACTAGGTGTTTTTTGGCAGAGAAGGATGCAGTCTTCTTCACTTGTAGTCTCTGTTAATGCTGCGAATGTGTTCAGCACTTTATCCATAGCGCAGTAAGTATCTGAGAAGAGAGAGAGAAAAAAAAAACAACAATAAAAGTGTGAAGCAGAATATAAAAGAACCTATTTCAACAATAATAATGGACAGAATATAAAAATCAATGAAAAAATGTCTGTCAACTCCATTTGAAGGTAATATTATTAGCTGACGTAAATTCGGTAATTTGCCAGCTGGTCTAAACCTGGTTTTCAATAATTAACTTAACCCTTTACCTAACATGAAAAGCAGACGACACCTGCAAAAAGAATTCTTGAATAACTATTTTTTTGAATTTTTTGTCTCAAAAACATAGGTTATGACCCCTCATTGGAACGAGCTCGTTCCAATGAGGGGTCATAACCTATGTTTTTGAGACAAAAAATTCAAAAATAATGAAAATTAATTGCCGATTTTTTAGAATAACGCTGGCGGATTTTGGCCGTTACGTTGGGTAAAGGGTTAAGGTCTATTATGTTTCAAACAGCCAATTGAAAACTATTCTTGGAGAAAACTTGTTTGTTGTCTTAATGTATTTGTATCATCACATGAGTATATGATGTTATTTATCTAAAACGGCTTTGTGGTATCCTGATAGCATTCGAGGATACGGACAGTAATAAAAATGATACGTGATTTTGATTTAATTGAGGAAATAAGATAATGTTTTCAAGAAAAAAGTGGGAATGCTAGGAAAGCAACTGCCATCAAATACAAATATGATATTAAATACACCTCCACCAAAATCGGTGTCGACCAAGGACAGTAAGAAAACCTACAATTCAGCTTGATAATGAGGCGAATGATGTTTCGAAATGATGGGTAAACGATGAACTCGAGTATCGCATGTGTTATGCGTATGCAACTGTTTGGGTGTGTTGGGGTGTGTGTGTAGGTATATGTGTCTGGCGAAGGCGGGGTACAAATATACAAAACGCACACATCATACCATGGTTCAACCTGTTGGGGGGAAATAACCATATGCATCCACGGGAATATCCTGTCATTGATTCCAAACTCTTGTCTGGAGCGGTGGAATGTGTTAGCCCTTTGAGCCCTGATGGAGCCTTCCATGTCTGTTCTATGACATCAATTGGAAGAGACCATGTTTATTACTTATCGAAGTCACTGTTTCCCATAATTCCACTGATAATTTGTCCGTATTCATCAGACTCCAACTCTATGACCAAAACTTTAAATTCTATTGTCCAACAAATAGCCAAATGTAATCATGTATCTGATACTAAAAATATATCTCCAATTTACATGGCATTAGTGTCAACATATGCCCTGTGTTTAGAATTTTACCCCTGTGCAATAGAGCGAAACTATAGAGCGGAACCTTAATCCAAATTGATCACGCCGTGCCCAAAATGCTCGAATCCGATACCACAGCGCCCCATTTCTTCGACCGGCTGTGTGTATGATATCTGTCCAAGTATGAAATCTGGTCTCTAAAGAAATACTCACAAGAACAAATCGATATCAAAGAATCAATCCATACGTAAATGTTCGGTCTGGAAAATTATTACGGTGGTGTTATACTCCCTACCCCCTCCTGTACGCCCCTGATTCGGGAGTACGGTATGTGCACGTCCTGTTACCTCTTAACTGCCCCCACCTAATGTATATAGGTGTTCTCGTAACGATGCGATGTCTTAGTTTTTTTATAAGAAAAGAGGTTCGTTCTATTCTCTCTACTATAAGGTATCGCGGAACTAAATATTGAAATTAGAGTGAACCGCCTTAAAAATGGAAATGATGCAATCTCTAAAAATAAACAGCCTTGGGAAAATCCATTGTTTCAATAAACGTTTGAAACATTTTATTGGCATCTTGCATTATTGTTGAATATTCCTGATAAAAAAGAGGGTGATTTGATGACTTTTGGACCTAAAAAATACAATTTACTTTTTTGTGTTTTTTGTAGGGAATTCCCTAAAAAATATGTGCACGTGACCGGTACTTCACTTTGTGTCAGTTTTTCTCTCTTATTTGTTGCATGACCCCCTGTTTTCAGATCAGAAAAAGTTGTCTGAAGGGCTATACTTGACAGAGATATTTGAATGCCAAAATTAAAGTGATGCGATCATATTTTTTTCCACCTGAACGTTATAATGGTCGCCTATGGGAAAATATTTAGTTCTGTGATACCTATAGGAAATATGTTTTTTGGCTTCCAAACCAGAATCAGTTATTATTTTGGGGGATTATTTCACATTTAAATATTTATTTGCGGACCATACACCTTACCAAACCATTTTATTGTTTTGTAAAGTTACATTTTTGTCACATTCAGCAATAAAAGCTATATATTTCCAAAACTAAGGCTGTTCATGCAAGCAAATTCACATCTTGAGCAAATGTATTCCCCCGGAGCGCACTATAACCTCTGGCAGCTGCTAACTAACAGCCTATCTTACCCTATTAACATATTTATTTAAATCACGGTTTCCCCTCATATTACTAGGGGCAGGGAGGATTCCAAATCTTCCACCCCCCTCCCAAATCACCATTCAAACACAGACAGAAAACCTACACTGCCCTTCTATTCACTAGTATTTAGAAGTTTTTCTCTTCAAATGTTGGAAAACAATTCCTTCATTGAAAGAGTATCCTGGAACACAAATTTGAGGAGGGGGGTGGGGCTACAGTGGAAAATAACATAATAAAATTACAAATGTGAGTGAATGGCATTTGTGCACAGTTACCAATATAGTTGTCTAGTACTAGTGATGTCATGGTTCCCATGATACAGCATAAATTTACAGTGACAGTTGTGAAATATTGCTCTTTTCCTGAACCAAGTCCTCCCTCCCACATATATTTAACCCTTCTGCTGATGATAAACATTTGGAAAGACTGAACAGCATGTTTTTATAGACTGAAGTTAGTATCATACACTTTCAGTTTCTTATTTACTTTGAGGCTTCATGGTCCACTGAGTTATTTTTCAATTTAACAACCTTGCCCTGGCTCTTCCACTATATTTTTCATTGTATGTCATTCAGTACTCTCATGTAGACCTCCTACATGTGTGCCTGCAAGCATACCTGTCTGTGTGTCTGTCTCTTCATCAGACATGGTGTTTCTTTGCTTTTCACTTGCCTGGATCTACATTTTCAATAATTGGCAGCTGACTAACTTTCACCCCCCCTCCCCCCACCCCACCTCACACACACACAGGTATATTAGACATCAAATACCACTATAGTCTTGAAGTAAATGTCTGATTCATCCTCTTTGGAAACCTATTTTCTACAATTTCATTCTTTTTGCCAGAATGGGTGTCTGTGGGGATTAAAACAAAGGTTTTGAAAGCGGACTTATGGGAACTTGCAGCATAAGCATAGCACAATAGAATCAATATTTGATGGTTTTAGGCATCTTACCAGTGTTATGAGATAACACAGTAGCAGGTACTGGTCATTCTTTTGGAAAAACACTGTTTTATGTTTTGCCAGTGCCATACCAATGACTCTATGTGACTTTACTGAGAAAACTGAGGCTTTTCCTTTACAAAAATTGCAAAATATTCATCAAATACAATGTGAAATGTCTTCAGAAGCCATACTGTGATTTAAAAACTATTACATATGGGAAAGTTCATATCACAGTAGGTTTGGTTTGGGTCAATATCAATTAAATTATGAATTATATCATAGATTTTGATGAAAAGGGGCACACTGGGGGGGGGGGGGGGGGGTCCTATTCAGGGCAAAATTTTACTACATCAGATGGTAGAATAAAATTTGACATCAGTTGTTACGATAAACTGGTAGAGTCCTTTCATATTGGTGAAATATATAGCTGCATCCCCAATTTTGGAAACAAAATTGACATCCATGTTGTTCCATGGGGGTTGGGACACTGGTTTGCTTGCAGTATGGTTAAATGAGACAGATTTTTTCTAAAAATATTTTGTGCTGATGCAGATTTTAGTTTTATTTTGGGATCAGGGTAGTTTTTTAAAGAAAGCTGTAAATTCTCATCCTTCTCAGTTAGTTTGTAAAGTAGCAGGATAGAAAAATCTTTTGGAGGCAATACCAGTTTTCAAGCCCACTTGACAGAGTTTGGACACTTTTCCTTAAAAGAGCAAATTTTCCATGTTTTTGACTCAGCCAAAGCCAAAAGTTGGATTCTAATGCAGAAATGACTCATTTATCTCATGGAAGTGGTAAAATGTCTCTTTGGTGGGGTTGGGGATGATTATAGGTATCGCGGAACTAAATATTGAAATTAGAGTGAACCGCCTTAAAAATGGAAATGATGCAATCTCTAAAAATAAACAGCCTTGGGAAAATCCATTGTTTCAATAAACGTTTGAAACATTTTATTGACATCTTGCATTATTGTTGAATATTCCTGATAAAAAAGAGGGTGATTTGATGACTTTTGGACCTAAAAAATACAATTTACTTTTTGTGTGTTTTTGTAGGGAATTCCCTGAAAAATATGTGCACGTGACCGGTACTTCCCTTTGTGTCAGTTTTTCTCTCTTATTTGTTGCATGACCCCATGTTTTCAGATCAGAAAAAGTTGTCTAAAGGGTTATACTTGACAGAGATATTTGAATGCCAAAATTAAAGTGATGCGATCATATTTTTTCCGCCTGAACGTTTTAATGGTCGCCTATGGGAAAATATTTAGTTCTGTGATACCATAAACAGAAAACACAATACATTTTTCAACATTTCATTTTTCTTTTATCACCCCTCAATAGAATGAGCAAATTGGATAATTGGGTATTTGATAACAGAATGACCGTGTTAATTGTATATACCGTTTTAACACCAAACCATTCACCAAACCCACACTGTAAATGTGTGATAGTACAGTACGGGAGCTGTGGACTGGTCACTTTCCACGGGTGGGTATTTCTATGGATGCAACCCGATGCTTCATTAATTAAGATTTTGTTGATGATGATTTGTATTACCTAATAAACGCATGCGTGGACATCACTGCCCACGAGTGGAATCCGATCAGTACACGGTGGCCGTACTGTAGTAAGAATACAAAATGTAATTGATAGCGATGTGCTCACAACCTCCAGTTTACAAAGATTTACACACCTTATTTACACACCCTATTGTACTTTCAGAATACTCATTTCATCTGGTTTTGGGTGCTCATGGAGTTATGTCGCACAAGATTTGATAGAAGAGATACTCAATACATATAAGAAAAGCATTGTGAATATGTCTGTTAAATGAATATGTTCAACTGACAAAGTGGCTGTTCAGTTAATTGGGTTCCACTGTACAGCAATGGAACTACAAATGTTTTCTCACCATTGTTGGTTTCTTCGCACATGTACGTTTTTTTACTATCACACTGCACCGTGGTAACTGTACGTCTAGACATTATGGCAAATGTGCAACTTGAGGAATAGAGAGATACTTTATAGTTGACGTCACTTTCGTTCAGTCGGTCACAAGTATTCCATAAGAAGCCGCCTACGTCCGAATCCTTCTGGGCACCGATATAGATTTCGCTACAAGCAGAAACATTGCAAAAAATACATAACTCAACACATTTGTAACTTGATAGAAATAGTTATCAACTAAGTTTGTGGAATCGAATCGACCCTTTGATTCATAATTATTGGAGATCATAATATTGGAAATCCTTAGTTGCCTGATTTATTAACCCTATGAACACCAGGGACCGCTATACCGACCCAGGGACATAGTACGTCATACTTTCATTAAGTAGGATGTCTGCTAAGTTACGGGTGGGGTGGACCAATCAATATTTTCAACGTGCAGCCCTAAGGCTGCACGTTGAAAATATTGATTGGTCTCCCTCCAAATAATGAATATGGACTCTTCTAATGACTGCATATGAACTGACATGGAAGATACCACCAGGGTTCAAAGGGTTAAGCCTTTGCCTGACGTAACAGCTATAGCTAGCGAAGGGCTATTAAAAAAAAAACCCAAGCTTGAAACATTATTATTTTAAAAATATTTGCCTCTAAAACATAGTTCATGATTCTTAACTGAAATGAGCGCGCCGCGTGCATTCCAATGAGAAATCGTAAGGTATGTTTTTCAGACGAAAATTGAAAATGTTCGATTGTTCATGGAATATTTGACACTCTGATTGGCTATCGCAGAACTCATAAACTCAGGGCTTGTTTTGACCTACATATACTATCACGCAGAAGATACAGTCTAAAGACGAGTAGCATGGCACTGCCTAAAAATGAAGGCGCGAATAATCCAAACTCGAGCGATCGCTTACCGATGAGGAATCATCGTGCCATTGCATGTAACTCTAAAACTAACGTAAATCTACGGGGAAGGTAAAATGAATGACACTTTTTTCGTTTAACACTTACTAATTCAAATAGAAGACGATAGTTTCAAAAAGAATTATTGAATAATTTTTTTTTTCGCAAGTAAGAGGCGAGAAGATACAAGCGCTATGTTGCTCTACCTCCGTGTTCTGTGGTGGATCTAGAGGTAGCGCTTGATGGTTTAACTCATACACTCGAATTGAGATGCGAGTATAAGAAACCTATAAAGGGCTTGGGAATCGTTCACTGATGACATTGTACTCAATGTCTTTGGGCTCTGTACCAAAAAATGAATCTAACTTATGTGGAATACGAATAAACAAACACATTGGTCCTGACGTATTATTGAAATCAGCAAAGTGAACTGATACAAATGATAATGTTATACCCAATATGCAATAGAACATAGAAAAGAGTGTGACATGTCAAATACATGGGAAGGGTTAGAAGGTTGGAAAACATAATAGCCTTTGTTGGATCTCTGACGAAATTGATCAATAATCAGTTACCGCTCGAAGGCGAATAAGTTCTCAAATTGCATTCTAGAGCTTCAGATGCTCTGATATTTTCCTGGGGAGAATCGCCGACAATAAGAGGGAATCCCCGGCAATAAACACTCATGCCACCCCACTAATTCTGATAGAAATTCGGCGCTGTTATAGGCTATTTGTTAACTCATTTTTCGTGGAGTTTGCGCGCAGACTACAGTAGATTTAATATGACGTTCCTTTACTCATAAAGATATACAGATATTCTTCCGTACTGCACTTACGGATAATCCAATCAACAAGCATTTAATTCGCCTTGAAAACGTCAAGATATTAACACAATTTGTGAAACTATACGGCGCAGTCATAAAACTACAGCTGTGTCGAGTCTTCATTCATACATATTTAGTTTACAAACACCTTTACCCAACGTTGCGGTCAAACCGGCCACCACTATTCTCAAATATCGCCAATTAATTTTCATTATATTTTCATTTTTTGTCTCAAAACATAGGTTATGACCCCTCTTTGGACCGAGCTTGTCGAGCTCGTTCCAACGAGGGGTCATAACCTATGTTTTTGAGACAAAAAATGAAAAAATTAGTTATTCAAGAATTTTGTTTGCAAGTGTCGTCTGCCTTTCATGTTAGGTACTTAGTTACTGATTGGTGTTTAAGGTCACATACTTATAAACAATGGCTAATCGTGACTGTTTTCATGTTAGGTAAAGGGTTAACAAAATTGTAACGTCATTAAAGATTCGATCAAATGAATTCTCCATTAAATGCGTCGTTGATTCAAAGAAAACAAATGTTTATGGTATTCTTAGATTCAATAGTTTAGTGGGATATTTCAGAATTTGACTGGAGGGGTGTGGGGGGGGGGGGCTGGAGAGCTTGGGGTGCAACATAAGGTGTGGATACCTTGTATAATGCCACGGTCATGAGATGTATCTTTCGCTTATCTGACGTTTCAGTTCACAAGCTGAAGTTTGAAAATGACACCCAAACTCCATCGTTCGTCTGGCTGTTTGTTTGTATTTGATAAATTACTGACAGTCCATGCTCTTTCTCGAAGAAAAATATATGAGTGGGTTCAACTTAACTATGCATTTGTGAAAATATTTAGGATTTCAATTGAGTTTCTATTTTTTATGGAATTTGTAAACCGAGTCCACTAAATTCGATTTAAATCGAATTTTACGGAGTCAAATTTTGTATAAAATTCTGTCATCTGATCGTGTGAAAAATAATGCACATGAATCAAATTTCGGAGAGAGGATCGATAATTTAGTTGTAACGTTCTCAAATAATGTACCGAACGTCGTAACGTCGCTGCATGCATTGGTATTACGCATGTCGAATGTTCTAAAATAGGAGATGAGAAATAGTTGCCAATCACATGACGAAGTGATGTTAAAGAGAAATTGGTGTTCAAGAATAAACAAGTCGTTCTTAGAAATAAAGAATATACCCGAAAGGTAATTTTCATCTTCCCTGGCAAATGTTCATCAACTCTGATGTGCCTATAATCCTGATTATATGAGGATCGACGGCTGGAATTTGATTAATCTCAACCACAGAAATACAAAACCAAATTAACCCTTTGAAAGCGAGCAGCCGTTTTTCCGGGCAGGTACATGATACGTCATAACGATATTATATAGGATGACTGTTCAGTAAATGTGGAGCGTAGACCAATCAATATTTTCAACGTGCAGCCCCGAGACTGCACATTGAAAATATTGATTGGTCTACACCAAATAATAAATACGGACTCGTCTAATTGCTTCCATTGAACTAGCGTGGAAGATACCACTGCAGGGCAAAGAGATAGAGGCTGTCTGAAGAGTCGCAATTTCATATGAAGTTGTTTCTGTACCAAGTTCACTAACATTTTAAATTTCATGACAAATCATGACGAATTTGAGATTTTTTTTTTATTGCACGTGTAATTTAAACTTTTAGTTAACGTTATGACTAAAGTTGGCCATCGCTGTTCACAAAAATCGATATCCAAATTTTAGTATTTTTTCAGTTTCGTTCCTCAAAAACAGCGTATGACTCATCATTGGAAGGATCTTGTCTAGCTCGTTCTAGTGAGGGGTCATAAGTTATGTTTTGGAGACAGAAATGAAAATATTTAGTTATTCTGGAAATGGTTTATGCAAATGTCGTCTGCTATTTATATTGGGTAAACAGTTAATGTATATTAGGTAAACAGTTAATGATAAATAAACAGAACGGCACAAGCGTTTGAATGGGTTAATGTTTATTTCGAGTGTGGTTAGGCGCAAGAATACGACGAGAGGTGAAGCCTCGAGTGGTTTTCTGCGCCAAACCAAATAATGTCGATAAACATTAACTCATTCAAACGCTTGTGCATTTCAGTATTTATTACACACGTTTGCAAATTTCTTAAGCAGATCATTTTCTATAATACAAAATAAGAATTAACCAGTCCTTCGTAACCACCAAGGAAACAAAACAAGAGAAAAAACCAAAATAATCTTCATAAACAGGGGACCAGTCATATTGTTACTTCCTTCGCTGTTTGAACTTTCAATCATAATTTCACCTTTCAATATGTCGTCGCCTGAGTGCAAGAATGTCCTATGTCCCATAGGGGACCCATAGAGGACATAGGACAATCTAGCACTCAGGATACGATGTCACAAGTTCGATCGATGAAACACTGACAAACTGAAATTCAACGAACCAATCCCGAATGGAATGGTTTAATGCGCCGAAGGCGCGCAGGGACGGTATGGGGAACAAGCCCCTTTCGACCCTCATTGACTGTAAATGACTAATTTCCACATGTCTACTCGTGTTGAAGGAGGAACAGGTTTAGGTACTCGGCAGGTGTCACCGGTTGCGGTGTGATGGTCTCTTTGACTGATGTCGGTTGAACCCTCGGGTGAGGACCAGTGTGAGAGGTTGGGTCCTCTCACAAAGGTACTACCTCTCCCCGAGGGTGCAGTCGATCTGGATTTTCGGGCAAGTATAGTCTGCCACTTCGGAGATGATATTGAGTGATGGCCATCTTTTTAATGCCTCACTTTTATAGCACAAGTTGTGAGTGGTTAATGTGATCCCCTCCAAAATATTACCGTACCTTCACAACACACAATAGATCTAAATTAGGAAAATACTTCAATGAGAAATAATGAAAACTCACAAATTGTGCTGACTTTCACTCGGCTGGTGTCATTCAACTGATTGACAGATTAAAATTTTAGTCAAGATTACGGCTGTAATTGTCGACTCATTCCATGTAAATTAAATTTATTCTCTTTTTTGTTCAAGAGACTGATTGTAGTATTTACAATACCCCATAATAATTTATTAAAGTCCGTGTTATGGAGTTTAACAGAGGTACAGGTTCCATGCAAATACCAATGAATGTCAACATGCATGCAGTCGTTCGACACAAACTTTGTTTTGTATTTCGATTTTGATGCGCTAAACACTTGCCCGCGCGACTTCATTCATTCGAAGTGACGTCACTCAAGGACACTTTCAGATTCTATCCACATTGTTTTTCGTTTGAACTGCATGTCTGTCACTGGTTAACCCATTAGTCGGTCAATCAGTATTCGGTATTTTTCGCGTTGATAAAATAAATTAAAAAGCTTCCTCTGATGCTTGGTTTGCGTATAGATCCTGAGTTTCTCCGGAAATAACAGAAACTTAGATACTATAGACCGCTAACATACACGTTACAACATCAAAATAAATGGTCCATTGTATTAGAATGGGTCAATGTATCCCCAGAAATATGACTGGTTCCATTCTAATGTTGAAAAAGTGCAAAAACCTGTATCACAAATGTGGGCGATACAACTTTATTTTTATCACACATTCTAGAATGTAGTGAATAAACATTAATTTTAGATGGTTGTGTAATAAATATGGGGAAATTTTAATGCCTTATGAATTTGTTTGAAATTGTGGCTGTTTGTTGAAACTGATATTTTACAAAGCTTGCTATCATCCACCTAATCAATGAACCCCGACATGGGTGTATGAGCGAGTTTGGAACAACTCCCCAGTATTCGTGTGCAACAAGTGTGTGAAGGTGATACACAGAAATACAGCCGTTTTCCCGGGTATGTTAATTGCCAAGTAACTACCCCCACCTCGTTTCAAGAGATAAAATGTCCACCCCTGAATGGAGCAAGATGAAACCTTTTCCTACGCCCGTTCCTAGCACTGAATTATAGCCCTTGGTTGTCAACTTTTAATTGCTGTTTTAAAATAACATACTCATCTGTTGAGTTGAATTGTTCAAACGCCAGCTTTGCCGTTTCGTCGTTCTCCATTATAAGCAATCGTCCATTTTTATAGAGTGTTCGACAGTGCAGCTTAGCATCGTGTTGACATGCTTTATCTTCATGTAGATACCACTTGATGACACCGGCTGTTCTGTCTATATAGATAGGAAATATTATAATAATGTCTACAGTGAAGAATGGATTGTTACAAATATGATGTAAATCACAGTAGTTTGCAGTGCGATGACACTTTTATCACATGATAATCGCCTTTTAGTACAATATGACCATCACATAAAATCTGTTATTTATCTATTTATTTTTTTAATTTTTTAATTTTTTAGAATTTAACGACACTTTAACAGCCAATGTCATATCGTGTCGGTGACAGTTGCATGGGTGGAGGAAACCGGAGTACCCGGAGAGAACCACCGAGCTACGACGAGCAGGTGCCAGCTCCCAAACATCGTAAATCGGCACTGCAGTACAGGCAGGGTTAGATTGGTTGAAAATATGCGCTCCATCGACGTGTAGTACGCCTTAGTACACGGCGCCATCGTGCCCCCATGTGGACAATCGGGGTTAAGTGCCTTCCCCAAGGACACAACGCAGGAGTCAGAGTCGATCACTTAGATGGTCACCCATCCAAGGACTAACCGGGCTCGACGTTGCTTAACTACGGTGATCTGACGAGAACCGGTTACCGCTACGCAACTGCTCCCTCAATTTTGTATTAACCCTTGGGACACGGAAGGCGTTTTAGCGGCCCAGAAACATGATACATCATGGCTGCATTAAGTAGGATGGCTGCTCCGTCAATATGTGCTGTAGACCAATTAATATTTTCAACGTGCAGCCCCAGGGCTGCACGCTGAAAATATTTATTGATCTACACTCAAATAATAAATATGTAGTCTTCAAACTGTTGTCAATGAACTGATATGGAAGATACCATCAGAGTTAAAAGGGTTAAATACGTGTCATAAAAGGAGAAAGTAAGTAGTCTCAGGTAAGCTCACTCCTTGCATATCGATTACGTCTCATCGTGGATTGAGACTAGATGATTATTGTCATGTATTTTATTCTCTCAATTACCTGAACATTTACTGAAATAAATATGCACTTCTCAACTGGAGAATCTTCCCTCAGTTGTGGCGTGGAACGGAAGAAATGGTCACTTGAGCATTGCACACCAATGCCCTACCATAATACGAACATGCCTTTGAAAGCCTTCTACCTTTTTCTTCCCACAGCTGAATTAAACTCACATTTGGCTGGAAACGAGTCTGTTGACTAAGTTAAATGAAGAGGTCGTATACAATATATTTCCCATGCCTTTGGTTGGTGAAATTGTTGTGGGAAACGTAAAGGTGGAAAATCTAGGATTCAGCCAACTGGATCCTACTCTTTTGTGGTATACGTACTGCATGCATGATATAGTATCTTATGGTGATCTTCAGTATCGTGATTACAAGGACTGACAAAGACTTTCCATCGGATCTCAACTCAGTAGCCGGATAGATTAGCCCCTTGAACCCGAAAGGCCGCTTTAGCGGTCCAGGAACATGATACATCATGACTTCATTAAGTGGGATGGCTGCTCCTTCAATTTGTGCTGTAGGCCAATCAATATTTTCAACGTTCAGTCCCAAGGCTGCAATTTGAAAATATTTATTATCTATACCCAAATAATCAATATGGAGTCTTCCAATTGTTGGTTCAAGCCAGAAAATAAGCAGACTGACATCTGCAAAATGAGGTCCCCAGAGGGTGAATTTAGTGATGCTACCCTGCGCAGCAGGGTAGCATCACTAAATTTACCCTCTGTGAACCTCAATCTGAATCAGGATCTTAAAACTAAACAGAAAGAGGTACATAGAGGATAAATTGGCCCACTGTATGCGATAGCATCATCAAATTCACCTTCTGGGGACCTTATTATGCAAAGGTCAGACTGCTTATTTTCAGGCCTGGTTGTCTTTGAACTGACGCGAAAGATACCATCACAATACAAGCTGGCCATTTTCATCACCAAATTGTGTTGTTATACGTCTGTGGTGACTTTTTCCTTACACGATACAGAGGATTATCTGACATCGTGTGGGAGGATAAGGAGGTTATACCTTGCAGAATATCCTGTGGAATTTTACATTAAGCGTTAGCCCTTGTTTGTTCATGCGTTTCGGATTTGTATCTAATCGAGGTCTCTCGTACCCTACGTGCTTCGGTCTCTTGGGATTACGACTGGTTTATGTCTGAGAATAGGTGCAAACCCTTTCTGAGTTAACCCTTTGCCCAACCCGACCAGAAGACGGCTCTAGCAAAAGATGTCTTTATTAGCAAAACATTTTCATTTTGTGCCTCACAACATGCCTTATGACCCCAATTGGAACAGGCTCAATGAGCTCAATAGGGGGCCATAAACTTTGTTTTTGAAACAAAAAAATGAAAAAAAATTAAAATTTGAATGACGATTGTTGTGTATTGCGCTAACCGATTCTGTTTGTTACGTTGGATAAAGGGTAAACAAACAAGGGGAGATGATTTTATCCATTGCGCCATGATTTGTGCGTGGAAAACCTTCATACATTTTCTCCATCTTCCCTAATCAGGATGTGGCTATCCGCCCGCATAATATGCAAATACAGCTGCTGAAAAAATATTATTTTTCGAAAAATTTCTACAAAACCATATCATGTGACCCCTCTTTGGAACGAGCTCGTCGAGCTCGTTCCAAAGAGGGGGCACATGATATGGTTTTGTTGATATTTTTTTTAAAATTTAGAAAAATGATATTTAAAATAATGAATTTTGAAATCGTCTGCGTTGGGTAAAGGGTTATGAACCCTTCTGAAAATTTTCGCTAGTCCTGAAACGGAAAAAGCATCATTTATAATGTGTCTGGGTCAGAAAATTTACCGGATTGATGTCAGAGTCGAAATTTTGAGGCCATGTCAATTTTAGTAGGAAATTTGAAACTCAAGTTTCCAGTTGGAAATAAAAGATCAAAATTTCTCATCATTAGTTGGAATTTTAATATTTTTCATGAACAATGTTAATTTATTGAATTTCCAACCATTTGATTTTTGACCTCGGAATTTCCAACTATTGAAAAAAAATACTCCTAGCTGGGGGTGGTGGTGGTGGTGAGACACCCCCCCCCACCCACCCCCCCCCCTATCGCCACATCCCTGTCCCTAATTTACTTGAAATATGAACATAATGCTTCGGTGGCGTTTTGAAACGTTTCTGTGCAATAGTAGCTTTTCAATTAACCTCTTTTCAATTCAGATTTCTTTGTCAGAACAAGTTACGGATTGCTTTTTATTTATTGTATTTATTTCTAATTTGAACCTTCACCCAAGACTCTCCAAAATACCGGCCTAAATCTCGATATAGATTCATCAGCAACAGTGATTATCAAGCGATCAAAACGTGGCTTTACACTGTAGTACGGAACCCCCAAAAGTCCTGAACACAATTTGATTTATTACCGTGTTCATTCACAAAATGAATGCTGATAGGAAAATTTGCAGTGCCATTTTCTCAACATTGACCGACACGACTTCAGAGAACTAATCAGATTCAGAGTATGGGAAAGAAAATAGATAAGACTTTGTGAGTGACCTAACGTGGAAAATACTGTGTTAGTTAAGGGTCCCCCTCATATCAATTAGTATTTAAATCACCTGGAAAACACCAAGATAATAACACTATTGGTGGAACTACAAGGCGTAATATTAAAACCACAGCTGTTGTGAGGTTTCATTTATAATGGTAAATGCCATCAAATATTCAGTCAATACACGTGCGTGTGAATGGGTTAATCGATATGGCACGAGTGTCAGAGCGGAAGGATAGGACGAGAGGCCACATGTCTCGAGTCTTATCCTTCAGCGATGGTACAAGTGCCATATCGATTATAACACATTGGAACTCAGTGGACGATCTTCAGCTATTGTTGGGGATTCAGATTGTAATTGCGGTGCACGTTTTGTAGAAAAGTCCAGTGAAGTTTTGCTTCTTTATAAAAATAGTCCGTAAACGATTTCCGTTCCGCACATATGTGCGGAAAAAAAATTATTTTCCGCACGGGTTAGTGTTTCTATAGATGGGGATTTCATAGAACAGGTGTATAATATAATCAAGAATCAGTTCAGCAACATTTCTTGAGTTGATAAATATTTTTGTTATCTTTAAATGGATGGAATATTTCAGCTGGTCGAAAAACCCTACCATTCAGGTTCACTCTTCCGACCGACTGGAATATTCCACCCAACCGAATCTAAAAAGACACTATTTGAGGTATAACATTACTATATATTTGAATTATAATTACCCGCCTTGAAAAATGACGCAATGTCTCAAAATAAATAAGCCTGGAAAAAATGTATTGATTTGAACAATTTTTGAAGCATTGTACTGAAATGTTGCATCATTGTTGAATGTTCCAGAGAGAAAAGAGGGTGATTTTAATGAATTTAAGGGCCGAAAAGACATTTCACTATTGCTACGTTTTTGGCGGGATTTCCAGGAAAATATGTGCACTTGACCTGCAGTTTCCGTTCTGTCAAGCTTTCTCTCTCATTTGTAACATTATCCCTTTTTTGAGGACAGAAAATGTTGTCTGAAGAGCTGTACTTGACAAAGATATTTGAATCCCCCAATTAAAATGATGCGACCACATTATTGTCGCCTGTAGGAAAATATTTAGTACTGTTACCTTAAGGGATAGAATGAATGCAGGCTTTTACCCTTTACCTAACACGAAATTCTTGAATAACTAAATATTTAAGTTTTTCCGTCATAAGCTTTGTTTTGCAAAAAAAAAAAAAAAAATGAAAAAAATAATGAAAACGGAATGGTGATATTTGTGAATAGCGCTGGTCGTTTTTTCATTACGGTGGGTAAAGAGTTAACAGCGTCATATTAGTTGAAACAAATTCTGCTAAACAGAAATCACCGTCACTCCCAGAATCCTAGCATGTATGCACCTGAACATACCTTTCAGCTATAAAACAGCGTTTATCAACAGGACGGTTTTTAATTTTGGGGTAACAACCATTGTTTAGAGCTGGACTTTTTGGGGTTTTCCGGCACTGTTCCGGTTTTTGCGGCAAACCGGAAAGCCGAACCGTAAGACCCAGTAATATCTTGTCGAACGATTTTACTGTGTTTATGCATAAATTGATGAAACTACATGTATCTTATTGGGAGGGAACTGAACTGGTGGCCCCTGCGGACTTTCGTCACTTAATATATCCGCCAAAGGGGCGAATACGTCGCGCACTCATTGTCACAATTTCTCCCTTCGTGACTCGTCCACCGGACGAGACAAAAAGGAGAAAATGTGACAATGAGAACACAACATATATTAGATTAACTTTATTCGTTTGTTACCCTGATGAATGTTATTTTTCTGACGCAATAGGCTAAGAAGCTGATTCCCTAGGACATCTACGAATAACCAAATGTGAGTTGGGCTGAACTAAACAAAGATACGTACAGACAGGGCTTTTTATGGTGAATGGTGTCCTATAAACTAGGGGAAATTTTTTCCAAGTTAACCCTTTACCCGACGCAGACGATTTTCAAAATTTATTATTTTAAATATATCATTTTTTAAAAATAAATGTTCAAAAAATTGGAACAAAACCATATCATGTGATCCATGAGGGATCACATGATATGGTTTTGTTAAAATTTTTCGAAAAATAATATTTTTTCAGCTGCTGAATTTGCATATTACGCGGGCGGATGTGGGCGATTCGTTGGGTAAAGGGTTAAAGGAGCTTGAGGTGTTATTTACTTATTGTTCTTAACACATAGAAAAACTGAACCGAAACCCATTTTTGCACGGAAACCGAACCGAAACCGAAATTGAAAAATTGAAAGCTCCCAGCCCTACCACTGTTTGTGGTGAGATATTACAAAGTTTTCTGTCAATGAAACAGAGTATTTTCGTTCAAATGATGATAATCAATATTAACCATTATTTATACTCACAATATGGCGGTATTGTCAACGGATTTACTTTACCATTAATCCGCAATGTCAGCAAGCTCATCGAGACAAAAAACAAATATCCACAATTTATGTCGAACATTCTTATGTGACGATAAAAATGTTTATTATGCTGTGATGTTAATTTATGTTTTTAGGTTCACCAGCTGCTCAAGTCACGTTACTCAAGTTGAACTCGCACTTATTTCAATCCTTTTATCTTTCTGTACCATATTATGTGCTGAAATATAATAAATGAAGTTATTTGCCTATTTTTGTGTTTTATTCATTAAAAGGATAATGTGTTCTGCTAAGTTGATATTATTATACATGCAAAATTAGCACTGATTTTCATACCCTTAGGGCTGAAATAGCTCTTTCCGATATATGAAAGTTTTAAAGTGATAATAGACGGGAATCTGTGGAACAAGGCGTAAAGTTCAGATTTACCCTTTCAACGCCGTAAGTATTTAGGTTAAGTAAAAGTTGACGGTCAATGAGCAGACAACACAATAAACACAGGGCAGGAGGATCGGTAATAATTTAATTCTACAACCCTATAGGGCTGTAGGATTAAATTATTACTGAACATCCCTACAAATGCAAGATAAACTCGCATATTCCATAGTATACAGAACTTTATAAGACGATTCCATTCAGGATGTCGGGGTTGAAAATGTAAACATATATTATAACTGTTTTAGTTTAATTTTCCAGAGGATTGTGTGTCCGCATACGGCATGACATTAAATCGGCCCGGTAACTAGCCCTTTGCTATAAAAAAACAAGCAAAATGCATGATCAATTGTGGGTATATATGTAAAATTATATCAAAACTGCTCTCAAAGTTTGTCTCTTGCTCCAGAAGCGTGATGGTTTCTATCAGAGAGCGTGAAATAGAACAAAGTTGTTAGTTTGGTTTGCCAATGGGCTGATCAAATACATAATCAATTGTGGGTTTTCGTGTAAAATTATATCTAAACTGTCTCTTGCTTCAGAAGCGTGATGGTTGCTATCAGAGCACGTGAAATAAAACAAAGTGGTTAGTTTGGTTTGTTCAAATACATAATTAACCCCACCCCCTCCTCCCTTCGTTGCCAAGGAAACAACCTGGTTGCTAGAGAGATCGCAAATAGTACATGCGTGTTGTTTCTGAATAAATTGTGAAATTACAAATCAAATTTCATCGAAATCGACACAAAACTTTGTCTGTCGCTAAGATGTAGCGTTGGGGGATTCAGTTTCCAAAAGCGTTTTGTACATAAAATTTCCATCAAATCCATCCAGCAATGTACTCAATGTTAGGGTGTCAATTGCATTGATATCGAATAATGTTCGAAGTAATTAAAATACAGCTGACGTTCTCGGGAGGACATTAAAAGTATCATGCAAATTTTATATCGAAAATATTTTCCTTGATGAACTCTTGACTCGCAGTTTATTTTCGAGATATTTTTCAGGAAATCTAGCCACGGCTGATCTAAAGCAGCCATGAGTTAGATTTGATGAAAAATTCATAAAAATTTAACTCTAGAAATAAATCATTGGTGAAAAAATTCATTCAATTTACAGGTTGAAAAAAATTTGATTAAATGTGTCCTAATTGTACTTATTTCAGAGGCAATAAAGATTCTGTCCTGAATAGGAATATCTGTCATCAGCATGCAAGGGGTGAATCCTCCGCGTCGGATATTTTCCCGTGAATTACCTCCAACATCACAAAAACGATTTTTTTCAGCAGAGCAGTCAAGTAAGAGGTCCGTGAAACCCAGTCACCTTCTGCCTCATCGCTATTTAACCCTTTACCTCGGGTAATGACCACATCAGACGAGAAAATTTCACAACAATGAAATTTTATTTGTCCGAAAACATAGCTTATGAAGCCTCGCCATTCTCTGTTTCGTCGGGTTTAGATACAATTTGTCTTAACGGATCATTCGGGAGCTCGGTGACTCAGTGTTTAGAGCATTGGATTTCAAACCGAAAGGTCCACGGTTCCATTCTCATTAGCGGTAACTGCGTGGTGTCATTGAGCAAGGCACTTAATCCCGATTACTCACGTTGGGGCGCAGTGGCGCTGTACACTAAGGCTTATTTCACGTCAATGGTGCACTGCCTTCAACCAATGCCAACGCTGCTTGTGTGTAGTAAGCATGTTTGGGAGTCTTACAGCTGCACGCTGCTGCTTGTTGGTTCTTTCCGGGTTCCCTGGCTTCCTCCATCCGTAAAACTATCCGGGTCGAGGCGTCCATAGTTGTTGAAAGTATCGTTAAACCCCAATAAATAAATAAATAAAAAACAGATCATTTTTCGATAGTTTGCTAACTTTTTAGAATGGGGGATCTTCCTACAAGAGAGTTAGTACCACCTGGCAACCCCATCACTCTATACCTCATTCATCACCACGACCCCCCTCCCCCACCCCAAAGGAAGAAAAACAAAACAAAATCTTTCTTAGATTACAAGCATGATCAAGTTCTATCATTCCTTATTGTGGTCGTATACCATGTAACAAGAGCTTACCTTGGAACCGTCTGTTTGTTTCCAGAACTATAAAAACATTTGTTTATTCTGTCCGTGAGTTTTTCTTTCAGGGGAACCATGTGTCAATCGCAGTCACGTTTGAATTGATCTATACAACACGGATCTACCTTGCTGAGAGCATAATGAGAAGCAAATCCGTGCTGCTTAACAAATATCACAAACTCGAATGGCTAACCATAACCAATAACAGGGTGTACAAACATAGAACCAATTGAGACTAAAATTAAAATTAAACTTGGGGTGTTTACATTATCCTTGCTGATTACTGCATTACTTTTTGTCCAGCCTATGCCTATCTTTGTTTAAACTCTGGCACTGATAGACTGCCATCAATATTGCTCCTGAACAAATATCTTTTAGACATTATTAAATGAACGAAAAAGAATATTAAACATAACTAAAGTGGCATTTCCGTACCACTGTTGTCTCTACAGAGCAGAAGGTAATTGCACAATCGATGGTGGAATTTGTTTTAGTATGTCTGTACTGAATTATGAAATGACAGCCTTATTTAAAAACAAAAAGTAAATAAAGTCCATTTTTCAGTGCTCCGTCACGATGTGACCCCGGTTGTCGAAAGTGTCGTTAAACCACAATAAACAAAGAAGCGTTCAACAGTAGCGGATTTAGACTGTTTCCCGTGCATCGCGGGCGACAGTCGCAAAATTGTTACCTCCGAGACCAAGATGTTTCAAAACATAATTTTGGTAAATAAACGGGCAGGCTTCTGTTAGTATAGCGGCAGGGTTATGGGAGCCATGAAATGTGAAAAAAAACATGAATGCGAAGTATCGTCGAGTACGACTCCTGATACATGGCGACGCTTTGCACCGCTGGCTTTTGTCCGACAGTTAATGGTCTCCAGCTCCTCCACTACATCTATACTTTGTTTTTAACCCTTTATCCAACGCAGACGATATCAAAATTTATTATTTTAAATATCATTTTTTTCAAATTTTTCAAAAAATTTCAACAAAACCACATCATGTGACCCCTCGTTGGAACGACCTCGTTCCAACGAGGGGTCACATGATATGGTTTTGTTGAAATAATTTTTTGAAAAATAATATTTTTTCAATTGCTAAATTTGCATATTACGCGGGCGGATGTGGCCGATTCGTGGGGTAAAGGGTTAAATTCCATCAAACTCACACCTGCACCTGGTGTCCACAAAGTATAGGAATGTTCCCAAATTAAAGGATATGGTTTGTTTTTATGCTGTTTGCCAGTTTCATAAAAAGTGATTTAACTCTGAAAGATCAAAACATTCCGTCGCATGAGTGCTCCTATGTCCCCATGGGACATAGGACATTCTAGTACTCAGGCGACGATTTGTAGACATCCATGCTATATAATGACAATATAATGACTACATTATGTCTATATCCTGTGTCATTGCAGTTGTTTGAAAGCATGTATTTGCTGCCTATACAGGCAGCCAAGACTTGCCTAGGAACAACTGACAAGG
Source organism: Pictodentalium vernedei (assembly GCA_031216915.1). NCBI lineage: Eukaryota > Metazoa > Mollusca > Scaphopoda > Dentaliida > Dentaliidae > Pictodentalium > Pictodentalium vernedei. Next base: position 276,515,615 of record CM062291.1, read on the forward strand.
TATTTATAATGTTCTTTCAAGTTGACTTCCAAAACTGACGTTTCAGGTTGTCATTATTACAAAATAGTTTCTTCAGTTGGGCTCTGACAGCAACTGACTTGGCATATCTACGATATCCCCAAATTAGACCCATCTAAAAGCATGAAGACTACACTACTGACGCTATATCTTTAATAACATTTCCTCCTTCAGTTCAAGATCTTGGAAGCTGGAAATGAAGTAGAAAATACTTATCATTACATTAATATATTCTAGCACAAGAAACTGGAAAAAAAGTGCGTCAAAATATTTTATTGGTAGCACATTTGGTTTAATGTGTTTTATTTATTGAACAACAGGATCAGTTCAAGGGAACAATGATGTAATACCTTGTAAACATTTTCCCCTGGAAGTTTAGGGAAACAGTTCACTGCTTATACCAATCAAAACGTTTTGAAAACCACTTCATATCACTCATGTTGTTACGTTTCAAAATGGTAAAAATTGGAGCAGTCACAGATATAAAACTACAGAGGAACAAAATTGGTAAGAATTTATTATTTCGAAATAAATCTATAACTTAGACTATATGATCTGCATGACTCAAACTTAATTTGGATTTTAAACCTCAGAATGCGTCATATGGTTACTTGAGGCAGATCCTATTTTGTTTTGATTGTACCAGGGTTGAACATACTTTCCTTATATGCACTGTTATTTTTATTACACATCCATTAAACTTTAAACCCTTGTATTATTCAACGGAATCGCCGCTATGACCTAAATGTTTCTGTATTTAACTGGTGATGTACAAGCCGGAACTTTCCCCCCCCCCCCCCCAACCGTTTCGATTAGATCCTTTCTCGTCGAGTCATTAGTTACGCTTCGAAAAGTTTCCAAATTTCGTAATACCACTATCGATCGTCTGTGTTATTCCCAGCTGTTTTGCAAATTTGTTCTTCTATTTTTACTATCAGTAATAGCCACCAAATGGTTAGGCGTGAATGGACACCAGCCGAAGAGAAACATCGATACGAATTTCAACAAAGTTGAACAAACACGCCCAATAGAAAAGATAACGAATGTGATCCCTAAAGGTTGTTTTAATTTTTTATCGATCCATTTGATTAGTACCGCTTCAAACAAAAATAACGGACTCTTCATCTTTGAGTTGAAACATCGGAATTAAAATTTGTTTATTTAAATGAATTTCAATGCATGAGGATGTCTAATAAACACAGTACGCGATGTATGTTTGAATCTGGCGAAATATGACTACGCCATTCCAACTCGTTATGTAAAACACCCACAGATTCAAATACGCATCGAGTTCTGTCTATATATCTCAGCTTCCCCATCCTCGTTCCGTATTGCTAATACGTATTTACCAATATTTAACAAAAATATTTGACGTCTTAATTGCGCTGCAGCGGTTATTTGACGTCTTAATTACGCTAGGAGCTCGAGATCCCGCCACTAACTCTGCAGTTACTTTTGACAATCTCCTCATAAGCTGGCAGCAGAGACGCGACGGGTCCTAATTATCAAGAGGTTGCACAGATGTGCTTCAGCCAATGGACCTCCGGCTTAAATCCGGTTGTCCGTTGGCTGAAGCACCTATCGTGCTAAGGGCATATAAATAAATTGAGAGCCTTACAAACACGTGGAGTGACCTGCTATTTGCGGACAATTTGTGACGGGGCTTCGGGTTGTATCCATAATTATTGGACGTTGTAAGGTATGTATATATGTGAATACATGTACATGTATCCTGTGAAAAGGAAGTAAGTGTGCCTTATTGCGAAAATTAAGTAGGTCTGCCATCATATGTATGCATCTATGTGGTGCGTGTATGTGTGTGTAAATGTGTGTATATGTATGAATATGCATGCATGTATATGTGTATGTATATGTGAATGTATATGTGCATATGTGCACATATGCAACTAAATGTGTAATTCCACACCCTGACTCTTCATTCGAAGTCAACATTCGATGCCTCTATGAATAGAAATGATACTGCTCTACCATGTGTCCCAACTCGGATGATTTCGTTCCTCAAACATTACCTTGTCTGTATGACCGACGTCGTCGTTTTGTCAAATGGTTCTCGTATTCTACATTTAGTTTCCATTAACAACTGTAGCAATAAATTTATGCTGCTTTGCAACTGATGGCGAAGACATAATATCAACTGTGCTGGCTCACAAGAAAATGGAAGCCCTAATTTGGCTTAAAGACGGGGAATTTCTAAAGTTCGAGGCGAGGCAGAAGAAAGTGTTTTTCACGTGGTCAATTTGTACGGCTGAGATTATTGTAAAATAATGCGTTCAAATTCCCATGCAGACGAGTGCATTTTTTAAACTTTCTCATCTGCATCAAGTTGTCAGTGAATATAAATATTCCCGGATACTTGAATCGAAGTCCTGTCTGAGATACCGCATTAACCAAAGCTTCAAAAACGTTTAGTTCGACCTTTCAAATTTTTCTTGACACAAAATTCAAAATCCAACTCCAACCAAGTCAAGGTTGAAGGACACGGAGCGGGAACAAAAGTATATTAATTTAGGCTATCCAAATGACAAGCACTATATTCCTGAAAATTTTCTCTTTAAATACACTATTTTATGCGGTTTTCTCTTTTATATTTTGTTTCATTCATACCAAAAATCACTTCTTCCCTTTTTTGGCCTACTTATTAAGGAATGTTTTCATTTTTAAGAGCGTATTTATTTTTCAAGTGGCGTATTTACATTTCCATCAGATAAAATGAGGCTGGAGACTCAATGGGCCAGACTTTACTCCTATCATAACGGACTGCAGCACCAAAAACCAACTGAAGCTCATCTTCGTCCGATTGTAAATTGTCCTCCGTTCTGTGTTAGCTTAACCATTCTTGCAGGGAGCGCGGTAGTGGTTACATCATTGTACTTACGTGTTTTGTCTGTCCAGATGTGTATGAAAGTTAAACTCTAATGACATTTTTTTTCACGCGAATTGAGTTATGCTGTCCGCACATTCCACTTGTGAGTTACGCCCCTTTTTCCATTGACAAATACACTTTTTTGTCCATCCGGAGTGTACCGCAGCTCATTGAAGTAAGATCTTAAGGCAATCTTACATGGATGTTCAGTATGACACGCCCCCACCTCCACCCCAGCCATATATTGAGTTATGCTTTCTACACATTCCACTCGTAAGTTATTCGGGGACGTGACAGCCGTCATTTATTCATAGCTCAACAAACACAATGATAACAAAATATTCTTATCAACGCACTAACATCACTACTATCCAAAAACCAAGTGTTCCACACCGGACTCTGATGACCTATTTACTACTTTTCTGAAAACGAATCTGCAAAATAACGATAACAATAACACAGTATAGAACCACAATGGGGGGTCTTCAGTGCTGGGTGCTGGAATACGGATAGTACCAAGAACAAAAATTCCAACAACAATTCTGTGAGTTTTATGATGTTATCCGTTCTGATTTAGTAGCTATCTGGAGTAACATTGACGTACAGTCTTATTATTTTAACTGCCCTACTTATTCGAATCCAATCCAGGCCCAAATGATTCTACTACTGATAAACAATCCTCTCTGTCAATCATCCATTATATTGTTCGTAAGTTACGTTTTAAACTAGCACGGATTGTCAATATTTTAGATGATTTCGATGTTCTGTGCTTCACCGAAACCCATCATCGAAACGAAGAGTTTGACTCAAATGAAATCAAAATAGCCGACTTCACCCTGTCTGTTTGTAACGACAGAGACAGTTTTGGTGATGGAATAGCACTTTACTTTACCAACGGGCTGCACTACAAACGTTTAACTAATCTGGAATTCGACAAGTCTATCATGTGGTTCGAAATCACTTTGAAATCATTTCGCTACCTTCTGGTAGCGAAATGATTTCGTAGTGATTTCGAATTACATGATAGAATACTGCGATCCTACCTACTGGGACCTCCTTGATAACTCAATAGATGAAACTCTGAATTTAAATCCATCAGCCATCCTCTGTGGGGATTTCAACTCTAACCTGCTAAACAGTCAAGCTAAACTGAACAATATACTGAATCATTTTAATCTTGTTAATGTTATAACAAAACCAACACGTATTACACCGAACTCTGAAACGTCCATTCTCGTGACCTATTCTTTTCGAATCTCTGAATCCTATACTATTGATCTTGAAATCTATGACCACCTCGGAGTGTATACCCATGTGACCATTGACACTGAATCACAAGGGTCTTTTTATCGCTCAGTCCGGATCTACAATACAGCTAATTTTAATTTAGCTTTCTCCAATGTCAGATGGTCTGGAACACAGTCCTAGAATCTGGTGACGTAAACCTTATGTAAAACGGTTTTGTAAACACCTATCCAGAAATTATTGATAAATTCATACCTCAGTCAAAAATACTTGTACGTCCAAATGACAAATACTGGTTCCTGTCGGAACGTACCGAAGTACGTCTACGCGATAAATTTAGGAAAGGAGTCAAGGGAACCGGGAGCGATACTGATTGGATGACATTTAAACACTGCCGTAACAAAGTCAATAACATGAAAAAGCATGCTAAAGCTCAATTCGAAAAAACATTACAAGATAAAATAACTGATTGTTCATCTCCCAAACAGTTCTAGCACATCATCAAACATGTCCTCGGCTATCATACATCCAAATCAATCCAACCACTTATCCGTTTACACAACTCCATTACTGACATGGCTTTCACCGACGCAGATAAAACAGATTTACTGAATGAAACCTTCATAAACAATGGAAATGTCGACGGCCAAAATCATACCCTTCCTGAATTTATTCTTAAATGCACTCGCAATCTCTCAAACATAATTTTTCAGTAGATGGCGTCATTTCATTAATCAAGTTCCTAACGTAACAAAGCTCATGGACATGACGGAATTAGTGCCAGAATGCTTAAGAAAACAGTGAAATCGGTCGCACTCCCGCTGAGCATCCTTTTCTGCAAATCTCGAGAATTACAAAAATTCCAGTCTGAATGGAAGAAAGTAGATATTATCCCAATATTCAAGAAAGATAACCCAACCGAAGTGACGAATTATATGCCCGTTCCATTATTACCGACTCTAGGCAAGTTTTTGAAAAACTAGTTCTGAAGTATCTATTTCGTCATTTACAAGAAAACAAATTACTGTATGAATTCCAACCAGTCTTTCGTCCATGCCATTGCGTTACTTTCCAGTTATTAGAACTGTACCATTCCATTTGTCTCTCTATTGATAAACGACTTCAGACCTGCGAAATTTTATGCGACATTTCAAAAGCGTTTGAGAGAGTTTGGCATAAAAGCCTTGTTTTCAAACTTCGCCAGTATGCCATCACTGCAACCTCCATTGAATGGATTAGCGACTCTTTGCATGAAAAAAGCAAAGGGTTTTTGTCCAAACTATCTTTTCCGACTATAGACCCGTTCAGACTGGAGTACCACGAAGTTATGTTCTCCGTCCTTTTCTGTTCCTAATCTATATCAATGACATTGCTGAGATCATCGTTGCATTTGCTCCACTGTATGTCAATGATACATATGTAGCTGATAATAACAAAAATATTAAAAATCTTAGCGTATCCCTCAATCGAAACCTTGAAACAATCAACACATGGTCTCGCCAAATGGCTCGTCTCATTCAGTCCTGCTAAAATAAAAGCAATCCTATTTCACTATGGCAGTAAGGACGGAATAGACTATCCCACCTTGATCGTCGATAGTAGTCCAGTCTCATTCAGAGAAGATCACAAGCAGCTGAGATTAATTCTCCAGTCTATTCTAAACTCGGACTCCCAAATAACTGAAATATGCAAGAAAGGCAACGCCCGTCTTTCTTTCCCTCGCAAAATAAAATTCATTTTGAACAGGAAAACATTGGAACAAATCTATCTTACCTTCATTCAGCCACTACTAGATCACGGCGACTGTAATTATTGTGGGACTGTGCACCCGAATATTTGACTAGAAATCTGGACAGATTGCAACTTGACGCTGCGCGTATTATCTCTGGCTTAACGCGCTCAGTCTCAGCAGATCAACTTCTGATTGAACTAGGGTGGCCCTCCCTGTTGAAGCGACGTGAAAAGCACAAGTACGGTGCTCTTTTCAAAATTATCCACAATGAAACTCCAAATTACCTCAACGCGTTGTTACCCATAGAACGCATGATGTCTCAATGTACAATCCCAACAGATTCACGTATTATCCGGCAAGAACAGAAAATCCCTTTTCCCGCCTACCACACAAAACTGGAACAACTTAGATGTACTTACCGGAGCCGCAACACTAATGGAATGCAAACAAATCTATGGCCAAATAGAACTACATCCCCAAACCACCTCTTTACATCTGTGTGGGTAAAAGAAAGGCAATCTTTTTACACTCAAAATTACGAATAATTGCAGTGACCAAAATAATGACAAGTTCCAAAACTATATTTTGCACTCGCCAAGGTGTATGTGTGATAATCCCTGTGAAAATGCTCACCACTATCGCCTGGTCTGCCCCGATACTCTGACCTCAGGAATACATTACTCGATTCTCATAAAGATTTTGATATATCATCTGAACCTACCTTCTCTCCAGTAAAACCAATATATTTTTCTGAAAATTCAAGCGTTCACCCTAAATAGTGACCGCTTCAGTTCAGTGTGCAAAATTTCAAAATTGACTCTTACCGACTGACCATTCACGTGGACTGAACATGGTTAACCGAGCGCACGGCTACGTAAAAATTCTTGGGAAAATGCATTTTTATCATTAACAAGTATTCATATATTACACGGAATTGAAATATGTATAGCCTCTCACGGCAAAAATCTAAAAATCTATCAAGGGCTTTTTTCTGAACTGCAGGTACCTAAAGTTAAAGGCTTTATATTCTGTGAATGTCGTTCATATTATCTTGTAAGTAAAATTACTTCATTTCCATCAATTTGCATTGTTACAATTGTTACCAATAGGCACTCTCCCATAAATTGTAACAAGACAAAAATGTGTGAACAAATCTTGAGGCTGAGAAAAAATTTAGCACTCTACCAGTCAAGTGACTCATACTTTACTGACCAAAATGCAACTTTTGGCTAACCACCGGTCATCCATTCACGAAGATTTAAATTTGTGTAACCACCTCGCGAAAACAAGCGTTCTCGTCAAATTTTGCACACTGCAGTTGAGTCAATACATTCTAGGGCTAGCTTCTATCCTGTACAAGAATAAACGTCTTATAGACGTTCTTTGTCTCTTTTCTTAGAACTTATCATCCAAGAGCTTTCGTAAAATCGACAGCTTCACTGTGCAGCCCTATGTATTTTCTGAGTCCAGACCGTATTACTTGGCTGCCTGTTTCAACAACATATATTTCAAATGTAAATAGTGTAAATCTCTATTCATTATAAATCAATCTATTTATTATATGCTAGCCATGGAATTATCGCAAATTATCTGAAAGATATTTCTCGATATCTATTGACTCGATAGATATTGAGAAATATTCCACAGTAGCTTCCTAAATGACATCACGCTACGCCACATTATGTCGCCTTGAAGGAACGATCAGCTGATATTTGTTATTTGAAACGTACGCATTTCTCGTCGAATTGGGCTGAGTATTGTGCAATAAAATGTCTCGTAGCATATAATAAAAAAGAAAATCTACTCTAGTTTAGTCAATATTATTGGTTATCCTCGTGTTTTCCAGGGTGTATGGGAATTTACACCGGTTTGGGAACTCATATACCCTGAGGCAAAGCCGAAGGGTGTATGAGTTCCCAAACCGGTGTAAATTGCCATACATCCTGGAAAACACATGGATAACTGATTTATTTCCAAGAATTTTGGTGTACTTAATACTTTAACACATTGTGGGCAAAAACTGACAGAAAATTATTTGTACTTTGTAAGTTTCTTAATGATAAAACCAGTCAAATATGGATGTCATTGGAACTGGCTCAATGAGCCAGTTCCAATGACATCCATATCTGTAATATTTTATTGCACATAAATATTAAATTTCCTGTATTTTTATTTTTATTCTAACATAACTGGGCAGAAGGTATGAATTAATAATTAAAAATTGCTACTTTTTTTAGCCACATAGCCTGCTATTGTATATTCTTGTTTTTACACCGTGGTTAACCACGGTGTAAAAAACTCACTGTGGATAGCAAGTTACACCGTACCTCTCAGCCAAGCAAAATGCAGTATTTTGTTTCATTTGGAAATAACTGGAATTATCTCATGAGTGTGGACCTGAAAGCTTTATTTTTCACGAGTGTTTGCTAATATTTTCAGGTCCATACGAGGAATTTTGCCAGTGGCTTCATAAGTGACGTTACGTTTAGACGCATGGCATCGCCTTGAACGTCGCCTTAAGGGAACGATCAGCAGCTTTTTGTGATTGTCTCGAACTGTTTGCAGTCGAATTTGGGTTGAATATTGCGCAGTTAAATGTCATAGCATATAATAAAAAGAAAATCTACGTTGTTTTAGTGAATATAGGGAATTATCTTATTTGTGTGGACATGAAAGTATTATTTTTAACTCGCGCAAGCGCTCGTGAAAAATAAAACTTTCAGGTCCACACTCATGGGATAATTGCCGATATTCACTAAAACAGCATAGATATCCTCTATTTATCATATGACTCGTCCGTTTTGTTCACTTTAAAACATTTGATATTTTGTTTTCATATTAGTCAGTGATAAATAAAGCCTTCCGTCAATTTCATTGGTCAATTTCAAAACAAGACAATTTGATTGGCTGAACAAAATACAACTGGGCCACATTTTCATAATTTGCATAATTAGAGTTGGGAGCTTTCATTGGTCAATTTCAATACGACAATCTGATTGGCTAAACAAAATACCACTGGGTCACATTTGCATAATTTCAGTAGGGAAAATTACGTTATCTGTCCTATTTAGGGTGGGTTATATTGTATTAATCTTTTACCTACAAGAAAAACGCCATTCATTTTTTTTATATTTTCACTTTTTGCTTCCAAAACATAGGTTATGACCCCTCATTGGAACTAGCGTGTCGCGCTCGCTCCAATGAGGGGTCATAACCTATGTTTTGGAAGCAAAAAATGAAAATTTTTAGTTATACGAGGATGTTTTTTCCAAGTGCCGTCTGCAACTCAAGTTAGGTGATGGGTTAAAAAGTCATAATAAGTGGCTAATTTGTTCGTGTGTGTGTCATATGATAAATAGAATATGAAATGAGTGTTTTTCTCATATAATATTTATGAAACTCGTCCGAATTTTCCGTTTGGGCTCACCAGAGGCTCGCCAAAACGAAAAATTCTTAGACTCGTTTCATAAATATTATATGAGAAAAACACTCATTCCATATCATCTATATATCTTATAGCCGCATCCATGTATCGATTATCTATTCTATGGTGTTTATGGAGAGGGGTTCACATAAGTTGTATATCTTGTACTCCAATCCTTTTTGAAAATTTATGGCAAATAAAATATGTTTAAACTAAACTAAATTCAATGCCGTAACCACTGAGCCACCGTGCTCCATCAAAAGAGAAGAATTGTGAGAAAACTGAATTTCATATAATATTTTCCTCTGTTTTTCTCGATTCAGTCTCGACATTGAAGTATTTTATCTATGAAATCCCGACCCCCTGGTGTAAAACTGTCGCGACCAGATCGCGATCTGATGAGGCCACTATTGTGATTACAGTACTATGACAATTTAATGACAGGTGACAGGTGCGCCAAAAAATAATCAATATTCTTTATTTTTCTCTTGTCAAGATCCCCGGATCCATGCCGGCAAATAGCGTACGGAGAAAAGGAATTCAGAATGAGAACTACTATCGAAGATAGGTTGCGCATAATTATAGAATTGTATCTTATAGATTTCTTCTCGTTCGTGCAGGGATTGCCTTCTTCTACATGGGTCAGAATGCACAGACATTAGTTCCCGACTGCGATAATTTTTAAGTCGTTCTCCATCTCTATCAAAAATTGGTACATATTTTCAAGCTCTGCGGAAATAAATAACACTCGTATACAGGAGTGAACACTGGTCAGCTATTTAATTGGGGAATATGATCTTGGTTTCCTCGGTTACGTAGACGGATAGCAGCATATTCAAGTTTGAATGAAAGGAGATATTATAGTTTTCTGAGTATTCTGATAAATTCATAAGAAGAGTTTTTGAAAGACTGTAAATGAAAAATAAATGCAACGATTTTTTTAAAAAGTGCAAAACAAAATAAACGCTAACGCTGTTAGTTTCCCGTTCCCCATTACAAAAGGAACATATACACAGAACAGCACGCGCGTGTGAATGGGTTAATCGATATGATACGAGTGCCAGCGCGGAATGATAAAACGAGAGGCCGCAGGCCGCGATGGCACAAGTGCCCATTCAGGCGCGCGTGTCGTTCTGTGTTTATTACACGCCTTCGCGTCTCTAAAATTTGACAATTATCAACAAAAAGAACACATTTTATCGTTAACCAAATTTACGAGGGGAACCCGTGTTACTGTTTCGTTCTCTGAGTCCCAATGGCACATAGAACACACTGCAACTCGGGGACAATTTTTAGCTATCGCTGGGGATTCAAATTGTAATTGCGGTGCACGATTTGTAGAAATTCCAGCGGAATTTCGCTTCTATTTAAAAAAAAATTACCCCGTCGACGATTTAGATTTAGTGTTTCTGTAGATGGGGATTTCATAGAACAGGCATGTAATAAAACTCTGTTTCTTGTCGTTAACCATTTTGTCATTTTCAATTCGTATACAATACTCTCTGTAATACTTTGAACTGTAAATTGTAATTGTAAATTTTGCGATAATAACTCGTACGTAATATGGAATGACTTTTATATGAGTATCTATTCTCTTGGCTGAACATCGATAACCAATATTCAAAATATAAATCCAATTTCTTTGAGGTTGTCTTGGTTGGTTTCAATCAGTTACAAAATGTTGGATAAAGGGATTTGTATGCTTTGCGACATGTTTTCTTTCTCAACGCTTGCTTTATTTTTAATGGTTGGAACTTTATGATGTTATTCTCATGACTTTCAAACGCATTGGGATTGTGGCTATGATCCACCGGTACATTGTTAAGGGCCTTTGCATTCTGTGCATTCTGTATTTTGCGGAGAATTCTAGAAAGACAAAGAAAGTTATGTTCGCATTTCAGTATATTATATCTCACGTGATCTTTCCTTCCTCTGATTGGCTGAGAGGTACTATACTATTTCAGATAGGTTTACTTATCGAGAGAGTCTAAAATAATCGTGCAATATTTCCGTGGACAATATACTTTCTAAAAATAACCATGATATATTCTTGGACGTTCAACTGGCGGGACACAACGCGTTCTTTTCAGAATGTCTTTTAGGAATTCTGTTTCTTTATTTCTATGTTCAAAAATAAAAATGCTTGTCTTGAGGAAGGTCCTGGACAATAAGTAATGTACTTAGAATTGGAATGCTGATGGGTAGATTCTTCCTCGGTTTATTCGACATAATATAATAATTCTAGTATGGCATGACGTTGACTTTGTCAAAATAATAGTCAACTCCATGCCATGCAATATTTTTAACCCTTTACCCAACGAATCGGCCGCATACGCCCGCGTAATATGCAAATTCAGCAGTTGCAAAAATATTATTTTTCAAAAAATGTCAACAAAACCATATCATGTGACCTCTCGGTGGAACGAGCTCGTCGAGCTCGTACCAACGAGGGGTCACATGATATGGTTTTGTTGAATTTTTTTTAAAAATTTAAAAAAATGATATTCAAAATAATAAATTTTGATATCGTCTGCGTTGGGTAATATACAGTACAGTCGCTGTGGAGCGGTCGCAATCCACGCGTGGGCAGTGATGTCCACGCATGCGTTTACCAGAAAATAAAAATAATCATCATCAAAATTTTAATTGATGAAGCAACTGGTTGTGCCCGGTACTTCATTAATTAAATTTTTGATGATTATTCCTATAGTTAGTGTTTGTAATCTAATACTATTGTATCTGTGGAAATGCTGCCCACCCCATAGAAAGTGACCAGTCCACGACGGGCGTACTGTTCTACTCACATTTTGGAAGGGTCACCCCCTTTTCATCGACATAATTTGTACATGAAAGGAAAATGTGTACATTATTTGTTTGTATATTCCTTGTTGAGCAATGAGATTTTTAACACTCATATCAAGTTGTACAAATTTACAGTTAGAGGAATCTAGAGTGCCATTAGGGAAATAATCAACAATATTGAGTAACTGTCGCACTCTCTGATTTATCATCCTGGAACAGGCAGAGTTAGCATTGGTTAAAGGCAAGAGAACCCTGGGCATACAGTGCGTAGGTCATATATGTACAGCATGTCAACGTAACACTTGCCTTCAACATGTGCTACCGGCTTGCATCAGGATGGTAAATTAGAGAGCCCGAAAGTTAAAATAGTTCGACATGATAGGATCCAAGCTGTCGAAAGTACTATTAACCCCTAATATACAAATAAACAAATTTAAAACTATACACCTTTAACCTTTTATGTGTCAAATATGTGGGTAGGAGTGATTCTTAGCAAACAATGAGTAGTATATATCATCATTGTAGTAAATTCGATTTTGACACCGTTTTTAAACAATGCAGTTTATTATAAATTTTTGTAATGTTTTTATTGAAAAAGTGTTTTGGGGGAGATTTTGATTGTAGATTGTAGTGACATTCTTGTCTAAATATGACAAATAATTAACACATTTCTATGAAACTTGTTTGTGTGCTCTCCTAACTTATGAAGACCTTATTCCTGCATACACCATAGCTTTCGAAGATATCACAGTCATCAAAAGAGTTTGCCATGAAGTTATTACACTGAGGTCAAGGCGTTTCTTTATACATGCTGGTTTTCAAGAACGACAGTAGCTTGTAGTGTGGGGAAATGTGATGCCATCTCTTTCTACTGTATTTATAACATCAAGTTTTATTTTGTAAGCTTTACTTATACACATTATAAGTTATTGTGATGAATTGATGGTAACATGGTCTGAAGTTTGCGGCTAGGAGTTTTTGCGGCTCGGAGTTTATGTTCAACCGAGACGCGGAACATAAACTCCGAGCTGTAAACCTCAGACCATGTTACCGCCAATTCATCAGAATAACGTATATGTTTAAATAAGAGCCTACCCATAGCCCCAAGACCACATCGTGAGATGAACGGGGCAACTTTTAACGATAACAAATTTAGTAGATAAACCTCTCATGTACGCCACGTCGTCACTGGACAAATAATCAATAAATAATAACGGTCAAGGTCACGCCATCTTACTTCAAATCGTAAACTGGTTTGTAATTAAAACAACATTTCGTTCGGAACATCATCCGCTGCACGTGTGAAAAAACTAGAAAAATGAAGCGGTTTGCAAGTTACCTCGCTGATTGAATAATTGCACAACGGGCAACGTCATTTCAAATATTTCGCGTGGTGATGTCAGATGGTAACATATGGTACGGGAGCCGTAAACAGAGAAAAAACATAGCGAGCTATTGTCCAATCAGAGAGCGAGGATTTCAGTCCAATCCGAACATAATACCATATTGGCTGTGTGATCTAATTATTTCTGATCCTTCTTATAAATGCAGTACACACTTGATCATTTTCATTAGATATTATTGCAAAAGTTTGTGTTATTTAACCCGGTCATGCTGCTGGCGGATATTCCTGCCCGGGACAGGATTCCTCTTGTCGCTGAAATAAACATATTTTGGGAAAAAATCTAATAAAATTCCACCCACCCCAGTAATTTGAATAGATTGTTTTCATCTAGATTCTTTGAATCATACTTTGATAAAGTTTTCATGAAATGTAGTCATGGCTGCTCAGAAGCAGCCATGACCAGATTTGATGAAGAAATGAAAAATATATTTAAAATACTCAGCATGTTGAGAGTTAAGATTACAGGTAGACAACCAAAAACCTTTAGAATAAAAATATAAATAACTATTTGAAATTAATATCATCAAAATGACACAAACAATACCGTACTGTGAGATTTGATACCCGATGGTTACAACAGTTTGTTGAGTAGTTGGTACTGTGTGTAATTTGGTACATCTTATACTGCGCCATGTCAATTTGTTAATTCCTTATTTTGTTTTCCAAACAGAAGCTTGAAAATATATATTAAAACATACACGGTTACTCAAATGTTATCTGTTATCAAGCTGTTGAAAACCAGAGTAGTTCCAATTTGATATAAAGCTGTGGAGGATACCTTCATAAAACCAAGAAGATTTCCAACACGTGCAGTTGTGTTCTTTCTTGTTTCAAGAATATCAAATATATCCTATTTTGTTTCAAAAATATATTTTTGAATATGACTATGAAATACTTAATCGAATTTATCAGAAGAAATTCTCGATCTGGTGTACCTTCTTTTATGCATTGGAGTTGTTTTTATATGCGTGTGTTTAGCACCGATTACACACGTGTCCAAATACTTTCTAATACATGAAATGTTTTATGCAAATCATCTTCCAAACATTTGTGATTTATTTTAGAAAAAAAGCAATGTGCTGTTAATTTTTGTAAGGAGTTGTACCCTAAAAGTCTCAGTCTGGCGTGCCTTCCTTTATGTATTGTGGGTGTTTCTAATTGCTTGTCTAGCACCGATTGCACACGTGTGTCGAAATACTTTATAGTACATGAAATGGTTTGTGAAAATAATGTTTCAAACATTTCTCATTTATTTTAGAAAAAAAACAATGTTCTATTAATTTTTGAAGGGGGCTGTACACTCTAAAATGAGTTGAGTTAAAAACCAACACAATTCAACTGGGTTGAGTCAATATGAACCCAAATGGGTTCATATTGACTCAAACCAGTTGATTTGGGTTGATTTTTAACCCAACTGATTTTGGAGTGTCATCTCCAGATACGTCGTGTACTCAGCTGTTAATGGAAACTAAGAGAAGGATATTGATGGAATCTCCTTCGCGAAAACTAAAAGATTAATGATAAAAGATGGAGCTTGGTGTTAACGAAGTGGCGTTTATTCCTGTACGACAGTCAAACTAATGCAACCATTAGTAGTCACTAGAGTCTTCAGCCTTTGACCTTGCAAAATGTAAAGACAGCTCGATCCGTATCTTCTCCCCAACGACATAAAAACATATCATTCAAAAGCCTAGCTTTTATTAGTTACTCCTGTAATATTCCAGGGTGTATGCAAATGTACATATGAATTGGAATGAATTGTCTGTCGCTTTATCGGAGTATGAATATGTGGGATGGGCGTGGTAAGTTTTGTATGAAATGTGTAGCATATCTGGAGATTAGAGATCCACGCAACAATTAATAGCATATTGCGTTTTCCCAAAGTAAATGAGAAAAGGTTGGAAAATTATTTTCACAAAGTTTCTTAATTTTAAAGAAACACTTCATACAAAAACTTGCTATGTCAATCCCATATTTATTCTCAGACAACTCGACAGACAATTCATTTCACTTTTAATAATTTAGCTAAGAGTGTTTGCTTGTATTATAATGTACTGGCATGTGACCGAAGTCTACGTCATTTATATAATCGCAGTCGTATCAACTAGTGTAAAGACGACAATTTTATTTTTTAAACATAGGTTAACCCTTTGAACACTGATGGTATCTTCCATGTAAGTTTAATGGAAGCAATTGGAAGAGCCCATATTTATTATTGGGGGCAAGACCAATTAATATTTTCAACGTGCAGCCTTAGGGCTGCACGTTGAAAACATTGATTGGTCCAACCACACATTTAGCTTGTAGCCATTCCACTTAATGACATTATGACGTAGCTTGTGACCCGGCCGGAAAAAGGGCTTCTGAAGTTCAAAGGGTTAATACATGCGGTCTCGAATAGTCGAGGAGAAAACTATTGTGTACAACCCAGGCCAATAATAACAAACAGTTCACCTGCAGCAATTATGGACACGCCCATACTTATTTATTTGACAAATGGGCGGAACAAAGCAAACTCATTCATACGGTAGGAAAAATATTCATTGAGTTATGAAAAACTAACTTGACCATTCACATGCAATCATGTAGGATATCATCAAAGAATATTAAAGAAAACTGGTTTGAAAAATGATATACTTCCTAATGCACAACAGAGGGTTATATCAGCTTACAAACTAGTGTAACTTGTTATGAACTCTGGAATATATATGACAACGTATTTATTTTCCAACTACCTTCTTCAATTTGTAAATGAACTTCAGTTTCGTGGAAGTATATAACCAATTCGGTCTTATCTGACAGACCTCTTCAAGCTCCCTCAAACAAAATAAACAAAATATTTTTAGATTTTTTTACGGTGACATGTATCGAAGCTACTTGAAATAGTTTTTTCATACTTTTTATTGAAATATCCATTGTTGTTAAACAAAAAAGAACAGAATTGTATACATTATTCCTTATAAACAGGCTAGAATTGCAAAGAATATTGATATTTGTACATCATTTCCACACTGAGCAGCGAAAGATGCGTATACGTGTCAAAGTTATATGTATATTTCCTATAGCCGTGTAAACGTGCTGCACTCAGAACAGGAATAACAACCTAAACGTCCATGGCGCCTACGAGAGACACCCGCCACCACCTCGTAATCTTAAGGCCTATTCTGTGACCTACTCTCACATCATCCACTTTCGAGCAGCTACACAAAACGCGAACATCTCGCAGGTTGGACTTCCTTAGCGAAATTATAATTCAGTCCTGAAGAATAGTACTGTATCGATACGCTGGATGGTCATGTACCCTGAATATTGGGGGAGGGGTATATAAACCGTTTTTATGCCAAGACAGAGATCAACGAAGTTGTCAATGCTCAGAGCGAACGTTAAATTACCTCTTGGAAGGTTTCTCACCAGAAACTATTCTAACAAATCTCCGACGTGAGGTGATATAAAGCTTGATATAAAGCTGTGGAGGATATCTTCATAAAACCGAGCAGATTTCCAGTACGTGCAGTTGTGTTCATGCTTGTTTTAAGAATATCAAATACATCCTATTTTGTTTCAAAAATATATTTTTGAATGTGACTTCGAAATACTTAATCGAATTTATCAGTAGAAATTCTCAGTCTGGTGTACCTTCTTTTATGTATTGTGGTTGTTTAATATGCGCTCGTTTAGCACCGAGTACACACGTGTGTCCAAATGTTTTAATACATGAAATGTTTTATGAAAATCGTCTTCCAAATATTTGTGATTTATTTTAGAAAAAAAGCAATGTGCTATTAATTTTTCCATGGAGTTGTACACGCTAAAAGTCTCTGTCTGGCGTGCCTTCCTTTGTGTATTACGGGTGTTTTTTATTGCTTGTCTAGCACCGATTGCACACGTGTGTCGAAATACTTTATAATACATGAAATGGTTTGTGAAAATAATCTTCCAAACATTTGTCATTTATTTTAGAAAAAAGCAATGTTCTATTAATTTTTTAAGGGGGCTGTACACGCTAAAATCAGTTGAGTTAAAAATCAACACAAATCAACAGGGTTGAGTCAATATGAACCCAAATGGATTCATATTGACTCAACCCCGATGGATTGGGTTGATTTTTAACCCAACTGATTTTGGAGTATCATCTCCAGATACGCCGTGTACTCAACTGTTAAGGGAAACTAAGAGAAGGATATTGATGGAATCTCCTTCGCGAAAACTAAAAGAGTAATGATAAAAGATGGAGCTTAGTGTTAACGAAGTGGCGTTTATTCCCGTACGACAGTCAAACTAATGAAACCTCGTAATCTCAAGGCCTATTCTGTGACCTACTCTCACATCATCCACTTTCGAGGAGCTACACAAAACGCGAACAGCTCGCAGGTTGGACTTCCTTAGCTAAATTATAATTGAGTCCTGAAGAATAGTACTGTATCAACAGGCTGGAGGGTCATGTACCCTAAATATTGGGGGAGGGGGGTATATAAACTGTTTTATGCCAAGACAGTGATCAACAAAGTTGTGAATGCTCAGAGCTAACGTTAAGTTACCTCTTGGAAGGTTTCTCACAAGAAACTATTCTAACAAAATCTCCGACGTGAGGTGACCTCGGCTGTCGAAAGTGTTGTTAAATTCCAATAAAGTAAATGCATAAAAGAAATCTAACAAAATCCTAAAGAAGATTTGTCCGCTACTCTCCAAACCACGGCCCAATGGCTGGACCTGTGTTGTGAAAGCTTAACCCTTTACCTAACATGAAAAGGAGACGACTCTTTCATACAAAATTCTTGAATAACTATTTTTTTTTATTTTTTGTCTCAAAAACATAGGTTATGACTCCCTCATTGGAACGAGCTCGACGAGCACGTTCCAATGAGGGGTCATAATCTATGTTGTTGAGACAAAAAATGAAAAAATAATGAAAATTAATTGGCGATTTTTGAGAATAGCGCTGGCGGATTTTGGCCGTTACGTTAGGTAAAGGGTTAAAGGCTGCAATTGCTTGTTGAAGTCCTTTCTTTCTTCAAAATGGCATTCAATAGGAAGCGTAAGTCATCCCACTATCCACGAACCGCCGGGCAACACTCGGTTATCCATGAGAGGGGAAACAATAGGCACCTCCTAAGTCTCATACCTGAATGTTCATGAGTGTGCGTTAGTGAGAACCGCCAGACATACAGCGTTTCATATTTTGCGTGCGCCCTCCCTTTGTATGGATCTCTTGTCAATCGTGGGTCAACGGCTTTCGCAGAAACCATGCACGCAGTGGCTGATTTTGTTCTGAGCATAAACTGCGGTGTCTAACTCCCTGGTGTGATTGTTTCTTTGTGTGTTGTGTCCGCGTTTGTATATCCACTTACACCCGTCGCGTTGGCCTCCTGAAGAGATCTTCTGAAGCTTATCCAGAGACACTTAAGTTCAAGGGTTGCGCACTTCCCGTTATTAAGGCACAAAACAAACACTTGAAAATTTAAACAGTTAATAAAAGAGGCTCTTTGGGATAATCAATGAGTTCCTTTACAATGATAAGCAGGTGACAGGGAAATAAATGAATACTCAGGTTTTTACTGTGTGACAAAACAACAGAAAAACTTAACAAATGCCGTCCTTGGCTTATCTCATCATGAAAATCTACTTTCAATAAAGTTATCTTCCCTGAAATTATTAGACGGGTGAGGAAGGTCAAATTAAGAACATGTAGTTGATAAGAAAACATCTATGACATCAGTAGAAAATAAAGTAGAGTTGCCTTTTGTTACTTTTAATAAACGAAAACAACAGACAGTTCTCGGAGCTGTTTGTTTTGATTTCGTTTATTAAAAGTTACAAAGGGAAACTTGGCCTTTTTATGGCAAGCTAATTAGAAACAACTAAGTAACTGTCCACTTTGGCTCTTTATTTAGCGAATGTGTTTTACAGTAATCTTCAAGTTTTTCTTCTTCTCAAGGGAAAAAAAAATGAGCAAATCTTGCCTCCTAGACTATAATATTAATGAAAATGATAGTGTCTGTATTATATGTCACGGAGTGCACACTATTGATATAATGAACAGAAAAAAACTTTACAGAGCATCAGAAGATGGAGAAAGCTCAGTTTCTTTATTTTTAAATGGGCTTTACATAGAATAATAATCAAACGTTCAAACTGATTGGGAAAAAATGTAAAAGGACAGCCCTTTTATTTTTCTACTACTCTACAGGAAAATGCCCGAAGGTTGTGAAATTATGCCACATCGATGATACAACTTCGCTAACATTTCGAAATTTTAATTTTTATATGAAATTCCCATACCCTTAGTGTTAACTGGTAGAGTGCTGGAAGCCCATATTTGGCTTTATTCTGGTGTGCAGGTGCTGCAACTTAATGGTTTCATATTTTGTGGGTGTGCTTCATGTTATTTTTGAATTCAAATTATTTAGTCTGGGAGTATTTGCCCTGTTACAATTTATGAGAGAGTGCCACTTGGCACTCTCCCATAAATTGTAACAAGGCAAAGAGACATGGACAAATCTGGATGACCAAAAATAATTTGGCATTCGACTAGTTAAATGTTCTGACAACTTGAGGAAATTAAGGAGAGCTAAAGTTCCTGTGACTCTCTTCCAGTGAGGAAAATTGTCAGCCATGTGTCTGAATTATATGTTGAAGCAATAAAAAAAAATTGATAATTGCCCATTAAAATATATTTTTATTACTGATCAATATGTTTCGTGATGGATAATACAAGATACAAATGTATAATATGGACTATTTTTATCAAAGAATAGCATGGCCAATATTATACATATCCCTTTATCATATTATGAAGGTTTTAACAAACTAACAAATTGTCAGAATACACTTGTTTTCACACCGGGCTAAAGCAAATTATAAATCTTTCAAGAGTGTGAAAGCATTATTCACAACGTATTCACAACAGAAATGTGTTTGCGGTCGCTCATTCCAACAGTGCCTCTTTTAATGAACGTTATAAGAGAAATATATAAAAATAATACTCGGGGCACAGTGGGGGCAGCGCGGAGCAAGTAGATAGATGTGCGTCGCTCTGTCTGCCCGAAACGCCCACAAATAAGTTTTCATAATAATAGGGGAAGGCCGGGAAAATAATGGGTTAACATAGGTGGATTTTTTTATTTTGCAGATTTTTTGACCCACCCACCCTTTCCTGCATAGTTTTTCCATGACAGTTTTGGGAACTCACCCTCATCTCATACATTTTGTACACAAAACATGCATATTTTTATATCTTCAAACAAATTCTAAGGAATTTGTCTTATCCTAAAATTGAGGTCTCTGTGTGGATGCGCTTATTAGTGCCTATCCAGTGGTTGGTGGATTCCTTACGCCATCCAATGGATCTGTTTGAGTAATTCCAGCTTTATCCTGAGAACTAACAACGTTGTGATATAGGCATCATATAGCCATAGTTGCTGAAAACGATGTAAAACCCCAATCAAACCAGATCAGGCAAACTAAATGTATAGCTTAATATTCTTACAAATCTAGCCTCTCGGTGTTTACCTTGCAAATGAAAATCAATTATTCTTTTTCCCAGAAACCTTTGATTTTAAGTCAAATTTAAATAAGCTTTTCCTAATTTTTATATTCTGATATATATGTAGTGATATGCACTTCGCACAGTCTAGTTTCTGTAAATCATGGCATATGCAGGCAAATGTGAAAACTGTGCCCATAATTAATTTGCTATTGCTAAAACCATAACCGGGTATATGTTGCAAATATTGGTTGCATAAAAGGGAACTTATTTTGGTTCTGACTCAAGAAGAGCAAACCTTGTCTTTTTCTTTTTGTTATGGCAACTGCATAGCAGGATAGCTATCAAAAAGACTTTTTTCTTTTTGTGATATCAGACCCTTTTGTTTTTGTTGAAATGAAAGTTAATATTTTCAATTTTTTTCATTTTGAAAAGCGAATCCCACCTTGCTATTATGACTCATTGTACAGTATTATATATACTACGCTTCATTTTAAAAAATATTTTTTAAAAAACCTCGAATGTGAATGAATTATGTAATGAATGGATATTTTAATTGACTTTAGGAGAAATTTGTCAGAATTTTTTTTCCGTTCAATATCGGACACCCACACCCCATCCTCAAATCAGTTTTGATGAAATTCTCTAATATTTTTCACATTAAGGGGGATACTTTTATTAATAATGCTTCTAAATAGTCTTTTATGGTCAATTGGTGACATTTTGCTACTGTTTGGGGCACAAAAGATGCCATTATAGTGAAAACGGAAAAACATTACATTAGATGTTTACACACATTTTTTGGCACATGACCACCCACCCACCCACCCCACCTATGTTCACGCAATCCCCCCCCCCCGAAGGCTCCACATTGAAACAATTAATCGGCCTATTACAAAATAATGAATATGGACTCTCCCAACTGATGTCATTGAACTGACATAGAAAATGCAGCTTCAAAGGGTTAAGTCACTTTTTGCGTATATTCACAATTTCTTCGATTTATTCTGGTTGTTAATGAGTACCTTTGCGCATAACAATACTTGAAAAATATACAAGGCTTGTGCAGTCATGGGGTAAAAACCCCTCAATAATTAATTCACTTCAACGAGGCTGGCCATTAAACATTTAAAAGGTTAACCCTTTACCCAATAAATCAACCGCATCCACCTGCATAGTACACAAATTGTGCAGTTCAAACATTTTTTTTCAAAACATTTCACATAACCATATCATGTGACCCCCTCATTGTAATGGGCTCGTTGAACTCGTCACACGATATGGTTTTGTGGAAATGTTTTGAAAAAGTAAGAAAAAATAACAAATTTTGATATACAGTCGGAAAGGTAAAGGGTTAAAACAATCATTCACAGATCGCCGTTTCAGTCCACAGATAGTTAATGCGTTTCAGAATTCAACACACTGATTGCCGAAAAGGAATCTCCATATTCTATTGTGGCATTCAAACGAGCCGGGAAAATCTTTCATTTTTTATAGTTTATGTGATAGAGTGTGTTGCATATGTTTCGAATTGAGTTTGAATTATTTTTGAAAAATAGACCTCAAGAGGGTCCTCCAGTGGGCTCGAAACGGCTTACCGATCGGAATACATTTACGTATCTGCATATTTCAGAAGCAGCCTCCCCCCTCCGTGTTTGTGGAACAAATCCAGGCCCTCACTTTCTGGATAAAATATTATGATTCTGAGATTCAAGTACCATTTCTCATGAATTCTCTCATTAAAACTAGTAGACAAATAAAAATAAATGAAGATGTTAAATTACTTATAATCTTTCACTTTTTTGTTACCTCTCTTGAATTTTTATAAAACTGGAAGTAAATATTAAATCAAATGTAAAATAAAAAAAAATTCTTTCACTCCTCTTGTCAGATCTCGGAAGTTTAAACGTCATGTTTCTAAGGGTTTTGAATGATTGTTATCCCAGATGTATGGAGCAAAAAACACTCGAATAAAAGACGTCATTTGCCAAATAGTTTCTCAACTAACTAAATTATTTTATCTTTCTTTCTTTATGCTAGCCAAAACATAAAGCTTATTACACCAGATTGGAACGAGCTCGTTCGAATGAGGGGGTCATAAGCTATGTTTTGGAGCAAAAATAAAATTAAAAATAATAAAATATGAATGGTGATTTTTGTGAATGGGGCTAGCATTTACGTTAGCAAAAGGAATAAAATTAGTTTTCATTATATTTTATAGTAAAACGTACCTTAGGTCAAAGTATGCTTCGGCAAAATCAAGTCTTCGTCTGTGTGACTTAGTCCATTATGACAAATGATTCAAAACACTTCACTGAAAAGCGAGATGAAGTATAAATCAATTGTGCATTATTACTTAACCACGTAACTGCCTGAGATAGAATCGATAGCAACTGACAGGCTCAACTGACCATAACCTATTATAAGGCAAATGCAAGTTACAACCAATATAATATGTTATTCAAATACCGGTCTATCCACCCACTTTATCTTTGATAAAAAAAGCAGTGTTTGTAAACAGCGCGAGTATGATAACGTTATGAAAGATATTTGTACAAACTGTTAGAGATTGACTGCAAACCCTGGATTTCTGCTCCAATCGAAAACAATTTTTTTCGACGTTTGGTTTTTAAGGAGGTTCGTTTGATGTCTGCGAAAAAGAAAATGTTTATAATGCACAGATATTAGCGGCAATGCAAACTGAATATGTTATTTTTGACAAAAATCAAATGCTTATATTGTTTAGTGGATGCTGTGTTACGAGTTTTGTGCTAGGCTTTCATTTGATGTTTGATATCACAAGTAATAGCTGTCACTCAGCGGCTTCAGTCACAGCATAACAACTGCACCGATGGGATGAGTTACCGCGTTGATTGACCTGCCGTCATCTTGAAGGGTGGGGAGAGGGTTATGTTACGACGTTTTGCGTTGATGTTCAAATGTAGAGAGAAAAGTGATTTTTGGCTGTACTCAAATCACACAAAAACGCCATGACGTTATTGCACGCGATAATAGCACAACGGGTCGTAGTATAATCTTCAGTAAAACCGGATAAATAAATGACAATCCTGTGATAAACGTTGTTGTGTGACACGTTGTGGGAAAACTCTTAAAGGGCCATTTTCAGCAATGCATCACAGAGGAACCTCCCACCATAAAGATGAAGATTTATAAATCCTTTATGTCATTCTGCAAAACGATTTTGGCAGCGAAACAGTCAGGGACTGATTGGGTAAAGATGTGTGACAGAGAAATCAAAACTGAGGACCCAAAAGATAAAGACTCCCTTCGAATTTGATAGTCTCCTGGGGCTCAGTTTAGTTCAAAGTCTGAAAGGTACACCATGCTCACAATAGCCCATAAGCAACGTTCTTGCAGGTTGTGTTTCTAAGAGTTTTGATACTCGAATTTATTTTTAACACGTTCTAAATTGCGTTACTTTAACTCTTTACCCAACGTAACGACCAAAACCGGCCAGCGCTATTCTCAACAATCGCCAATTAATTTTCATTATTTTTTAAATTTTTTGTCTCAAAAACATAGGTTATGACCCCTCGTTGAGGGGTCATAACCTATGTTTTGTGGACAAAAAATTAAAAAATTAGTTATTCAAGAATTTGTTTGCAAGTGTCGTCTGCTTTTCATGTTAGGTAAAGGGTTAATTACTTGTGAACTAATTTTTCAAATAACGGGTAAATGGAAGAACATAAAATACAAAAAAGCCCCAGTGTATGGACAAACCAATGAGAAATTTATTTATAACAAACAAAAACACGCGGTCATTTATTAAATGGTTACCTGGAGTTTACGAAGCATAATTAAAACATTTACTTCCCATTGAAATAAAAGCAATTAGATACATGGAGGTGCATTTATGATTATCGGCATCTTGTCTTTGTAAGTTTGTCATGTAGTATATTATCCTTTACCACTCTACCTGCTGTTGAACATCATCATAAGCATCAACATATTGTTCAGTCCTAACAATTAGAGAACACCTTATGTTCTGAAAGTATTCACTTTTGAATAAAATTTTCAATGTGATTTGTTTAGCGCACGTGCGCTCGCCTTGTATAACGATTAATAAATATGTAAAATACATGCACAGTAGCTTGGTGTACCAATTGTTCACCACGAGTGGTGAACATTTGGTACACCAAGCTACTATGGGTGTATTTTATTTATACCATGATCGTCAGATTATTAAGAGTCGTTATTATTTTTCTCTGTTTTACCGAGCAGCAGCCGTACATACGTGCGAATTTGATTTTGTTTACATGAGCTTCGGTGGGCGGTACTTCCGCTGTCAATTTTATCACCGAATCGAAATAGAAAAAGAAACAGAGGCTTTTTCATTTTAGTAACATAATATCATACTATTTCGAGTTATGGATGCTTTATTAACATGAGACAATGCAGGTTTGTTAATTTTTGGTGTTTTATGGGGTAAACTCATTTAAAAAGTAATAAATAATTGCCACTTTCATTTCACTCTTCGCGGGGCGACGTGCGATAAATTTAGACAAGTTCGCATTCAGGTCGACGTCACCAAAGATCAACTTGGATGTTGTTCCAGTGTAGGTGTAAATTTTAACTAGTGAAATCCCATTGCTGACGTGTTCACCACGGTTGGTGTATAAAGCTAAAATGTATGTCATAGGCTTTTCATATATAGTAGAATAGGTAATCATGGTATAAAATGCGATATTCAGTTCTCAAGTTGATTAAATCGAATTGGAATACGAAAGAAAAAATGGAACCCAATTTCTATTACACCGACTAATATGTAAAATTCGTTATCACTTCTCGTTTTCATTTTTTCTCTCCTGTTTTTTTGTTTGTTTTTGTTTTGTTTCTATATGGAGCAAGCACGGCAAACATGCATAAATACGTCTACATTTATGGCGTACCTCAGTATTGTGCAACCATGTCTGCAAAACAGTTCGTCTAGAAAGACCAACGTCATTTTTAAAACTTGTTCGCAATGGCTCGGCCCACCGCAAAAAATTCAAATTGGCATGCTTTACGACGTAACCACTGATGTCCCGGGTTGTGGTGTACAGTTCACAATTTTTATCAATATCGAACATATGTTTTCAATTTTTAATCCATATTCACTTTTTGTGTCGTAATAACATTTATAACGAATCATAGTAAAATTTCATGAATAAAATTTAGGAACTCGGCCGATTAATTAAATAGCAAAAAATATAACCTCGGAGGACTTTTTAACTGGTAGAGTGCTGGAAGCCCATATTTGGACTTTTTTCTGAAGTGCCGGTACCACAGCCTGAAGGTTCACATTCAGTGAATGTGCTTTGTATTATCATTGAAGTGATTTTATTTAATCTGTAAGGGTTTGCCTTGTTACAATTTATGGGAGAGTGCCCAGGCACCCTCCCATAAATTGTAACAAGGCAAAGACCTGTGTTGAAGTTGTGATGGCAAAAAATAATTTAGCACTCTACCAGTTAATAAGAAAATGCATTTTTCGTGATTAGGAAACCTTTTCCTTGATTATGTCAAAAAATCAGAACTTTGTGGATAATAGATTGATACTTTACTGGAAAAAAGTTATTGTTCCAAATTTTTTTAGCCGAGTTCTGCTGGGGAATTTTGACTGGAATTGACCGTATTCAATGTTCAATGCGATCAATATACGATATATGCCATACATGACAAAATTCTGGTGGCCAAGGTAACGAATGAAATGATTTAACAATTCGGAATATGCATTTCCGCATTAGGAGTATTTTTAAAAGCCGCTTTTGCCATGACTTTTCCACCCTTGCTAGGATTTAATATGAGTGAATATTTCGCCAAATTCTCGATATACCAACACAGAAACTTGCGAGTGCTTTTTCGCCAAAATATGGAAAGTTGGATTGGTCGCTTGTCGCTTTCACATTCCATGTTCGTGTAGTGGGAGACTATATGAACTCACGCATTGCTCGTTAATTATAGTATATGCCTGGTTCCTTTTCTGCAAATTGAACCCGTGATTGAGACCTGTTTCTGATCATCTCGCTATTTATTCGATTATATAATCTTAACCAACAATTTAACAACTGTTTCTATCTTTGATAGTAAATTTAATTTTTCTACTCAAGTCATGTTTCGCTCACTTATTTTTAACTGTTCCTAAACATTCGTTCACTTTGCAAGAGTATTGGTCTTCGTGTAAATCTCCATGGAATTATATTTCAGACAATTCTGACCTGCAACAATTTTAGTTGCTCATGGGTGACAACTAATTGATGGAGAGGCAAGAATCATTCACGGAAGTGATATATATAAACTATTGTCCGTTGTTCGTCAACCTGGCGTCCGTCGTCCGTCACCTTTTGCATTCCAGACATTATCAAAAACACTGAGTCGTGTCCAAAAAGCTAATCTTTTTTTTTTGGGGGGGGGGGGGGGGGGTGGGGGGGTACTCTCCCAAGTTTTATTTTGAACGGAGATGTTAACCCCCATAATTTAAGACCTTGTCCAATAAGCTTTAAATTCTTTAAAATAATTTAACCATCAGTCACAATGCTTTGAGATGTAGTCTTCGACATCTTTCAGTCAACGAATGTAATGTTTCTCCAAAGAATGTTTCGTGTTTATGATCTGATACGAAAAGATTCCATGATATACGCACAAACTAAAAGTTTTTCATGGGCCATTTCTCGCGTGCTTCTTCTTGTTGAAGTTAGGAATACCATGTATAAGAATTTAGATATAAATAGTCCAAACTCCTGCAACAATGGTCAATTATGTATGGGAAAACAAAAGGCAGCGCGGTGACTCGGTGGTTACGGCATTGTACCAAAAAGGTCTGCGGATCGATTCTCGCCAGGGGCAACTGAGATGTGTCCTTGGGAAAGGCGTGTAATCTCGACTGCCCACGTGGGGGCACGGTAGCGCTGTGTACTAATGGCGTACTGCACGTCGATGGTGCTCTTGTCTTCAACCAATGCTAACGCTGCTTGTGTGGAGTTAGAACGTTGGGGAGTCTGAGAGTTACTCGCCATTGCTCAGTAGTTCTCACCGGGTACTCCGGCTTTCTCAACCCCTAAACTGTCCGACACGAGTTGACCCTGGCTCTCAAATGTGTCGTTAAACCCTAATAAATAAATAAATAAATAATAAATAAATAAATAAATAAATAAATATTCTTTTTTTTTATTTGAAAAGAGTTTATAACTTGTGGCTCTTTAACCTTTTATCTTCTTTCTCTTCGAAGTGGACTTCGTTTGTAGTCGAGTATTGATTTTCTATAACGTGATGTATGACGTCAACAGTTGTTTTTTCACATAACAGAAAACGGAAATATAACAAAACAAATAACACTTACACAAGTGAATAATTCCTCACCCAACCACCTCTCACCCCAGAACAATGAGATATTTATGTTAGATCTATTTATATTTCTCAAAACTGCCGTCATGCTATGTATTTCACTCCCTTCAGTGCGGCTTTCATTTTTGACTGCGATCAATTCCGTTGGAGTGCCGCACCAACATACGCAGTGTACCCGGGACGTTAACCATAAACCCCAATGCAGACGATATCAAAATTTATTATTTTATTTATTGTTTTTTTTAACTTTTTTTTAAAAAATCAACAAAACCATATCATGTGACCTAAATAAATCAATCAATCAATCAATCAAGTCCTGAAAATGTTTTGTTTAAAACCACAAAAGAGGTTTCGGGATCAGACTAGTGTGGCGGCATCTAATAATGAAGTAAGAAAACAAGGTTTCGGATTGATAAATGTAAAGTCAGACTGAAACTGTTTCTACAGATGCATCCGTGAAACTTTAACCCTTTACCCAACGCAGACGATATCAAAATTTATTATTTTAAATATCATTTGTCTTAAATTTTCAAAAACTTTCAACAAAACCATATCATGTGACCCCTCATTGGAACGAGCCCCTCGAGCTCCTTCCAATGAGGGGTCACATGATTATGGTTTTGTTGCCAATTTTTAAAAAATATATTATTAACTGCTTAATGCGTAAATTACACGCGCTATGTGGCCGATTCGTCAAGTAAAGGTTTAAAATTACAAGTCATGCCGATAATCCATCAGGCCAGAGTCTCATACACGATTACACGACTCGAAGTTTGAAAGTTTTTGCTAGTAAATAAACCGAGTTGAATATGTTTCACTCAACAAACAAAGGGAAAAAAAACAACTGAATAAATTGCATCCTGCAGTATTTCACACAAACCTAACCTACACAATAGATCTTACTGATTCTGTTTATTTTTATTTAATGCAGTATCTGTGAATATTTGATATTGTCCGCATCCGCGTTGGTTTTTTTTCCATATTTTGTGTATTCGCAGGATCGTCGGTGAAATGACGTTGCGTTGCTATAAAACGCAAACCGTGTAATCGTGTATTGCGTTTTTCACAGTAATCCACTGTCCAACAACATGATGGCCTCCGGCTGCGATCTTATTTTTAAAAAAATACCGACTGGTATCTTCCTTGAGTGGCAGAAAGTGAAGAGTAACCACGCCTTTCCAACTTATCATCAACTTTAGTCTTCAGTTTATCCAAGAACCTCCCTGCCCCCCCCCCCCCCCCCTCCCCGGTACCAGAGGCAAGTTCATGTGTATTGCGAATTTAGAGTCTAAAATGTTTTCATATCGGGCGTTCAACAAAGTTTTATCTTGTCCTCCTATAAAGTCCCCCCTCCGTCCAGCCCGCAAAACCTGGATGATCTCTAATAAAAACACCCCCGATCCTACTCCCACGTGACTTTATATTTCATCCCACTACTCCGTATTAACACATTGAATAGACCTGGGTAAATTTGTCACACAGGCAATCACATTTTTCCAAAGAGCTCTAACAAAGCTCCCTCTCCAATCCCACATCGAACCTGCAACGCCCCTGCCCCATCACATCACGCCCATCACTACTGTCCATCGGAAACGGGGCGTCATACCACACATTAACCAAATTTGTCCACGATCACCAATAGGGGTCCCTGCACCTCACAGCGCCTAATCTATACCCCCCCCCCCCCCCACACTCTCAATAAACCTGCCGAGGCCAGGCAAATGTGCCAATCATCAATCTCATGTAACTCGCCCTGATTCTAGTTGCGCCCATGCACACAATCCTAGCTCCGTGTTATGTACTTCGAAAACACCCCACACCTTTTCGGGACCCAAAGCCGTCGTTTTGCGCCATGCAACCCTCCAAGAAGCCAATCCCGCCCGTCCCATCAGGCCTCACTCCAAAATATTGATATGAAAAAGTAACTATTCTTGTCTATTAAGCCCAGAATGTTCGATGTTTCTTGATCCAAAATGTCTCACCACTCCCCATCCTATAGGCCGTATTTGTTGTGTAATTTGTTCGATTCCAGTCATTTAGAAATTTTTAGACTATGATGATTTTCTGCCAGAAAATGTTGCGGTATTGGTTCAAACAGTTTTATTCCGCTCATATGGTTTTGCATATTCTCGTAAACTTTCGTGCTGGTCTTGCCCAAGTGCACTATTTCGCCACATTTGTCGCGATAATTCCTACACTGTATTCCTAGATGTGCATGTGATTTTTTATCTTTGCTGTATGTTATTCGTTCTATTATTTATTTATTCATTTATTGGGGTTTAAGGTCACATATTTCTGCACAATGGCTAATCGTGACCATGACAGTTTTACGGATGTAGGAAGCCGGAGTACCCGGAGAGAACCACCGAGCAACGGCCAGCAACTGTCAGCTCCCCAACATACTAACTCCACACAAGTAGGGTTAGCATTGGTTGAAGACAAGTGCACCATCGACGTGCAGTACGTCTTAGTACACGACGTCACCATGCCCCCAGACGAGCAATGGGGGTGAAGTGTCTTGCCCAAGGACACAACGCGGTTGTCGCAGGTGTGATTCGAACCGAGGACCTCTCGGCTTGCAGCCTGCACCTCTACCTACTGAGCCACCACGCCCCCCGTTATTCGTCCTAGTCGGTGAATTGTTTAGTTGGGAGCATATTGCACAATTTTTACCGTGCACAACCGATCCCACCCCTTGATTATTGAACATTTTATTATGAACTAGCATATCCCTTAAGTCTAAAAGGGGCGGGGGGGGGGGGGTGTTCATGAGCTTCTTTCAAACCTTTTGAGCGGTGTAGAATTGGCATTCCATTCCTTCAAGTGTTATTTTTCCGAAGTCAGGAATGGGCCCCGAGTAAGTTAATAAAAAAAGGAATGCTTTCGTTTATAGAACCTCTTTATGGGTTTTTTGGGGTGTGTGTGTTGCGGGGGGGGGGGGAGGGGGGTTCTTTAATAATTCTTCGAGTTTGGATTTCTTTGACTCTTTTCAGCTGTTCCTCGACGGAGTATTTACTATAATATGTAGCCTGCAGGTGTTCTCAAATTTGATCAGTTATCAAAACATATTCTTTACATCTGAATGCTATCCCGTATGGTGTTGCCTTTTCAGGTCAACTGGGATTTGATGTGTGTGGGTGTATGTGTGTCGTGTATAAACTGGTTTTGAGATGCCTATGTTCGTTTTTTTACCAACATTGTCTAAAAATTCAAATTTTTCGTTCGACCACCTTAATCTGTATTTTTTCATATAATGTATTATTTTAGTGAATCTAAGCCATGTCTCCATATTACCCAAATGTCGTCAAAATATCGAACTTATTCGAAGGGGTGCAGCTTCGATGCCCTCAACAGTTGTTCTTCCCATTCACCCATGTACGTGCACGCCTGATTCATGCCTCACATCGAACCTATTGCTACGCCGTTTGTCTCTGTATAATGTTTACCTTTGGATTAAAAAGTATTACTATCCAAAACAGTTTCAATGAGTTCAAGTGATGGGTGTGATGTTTCTGTTGGAAATAATTTATTTTCTGACTTTTCTGATACTCTTTTACACGCTAAAAGACCTTGATCAATCGGTACGCTTGGGTATAGTTTTTTGACGTCCATACAGTACAATATACTATTTTCTGGATGCATTTGGGTTATACGGTCCAGTCGGTCCAGAAAATATGTTGTATCACTAATGTAAGAATATAATGATTCGACATGTTGTAACAATGCTTCCTCAATCACCACTACTATTTTTAGGGTTGGATGGTCTATACTCAAAACTATTATTCTTAAAGTCTTTTTGCTTTTTTGTATTTTGGAGTTACTATCCACACTGTCTGTTGTTTTGGCATCATCATGTAAACTGAAGTTTTCTTGTCCACATCCATGTTCTTTTCTAGTTTTCGTATTTCATTTCCAATTTTGTTTGCTATTTTCTCTGTCAGATAAGAGGAAACTTCTTCATACGTAGTTCAATCTTCCAGTTGTTTCACAATCTCGCTTTCATGGTTTCTGGAATCCAAAACAGTTATCCCGGACCTTTTATCAGCAGGTCTCACAACTACAGTGTTGTTTCTGTGCCTTTTCTTCAAGTTTGGTTGTATTGTTTCGGGCAAACTTTTTTATGATGTATTCCCACACTACCTCTAAATATAGACCAAGGTGTTATCTCTACCTTCCAATTGTGTCCACGTACGGTGTTCTCAAAATTTATTAATTTGTTCCTGAGGCTTATTAATGTCTTGAATTAACTCTCACAACCGCTTTCTGTGCTCACATTCTTTTATCCAAACAAGCAGATGTGCTATATCTAAACTTCTTTCTGTTGGAAGAACGTTTAGACCCCTTTTAAGTAATATTCTTTGGTGTGTGGCTATGTTTTTTGGACAAATTGAACACGTTAATAATCTTGTTTTATTTTGGTTCTCTAGCACTTTACTCCCATTCTTTTTAGTTTCACGTTCATTGCTTGATTTTTTTTTATTGAATAACTATTTGTTTCATTTTTTGCGTCCAAAACATGGCGTATGGCCCTCAGTGGTACGTGCTAAACGAGCTCGTTCCGATGAGGGGTCACAAGCTATGTTTCTGAGGCGAGAATGAAAAAAATAATGAAAAAGTGAATGGCAATTTCTGTGAATAGCTTTGGCCCGTTTTGAACGTTACGTTGGGTAAAGGGTTGACTGCTACCGATATTTTCTTTTTGAGAGATTGTTTTGACCGTATTGTTTTATCTTTTTTCGAACAGCCCTGATATTAAGCTTTATTTTGTCCCTTTGAAACACAGACCCATGGGGTAAATCAAATTTGGACTCAACCCACATTGTCCTTTTGTCTTGTTCTTCTCACAGAATCTGTGTGCAACCTGTAAATGAGAACCACCCAGAAATAAGTATAAATTTAATTTACTTGTACTCACCATTTTCTCTGGTTTGATTTCCATCCGCCGAATATAATATTTGTACTACACTTACATAACATATGGCTCCCATTCCCAGCATACTTACCAATCCCATAATAGCCACATCAACAGCCCAACTTTCAATAGCGCCCCTTGTTTTAGGTCTAACTTTGTTGGATTTTGAAACCACCCTATCTACGTATCCTACCATCACATTCAGTATAGTGAATTCCAAAATTATTCTACTACTCATTTCCAAATAAATCCGTGGGATGTCTCCTCTTCTTTTAACCCCTTACCAACGAATCGGCCACATCTGCCCGCATAATATGCAAATTCAGCAGCTAAAAAATACTATTTTTCAAAAGATTTCAACAAAACCATATCATGTGACCCCACTTTGGAAATACCTCGTTCCATTGAGGGTTCACATGATATGGTTTTGTTGAAAGTTTTTGAAATTTGAAAATTTAAAAAAAAATAATATTTAAAATAATGAATTTTGATATCGTCTGCGTAGGGTAAAGGGTTAAAGTTTCACTGATGCATCTGTAGAAACAGTTTCAGTCTGACTTTACGTTTATCAATACGAAACCTTGTTTTCTTAGTTCATTATTAGATGCCGCGACGCCTGGTTGATCCCGAAGCCTCTTCTGAGGTTTTATACAAAACATTTTCAGAACTTGATTTATTTATTTAGGTCTATATATCTGTCGAAAATAATTCCTTGTATCATAAAGCGGTAATACCATATCTTTAATTAAACGGATTTAAAACCGATAGAAACCGAATCAACGACGTTGTGTTCCAAATTTATTCATCTCGAAACTTATAAAGTGTCGGTCATGGAGACTCGCTGAGAGGTTTACGCCCATTGTTCACGCTGTCAGGTCTAATGCTGCCAACTGGATTAACAAAATTCGCTTGACATAAAAATATACATTTGGTAGGTTTCAAAGGCATTGTGGCTTATTATTTCAGTCTTCGTGTTCGATAAAACCACTGTCTGACGACAAGGGCGAGACAGCATCCGCGTCTGTCAGGTAATCTATTGGCAACGTGAACCACCATGACTCTTTGTTGTGGGTCAATTGAATTAAGAGTTGATCCATTTGATCTATGCGATTCATATCAAAGCATTTCTTTGTTACTTGATACTGAGTTAAAATATCGCAATTTGAGTGCAAAAATGCACCATCTGCAATGCTTTTGCGATGCGCGATACATAGACAGAACGGCATTCACTTTCGAACTGTCATTTTTATTGCACGGATCGATTTGGGCGGAGGGATAATATTGAACGAGGAGCCGAAGGCTCCTCGTTCAATATTATCCCTCTGCCAAAATCGATCGAGTGTGGTCAAAAGGACAGTTCGAACGCGAATGCTGTTCTGTATTTATTACACGCCTACTGTTTACTAAAAAATATTAATCGATTTCGGCGGAGGGATAATATTGAACTCGAAGCCTTCGGCTTCTTGTTCAATCTTATCCCTCCGCCGACATCGACCGAGTGCAGTAAAACTGATAGTTCGAAGGCGTAGGCTGTTCTGTATATATTGCACGCCTGCAGTTAACAAAAAAATATTAAAAACACAAATTATTGCCAAAAATAACCCGAACGTAAAAAAAGAAATAGTTAAATGGTCCGCGCACGTGATCCGTATTGTTCAAGGACAATACAAAAAGAATTATTGTTCGCTTCGGATTTTTTAGAAAAAAAGAGTATTTTATAAAAATAAAAGCATAGGCGTGCAATAAATGGTTAATTTGATCTTATTTATAATCTGATTCTATATGGTACTAAAATCTTTCATTTGACACTAAACAATTCATTTGGTACGGAACAAAAATTCTAATTGACACTAAAAACTTCGAGCCAGCATGAACACTGCTTCCAGCACCCTTGGTAAGGCGAACCCGCCTCAGGAAATTGTTTTCTCCCCCACTGCATGTGTTACATACGTGTGTCCCGGGTGAGATAGTAGGGAGAGACTATTATAATCCCTGATGGGTACGGGTGTGGGATGAGAAAATCTCATTCGAGGGCAAGATATTTGGGCCAGACACGAGGCTTGCCGAGTGTCTGGACCAAATATCTTGACCAGAGGGTGAGATTTTCCCATCCCACACCCGTACCCATCAGGGATTATTTTTCTCCCCACCATACATAGGTTACGTTAGTCAGAGTTAATCGGCGGTCACGTGTTGATATAATCAACTCATTTTGTATTCGTTGTTTTGAAAAACTAATGACACCATCGGAAAGAGCACGCACAAGTTATGTATATACCAAAGGTATATACCGCGAAATCGATTAGGAGCGGTGGCATCTTGGGGTTTAAAGAGTTTTAGAGCATCAGACCTTGATCACACGCCATTCTGATGACATCAAAATGAATTAGTTGGTAGCAAGAAACTGATACGATATGCAAAACGTCATAATAACGTTATAAATGTATAACGTCACGTGGGTGGGGATGGGGTGGGATACATCTGTCTCTCCCTGCTATCTTACCCTGGACAGACGTATGTTGCACATGCAGTGGGGGGGGGGGGGGGGGGAGAAAGATGTATCCCATCCACCCACGTGACGTTATACATTTATAACGTTATTATGACGCTATGTATATCGTATCAGTTTCTTGCTACCAACTAATTCATATTGACGTCATCGGAATGGAGTGTGACTCCCGATTACCTCTGGCTACCGAAATCGCTGCATGGTGGGGGAGAAAAATCACCCCCGATGAGTCTGAAGATGAGAATGGGGAAATCTCACCCTCGGGGCAAGATATTTGAACCAGACCCTCGACAAGCCTAGGGTCAGGTTCAAATATGTTGCCCCTCGGGTGAGATTTCCCCATCCCACCTCCAGACTCATCGGGGATCATAATTTTCTCCCCCCCCCCCCTGCGTGTGTAACATACGCGTGTCCCGGGTGAGATAGCAGGGTGAGGCAGATGTATCCCACCCCACCCACGTGACGTTATACATTTACAACGTTATTATGACGTTATGTATAACATATTAGTTTTTTGCTACCAACTAATTCATATTGACGTCATCGGAATGCAGTGTGATCAAAGTTCGATGCTCAAAAACTCTTCAACCCTCAAGCTGCCACCGTTCCTAATCGATTTCGTGGTATATACCTTTGGTATATACATAACTTGTGCATCCTCTTTCCGATGGTGTCATCAGTTTATCAAAACAACGAATACAAAATGAGTTGATTGAATCAGCACGTGACTCCCGATTACCTCTGGCTACCGTAATCGCTGCATGGTGGGGGAGAAAAATCACCCTCGATGAGTCTGAAGATGGGAATGTGGAAATCTCACCCTCGGGGCAAGATATTTGAACCAGAGCCTCGGGTCTGGTTCAAATATCTTGCCCCTCGGGTGAGATTTCCCCATCCCACCTCCAGACTCATCGGGGATCATAATTTTCTCACCCCACTGCGTGTGTAACATACGTGTGTCCCAGGTGAGATAGCAGGGTGAGACAGATGTATCCCACCCCACCCACGTGACGTTATACATTTATAAGAACCTCTGAAAATCATAAATTTATTTTCCACAGTAGAACAATTGCGCACGTGTTATTTGTATTTCTGTGTGTTTAAATATCGTCTTACGCCATTGTATGGAAAAAGACAAATAAACGAAATGAAATGAAATAACGTTATTATGACGTTATGTATAACGTATCAGTTTCTTGCTACCAACTAATTCATATTGACGTCATCGGAATGCAGTGTGATCAAAGTTCGATGCTCAAAAACTCTTCAACCCTCAAGCTGCCACCGTTCCTAATCGATTTCGTGGTATATACCTTTGGTATATGCATAACTTGTGCATGCTCTTTCCGATGGTGTCATCAGTTTATCAAAACAACGAATACAAAATGAGTTGATTGAATCAGCACGTGACTCCCGATTACCTCTGGCGAACGTAATCCCTGCATGGAGGGGGGAGAAAAATCATCCTCAATGAGTCTGAAGGTTGGAATGGTGAAATCTGACCCTCGGGGCAAGATATTTGAACCAGACCCTCGGCAGGTCTCGGGTCTGGTTCAAATATCTTGCCCCTTGGGTGAGATTTCCCCATCCCACCTCAAGACTCATCGGGGATCATAATAATCCTCCAACTATATATGTCTTCTGGTTTTGTGGACTGTTTTCGTGCTCACAATAAACATGTATTGGCATAGACCTTCAGCCAATACTATAAAACTTCTGTAATTGTATTTTCTAGAATTGTATATTTTACTTGTGAATATAAATTATTGAAATTAATAACTGACGTTTCAAAAGACGTGGCATTTTACCTACTTGTAAATTGCCACGTCTCGGTAAACACCAATGTTCATTCTGACATTTTTCCGCCATATACATACATTACAATTCTTGAAAATGCAATTTCAGACGTTTTATAGTATTGGCCCCAGAGCAAATTAATATTTAATTATTACGGAAGCATGCAAAGGGGTTACATCATTATTTAGGCTAGCATTTTCTGGTAACCCTTTTTCTGATTTTCTGAGCAAGACAAAAGCAGATTATTACTGATATGCTCATATTTGATAGAGCAATGCTGAGCTGCGTAATCTGGATACTTATAGGTTAGCTGATATATCACTCGATATAAAACTAACCACGTAATAACCTCTCTAGGTATTAACCTTTTGAGACTTTAATTATCCTGACGTTCAAACGTCACTGGGAATTCTGTTTCTTCGACGTTTTTCAAAATGCGACATCAAACGTCGAGAAGTCCAAATAACAAGATATTTTTCACATTTGTGATTTTCTGGTTGAGGGCTAGAATATTTTTGGTGGTTTGAATTTGTTATTCAAAACGTGTTTTATTACACATCATTGGAGAATAATTTGTAATAAAACAAATTAATATAAACAAATTCCTTATTTGTGTTTGACTAAATATGAAATATAAGCAAGGAAAGTGCTGGCCTTTGCTCTGGTATCCTCATTTTTGAAAGCTCTGATAGTGGCTTCCAGCACTCAACTAGTTAAGTAGTCTTGACAGCAGGATTATATTAGTTTTTTTATTAGGGTTTAACGACACATTAACAGCCAGGGTCAAATCATGTCGGTGACAGTTTTACGGGTGGAGGAAGCCGGAGGACCCGGAGAGAACGTCCGAGCAACGACGGGCTGCTGTTAGCTCCCCAACATCGTAACCCTGAACTCTGCTCCGCGGCACTGTCAGGGTTAGATTGGTTGAAGACATGCGCAGCATCGACGTGCAGTACGCCTTAGTACACAGCGTCATCGTGCCCCCATGCAGGCAAGCGGGGTGAAGTGCCTTGCCTAAGGACACAACGCGAGAGCGCGAGGATTATATTAGTATTTTAAGCTGCGATAACATCTGGCTCAATAGTTGCCACTGAGCACTATTCGGGAGAAAATAGGAATTGAGGTTAAACTTTAAAAAATCGAAAAATAATTACAAAACAAATGACCACAAAGTTTCAAAGTGCTCTTTGATTTTGTACGCAATGCTAGTTTGGTGGACGATTGACGACCCAGCACGCAAGTTTGTAATTCATGGACCAAATGTGTCCGGTTGCCTACCTGTTAGGTCCTAAAATTTATTTTCGACTTGCATGCAAAAGAGTAATTACATGTCGTTGCGGTGGTTGGTCCAGTGACCAACCGTGTTTTGATAGAATAGTATGTACTACATCCACAAATATACGAACTGCAAGCAAGTAAAATGTCACAAGAAGTAACATCTGTGCTTGTTCTGTTTATAACAGATATCGGATAAAGTTCACGAAAGCAGTCAGCTCTTTGCGTAACGCAATGGACATATACAGCCAGCGCTATATACGAAAAATCGATATTCAAATTTTCTTATTTTGTAAATTTTTGCATCAAAACTGTTTTGGTAACAAATTGTAATAGTTGTTCTAGATGCATTTTTGCAAGTGTCGACCACTAATCGCATGAGCTACAGAAATGAATACATTGAATGGGTGTCTCGCTTTGAAGGTTATATGGACTATCCTCCAACACAAATGTTTGTATGTGGGGTGGGGTGTAGCCTCTGCACTCCCCACACGATCGTGATGGTGACACATTACAAACATAATCTTTTCAAAAGATTGACACCCCATTAAGTGCACGGGCTCTGCAAGAAAAGGGTTTCAAAACCAAGCGACGTGACCTTATTTTGTAGCCTTTTCACGTCTCTTTCAGTTAACCGAAAAAAGGCGGGAATAAGGTAATAAACTAATATGTGATCAACGGGATTTCGGGTCACTTATTATTTACAGTTACTGTACGTGTCATCACATTTATAAGTAAAGTACAACCGCCGTGGACTGGTCACTTTCCATGAGTGGGCAATATTTCCACGGACGCAATAATATTAGATTCCAAACACCAATTATTGGAATAATGGCCAAAATTTAATTAATGAAGCACCGGGTACAACCCGGTGCTTCATTAATTAAAATTTTGCTGATGATAATTTTTATCTTCTGGTAAACGCATGCGTGGACATCATTACTCACGCGTGGATTACGCCCAATCCACGGCGACTTCGCTGTACGCGTCGTTTATGCTGTTTATGGGGTTATGCACCAGATGTGGTTGAAGAGATCCAATTGTGTCTGGCTACGGAATTTGGTATTTTTCGTGATCTAGAATAGAGATATATGCTTCAATTTGTTTTAGCAGTTCTCTTTAATCTTGACGACTCTGACATATTTTTACAATTAGTATTAACTGAAATAAAGTGTAAAGTAAATAGAAATTACTGTGTATTTTGTAAACTCCAATAGAGCAGGATTGTGTAAATGAATTTGCATACATTGTTGTCAAACGATTTCGATCAGTAAACCTGAACTATTTGGTGTGCAGACGTGAATTATAAAGTCGTGCTTCGATACAGGAACCTTTTATTTATTATTGGTGGATCCGGTATTTGATGCAGAGAGAAAATATCAATATTTCAAGTTATGGTCTCTGTTTGAGTTCAGTTTACTTTACGAAGAGCGCAAGCATATGCTGTAACTTTATTACATTGCAATCCACTATGAATCTTAAGGATTGACACTAAACTTCCAAAGTGAGATTCCAAAGGATGAACACAAAGCTACCAAAGTGGGTTTTCAAAACCAAACCAAGCATCCTTGTTTACATTTCTTGCTTTTTCTAGACGAATCGGAAACGGAGTAAATAAGCTACATACTCCTACAAGTTTGTGAGGTTTTATGTGAGTTTGTTTTGCACATGTGATACATGCGTCACGCTGAAGCTTACTGCGGGTTAACTCTTTACCGAACTCGACTAGCAGACGATACTTTCTAAACAATTTGTTGAATTTTTTACTAAAAAACATAGCTTATGACCCTTTATTGGAACGAATTCACACGGCAAGTGTGTCGATGTTACATTAGATGAAAGGTTGTAATTTTTTACCCACTGATTATTGAACTGAGAGTGATATTCAGTTGCACTAGCTAGTGGATGTACCCATGTGGCACATGCCTTTTTGTTGTTGTTTTTTGTTTTTTGTTTTTTGTTTTTTTTTGGGGGGGGGGGGGTAATTGTTATCTCTTCGCATTTAGTGTGTTGTTGCTTTGAAGACAACTAACTTCTATGTTGTGACCAGTTACAGTACCGCTGCCGTGGACGGGTCACCTTCAACGGTTGTGCAATATTTCTACGGACGCAATAATATTAGATTCCCAACACTAATTAATGGTCATCAAAAATTTAATTAATGAATTCCCAGATACAGCCCGGTGCTTCATTAATTTATCTTGTGCTAATGATGATTTTTATTACCAGGTGATCGCTTGCGTGGACATCATTGCCCACTAGTGGATTCCAACCAGTCCACGACAGCTGTACTGTATGTACGCCTCGAATTCATTTTCTCGTGAATACAGATTTGCGATATACATTTCATAAACCGAAAAGTAACACAGACTGGTGGCAATTTAAAAAAAAAATGTTTAAATGTTTTTCTTGTAAAACATAGCTTAGACCCTCCTATTGGAATTAGCCCGAAGAACGTATTCCAGTGAGCAGTATTGCGCTATAATATGAAAAAGAAAGAAAAATGGAGAAAGAACAAAATTAATATGGTAGCTTTTTTTGTAAAGTGTTACTTGTTTTATCTGATTTATGTTAAGAGATAAAATATCCCACACAATAATTAGGACAGGGATCATGCTGAGGTGATATTTTAACTGTCCTCACCCACCACCCAGGATTGTTTGGGATGGATTGAATGCTTTCACTGAGGCTGGGCACGGCGTCTCGTATAGTCATGTCGAAAGCAGAGTCATTAATTTCAAATAACTTCATCTCAGTTTCCTGTTTTTATTTGCCACATACAATTTTTGTCATCCTCTCCTTACAAAAGGTACTTTAACATCACGAGGTTACAAAACTTCATTACCGAAGCGATACTTGTATAATGGTACCATTGTAGAGAGAGAATGAATTCAGGAACCATGTTTTAATTCCCGTTGCGAAAGAGAATCCTACCCTGCTAGTATGAGCATTACAACTCGCAAGACGAGTAATGAACAAATTCGTTCCAAAATCCTAGATGTTATTCTAAATATACGTTGAAGAACATAATAGTTATTCCGAACACTATAAAATCAGTTGGGTTGAAAATCAACCTAAATCAACTGGATTGAGTGAAGATGAACCCATTCATATTCGCTCAACCCAGTTGATTTGGGTTGATTTTTAACCCAACTGATTTTTTGAGTGTTAATTGGGTATGAAGCGTAAATTTCGTTCGTGTCCAGTGATACTTTGTATAGAAGTAGTTACCACAGTTAAAGTCATAGCTCAATTGTGTGTGCAAAATTATCAGTTCTGCCAATGCGTGAACCCCGTTTGAGACTTTGTGATGAATACACGAATAGAAAAGTTAACGGAAAAAACAAATAAGTATTGCTGATGTCAATACATATTTTGAAGCACGTGTATTGTTAGCCTCGTCTGAAAATAGTCGTCTAATGTGAACGGTTAAAAAAATCCAATTTCCATTATAATGTTTTGAGAGTTGTTATTTACGTAAATTGTACTTTCACTCTAGTTTGCACTCTTAAATACTGAACCGCCTCCGTCTGCTTTCCGGCGGAGGGAGTACAGAGATCGATTGAAACCGGGACAAACCTGTGCTTGCTATAAACAAGAAAAGAAACAGAAAAAGAAAATGAAGATGTCAGATTGTGTGTAGTGATGGGTCGATTTTTTAACTTTTTTTTAACCTTTACCCAACGAAATCGCTCACATCCGCCCGTAATATGCAAATTCAGCAGCTGAAAAAATATTATTTTTCGAAAAATTTCAACAAAACCATATAATGTGACCCCTCTTTGGAACGAGCTCGGTAAGTTGCAGTTTTTTAAGTGACTGAGGTGCGATGTACTTTACACGGCGTCTGCTGTGTTTATTCAACGTTACCGACAACAATACAGACATTGAGAAATGTGCTGGGTAAATCACTTGTGGAGTCTGAGCTACGTGTACGAAGGTCATGTAAGAACGCATCCGATTGGTCGTTTCGCGTCTGAGTTACGTTACGATCTGAATGAAAATCTTCGACGCAATATGGCGTTAGGCAACAATGTAAACAAACCGCCGAAGGTGATATTTTTCTGTAAAATTATCAGCCTCATTCACTTAATTTGTAATTACGACTTAGCTAAATTCTAATTACAACTTAATAATTTGTAATTACAACTTAGCTTAAATTATAATTACAATATAGCTTAAATTGTAATTGGTCGCTTCGCGTCTGATTTTCGTTACGATCTGAATGAAATTCTTCGACGCAATATGGTGTTAGGCAACAATGTAAACAAACCGCC
Source organism: Pictodentalium vernedei (assembly GCA_031216915.1). NCBI lineage: Eukaryota > Metazoa > Mollusca > Scaphopoda > Dentaliida > Dentaliidae > Pictodentalium > Pictodentalium vernedei. The sequence continues at coordinate 276,558,722 of CM062291.1, forward strand.
GAAGGTGATATTTTTCTGCAAAATTATCAGCCTCATTCACTTAATTTGTAGTTACGACTTAGCTAAATTGTAATTACAACTTAATAAATTGTAATTACAACTTAGCTTAAATTATAGTTACAATATAGCTTAAATTGTAATTACAACTTAGCTTAAATTGTAATTACAGTATAGCTTAAATTGTAATTATAACTAAGTTGTAATTACAATTTATTAAGTCGTAATTACAATATAAATAAATTGTAATTATAATTTAAGCTATATTGTAATTACAATTTAAGCTATATTGTAATTACAATTCAAGCTATCTTGTAATTACAAGTTAAACTAAGTTGTAATTACAATTTATTAAGTTGTAATTACAATTTATTAAGTTGTAATTACAATTTATTAAGTTGTAATTACAATTTAAGCTAAGCTGTAATTACAATTTATTAAGTTGTAATTAAGCTAAGTTGTTATTACAATTTAAGTTGTAATTACAATTTATTAAGTTGTGATTACAATTTAACTGAATTGTAATTGCAATTTAACAATTTAACATAAGTTATGCAAAAAAACGAAATGGCGCTAATACGCTGCCGTATTAATTGAAGTTGAATTGTGAAACAGGAACATGTGGGACGGGGGACAGGAATCAATCACCCTCGACAATTCGACGTTCGTGAGATACACGAAAAACTCCAAATCGTGCCGATTTTTCCATCCCTCGTACTCCGTCCTCGATGGTTCATGTTTTAGAGCATTGAACATCAAACCGAAAGGTCCACAATACGATCCTGACAAGCGGTAATTGCGTTGTGTCCGTGGGAAGGGCTCTTAATCCCGATTGCCAACATGGTGGCACGGTGGCACTGTGTATTAAAACATACTGTACGTCTAGTAATGGGCATAGCGTTCGTGAAAAAGCAAAGTAAAAGAACTGTCTCACGCACATCTTCACCTGATGATGTTCATGTTTCTGAAGGTTCACCCAATATGTTAAGAAGTGTCGAAGTACTTCACTCAACAAGAGTTGTCTATACTGTTACAACTGTAGAATACAAGGGCAATATCTCTATCACACTTCAATTTATGTTATGCATATCATGACTTGATATTGATAATGTGTATGAAGCTTCAAATCAATATCTCGAGAATGTCGATGTAGTTCGCCCCAAAAGATTTAACCATATTGATGCTTTTCAACTATAGATTTCAAGGGCAATGACTCTGTAACACTTAAATTGAGTGGAAACATATTTACGGCACATCTGTACTTAATATTGATAGATTGATAGTACATAATGGATTTTAAACAGGTATCCAAAGAAAGGTGCAACTAGTTCAATCGACAAGATTTTTCCATACTATTACGAGTGAAGAGTTCAAAGGCGATAACTCTGTTCCGTCAAAATGGAGCCTCAGTAAATTTAGGTAATGGTCATGCACCTCTTCACTTCATGGCGATTATCCACACCTGGCGCAAACTAACATCTTAAAACAATGTAGACGTACTTCGCACTACAAGATTTCCCCTTACTACCACAACTACGCAATTCCAGAGAAATAACTCTGTTGATTATATATAACAAGTTTCAAAGCAATATCTTATGAAATATAGAAGGAGTTCACTTTACAATATTTCCTAATAATATAACACGGGTAGAAATTTAGGGCAATAACTCATTAATGCTTATATTGAGTCAAATAATATTGATATTGATCATGATTTTACGCAATATCATAAAAACTGTACAAGTAGTTCGCTCTGAAAGATTAAACCCATACGACAACAGCGGAATTGAAGGGTAATAACTCTGTTGTGACTGAACTGCGCAAACTATGTCATGCACATCTGCGCATTGTGTTGACCATGTATACTAGATTTTAAAGCAACATCTAAAGGAAATGTAAGAGGATTTTACTCCACATGATTTCCCCACTCTGTAACACCAAAACTGAGTCGCCGCAACATTATGTCATCCACAAGGTTTCTCATACTATCAAAGAATTAGAATTCAAAGGCAACAAGTTTGTGATGTCTAAATTGGGCCACGGCAGATTCATGACGCCCACCTCCAGATTTGATAGTGATCAAGTACACCGAGTTTCAAAGCAAATAAGACATGAAATATACGGCAAATGAAGTGCCAAGAACATTCAAATCAAAGAGGACCCAACCAACCTATTTTTTGTATTGGTGCAAAAAAGTGAAAAAAAATGGTAATAAATAATTTTCGTAGCAAGTGTTAGTTTGGTAACTGCCTTTCGTGCTAAGCAAAGAGTTAAGCTGATGACAGACTCTTTGCGACACAACTGTGCCCATGGAGGATGTAACAGTTTGTCACGTACACTCCACTATCATGTAGGGTACAGCACGTGTTTTCTCATCCGTCTCGCTGGAATTCGGCATATGTATATGTCCATACTGACGATATGTTATGTTTATGTGTAAACATGCACCTTTCTGAGGATCTTGCACGATGTGTGCCCGGAGGGTGTAGTATGTTAGACGGTATGGGGACACGTGGGCTCGCATTCTATGCGTTAAGAGGGGATCGATTTTGATTAGATGCGGTTGCCTTGCCCTCGGGCTCTTCAGCGAGAGGAACATACATTGGATGGTAATTTTCTCGTTAGGTTTGCAACCTCTACATTCTGCCTGTGTATATAGTCCCGTGTCTCCACTTATTCAATGTGTTCATGCACTATGCAAGGTGTATTTACGGATTTTGTATAAAATTATCTGTATATATTTATCACAGCCCCTATAAAAGTGAGTAAGTTGAAAAACGCCGGTTTCTCCCAACCTAAAATAAGTTGTTGCTGCATGTGGAATATGGCGATAAATGCTTCTTGGACACCCGAATTAGAATATGATATTTACTCAACAAATCTTTAACAGCAGTGTATCATACTTTTCTCAGCCCCATTTTAAATTTATCCTGTACTTCAGACAGAAAAATAACTGTAACAGATTCCTACCATACATCTTGTGGTTCATTGGTCACCTTTATAAGTACATGCTCAGATGTATAACTAATGGCTAACGAAATTAACTTAGATGAGATACCGAAAAATTTAAATTTTGATTTCGTGTCAAAATTTAATCATTCTTTTATAAATGACCTTCAAAACTGCGATGAAATGGTACCGACTTGGCAATAGAAAAGCAAAATTGTAAATACTATTCCCCGGAACAGTTCAAAACAAAAGTTAAATTAAGTAAACATTTTTCATTACTGAACGCGAATTGTCGGAGCCTTAATGCTAATTGGGGAAATTTTTGCAACTTTTGTGTTATTTACAGCCAAATTTCAACATATTTGAAGTTATAGGTATAAAAGAAGGGATTACCTAAGAATTAAAAGGATATCACCCACTAATAACCCGTATGCGTCCCGATGACGATGACGGCAGAGAAGCACTAGAGTTATTCATCAAAGAAAGCATACCATTTAACATCCTCGACGATCTGTCTATCTTCATCCGACACGTCTTTGAATCCTTATTTAATTTTATCTGATTTTTCCCATACACTCAGTAAAATTAATTCCGAAAATAAAAAAAGCCCGTCTTACAGTGTATGGTCGACTTTAATATTAATCTTCTTGGATACAACAACCACCAAAAAGGAATTCATACGTGGACTCTTTGTTCGGTGCAAGATTTTATGCCACTAATAACTAAACTAACAAGACTAACCGAAAATTTTGCTACATTATTTGACCACATAATATCTAGTAAACTTAGTGATAAAAATACTTCTGGCGTTATTACAAGGGACCTAAGTGACAATTTTTGCAACTTTTCTAGTTGAAAAGAGAACAAAACACATTGACCTAAGAAATCAGTCCTTAAAACGATCATTTAAACGAGACAATGTAGACAGTTTCAAACTAAAACTGAACGTCAGCGCAATTATTCCTCTGTCAGAGAATAACAGTTCTCCAATGATGCGTACTACGTGTTTCTCGATATCATCAATGCGGCGTTTGATGAAGTCTTCCCCTTACAGACAGTTCCAGTTCATCAGGCGACAACCTTGGATGATACTTGGACTTCTACAATCCTCTTTACATAAGAATCGGTTATACAACAAAAAACTTAAATCCCCATCAATTGAAAATATTAACACCTACAAATGATATTGTCAGTTATTCAACTGACTGAAACGCGCTAACAAATCTGAACGTTAAAAAACAAATTTAATCTTAAAACGTCCTGGGAAATATTAAGAAGAGCCATATACAAGTCTGAACGCCCACCTCTTATTCCGGCTACCTGTTCGGACGGAAACGTCGACTTAACTAACCCAAAAGAAATAGCAAATAAACATTCTTTGCCAATGTAGGGAAAGAGATATGCAACAAACTACCACAATCCCCAACCCATTTCCCCCAATGCCTGCCACTGGACAATGGTGCGTTTGTTCTTCAGGCAACCAACCCACAAGAAATAATCATATGCATAAACAACCTAACGTCCAAATCTAGTAAAGATTTCCAAAACATATCAACAAAAACGGTTTCTAAAAGAAATAAGTTATGAAATCGCTACCCCCTTAACACACATTAATAATCAATCAATCGTTATCTTTGGGAGTATTACCTACAAAAATGAACATAGCCAAAATTACACCCATATTTAAAGCAGGTAACCCTAAGATATTTTCTAATTACAGACCTATAAACATTCTGCCAGTTTTTTTCTAAAATATTAGAAGCGATAAGTTCACTAGATTTTCAAACTTTTTGGATCAACATAATATTATATAGAATTCAGAAAAAAAGCATTTCACGATACATCCAATTCTACACCTCTTCCAAACAATAGCCGAGATGAACGACAATGCAACTAAAGACTGTACTTTCTCAGTATTCCTTGACTTTTCCAAAGTTTTTGACACGATTGACCACCAAATCTTACTTGCAAAAATGGAACTTTATGGTAAACGGGGTATTGCTAATTACTGGTTCAAAAGCTACTTAAGAGGAAGAACACATTTTGTCTCCTGCATGGACACACAGTCTGACTTGATGGAAATTTCAGCAGGTATTCCACAAGGATCAATACTAGGGCCCCTACTATTCTTATTATACATCAATGATAATAATAGACCAACTACTCACAAAGTGCTCTCATTCATTATAAATCAAATCCACACCTCAGATAAAAATTTTGACAATATAGTTGAAAAAACAAATATCGAGTTATCGAAGGTGAGCGATTGGTGTAATGCAAACAAACTTGCGCTCAATGCGAACAAAACCAGATTTATGATTTTTCACCGCAAATGGTCTCTATAACTTTTAAAATAGGCACTTACTTCGAAATAATTCCTCTTTACAGGCAGTAGGTAAGTTTCAAGAGTTCCAAACATTGGAATGAACTCGAATAAGCCACTCAATTCTCCCAAGATCGCCATTCAAGAAGAGTATTAAAGAAAAGATGCTCTGTGACAACCCAAGGTATTCTGACTTTACAAATAAGTAATTCTGGTATCTCATCATTAACCACCATCGATTCGCATTTTTCATTTGTCTCATTAAACAAGTATTTTTACAGCATACCACCAGCCCATTCTCTTTTCATTGGTACAACCCTCATCCTGTCGCTACTTATGCTTGTTTGACATATACCAATAGAAGGACACCACACATTTTTCTGATGAACCACAAATCACATCACTTAAAAATAAAATTAAATATTTTACTGAGATACTATTATCAAAATACTTCTGTCATTGATATGTCCCCAGTTATTTGTCTAACGGTTTTATCTGCATGGGGATGGTGGGAAGACAGTCACATTGACTACATCATCTCCACGTAGCACGCTTTCTCTCTCTGCATTACTATCCTCTTTCTTTGTAACTACGTACTGAAAGTAATGTACTTGCAGCTTTTACTGTAAATTTGTTATTGTAAAAAACGTTCTAACAAGTTTGTACAGATTTATAGCTTGTTGCGAAATAAAATTCAAAATTCAAAAATTCAGAATTCTAAGTTACATCTTGAGAAGTCCACTTCACGAGATTCAATAGATCGACATATCCAAACATACAGCCAAATAACAACATTCCCACCACAGTGACTCCAGAATTCGTCCCACAAACCATGTTTGCGGGGTTTAAAAACAGAATTTATACCACGATTTCTGTGTGTATTGAACGATTTTCGATACAATACAGACATTAAGAACTATGTTAGATACACCACACGTGGAACCTTGTCTGGATGTGGGGACATCATGTAAGAGCGCATCTGATTGGTCGTTACGCGCCTGAGTCACGTTACGACGTGAATGAAATGCTTCGACATCAAACAATGCCAAGTAAGAAAATTATCAGACCACCGAAGGTGATATTTTAAATGTATCAGCTTCATTCACTTAGTTCAGTCGTATACTTACATAACACAACTCGGGTAGCGTACGGGTGACAGGACAGACTTATACACTAGCGGATCTACTTTTCGTTAAAAATATTGCGAAATAAAGGCCAAATTACGTAAAAACAAACGAAAATAGCACACTAGATTCAGTGTTCTCACATTTTTTTCCAACGTGTGAGATTTCGACGATGGGGAGGAAAGCTGAAAGATAAAGAAAGTTTATTTCGACCACAATAGTTTAAGGCGCAATCCGATAGAAACTGTGTGCGCTTTTGTGATCACAGTGCTGTGTAATATAAAACCACATTGTTTTGTTTTTATGTACACTAAAAAAAAAGAATTTAGTGTTTCGTTATGGGGCTCGGCAAATCATGACTTTTTTTCTCAAATCGAATCAGGTAATAAGTTCCATACCGAATCAAATCTCGCATCGAATTCACTTCCCAATTGTTACGATATTACGGTTGTCGTGTTAGTGCTATCTATCCCCCATGTGTACCCAGTATCAATATGCGTACTAATCAGACTTTTTCGTACCATCTAACCACAACTTAAAGCAGATGGATCTATCACTTGTTTTTGAAAAGCTGAGCAGTTTATTCATATAGCAATCAGTGGCTATCAAAGGTATTTCGTGCAGAAATGTCGGTACGGACCGTTGCATGGTCCCGATCTGCAACGTCCTTCGATTAATAAGAAACGGTTAGTTCGGGCGTCTGGTGTACTGGCATTTAAATTACTCTAAGCTATCGCTTTGAATGTATCATTTTCTTTTCTTAATATTCTAGTAGTGACATCTCACCCTGTAGTTATCTAAGCAACTGGACTATATTAAAACGATCATTGACTATGTATCACCAAAGTGAACAAAAAAAACCATATATCATCCCTTGAGTGGAACAAGGCGCCATCTGCAATGCATTAGCACTGCAGATGGCGCCTTGTTCCACTCAAGAAGCGATATATTGTGCAAACTAAACGTAACGCGATCTCCATTATCGCGTTAAATGATTATTTTTTTAGGAATTTTCGGACTAAATTCGTGTTATCGAGTTATGCTGGATACGGCTAATCTTGTCTGTCATCTTCAGAAAGTCGACAATAAAACAATATTAAATCCCAAACTCCCCGGAACTGGAATTCTGTCGAATAATCGAAATGGTTTCGAATCGAATAAAATCAGTGAAGAGATTAGAAACCGAATAGAATGTTTATCGTTCGCTGGACTCTACTTTGTTATTTTTTGTTACTCGTGATCATTATGTTTAACTCACAGATCAATAGTTATTATATCCCCGTGTAATATTTTTAATAGAACAAAAACTACTAAAGACTAACAAAAACTTGTTAATCAACAAGCAAAGTTGGGTTCTTAAGATTCGTTAAGCATAGACCAATGTCCTAAAATCCACGAACAACAACCGCGTACTCGCAAGTAAAGCATCGCAACAACAACCGCGTACTCGCAAGTAAAGTATCTGATTTACTATGATTCTCCAACCTGGGGGTGGGGTTATAGACAGGCACCAACTCACCCATATATCTGTGGTGGTCCACGTGTCTAAGTGACATAGAAATACAATACACAAACATTGTTAGGGACTAAGCCACATTTTGGCTCCCTATTTACTAAATCTGCCCAACTAGTCGCGACAATGTTTCGGCCCGAATGGAAGTTTTTAAGATATGAAACAAAAAATGTGGACTTTTCTCGACTTAAATATAGACTTTAGACAAATCATAGGTCACATCTTAAGAGTAAAGAGTCTGTGAAATCAATTACTTGATTCCAAATAAGATTGCATGATGGGAACCTAAAAGAGAAATACAAGTTCCAACTCTTCCCGCGTGCCTATGGCCGAGTATCGCCTTAATATAGTCAACAATCCTAATCTACAACAGTGATTAAACTTTTAAATTATTTTTTCTTTCGAGATTTTTTTATCTGGGTCCAATACTATAAAATTTTTACGATTGTATTTTCTAGAATTGTATTTTCTAGTTATGATTTTAATGGGTTGAAATGAACCATTGGCATTTTCAAAGATTTGGCAATTTGCCAGCTGGCTAATGATTCATTTTAGTCAGTTATATTAATAGCTAATAATTAAGCCTTTTTCTGTTCATGTATTTTCAGGCAAAATGATTGGCTAAATTATTTCTTTTTTCTTTTCTTATCGCAATGAACCGATAAAACGCATCTAGACCCGCCCTAAACCACGCCCCAATGTCAGTAGTTAAAATTACGCTGCACAGTGTGAATCGAAAAGAATCTCTGCACGATCATATTGTTTCAAAATGAAAAGTAATTAATATTTATCTCACCATTTTAAAAATACTTTCAAAATAAAATCAAATAAACAATGAAATTCTTATCATGCTTTTTATTCCATGTTTAAATTTGTATACACAATTAAAATTGATAGATGATCGTCTACATTCATCGTTTTACCAAAATCAAACGTAAACAATGGCCGGTCATAATCATTACCAACCTGACACAAAAATATAATTGATCGGACTGATTTAAATAAAACTGCAACCTACATGCACTCCTCTCTGACCTCCTTTGTCTATCATAGAATGTATGTGGTTCACTTATAAGAGTGTAAAGGAATATCAGTTCATAACTTATGCTCGACATTTCACGAAATGCTTAATGTAGGCATTGTAGCACAACATAGGCAATAAACTGTTTACGTGCAACTGGTATCCAGAGAATGCTTGATGTTGGATTTGAACTAAGACACATTATGTACGTGAGTGGACATCGAAATGAAGGTTCCGTCTGCGGTTACAGTAAAGAATGTAACACTTTAAAGAAACAAAATATCAGAATGCCCCACTTTAAAGAAACAAAATATCAGTCAAACACTGTTCTCTGTGACAATTCAGCTTTGTGCACAGCAATGTCAACATGAACAAAACGGTACGTCACTGACGTCGATGGAAATCAAAACTTTCCAATTTCCAAATAACCTGAATGAACTCTTTTTGAGACAAAGTTCAGCCAACTTCATGTCATCTGTGTTTATATCGAACTCATCATTTAACAACTGTGTTTTCAATTTCTCGGGAAATGATCAAAATCAGAATTAGATTTAACCCAGCGTTGCTTTGAATGACATCACCTTCCCGTCAAGTGGAAAAGAATATTGAAGTTTTGTTTGGGCGTGGCCTATGGCGTTCTTTTTAACTTACACAATTCATTGGTAAATCAGATTTTTAATGACACAAGAACATCATTCATTGAAATGTGTCGTCATTTCAAACAGATTTTTGAAAAGCTATACCTTTTTCATTCGATTCTCGATAGGAAGCATGATGCGACCTGGTTTTTATTATAACTACACAAAGTAGAGAGTGTTTAAATTTATTGCCACCCAGGTTTAATTATAAGGACTGATCGTTTGTTTCTGTCTTTTTCTTGACTTATGAACCCTAAAAAACAAAGGCCAGACATAGCGTAAAGGGCTACGCCCATTTGCACAGTTTGGCCTTTGAAATAGACAGAAACAAACGATCATTCCTTATTAAAATACAACTCTAGAAAGTACAATTGTAAAAGTTTTATAGTATTGTCTCCAGAGAGTTCTGGGTCTTAGATATCGCTTCACTCTTGATAATAATAATATACTGTCGAGACTAGATTTGACACCTGGACTAATGTCATACGTACACACATTCAGTCATACAAATGGAGGCCTGTGTTATCCGATTAGGGTTGTTGGAGGCCCTGGATAACCAATTTGGAGCAACGGTGCGTGCTAAATAATAAATGTGAATTTCGGAAGTACCTGCGTCACGACTACACATGTGTGTATCCGCACAAAATGTTCAGCAAAATCAATTTGGATTACCGCACATGTTAATTAAATATCCCCTTATAGGAACGAATAACGCCGAAGAGATACGTCCGTTATGTTAGGTAAACGGTTAATCTCGCGAAAATTCGAGGTTATTTTTTCGTTTTCCATAGGGTGGTACACGGCAACTGCTTATTGCGGCTCGTCTCGCTTCTTTCGAATCCATTCAGCAATTTTAAACAGCAGGTAAATCGTAAACTGTTTGTCGGGTGACAGTATGTGTGAAGGAAAACGGCAAAAGCCACCATTAACAGTTCCACTCAGTGGTTTGGATATAACTGGGCATGATAAAACGTGATGAGACATGCCAAAGACCTACTTCAGTCTTCAGAACATTTTTGATATACGTTAAAGGTGAACTTCAACACACCGGCTCGAGGCACCCTTGTTGAAAATAGTACGGTTAATTGTTAACTGAAGTTTTTTACAGACAAGAGTTAATGGTCCTCTGTATTTGAAACTCCGGAATACCATTTTTACTTTGTTGCTCATGACGTGACTTGGATTCACCGATACAAATGCACGCCATATTTCGGGTTTTTGCGTGCAGAATACGCATTATTATCATAGAAAATACTTGTTTACGTATGAAGAGACTACGGATACCAAAGAAGTCATGTAGGGCTCGTCTGATAATCATACTATTACACCATATATAGGCAAAATGAGAATGAGAGTTTGGCAGATATTTAACATTCTCTAAAATCGTATTGGTATGTGAAAACATCATTATATGACTACCACGAATATCCATGCAATATCGCAGTAATGTGCCTATCAATTCTTGCCGCCTGAGCGTCTCAGTTTTCGGAATCCACATCATACCTGTCTCAAAAAAAACTCTAGTAACGTCGCTGATGTTCGGAGATTTTCAAGGCGACAATTTTATAAACGCGAAATAAAAACCCGAGAGCCATGGCGCTGAACACTTCGGATAAATATCCATACTTTCTTTGTACCCCCACCAAAACGAAGTTTGCGGGGAGGGGGATGTTCTAGAAATGGGGTCCGTCCGTCCGTCCGTCCGTCCGTCCGTCCGTCCGTCCGTCCGTCCGTCCGTCCGTCCGTCCGTCCGTCCGTCCGTCCGTCCGTCCGTCCGTAACAACTTTCGACCTCTGTATCTCAGTCAGTGCATGTGGGATCTGAATGATTTTTGGTCTGCTGAAGGACCACCATGGGGGAAAGGATATTCACTAGAAACGGTTTTCGTTGAATAAATAGTTAAGGACTTTTTTCGGTTTTTTTCTACTTAGAAAACTAAAATTTGCATGGTTTCTGGATGATAAATTTAGTAGTGTAACAGGTTTTGTCCAATCATTTTTCTAGAATTATAAGCCCTTTTCGCCTTTATTCGATTTATAATATTTCAATTTTTATGGTTTCTGGTTAGTAAACCACTTCTCTGCAGGGGATACCGGTGGCGTTGCACCTTGTTTGTTTACAATTCAGGTTTTTTAAGGATCCACTCGCATTTAATAAACAATTTGTTACAATAGTATGTTAATCCGGATTGTCATATTCACTCTTGTTGACAAGACCAGATCAGAAGGATCAAACAAGACGCCCACGTCGTCTTCTTTGATCTGGTAAATCTGGCCTCGTAACCTTGGCGGAATCCGGCGAGCCAGCTCAACTGACTGTTGCAATAATCTGCATTTATCTGCATTTATTGTACAGTACCTTGTTCATGATATTAAGCGGTTGTATTGGTACAGGCTACCTGACATTTATTCTCAGTTGTATCGTGGAAGATAGGAGTTAAAGAGCCGAGGTGGAAATATACGTTCATGATCCAGTAGCTTGGATAGCCCATTTGTATTAAGCAATACTATCAAAGATCGGTAGATGCCCTCGGCCACAAAAAAATCTCTGTCAGTGTGAAAGGAATCTTCCGTGCAGAGTTCTTACAATTAATTGAAGAAGATGTGTGTTGCTTCATGACAAGTGCTGTCTCTTTGGGTCATTATGTTGGTCTTTATAGAAGTGAGGCTTGATGTTGGAGATAACGGTCAATCGTAATATTGGCTCGAATTTTTAGTTGACTCACAAAACTTTATGAAAACTTTATGTTTTAAAGGCGTAATGTTTCAGACTCCATTCAAAAAGGCAGTTGTTTATAGCCTGAGTAAAAAGCACCGGTATAACTCGGACAAAAGTCATTATTGGGGTGCATTCTTCGGCCTCCAAGATTTCGCGCCATTGAGTATTACGGAACGCTAAACACCAAAAAAGACCGAATATAATCCTTAGAACATTGGATGAAATATTACTAGTGCAAAAGCTAAATTATTTGAAGTGTAAGTGCAAATTTGAAGTTTGGAAATGAGTATTTGCAATAAAATTTGCCCGTTACATTATAAATGACTACACCGGGAAATATTGAACTGGTTATCATCATTGAAAACGAAATGGTAGGACAGCCTTTTATCGCGTCGATACAAAAATAGCAGCGCACATAACTGCTGCACACAGCTCTAGAGTGTGCGGTGAGTGGTTAATCACTCAAACATCAAGGGGGTGAAATTTTTCCCATCAATCACAGACGTCTGTTGGTGCAAAACATTGCTTCAAATATATTTTGGTCGATGGGTGCAAACATAGCTTGCGTTTCGTATGATTTTTCCTACAACTTGAAAGTTTTGTCTGAGTGGAAATGTCACAACAAATCACAGGTGTTTTATTGATAACAGTAGCTGCGGATTCGGTGACTCTATGTGTGTGGGGGTGGGGGTGGGGCTTAGCCAACAATCTTCAAAATATATGAGAAGAGTAAACGAAATGAGTTTGGACAATGGTTGTATTATTATCCTGGCTGATGTATTTATAATTTGTATACTCTTAACTGGTTGTTTTTTCCTACTTGTCATCATTAATACTTTTCGATTCGGCGATTATTCGAATTCGAATTGGTGTTGGCGACAGAGTAGCGACTATCTAAATAGCATGTCAGATTACACAATGTAGGCCGATTCTGTGATTTGGGCGATTTTGGAAAATTGGTGTACTGCAGGCACCGGATCGGGGACGGTAGTCCATTAATCGCCTAAAATCACCCAGATGGCTTCTTATGTCACCCGCTTACATTTCGGTCCCATAGTCTAAATACTTTCGAAGTCATTCCACGGCTCCTAGATAATGAACGTTTCATGCACTCTAGTCCTACGTTCCAAACCAAAACAGTAACGAATCGATATTTTTAGACAATGATATCTTCTCTAGAATATTGAAGTGGCAGAAAAGAAATCTCTCGTTCATTCATTCAAAAATGTATCCGGTATGAGGAAGTACAGATACATTGAGGCAGTAAAGTTTGAATGTTGTACCCAAACAACTTCGTGAAATGTTTGCAAGATATTTTGAAAAATATTTCCATTTTTTCTCATAGATATTCTGTACAATTTTATTTCAACAACCCGAATAATATATTTAAAAATATCGGGAAAATTAAAAAAGTGAAGGTATTATGTGTTGATATTGTAGATGTTTTGAATACTTTCAAACAAAGAGAGTGGAGTGTTAAAGTGCGTATATCTTCACCGTTGTTTCAAGGTTCGACCTTGTTTGTCATGTTCTGTCGCTTTATTCTTGGTTCTTTGTCTAGATTTTAAGTTGTTCACCTCTTCGTGAACAAAGAAAGGCCAAACCCTCAACAGTGTTAAAGAAGATTGTCGCTGTGTAGACACTTTTGAACTATATGACCGGATTGTGTTTTGCTCTGTCTGCTTGTTGAGTTAAGTTTATGGATGACAAGTGAAAACAGATAGGTATAGAATGTGATAATCATTCGTAAGCAGTTATGTTTTAATGCAGAATCAGCAAAAGTAATACTTAGTCGAACACGATTCGAGGTTATAAGTATTTGAGGTTCCAGTTCATTGTCTGTTCCATGGGGCACTGCGAAGCTTCGAAATTCGATTCGATCCGAAATCGTTCTGATTATTCGATTCGTTTCCATTCGCGATAACTTTTGTATATTAGTTCAAGCAGTATTTATTCAGACTTCCGAATACGATGTGAGTATAGTCCACAAGGATGTGAACAAGCTTGTGAGCTTATATTTAACTGTTTACACACAGAATAAACAGTATTACATAAAACAAATTACATCAAGAGTGCGATGTAGAACATAAGGGTTTGTGTTTGGAGAACAAAACATGAGATCCCTGGAAGTTGTTAATATTGACATCTACACTCTAAATCAGTTAGGTTAAAAAGTAACCAAAATCAGCTGGTTTGTGTGAATATAAATTTATATTCACTCACCCCACTTGATTTGGTTAATTTTTTAACCCGACTGATTTTAGCATATAGTACCCAGAAGGCACACCACTGGCGTCGCTTTTGTCAAACATCATCATCAGAAATTCGACAAAAGAGCTTACCTATGAGAAATAGAAACAGGTATTTCAGGTATCTGTCGGCTTGTTTGTGGTATATCGACATACCCCCAATCAATCTATGGACACCTCTCACTCACTTAAGACCCTAGAGCACTTAGTACTACCTTAATAATAATAATAATAATAATAATAATAATAATAATAATAATAATAATAATAGTTTAATTGTATAACGTGTTTACCAGCAAAACACTGCTCAAGAGCGCTCACAATGTAAAATTGACAATCAAAAAGAAAAGATTCAGCAGTCAAAGGCTATCCGAAAGAGATGGGGCTTTAAACTTTTCTTGTAACTTTCAGTATTGGCAGTTTTCCTTAATTTTGAGTGAGTGCATTCCACAGTGAGGGAGTGTTACAAAGAGTAATGTAACAATCAACCAGTAGTGTAATATTGACCAGTAGTGAAATAAAAATTAACCAGTGGTGTAATAATCAACCAGTAGTGTAATACAAATCAACCAGTGGTGTAATAACCAGTAGTGTAATAAACTTAACCAATAGTATAAGAAACATCCATGAAAACCAACAATTTTTCAACCAAATTTGAAAAAAAATTGGGGTGGGTAAAATCATAGTTTGGGTACATCTTATCGATTTTTAATCATTTTATCGTTCGTTTAAAAGCGTTTTGCAGGTCAAACATCATTTCGTGGGTTCAATACGGACGACGAGAAAAGGTATTTTATGATTTTCATGTGATGTGCTTATTTTCTGGTGTTTAATGTCATTTTCTGCATTTGTGGCTTTGTGAAAATTCAAAGTTGGCCAATTATATATGATAATGTTGTGCTTTTGAGAGACTTCTTATCCCAGGCATAAGTTGTCAGGTTCCATGATAACAGAATAAGTTGTCGAGGTAACTTACGGGTGCTGAAGTATGATATTAAAGGACGTGTCCCCTGCGTGTTGTCTTCAAGTATAATATTTAATACGACCCTGACGGATCACTATAGGTCTCCCACAATCCCATCTCCGACTTTACGCTTCTATCTTTATTGGGGAGGGGGGGGGGGGGGTATCTTATTGTTGACATTATACGATTTTTAGTTACCTTTTACCCGGTGTAAAGGAACATCGACCTCATTGGCTGTTAAAGAAGTGTTAATTCTATTAGTTTTAGGTGAGACATTGTTTTTAACTTTCTATGTGGCATATCTCAATTCAGTGATAGTTATTTATCCGCAAAGACCCCAATTCTCCATCCTCGGAATAGGCTTGTTTATATTAAATCTGGAATTAGCTATTAAATTGATTCCCCAGGACGGCGGAACGATGGGGAGGGGGTGGGGTTTGTTGTGGTGGAGGGCGGTGCTTGGGGAGTATAGCGGTATATGTGCGCCCCTCCAATGTTTACCCGAAATATCAAAAGTTGGAATTTTAAGGATCAAACCCGTGAAAGTTGGAAATGAATATACCTGAAATTTATAGAGCCTGGTGGGTGACAGGTTTCACTCTTATTTTATTTGGTTTTAACGAAATTATATTTCAAAATAACAAAATAATATTTCGTTTTAACGAAGCAATATTTCGAAATAACGAAATATTATTTCGTTTTAACGAAATAATATTTCGTTTTAACGAAATAAGTATCTCTATCGGTAAGCAGGGCCAGATTTCACCGCTTCGCTACTTTTCGAGTTCAGATTCTGCTTTTATTTAGCTAAGTAACATGGTTACGTATTCTAGCAAAATATGAATTTGACTCATTAAAATTAATGACTTCACTTTATTGTGGAATAAAGTTAGTGGTAATCACTTAAAGCACTTCCCAATCAATTAACCATATGATCTCTCCGTTTTTCGCGATATGTGTTTTACCAGAGATTTTTTTTTTTGGGGTGCTGTTCCGTATATATTCATAGCGTGGTTTATCGATGCAGAAAGAAAATGAAGGTGCAGAAAGTCCAAGGGTACACCCCCACCCCCATAGCTTCTCGGCCCTCGCCTCATCCCTCCTAAAAAACTAATTGCAGGCCCGATACCGATAGACTATAAATGGCCGACAAAAGTTGTAATGGAACGCAGAGAAAGACATTCTAAGATGCATAGGCGTCAGACCATCGTGACTCGGGGGGGGGGGGGGGGCTGTGAAGTCGGGAAAAATCAATTTTTTTCTGGCAGTTTTCATAACTTTGGGGTGGGGGGAGGGTCAAGCTTCATACACCTACCTTTACATAAGGGATTCCGCCCTATACGACCAACCTTGGAATCAAAGTCCGTAATATATTTTTTGGCGTGGTACGTTTCACAGGACGAATGCAGAAAGTGACATTAAACACCAGAAAATACGCACATCACATAAAAATCAGAAAAATACCTTTCCTTGCCGTATTAAACCCACGAAATGATGTTTGTCCTGCAAAATGCCTTTTATTGTACGATAAAATGATTAAAAAATCGATAAGATGTACCCAAACTATGTTTGGAGCCACCCCCCAAAAAATTTCAAATTTTGTTGAAAAATTGTGGGTTTTCATGGATATTTCTAACGCTACTGGTTAAGTTTATTACACTAATGGTTATTACACTACTGGTTGATTTGTATTACACTACTGATTAATTTTTATTACACTACTGGTTAATATTACACTACTGGTTGTTACATGGAGTTACAAAAGTGAATGATCTTTTTACCCGCATCAGATCTTATTCGAGGCATGGCAAGAAGTTTATCTGAAGATGATCTAAAATTTCCTACCGCTTTGTGTAAATTGCCAACCTGTTTTAAGTGGGTAGAGGTATGATCTCCGTGGATGAGGTGTGTTATCATTAATACTTTATATTTGATGCGCGGCTCAATGGTAGCCACTGCGAGGATTTGAGTATTGGCGTAATGTGACTATATTTTTGGCGCCAGTTTTGGCTGCAGTATTTTGAATGCGCTGAAGGTGGTTAACAGATTCCAGCGGGAGTCTAAAAGTTGCAATACTCCAATGGAGACAAGATCATAGACTGTATAACATTGTGTTGTGATAATGTAGTTTTCTAATTTTGTTTATGTGTCCTATCTGGAAGAAGCGGCTTTTGCTCATTTCTGTGATTTATTTGCCCAGATGAAGTTATTATTAAAAGTAAAACCAAGGATAAAAGCAGTTTTGCCTGAGTCCACATTGGCATCACCTATTTTCAGACAATTGATCGAAGATTTGTCTTACTGATGCTTTGCATCCCGTTATAAAAATGCTGTCTTGTTATCATTTAATTTGAGAAAATTTCTCCCCATCTATTGCCGAATATCCTCGATGCATGCTTCCAGTCTTGTTAACGTGTCATTTATTTTGGAGAGATCGGCAGATAAATACAACTGGGTATCATCGGCGTACAGATGAAATTTACAGAGTGCTTCCTTATGAGATCACCGATTGTTAAGGTTTAAAATGTGATCAATACGGGTCCAAATACTGAGCTTTGGGGAACACCATATTTTAGCTCAGTGGACTCAGAGAAGGTATCGCAACTTCTCACAGATTATATGTGCTCACTTAAATGGGAACTTATCTAATTGAGAGCAGATCCGCGTAAATTGAGTCGTTTTTCAGACGGTGACAAAAGAATTTGGTCGTCGATCGTATCAAACGCTGCAGATGGGCCAAGCAGCACAAATGATGTTAATTTGCGATCATCCATCGAATTCAGAATGTAACTGCTAACACGAAGTAAAGCTATCTCAGCACAATGTTTGGGTCAAGTTGCTGATTGGAAGGTTTCAAGTTTGTTCTTAGCCGAAATATACTGAATGATTCTGGAACCAACCTTTTCGAAACATTTTGACAAAAAAGGAAGATTAGAGACAGGTCTATAGTTTTTAGTGTGTTAACATCCAGACTAGATTTTGTCAGGAGTGGAATACCATGAGCATGCTTAAACGCTGTCTATACAATTCCGAGAGCTAGAGATGAACTAAACATGTTAGTAATGATGGGAAGAAGCTGGTCTTAAACAGAGCTCTTTTTCAATAACCGTGTTGGTAGTGGGTCGAGAGAGCATGATACTGGTGGGCTTTTAAAATAATTGATTTAACCTCTTGCATGGTTGGTGGTTGGAAGTCATTTAGGGTGATTTCAGAATCTGGCGATTTACCTTCATCACTGGTCTTTGAGTTTTTGCCTAGATTTTCCAGTTTGTTTCGGATTTTCGAAATTGTATCTTTAAAAAGTCAGAAAATGTACATGCAAGCTTGGAAGGATGAGTGTGCTCGAGGAGCCCCCCCCCCCCCCCCCCCCGCCCCCTCCCCCCTTACCGTTTATACTAAGAAGATTATTTAAAATTTTGAGGATTTGTTTTGAATTATTTCCAAATGAGGCAACGCTATTCTTTATCCAGTCTATTTTAGCTAACTTACTAGACGAATTTAACTTGTTTCGAAGTGCTTTATACATATCATCATGGACATGAAGGCCAGATTTTACAGAGCGACGATCTGATTTCCTGCACATTTGTTTATTTTCGTGATCTCGTTGCTATACCATCCAATGTTAGACCGAACGACTACAGGTTTTCTTTGGATTAAAGCGTGAATGTCCAATACCTTGTTCAGGGTCTCAAAAAATGTACGTTTGAGGAAATGTCAGTTGTTTCATATTCAACGAATTTGTTAGTTCATTTATTGACAGATCCTTTAGGAAGTTTTCAGTATCAATATTGCGGATTTTCCTAGCTTTGACAATTTTCTGGGCCGCTCCAGGCTTAGTACCATACATTGCACAAAATTAAGGGGTGATCAGAGATGTGCTTATCAACTTGCTGCTAACAGATATTATGGAAGCATGTTCTTTGGAACTAATCAGGTCAAGTGTGTGCCTAGATCTATAGTTGAGTTATTATATATTAACAGAGGCAATGTGTTTCAGGAACAGCCAAGCATTTTTATCATTGGGATCATCATCGTGAATATTAAAATCACCGATTATTATAAGATTACTTGAAAGTAAACCCAATAAGTTTAAAGATCTATTGAACTGAGATATAAAACCATCAAATGAGAATTTGTTACAAGTTGGAGGCGGACGGTTTATACAGGGAAGCTGTATCAGCTGGCTGAAACCCTACTCCTTTATCACCAATAACAGTGTATAGATTATAGTAAGTCCACTCCTCTTTGCCCAACTCAAAACGTTTGTTAGATACTCCAATTCGAAGAACTAAGCTGGATAATATTGCTCCATCGTCCTCTTTCAGCCAAGTTTCCGTAAAGATGAAAATATCCAGGTCATGTTCAACGATAGCATCATGCAGAATTTCAGTCTTGTGGCAGCAAGGCCGTGTGTTTAACAAACCTAGATTGCAGTTAGTTTGTTGACCTTATTCCTTACATTTCGAAAGTCATTAACAATCTTAAGAGGATTGGGTGTATGTAGGTTTTCTCCTTTGTCAGCCCTCCTACTCGCCTTCTGCTTATTTATGCCTAGTGATCTCATATTCAGACAAACACTTCTGTGTAGTTTTGCATGCACTCAAGGTTTCAAATCAAGTAGCTTATGAGCTGTGCACACAAAATGATTTGACGTTGGCTTTGCCTTTTTGAATTTATCTGTATTTGAACTTGCTGATCCTTCATTGCAGAGATAGGAATAAGTATTTTGCCATTCGCGTAGAAGTTTATTAACTTTTCTGGTGAAGAAGTCCACTTAGAATCCACCAAAATACCAGATAATAAATTATAAACCAAAGATGGGAATAGAAAAGATTTTGGGATAATCTCAGCCAAGAAAAAAAACCCCTCCCAACCCATCCTTGGCCTATCAATAACATAGTAACTAATCATGAAAACCATGACTGCATCCTCCAATAGTACACGGAAATACGAATTATCCTAACAACAAGCTCTTCACATGCGAACTAACACCACCTATCACCATGAGAATGGCATAACTACATGGCCGATCATGCGGGCTACCATGACAACACACGTGACACACACAGTGCCAATTTCCGGGAGTAGTAACATTCGTTTCTACAGTACCCAGTAACACGAGAGGCAATGTAGTATGTGGTATATCGTTTTGTTCCTCTTTTAACTTATTCCAAAAATCGATTTTTTTGTAAAATCTGAGGAAAAAATGTCCAAAATAAGAAAAAATACATTCTTTTCTTACGTTTTTGTCACGTCTATCGTCCGTCTGAATATATACCAGGACGAGAAAATGCATTCTGCCGAAAATTAAGTCTTTTGAGTGGTCACACGATCATTATCCCGATAGTTAACGAAATTTCCCTCCTTTTCCCTAAAAATACATTTTCTCATTTTTGTACACGGACCTCAAAGAATCACTTTTTTATAGCACGGATCACAGCTAAACTACATGCGGAGTTTTAGATTGTTATACCTCTGGGAGGGTTTAAGTCACAATTTGAGTTCGGCTGCAATGGCATCAGTTTCAGTTGGGCGATGTTGTTGGTAATGAAGATATTGAATAGCAACATCCAGATTAGATTTAAACGTTACCTTTGAGATTTTTGCATCTTATTTCAACACATCTGATGAACTTGCCTCATCTCATAAAGCTAAGCTGTTGCAATGCTTACACAGAAACAAAGACCTCCTTGTGACTTCAGAAAACCCTTCCTTGGACTGTGATGAAGCTGTCAGGTACAGAGTTAATTTAAAGCCTGATGCGGAATCGAAACACAAAAAAACATTGTCTTTCAAAACCTGACAGCCGGGAAGTGCTTCGATATCAAGCTGACGGGTTCTTAACATAGGTTATTATAGCACATATGCGAGATGAACAATCTTTTCATTATCAGTCATATAGTTTTAGTATCAAAAAGTAATGTCGTGAGGAAAATAGCAGCAAAGTTCAAGTCAATGAGAGAAAAAAGGGTTTGGCTCAACATGGTTCCTGTTTTGATTTTTGGGACCTAAATTCACATAGTAAGGAATAGTAAGAACTTTTACAATTGGGTAGTATTACCCTCGGCACCCTTTTGTCCGGCAGCTCTCTTTTCACCCCCGAGATCAATAGAAAGATCTTTGAAACAATTCTTAGTTTTATCTTGCTGACTAAAAGGTTTAAATAAAATTAAATTATGGGTCCCACACTCCGCGTTCACTCACCTTTGACGTAACCGTGTGACATTACGCGAGGGGCTGAAAGTTACGTCGGCTTTGTGCGTTGTAACACCTGTACTTTCTGTGAATATGCATGCATGTAGGCATGTGTGTGAACCGCGCAGTGTATTTTATAGTTGCATATCTGTAGACACATGAAACTTTAATCACCAAATGCAAAGCTCATGAAATCACTGATATATTCTGGACTGCTCGTTTAACCTTACACATTATTAATTCCTTCGAGGAGTTGAACTCGAGGAACTCAACTCCGTTAATGTCTATACTTCCTATCAAGTAACCACCCCATTGCGCTCTATGAAACCCAGTTCTAGAAATCACTACCGTATCGGTCGTGAGGGCAGACTTTCCGTTACTGACTGGCCTTCCCACTTTGAATACTCTGCCGATCCACAAGTAGGCGTTTCACCCAAGACCACTATTACAGTCATTAAAACAGCTTCTTAGATACCTACCAAACCCTTCCACCATACATGTTTACCTTCCTAAACAGTGTTTAAATCCAAAGTACAACTGTTTAAAAACTTTCCTAACAAGCCGTGATTTGGTTATAGGTGAGTGTGGTTTTTCATACAGCCAGACAATGACTAACTTCATCCTTCAGGCATCTATAAATCACCGACGATGCGCAAACTCGTTTGAAGGGCTTGTTCCCGATTCGTCGAAAATCAATATTTCGCACTCCGGTAGCAATGTTTACACAGTGATCAAATCTTAAGGTGTCCAAACTGAAAACAGGTTTCAGATTTATACAAAACTAGAATTTAAAATTGAAACAAATTTATTCACTTAGTAACAAAATATAAAGTAACACATAACCAGTAAAATAATGTATGATAAATATAACATATATACAAAATTATGAAATATAATATATTTATAACCCTTTATCAAATAAAGCACAAATTATAACATATATACAGCATTACATTAATTATACAATCTTTACTCTAGATGCAACAGTTCCGACACCGAATCTGTGTATGACATAAGGCTGATACCGCCTTCAACAAATCTCAGTTTTAAAGTAGAAAGCCTTCGGTCAATGTTCATATATTTTTTGGCTCTCGGGCGGCTTTTTCCACCGACCGATTTCTGAATAAATGACACTTCATTTTCATTTTGAATGTCTTTAATAGTCTGAATTAAAGTAAAAATGTTTGGGTGCGGGTGTTGAATTTTCTTTTTAAGTTTCAAGTGCCATGCCTCTAGATGGTTTGTTGTTCTTGGCCCATCGTTGTCAAAGTGGTTCCACACGTTTATATCACCATCTATCCATTAGGTGTAGTTCAACTCATCTAAAGTTTCGAACCACACATCTTCAACCCTGTTGACAGGCACTAGTGGCAGAGCTGCTACTCGGCGAACCAGAGTTCTCATGTCACAATTTTCTTTGTACAGTGTTTGTAGGCCAGTAGCTTGGGCCTTTCTCCAGATGCACTGAGTGAAATGGAAAAAACATCCTCTCACACGGATACCTTGGAAAACTTGGCGGACTGCACTATGCACTGCTAACTCAAAGTCCACAAAGGCACTCGTTGGGTCTAGGCTCAGATTTTTATTTGCCATAGCGTCTTTCAGTCTGGAAAACATCTGCTGATAAATCTGCTGAGATTTACCAGGTAACAAAGCGTAAAACACAGGAATCATCCTTTCGTTGTTCATAACATGCACTGTGTACAGTTGATAGAAAAGCTCTGGACACGTATAAAATGTCCCATCACAGTAGAACGTTGGGGCTTCGGAAAGAAGTTGCAGATTTTCATCAGTTGCGAAAGCCAGCATTCGTCTGATTCCTTCACCCTCATCAAAAAGAAGGAATGGATTCCCTGTTGAAGTTTCCAGCCACTTTCCTTCTAGAACTATTTCACCTAATGTCTTTGGAAGTTTGGGTGTCTGTTTACGTCGTGCTCTGTACAGACTAGAGTGCACACTGTAGAACGTTGGTAATTTTTCAACGACTTCTCTGGTCGTACCATCCCAGTCTGTATCACGTAATTTAATGAGCTCCTCTGTGAATATAGCAGGTATGGGTCGTGTTTCCGCCAAACATCTGTGGGTGATCACAGACCTTACTTCTTTTGCTACTATTCCAGCATAGTCCTCTTGATGGTTATGTGACTGGTTTCCAAATGAACATGGTATTCTGTTGATTGTGGTGACTTTTGCAGGACAATTTGGAACAATGCATTTCCAGTACGTTCTGTCTTTATAATGCCGATTTATTCTGTATTCGTAACCATCACAAGCTAGATTTTCGCCTCCTTGTTTGTTTGGTATAAACTTCACGTTGATTTGAGCACCAGCCATGATTGCAGGAAAATAATGATGAGGAAAGAAAATCCATGCCATATTTATACTTTAATAAAAATTCACTGAAGAGTGTTAACAAAAAAAATAAAATATAAGACTGAAATAATTTCACTAAGTTTTGACAGCTTTAAAAGCTTTAAAAGCAATATCCAAAGTACCGACAAAAATTGCGAAACACACACACACAAACACAGTTAACAGTGATCACTTAAGTCAAAAACATTACCTAATCAGCAAAGGCGAGTGACAACCTTAAGATTTGATCACTGTGTTAACATTGCTACCGGAGTGCGAAATATTGATTTTCGACGAATCGGGATCACCCCGTTTGAAGCTCTACGCGCCTGCACCAAGCCTTCCTTTTGTACCATAGCCATCAGTCTTTGTTTATGTATAAAGAATACATTTATTTGGAAACAGCCAAGTATAAGCTTCCAGCTTGTTGCTGAATCCACTTCCATCAATGTTTTGTGTTCACTGCTATCTGTACCATTATCGCACCTGATTACTGTAATTTTCTCCAAACTTTCGAAATAATTATTGTTTAAACTACCTAATCTATGGAGTTCCCTTACTCGATCCCAAATTTACAGGAACGAACTAAGTCGTTCGCAGGTAAAGTATCTATCTCAATTGATTTTCCTATGATTTCATTCAGATGCGTATTGATCCTTTATCTACCAAATATACTGTTTGCAGTGCCTGTTTCGAGACATGTGGATTCCACAGATTATCATGGGACGTCATCCATCCCAAATACACGCCGGCTGATAATGGATGCGGTACTTTATGGGTTAAAGTTCGGAAGCTGTCTTTCTAATTTGGACGACATTTTGATTTATTCCACTGTATTTTCTGCACATTTTAACAATGCCGAGGAAGTATTTGTAAGGTTACGAAGAGTTGGATTTAAGTTATTACCCATAAAATGTATTTTGCCAAACCTTCAAGCACAGTATTCACACTATCCCGAAAATGTTTGGTGCTAAGTGAAATTTTTGTGCTGTTCCAAAAGAACCACCAAAAGTATATTGTTGGTTCCAAATGCTGTATTGTTGGTACCGATTGAAATTATTTGTTCAGTGCAAATGACACCTTTAGCTCCGACAGCATAAACACTGTCTTCCAGTCTTTATTTGTGACGTACGTGGAAGGAAAGTATTCGTCCATCCGCTGACCGAGTTAAGGCTATCAAGGATTTCCATTCTCCTAGAAATTCGAATGAATCACTATGCATTATTGGTATGTTCATTGGCCTCTGTCAAACGGGTTTGAATTGGTTAAAATCCTCCTCAATCACTGAATAACGAAAGCGTATCTTTTATTTCCATTTTAGGCGAGGGTGTAATGTATATGTTATGTACATAGGGCTAGTGATTGCTAGATTCATTCATAAAGATTGGATCCATTTCCACCTCCATGTTTGTAATTATGGTTCGGTTTGTGAATGACATTTTTCTTTTCTGTTAGATGACATTAAAACGAACTTTACACGACATTTAGATATTCCTCGTCAAATATATATTACCCTCTCGCATGCCAGAAGAGGCGACCGATACAAATGGGGTTTGGATTGGATGAAGGCAAATGAACTAGTAATGAGCTATACGCCTAATCACGTTGTACGTGTCCAGATACGGTGCAACTGAGATTTAAGGGCTTTGCCCAAGGATACAATGCAGACTTTCTATCAGAAAAATCTATCAGCCACCGCATTGGGCTCTTAGACGGATGAGGAACATGTTAGCGTTTTACCTAACGTGACGGCGAAAATCGACCAGCGCTATTTACAAGCAACCTCATTCAGACTGTATTGTATTTTCAGTTTTTCTCAAAAACATAAGTTCATGACCCCTCATTGGAGCGAGCTCAGTTCAATGTAGGTCATACCCCCTATTTTAGGCAACAAATGAAACATTTTAGTTGTTCAAGACTTTGACTGCAAGTGTCGTATTCTATTCGGTTTTATGTAAAGGGTTAAAGAACAGATTATAAAGTGGCATACCAATTTAATGATACCAGTTGCAATTCCAGAAGTATCAATCTCGAACACTAATTATTTTCAAGCATCTGCGCGAATGGTTCCTATTTTGCGACAGCTGTCTAGACGTGTTAATTGATTTGTTTATTTCTTTTTATCCCTTTCCGCCCTATATTTATGAATGGAACTGTCTGAAACATTGCTGTTTACAGTCAATGGCCAAATCTATTTCTTCAGGGCAATTGTAGGATCACATTATTACTAATACTCTGTATTGATTTTTGTGTCATCTGCCAGTCAACTTCCAAAAGTTCTTTGAAGTAAATATGTGTGCAAGTAGTGTGGTGTGTGTGGTTGGGGCGGGTTTGGGGGTGTTGGTTATGCAGTAAATGGAGACGAGGTACTATATGTCCGAGATAACACTAGGCTAAAAAATTATAAATGTTTTTTGGTTCAGATTACATGCAATAGAAAAATTGGGTCGTTCGATCGGAATTTTTTATTTATTAGGCTTTTCCCTCCAGAAAAGACTATTGTTTTTCTATGGATTATTTTCTTAAGCTTTTCCCTCTGGAAAAGACTATTGCTTATTGTTTTTCTACGGATTATTATTTTTTTTTTGTGGGGGTGGGGGGGGGGGGGGGTTGTTTTTTCCACACATATCGTCCGTACGATTCAGAAGCCATTTTCGAACAGATTTTCACACCATTTGCACACGCATAGAGAGGAACACTATCTAAAAAAGTACCGAAGCTGAATTTGCGCTTTAACCCTTATTTCGCCAGAATTGGCAAAAACTGTCAAAATTAGGGTTTACAGGCACTTTCTCGAAACACGTCTTGTAGAATTTTTTTAAACATCCATCATTGTTTGACCTGTCTGTGACACGACCATTCATATACAAGAGATATTAGGCAATGCATATGTTAACACCTCCACAGTCTGTCAAACATCGAAATTTTGATGAAATTATCTGTTTTCGGGACCCTAAAGCATCCAAACGATGCACGAGAGATAAGCATAACTTCTTTTATTGGAAGTGGGATTCACCGTGGATCATTTATAAGTAATAAGGGTTTTCAAGAAACCAAGCGTTAACCCGTTTTGGGCTGGTTTGGACACCAACAGGACCCAATGGGTACGCTACAGAGAAATGTGCCTTCTTTTAAAGGGGCGTTAACCCCTTTTGGGGTAGTTAAGAGCGCTACCCTTCAAAACCTTTAAAAATTCATGTTTTCCTTGGATTTATATACAGACATCTTGTAGATTTTCAAGACAAAATGGCCATTGATAGGTCTTGGTATAAGATTACCAGTTGCATGGATAAAATATTCCGGTAAGCATTTGTTAACCCTCCATGGTTGCAAACCGTCAAAATTTTGAAAAAAATAGTCGGTTTTGAAGACCAACAACATCAAATGGGAATGCCACAGAGAAACGTAACTTCTTTTACCGGACGTGAAACTGATAGAGAAAAATTTGGGTAAGTAGCAAGTGTATTCAAAAATCGAGGTCTCAAACCATTTTCGTCTGGTTAAGGAGATATGCCCCTTAAAAGCTTAAAATTCCCGTTTTCTGTGTATTTCTCCAAAAAATCTAGGAAGATTTCAAGGGAAAATGACCATTCGCAGGTCTTGGAGTGACATTAGATTAGATTCGATTCTTTATTTTGCAGTATACATTATACAGTTTATATATACATATTAGATTACAATCGTGTGAAAGTAGAAGTATACTACAGGGAGATGACATAGCCAGATTGGCTGTCTTCCTGTCATCTCCCATATAATTATCATTATATATACAATATAACATTGTCTTCAGACTGTGCCAGTTTATCGAGCAGTTACTGGGAATGACTTGATTGAGACGTTCCCTGACTGGGATGTGGTGTGCAGTCAACGAGTTGGTGAATAGGTGGACTATGACTTTAACTTCATCAGCTTCCATACTGTACAAACTATTTACAACCAAGTTCTTACCAAAGATAGTTCTTGGGATCTTAATTCTAAGCAGTGTTGAAAGGTAAAAATTACTTGGTTGTCTGGACATAGTACTCAGCTGGAGGCGACGGAGAGACGAGAAAGCCAGGCATCTATATAGTTTGAGCAGAGGTATTCTATATTTCTAAATGAATCGTTGGATCTAAAGTATATTGATATATCCCTTCCTGTACCAAAAACTGACATGCTAAGGTGAGAATGCCAATTGGATCACATGTCATTGAAAAATAGACAGAATGGACAATTTTAATACTATGATTTACAATCTGGGCAATATAGATTATTGCAGGTGGCATTTTTAGCATATGACTTTAGTAGTTTCGTAGTTAGCTGTTTCTTAAAGCTAGATCTGACAGTTATGGCACGTATGTTCGGGGCTAGTTCGTTCCACATTCTGGCGTACCGACACACTGGAAGATTGTCCAGGTGTCTCGTTCGCGTTCGATCTGTTCGCAGAAGACCACTGGTTATGTCTGATTGTTATGCCATAATTGTTATCTTTCCAGTGACATTACAAGTTACATGGCCAAAATATTCCGGTAAGCATTTGTTAACCCTCCAGAGGCTGTCAAGCATAGACATTTTGAGAAAATGGGTTGTTTTGGGACACCCATAACACCCAACATAACCTCCTTCATTGGGGAAAAGAATTCTGAACCAACTAAAACTTTTAGGGAAAAATAGTTTCAACAAGGTCTTTGTGGGGAAAACACTGTGGGAGAGGGTGGGTTTACCAAGTATAACGTATGGCACGGACGTGATTCCATTAAACCAGACCGTTATTAAGAAGTTGGAAAATACTCAAAATGATGCCGGCAGATGGATAACAGGGTCGAGTAATGCTGCAGCTTTGGAAGCAGTAAGGGGGAGCTTGGGTGGATGAAAATCAAGGACAGGGTAGATTTGGGAAAACTGTGTTACTTTAACTACTTGAGAAACCTGCCTGACAACCGGTGGTGCAAATTGATGCTCGATACCATTTGGAATTCTAATATAGAAACGGGGTGGTCAAAACATGTGAGGGAACTAATAGACAATTACTCTATAGAGGTCACAAACATAGAAGTAGGAATGAAAGAAGGCAAAAGGTTTGTCAAAGAGAGAGTCATGGAAGATTGCAATCGAAACTGGCGAGCAGGGGTTAGCGTGAACAGATCACTGCAGGGGTTACAATATAAAGAAAAGCCAGCTTTTGAGAAGTACCTAGATGGCACCTTTGGAGGGTCACTGCTGTTCAAACTGAGATCAAGATCACTGGAGCTTCGGGGAAAAATTGGGAGAGAAGGGGAAAAGGGATGCCAAATGTGCCACTCTGGAGTAGTGGAGACCCTGGAACATTTTCTCTTGGAATGCCCACACTATATACCTCATAGAATAAAATTTACTGGAAGAATAATGCAGAAGTGGGGTGAAGAAACAACGGATAGATGGCTGAAGGGGGACACGAGGGAGAGGGTAGAAATGCTTATTGAAGAAATTGAAAAAGAGGAAGTGAGGGACACTATTAAGCAGTTTATATCTGAATGCTGGGAGGAGAGGAGGGGAAGAGGGGGTGGGGTGCAGGGGAAATGATGGCCTTCTCTTATGAGGACCGCGACAAATCAGCGGCTGGCCAAAGAGTTATTATTGTTATTGGAAGTAGAATTCACCGAGGATCATTTTTTGTAAGTAATGAAGGTATTCACAAAACCAAGCATTAACCCGTTTAAGCCTGGTTACAGAGAGATACTCCTCAAAAGGTAAAAAATTCATGTTATCTGAGGAATTCCCAAAACACATCTCGTAGATTTTCAAGAAAAATTGGCCACTCTCAGAACTTAGTGTGACATTACAAGTTGCATGTATAAAATATTCCAGTAAGCATTTGTTAATCCTGTGCAGGTTCTCAGACATCAAAATTTTGATAAAATGGGCTGTGTTTGCGTACCCACGGCTCTCAAAGTTATGAGGAGAGAAATCAACATAAGTGGAAGTAGAATTCACTGAGAATTATGTTTGTAAGTAATAAGGGTATTCAAAAAACAACCCTTAACCCGTTTTGGGCTGGATAAACAATGATGCCCACCAAAAGCTTAACATTCATGTTCTCGCAGTTCTTGGTGTGACATTACAAGTTGCATTGAAAAATATTCCTGTTAGCACTTGTTAATCCGCCATAAGCTGCCAGATATCAATATTTTGGATACATTTGAGATAAACTGGACCATGTTCAAATAGCCACAGCACTCAGTGGGTATGTGGCAAACAAACACAACTCCTTTTGTCGGTCATTAACTTGTCGGATGACGATATTGATATTAACCCTCTCCAGAATTAATGATTGTTTTTACCTAAACATTTGTTTATCAAATTGAGTCATTTGAGACTACTATACTCACCTTTCTCATAACCTCAATAAAGGAACATCAGTGAGACAGTTAAAAACAATTCATCAGACACTATGGGGTCATGAAAAATCATGGAATCTCATCTGGAAAAGCCATGATTCTCCAGAATCATAAAGTCTAGTTTATATTAATATTTTGTTGTCTAGCTTAACAACCTACCCAATGTTACCACCGCCTGTGCAAAACTCGCCAAGAAACTTTTGTTTATTTTACATTTTTCTCTCAAAACTATATCTTATGACCCATACTGGAACGAGCTCGCTGAGCACAAATAATGAGAATTTATACTTATTCAAGAATTTTTATGAAGTGCCATCTTTTCTTCGGATTTGGTGAATGGTTAAATACATTGCCTATAAAATAAGGATCGGTCGGGAAACCTGAACCATTTATTTTTTTTCCTCGGACCTAAATCTATGGAAAGTGAAAAATCCTTATACGATCTGATATAACCGAAGATTTTCAGAAATGTTTACCACCAAACGTCGAGCTCGGACCAACGAGGGGTCACATGATATGATTTTGTTGAAATTTTTAGAAAAATTTGAAAACATGTTATTTAAAATAATGAATTATCGTCTGCGCTGGGTAAAGGGTTATAGTGTTAGTGTAATGCAGCAGTTATTCTCGGTCGAGCAGTATGTCTTCACAAACCAGTGGCAGAATAAGTTCCTGAAGATCTTTTGGTCCGATATTTTTTTTACTGTAGTGTGTTAGACCTATGTATCAGTTTTTCTTCGTAGTATAGTCCACCCTAAACATTTGGTCGTCCTCCAGGATTTTACAATTTTTTGCTCAATTCTTTTAATTTATTCCAAAAATCGCGATTTTAGTAAACTTTGTAGAAAAAAATGTCCAAAGTAGGACAAAATGCATTCTTCTCTAAATATTTTCACGACTGTCGTTCACATATAACAGAAAAGAAAAAGGCATTCTGGTTAAAATTAACTCTTTTGTGGGTTCACACGATCATCATTCCAAAATTAAGAAATCTAGCGGGGTTTTTTTCACTATAAATGCGTTTGATCGTCTACCAAGTCACCTGCATTACTCCCAAGCCCAGCTGAATGAAAGTGTTAAGATATAATCGACCGAATTGTTCTTATTTCATCCATTGTTTGGTAAAACGACATTGTTTTGAAAACGAACATTTCACATACTCCTAGTGCTGGTGATCAATAACATCGCAAAAGAAATGAATCTTCTCCACTTCATTTGCTGTTTTCAGAAGAAGAAAAATGCATCCGTTGCTAAATCTCAAGCGTGCGATTTAAGGATGTGTTTGTTCTTTGTAATCAATGAAAATGCATTTTCATGCACTGGCTTGTTTGCTCTGGGGAACGGTTGTCAAGCTTATCCCGTTGAAATAATAAGTAAATGTTTTCTAGGATAACATTGGTATTGTGGCTGCGTTAACTCTTTACCTAACATGAAAAGCAGACGACACTTGCAAAAAATAATTCTTGAATAACTAATTTTTTTCATTTTTTGTCTCAAAAACATAGGTTATGACCCCTCGTTGGAACGAGCTCGACGAGCTCGTTCCAACGAGGGGTCATAACCTATGTTTTTGAGACAAAAAATGAAAAAAATAATGAACATTAATTAGCGATTTTTGAGAATAGCGCTGGCCGGTTTTGGCCGTTACGTTGGGTAAAGGGTTAACCACTCACCGAATAAAGAAAACTGACTAATATTTTCGCACAATTTAAAAAAAAATTTCTCAAACACAACATATTCCCCTCTCTCGAAACACTCTTGTTCATATGAGGCTTTTACAGTATACACAACGTGACTTAAACAAACAAAAGTAATGTGCGGATGTGGGGGTGGGGGGGGGGGGGGGGGGGTTTGGCAGATATGGTCTTAAGGGGAATCACAATGGGAATGCTCAGGTTGTATTTATTTATTTATTTATTTATTTATTTATTTATTTATTTATTTATTTATTTATTTATTTATTGGTGTTTAAGGTCACATACTTATGCACAACGGCTAATCATGACCGTGGCAGTGTTTATGATTGGAAAAAGCCTGAGTAACCGGAGAGAACCACCGAGCAGCTCCTCAATATTCTAACCCTGTTCAAGCTCAGCTCAAGCATGGTTACGGCGGTTGAAGGCATGTGCACCATCGACGTGCAGTATGCCGTTGTACACTGCGCCATCGTGCCCCCATGTAGGAAACCGGTATAAAGTGCCTTGCCCAAAAATACAACGCGGGTCGCCCCAGTCGGGGATCGAACTCGGGACCTCTAGCATAAAAGTCCAACACTCTACCACTTAGCCACCGCGCCCCCGGTACTGTCACATAATACAAACGTTTATGGAAACATTTTTAATTGCTGGAGGGTTTTTGCAAATATTTTCAATAACTTCGGTTATGCCTTTCCCAAGGAACATTTTAAAACACTTCCATAGTGAATTCCCATAAAGTGGGCCATAGGTATTTGATAATTATAGCGAAACATCTCTAGAATTTTAAAATGCTTCCATAAGGATTAGAGTCAGTGATTAATTAGTGCGTAAACGTGAAATATGTATCGTGAAAACTTCGATAGTGAATTCCTACAGTGTGAAATAACACCCACCTCTCCCACCCCCAAACCCGCTTCCCCTCGGCAAAAACAGCACTATGCAAATTTCAATAAGGTCACCAAAAACACAGAATGTACAGTATTATGATGGTAAAAGCAGCCCCTTACTCGGTTAGATCGCGATCTGGTCTCAACAAATGCCGCTAAGTCGAAATTTTACGAATAAAATACTGTGGATTCAGAAAGGACAAAAGAAAATGACATGTGGGATTCGATTGTTTGCATCCCTTTCAACAGGTGCTATTCTATAGGGATGTGAGGAGGAAAGCGAACAGAGGATTTCGACCAGATCGTGACTCAAATGCGGTCTGATTGAAGTGGTGTCCAGTTTTGTAATTATAGAATTTTTGTACCCGTGTGTGCTACAATTGACGTTAACCCTCTGAAGTCGTAACACCGATTTTTCGGTCAAAGGCATAATTTTGTCCCATTTTTGTCTTATTATAAGACGTCTATACCCGGGGCATGATGATAAAATAATAAGTGCAGTTATTATTTTATCCACCCCGTATATTAATATTGGGCTGACCCATCTCACTGTAAGTGCCCATAAAGGGGGATACAATTCCAGGAAACGAGCGTTCAAAGGTTAGCGCATATGGTAGTAACGGAACTCGATGAAACTCTAGCCGGATGCCTTCATTGGATGTAATGGCACTTTCGACAACCAGGGTCACCTCGTGTCGGACAGTTTTATGGGATAGCTGTATGGGTGGGGTAAGTCGGAGTACTTGGAGAGAACCTCCGAGCAGCGTCCAGACTTCCCAACGTAATAATTTCGAATAAGCAGGGTTAGCACAGGTTAAAAACAAATTATTCGCAATCGACGTACAGTATGCCTTAGTACGCAGCGTCACCGTGTCTCCACGTGGATAAGCGAGATTAAGTGACATGCGCAAGGATGCACCGGAGTTACCACAGCTGAGAATCGAACCGTGGACCTTTCGCCCAATGTCGTAATTCTGGATCACCGCGCTCCCGACCAGATGCCCTCGAACTTGTATTATTTACGGTTAACCCTTTACCTAACGTAACGGCCAAAACCGGCCAGCGCTATTCTCAAAAATCGCCAATTAATTTTCATTATTTTTTCCATTTTTTGTCTCAAAAACATAGGTTATGACCCCTCGTTGGAACGAGCTCGTTCCAACGAGGGGTCATAACCTATGTTTTTGAGACAAAAACTGAAAAAAATTAGTTATTCAAGAATTATTTTTGCAAGTGTCGTCTGCTTTTCAGGTTAGGTAAAGGGTTAAAACACAAAGTATCACATTCTTTTCTCAGGTAATGTGAATGAAAGTTAGTGTGAACTGAACTGAATTGAACTGTTTATATTTATTTACTGGCGCTTAACACCATATCAGCAGCCAAGGCTGGAGTAGTTTGAGTAGTAACTAAAGATGATGTTATAATACAGTGTAATCCTTATAAATCAACCTGGTGATTTGAAACATGAGTCTTGTTCAAAAGAATAAAAAAAATTAAATTTATTAAAAAGGTTGATTACTAAAAGTGTCTTTAAATAAAAACAGAAATCTTTAATTATGAATACACGGTCACAGTATTTAGAACCACCAACACGACGAGTGGCGAGACAATTCTCACTGACTCAGTTGCGCTGTTTGTTTGTTTACTGAGGTTTAACAACACTTTTAACAGCCAGGGTCATATTTTGTGTCAGACAGTTTTATAGATGGAAGAAGGTGGATAACCTGGACAGAACCTCTGAGCAGCAGCGAGAAATAGCACATGCAGAGTTAAAAGCTGTTGAAGGCACGTGCACAATCAATGTGCAGTAAGACTTAGTATACAGTGCCACCGTGTCCCTAAATAGGAAGTCAAGATTAACTCTTAACCCTTTACCTAACGAATCGCCCGCATCCGCCCGCGTAATATGCAAATTGTGCAGTTGAAAAAATTAAATTTTTCAAAATATTTCAACAAGACCATATCAAGTGACCCCTCGTTGGGACGAGCTCGTCGAGCTCGTTCCAACGAAGGGTCACATGATATGGTTTTGTTGAAAGTTTTTGAAAAATTGAAAAAAAATATATTTAAAATAATAAATTTTGATATCGTCTGCGTTGGGTAAAGGGTTAATGAGTGGTGATAAAAAAAAGTGAAAACACATAAATCAACCTGATGATTTTTAGATTTGAAGAGTCTAGTTTAAAAAAAAAAACAATTTTAAAATTTATTGAAACGGTTGATTACCGTTTTAATAAAGAAATGATAGAACTTTGTGCTGGCTAGTATGATGAAATAGATCTCTTATTAGAGATCCAGCTGTGAAATACTGCCCTTTGACACGATTAAAATCAGTGCAATGTAAAAGAATGTGCTTCGCTGACAGTACTTGCTGGCAAGGAACGCACCCTGGTTGCATATTGCTCTCTAACAAAAAGGAATGTGTAAGTCTTATATGACCAATATAACATTATGTCAAAACTACATGATTTTTTATACAAAGGTTACTAGACGAGTAGTGATCAAAACTATTTGGTCGGAAGTGATGGAGCTTGTTATTTGTCGCTCCATTCCAATCCGCCTGCCACACGGACTTGATGTAATTATTTACATGTGGTTTAAAATCAGCGAAAGGCTTGGCTAAAGCTTGTTTTTGTTGCACTGTCTGCTCTGGCGTTACCGGAGATCCCAACATGTCAAGGTAACCAGTAAACAAGATGTCAAATTTGTCAGACTTGAGGGTAGTTAACTTTTCACGAAATTCCGAAATGAAAGGGTTCTTCAATTTGGGGTTGAGTAAAGCAACCAACGAGGAAAGAGAGTTAGAAAATATAATCGACTTCCTTTCCCGTACATTCTCGATGTGTTCAAGCGCTAGTTGTAATGCTTTAACTTCAGCTGTGAAAATAGGAAACTTTATTGGGAATTCTGATTGAGCTGACCCAGTCACCAGTGACACTTTGTCACCATCATTAGATCCATCTCTGTAGATCGTTGTATATATCCACTATACTTGGACTTTATCTCAGCATATTTTTGTCTAAAGCCAAAGAGTATGTCTCGGATTTTTTGGAAGAAGCAAGGTCCAGAATAACAGCAGATGCCAATGAGGAATATGTGGTCCACAGTTCTCTTTTATAGAATCAGGTTCAAGAATGGAGAACTCCATATGGGGCTTAATTCTAATGCCCAGAGGAAGAATATGTTTTTGATGTCGATTCAAAAATTCAACATTTTGAGGATCTGAGACGTAGTTGTAAGTAGGGTATGATGGGTTAGAAAACAGTTTGGAAACCTAGTAATAGTTTAATTCTGCATTTCTCGAGAGAAGGCTCCTCGGCCCCAACAAGCATTGATATTGGTCACGTTCTAAAGGCACCCGGGTTGATTCTAATGCCGCTATTATGAACGGCATTAAGAGGTTTGAGATACGAGTTCCTTGCAGAACCGTAAACAACTCCATCAGTAATCTAATTTGGATTTAATAAGTGATCTATGAGATGGAGGATAGCTTTTTGGTCAGAATTCCAATCAGTGCTACCAACCATCTTGAGGAGGTTAAGTGCTTTTTTACATCTCACCTCAGGTTGTATTATATAAGAAGTGAAATTCAGTTTGTTGTCAAACAACAAACGTAAGAATTTCACTTTTTAACAACTTTAATGGTACTCCCATATATTTTCATTTGTTTTTGTCTTTAAGAACATGAAACCATTCTCAGTGGCCCATTTTTGAATTCTGTTTAAGCACAGCTGAAGTTTACGTTCTATAGTACTCATGTTTTTGCCACTATGTAAGATTAAGACGTCTTCGACATACAATGAAGAATCCACTATATTCTTAATTGCATCGATGAAGCTATTAATTTTTACAGAAAAGGGGTAACTGATAAAATATTGCACTAAGGAACCCCCAATTCTTGCTCGTGTGGATCAAATAATGTAGACAAACACGAACTTGAAATTGACGTTCCTTTAAAACGTTTTCAGTGAAAAGAGGCATACGCCTCCCTCAGTCCCATGTTAAGAATATATTTTAAAACCCCATACGTCCACGTTGTATCAAATGCCTTTCCAGGTCAAGGAAGATGGCGACCACATGTTCTTTTCTGACAAAGGCATTTCTTATGAACGTTTCATGTCTAACTAAATGATCCACAGTACTTCTCTGATTTCTGAAACCACACTAAACATTCGCAAGCAGATTGTTCGATTCCAGAAACCAGACAAGTCGATCATTGAATGCTTTCCATGGAGTTACACAGAGAACTTGTTAGTGCAATGGGTCGATAATTGTTTGGGTTGTTGTGGGCTTTAGAATGGGAATAATTGTTACTTTTTGCCAGGAAGGTGGAAAATAGCCACTCACCCATCTGTCATTACAAATTGGCAATAAAAGTTCAAGTGATGATTTTGGCAGATGTTTTAGAATTCTGTAGTGTATTTTATCGGATCCAGTGGCAATATCCTTTGATCTATGCAAAGAGTTTTGTAACTCTTCCAAAGAGAAAGGATTGCTGTAGTCCTCTAAATTGTTGAAGGTAAATTTGATCTTTTGTTTTTCCTGTTTTTTTATATTTTAACGAATTCTGAATTACAATTTTCAGATGACGAATTTTTAGAAAATGCTGAGGCCAATTTGTTTGATATTTTCTTTTTGATGTAATTAGTGTGTTTTTATTTTCCAGGTGTTGTAAAGTTGATTTTGTTTCTTTACCTTTAATATATTAATCGTTTTCCAGATTTTGTTGATAGGCGTGTGTTGGTTAAATGTTGGAACAAAATTTTCCCAAGAACTTTTTTTTATATATATATAAGTCGTCTTGTTTTTTGCCCGTTTATACGCAGTTTGTTCCAGTTAAGTGTTGAGGGTGTCTTATTAAATTCCCGTTGAGTTATCTTGCGATCTTGCGATTCTTTATAGCCTGTTTACATTCATTATCAAACCATGGTTTGGTGAAACGTTCAGGATTTGCCGAGGTTTTGGGAATGACTGTTTTTGTAATGTCTAGCAACTCTGTAGTGAAATGTTCTATTTGGCCAAAACTTTCCTCAAATTTCTCCCTTGTGAGGCGTTCAGAATAAGGCGAAGAGAAAATGTCCCAGTCAGCCTTTTTAAAGTTCCACTGTGGCACCCTCTCATCGTTCGCCGGAACCACAATCTTCAACGCAATTAGAAAGTTGTCACTCCCGCATAAGTTATCTTCTACCTTCCAAGAAAAATCAAAAAAGATAGAAGGGCATGCAACGGTAAGATCAGTTGATGTATACGAACCAGATGAGGGGTACATATAAGTGTCTGAACCATCATTAAACAAACACAAGTCATATTTTGAAATAAACTCTTTTACTGTTTTACCCTTTATATTTTCTTGACTGCAGGAATTACCCCCAAAGGGCCCTAAGGGGTCGTCCAACATAACTTTGGTCCATTTGCTGACATTTTTCCCAATGCCTCAGAAACAGATAAGAGAAGTAAGGAAAGGCAAATTATATATCAAAATAATGAGTAAAGTGCATAGAAAAGGTACATATAATTTTTTTCAGGAAAAAAAGTGAATTTTATGATTTTGATGAGCATTAATTTGCCAATGACATAAGTAACGAACCGGTAAAACCACAAAATGATCGGTAATTCGAAAGCCTTGTCCTCAATGTAATGATAACATACTACAGACTCAGAGAAAGCATTTTTATGACACACACTCTGGTGTGTTTTGATGTTGGAATGCAATACTACCAACACAAATTTTGGATGTTCCGGATGTCGTCATGTTTCAATGATGTTTATTCCGGTCATGTGATTACAATGTGGTTCATGCAGGAAGACTAATTTTGGGCGATCGTCAGAATGAAAGGACGTGATCACGTCCTTTATTTTCTTGAGACAATGTATGAGCGGATTTTCAAACAGGTTAGAGCAAATACTTGAGCTGTTGATGTCATAACTGCAAAATATGGTTCGAAATTCCTTCCAGTGTTTACAAGCCGTCTGAACTTATTTGTTGACAAAAAATCTGAATTATTGCGCACTAAAAAGACAACATGAACCACTTGTAAAAAAATAACCGAGTGTATAAAATCGGGACGATACACATAAAATAAGGCAATATTCATAAAAAAGTAAGCTGAATGCTTCAGAAATCATTTTTTCTCGAAGTATATTCCAAGTGACCAGGAAGTATATTGAGCGTGTTGATTTCCTTCCGATGTTGTGAAGTTATTTACTTCCTAGTAACCATGGAATTTGCCGCGACTGTGTTTGATGTCCGCAAAGGACCGATTGAAGATGAGTTGAAAATGATGCATTCGCGCTTTTAAATAAGGTGCGATTGGACAATGCCGTGAATTCAGTTTTTTCGTACAATCAACTATACCAACACAAGCGTCGATCAGTGTCTTTTGTCATCATTTTACACTGACAATGTGACAAATCTCCTTTACCGGAACTTATCTCCCAATTTGCATATCATAATAAACATAACCGCTGTCAGCGTGATGG
Source organism: Pictodentalium vernedei (assembly GCA_031216915.1). Classification (NCBI taxonomy): domain Eukaryota; kingdom Metazoa; phylum Mollusca; class Scaphopoda; order Dentaliida; family Dentaliidae; genus Pictodentalium; species Pictodentalium vernedei. The sequence goes on from CM062291.1 coordinate 276,598,185, forward strand.
TCAAAACCCAAACGAATTATCGAATCCACGGTCAAAATTAACCGCAATTGGCATTTAAACAAATGAAATATTCGCAGTTTCTTCATTATCAGTGCCGAGTGACTTCTTAACCAACCCACATGCATTCAGTTTCGTTTGTCAGCATCATACTGTCTGCAGTGCAGATATTTGTGGTAATAATAGTACGAAAAGGCGAAAGAAGCCAATATTTTCCCATCATCTATAAATTTTTTAAAACTGATAATTCCGTTTATTTTACTGAAATTATGAATTGATAAGGTGGATTTGTTGTGATTATTATTATGCCCCGGGCCTGGGAGTTGGAAAGTCTAAGACGCATCTAGTGCCGTGGAGACCTCTGACCTATAACCCACACCAACATTCTCCCTTGTATCTCAACCACTGCTACTCCAATGTGAAGGATATTTGGATATTTGGTGTTGTGATCGAGCGTCATGGGGAAACGATGTCTGTGTAGTTGCTGTAGCATTTGTTTCTTCCACACATTTTTTTCAAGAGTTATGGTCCTTTTTCACTCTTCGAGTTAGAAAGTTTTGTTTATAACTAGTTGATTTGTTACAATTTGTTGGAGAGAGCCTACTGACACCTTCAAATTATTGCAACAAAATATTTTTTTGTGAATATGTTGTTCCTATTACTTATCAAGCATCAAGCTAATGATCATTCTGTAAAGCCACCAATCTGTTGTTTGACACTTTTATCGGAGCTGTTATGGAGGCTTCTGGAACACAACATGTTGATTATGGCAGGGTTTTTCTGTTCACCCATTAATCGATAAATTAAGTGTTGTAGTTGGAAGTAAGAAGCATGAAAGGTCCAGAACTTAAAGTCTAAAAAGAAAGTTTTGCAATGTAACATGATTTTTGCAGATACACTTATTTGGAGGGTTACTTGTCTGATAGTGTTTGGAATATGTGTGTCGCCAGGTTCTTCAAAAAGAACAAAGAGTTAAACTTTGAGAAAAAGGCATATGCCATGAGTGCCGGAGGTAGAGTCATACAAGGAAGAGAGCACTCCCACCCCCGGGAAATGTTTTGTCAAATGAAGTTCACTTGTCACCTTTTGGGGGATTACTTTACAGACTGCGTTCTTGAAAAAAATATGTGAACACCTATGTATGAATGTCAGACATACTGGATGTGCCCTCCTGATCTCAATATGCCAATAATAAGCCTCCTTTGGAAAAGTACATGCAATAATGGTTATGTATGGTTGATTTGATGTGTTTTGAATAACAATGTACTTTTATGTGCATTAGATGGTTTATTACAGTGACAGGTTACAGTTACTCTTATTTCTTCTCCAACAGATATCATGAGTGTATTGGTGTCCAAGAGTAAACGAAGCTATGTTACTTATTGATAAACCAGACAAATTTAACAATTTAATCACTATCAAATTGATGCATGGAAAGAAAAGGGGTTACAGTGCGAGGGGTTTATAAATATATTTATTCAACTACAATGTATGACTTTGCAGTGCATTCTACATAAGTGAATATCATAGTTTCTTTCCAAACCACTACAGTGACACATACATCTTTATATTGGAAGACACTCTTTTGTCCTTCCATACTTCTTCTAGTGGACTCCTTCAAGTTGACCTTTGTTGAACACTCAAAATCAAAACATAAACAAAAGAAAATGTCTGCCTTCAATCAGTGAGCACTCCACTTATAACATTTGGTCTCAATCTTTATTACTTTCAAGAATTAGGAAAAGATTTCTTCGAGTATGTGCTTCAATGTTTATAGAATACAGCTGTTATTTCATTTTGAGGTATATTATTGTAAAAATGTTGTTCTCTTACTTATGCCATACAGACTTCCAGGCGGTGCTGTCTACACATGGCAGCAGTTCCATATCAAATTTCAGTTTCCACATGTTCTATGTTTCATTCCAAGCATTTTGGTATATAATATATTGGTATTATTCATTTTGGATCTTTTTTAGATTTACATGAAATATGACCAAAGTTAGGTTGGACATCCCCTTAAAAGCAGCCATCAAAATATTTTGAATAGGGAGTTGATGAACCAGTAGCTCAAGATCATTGAGTTGTAGGATTTTGAAACGTGAATAGAACAGAAGATAATAGTTTTATCTAAAGTTAAGCGTACAGCTGCAGCCAAAAGATTTGTTTGTAAAGGTACAAGACTTTGAATAATACCCTGTCTTGCCAAGATGTATGTTCTACGAACGTGAAGATAGTTGTTATCTGACTAGGCATTATACGAAGTATAATGCCTGAGAGCTGAATGATCTTCAAGATTCAGGTTGCTTTAAAAGAGCTTCCTGAAGGCAAAAAGAAGCAGGTTTATATATTTTACACAGAAGTCCCAGTTCGTTAAAATTCGCTCTCAAACCTCGGCAATTCCATTGTATTATACTGATTTTGTTTTTATTATCCATATATAGTTGGAGATTTTGATGGTGGACGTATGGGAGAAATTGCTCCCGTAGATTTCTTAGGTGAATGTTTATTCGGGGACCCACCCTGAGACGAGCTCAAGCGTATTTTGTTGGGAAACGTGGCGTTGATGCAGTCATGAACATCCAAGGCATCGAACCCTTCAAACATGTTGTTCGTAGCAGAATTGGCGAGATCGGGCCGTTATTAACATGGATATAAGCATAATTTATGACACCGTTGCTTCTCCAGAAAAAGGCTACACGATATACCTTCTCAAGCCCTGTCTTTAAGATGGAGTTGTATGGTGAAATCATCTCACATCGCTGTCATTTCAATCACCAATGAAGGATAATTAAATAATAAAAGATTAGCGAAGCGAATGACTAAACATATGTCACCCAAATCGTTAACTATTCTTGTTTCTTATAAACAAATTAATGGAACATTGAATCAATCTGAGTTGTCATATTCCGTCTCGGTGACGAGCTCAGATCAGCTAGACCAAAAACTACGCCTGTAGCGTCTTGGCGAAATATAAGAACCCAGATCAATGGACAGTTGTAATAATCTGTATATTCCATACTAATTTTTTGATAAAGGCATCGCAGAACCCTCCAAATTCCTGGGATATTAGCGGCTCGGAACCACTCGCCAAAATCTGGAGGGGTAATCCTTTGAACCCCAGCGGTCGCTTTTCCGGTCAGAAAAATGATACGTCATAACGTCATTAAATAGGATGGCTGTTCAGTAGATGTGCTGGGTAGACCAATCAATATTTTCAACGTGTAGCCCGAGGCTGCACGTTGAAAATATTGATTGGTCTACCCTAAATAATGAATATGGACTCTTCTAATTGCTGCCACTATGAGCGCGGGGGCTCAGTGGTAGATTGTTGGACTTCTATGCTAGAGGTGATGATTATTCCTGTAACTAGTGTTTGGAATCTAATATTATTGCGTCCGTGGAAAAGTGACCAGCCCAACGTGGCTGTACTGTATGTGTTCATCTTCTGATCTGTACCTCCAACACGAGTTAACTAATACAGGCTCTAGAGGGTCAATTTACATCAGCTGTAAACTTTCTATTGAAATCCGTCCCTTTCTCAACAATTCGACCATCCTCATATACTCGTTATATTGTATACTACTGTATCTTGAATTGTTATGCTTTCTTGTTTTTGTGACCTTCATACTGTGTATTGTACACATATAACATAATATTCAAATAAATATTGTTTAACTCTCAAGTACCCATACAGCCTCAAACTACCCCATTTATATGGTTATGAAAATGTTGTTTCAATTTTATTTTTCCTAGAGAATTTTACCGGTAGGATACATTAATCGTCATAGCGTGTTTACATCTGTACAGGCAGCCAACAATAATGTAGAAACACTGTTAAGTCATCTGCAGCCATGTAAATGTATACACGACAGTTATTAACGTAAAATTAATCTGATGACTTAAGCTTTAACCTTTACCCAACGTAACGGCCAAAACGCCAACGCTATTCTTAAAAATCGCCAATGAATTTTCATTATTTTTTCATTTTTTGTCTCAAAAACATAGGTTATGACCCCCTCATTGGAACGAGCTCGTCGTTTGTACGAAGTGACCTCCTCTGGTGGCGGTTTCAGTCATAAGCCTTGATCTTCAACCGATAAACCCAGTGGAGGTAGAGATATGGGGTTGATGGGTGGCCTGCCGCCAAACGTTTTGAAGGATATTGATATGTTCTCTCGGATTTGTTTTCCTTAAATAATCGCCCATTCGTACATATTCAAAATACGTATACATATACTAGGATAGATTCCAACAGTCGTAATATGAAAAAAAGAAAGTAAACACATGCGGGTACATCTATAGCTATAACGAAAGTATCATTGGATATGGATTGCTGAATAAAATATATCATTATAAAACTGTACATGTTTGTCTAGTTTTCAGGGGTTTGGGAGGAATTTCTCTCTCGACAAGGCAACATTTATTTCGGTAAAATAGACAACGGATATATCAGGTAATGTACCATAATAACACGCGCAGCTCATGCACACGAACATCAAGTATCACTATGGTACGTACTGACGTAACAACATGGCTGCTAACGTGCAAACCCTGACATCCACATAACGTCGCAGTCACGTGACTTATGACATCTCTTTCGAGATCCTGCATCGAGATAATGCAAACCGGCCAAGCTCGGGTACGCAATGTACCCCTTAATTTGCGATGACGACTTTGTCAATGTATGTATTAAGCCAAGAGTTGATGTCAGTGACAGAAAAAGTGATAGGAATCTACTAGAACGCCATTTTCGTTCCCTGTTATATTTTTTTCTTTTCTGTGTGAGTAATCATCCAGAGGTCATGACCCCGAATGACTATTCTATAAACTGTTAAAATCATGGACAGAGAAACCGTTCATATGTCATATTATCCTTTCAGTTTAAGAAGATCCCCTCCCCACCCACCCCCCCCCCCACCACCCTGCCCCGCGATCTCCGGCGGGAAGTTTGACTTTCACATTTTTGTTCCCTACTTCTTGTCTGCCCCGTTGGGACTCCTTAGTCCCTCGTTACTCCATTAATTTGATTTTACTGATGGGACGATTTCGTGGTTATTCTCATTTTCAAATATACTCCGGTGCATTTTCTCTCCTATGAGGATGAACTATCCGAATAGGCACAGTTAACTTGCTTTATTTTGTTGTTGATTGCCCTTGATTGTCTCTTGCATCACAAAATCGCCGCGTTACTACTAGCCATTGCTTACGGTAAGCTGTTGAAACCGTTCAATCGGTGAACCACAATACAAAGGCGTAGATAACCTTTCTCAAACGACTGCCTTAGACCAACTGAGAACATTGAAGGTTAATTCAAGTTTCCATGTCATACGAACTATGCACATTAACGACAGGTTGCACTGACAACCGGAGGAACATTAATGGCAGATAACTGCGTGTTGTTTGACTTCAAGTTTCAATCTCTATGAAGTTGTCTGCCTTCGATCGTAATGAGATCGTTCTGAAGACGCGTGGCTGGTAGTCGTCTGCAGACAATGAAGATAAGATGTCTCATATTTGAGAATGTATTGTTTCCATAATCACCGAGTATGTAAGAAGTGAGTAAGAAATGAGTATTTAACTCTTTGAGGCCGAAAGAACGCTTTTCCGAACCAGGAACATGATATGGCATAATTTCATGAAGTTGGATGACTGCTGAGTGAACGTGTGGGGTAGACTAATTAATATTTTTAACGTGCAGCCCTACGGCTGCACGTTGAAAATATTAATTATGCATCCCCAAACAAACAATGTGGACTTTTACAATTGCTGCCATTGAACTGACATGGAAGATACCACTGGGGTTCAAATGGTAAATAAGTCCAGATTATATGTCCATTGTGGAGGTCTTGCTTGGAGTGGGTTTTGAGTTTGATGTCACGAAAATTTGAAAGGTCGAATCAAACTATTTGAAACTTTATTTAGTGTCGTATGTCATGAAGGATTTTGGTTCAGGTGTCCGGAAAAAATTATATTCACTGTAAACCTAAACGAGAAAGTTTACATAATGCAGTCGTCTGTCGTGGGACAAAATTTGAACGCCAAATTTTACAGTTATCCCAAGGTGAACAAACTGGCCAAGTTAGAAACACTATCTTGAATTTTACAACTGTTAATTCAAACTGGGTATGGGCGGCAGGCCCAAGCTTTAAGCTGAATCGGGGCTTCCATTTTCTTGTGAACCGGCATAGTAGATATTATATGCTCGCCATCAGTTGCAAAGCAACATAAATTTACTGTTTGTGTTTGTTAATGAAAGCTACATATTGAGAACTGTTTTCAAAATGGTGACCTCGGTCATGCAGGCGAGGTAATGTTTGAGGAACGAAATTTCCGAGTTGTGATTCGTAGAAGTCTACGGAGGTCTACGGCAGTGTATTAGCACGAATGTAATTTAATATAATAAATTGTTACGCTGTTATAACAGTTTTAATATATTAAATTACAATGACGCTAATACGCTGTCAGATTAGTTAAACTGTTATAAACAAGTCTAGGGTATCCTTTACCCTCCTTTATTTCCTCTACATAATGTGCATATTAACCCTTTACCTAACATGAAAAACAGACGACGCTTGCAAAAAATTCTTGAATAACTATTTTTTCCATTTTTTGTCTAAAAAACATAGGTTAGGACCCCTCGTTGGAACGAGCCCGTTTCAACGAGGGGTCATAACCTATGTTTTTGAGACAAAAAATGAAAAAATAATGAAAATTATTAGGCGATTTTTGAGAATAGCGCTGGCTGGCTTTGGCCGTTACGTTAGGTAAAGGATTAAAATAAATTTAGCGTCTACTGTTGTATATTCTCTCATATTATGAGGTCGGATAAAACGTAACCGTAACCAATAAGTACGAAGTATGTGATTCTCAGTTAACCCTTTACCCAACGTAACGGCCAAAACCGGCCAGCGCTATTCTCAAAAATCGCCAATTAATTTTCAAAATATTTTCATTTTTTGTCTCAAAAACATAGGTTATGACCCTTCGTTGGAACGAGCTCGTCGAGCTCGTTCCAACGAGGGGGTCATAACCTATGTTTTTGAGACAAAAAATGAAAAAATTTAGTTATTCAAGAATTTTTTTTTGCAAGTGTCGTCTGCTTTTCATGTTAGGTAAAGGGTTAATACGACTAAATCCCTTTTTGAATAACTGGTAAATGTTTATGACACTGACGATGTTCCCGATGGACAAAACACGCTCTACCGTTCCTAATATTACTCCTTGTCGGCTTTAGTAAGGATATTCCATCGGGTTAATGGTATGGTCCCTATTCTGAGTTCTATTAATCTTATTACTACAGTAAATAAAAGTAGAAAACTCACTCACTAGACGCGTCGTAATGAACAATCCCTCTTTTCCTTTTTCGAAGGAAGCCAGGAGACGCAAATTATTCACACTGCCTTGCTCAACTACACCTCTTGCAACCCATTTTTATGGAAAAAGGACATTGTCTTGCGATAGGCATATATTTACCTCGTTCGTCAACCCCTGATAAATCGAAGTTGTGAAATACGAAGTTTCTTATTATCACAAAGCCACTCGTGGAAACCAGATATTTTGGGGTATTTTTTCTAATATGTTGTTCATAAATGAGCCAGTATCATCCAATGCTATTTGCATACATTATTATTTATAGTTTCTACTGAATGCCCTTCTCAAAACATAGCTTATGACCCTCCTTTGGACAGGTTTGTCGAACCTGCTGCAACGGTGGCCATGGGGGATGTTTTGTTGGAGATAAAGGAAATAAAATGGAAAGATAAAGAAGAAGAGCTTCGATACTGGACGAATATCCCACAGGTTTTGACAGAGTGTTAAACAAAACTTCCTCTTATCTGTCCTGGCATGCAACACACATAGTCCTATTTTTTCCTGATTTTATTACTGTCACGTAAAATTACATGTTGTTCTTTCACGTTTGTTTTTGTATAAAAAAATTCCACCAACAAGATGTAAATGTTGTCGGATTGATGAGTGAATAAACAGCAATTGAAATTGAAATTATAACAGTTTTGAGTTTATAACAGTTTAACAGTTTATAATATTAAATTACAATGACGCTACTACGCTGCCGCGGGTCTACCTGAGAACACAATCGGTTTGTTTGCTTGTTTGTGGCACAACTGGGCCGCGTTCAGAAACGTAATCGGCTTGCGACCCAATTGGCCCTAGGGATCTATTCGGTCGAAACAAATGTGCACTTTGTATATGCATATTTTCAAGGTGTAGGAAATTGGACTGGGATTATAGGTACTGGAATCGTTCGGACTGGCAGTCCCCGGCGAGTCATTATAAATTCACTCCCTATTTTTACAGTCTCAGACCAGTTCGTATAATTTCAGTACCTATAGTTCAGTCGCAGTACCTACACTCCCACCATAGTCCTTAGAACTAACACTAAAACTGACCACTAAGCCCAGTACCTGTCCTCCCAGGCTTCACTACTTCTATCGACCCGCAGAAAGTGTTATTTGACGCGACCAAATGCCGAGGAGAATATCACTTCGTCATCTTAAACAAAAATCGATAACTATTTCATTATATTAAACAATTAACAAGAACAACTGCCATAAAGATGAAGAAAAACAAAAAAAACAAAAAATCCCAAACAAAACAAGAGAACATCATTTTTACCAACGTAACAGTATTTGAAGTAAAGTTCGCGTTAATTGGATTTTATTTTCCCCATGTGTTTCCTTTGGTGTGAACATATCGTCCCTTGAAAGCATAAAGGTGCCAACAGCAATGAGTCAGCATTGCAGTTGCCATCTCTAAGCTTTTAAGAGACAGTATATCCACTTCCAGTGTTTAGACACCTGATATGTGGGTTTACTCACCGCCAAATGATTCAGATATAGAAACATAAAAGTAATGCGATTTCATAGTTTTAAAGTCATATTTTTGTGAAGTGTGTTTACACCTTGATATAAAGAAACGTAACCAGGTAATATTCGTAATGTTCCATAAATAGTGATGTAAACAAATCGAAATTAAGCACGCGCTTGTACACTGCAGTCACAGGATACAGAATTTATATCAACGGCTCCTGATCCATGATGTATGCGGTTAATTACTGACTTGATAATACTTATTGTATGATAAAATGATTTGTCAACTCTCACAAAAATTTATATTTGGCGAGGACAAAGGCCGTAGAGATTATCTTCTTGAATGATTGTAAAATCCTACAATCTGCCTAAACAAAATTTGGTAATTGTTTTTATGAAACCATTAACAAAACTAATTGTAATAAAATATATACTACTCAAAGTTTGCTAATCACCAAGTATATCCAACTACTTGTTTTACGTTTCAGTTGAAATATTGTTATGAAAAGTGTATGTATTTTTTTATTTAATTATATCTTTAATAATTTAAGCACAGAAATAAAGATTTTGTTTGTGTTTGACATTATTTTTTAGCTTTTGAATACGATAACCATGGAAAATGGATATTATTGGTAAAAGATGAAATTTTTCAAATTTTCCAAAAAGTTGACGGAGCGAGCTGATATGGGTTCAATATCGAGTATGAGACCCACTATTGTTAATTACAGCTTGACAACGCCTTCTCATGCTCCCAATCAGGTTCCAGATGGTCCTTTGTGGGATGTTGTTCCATTCTTGGACCAGCATGGCACCAAGCTCTTGGACACATCTTGGTTGGAGTGGACGGACTGAAATTGCAAGCTGCAACACATTCCAGACATGTTCGATTGAATTGAGGTCAGGGGATCTTGCTGGCCAGTCCATACGCTCAATCCCCTCCCTCTGTCGGTACTCCCCGACAGCATGGGCAACATGAGGTTGGGCATTATCGTCCATCAGAATGAATCTATCAATCACTGCACCTGCATACAATCTGGCGTGGGCATCCAGGATCTCATCAATGTACCGCTGTGCAGTCAATGTACCACGGTCAAGGACACAGAGCTATGTACGTCCATCCCAGCTGATGCCGCCCCAGACCATTATTGACCCTCCATCATAGCGGTCATGCTTAGCAATGTTGGCTGCATGGAATCGCTCTCCTGGTCTTCCCCATACAATAGAACGCCTATCTGTGTTGTCTAGACAGTACCTTGACTCATCTGTAAAAAGAACAGGTCGCCAATCTTCTCTGGTCCATCCAACGTGACCCATGGCCCATTCATATCGTGCCTGGTGGTGGTTCTGGGACAGCTGAATGCGAATACATGGTCTTCCCGATCGGAGACCACCTTCCTGCAACCTTGCCCGGGTAGTCTGCGTCGAAACATTTACCCCGGATGCATTCTGAAGGTCACAGCGAAGCTGGGTTGCTGTGTCAAAGCGGTTCCTACGGGCTGCAGATGTTGCCCTATCTCTGCCACCCCCATGTCGTCTGACTGGTGTGCTATACTGCTGAAAACTTGCCCAGGCTCTGGTGATCACCGTATGGTGCACACCAAGGGCTTCACCAACCTGACGATGGGTAGCCCCTTGTTGCCCCATCCCTAGAGCCCGCCACATTTCTGCTTCAGACAAGTGTCTTCTTACATTTGCATTCGCCATATTCAATCATTAAATCACAAGGGTTTGTGTTGAAATGAAGACTGAATACCCTACACATCTCATGTACATGTCGACAGTACACGGAAACATCATGAAAATCAAGGGGTACATGCTTTCCATGACTGTCGCGAAAAGTCTGTCTGTCAAGAGAGCTAATGTAAACACTGGGGACCATCTCAATACATTCCTCAATCATATCCACCCAATATCGCAAATGTGTCACAAGAAAATTTTACAATGATGTGTCAGATATGTGGTGCTTAGCAAACTTTGAGTAGTATATAAGGAACATAAAGACATGAAACAATTGTCTTTTTAACAACGTAAGAGTATTTGAAATAAAGTCCGCGATAATTGGATGCTATTTTCACCGTGTTCTTTCTTTGGTATGAAATGTCTTCCCTTAAAATCATAAATGCGCCCGCTGCAATTCTTTAGAATTGCTGTTCGTACCTCTATGCTTTTTTCGATGCTTAGAATACTCTGGTGTTTTGATTTGTTTGTCAGAGTTGATTGCTGGTGTACAAAGAATAATTTCATCAAAACATTTTTACCTTTTAGACTTTAATTCCTCTTTGCAAAATTGATCAAAACCCGCTAGTGTGGTTTGGGGTTAACAGAGATTTGGAATTTTATTCTGCAGTTGTAAAATAAAACCTCTTATCCCAGCAAAGTTTACTGTGGAACTGATGAGCCGACAATCTTGACTAGACAAGAGGGAGCATCGTTTGCCTCCAGACCACTCAACGGACTCGAGAATGTTTTGATGCCAAATGCATTGAACGCCTAGCATTTGTTGTGCAAAGATTTTACGTCTGTCTGATATTCAGGAAATGATCAATTTCGTTATCGATGTCAGTATCACAATGAAGATAACCAACAACAAATGTAAAGAGCTGGAAATACAGTAACGGTACAATGTAAAACATTACTGTTGAAAATACGGTAAAGTATTGGCAACTTGCTGCGGTATACTACCGTAACATTTAAGGGTAAAAATCCGTATTTTTTAAATGGAAATTTGTTCGATCGAGAAGCAGAACCAAGGATCGGATATGTATATATAGCTTCACAGCATCAGGCACTTGTTCAATCAGCATCAAAAGAAGACTAATTAATATTTTAACCTGAAGACGATTGGCTGCAGGTTAAAAATATTAATTGGTTTACCTTGATAATGGTCTCTTCCCAGACAAGTGGGCCTAGATGATGCCATTACGCGAAAGTAGTCATTAAAGAATCAAATGCCTCCGTACTGAAAAGACAAGCCCCACCAAACATGAACACTTCTCGGTTTCCCCGATTACGCTTTTGGGAAGAAACGGTAGTTATCGTAACATAAGGAACCCCCAATTCTTGCTCGTGTGGATCAGATAATGTAGACAAACACGAACTTGAAATTGACGTTCCTTAAAAAAAAACGTCCACGTTGTATCAAATGCCTTTCCAGGTCAAGGAAGATGGCGACCACATGTTCTTTTCTGACAAAGGCATTTCTTATGAACGTTTCATGTCTAACTAAATGATCCACAGTACTTCTCTGATTTCTGAAACCACACTAAACATTCGCAAGCAGATTGTTCGATTCCAGAAACCAGACAAGTCGATCATTGAATGCTTTCCATGGAGTTACACAGAGAACTTGTTAGTGCAATGGGTCGATAATTGTTTGGGTTGCTGTGGGCTTTAGAATGGGAATAATTGTTACTTTTTGCCAGGAAAGTGGAAAATAGCCACTCACCCATCTGTCATTACAAATTGGCAATAAAAGTTCAAGTGATGATTTTGGCAGATGTTTTAGAATTCTGTAGTATATTTTATCGGATCCAGTGGCAATATCCTTTGATCTATGCAAAGAGTTTTGTAACTCTTCCAAAGAGAAAGGATTGCTGTAGTCCTCTAAATTGTTGAAGGTAAATTTGATCTTCAGGCGTGTGTTCGTTAAATGTTGGAACAAAATTTTCCCAAGAACTTTTTTTTATATATATATAAGTCGTCTTGTTTTTTGCCCGTTTATACGCAGTTTGTTCAAGTTAAGTGTTGAGGGTGTCTTATTAAATTCCCGTTGAGTTATCTTGCGATCTTGCGATTCTTTAAAGCCTGTTTACATTCATTATCAAACCATGGTTTGGTGAAACGTTCAGGATTTGCCGAGGTTTTGGGAATGACTGTTTTTGTAATGTCTAGCAACTCTGTAGTGAAATGTTCTATTTGGCCAAAACTTTCCTCAAATTTCTCCCTTGTGAGGCGTTAAGAAGAAAGCGAAGAGAAAATGTCCCAGTCAGCCTTTTTAAAGTTCCACTGTGGCACCCTCTCATCGTTCGCCGGAACCACAATCTTCAACGCAATTAGAAAGTTGTCACTCCCGCATAAGTTATCTTCTACCTTCCAAGAAAAATCAAAGAAGATAGAAGGGCATGCAACGGTAAGATCAGTTGATGTATACGAACCAGATGAGGGGTACATATAAGTGTCTGAACCATCATTAAACAAACACAAGTCATATTTTGAAATAAACTCTTTTACTGTTTTACCCTTTATATTTTCTTGACTGCAGGAATTACCCCCAAAGGGCCCTAAGTGGTCGTCCAACGTAACTTTGGTCCATTTGCTGACATTTTTCCCAATGCCTCAGAAACAGATAAGAGAAGTAATGAAAGGCAAATTATATATCAAAATAATGAGTTAAGTGCATAGAAAAGGTACATATAATTTTTTTCAGGAAAAAAAGTGAATTTTATGATTTTGATGAACATTAATTTGCCAATGACATAAGTAACGAACCGGTAAAACCACAAAATGATCGGTAATTCGAAAGCCTTGTCCTCAATGTAATGATAACATACTACAGACTCAGAGAAAGCATTTTTATGACACACACTCTGGTGTGTTTTGATGTTGGAATGCAATACTACCAACACAAATTTTGGATGTTCCGGATGCCGTCATGTTTCAATGATGTTTATTCCGGTCATGTGATTACAATGTGGTTCTTGCAGGAAGACTAATTTTGGGCGATCGTCAGAATGAAAGGACGTGATCAGGTCCGTTATTTTCTTGAGACAATGTATGAGCGGATTTTCAAACAGGTTAGAGCAAATACTTGAGCTGTTAATGTCATAACTGCAAAATATGGTTCGAAATTCCTTCCAGTGTTTACAAGCCGTCTGAACTTATTTGTTGACAAAAAATCTGAATTATTGCGCACTAAAAAGACAACATGAACCACTTGTAAAAAAATAACCGAGTGTATAAAATCGGGACGATACACATAAAATAAGGCAATATTCATAAAAAAAGTAAGCTGAATGCTTCAGAAATCATTTTTTCTCGAAGTATATTCCAAGTGACCAGGAAGTATATTGAGCGTGTTGATTTCCTTCCGATGTTGTGAAGTTATTTACTTCCTAGTAACCATGGAATTTGCCGCGACTGTGTTTGATGTCCGCAAAGGACCGATTGAAGATGGGTTGAAAATGATGCATTCGCGCTTTTAAATAAGGTGCGATTGGACAATGCCGTGAATTCAGTTTTTTCGTACAATCAACTATACCAACACAAGCGTCGATCAGTGTCTTTTGTCATCATTTTACACTGACAATGTGACAAATCTCCTTTACCGGAACTTATCTCCCAATTTGCATATCATAATAAACATAACCGCTGTCAGCGTGATGGTCAAAACCCAAACGAATTATCGAATCCACGGTCAAAATTAACCGCAATTGGCATTTAAACAAATGAAATATTCGCAGTTTCTTCATTATCAGTGCCGAGTGACTTCTTAACCAACCCACGTGCATTCAGTTTCGTTTGTCAGCATCATACTGTCTGCAGTGCAGATATTTGTGGTAATAATAGTACGAAAAGGCGAAAGAAGCCAATATTTTCCCATCATCTATAAATTTTTTAAAACTGATAATTCCGTTTATTTTACTGAAATTATGAATTGATAAGGTGGATTTGTTGTGATTATTATTATGCCCCGGGCCTGGGAGTTGGAAAGTCTAAGGCGCATCTAGTGCCGTGGAGACCTCTGACCTATAACCCACACCAACATTCTCCCTTGTATCTCAACCACTGCTACTCCAATGTGAAGGATATTTGGATATTTGGTGTTGTGATCGAGCGTCATGGGGAAACGATGTCTGTGTAGTTGCTGTAGCATTTGTTTCTTCCACACATTTTTTTCAAGAGTTATGGTCCTTTTTCACTCTTCGAGTTAGAAAGTTTTGTTTATAACTAGTTGATTTGTTACAATTTGTTGGAGAGAGCCTACTGACACCTTCAAATTATTGCAACAAAATATTTTTTGTGAATATGTTGTTCCTATTACTTATCAAGCAACAAGCTAATGATCATTCTGTAAAGCCACCAATCTGTTGTTTGACACTTTTATCGGAGCTGTTATGGAGGCTTCTGGAACACAACATGTTGATTATGGCAGGGTTTTTCTGTTCACCCATTAATCGATAAATTAAGTGTTGCAGTTGGAAGTAAGAAGCATGAAAGGTCCAGAACTTAAAGTCTAAAAAGAAAGTTTTGCAATGTAACATGATTTTTGCAGATACACTTATTTGGAGGGTTACTTGTCTGATAGTGTTTGGAACATGTGTGTCGCCAGGTTCTTCAAAAAGAACAAAGAGTTAAACTTTGAGAAAAAGGCATATGCCATGAGTGCCGGAGGTAGAGTCTTACAAGGAAGAGAGCACTCCCACCCCCGGGAAATGTTTTGTCAAATGAAGTTCACTTGTCACCTTTTGGGGGATTACTTTACAGACTGCGTTCTTGAAAAAAATATGTGAACACCTATGTATGAATGTCAGACATACTGGATGTGCCCTCCTGATCTCAATATGCCAATAATAAGCCTCCTTTGGAAAAGTACATGCAATAATGGTTATGTATGGTTGATTTGATGTGGTTTGAATAACAATGTACTTTTATGTGCATTAGATGGTTTATTACAGTGACAGGTTACAGTTACTCTTATTTCTTCTCCAACAGATATCATGAGTGTATTGGTGTCCAAGAGTAAACGAAGCTATGTTACTTATTGATAAACCAGACAAATTTAACAATTTAATCACTATCAAATTGATGCATGGAAAGAAAAGGGGTTACAGTGCGAGGGGTTTATAAATATATTTATTCAACTACAATGTATGACTTTGCAGTGCATTCTACATAGGTGAATATCATAGTTTCTTTCCAAACCACTACAGTGACACATACATCTTTATATTGGAAGACACTCTTTTGTCCTTCCATACTTCTTCTAGTGGACTCCTTCAAGTTGAACTTTGTTGAACACTCAAAATCAAAACATAAACAAAAGAAAATGTCTGCCTTCAGTCAGTGAGCACTCCACTTATAACATTTGGTCTCAATCTTTATTACTTTCAAGAATTAGGAAAAGATTTCTTCGAGTATGTGCTTCAATGTTTATAGAATACAGCTGTTATTTCATTTTGAGGTATATTATTGTAAAAATGTTGTTCTCTTACTTATGCCATACAGACTTCCAGGCGGTGCTGTCTACACATGGCAGCAGTTCCATATCAAATTTCAGTTTCCACATGTTCTATGTTTCATTCTAAGCATTTTGGTATATAATATATTGGTATTATTCATTTTGGATCTTTTTTAGATTTACATGAAATATATCCAAAGTTAGGTTGGACATCCCCTTAAAAGCAGCCATCAAAATATTTTGAATAGGGAGTTGATGAACCAGTAGCTCAAGATCATTGAGTTGTAGGATTTTGAAACGTGAATAGAACAGAAGATAATAGTTTTATCTAAAGTTAAGCGTACAGCTGCAGCCAAAAGATTTGTTTGTAAAGGTACAAGACTTTGAATAATACCCTGTCTTGCCAAGATGGATGTTCTACGAACGTGAAGATAGTTGTTATCTGACTAGGCATTATACGAAGTATAATGCCTGAGAGCTGAATGATCTTCAGATTCAGGTTGCTTTAAAAGAGCTTCCTGAAGGCAAAAAGAAGCAGGTTTATATATTTTACACAGAAGTCCCAGTTCGTTAAAATTCGCTCTCAAACCTCGGCAATTCCATTGTATTATACTGATTTTGTTTTTATTATCCATATATAGTTGGAGATTTTGATGGTGGACGTATGGGAGAAATTGCTCCCGTAGATTTCTTAGGTGAATGTTTATTCGGGGACCCACCCTGAAACGAGCTCAAGCGTATTTTGTTGGGAAACGTGGCGTTGATGCAGTCATGAACATCCAAGTCATCGAACCCTTCAAACATGTTGTTCGTAGCAGAATTGGCGAGATCGGGCCGTTATTAACATGGATATAAGCATAATTTATGACACCGTTGCTTCTCCAGAAAAGGGCTACACGATATACCTTCTCAAGCCCTGTCTTTAAGATGGAGTTGTATGGTGAAATCATCTCACATCGCTGTCATTTCAATCACCAATGAAGGATAATTAAATAATAAAAGATTAGCGAAGCGAATGACTAAACATATGTCACCCAAATCGTTAACTATTCTTGTTTCTTATAAACAAATTAATGGAACATTGAACCAATCTGAGTTGTCATATTCCGTCTCGGTGACGAGCTCAGATCAGCTAGACCAAAAACTACGCCTGTGGCGTCTTGGCGAAATATAAGAACCCAGATCAATGGACAGTTGTAATAATCTGTATATTCCATACTAATTTTTTGATAAAGGCATCGCAGAACCCTCCAAATTCCTGGGATATTAGCGGCTCGGAACCACTCGCCAAAAATCTGGAGGGGTAATCCTTTGAACCCCAGCGGTCGCTTTTCCGGCCAGAAAAATGATACGTCATAACGTCATTAAATAGGATGGCTGTTCAGTAGATGTGCTGGGTAGACCAATCAATATTTTCAACGTGTAGCCCGAGGCTGCACGTTGAAAATATTGATTGGTCTACCCTAAATAATGAATATGGACTCTTCTAATTGCTGCCACTATGAGCGCGGGGGCTCAGTGGTAGATTGTTGGACTTCTATGCCAGAGGTGATAATTATTCCTGTAACTAGTGTTTGGAATCTAATATTATTGCGTCCGTGGAAAAGTGACCAGCCCAACGTGGCTGTACTGTATGTGTTCATCTTCTGATCTGTACCTCCAACACGAGTTAACTAATACAGGCTCTAGAGGGTCAATTTACATCAGCTGTAAACTTTCTATCGAAATCCGTCCTTTTCTCAACAATTCGACCATCCTCATATACTCGTTATATTGTATACCACTGTATCTTGAATTGTTATGCTTTCTTGTTTTTGTGACCTTCATACTGTGTATTGTACACATATAACATAATATTCAAATAAATATTGTTTAACTCTCAAGTACCCATACAGCCTCAAACTACCCCATTTATATGGTTATGAAAATGTTGTTTCAATTTTACTTTTCCTAGAGAATTTTACCGGTAGGATACATTAATCTTCATAGCGTGTTTACATCTGTACAGGCAGCCAACAATAATGTAGAAACACTGTTAAGTCATCTGCAGCCATGTAAATGTATACACGACAGTTATTAACGTAAAATTAATCTGATGACTTAAGCTTTAACCTTTACCCAACGTAACGGCCAAAACGCCAACGCTATTCTTAAAAATCGCCAATGAATTTTCATTATTTTTTCATTTTTGTCTCAAAAACATAGGTTATGACCCCTCATTGGAACGAGCTCGTCGTTTGTACGAAGTGACCTCCTCTGGTGGCGGTTTCAGTCATAAGCCTTGATCTTCAACCGATAAACCCAGTGGAGGTAGAGATATGGGGTTGATGGGTGGCCTGCCGCCAAACGTTTTGAAGGATATTGATATGTTCTCTCGGATTTGTTTTCCTTAAATAATCGCCCATTCGTACATATTCAAAATACGTATACATATACTAGGATAGATTCCAACAGTCGTAATATGAAAAAAAGAAAGTAAACACATGCGGGTACATCTATGGCTATAACGAAAGTATCATTGGATATGGATTGCTGAATAAAATATATCATTATAAAACTGTACATGTTTGTCTAGTTTTCAGGGGTTTGGGCAGGTTTGGGAGGAATTTCTCTCTCGACAAGGCAACATTTATTTCGGTAAAATAGACAACGGATATATCAGGTAATGTACCATAATAACACGCGCAGCTCATGCACACGAACATCAAGTATCACTATGGTACGTACTGACGTAACAACATGGCTGCTAACGTGCAAACCCTGACCATCCACATAACGTCGCAGTCACGTGACTTATGACATCTCTTTCGAGATCCTGCATCGAGATAATGCAAACCGGCCAAGCTCGGGTACGCAATGTACCCCTTAATTTGCGATGACGACTTTGTCAATGTATGTATTAAGCCAAGAGTTGATATCAGTAACAGAAAAAGTGATCGGAATCTACTAGAACGCCATTTTCGTTCCCTGTTATATTTTTTTCTTTTCTGTGTGAGTAATCATCCAGAGGTCATGACCCCGAATGACTATTCTATAAACTGTTAAAATCATGGACAGAGAAACCGTTCATATGTCATATTATCCTTTCAGTTTAAGAAGACCCCCTCCCCACCCCCACCCACCCCCCCCACCACCCTGCCCCGCGATCTCCGGCGGGAAGTTTGACTTTCACATTTTTGTTCCCTACTTCTTGACTGCCCCGTTGGGACTCCTTAGTCCCTCGTTACTCCATTAATTTGATTTTACTGATGGGCCGATTTCGTGGTTATTCTCATTTTCAAATATACTCCGGTGCATTTTCTCTCCTATGAGGATGAACTATCCGAATAGGCACAGTTAACTTGCTTTATTTTGTTGTTGATTGCCCTTGATTGTCTCTTGCATCACAAAATCGCCGCGTTACTACTAGCCATTGCTTACGGTAAGCTGTTGAAACCGTTCAATCGGTGAACCACAATACAAAGGCGTAGATAACCTTTCTCAAACGACTGCCTTAGACCAACTGAGAACATTGAAGGTTAATTCAAGTTTCCATGTCATACGAACTATGCACATTAACGACAGGTTGCACTGACAACCGGAGGAACATTAATGGCAGATAACTGCGTGTTGTTTGACTTCAAGTTTCAATCTCTATGAAGTTGTCTGCCTTCGATCGTAATGAGATCGTTCTGAAGACGCGTGGCTAGTACTCGTTCTGCAGACAATGAAGATAAGATGTCTCATATTTGAGAATGTATTGTTTCCATAATCACCGAGTATGTAAGAAGTGAGTAAGAAATGAGTATTTAACTCTTTGAGGCCGAAAGAACGCTTTTCCGAACCAGGAACATGATATGGCATAATTTCATGAAGTTGGATGACTGCTGAGTGAACGTGTGGGGTAGACTAATTAATATTTTTAACGTGCAGCCCTACGGCTGCACGTTGAAAATATTAATTATGCATCCCCAAACAAACAATGTGGACTTTTACAATTGCTGCCATTGAACTGACATGGAAGATACCACTGGGGTTCAAATGGTAAATAAGTCCAGATTATATGTCCATTGTGGAGGTCTTGCTTGGAGTGGGTTTTGAGTTTGATGTCACGAAAATTTGAAAGGTCGAATCAAACTATTTGAAACTTTATTTAGTGTCGTATGTCATGAAGGATTTTGGTTCAGGTGTCCGGAAAAAATTATATTCACTGTAAACCTAAACGAGAAAGTTTACATAATGCAGTCGTCTGTCGTGGGACAAAATTTGAACGCCAAATTTTACAATTATCCCAAGGTGAACAAATTGGCCAAGTTAGAAACACTATCTTGAATTTTACAACTGTTAATTCAAACTGGGTATGGGCGGCAGGCCCAAGCTTTAAGCTGAATCGGGGCTTCCATTTTCTTGTGAACCGGCATAGTAGATATTATATGCTCGCCATCAGTTGCAAAGCAACATAAATTTACTGTTTGTGTTTGTTCATGAAAGCTACATATTGAGAACTGTTTTCAAAATGGTGACCTCGGTCATACAGGCGAGGTAATGTTTGAGGAACGAAATTTCCGAGTTGTGATTCGTAGAAGTCTACGGAGGTCTACGGCAGTGTATTAGCACGAATGTAATTTAATATAATAAATTGTTACGCTGTTATAACAGTTTTAATATATTAAATTACAATGACGCTAATACGCTGTCAGATTAGTTAAACTGTTATAAACAAGTCTAGGGTATCCTTTACCCTCCTTTATTTCCTCTACATAATGTGCATATTAACCCTTTACCTAACATGAAAAACAGACGACGCTTGCAAAAAATTCTTGAATAACTATTTTTTGTCTAAAAAACATAGGTTAGGACCCTCGTTGGAACGAGCCCGTTTCAACGAGGGGTCATAACCTATGTTTTTGAGACAAAAAATGAAAAAATAATGAAAATTATTAGGCGATTTTTGAGAATAGCGCTGGCTGGTTTTGGCCGTTACGTTAGGTAAAGGATTAAAATAAATTTAGCGTCTACTGTTGTATATTCTCTCATATTATGAGGTCGGATAAAACGTAACCAATAAGTACGAAGTATGTGATTCTCATTTAACCCTTTACCCAACGTAACGGCCAAAACCGGCCAGCGCTATTCTCAAAAATCACCAATTAATTTTCAAAATATTTTCATTTTTTGTCTCAAAAACATAGGTTATGACCCTTCGTTGGAACGAGCTCGTCGAGCTCGTTCCAACGAGGGGTCATAACCTATGTTTTTGAGACAAAAAATGAAAAAATTTAGTTATTCAAGAATTTTTTTTGCAAATGTCGTCTGCTTTTCATGTTAGGTAAAGGGTTAATACGACTAAATCCCTTTTTGAATAACTGGTAAATGTTTATGACACTGACGATGTTCCCGATGGACAAAACACGCTCTACCGTTCCTAATATTACTCCTTGTCGGCTTTAGTAAGGATATTCCATCGGGTTAATGGTATGGTCCCTATTCTGAGTTCTATTAATCTTATTACTACAGTAAATAAAAGTAGAAAACTCACTCACTAGACGCGTCGTAATGAACAATCCCTCTTTTCCTTTTTCGAAGGAAGCCAGGAGACGCAAATTATTCACACTGCCTTGCTCAACTACACCTCTTGCAACCCATTTTTATGGAAAAAGGACATTGTCTTGCGATAGGCATATATTTACCTCGTTCGGCAACCCCTGATAAATCGAAGTTGTGAAATACGAAGTTTCTTATTATCACAAAGCCACTCGTAGAAACCAGATATTTTGGGGTATTTTTACTAATATGTTGTTCATAAATGAGCCAGTATCATCCAATGCTATTTGTATACATTATTATTTATAGTTTCTACTGAATGCCCTTCTCAAAACATAGCTTATGACCCTCCTTTGGACAGGTTTGTCGAACCTGCTGCAACGGTGGCCATGGGGGATGTTTTGTTGGAGATAAAGGAAATAAAATGGAAAGATAAAGAAGAAGAGCTTCGATACTGGACGAATATCCCACAGGTTTTGATAGAGTGTTAAACAAAACTTCCTCTTATCTGTCCTGGCATGCAACACACATAGTCCTATTTTTTCCTGATTTTATTACTGTCACGTAAAATTACATGTTGTTCTTTCACGTTTGTTTTTGTATAAAAAAAATTCCACCAACAAGATGTAAATGTTGTCGGATTGATGAGTGAATAAACAGCAATTGAAATTGAAATTATAACAGTTTTGAGTTTATAACAGTTTAACAGTTTATAATATTAAATTACAATGACGCTACTACGCTGCCGCGGGTCTACCTGAGAACACAATCGGTTTGTTTGCGTGTTTGTGGCACAACTGGGCCGCGTTCAGAAACGTAATCGGCTTGCGACCCAATTGGCCCTAGGGATCTATTCGGTCGAAACAAATGTGCACTTTGTATATGCATATTTTCAAGGTGTAGGAAATTGGACTGGGATTATAGGTACTGGAATCGTTCGGACTGGCAGTCCCCGGCGAGTCATTATAAATTCACTCCCTATTGTTACAGTCTCAGACCAGTTCGTATAATTTCAGTACCTATAGTTCAGTCGCAGTACCTACACTCCCACCATAGTCCTTAGAACTAACACTAAAACTGACCACTAAGCCCAGTACCTGTCCTCCCAGGCTTCACTACTTCTATCGACCCGCAGAAAGTGTTATTTGATGCGACCAAATGCCGAGGAGAATATCACTTCGTCATCTTAAACAAAAATCGATAACTATTTCATTATATTAAACAATTAACAAGAACAACTGCCATAAAGATGAAGAAAAAAAAAAAAAAAAAAAATCCCAAACAAAACAAGAGAACATCATTTTTACCAACGTAACAGTATTTGAAGTAAAGTTCGCGTTAATTGGATTTTATTTTCCCCATGTGTTTCCTTTGGTGTGAACATATCGTCCCTTGAAAGCATAAAGGTGCCAACAGCAATGAGTCAGCACTGCAGTTGCCATCTCTAAGCTTTTAAGGGACAGTATATCCACTTCCAGTGTTTAGACACCTGATATGTGGGTTTACTCACCGCCAAATGATTCAGATATAGAAACATAAAAGTAATGCGATTTCATAGTTTTAAAGTCATATTTTTGTGAAGTGTGTTTACACCTTGATATAAAGAAACGTAACCAGGTGTCTCGTAAATATTCGTAATGTTCCATAAATAGTGATGTAAACAAATCGAAATTAAGCACGCGCTTGTACACTGCAGTCACAGGATACAGAATTTATATCAACGGCTCCTGATCCATGATGTATGCGGTTAATTACTGACTTGATAATACTTATTGTATGATAAAATGATTTGTCAACTCTCACAAAAATTTATATTTGGCGAGGACAAAGGCCGTAGAGATTATCTTCTTGAATGATTGTAAAATCCTACAATCTGCCTAAACAAAATTTGGTAATTGTTTTTATGAAACCATTAACAAAACTAATTGTAATAAAATATATACTACTCAAAGTTTGCTAATCACCAAGTATATCCAACTACTTGTTTTACGTTTCAGTTGAAATATTGTTATGAAAAGTGTATGTATTTTTTTATTTAATTATATCTTTAATAATTTAAGCACAGAAATAAAGATTTTGTTTGTGTTTGACATTATTTTTTAGCTTTTGAATACGATAACCATGGAAAATGGATATTATTGGTAAAAGATGAAATTTTTCAAATTTTCCAAAAAGTTAACGGAGCGAGCTGATATGGGTTCAATATCGAGTATGAGACCCACTATTGTTAATTACAGCTTGACAACGCCTTCTCATGCTCCCAATCAGGTTCCAGATGGTCCTTTGTGGGATGTTGTTCCATTCTTGGACCAGCATGGCACCAAGCTCTTGGACACGTCTTGGTTGGAGTGGACGGACTGAAATTGCAAGCTGCAACTCATTCCAGACATGTTCGATTGAATTGAGGTCAGGGGATCTTGCTGGCCAGTCCATACGCTCAATCCCCTCCCTCTGTCGGTACTCCCCGACAGCATGGGCAACATGAGGTCGGGCATTATCGTCCATCAGAATGAATCTATCAATCACTGCACCTGCGTACAATCTGGCGTGGGCATCCAGGATCTCATCAATGTACCGCTGTGCAGTCAATGTACCACGGTCAAGGACACAGAGCTATGTACGTCCATCCCAGCTGATGCCGCCCCAGACCATTATTGACCCTCCATCATAGCGGTCATGCTTAGCAATGTTGGCTGCATGGAATCGCTCTCCTGGTCTTCCCCATACAATAGAACGCCTATCTGTGTTGTCTAGACAGTACCTTGACTCATCTGTAAAAAGAACAGGTCGCCAATCTTCTCTGGTCCATCCAACGTGACCCATGGCCCATTCATATCGTGCCTGGTGGTGGTTCTGGGACAGCTGAATGCGAATACATGGTCTTCCCGATCGGAGACCACCTTCCTGCAACCTTGCCCGGGTAGTCTGCGTCGAAACATTTACCCCGGATGCATTCTGAAGGTCACTACGAAGCTGGGTTGCTGTGTCAAAGCGGTTCCTACGGGCTGCATATGTTGCCCTATCTCTGCCACCCCCATGTCGTCTGACTGGTGTGCTATACTGCTGAAAACTTGCCCAGGCTCTGGTGATCACCGTATGGTGCACACCAAGGGCTTCACCAACCTGACGACGGGTAGCCCCTTGTTCCCCCATCCCTAGAGCCCGCCACATTTCTGCTTCAGACAATTTTTTCTTACATTTGCATTCGCCATATTCAATCATTAAATCACAAGGGTTTGTGTTGAAATGAAGACTGAATACCCTACACATCTCATGTACATGTCGACAGTACACGGAAACATCATGAAAATCAAGGGGTACATGCTTTCCATGACTGTCGCGAAAAGTCTGTCTGTCAAGAGAGCTAATGTAAACACTGGGGACCATCTCAATACATTCCTCAATCATATCCACCCAATATCGCAAATGTGTCACAAGAAAATTTTACAATGATGTGTCAGATATGTGGTGCTTAGCAAACTTTGAGTAGTATATAAGGAACATAAAGACATGAAACAACAGATTGTCTTTTTAACAACGTAAGAGTATTTGAAATAAAGTCCGCGATAATTGGATGCTATTTTCACCGTGTTCTTTCTTTGGTATGAAATGTCTTCCCTTAAAATCATAAATGCGCCAGCTGCAATTCTTTAGAATTGCTGTTCGTACCTCTATGCTTTTTTCTATGCTTAGAATACTCTGGTGTTTTGATTTGTTTGTCAGAGTTGATTGCTGGTGTACAAAGAATAATTTCATCAAAACATTTTTACCTTTTAGACTTTAATTCCTCTTTCCAAAATTGATCAAAACCTGCTAGTGTGGTTTGGGGTTAACAGAGATTTGGAATTTTATTCTGCAGTTGTAAAATAAAACCTCTTATCTCAGCAAAGTTTACTGCGGAACTGATGAGCCGACAATCTTGACTAGACAAGAGGGAGCATCGTTTGCCTCCAGACCACTCAACGGACTCGAGAATGTTTTGATGCCAAATGCATTGAACGCCTAGCATTTGTTGTGCAAAGATTTTACGTCTGTCTGATATTCAGGAAATGATCAATTTCGTTATCGATGTCAGTATCACAATGAAGATAACCATCAACAAATGTAAAGAGCTGGAAATACAGTAACGGTACAATGTAAAACATTACTGTTGAAAATACGGTAAAGTATTGGCAACTTGCTGCGGTATACTACCGTAACATTTAAGGGTAAAAATCCGTATTTTTTAAATAGAAATTTGTTCGATCGAGAAGCAGAACCAAGGATCGGATATGTATATATAGCTTCACAGCATCAGGCACTTGTTCAGTCAGCATCAAAAGAAGACTAATTAATATTTTAACCTGAAGACGATTGGCTGCAGGTTAAAAATATTAATTGGTTTACCTTGATAATGGTCTCTTCCCAGACAAGTGGGCCTAGATGATGCCATTACGCGAAAGTAGTCATTAAAGAATCAAATGCCTCCGTACTGAAAAGACAAGCCCCACCAAACATGAACACTTCTCGGTTTCCCCGATTACGCTTTGGGAAGAAACGGTAGTTATCGTAACATTTACGGTGAGAGGGCCTGCAGCTGGTTGCCAGTAGATTACCGTAAATGTAATGGTAATTTCTAACAGTGTACGGTTGATGGTACCCATGCCATTCTTCAGCTTATCAAGTGAGAGATAAACCAATGTGCTGGGTCCGTTAAATGGAAAGTATGGTAACTTTCGACTATGCTCGGTGGTGGTATTCGAGGACACCAACTGCAACCAGAACTGGAACCGCCTGAAATGGTATAATAGTAGTTGTTTGCTGTTCAAACCTTTTATACCGGACAAAGAAAGCGTTTTGTTGATGGGGAACGATCAGTACCAACAGTCTGTTTTATGCCCAAGGATGAATGGAAGTTATGTAATGAAAAATTACGAAAAACAAGAAGACAACCATTTTATTTCAATTTCTACATCAACTGGCTTAACTTTATGTACAATTCAATTTATAATTCACATAATGTACGTAATTTTAGTCGACATAATCACTGTAAAGCGTGCCAGAAATCGCACTCTGAAAAAAAATAAGAACAATATTCGTTAAACCCTTTACCCAACGTAACTGCTATATACAATCAGCGCTGCTGATAAAATTCGCCATTTGAATTATTATCTTTTGACTGTTTGCCTTCAAAATATAGCTTATAACCTCTGAATGGAACGAGTTAGTCGAGCTCGTTCCACTGGAGTCGTAAGCTATGCTGTGGAGGGAAAACTTGTTTTCAGTTATTACAATGTTTTGTCTCGCTTTTTTGCAAATGTCGTCTTCTTGCCGTTTTAGGTAAATGGGTTGTGTTGATCCATAAGCAAGATGCAATTGATATCGTAAGTTAGGCTTGCGAGAAAAGAGAAGACAGTCCCTTATATTAACTTATGACACAAAGTAGTTCTGCATCCCCACCTACTTTTCTGTCTCATTGAAACTGTTCTCCTATACAGTTGACTGGTAGGGTATGGTGTCCAAACCGTTATGCTCGGGAACTATATGCTGACCAAACAATACTATAGAAGAACGGTTCCCAACGGGGAAGTACATAATGTATTTAGTATATATCATCTTTTTATAAAAAAATCTTATTTTTAGAAATACAAGAGAATACATTTGTTACAATAAACTTTTATAAATATGATTATATAGAGAGTAATCGATTGACTGGACTGGTTACGTGAAATAATTCGTGAGAGGTGAGGGACGTTGTACAAACACAAGTGCGCGAATGCGCACGAGCGTTTTACAATATAGTCCCTCGCCTCGAATGAATTATTTCACGTAACCAGTCCAGTCAAGCGATTACTCTGTTTATTACTTTTCATTATTAACGATAATTATATTATTTAACCCTTTACCTAAAATAACGGACAGCGCTATTCTCAAAAATCGCCAATTAATTTTCATTATTTTTTCATTTTTTGTCTCTAAAACATAGGTTATGACCCCTCATTGGAACGAACTCGTAGAGCTCGTTCCAATAATGGGTCATAACCTATGTTTTTGAGACAAAAAATGAAAATAGTAGCTATTCAAGAATTTTTTTTGCAAGTGTCGACTGCTTTTCATATTAGGTAAAGGGTTAAAAAAAACCAAAAAACAATGCAGTCCCCATTACATCCACGGCAAAGCGTCTTCGTTTGCGCGCACGGATACATGACACAATTGTTGATTGCATAATTCACCTGTGAAGCTATCGTTTATAATCAAACCCGGTAATCCCAGTAAATCACACTTTGGAAAGTAATAAAAAGTTTTATCTATTTATGCAAAAGGAAAGGATATATCAAAATCATATTTCCGAAGAGATATTACACTTTATTAACGACAATAGTCAATCTTATATACAAAACTGTGATCCCAGGCAGCTATAATGAATATGTGAGACTAATAATGATTCCAAGACGACCGGCATTTAGGGCATAATCCCCGATAAAATGTACATTATTGATATCACGCACTTTGTGAGAATCCTTTTCATGCATAATGACAATGACAGTCCCGTAACTATTATAAACATGACCTGGTTGAAGGTGAACATTGCGGGCTGTCTCTCCGAGGAAAACACCCGGTGCGGTAGCCGTGGGAGACAATGGTTGCAAAGAGAGACTACCACAATGTCCACCTCGTGCCAGGTTATCATTATTTTTATCATACCCAATGAGTTGTGTTTGTATAGTGGTAATACAAATTTAATCTTACCTACTGGATATAACAACAAATTTATTCACTTTGCTTTTGCAAACATTTTAAATCAACAACACCTCAGACAGTTTACATTAATAGTGACTTGACGGTTGTAGAAATGCTTTTGTTGAGGTTCGCCGCTCTCGGTAATTCACCTCACCTCGAGAGTTTCCATGATGCGTGTTCTGGACGTCTCGGTCTGAGCGGCAGGCATTGCAAAACATGTTGACCTTTAATGTTTAATGTTGAGAACATTGCGAAATAACTAACAACACCCTTTAGGAAATTAACAAAGTGTCTTAGAATGAGTAATAATAAATTGTAAATATTGATTGGCTTGGAATTGACTATGCAAAATTAATGGGCCTCGATGAAGTATAGTGTACTCGCCTGGACTATTCTTCCTCGAGGAACACTTTTTTGGCATGGTCAACGACATGCAGTGCAATAACATGATCACCTATGTTACCACCTGGGAAAAATCCGTATGTTAAATTTGAGCTTTTAACCCCACTGCGGGTGTAAAGCTTCTACGGCAGTTAAAACGTTTTCAATGGGAATTCCATTACAAAAATTTACATAAATAATAGGAACTACATCCAACTTGACCTTTGACATGACGATACATTCACACTTCGCGATGTTTCATTCAAACATACTACGTCTTGTGGTATTGTCTACTTCGTGCAATGACTCATTAAGTTTAAAATACCTACAATTAAATAGGTGAAATAAAATTTAAGAATTGTTAATAATAATTTGACTGAAAAGGCAAGGTAAATTCTCTCAACTTTGACGATGTGTCCAGCTGTCAATCAAGCATTCACGTGCAGCTGGAAGTACTGCCCACCGGCGCAGATGTGAATAAAACAAGCCCATGTGTTTGCGATAGAATGTATAGTTTCTCCATTTTAAGTGACAAAGTCGATTATTTATTAAAAGCATGGTATAAATAAAGCAAACAGGTACTTGGACCGGTAATCAGATTTAAACCACTCGTAGAATAAGGGTTTCAACCACTCGGCAGAGTCTCGGAGTTAAAACCCTTATTACACTCGTGGTTTAAATATGATTACCGGTCCTCGTACCTATTTATGCTATACATTATATCGAACAAACTAAGGAAGAATCTTACTGACATTCAGCTTTCCGATCCTAAGTAAACTTCATATCCTCAAGGACCTTTCCCAAGACAGGCATTTTGATTCTTGAAATTATAAGTAACGAAACGGAATTCCGGAACAAAATCTCTTAAAAGATAGGCGCATCTGCTCCGTCAGTTAAACATCCGCGGCTATGTTTAGAAAATATATAATACATTACAATCGCCATGGACAATGTATAGTACATTACCGTCGTTATCCACACGTGGGCAGTGATGTCCACGCATGCGTTTACCAGGTAATAAAAATCATCATCAGCAAAATTTTAATTAATGAAGCACTGCGTTGTAATACGTATTTGGAATCTAATATTATTGCGTCCGTGGGAATATTGCCCACCCGTGGAAAGTGATCTGTCCACGCTGGCCGTACTGTACAAATGAACAGTGCATGGTTATTTTAGACCTTCTCGACAGGTAAAGCTATCGGAAATAGTACAGTACCTCTCTGCCCATCAGAGGAGGGGAAAGTCACGTGAGACATATCTTCAGATATTGCGGGGGTGCGACCCATGTTTGCCTGACTTTGATATGAATGTTCCTATGGTTCTCACTTGGACATACTATGCTTCCAGCGAACTACGAGTCTGTAGTCATTGAAATTAGCCAAGACAATCGACAATGTCTTGTGAATGACTGTGTCTGAATTCTACTAATTTTACCACGTCATTGCCGATCGCCGTGTCTAATTTGTAAGGGAGTGGGGTCAAACGCACATATTATCAAACAAACACTTTCACCTGTAGCAGTTTTGTACGGAGGTACCTGAACATTTATCCCTTTACCCACCTCAGATGACATCAAAAATTATTATCCTAAATATTATTATTTTTTTTAAATTTATAAACAAAACAATATCATGTGATCCCTCATTGGAACGAGCTCGTTCAAATGAGGGGTCACATTATATCGTTTTGTTGAAATTCTTTGAAAATATTTTGTCTACGGATGAATCTGTATATTACGCGGCGGGTGTGTAGTCCAGGCACATTAGACATAAAAATGAGAAAGTAAGGAAAAAAATCGGAGAAAGCTGATTTTTTTATATGTTTCCGGGACACACATTGCGGATAAAGTGTGAAAAGTCCCCGCGAATCCGAGTTGAGCTTTTTTAGTTATAGCGTTTTTTTGATGAAAAAAAAAATTTAAAAAAAAATTCGACCCAGCTCCATATTTCTCATTCTTATTCGCCTTAGTAGGGTGAGAATCATAAATATCGTGCTGAATGATATTCAGAATACATATCCCCAACAGAAAATGCCAACTTTGTACCAATCCTCACACTCAATGGTGAAATATTCACGAAAATGTACAAAATTACGAAAAAAAATTTATTGCTTTCATACACACAACGGTACACAACGTCCATTAAATCAAATCTACGACTACTTTGGGAGTTAAATTATATATCAAAAATTGCAGAAAAGCAGTGGATTTATAATGATATATAACAATAGTCATCTATTCCATAATGAACTGGTGAAACGTGTGAAATATTAACCATACCCCCTAAACTCAAAGTCAAACGGCATCGACTTTTCTCATTCAAATACCGTATTATAGCATCACTGTTTCAATTTCCATGTTCGATTAAATCACATAATGTGGTGTTCGCCTACACTCAAGATGCATTGGCATGTAATGTGTGCACGCCCTTGATGTGTACTCATAAACAAATTTGTATTGTACAGAGATTGTGTTTTCGTCAGATAAGTTGACAAAAGTTTTCGTTAGACTCGGCGGCTTCCATATGATTATGTCATATTTAGGGGGCAATTGGTTCGATCATGGCTGGTAGCGGCTTGGATGAACTTTGGGGGACTGTTTATGCTGGTGGGTCAATCCATCATTTGATCAGTGGTCATGCATATTCAAGAGCAGTTCGTGCCCATTTGCTAACACAAATTGCCATGACAAAACTTGTGTTTGAAGAAAGCCGAACACTAGATAACATAGACTGCACAGAAGTCAATGAAATATTCTGTGGACTTGCCAGAGGTGACTGTACAACAGCTGACGCTGCCAATCAAGAAAGTGTCAACCATCTACTGTCAAAATTACACGAACTGCTCCAGAATGCGTCCGTAGGACGCACAGGAAAGCTTTGGGTACAATACTACGAGCAAATAGGTCTTCTCCAGTTGTTCTTGAGAGCAGAGCGCACAGGCGACTGGGAACTCCACACATATTGTGTTCGCAATATGATTCCAGTATTTCACGCAGGTGGTCATTTTGCATACGCAAAAAGTTCTCATCTCTATTTGCAGCAGATGAATGAGCTAACAGAAATAATGCAACAGGATGATTTGAAGTTGTTCACTGAGAAAGGTTACTTTACCATAAGGCGCTCAGATAAATTCTGGGACGGGATATATTCTGATCAGACCATAGAGCAGTGTTTAATGAGAATGTTCAAGCTCCCTGGTGGTCTCACACATGGCAGGGGAATAACCGATAGCACTGTTGCGAAATGGGTACATGGACTACCTCTTTGCCTTCCGATATGTAATGCTCTCGAAAATTTTGTTCATGTTCACACTGGTCATGGCGAACCACATCGGGATCTCCGTCAAAGTTCACAATTGACTGATGCAAATGATATCACCAAATTATTGAACTGGCTCAGAGTGCATTCCCCCTTTCAGAATAGAGATCCACTACAATTAGTCTCTATAGCGACCGGGCTTGTGGCCGACGAAACTGTGAACAGTGACCAAGTTCGCAAAATTGGTGAATGTTGCGTATCGAATGTTGTAAGCAAAACATTCAACAGCATCAAACTACGACGTGTTGACACTGTGAAGTCTTTCGCATCGATGGCAAATAGCATCAAAGTCCGTGGAAGTAAGGTAGTGATTGACCCCACAATTCTGTTCAACCGCATCACATGTGTTATTCAGTCACAAGCAGAGATGGAAGAGTATCTCAAATATGAACTCGCCCCGAAACCACCAGCATTCTTTGATTCTGCTGGAATGAGGAATACACAGAAAAGCACGCTCGGTAAGATCCTCAAAACATACGGTTCCGAGCAAACTAAAATCCCAGAACATTCTCTGTTTGTTGTAGATGGTGGATTTTTATTGAGGGCAGTTGTATGGCCTAAACAGTCGTCATATAAGGACATATGTACATCATATTCCAATTATCTAGTGAGACATTTTGGGGCGAACGTCGTGGTTGTTTTTGATGGTTATGCTTGTACAATGTCGACAAAGGGCATGGAACAAGCCCGTAGATCTAAAGACAGGTATTCCATTGATATCAATATCTCACCCGAGTTACCAACCACCACACCCCAATCCGATTTCCTTGCAAATGCCAAGAACAAAACCCAACTGATCGATCTTCTAATGCAGGAGCTATCTGCTATCAATATTCAGTCCAAGCAGGCCGAGACTGATGCTGATGTACTGATAGCCGAAACTGCACTTGACATCGCTCAAGATGACAACAATGTTGTCGTTGTGGGAACAGACACAAACTTGTTAGTCATTCTTACCTCTCGAGTTCAACCGGGATGTAATATTCACATGATGTATTCCATTACCCCAAACTTACTAGTTTCAGTTAGTGAAATAGCAACCAAAATGGGTGACCATAGAAGCAACCTCCTTGTAGCACATTCTATAAGTGGTTGTGACACTACTTCTGCACTCTTTCGAGTTGGTAAGAAGAAAGTATTCAGTACAATTGTCTCCGATGTTACTAGCGACTCACAACAGTATGTCAACACAATTTTGGCGGATGACAGTACACCAAGTGCAGTAGCCACTGTCGGGGAACAACTTCTCCTGATCTTATACGGGAGTAAAACTGTTTCCTCTCTCGACCAATATAGATATGTCACTTACAAGCGTTATGTAGCAAAATCTAAACTGAATAAACCCATCGACCTAGCCTCACTCCCACCAAGCAGCGATGCTGCACAACAACATGTCTACAGATGTTATCTCCAGGTCCAACAATGGCTGGGCACTTCGCTTCCTCCGACGGATTGGGGTGGTCGCTAGACAATGGACTTCTTGTACCGACTGCAGCCACAAAGCCATGTGCCCCCGATAACCTACTGAATCTGATCAGTTGTGGTTGCAAGAGTGCTTGTACAAAAAGGTGTGGGTGTAAGAAGGCAGGACTCTCTTGCTCAGGTTTGTGTAATTGCAGTTCGGATTGTTGTAACAACCACAGAAACACTGTCCTGTCGGAAATTTCTGAGTTCGATGAATAATATGTATATAGGTCATGTCATTTCTGTATATAGCGTTGATAATAGTCAATGTAACTTAATCCATGTTGATTGATTTGTACATTCTGTAAATATTATTTATTGATTTTTGTACATTCTGTAAATATTATTTATTGATCTAATGCTGCCAGACACAGACGTGTCTGTTCGGTCCCAAGCCCGAAAATAGTTGAGTTCTCATGCTGACGAATTTTATGCCAAAAGGGGAACTCGGCCAGAAGCAGAGGGGGTCTTCCATAATGTCTATTTTGTAAGCAGTGATAAAAGTCTTCAAATGGTGGTGGATTTTTTATCGTCTGTCCAACTAACATCCCGTTCTGTACTACGACCCTTTGGGCAAATCCGTTAGGAAAATCGTCATTTTTTGCGTAAATCCGATACTTTTTTGTGAATTTTCAATAATTTTTCGCAGAAATTGTCACAGAATGCACATTTTCCTCTAGGTAAATGTATATTAGACATTATGTAGCTCGAAATACGCGTAAACAAAAAATACAGTTGGATCAATTCGAGGTTACAAAGTTCGTGCGATTTTTTTTTATTTTTTTCAAACGCGTTTTCGAAAAAAGGCTGTAGAAAAAAAGCTCAACTGGGATTTTAGGGGACTTTTGTCTAATCGTTCAGTGACATGTACTCGACATTCCCTGAAAAAATCAGCTTTCTCCGATTTTTATCCCTAGTGAAACCTAATGTTCTTGGGCTAGTGGTCGAGAAAAGAATTTGGAGTGATCTCCCCTCCCATTCCCCTAAATTTACGCCCCTGAGCAATGGGAATTGCCAAATCTTAAAAAAATGTTCCAGATATATCATAACCACTAATTCTACTTTATTACAATTATAATCGACATTAACTGATTAAATGTACGCTCACCGAGGTCAAGAATTTTGTTTCATAACATCCAGTCATTGTTACAATAAGTCTGGGTAAAAAACAGGCAAAAAATTGTTTATAGCACTTGCGCTCCAAGTTTTATGACGTCACGTCACATCCAGGGCAATGATGAAGTCGATCATTTCAAAAAGTTATCAGGTATCAGTGCTGATTCTTCGTTGTTTCTCGTTCACATGAACAAATTGACACCATTTCAGTCCAGGTCCCCTGTTGTTTTCATTGACACAGATGATTAAGACTCCGGTTTATTTATTTATTTATTTATTTATTTATTTATTTATTTATATATTTATTTATTTATTTATTTATTTATTTATTTATCGGTGTTTAAGATCAGTTTCAATATCTGTCTGTTTAAGATCACTTTCAGCATCTGTGGCTATCTCATGACAGCAACATAGGGACAAAGTCAAGTTTAGCCAATTATTTATACCTGTGTTGTCCACTTTAGAGGACTTCACTTCATGCGCTGTTTCCGGATCCCATTTTATCAGTAAACAGAACTTATTTACCGCCGTAAACAGGCACCGCTCTACTTCCGGTGGGCACGTGAAGTGTAACACTTTTCCTAATGCGAATGGGAGGCGGCACTTGCAACAGTGAATAAAACAAGCCCATGTGTTTGCGATAGAATGTATAGTTTAAATTCTTTGAAAATATTTAAACTATACATTTAAATATTTGAAATAACTTAAACTCTTCATTTTCTGTCTCAAAAGCATCGCTTATGACCGTTCATTTGGAACGAGCTCGGCGAACTCGTTCCAATGAACAGTCATAAGCAGGCCTGAAAATAAGCAGTCTGACATTTGCAGAATGAGGCCCCCATAGGAATTTGATGATGCTATCCCATACAGTGGGCCAGTTTATCCTCTGGGTACCTCTTTCTGTATAGTTTTGAGACCCTGATTCAGATTGAGGTTCACAGAGGGTAAATGTAGTGATGCTACCCTGCTATGCAGGGTAGCATCGCTAAATTCACCCTCTGGGGACCTCATTTTGCAGATGTCAGTCTGCTTATTTTCTGGCTTGGTCATAAGCTATATTTTTGAAACAAAAATGAAAAAGAAATTATAAAATTCGAATGACGTTTTTTTTCTTTTTGTGAATAGCGTTTATCGGCCTTTCGGCTGCGTTCATTAACGGGATGACTAGTAGTTTTCCGTATATCCGAATGTTCCAACTTTGTTTCTAAAAACTGTCTAATCAAGTCAGGATTTCCTCGTTATGAACAGTGATGAACCTACAGCAGAGCAATACAGACGCATACTGTTTGACTCATGTTACTGGAACTAACAAGCAAGAGCACTGCCGAGTATCGGTTTCGCATAAAATCTCAAATTCGTGTCAAAGTAACAGAGCACAAACTCTCGGCTGTCATCGCAAAATCACATTATGTGAATGGAAATCAAGTGAAGCACAAACAGCAAAGCCTGGTGACACCTGGGCATAATTTTTTTTTAAATTTTTTACCCCGTAAACAGTGAAATACCATGTACTTTCTAATGGCCTTGCTGTGAATATACAGACACAAGCTTGACTCTTATATTGAAATCAAGTTAGTGAATCTTGGAAACATTCAAAATGTTTATACCATTATTGTAAGTTATTGCGATGAATTGGCGGTAATATGGTCTGAGGTTTGCGGCTCAGAGCGTATGTTCAACCGAGACGCGAAGCGTTGAGGTTGAACATACGCCCCGAGCCGCAAATCTCATACCATGTTACCGTCTATTCAACACAATAACGTATATGTTCCAATAGACGCTACCCATAGCCCAAAACCTACATCGTGAAACACGAGACGCTTATTTACTAAACTTGTGATCGTTAAAAGTTGCCTTGTTCGAGGCAACTTTTAACAATCACAGGTTTAGTAAATACACCTCTCGTGTATCCACGATGACACAGGATAAATAATCAATAAACCAGATAAGCTCATTCCATCATAGTTCAAATCGTAAATCGGTTTGTAATTTAAACAACACTTCATCCGGAACACTGTCTGCTGCACACATGAAACATCCAGAAACATGAAGCGGCTCGCTAGTCACTCCGTTGATGAAGCAGTTACGAAACGGACGACGTCATTGCAAATATTTCGCGTTGTGATGTCAGACGGTAACATTTGCCACTTGAGCCGTGAACATAGAATATACTAAGCGAGCTCTTGTCCAATCAGAGTCTTATTGGAACATCTCTACTTGTGCTATCTTGTGGCCTAATCAATGAATGGGGAAACTTGATAGGATATACCCTGACGGGCAGGAAACGGAGGCGTCGCAAAGATGACTGGTTGGGGTGTAAACCCGACTTTCCCCAACTGTGTTGGCTCAAGTCCCTACTGATAAAATATTCTAACTACATCATAAATGAATGTCTTCTACGGAGGCATGTCATCAACGATGGTATGCCTTGATAATGTAGTAGAAATTGTAGTCAGTCGGGATCATAGTTAAAATATAGAGCCTTAGTGAGCGCGCTCACATACCCCACGCGCCCCGATATTTCAAGCTCGGAATACTGTAAGTTTTAGGAAAATGACCCGGAAATCTGTTACTTGTATTTTTCAGAGTCCAGGCCCGTAATTTCCGCAAAAATCAGCCGAGCAGAACGAAACGCAAACTTGATCTGTAAGTCATTGTGGTAGACTCACAAACTAAAATGGCCGTAATTTCGATAATATCTGAAAGCGTGTAGAAAAAAAGTCCGGAAAACTGTAATTTTGATGAACTTTTCAAAGTCCAAGGGCCGTAATTTCGGTAAAAATCAGTGGAGCAGAACAAAATGCAAACTTGATCTGTGGGCCACTATGTTAGACAAACATACCAAAAATCAGCTCAATATCTGGAAGCATGTAGAGAAAAAGCCTGCAAAACTGTAATTTTGATGAACTTTTAAAAGTTCAAGAGCCGTAATTTCGGTAAAAATCGGTGGAGCGGAACAAAATGCAAACTTGATCTGTAGGCCACCACGTCAGACTAACATACCAAAAATCAGCTCAATATCTGGAAGCGTGTAGAAAAAAAGTCTGGAAAACTGTAATTTTGATGCATTTTTCAGAGTCCAAGGGCCGTAATTTAGATAAAAATCAGTGTGAGCAGAACAAAACGCAAACTTGTTCTGTAGGCCACCATGTTAGACTAACATACCAAAAATCAGCTCAATATCTGGAAGCGTGTAGGAAAAAAGTCCGGAAAACTGTAATTTTGATGAACTTTTCAAAGTTCAAGGGCCGTAATTTCGGTAAAAATCAGAGGAGCGGAACAAAATGCAAACTTGATCTGTAGGCCACCATGTCAGACTAACATACCAAAAATCAGCTCAATATCTGGAAGCGTGTAGAAAAAAAGTCCGGAAAACAAGTAGGACTGACTGACGGACTGACAGACTGACGGACGGACCAGTCAAAAACATTATACCCCTGCAACTTTGTTGCGTGGGGTATAATAAACAGCTGCGCCACGAGCGCATGATACGCCCGTTATTAATTACAAGAGGGAAGCACACAATATGAGTATACATGTGTACTTGTCCCATAACTCTGGAATGACAAATCAGACAGTGACACAAATCGAAAGGGAGATTCCTTCTATCAACATATACTTGCAACAAAAAAATCGTGAAAATTGCTATAAGCATTTTCAAGTTATTGTTCGACATGTGGAAAATTGCTTATATTTTGACGAATAAAGTCCCATAACTCTGGAGTGACATATCGGACGGCGATACAAATAGAAAGGGAGATTCCTTCCATCAACATATACTTGCCACCAAAAAATCATGAAAATTGCTCAAAGCATTTTCAGATTATTGTCCGACATGTGGAAAATTGCCTATATTTTGTCGAATAAAGTCCCCTAACTCTGGAAAGACAAATCGGACAGTGACACAAATCGAAAGGGAGCTTCCTTCCAACAACATATACTCTCCACCACAAAATCACAACAATTTCTCGAAGCATTTTCGAGTTATTGTACGACGTGTGAATGGGCGGACAACGGTATACCATAATACGACCGTTTTTTTTAAAACAGGCGTATAAAAATCACAAAAATCTCTCAAAGCTTTCTCGAGTTATCGTACGACGTGTAAAAAATCAAAGATTTTCTAAGTAATAAAGTCCCATAACTCTGGAATGACTAATCGAACGGCGACACTAACCGAAAGGGAGCTTCCTTCCATCAACATACACCACCTCCCAAAAAATCGCGAAAATCTCTCGGACCGTTCTCGAGTTATCGTACGACGTGTAAAAAATTAACAATTTTCTAAGTAATAAAGTCCCATAACTCTGGAATGACTAATCGAACGGCGACACTAACCGAAAGGGAGCTTCCTTCCATCAACATACACCACCTCCCAAAAAATCGCGAAAATCTCTCGGACCGTTCTCGAGTTATCGTACGACGTGTAAAAAAAAAACAATTTTCTAAGTAATAAAGTCCCATAACTCTGGAATGACTAATCGAACGGCGACACCAACCGAAAGGGAGCTTCCTTCCATCAACATACACCACCTCCCAAAAAATCGCGAAAATCTTTCGGACCGTTCTCGAGTTATCGTACGACGTGTAAAAAATCAACAATTTTCTAAGTAATAAAGTCCCATAACTCTAGAATGACTAATCAAACGGCGACACTAAACGACAGGGAGCTTCCCTCCATCGATATACACCACCTACCCAAAAATCACGAAAATCTCTCAAAGCGTCCTCGAGTTATCGTACGACGTGTAAAAAATCAACAATTTTCTAAGTAATAAAATCCAACTCTGGAATGACTAATCGAACGGCGACACTAAACGAAAGGGAGCTTCCCTCCATCGATATACACCACCTACCCAAAAATCACGAAAATCTCTCAAAGCGTTCTTGAGTTACCGTACGACCTGTGACCGGACGGACAGACGGGCGGACGGACAGACGAACAGCGGTATACCATAATACGACCCGTTTTTTCAAAACGGGCGTATAAAAATTGAAGTCTTCAAGAAATGTATTTTTGGGTAATAAAATATACTTGGAGTGGTATTGACGTAAATGTTTGTTTAATTAACAGGTATCGTACTTCATTTTAGCGAATCGGGCACTGCAGCCATGCTTTTGGAAGACTGACTCTGTGTGTAACATGAGCCAAAGTATCAAATCTCGTCTCGTGGGAGTCTTCTCGATTAACCCTTTACCCAACGCACGACCAAGACCGGCCAGCGCTATTCTCAAAGATCGACAATTAATTTTCATTATCTCTTTCATTTTTGTCTCAAAAACATAGGTTATGACCCCTCGTTGGAACGAGCTCGGCGAGTTCGCTCCAACGAGGGGTCATAACCTATGTTTTTGAGACAAAAAAATGAAAACAATTAGTTATTCAAGAATTCTTTTTGAAAGCGTCGTCTGCATTTCATATTAGGTAAAGGGTTAATAGCAGGAGCGAATCGATATTAAAAAACTCCAATCAAGAAGAAAAGGTCCCGACTAGAGAAATTATTTGATGGGGCTTTTACACTTTCCCTAAACTCCCCATTCGATACGCCACTGGCGGGAAAGCATACACAGTACTTTCTATGGGTGGACGATATTAGATTCCAAACACTCATTATAGGAATAATTATCAAAAATTTACAACCCGGTGCTTCATTAATTAAAATTTTGCTGATTATGATTTTTATTACCTGGTAAATGCACTGCCCACGCGTGAATTATGACCAGTCCACGGCAACTGTTCTGTATTGACGCAGTATCTTAAATGGTCCGCGAACATAAACATCCTTGTTTCTGCTCTCTTGATAAGGCAAACCTATAACGGCTGAGATCTTTTTAGTCAAACTTGAAATTACCAAACATTTTTACTTCAACAAAAAATCTATGTTATGGTATTCTCATGAATATCAGAGACGGATTTTCAGGGGCGTCGTTAAGGTGGTTTAGGAAGTGTGACACTCCACCCTCAGTTATTTTTCCAGTCGAGGCATTTTCGTCAGGAATGGAGGCTTAGATATCGAATCTGTATTGCTTTACTGGGTCTTGTGTCACGCACACAGTCGGTCATACAAATGAATAAACAAGGATATGTGCTTCTATAAGGACCAATTTGGAGTGTCGGTATAGTACGTGTTAATTAAATATGAAGTTGCGTCACGACTACTATGTGTATATTTCATTTATGCATTGATACATATTCAAATATTCAGGAAGCGTTGAGTTTTAAACTTTCACCTGACTGATAATCCAACTACATCATCGAGGCATGTTTCTTTCGTTGGAAGATTAGTCAGTCGGAACTTGAGCCAATCGGGATCAACTGGGTTTACCCCCCCCCCCACCCCCCCCACCCCCCCCCCCCCC
This sequence comes from Pictodentalium vernedei, assembly GCA_031216915.1. Lineage (NCBI taxonomy): Eukaryota > Metazoa > Mollusca > Scaphopoda > Dentaliida > Dentaliidae > Pictodentalium > Pictodentalium vernedei. Next base: position 276,639,071 of record CM062291.1, read on the forward strand.
CCCCCACACACACACATTGCTCATTTTCGCGATGCTTCTGCCTATTCTCATTGGCATGGTAAGTTTGAACAATCTACGTAACTGAAAGTAATATCTATAACAATTTTACAATAAAACAAGAAGTGCACCAAAGGCACGGTGGTATTATTTTTGTACTGGAGATTGGTTTTGCCGTTATTATTCTCAAACATCTCTCAACTAAATTTAGATATTTACACAAAACACAACAACAAATTGGATATTTTGCAGCTATATGTTTGGGGAAATTACCTTTCTCTGTGTGATGTTTTCCGAAATTAAGAAGTAGGGGGCGGCTCGCGACAGCCATCGCTGCGCGTTAAGTGCCCGTTCCGAACAGGCGCTCAACGTGTAAGGATGACCAACGCGGGGCGCGTCATTGGGAGAGAATCTCCTCCTCCTCTCGTAGTAGTAGAGGGAGGGTGGGGGGAGGGGGAGTCCGGAGTCCATCTCTGGGAATTTCTTTTAAATTTAATTTGAGTATTTATAATTCTTTAAAAGAGGTGTCCATTGTTATCTGTCCTGGGCTGCGAGCTACACAAAGCTAAAATGGGTTAAGTGCGACTAGCAAGATGATTGAGTTCGCGCTGGGTTGAATATTCATGAAACTCAAGCCACATTCTGTCTTGAAATTCTAGTGGAAAGGCTAACGCCCCCCCCCCCCCCCACCCCCTTCAGTTCCACCGCGTTCCCCTAGGAAAGCATTTCTGCTTTCGCTTGGAAAATGAACCGTCGGTACAAATATGATAACTCCATATATTAACCCTTTACCCAACGTAACTGCCAAAAGCAGCCAGCGCTATTCTCAAAAATAGCCAATTAATTTTCATTATTTTTTTCATTTAAAAACATTGGTTATGACCCCTCGTTGAAACGAGCTCGTCGAGCTCGTTCCAACGAGGGGTCAAAACCTATGTTTTTGAGACAATAAATGAAAAAATTAGTTATTCAAAAATTGTTTGCAAGTGTCGTCTGCTTTCCATTTTAGGTGAAGGGTTAAAAACAAAAAAATCCAAAATAACAAATGCGTTATTGGAGGCAAGTGCTATATGGAGTGGAGAGAAAGTAAAGTGACATTTATTCACAAAAAGGGGGAAAAAGACGTTTTGGATAACTATCGAGGGATCTCTGTCAGTAGCAACATTGGAAAGGTTTTCTGTAAAGTCCTGTATGGGAGACAAGAGGAGGTGATTGAGGAGAAGGGTTTTTTGGGAGAAATCCAGAATGGCTTCAGGAAGGGAAGGAGAGTTACTGACCATCTTTTCACACTATCCCAAATGATAGAATCCACGAAAGCAAAAAAGAAAAAGATGTTTAGGGCCTTTTTGGATATCAAAAAGGCATACGATAGAGTATGGAGGGAAGGTATGTGGCGCAAGCTGGAGGCTATGGGCTTAGGAGGCCAGTTTGTTGGAATTATGAAAGCATTATATAAAGATGTACAGCGTGAACTTAGCCTGGGAAACATTACAATGAAACGTGTGCCTATGGAGATGGGCCTAAAACAGGGGTGTATCCTTTCGCCGATCCTGTTTGCATTGTACATCAACGGTTTAGGAGATGAACTCCTGCGTAGCGAGGAGGGGGTAGCAGTTGGGGACTTGAAGATCCCAGGGCTATTTTTTGCAGACGATATGGTTCTAGTGTCAGAAAGCGAAGAGGGGCTAACGAAAATGCTGGGAATTGTTGGGAAATGTGGGAGCAAATGGAGACTCGAACTTAATGAAAGCAAGAGCAAAGTTATACCTGTGGGCCGCAAAGTGGACCCCACTCGAAGGTGGAGAGTGGGTGAGTTCTGCATTCCGGAAGGGAGCAGCAAACTTCTCAGTGTGGGAGAGACAGGTGATTACGAGTATTTGGGGGTAAATATAAACATGACAGGAAGAGGCATCTACCGGAACCACACAAATAAATTGATTCTGAAGGGGAAGCGAATCCTTAACCAAATGAAACTTATAGGGAGAAACAGTTTCAATAAGGTTTTCGTGGGGAAAACCATTTGGGAAATGGTGGGGCTGCCAAGTATAACATACGGTACGGAAGTGGTACCCCTAAACCAGACGGCCGTAAAGAGCTTGGAAATCCTGCAGAACGATGCAGGCCGATGGATAACGGGGTCGAGTAATGCCGCAGCGCTAGAAGCAATCAGGGGTGAGCTTGGATGGATGAGGATCAAGGACGGGATAGACCTGTTGAAGCTCGGTTGTCTTAATTATTTGGTGAATCTTCCCGACAGCCGATGGTGTAAAGTAATGTTCCTGAGAATTTTGAACTCAAATATCAAAACGGGGTGGATGGTCCAAGTGAGGGAGCTAGTGGAGAACTACTCATTGGAGATCTCGGACCTGGACGTTGGGGCAAACCAGGGTAAAAAAATCGTCAGAGAAAGGGTCATGGAGGATTGTAACCGTAATTGGCGAGAGGGGGTCAAATCAAAGAGGTCTTTGGGTGGCCTGCGTGATAAAGAGAAGCCAGGTTTTGAAGAGTACCTTGATGGCACCTTTGGGGGGTCACTGTTGTTCAAGCTGAGGTCGCGATCCCTGAAGCTGAGGGGAAAAATTGGGAAAGACGGTGAAAGGGAGTGCCAGATGTGTAACTTAGACATGGAGGAGACCCTGGAACACTTTCTTCTAGAATGCCCAAAGTATCAGTCTAAAAGAATGAGATTCACTGGGAGTATAATGGGGAAGTGGGATGGGAGAATGAAGGACATGTGGTTAGGGGGAGACTCAAAGGAGAGGGTTAATATGCTAATAGGAAAGATTGGGAAGAATGGGACAAGGGATATCATCAAGCAGTTCGTCTCAGAGTGTTGGGAGGAGAGGAGAAGCGTGGGAATAGGGAGGCAGTTGTGAGTACAGGGGTAATAATAATAACACTTCGGCCGGCCGCTGATTTGTCGCGGTTCTCGTATGAGAAGGCCTTGGTTACCCATGTTCTACCAACTGCCTCCCCATTCCCGCGCTTCTTCTCTCCTCCCAACACTCGGAGACGAACTGCTTGATGACATCCCTTGCCCCGAGAACCGCGACAAATCAGTGGCTGGCCAAAGTGTTATTATTATTATATATAAATTTATTACACCTCTAACATCTAATTAATCCACAGCAACCTAATATTTCTTTTGTTCTCTGGCATGAAAACAAGCCCTATAAAATCACACCAAGTACGATTTTGATGAGAACAGCTCAGTAAAACAGTACCAATATCTGGATATTGGGACGGTTTTGAAACAGTCCCAATAAGGAGATATTTGTACGATTGTCACGGTACTCAAATCATAACCATTCAAAAGTAAAGATGCTGTAAAGGAGGTGTGAAAAACTTTCTAACACATGAATTATCGACAAGCTTTTCTCGACAGAGCTACTGAATTGAGTGTGCATCGTGTCCAAATTATAATGTACTTCTTAATTTTTTGTTGCTTTCAATGACCAACAGCCCTGGTAACCGAAAAAGGACTCCTGTGGAAACCTCGGAAGTGAAGCAGTGCCTGTTTGCTGTGGTAAACAATTTCAGTTTTACTGGTAAAATAGGACCTGGTCACCAGTGCCCGGGGTAGAAGTCCCCTAAAATGGGCAGCATGGGTGTAAACGATTGGCTAAACTTGACTTTACACCTTTTTTGCGGTCACAATTATCCATAGCTGCAGAAAAGTGACCTTAAACACCAGTAAATAAACAAGTGTTTGACCACCGAGGTGGTATTAGTCCCCTGCGGCGCTTTTGTGACATAAGGTGTTTTTGTCACAGAAGACACTAGAGTATATAAGCATCCTGGATTTTGAAAAAAAAATATTGAGCGTGCATAATCCCCTCACAACCCTTTATTCATGTACCATATATGAAAGGCGTAGCGTGAACCATATTGGAGGGAGGGGTGGTAACATAAAATAGAGAAAAAAAGCTTAAAAAACACAACAAAAATGGCCGCCATTCTGCCATTTTGGATTTTGAAAAATAAATATTGACTGTGCATCATCCCCTCAGAACCATTTATCCATGTACCAAATATGAAAGGTGTAGCTTGAAGCATATTAGAGGGAGAGGTGGTAACATAAAAACAGACAGACAGACAGACGGACAGACAGACAGATGTTAGATTTTGAAAAAAAAATATTGAGCATGCATAATCCCCTCACAACCCCTTTATCCATGTACAATATATGAAAAGTGCAGCTTGAACCATGTTGGAGGGAGCAGTGGTAACATAAAATAGAGAAAAGGGCTTAAAAAACACAACAGAAATGGTTGCCATGGCGCCATTTTGAATTTTGGAAAAAAAATATTGAACGTGCAACATCCCATTACAACCCTCTATTCATGTGCCAGATGTAAAAAAGTGTAGCTTGAACCATGTTGGAGTGAGGGGTGGTAACATAAAATAGAGAAAAAAGCTTAAAAAAAACACAAGCAAAATGGCCGTCATGCCGCCATCTTGGATTTTCAAAAAAAAATATTGAACGTGCATCATCCCCTCCCAACCCTCTATCCATGTGCCAAATATGCAAAGTGTAGCTTGAACCATGTTGGTTGGAGGGGTGGTAACTTGAAAATAGAGAGAAAAAAACTTAAAAAACACAACAAAAATGGCCGCCATTCCGCCATATTGGATTTTAAAAAAAACATTTTTGAGCGTGCATCATCCCCTCAGAACCATTTATTCATGTACCAAATATGAAAGGTGTAGCTTAAAGCATGTTGGGGGGAGAGGTGGTAGCATAAAAAAACAGACAGACGGATGGACGGACGGACGGACGGAAGGATGGAAGGACGAATTTTGGAAAAAAAATATTGAACGTGCAACATCCCATTACAACCCTCTATCCATGTGCCAGATATAAAAAGTGTAGCTTGAACCATGTTGGAGTGAGGGGTGGTAACATAAAATAGAGAAAAAAGCTTAAAAAACACAACAAAAATGGCCGCCATGCCGCCATCTTGGATTTTGAAAACAAAATATTGAACGTGCATCATCCCCTCCCAACCCTCTATCCATGTGCCAAATATGCAAAGTGTAGCTTGAACCATGTTGGTGGGAGGGGTGGTAACATGAAAATAGAGAAAAAAGCTTAAAAAACACAACAAAAATGGCCGCCATTCCGCCATCTTGGATTTTAAAAAAAAAAATTTGGGCGTGCATCATCCCCTCAGAACCATTTATCCATGTACCAAATATGAAAGGTGTAGTTTAAAGCATGTTGGACGGAGAGGTGGTAACATAAAAAACAGACGGACGGACCGACGGACGGACGGACGGACGGACGGACAGACGGAGTGCAATCCTATAGTCCCCTTACGGTTCCCGTAGGGGACTAATAAATAACCTAAAAAAAACGCCCTTTTCAAATATTAAGACGGCAATCAGGCACCACCACCCGCCACCCCTGAGGGAAAGCGAACCTCTTCTTCAGATAAAAAAGAATTATTCTTCCAAATGCTTTAAAAATGAACGATTATTAAATTTATCTGCCGCACTTTCGATGAGGGATTGAATAGGTTTTGAAGAGTACCTTGAAGGCACCTTTGGGGGTCACTGTTGTTCAAGCTGAGGTCGCGATCCCTGGAGCTGAGGGGGGAAATTGGGAAAGACGGTGAAAGGGAGTGCCAGATGTGTAACTTGGGCATGGTGGAAACCCTGGAACACTTTCTTCTAGAATGCCCAAAGTATCAGTCTAAAAGAATGAGATTCACTGGGAGTATAATGGGGAAGTGGGATGGGAGAATGAAGGACATGTGGTTAGGGGGAGACTCAAAGGAGAGGGTTAATATGCTAATCGGAGAGATTGAGAAGAATGGGGCAAGGGATGTCATCAAGCAGTTCGTTTCCGAGTGTTGGGAGGAGAGGAGAAGCGTGGGAATAGGGAGGCAGTTGTGAGTACAGGGGTAACCATGGCCTTCTCGTCCGAGAACCGTGACAAATCAGCGGCTGGTCAAAGTGTTATTATTATTATTGAATAAGTGTTCCAACCTTGAGCTGAGACATTATATTAGCGGGAGAACAAATTACGTCATGATGTGAGTTCACTTCGAAGCCACAGATCTGTTCACAATATCTGAACTCCTGATGCGTGTCATAACTTCAATAGACTTTCTAGCAAGCAAACAATGGGTTATGCCCATTTTGTTTTTCGGCGGTAGAGCAAGCAAAAAGTGTTTTAAAATGTGGTTTTACTCGTGTCAAACTTTCTAAAATATAATTTTTTTGACTTTTGTTAACATTGAGGGGCTGTGGATTAAATCACATATATCACTATTTTGTGTACTATATGGGTAAATAATTGTACTGTTGTGCAGGTGTCCTCCAATATTTGGACGAGGCTTCGCCTCGTCCAAAATATCCCCGGACCTCTGCACAACTGTACAATTATTTACCCATATAGTACACAAAACAGTGATATATCTATTACTTATAATTGGAATCGGTAAAAATAAATTGCGTTCTCCCCTCACTAGTGAGATCAAACACCTCGGTGATTAACACTTCGTGTGAACTTGAAATTTACAAATGAATTTTCACAAGCGCAAAACAAACGTTGTTCTCGCTCCACTAGTGAGTATAACAAGATGTGATCTGTGTCAGCGGAAACAGCGATCTGCTGATTGTGTTAACAGATTTCTTGCGTGGAATGGGCGTCGGTTTGGATCGTTTCAGTTGAAGCTTCAAATGAAAGGGGTATAATAAAATGAAAATCTAATGTTTTCTTGTGAATACCGGGATTAGTCTCATTCGTGAGTGAGAGAATACGAATTCTCTCACTCATTCATGAAATAAATCCCGATATTCACAAGAAAACATTAGATATCCTCTATATATACTACTTCAGCTGCTACAGATTGGCCAGATTGAGAGTTAAGAAATTTTATAAACAAGAACAATTTGTCGAATTTAAATGAAGACACAAATATAACACCGTTGTATACCTACGATACAGCCAGATACAGTCGAAAAAATTAGACTTCGTTGAACTGTCCACGTGGTGAGCGTCACTGACGATTTCTACTGGAAGGCAGGCAATGCGACACTTATTCATCAACACTGTAATACTTTGTCTGAGAGATCGAAATTATTTCGTCACAGAAGGATACACATACTTTATCTCACTGTATATAAACAGAATCGTGCATGCAATTATTCAAGGTTAATACCAATCACTCAAGATAAATATGTGGCGCTCCTATTTTATTTCCCAGTATAACATAAAGATGGATTTTTTTTTTTTTTTTGGACAAAATATCCTTCCTTCACAAAAGAGCACACACATTGTTGCTAAAGGAAACTACAAAGAGAATGGACGCCACAATACTTGTCATCTTTAAAAGCAAGAACTCTGTTGCTAGTTCTGTTCTTGTTTAAAGTTCTGTTACATACTAACTAAACTATCTGAATAAAGTATGTCCACTTCGCAAATCAAAAATGCTTTATCTGACTAATCGTCAGGCTGCAAGCCACCAGTCAAATTCCGTATGGCCTCTCGGCTTGCAGCCTGCACCTCTACCTACTGAGCCATCGCGCCCCTATCATACCATGTTACCACCAATTCACCACAATAACTTAGTAATGTTCAGCCAACCTTCAAGTAGCATTATTGGCTGTAGGTTTTATAGCATTTGTTGCAATTCGAGAAAAAAATCGTGTTTTCACTTCCGGGAGTGCAGCTATAAACCTGGGCATGTCTAGTATTACCAATAATACAAATGGTGTGACGAGCAATAGTATTCCAATGCAACCAACAGCCCGAGCGGATGGTCGTGTGTCCTCAATGCTGATAAGTTTCCTCCTCATTGCACTCGTGGTAGATTTGTTCACTGCTAATTTTTTCACAATAAGCTCGATCTTTTTTTCAAGCCGATCTCTAGGGAAATTGACGGATGGTTCGAACTTTGTACAGGAAACATTCGATGAAGTGGACACATAAACTGTACTAAAATGAGTAACGTCCTCTGTTTTGAAGCTTGGGATCAAGGACAATAACTCAATTGTTGACATATCAGTAATGACCGAAGGAACGATTTCTGTAGATACGCAAGAATGAGCATGAGTAACGGTTTCTGTAGCCGTTGGCCATCCGGTATTTGTCACTACCTGTGTTTGAATAATGGTGGCTATATCAGTTACGGTTGTTGTAACTTCACGGATAGACGTGTAGTTTGTGATTGTTACTGTGTCATACAGTGTCGATATCTCTGTTACTGTATTATTCGATTCCACACAGTCAAGACTCAAACCTGACATGTTTTCAGAAGGCACTGGAGCTAAAAGTAAAATGATAGAAAAGCTTTATAAAATTACATTTTTAAAGGAAGCTCTCTCCGATAGCTTGAAACCATCATTTAAAAACGTTCCCCACATGTGTTGACATTGGTTGCCAGTATTATTCAACTCTTTGAACTAATAGGTTCGTATATTAACCCTTTGAACCCAAGCGGCCGCTTTTCCGGCCAGGAACATGATACGTCATAATGTTATTATATAGGATGGCTGTTCAGTAAATGTGTGGGGTAGACACATCAATATTAGTAGTATATGGCGTATGGATCTACCCCGATCGTGGGGACCCCGCTTGGGGACCCCCGCCGTATATATTGGTTTCTATGGTGACACATGGGTGCTTTAAATTAAATAGGCTGTATTCTGAAAGACAGTTACCGAATATTTATAAGTATTTATTGTATGATTCTAAAATTACTTGTACAAAATACTTGAAAAATTACTTGTAAAATTGTAAAACTGATTGTAAATCCATTTTTGCTTTGTAAAAATTACTTGTAAAATTGCAAAACTGATTGCAAATCCATTTTGCCTATTGTATACGTCGAATTATCTAAAACAAAATGACAACGATTCCAAAACAACCCGTCACGCATCTGAAATTATCGACTTTGGAAAATACTTCCTCTAAAAAAGTGGCCTTCTGACTTTATGTACTGACGTGGGACAACAAAAGACTGTTCATGGTTCAATACGTTTTATTTTGTCTAACAATATATACAAATCACGAATTTGACAATATGATCGGTAATTTGGGGAAATGTTGATCCTCGGGTGTTTGAAAACTTGCACCCAAATTGCGGTATTTTGATTGTTGGGAGAATAGGAAACCACAGCGTAGTGATTGTTCAACTAAGACAAATACGCACTCTCGATTCGGCTCTAAATTGTTGTCTCACTGAACTTTGAGAAACCGCAATAATTATAAAATTGAAAGAGAAATTTCAACGCGCCTGAATCGCTCAACTGGAAATCCATTTCAATACGACTGATGTCGAAATGGTTTTCGCGTACCGAAGGTGCACAAGGACACGATGGGCCAAGACTCTTTCGATCCTCGACGGATGAAAGGAATGGTTTCGCGCGCCGATGGAGCGCAGGGACGTTATGTGGAACAAGCCCCTGTTGACCCACAGTGGCTGTAGATGATTAATTTTCACATGTCTAGGCGTGTCGAAGAAGGAACGGCTTCAGGTACTCGACAGGTGTCACCGGTTGCGTCGTGATGGTCTCTTGGCTAATGTCGGTTGAACCCTCGGGTGAGGACCTCGGCGGATGAATAAAATTTTGAAATGAAAACTGGTCATGGACTGCGCATATTGTGAGTGTTCGAAAATTGAACTTTGAAAGTCATTCATAGAAACAGGAATATGCCCAACTTCCTCCTAAGCTATTATGGTAATCTACTTTAAGATCTTTATTTATTTTATGGTTAAATAAAAAATGCATTATGTCAAACAGAAAAAAAAAATATAATAAAAAAATATTGCACAGAAGTGTGATTAAAGAATTTGCAGCGTAACGCGAGAATTACCTCCCCTGCCGCAATCTTTGAATGTTTTTTTCTTGGGTGTGCAACTTTGTGTCGGACCGAGTAATGGTTTTCTTGAATGTTTCAGATAATTCTCCAAAGCCGTTGTGCATTGTTATCCCTTTATCTAAAAGTATCAGATAAAATATTTGGGTTTCACAAATCAACGAGGAACACCCACAAACATTATTCTGTCAAGCAAGAAACATGTTGACAACGACACTCATAGACTTGTAATCCGAAATTCGTACGTTATGGATTTATTTCTGATTTAATATCTGTGGTGGCATCAGTTTCAACACCCACAGCTATATCTCGACTACGGCTCAAGCCAAAAATAATATCCCATTTTCGAGCGAATTATTCCTGGAAATGAATAAATATACCCCCCCCCCCCCCCCCACCCGACGAAAAAATACCATTCTATCGTTCAGGTTTTGGCTGTGCCTATGGAGAAAAGCAGCAGTAATCGCCTTTACATACCCCTCTTATTGTAAAATTGGTATAAGCGGTGTTATCCAATTAGCAACAAACATGGGAAGAGGATACGCGACTCTGTATTATCCACACAAAAATACGAGTTAGGTGTCGACTTGGAAAAAATAATAAAAAAAATAATACGGACAATGGCGGGTTTGAAAGCCATTGCGACCTGAATAATTTATGAATCGTCGAGAGTTCTTTGGTTTGAGTGCGCGCATTGGCAGCGGGTTCAGGACCTCGACCTGGAAGAGGGGCTAGGAATTGTGCATAACTACAAAAAATTCTGTGTTTTAATTGGAAATGTGGGTACGTAATTGGGGATCTATTGTGTTTGCGAACAATGGGTCGCCTACCCCCTTTACATTTATACATCACTGAAATTTAAATGATGGAGGTAGATTGTTTTCCTGTTCACCATGGTCTGTCGCTCATCAAAACAGTCCTCAGGTGTTTAACAGTTAATTATGGACCAGTGTGTTTAAAATTGACAAATTCAAGTAATGTCCGACCTCAAAGGTAATGACAATAATAATTTTTTAAAATTAAAAAAAACCCAAAAAACGCTAATATTAAGGTGATAACATTCAATTGTTTGTTAATCATAAAAAATCACCCGCGCGGTATCGTGTTTTACAAGCCTGTGTCAAGTGTTTTATTTTGGACGTTTACTGAAGAATAAGCCAGCCATCTAAGTGAAAACATGAAAGAAGTACCATTCTCTAATTACATACGTAGGGGCGCGGTAGCGTTGTATACTAAGGTGTACTGCGCGTCGAGTGTGCACTTGCCTTCAACCAATACTAACCTAATGTGGAGTATGCCAGCTGCTTGCGTTTGCTCGGTGGTTCTCTCTGGCCTCTTCCAACTCTCCGACACGAGATGGCACTGACTGTCGAAAATGGCATTAACTCTCACCCAATAAATAAATAACTACCATTCTATCATAAAAGTTTTGCCCTTTATCCAAAATTTATCACAACTGACCTAGTCCCCCTTCCGAGTTTTGTGGGGGAAATCAGCAGCGCCCTCCTTTGCGTACCCCTTACACTGTAACAGTGATATAAACGCTGTTACCCGATTACCCTAAAAAAAGTGATAAAAGGACACGCGAATCTGTATACGGAGACACAATTCGGACTCCCGCGTTGTGTCCTTGGGCAAGGCACTTAACCCCAATTATCCACATGCGGACACGATGACGCCGTGTACTAAGGCGTACTGCACGTCGATAGTACGCATGTCTTCAACCAATCTAACCTCGCCTATGTGGCAGTGCGGATTTACGATGTTGGGGAGTTGGCAGTTACTCGTCGTTGCTCTTTGCCCTACAAATGATCACTAAAATGGTCTCTTTGCCCTACACATGATCACTCCATTGGCCTCTTTGCCCTACAAATGATCACTAAAATGGTAAGAGGCCATTTTAGTGATCATTTGTAGGGCAAAGAGACCATTTAAGTGATCATTTGTAGGGCAAAGAGACCATTTTAGTGATCATTTGTAGGGCAAAGAGCAACGACGAGTAACTGCTAGCTCCCCAACATCGTAAATCCGCACTGCCACATAGGCGAGGTTAGATTGGTTGAAGACATGCGTACTATCGACGTGCAGTACGCCTTAGTACACGGCGTCATCGTGTCCGCATGTGGATAATTGGGGTTAAGTGCCTTGCCCAAGGACACAACGCGGGAGTCCGAATTGTGTCTCCGTATACAGATTCGCGTGTCCTTTTATCACTTTTTTTAGGGTAATCGGGTAACAGCGTTTATATCACTGTTACAGTGTAAGGGGTACGCAAAGGAGGGCGCTGCTGATTTCCCCCACAAAACTCGGAAGGGGGACTAGGTCAGTTATGATAAATTTTGGATAAAGGGCAAAACTTTTATGATAGAATGGTAGTTATTTATTTATTGGGTGAGAGTTAATGCCATTTTCGACAGTCAGTGCCATCTTGTGTCGGAGAGTTGGAAGAGGCCAGAGAGAACCACCGAGCAAACGCAAGCAGCTGGCATACTCCACATTAGGTTAGTATTGGTTGAAGGCAAGTGCACACTCGACGCGCAGTACACCTTAGTATACAACGCTACCGCGCCCCTACGTATGTAATTAGAGAATGGTACTTCTTTCATGTTTTCACTTAGATGGCTGGCTTATTCTTCAGTAAACGTCCAAAATAAAACACTTGATACAAGCTTGTAAAACACGATATCGCGCGGGTGATTTTTTATGATTAACAAACAATTGAATGTTATCACCTTAATATTAGCGTGTTTTTTTTTTTAATTTTAAAAAATTATTATTGTCATTACCTTTGAGGCCGGACATTACTTGAAATTGTCAATTTTAAATGCACTGGTCCATAATTAACTGTTAAACACCTGAGGACTGTTTTGAAGAGCGACAGACCATGATGAACAAGAAAACAATATACCTCCATCATTTAAATTTCAGTGATGTATAAATGTAAAGGGGGTAGGCGACCCATTGTTCGCAAACACAATAGATCCCCAATTACGTACCCACATTTCCAATTAAAACACAGAATTTTTTGTAGTTAGGCACAATTCCTAGCCCCTCTTCCAGGTCGAGGTCCTGAACCCGCTGCCTATGCGCGCACTCAAACCAAAGAACTCTCGACGATTCATAAATTATTCAGGTCGCAATGGCTTTCAAACCCGCCATTGTCCGTATTATTTTGTTTATTATTTTTTCCAAGTCGACACCTAACTCGTATTTTGGGGTGGATAATACAGAGTCGCGTATCCTCTTCCCATGTTTGTTGCTAATTGGATAACACCGCTTATACCAATTTTATAGTAAGAGGGGTATGTAAAGGCGATTACTGCTGCTTTTCTCCATAGGCACAGTCAAAACCTGAACGATAGAATGATATTTTTTCGGGGGGGGGGGGGGCAGGGACGGAGGGGCGGGGAGGTATATTTATTCATTTCCAGGAATTAATCGCTCGAAAATGGATATTATTTTTGGTTTGAGCTGTAGTCGAGATACAGCTGTGGGTGTTGAAACTGATGCCACCACGGATATTAAATCAGAAATAAATCCATAACGTACGAATTTCGGATTACAAGTCTATGAGTGTCGTTGTCAACATGTTTCTTGCTTGACAGAATAATGTTTGTGGGTGTTCCTCGTTGATTTGTGAAACCCAAAGCTTTTATCTGATACTTTTAGATAAAGGGATAATAATGCACAACGGCTTTGGAGAATTATCTGAAACATTCAAGAAAACCATTACTCGGTCCGACACAAAGTTGCGCACCCAAGATAAAAACATTCAAAGATTGCGGCAGGGGAGGTAATTCTCGCGTTACGCTGCAAATTCTATAATCACACTTCTGTGCAATATTTTTTTATTATATTTTTTTTTCTGTTTGACATAATGCATTTTTTATTTAACCATAAAATAATTAAAGATCTTAAAGTAGATTACCATAAGAGCTTAGGAGGAATTTGGGCATATTCTTGTTTCTATGAATGACTTTCAAAGTTCAATTTTCGAACAATCACAATATGCGCAGTCCATGACCAGTTTTCGTTTCAAAATTTTATTCATCCGTCGAGGATCGAAAGAGGGTTGGTCCACCGTGTCCTTGTGCGTCTTCGGCACGCGAAATCCGTTTCGGCATTCGTCGTATTAAAATGGATTTCCAGTTGAGCGATTTAGGCGCGTTGAAATTTCTCATTCAATTTTACAATTATTGCGGTTTCTCAAAGTTCAGTGAGACAACAATTTAGAGCTGAAACGAGAGTGCGTTTTTGTCTTAGTTGAACAATCACAACGCTGTGGTTTCCTCTTCTCCCAACAATCAAAATACCGCAATTTGGGTGCAAGTTTTCAAACACCCGAGGATCAACATTTCCTCCAAATTACCGATCATATTGTCAAATTACTGATTTGTATATATTGTTAGACAAAATAAAACGTATTGAACCTTGAAGTCTTTTGTTGTCCCACGTCAGTACATAAAGTCAGAAGGCCACTTTTTTGAGTAAGTATTTTCCAAAGTCGATAATTTCAGATGCGTGGCGTGTTGTTTTGGAATCGTAGTAATTTCGTTTTAGATAATTCGACGTATACAATAGTCAAAATGGATTTGCAATCAGTTTTGCAATTTTACAAGTAATTTTTACAAAGCAATAATTTATTTACAATCAGTTTTACAATTTTACAAGTAATTTTTCAATTTTTCAAGTATTTTGTACAAGTAATTCTAGAATCTTACAATAAATACTTATAAATATTCGGTAACTGTCTTTCAGAATACAGCCTATTTAATTTAAAGCACCCATGTGTCACCATAGAAACCAATATATACGGCGGGGTCCCCACAATCGGGGTAGATCTATACGCCATATACTACTAATATTTTAACTTGCAGCCCCGAGGCTGCACGTTGAAAAGATTAATTGGTCTACCCCAAATAATGAATATGGACTCTTCCAGGTGCATCCACTGAACAGCCATGGAAGATACCAGGAGAGTTCAAAGGCTTAAGAAAGTACAACATCTTGTAGTTTAAAGACATTAACTATTTTCAACGGACCTGCGTTTGACAACAATGGGAATAAGCTGGATGTGAAATGTCTATAGCTTCTGCACAACTTAGAATTTGGAGTTGACTATGCTAAAACAGTGGTGTCTGAGGAAGAATGGAATCTTCTTCCTCGAGGCCTACTATTTTAGCATAGTCAATGACATGCCGTGCAATAATTGTTATGTTATATTTTATTATATTCCTATCAGTGTTATACTGTGTTTTACACTCATCGAATCCTGATCGCCGGATCCTACTGAGGGGTGTTCTGTTTCCGTATCAGATGGTTGGTCTCAGAACGAGGACGGCATTGGAGAATGTCAGAAAAGTACGCCCAGGTTACCAACCTTTTCTAGGTACGCTTCATTTGTGTAAATAAACACTATCGAATAACGTTAATTTCTAATATTATTCTTAGCCAATTTTATATGTACAAACCCCTATTAAAACAATAAAATATTCTTCTTTTCTTACTTTATCATTCCCCTAGCCTCTGAAGGAGGATTCGGGGTTATATAGTGAAGCGTCCGTCCGTCCGTACGTCCGTCCATCCGTCCGTCCGTCCGTCCGTCCGTCCGTGCTATAATACAGGAGTTACGAGGTTTTGTTTGTGTCCGGGCAGGCATTATGAGCTTACTGAAATATTATGAGCTTATTTGATTTTTATGAGCTTAATTACTAAGATACGAGACTTATAAGGCAAATTGCGAATTTTCGGGGTTAAGGGCTAGGGTAAGTTCAGGGTTGGGGTTAGGGTTCGTTTCTCTTCAGCATTAGGGTTGGGGGATGTAACCCTGTCTATACCCCTCGAATTTTTTTCCAAAAAAACATTTTGCGTTGCAACTTCAAAGCCATCAGTCGGATATGGGTCTACTTTGGTATGCTGATAGACCCCCGTGGGGGAACAGATATGCACAAGGAACGGGTTCCGACAATAAATTTTTCCAAGGTTATGGTCTTTTTTCTCTCTCTCTTTCGACTTGGAAAGAAAATGTTTATCGACCTCTGCATTGCATTTACTGCTTGTTGGATATGATTTATTCGTGGTATGCTCATGCACCCACTTTGCAAAAGAACATCCACAAGTAACAGGGTCTGTCCCGTTATTATGCCTCCGACTTCCGAAGGAGGATTCGGTGGTATCCAGTGAAGCCCTCCTTCTATCCGTACAAACGTTTTTGCATTGTCGGATTTGCATCTCCTTTGGTATGCTGATAGACCGCATGGGGGAACAGATGTGCACAAGAAACGAGTTCGGACAATATTTTTTCTCAGAGTTATGGCCCTTTCCTCTCTTTCGACTTAGAAAGTGTTTATCGACCTCTGTATTGCATTCACGGCATGTTGGATTTTATTTATTCGTGGTATGCTCATGCACCTACTTTACAAAGGAACATCCACAAGTAACGGGGTCTGTACCGTCATTATGCCTCGGACCGCCGAAGGAGGATTCAGGGGTATCAAGTGAAGCCCTCCGTCTGTCCGTACAAACGTTTTGCATTGTAACTTCAAAACCACCTGTCGGATTTGAATCTCCTTTGGTGTGCAGATAGGCCTGCATGGCGGGACGGATATGCACAAGGAACGGGTTCCATCCAATAATGTTTCCCAGAGTTATGGCACCTGATACTTTTCTCCCACCGCCTGTACAAACGTTTTGCATTGTAACTACAAAGCCATCAGTCGGATTTAGATCTTCTTTGGTATGCTGATAGACCTGCATGGGGGAACGGATATGCACAAGGAACAGGGTCCATCATCCAATACTTTTCCCAGAGTTATGGTCCTCTTTCCCCTTCTGTCCGTCTGTCCGCACAAACATTTTGCATTGTAACTTCAAAGTCATTAGTTGGATTTGGGTATCCTTTGGTATGCTGATAGACCTGCATGGGAACGGGTATATACAAGGAACAGGTTCCGTCCAATAATTTTTCCAAGACTTATGGCTCCTTTTTCCCTTCTGTCCGTGTGTCCGTACAAACGTTTTGCATTACAACTTCAAAACCATCAGTCGCATATGGATCTCCTTTGGCACGCTGATAGACCTGCATGGGAACGGGAAAACAAGGAACAAGTTCCATCCAATAATTTTTCCCAGAGTTATGGCCCTTTTCCTCTTCTCCTCCGTGTGTCCATACAAACATTTTGCATTATAACTTCAAAGCCATCAGTCGGATTTGGATCTCCTTTGGTATGCTGATAAGACATGCATGGGGAAACCGATATGCACAAGGAACAGGTTCCGTCCAATACATTTCCCCAAAGTTATGTCCCTTTTCCCTTTTTTCGACTTCGAAAATTGTTACGTCCCACACCATGTTTAAGATTACTTCGAACATGTCTGAGGGTCGGGGGCAGTGGGGCACGATTTGCGTTGCCCTTGTTGCTATTTTAATGCATGAATTTAACCCTGATGGAGAAGAATGAAATGCTGAATGCTGTCACTTTGGAAACTTTGAAACGCTATTTTGGGAAGTCTCCATAATTTTACAAGTGTCGTTTGTTTGAAAATAAATGTCATACTAGTTACATATAATAAACAGATCATTATGACAATAAAGGATCTGGTTTGTCGCATTCTATCTCATTCACGTGGTCAGATCGCCTGATCGTGTGATGCGGCGATCTGACCCCGTCATCTCGACGGAATACAACAGACAGATCACTTTTCTGTCTTAATAGTCTCTATGTATCGAATAAACCGAGGAAGAATCAAAATTTCTTGAATAACTTTTTCTTTTAATTTTTTGTCTCAAAAATATAGGCCATGACCCCCTCATTGGAACGATCTCGACGAGCTCGTTCCAAAGAGGGGTCATAACCTATGTTTTTGTGACAAAAAATGAAATAATAATGAAAATTAATTGCCGATTTTTGTGAATAGCGCTGGCCGGTTTTGGGCATTACGTTGGGTAAAGGGTTAGTGCCCATCAGAATGCCAGTCCTAAGTATGCTACCTATTGTATTGTCAAGGACATTTCCCCAAACAAGTATTTTCATTCTCGGACATCGAAATAGCAAAAGAAGATTCCAGAACATATATCTTGAGGCAGCACAAGAATATTCCACGGCTATTTTTAGAGAGTGTATAGTGCACGAAATTGTGCTCCGTTATTTAGCGCACATGTGCGAGTAATATTTGGGATGATTCTGAGAAAAATTCATGCGAAATTCAATGCTCTGTAAGATTCAATTTACGGAAGATAAAATGAACATCTGCAAAATGCGAAACGAATATTTGTAAATTTCCTTTATTTTATTTTACTTTATTTTCATTTCTGTCCATTGTCTTTAAATAATACAAGCAAAAACATGAAAACTATCGGACGAAAAGGTCTGGTCCAATTTTTTGACAGGTGACAGGTGACATTGAATACCGTTGGTCGTGTTCCATTTCTCTACATCGCGGAACCTAAGTATTTCGCGAGCAGAAATAAGTGTTCTTTGTTCTTCCTAAATACACGCCTTCATTAACGCGGCTTGATGAGTCGTTTATGGATTATTTGTGTTACTAAGTCTGTAAGTCATCTCATTTGTTTTTCGAGTGTTTTTTTTTTTTTTTTTTTTTTTTTTTTTGATTTTCAAGGATACGCACGTATCGGATGCAAGTCATTTCAGCCACTGACAATTTTAGTCAGTTGGGCGTCAGGTCAGTACGTTTCGGCCGGTGGCATTTCTGGCCGATTCAGCTACTGAAGAAATATTCATTTGGGAGTGTATTAATTGAAGGCTGGATGAAGTAACATTATTCATTTTTTTCAGAAAATGAAATGATTCAATATTTGAAGAAAACAGAAAAGTTGGGCTTTTTCTGAATTAGAAATCCCAGCGCGTTGAGAAGAGATGTTCACTCGCAATCCCTTCACTAGAATCCACTTGTTTCTTGCTTCCGTACAGTTTGTTCCACTTACGTCGTCTCTGTCAGAGCCTTTCCATGGGGTGTATCTTTGGGGGAATTATGATTGAGCGAGATTGCTATTAATCCGTAACCCCATCCCTAAAAAATCTCAAACAGTTTCGTGTTCTCCCCTCCAATGTGTTACAATTCCGCCTCGCTACCCAAGCCTGTCCATGCCTCTATCTTTGTGTGAATTATGATCGAGCGCGATTGCTTTAGGAGGTTTTCACTAGTAATGTGTTCAAGGCAATTATTGGGTCACTGCAATGACAACACTCGCTTCGCTTCTTTTGAGAAACATCATATTTGTTTGTTTACAATATACACGATTTGTGAAACACAAAAAAATATTAATTATTACTGTTTCAGTTTTTTTGGTCTGAAAAAGGCAACTATTTTAAAGGCCAAAAAAGGAAAAAGAAATGATCAGTTGAGTGCTATTTTTATCTCAGTTTTTGAAAGGAATTTTGCGTTACTCGGATCATTAACTGGTTTGTCATGTATGGCGCCTTATTAGCGCCACGTAATTTTTCGCTTAACTTGACAAAGTCAAGATAAACTATTGCCATCACGCATACGGAAGTATGTGAGTCTGTTCACATTTTCTCTAGCACAGGCTACACCTCGTAGTCCCTGTCCGATCATAACGAAATTTCATATGCAGGTTCGAGGTCGTGTCTAGATGAGAACGCCCTCTTGGTCGCGATCGATCAGCCGCGACGGCTACGCAGACCCGAAGCCCGAAAACCTTTAGCACAGTCTACAGATCGTATTTATGAAGGGATTTCATTATAGGATGACTCTCTATGATGTCCAGACGAGCGCGTCCTTTTTGGTTGGGTTCAGTCAGCTGTGACGGCTCAGGGCTGCGTTACCTAGATTCCTTTAGTACAGTATACAGCTTGTATTTATGAACGAATTTCATTAAAAAATTGTAGGATGACTCGGCATAATGCCTAGATTACAACGTCTTATTTTGGCCTCGATAGGTCAACCGTGACGGCCGCACAGGCCTGTGATCTCGATTTGTTTAGGACAGTCTACAGTTCATATTTACGAAGTAATTTCATTGTAGTTTGGAAAGAGATAACGCGGTATGAAATATAGATGAGACTTCCCTATTTTGCTCACGGTCATAAGGCCGTTGCCACCGCCTGGTCACGTGACCTTGCTTCCTTTAGCACTGTCTACAGCTTTTTTGATGGGATTCCATTGTAACTTGGTAGATAACTTGGTATGACATCTAGATGAGACTTTCCTAATTTTGTCATGGTCGGTCAACCGTGACCGCCGAACCGCCAAACCGCCATGTGATCTAGATTCATTTAGCAAAGTCTGCGAGTTACATTTATGAAGGAATTTCATTGTAACTTGGTAGGATGGCTCGTTTTGGAATTGGAATAATTTTACTGTAACTTATTAACTTTGGTTGGCATACGTTAACTGCGAGGGCCACATTAACCCAGACCTCAATTCTTTAGTACAGTCTACACCTCAAATTATGGTTATTGAAAACATAGCATACAGGGAGCAGAAATTAACGTATTCTCAATTATTTTCGTATTTCACAATCCTTTCATAAATGTTGAATATTATCCTTTTGATCAAACACTACACACAGTCAAGTTAAGCTACAGTGTCATTGGCATTTCATTATTTATCAAATTGCAGCTGCAATTTAGTAAATTGTACCTGCAATTTAGCTAAATTCTAGCCACAATTTGAAACTGTACCTGCAGTTTAGCTAAATTCTAGCAACAGTTTATTGAATTATAGCTACAATTTAGCATCTTTACTCTCGTTGGTCAAGCTAAATTGTAGCAGCAAGTTAGCTCAACCAATCAGGGTCACGGACACGTTATTTAGCGCGCGTGTATGCTGGGGCGATAACTGCCCCAGATCATTCAGAATTGAGTAAGCCTTTTTCGACACTGCCATCTTGGACTTTAATCTATGCAAGGTCACAGGTCTCGGGGTGTAAACAAAACGATTTCCGTGTTCATCGCGTTGAACTCTGTGTCAGCCAAATCAACTAGTTTTGTGAAATATCAGGTTTAAATTCGTAAAACCGATGTCATGATTCGAATTAACTGCAGGGGCAACCCCAGACGACACTAAACGATGGAATATCTCAGATTTAAAGAGGTTTTTTTGTGGAGGTGAGGACTTGTTTTGAGTGGCAACAAGGACACGTGCTGCAAGGAGTTTGTCTGCTTGGGAAATCCCCGAAAGTAGTTGAAACAGTGCCTATTCCAGGGAGTTATGACACAGCGAGCATTCAAACATCATTTTTTGTCGATAGGAACTGAATTCGAAATAATGAAAGTTCTCATACAATATTGCTATTGCCTTAAACAAATGGTAACCTTGGCTGAATGTTTTCTGAATTCGCACTAATAAGCGTAATGGGGTCCGAAGCACTTCACCTGCTCTCTTCTCTCATTGCTTACAACGTGTTTTCTTGAAATGTTTACACCTCGCGACCTGTGACCTTCCATAGATTAAAGTCCAAGATGGCAGTTTCGAAAAGGGCTTATTCTCAGGTCGATTCAAATGAAACTGTATATATATATACTGGATCCACTAATATGAGGAATTCGTTATTAAAGTGGGATTCGCTACATTCAGTGTTTCAGTATTCGCGTTGTGTTGTGCCACCTCCAAAGTTAAAAATACTTTTTAAAAACTTTTTTGTTATGTTACATCTACCCTCGATTATATTAGATGAGATGTCTGCGTGAATATTTTCTCCCAATTCGCGATAAGCTTGTAGCCTACATTTATACTTTTTGCTTTGTTTATTTTTGTGTGTATCGGGGTGGGGTAGGTTTCCAAGTTTTTTCGAATGAATATCTTAACCCTAAAGTGCATCACCCGACCTCCCATTTCGTCCAATAAACTTGAAGTTCTTTTTTTAAAAATATCGAAAAACCACCACTGGCAATACTTGGGGATGGTGGCGGGCAGTTCCCTCAAACATCAACCCAGCACGGGCGTGTTTATCCCAAGTCGAGTTTCCTTTCTGATAATTCGTCCAAAAGCTGTCTTTTAGGGGAGACTGAGGTGTTTTGTGAGCGAAGGATGCCTTTCAAGAGTTTTCGAAGAAAGATACTAACCCCCATAGCCTTGAACCCTGTCCTACAAACTCGAAACTATTTTAAACTAATTTCTTGTGAATAGCAAGTCATAATACTTTGAGATACGGTATTCACCTTCTTTTAGTGAGAGGGACTCTACTTTGCAAATAAAATGTTTCTTGTTTGTGTTGTAAACAAAAGATTGCGTGATATATGCACAAAAAGTGTTTCATAGGCACTTTATCGCGCGCTTGTGCTTGTACAAAACTGTTCTTGTTTTTAAATGTATTGGAAACAGTAAAGCAGGAAGGAAGTGTCATGTGAGATATAATATGTGTCAAAAGCCGGCAGAGGTCGTTTAGGATTTTAGCAACGTTTGCAAGCGGATGAAACTTTACCGTTTAGTGGAATAAAATGCACAGAATCGACATTCATTTGTCTCTACACAGATGTGGACAGAGTTTGTTTTTGCGATCTCAAAATGTGTGAAAAACACTGATGGTTGTACTTTGCAAGTTCCTTCGCAGAAAAAACATAAAATAGCGGAAACGATATACCGTGTCAATACTGGAAACGCTAAACACTGGAACTGACCGGATTAATGTTTTATCGTCTGCTGATCAAAACATCCTCGTACGAAAAACCTTAATCCGTATTCCGTTCTGTGCGAGTGCACAGAGGACGTCATACGTAAAGTTGCAAATATGGTAGGTTCGATTAATCCACCTCCATATGGGGACAGTTAACAGGTTCAATGTCGGTAGCAGATTAGACAGACACAGTTTTAAACCTGCTATTATAAAAAAAGTCGAGTGGTCCGTTTCGCTCATATTCTGTTCTGCACGAAGCAAAACTACCAAGGTTATGAATTTAGACAATAGTTTAATGGAATTACAGGTGTAAAATCGATTATATTTTGTTCAGTGGGTTCATTACTCAGCCCAGTCTGTCACTTCTTGTCGCAGCGTTGCGAATTTCGCCTCTCATCTATTAAGAAAGAAAATAGTTGTCTGCGTGAAATGACGTGTTGAATTATTTTTTAAATCGTCGACGCGAATTTTATTTTGTGAATTTAAACATAAACCTTAGTAAAAATGAAAGTCAGATTAAAGAAAAGGCATCACTTTCCTCACTATCCACTGAATATTATAAAGAGACAGGAAGAGAAAACATCGAATATTTTAAACGCCAAGCAAAATTCGAATGCGTTATTTGAGCGAAACATTAAAAGACGTTTCAAATCTGGTCAAAATGTTTGATTAAATTTCGATGATTCGGACTTTCATATCTATCATAGAATGTATGGGTAATTTTGGCAGTTTGGGGAGCTCATTGATATGCGTGAAATATTTAAAGATAGACTACGTTGAACAAAAAATATCGAGTGTTGGTTGGATACTCGGCCACTTTGATTGTGTAAAACTGGTATTCTGTTGGGACGTAAAGGCAGAGGTGATGTGCACATGATCGTGCGAATATCAGTATTACCTACCCTTGTAGGATGTTACAGTAGGGGATATCAGCCGATTTCCGACTACTTTGATACCTTTGGTCCAGATAATGATGGTCCAGAAAAAACTGAGGTATTTTTGACAAAATTGGGCTACTTTTAGAAACAAAATCATTTTTTTTCGGACATTTTGGGGGTTTTCCGGAAGATTTTGGGTTTTTTCCAAAAATAATTCAACTTTTCCAGGAAAATCCCGGATTTTTTGCGGAAAATGTTCGAATTTGAGCTTTCTGGACCACGGAGCTTATAACAAAATGAGTTTTTGGTTCAGCCTGTTTTTTTTTTGAGAGAGATTAGCACTGATTTTCCCATATGGGTGGATTTTTTATTTCGGAAAAAATCACGAAGAGGCCCAAAAAGGCAGAGTCGTGTCAGGAAAGGACCCTTGATCAGGGACTGGGATTTTCTTGCGGGAAATACAGCGATGCATCGGACTGGGTAAATTCGTGTCGCCATCTGCTGGTCTAGAAAAACCCTGATACACCACAGGTTTTTTGGGAGGTTTTCTCCGTCGGATCCAGAAAAACACCTCGATACGCCACAGTTTTTTTTTCCGTCATTCGACTCGATGAGGAAGAAGGGAGAAAAAAAATCTGATTGGGGAGGGAAATGGACAAGGAGGAGGATCGCGAATAGAAAAAAATGTGTATATATTATAAGTTAAAAGATGAATGATGCCCACTCTGCTTTCTCACAAGAGACCCGGTGATTATACCGAGAAGGCTTACAAAAATTATGGAGACATTCTGGTTCAGACTCACACCATAAAGAAGAACGACGATCCCCAATAGACGAGACCGAAGGATAGGAGAGGTTACAAGTGAAAGCACGTAGTGGAAGTCATATGGAAGGCGAACGAGTATTTCGTGAAATCGACGACTGGGAAGGGAATGACCGACACGATATTTCTTACGCGCGATCCCAATGCCTTGTTGGGGAGATTGAATTTCTTGATGGCAAGCAGGGAGGCTGATAAAACCGGAGTGAATAACAAGCCAGTGAGCTTGTGCGACGAATTGTTGAGGCAGAAGGTCTTGACTAAAAAGGATTATCAAAGGATGATGAATCGTTTGAAATAGTAAAATACAAAGAGAAAAGAAAAGAAAAATATTAAGTAAATAAAAAAATATAGATTAAAAAATAATAGATAATAATAATAATTTAAAAAAAATGTTTGTGGTAAATAACAGAGGATATGCTAGATCTTACGTCTACAGCGGATCGGGCATCGTCGATTCTATGATGCGATTTATAACTCGTAAATTCACCGGCGATGCCGCGAAACAGATCGCGTCAAGCGCTCTCAAAATCGGAAAGAAAGCGGCGATCGATGCGGGTAAGAAAGCTGTGACCGAAGGGAACGGAAGAATAGCTTCGGAAGCCGGCAAGAGAGGTGCCTACGCTTTGATTAATAAATTGATAACTCCACAACCTGCCAAAGGATCGAGAATCGCGTCGAAAAGTTCGAGAGATTTCTATGATGATGTTGTACCAATACAAGACTTGGCTAAAATGACTAAAGGATCGGGATTGAAAGTGATTTATAAATATAAAAAACAAAAAAAGCTTATATATATATAAAAATAGAAATTAAAATATAAAAAAAAATTAGAAAAAAACATAATTCAAAACATAGTAAAAAAACAAAATTAGAGAAAATAAAAATGAATATCAAAGTCATGTCTTGGAATGACGTGATGACCAAGAGGTCAAACGACGAGTTCTTTCCCAAGAGCATAAGAGGTCTGATAGTGGAAAAATCGAACTGCGGAAAGACCAATCTCTTGATGAATCTTTTGTTGCGACCTGGTTGGTTGGATTTCGACAGATTATTCATTTTTGGCAAGAGTCTCTTTCAACCGCAATATAGATTGCTTCGAGAGTGCATGATGCATAAATTACCCAAGGATGTTATGTTGAGAATCTTTGACAATCGAGACGAATTCGAAGGACACGAGATTTCGAATATATTGGAATGAATGGCGAGAGAATTGACCAAGAGAAACTTGGAGTGTTCGAACGTGGAATGCCAGTTTTACAAGAATGCCAACGACATTCCCGATCCTAGACAGTTGAAGTCAGAGAACAAGAATCTCATGATCTTTGACAACCTACTGTTGGAGAGACGGAATCGATGCGAATCGTATTATGTTCGAGGATGTCACAGCAATGTGGACTGTTTCTATTTGTCTCAGAGCTATTTTCGACTGCCCAGACAGACGATAAGGGAGAATGCTAATTTTCTGTGTCTCTTTCGTCAGGATCTCAAGAATCTCAATCACATCTGTGGGGATCACGTGGCCAATGACATGCATAGGGAAGAATTCAGTAGATTTTGTAAGAAGATGTGGGACAAAGGACTTCACAATTTCGTGGTGATCGATTTGACTAGTGAATTTAACAACGGAAAATATCGAAGTGGATTCAACGATTTTTTTATATTCCTAATAATAATAATAGAGCAGAAAAGAAAAAAACAATATCGATAAAATGTAAAGAAATATAGATAAATAATAATAATAAAAATGTCAGAATATCATCTATTAGTCGAGAATACGGCTGCGAAACAATCCTTTCAAATCATAGTGAGTCACGACATGACTCGATTCACAAATAAATTCGAACCTTCCATCGAATTGAAGAAGGAAAAGAGATACGAGATGGCGTTGGTTAATCTCAAGACTTACTATTCGTTTCTCAACGTCACCGAAAAGAATAACACATTCAAGTATTCAACAACGAAGTGGATTGGTTCGAGATACGAATTCCCAAAGGAAGTTACGACATAGATGATCTGAACCATCACACCCAGACGAGACTGAAGACCGATGGTCACGGAGGCAATATGATAAGAATTGCACCCAATACGAGTACCCTACAGACGATATTAGACTTAGGAGATAATTTTTGAGTGGATTTTAGTGCAGAAGATTCGATCGGTAACATGTTGGGATTTGATCAAAAGATGTATCGAGGTCACGAAGTGTCCGAAAATACGGTCAACATTCTCGCGGTCAATAGCATTTTAGTGAATGTCAAAGTGATCTCGGGAAGCTACGTCGATGGTAGCACTCAGCCTATGATCTACTCGTTTTTTTCCAGGCGTTTCTCTAGGTTACAAGATCATGGAACGAACTCGAAATCTCGTCTATCTACCCGTGATCCCGGACACGTTGTATAGCATCGAAACCACGTTGACAGATTAGAATGGAGATTTGTTAGCTCTTCGCAGAGAGAGAATGACTATACAATTTCACATCTGAGAGATATGAAAAAAGTAAATAAAAAAAATAAAAATAAATATAATTTAAAAAAAAAAAAAAAAATTTTTATATATTTATATAAGAAATAAAAAAAAAATTAAAAAAACTTATAATATTTATAATAATTAAAAAAAAACACTAACTTGTAATGTTTCTAATTAAAAAAAAATATATAATCCAGTGAAAAAAAACCAACAAATATGAGTAGCAGTCGATACATCATTAAAAACGTGAACATATTCGAAGGACAGAAAGCTAAACTTCGCAGAGCGTTGAACCATCGAGGCAAGACCATTATATTTAAATTCAGTTACGAAGATCTGGCGAGTGGCGGTAGCAATCGAATCGCATGGACTAAAACTCAAATCAAAAGGATAAAGAAAGTGATACATAATCAAACGGGAACCATGGTGAGATTGCGTCCTGCTCAATTGGAATATAATGTGAGAATGAAAGTTGGTTTCTTTCTGCTATTGGCGGGACTCGCCGCCAAAGCATTCCCATTCTCGCCAAGACGGTGATGCCAGCTCTGGGCGTGGGAGCTCTCTCGGGACTCACTAGTTCTGGAGTCAACAATATAATGGGAGGAAACGGACTATTTTTGAAGAAGGAGGAGCCGTGTGTCGTGTAGACGCTGAAGGTGAAGGATTGTATCTAGGACCCATGGAGACGGTCTCTATCTGAAGACTGGAGAGAATGTGGAACCGATTGGTAAAGGTTTATTGTTCGGTCAGAATTCGGCGTTTAAGAATATACCCATTTTGGGTACGTTATTATAAAAAAATAACGATATTAAAAAAACAAAATAACAAAATAACAATTAAAAAAATGGAACAAAAGGAGAGAAAACGATATTTCCAGTATCATTCTAATGACAACAACAAAAAATAATGGTTTTATCAAAATACGAGAGGCATAAACTCCAACTTTCGAAAAAAAAAATGTCATCTCTTTCCAATAATAATAAGCACGATTGTAATAGACGGGAAGTATTTGTTCATTCGTTTGATGATGAAAAGAATAGATGTGTTGTTATTAAAAAAAGCGTAATATTTATAAAAGAGAAAAAAAAATATAAAGAAAAATAATACTAAAAACAAAATAATAGAAAAAATAAATAATAAGAATAGAAATTTATTTTTTTTTATAAAATTATAATGAATGATTCCATGGAATTGAGAGCTTGGTTTCTTCGAAGTGCATTGCGCAGAGCTTATACAATCTGCGTGAAAGAACAATTTCCTCACGTCATGCATGAAAGGTGCCTCGGTTGTTGAGGGATGAAAAAATATAATTACGCTGATCATTCGTGTATCACAATGGAATGGAAAGACATCATCACCACGTATTTCATGCCCACATTGGAGTATGTTCAACACAACAACGTGATCAAATGTTGGATTGAATTAGTGTTGGGTGTTGGAAAACCCAAGCCCACAGGATCGGAAGAGTTGAAGTTAGCGCATCGAAGTCTCACTAACGAAGCCAAAAATGTGTTTTTGAATATTTGATGGAAGGGGAAGACTACAAATTTTCCATCAGGAATCCTATTTTTTATGAAATCCTTGTTTAAGGGAAGAAACATCAAAAACATTTTTTTTTTTCATTAAATAATAAGGAGGTGAAAATAATAAAAAAAATACATAAAAAATAATAAAAGATATAAATAAAATTGAAATGAAAAACATCTAGCCATCATTAGAGAAGCTGGGGCCCACGGCACCTCTCCTGCCACCAGAATATAGCAACGACGTGGGAGAGAAGTATTGAATCAAACAAATCAATAGAATTCAATCGTATCTAACGCAAGAGAGAGATTTTCATTGTTCGCTCAATAAGAAATATTCGAGATTAGAGAAATTCGTGAGTGGCGTGGATTTGACTCTCATCATGATCTCTATGGGTTTGAACATTGCTGGAATCAGTCTATTGTCGACCGCCCTTATTGCTCTTCCGGTCGTGTTGGCCATAGAAGAATTGGCTTTGACTGCTGGATTCGTCAGTACGATCGGAAAATTTCTCTCTAAGAAATTATCCGTGAAGGCCAAGAAACACGAAAACATCAGCATTTTGGCTGATGCAAAGATCGATTCCGTGTCAGATAAGATCTCTATGGCATTGAAAGACGGTAGGATTTCGGACGGCGAATTCGTCGACATATTGAACGAAAAACAAAAATACGAAGTCATGAAAACAAAAAGATAAGAGTCACGAGTTATCAGATTCTCAAGGAAGAATTGAAGGATTCTCTCGTGGAAAAAGGTAGGGAAGAAGCGAGACAATCGTTTCATAAATTATTGGATCCCAAAAAGATTCCAGAAGCAATCGATTGAAAAAAAAATGTACATATAAAAGAAAAAGAAAAATTTATATATAAATTAAAAATAAAATAAATAATTAAAATATATATATATATATATATATACGGAAAAAAAATGTACTGCATCAAATGCAAGAGAGTTACTGATACGGTTAACATTAAAAAAGTACTGACAAAAAATAAAAGTCCCATGCTTCGCGGAACGTGTAAAATGTGCGATTCGACAAAAACGCAATTCGTCAAACGTGGTGCCGGTCTGACGAATAAATTGATTAACTGAAATTTATGCATCTGCCAGGACATCAATTCACGGGACCTGGCACAAAATTAAATAAGAGATTGAATCGAGATCTGACACCTAAATCTTGGAGCAAACCCATCAATAGGGTGGATTCAACCGCTTACACTCATGATCTGTGCGACGCTAAATATTCCGACATCGAGAATCGTAATCAAATCTGCGATAAAAACATGTTGACGACGTTGAAAAATATACCAAATCCCACTAGAAGAGAGAGACTCGAACGTTCGTTGGTCGGTAAAGTGATCGGTACCAAATGTCGATTCGGATGGGGTCATAAAAAAAAATCCAGAAAACATTATTAATGAATGCATTGACAAACGAACTACACAAGCCCATTATGTGTAAATTTCGAAGGAGAACAGTATTCGTAAAGGGTCTGGATCAGATTTGGTTGGCCGATCTGGTCAACATGAAATCGTATCTGAAATGGAACAAGAGCATTAAGTACATACTGACTGTCATCGACGTGTTTTCGAAATACGGATGGATGAGACCTCTGAAGAATAAATCGGAAGATTGCGTGTCCGAGGCTCTGAAGAGCATATTTGCATTATCTTCTCGAAAACCGGATAAATTGTGGGTGGGCAAAGGGAAAGAATTTTACAACAGTCACGTTCATCCATTGGTCGACCTCTATTCCGTTGAAAACGAAGGGAAAGCTAACATTATCGAACGTTGGAATAGAACCATGAAGGCAAAAATGTACAAGTATTTCACGGCTAATAAGACCAAGAAATATATTGACGTTCTAGACGAACTGGTCGAAGAATACAACAATACGTGACACAGATCAATCAAGATGACTCCCGCAGAAGCTAGCGATCCTCAAAATGAAAAACGCATCTTCACTAATCTCTACCCCGAAAGGATCAAGATCAAGACGGAGTCCAAATCACCGAAATTTGCAGTCGGTGCTCTAGTGAGAATCACTTCTTATAAGTCACTCTTCGCAAAAGAGATGGACTGAAGAAATCTTTAAAATCGTTAGAATATTTTACACAGATCCGGTGACATACAAAACAGAAGCGTTAGAGGATGATGAAGATGACAGCAGAGAAATCATCGGAACATTTTACGAACAAGAATTGTAGAAGACGACATTTTGAAGAACCAATCCTTCACTTTTATTTTTTTTGCACATATATAGTTAAAAGGAGATAAAAAAATAATAAATAAAAATTAATAATTAAAAGAAAAACAATTAATAATAGAAAAGTGAAAATAATAAAGAAAAATTAATAATTAAATAAAAAACAATTAATAATAGAAAAGTGAATTAAAGACACACAGACAACAAAAAACAAACATGACGAATATATTAGATACAACCGAAGGTATATTGAAAGACGAAAGCATTCAAGAATATGAAGTTCACGAGTACGAACCAGTGACTGGAAACAGTCTAAACAATGCCAGTGAAATAAGAATCAACGTCGAAACCCAAGATTTATTTGTTCATCCCAGCGAAAGTTACATAGTGATACAGAGGCGTCTCACCAAGGAAGACAGAAGCGATTATGCCTATGATGATGTGGTCACTCTAGCCAATACTCGTATGATGCTTCTGTTCAGTAATATAAAACACATGCTCTCGGGACAAGAGATAGAATCTGTGTTTTATCCCGGGCAAGCCACCACGATGTATGGACTCTTGATGTATCCGGACGATTTTTCGAAATCTAAAGGACTCAATCAATTGTGGGTGAAAGATACCGTTCCCGACATGAGTGCAGCCAATACCGGTGCCGCCTTGAGATTTAATTACCTCGTCAAGACAAAGAGACCCAAAGGAACGTTTTCATTCAGGATACCGCTGAAACACATATTCGGATTCGCGGAAGATTACGATAAGATTCTCTACGGATTCAAACACATTCTGACGTTGATTCGAAAAGGAAACGAAGAAGCCATTATGAGACCCGCTGCGACCGATGTGGGTAAGATACATCTGAATAAGATATCTTGGCTTGTTCCGCATGTATTGCCTTCAATGGCGGAGAAAGTACATCTCTACAAGATCATAGAACAGAAGAGTAAATTACCAGTGGGATTTAGACACGGCTGGTATTCCACCGTCCACCAATCACTTCGATTGGAGATTGACCGTGAAATCTGCTTCGGAAAGACCGCGATTCATCGTAGTGGCATTTCAAATCGATAGGGATGGGTCTCAAGAGAAAACCCCTTCCATATTCGATCATTGTAACTTGACATGCAGGTATTTCTAAATGCCACGAGATATCCGGCCATCGATTACAATGCCTCTTTCGATAAGAACGATTTCTGCAGACTATACGGCGACGCCGCAGATTTCAGAAAGAAATATCATCGACGGGATGAATTGACGGGTAATCCAAACATCACTCCCACCGAATATGAATCGATGTATCCCCTGTTTGTATTCGACGTTAGTAAACAGAGCGAGCGACTCAGGAGTAGCGTCTTAGACATTCAGATCAAGATGCAATTGGATAAGAATGTGCTGAGGAGAACCGAGGCTTTTGCTAGAGTCATATCTGATAGAGAGTTAGAATTCGAATCGGGCGGACAAAAAATGTCTGTCGTTCGATGATATAATATAAAAATGGAAATTAAAAATCCCCCCCCCCCCCAAAAAAAAAAATATCAATAAAATATAACGCTCACTGACGTCAAGCCTAGAGACCTAAGCGGTCCCCTAGGTTCCCTATTCGACCCCCCACTGTCGGATCATGGGCTCACGTCTACCACTGAATCCAGCGGTCAGCATACAACCTCCTCCACGTAGAGTTTACAGTTCTCCTATGCTTCCCCTGATGATCCGGGGATCCGGTCCACTTTAATTGGGCCGACAGTGGGCCTGCCTGCATCATCAACATCCGGTCCTGACGGTGTTACTCACCCTCCAACCATAAACGGACCTGCTATGTCCACTATTAACCGGGCAAATAAAACACCTATTATACCTACCATTCTAGGGCTTACCCTGAGCTATACCAGAGACGGCATACTGCGGAATTTAGCCAGAATACTCGAGACTGAACGGCCATTACGCTCATACCAGTGATGTTCACTCGCCTACGGACCACCGTAGGCCTAAGAGCTACTGCCGTACGCGCAATTTCCACATGGCTTCTCGTATCAAACATAACCAGAATCAGCGTACACGACGTCGTACGAAACGACACTCTACACTAACCGCACACAATGATTGTGCTCTCCACAAATCCAGCTCACACTACCAAGTAACAACGCCCCCCCCCCCCCCCCCCCCACACGGGGCTGGGCGTATAGGGATGGGCCACCATGGCCTTCCCCATCTCGCACCGCTGTTAGATAACCGCACCCGAAGCTTGAGGGCGAACCTAGAGGCTACTATGTCCCCCCCCCCCCCCCACTCTCACACTTCAGGACTTTTGGGTCCCTCTCGGCAGAAAGCCATAAAAGAGGCGGATTGCGTGCGTTCTGTGCACGTTGTCTTGTTCCCAACGAGGGTTACCCCAATTGCTTCTACCACACATTCTCGGTGTTACCTATGTACACGCAACCCGTATCTTACCTACCTTACCTATTACACTTATTACACTGATACAGCGTTCACCGAGATTCCAAACATCTAACCTACCTGATCATAATTACCTGGGAACCTTATTTATGTAACCAGCAACATTTCATTTCATATACCTTGGTCAAGTAGAATCATAGCTAGTTTCTACCACCGTGCGGAACGAGTACATACCTCGAAACAACCCCCCCCCCCCCCCCCCCCGGTTGCCACCTGTATACCTGGCCTCGGCTCCTACAGCCGTTATAAATACTTGGTTATCCCAACCGTTGTCACCACAGTGGACTATGTGTCCCTTGATACAATACAACCGATACCATGCCAAGCCACAATGCCGGCCTGCACTTCTACCCTACAACGCAGTTGGCGCAATGATTGTTTCTTTTCTCCGATCCAGAGCCCTACCGGGCTGTGGCGGAAACTCGTCGCACACCTGCTCACTGAACATGATACAAGCTACCCATATATCGCAACTCACGCGTACTATCCATAATTATCTGGTCTCACAACCTACTCTGAATCGTTGCGACCTCTATACCCTTCTGAACAATACCGACCCCCCCCCCCCCCATCCCCGGGGGCTAGATGGATCTACAAGGGTTGTATTATTAAGTCGCATACCTGTACTCCCTTACATCGATTCATTTCCTATAGCGACAAGGACCAAGCGGAGTTGTTCTAACAAATAAAACCATTTTTATTTCCGACCTGCATCTCTTAACACATTTTATTTCCTGAGATGCGTGTACAAACACTTCAATTACAACTTTGTTTGTACAACCTGTACCTGATGCTTGACTGTCATTTTACCAAAACAAAACAATCAATTTACGGAGACACACCTCCGCTGTCAGCCAATAGCTGCGATGTTGATTCGTTCCATCGACCAATCATATCACTTCCAGGCATCACGTCCACAACTGTCTGCAGTCTCTTACCACTCTGTCAACCATTTCCAACAAGACTGTGATTGACTCCAGTTTGTTTATTGGCAGCCATTTTGAAATACTATTCGCACACAATTATCCAGCTCGTACTTTACCGATTTACGGATTTTACACAGTGTTTTCACCAATTTGTTCTACATCACACTTGTGTATATATACATATTTATTATCCGCACAGGTAGCTCCTCCGAGCCGACGCCTTGCTCTCGTTTTATTTCGATTTCACATTTTAATTTACAAGTTTTATTCCAGCCACACCACTATTTTCAATCGTGTTTCTTGCCGGAACCGGCTAGTGCGATCCATACCTGTGTCACTACCGACGCACTGTACCTGCACACGATTCCTTCTATCCACCTAATACCAAGGTAGAAGCATTTACTGGTAAACCTACTCCAGTTTGCCACAGTCGACCATCGACGGCAAAAAAATAACATATATAAATATATTTTGTCTCAAAGCACGATTGAGCCTATACATATCAGCTCTCGGCGCTCGGATCGGTACCACACAATACTACCAAGAGTATATAGTACCAGCTTACGGAGCGAGAATTATTTCCTGTTTGTCAACAGGTCTTAACTAATGCAAATACCACCATTAGGTCGTGACATAATCCGACCTTCCACTCACGGCTGCCACACCTGAATGATTGGCACCACCAATCCTGACCCACGGGATAGTGAATCGGACTACCATAGAAACTCATATTTACTTGAATCCGATCTTGTAACATTACCACAATAATAACAACAGATCTCTGTATTTGTTTGTTTGATAAGGCTGTACTAGCCGAAACCTTAGTTACACTCGCGGAAGCTAATTCCGGACAAATACCAATAGAGGTCCACCCTATCCACCTAACCTCATTCCACTATGGAATCGTTACACCCCGAAACTCACCGTAAGCTCCGACTACAACTCAATAACACTCGGAGACTCATGTTTCGGGATGCTGATGCACATCATAAACATCGCATTTATCAGAAATGCAACCTACAAAACGTCGTACCAGCTGATCTTCTCAATACTATAAACGCTGATCTGCGCCGCATAGTTAATAGCGTATTGAAATTTGAGAGCGACATCGCGTCGCACCTCGACGCTTTAGCTCTCCAAACCACACAGCGTTTGACACAGCTCTTAGAGACACAATATTGGAAGCGCATCTCATACCTAGAAGCTGAGATATCTGAATATCTCATCCACCCGCTTCCCCCGAATGTCACTGAGCAGGACCAACCTGCATTTTTTGAGCTCTTCCATCAAACCATAGATCGTTTTTCCTCCACCAGTCTCACCAAATACAGACTAACCAATGCCCAACGATATAAGGATATTATAGCCACGGCTGTACTAGTTCCCTACCGGGACTGTACCACAATTACCACTGCCACTGTACCCAACCGCCACACACAGGGTGCCGTAATCCACTCACCGAGTGACAATACCGTGGACAAACCAGGGACATCTTTCCCGGAATCCAATCTCCGAGTTACGTTACGAGTGGACACCACCATATACCCACTCAAACCACAGGGATCCGCTATCCACTCAAGTGTGAAACGTGCTAACAACAGTATGGTAAATGTGTTTTGGCTGGCCATAGAGTAAGGCATGGGCCTGTATGTATTTTAAAGAACACAATCATGTTTCAGAGAAATTTAGAATGTTGTTATTTGATCTCCTGTGGGAAACTTAACCTCGAAAAATCCGTCTGGGAATCAGATGCCCAGCACAAAATCACAAGACCAAAACGCACGGATGTTCTTACAACAAACGGAACATTGAAAGTGGAACACCCGTAAAGAATAATAATAAATAATCTCACCTTCATGCACTTCACCGCAGCTGCGGCCAGGTCTTACACCAACATAGGTGTCTGTGTAAACAGTCCCCCCGACAACTGTACCTAAAAAGTAAGTAATATATATATTAAAATAAATTCTTATAGTACTATTTAATCAAAAAAAAAAAAAGAGACAGAAAACTGTGAGTGTCAGACAGTTCCCAATCCTTATTGTGGCAATTCGCTTTATTCCGATTGACGCGAACCTTCCGAGATTTTTATTAATATTAATCTCACGTGAACTCCAAGATAAGAAAGCCATCTTCTGTCCAAACCTACACGTCTTCAAAATAAAGATTTTCCTGTCACGGGATTCGTACGCTTAAACTGAGGAATGAAGAGAGCACAGAAACCGCGAGTAACTTTGATTTACAGTGAGAGCATTTTTGGAATGATCATAACTAACTGAAGTCCCACTTTACACCTTGAAACCTTAAACACAGCACATTTAAAAACAATTCTCTTTAATCTCGTGTAGTTATGCATCGTTACATAATAATAGCCACTTTTGTAGTTCTGCCTGAAAATATCGCAGCGTCGTTTGAATGGCTCCTGACCAATGTCTGAGAGAGATAACGGACTGGCATCAACTCGGCCTAAGATGAGCAAAATGGTACGCTAAATGATGCTCGTTTGAGTAGAAGGAATTTCAAGTCAGCATTTAAGGCGTGCGATGGGTTCATGTCACTGTACCTATTCCGAGTAATTTTCAGGAATCTTTCGCAGACGCCGTAATGAAATCAGTGCTGTTAATAAGGTGTGAGGTGGCACTGTAGAATGCTGGAAGCCCATATTTGGACTTGACTCTGAAGTGTAGATATCGTAACACGAGGGTTTCATATTTTTGGGATTTGCTTCAAATTATCTTTGCAATGAAGTTATCTAGTCTGTGAGGATTTACATTTTAACTTACGGGAGAGTTCCTTTAGACACTCTCCCGTGAGCTGTAACACGGCAAAGATATGTGAACAAAATTTGGTAACTTAGCACCATACTAGTTAACGTCAATTGTTATAGTGAAGTGTGTAAGGCTGATGGGGTACCATTTTTTCTCTTTTGTTAAATTCGAGGCAATAGAGGATCCCAGAGCGTGACTCAGGTCACTGAGGCCTCGCCTTGAAGAACATCATTCTCGAAGTAATGAGGTTCGTCCTTGGATGGCAACATCCACAAAACAAACTGAGGGCACTAACCCTTTATCTAATACGACTTAAAGAGGACACCTATTTTTTTCATAAAAACAAAACGATAAACTTCATTTTTCGTAACCAGTAAATATGTAGCTCGAACAGTGGTATCGGCACGGGGGCTTTGTTCCAAGGAGTGGCAATAAATCTCTTTTTCTGGAACCGAAGTTGGAAAAAGTAATAGAATTTATATGAAAGATTTTGTGTATTGAAATGAAAATTCAGAAGGTTCATCAGATAAAGAATTAAAAATCCAATGTTTTATATGAGAGTTTATTTCATACTGAAGTATATGGTTTTTAAACAATCTCAAACCAAACATCAACCCTCAACATTACTAAATTGCGCGTCCGGCCGGAAAGCGAATTCAGTCCAAACTCCATCTATTGTGATGTTAAAAAACGTTGAGGATATTACCGTGAATACAGCGCGAGTTATACTCCAATAAACTATTTGGGAGAACGAATGCTTTTCAAGGGTGTCTCACGGGGAAGATTGTTTTCCCTCAAATCAATGCAAAAGGAAAAGGATATGTTTGAAAAGGAAGTAACCAAGTGTGTACTGAAGTACAAATGACGTTTTCTGAAGGAAAAGAGAAAACACCTAAAATTTCAGATGTTAATCTTAATGGCGGCTGTTTACTTTTTTAACTTAATGTAATTGTAGTCTCTGTCTCCAACGACTGCAGTTTTAGATTCAATTCGATGCGTTTAAAGATAGGATATGGTAATCAGAAACTTCTTAAATCGCTGACAGCGCCACTATTTGTTCCCTTTTTGTTGGTTCCTTTTATCCCACTGCCTGCTACTTTCCATACGGTCAAGTTATTTTTTTTTTTAAAGCTAAGCTTTTGAAACCCTAATGAGACAAGATCCATCCATGAGAGCAATGCGATGTGAGAAAGAATGTTGAGAAGTGTTCGACAAATTTTGCAAAGATGACAAATGAGTTATTCGCTTCCAAAACTCGGAGACGAACTGCTTGATGACATCTCGCGCCACATTCTTCCCAATTTCTCCGATAAGCATATTAACCCTCTCCTTTGTATCTCTCACTAACCACATGTCCTTCATTCGCCCATCCCACTTCTCCATTATACTCCCAGTCAATCTTATTCTGTCAGACTGGTAGTTTGGACATTCTAGTTGAAAAGTTCCAGGATCTCCACCACGCCTAAATTACACATCTGGCACTCTTTTTCACTGTTTTTCCCAATTTTTAACCCCCAACTCCAGGGATCGCGATCTCAGCTTGAATAACAGTGAACCCCTAAATGTGCCACCAAAGTACGTGGTTTCTCTTTATCACGCAGGTCATCCAAAGAACTCTTTGATTTTGATTCTGGGTTGTCCCTCATTCTAAGTCCGAAATCTCCAGTGAGTAGTTCTCTATTAACTCCCTCACTTGGACCATCTACCCTATCTTTATAGCTGAATTCCAAATATTCTAGAACATTACTTTACGCCATAGGCTTTCGATGAGATTTACCAAATAGTTAAGATAAGAGAGTTTCAATAAGTCTATCCTGTCCTTGATCCTACACTCCACTGGAATCTGGTGGAAGTATAAAACGGAGAAACTGAGTGATATAAAATCTGTTGGAGAACTGAATTATTATACATGCTAAGTTTTTTGTCAAATTGGTATTTCGCAGTAACTTGGGAATTTACGATTATTATTAGCGCTATTGTAATTTAATAGGAATATCTGTTGAACTGTTATAACAGTTTAATCAATCTGTTGCAGCAGTTTAGATTATTTATTTATTTATTTGTGTTATAAGGTCACATACTTATGCACAATGGCTAATCATGACCGTGACAGTTTTACGAGTGGAGGAAGCCGGAGTACCCGGAGAGAACCACCGAGCAACCACGAGCAGCTGCCAGCTCCCCAACATCTTAACTCCGCACTGCAACACACGCAGGGTTAGATTGGTTGAAGTGAAGACATGCGCACCATCGACGTGCAGTACGCCTTAGAACACGGCGTTATCGTGCCCCCATGTGGACAATCGGGGTTAGGTGCCTTGCCCAAGGACACAACGCGGGAGTCCGAATAGATCGCTCAGACGGTCACCCTTTATCAGTAAACAGTTAAAACAGTTTAGCTAATCTGACAGCGTATTCGCGCAATTGTAATTTAAGTTTTAAACTGTTATAATAGTTTATTAAACCGTTTTAACAGTTTAATAAACTATTATAACAGTGTAACTAAACTGCTATAAGAGTTTAACTAAAATGTTATAACAGTTTAACTAAAATGTTAGAACAATTTAAGTAAAATGTTAGAACAGTTTAGCTAAACTATTATAACCTTTTAGTTAAACTGTTAAGACAGTTTAGCTCAACTGTTATAACCATTTACTGAACTATTATAACAAATTAATATATTAAATTACAATGGCGCGAACATCCTGTCATATTGGTTAAACTGTTATAACAGTTTAAAGTGTTATAACAGTTTATTAATCCATTATAACAGTTCAGCTAAACGTGGACAACTGTTATAACAGTTTAGCTAAACTCTTATAACAATTCAATATTAAATTATAACGATGCTAATACGCTGCCAGATTAGTTAAACGGTTTTAACAGTTTAGTTACACCGTTACAAGAGTTTAACGGTTCATTATATCAAATTACAATGGTGCTAATAAGCTGCCGTAGAAAACACCTCATTCAAAAGTAATTTACATAATTTTTTAAAGACGTGTAATTAGTGTTAACATGAAAAGTAAACATCACGAGAAACAAATACCTCACCTAACTCTCTGACAGGGGGCACGGTGACGTTGTGTACTAAAGCGTACTGCACATCGATGGTGCACCTGTCTTCAACCAATGCTAACCCTGCTTGTGGGGAGTTAGTATGTTGGGGAGTTGACAGTTCCTCGCCGTTGCTCGGTGGTTCTCTCCGGGTACTCCGGCTTCCTCCACCCGTAAAACTGCCGCTGTCATGATTAGCCATTGTGCAGAAATATGTGGCCTTAAACACCAATAAATAAATAAATAACTCTCTGACAACAGTTATTTGAAGATGTACAGTTTTCATAAATAACGAAGAATTTCTATTTTTGCTTGCAAAATATCTCTTGTGACCCTTCACTGGAATAAGGGTATCAAGCTCAATTCGAGGAGGAGGCATAAGCTGTTTTCGAAGGGGAAAATGAAATTAGCTTGATTTGAATGGCATGTTGTGAAGAGTGCAGACCTTTAGGTCAATTTGTTAGATAAATGATTGAAAAAACCCAACCGTGTGACCTTATAACTTATTCAAACATTTTCCAGTGCTAACCGAGGTTTGAACCGCGGTTAGCATTGGAAAATGTTTGAATAAGGTCGCATGGTTGAGTTTTTTCAGAGGTTTGTGACTCGCTAGACTTGTGAATTTGAACAACCTGTACACGAAGTTGTTTAAAGTACATTGTACTCACTCTTGATGCAGTTTTTCTTCTTCAGAATACCACTGACTGTTGCATTCTCCATGGTGTTACGAAGTATAAAACACAAGGGACTTATGTACAATGCTGCCCAACAGTTCGGCGTTTGACGACACTCCGTATCACATTCAGATTCTGAATACTTCCCGAAACAAGAAGCAAAGGTATCCAGCTCAACATTCAATTCACACGCTTGTTCTACGGAAGATAAAAAGTAATCTATAATTAGAAAAATCGTAATTGGCTTTTGTTTTATGTTACCAAGAATTCAAAATTCTTCCGGACTCACATGAGGAAACCCAACTTTGTGAGTTTACTGGAACGGGTTGGCTAGTCTTGGAAACCTAAATAACTCCGCTCAATTATGGAGGTTCATTATCCCAGCTAATGATATTCCGTTAGGTAAATAGTAAATCGCCAAAGGAAGTGGTTCGATAACAATTTTCCCGTATTTATCCTAAAACCCAAGGCATTTCAAAACTGGGGAGGGGGCGATCAGAAAAAGCCATCCACACATTGATATATATGTCAGTGGTGGAAGGAATGCAATATGCAAAGCTATGGTTGAGACAAACGCACCTTTTCAGTACAGAAAAGTGTTCATTTTAGCACCATATTTAATAATTTATGTGCGCTCTTCTCTACTTTAAAGGAAGGAGGAGAGCAAAACAAACACGTTTCAGAAGGGCTCATTCTCTAGTGGTACTATTATGGTATACAACGATATCGTTAAAAAACAATGTTGGCCTAATCTCTCTCTCTCTCTCTCTCTCTCTCTCTCTCTCTCTCTCTCTCTCTCTCTCTCTCTGAAAGAGAGAGAGGAGAGAATCACCCCACCCCCTCTGCACGTCGATGGTGCGCATGTCTTCAACCAATCTAACCCTGCATGTGCTACAGTGCGGAGTTACGATGTTGGGGAGCTGGGAGCTGCTCGTCGTTGCTTGGTGGTTCTCTCCGGGTACTTCGGTTTCCTCCACCCGTGAAACTGTTACCGACACGATATGACCTTGGCTGTTAAAGTGTTGTTAAACCTTAATAAATAAATACGTACAAAGATTACTTGCCCTTCATTAGACACTGTCGAGGTCTTATCTTCAAATACTATAAAACGTAGAGCCATTTTCTCGCGTTGTAGGAAAGCATTTGATATCATTATCCAGGTAGGCACACATTCTTGTCGTGAAGTTAAATATATATGGAGAAACGAGTGGGGTTATAAAGCAGTGTTCAATTCCTACACATGCTCCAGTAGGGGGCACCGATTCTTTTTAAAAACACCTTTAGGTTTAAAATATATGATAGTGTTAAGGATCATTGTGGTAATTTCATCGTTCTGGACATAACTATACAGGACCAAAGACTTTCGTTATCAGTTGCATACGGGCCTATTGATGACAGACCTAATTTTTATACCAATTTATTCCACATTATAGAAGAAATCGGTAACGATGTAAAATTAATTGGGGGTGTTTGGAATGTCCACATTTGCTTTGACGCGGACACAGTTAATTATAAGCATAAAAATAACAAAAAATGAAATGAAATTATTTTAGATATGGTTGAAAAATTAGACCTATGCGACGTGTGGAGGGAAGAAAACGGAGATATGAAACGACACACGTGGAGGGGACCTAAAAATAAAATGGCCAGACTAGACTATTTTTAGTGACATCAAATTTGCAGGTATTCCCGAAGAGCACAGACATTCATTCTAGATACAGATCGGACCACAACCCCATAACATTAGAATTATCATCTGTAAACCAGGACAGAGGGAAAGGAATATGGAAATGTATTAATAGTCTTTTGAATGATTCCGAGTACATAAATATAGTAAAAAACGTAATAGCAGACAGTTCTACACAACAGCAACATCAATAATAATAATAATAATAATAATAATAATAATAATAATAATAATAATAATAATAATAATATACGAGTCACTATTAACGACCAACTTTTGTGGTATGCTCTCAAAATTATGATGCGCGGCAAAGATATTTCATATAGTGCATTCCTCAAATGGAAATACAAACAAAGGCAATCAGACAAAGGAAAAGAATTTAAAATACTACATAAGAAGTTGGACCTTGGAGATTTCAGAGTTACTGATGAAAGAGTTTCTCTAGAATGTGATTTTAAAATAATTAGAGAAATCAATTAGGGGTGCAATATTACGTTCAAAGGCTAAATGGACAGTTGAAGTGGAAAGATCTTCTAAGTATTTTTGTAACCTCAAAAAAGAGATTATACTGAAAAACTAATTAGAAAATTAATTAAAAACACCAGTCTTAAATGAAATACTTTCTGAGCAAAGAACCGTTTACGAAAAACTTTACACATCTACCTGCTCATGGACGGACGAAGATTCCAATACTGAAAATCCGTTTTTTCATAAGAACGATCCCTTTCTGAATTTTTTGGACGAAGATGAAAGAAATTCCTTAGAATGTCCTTCATCCGATTTCGAATGCTTTTCTGCATTGACAGGAATGGCAAATAATAAAACTTCCGCCTCGGACAGCTCTTACAAATTCTTTTGAAAAGACTTAGGCAGTTATTTGGTTAAATCATTGAATTATGGTTATCAGACAAAGGAACTTTCAATCACACAAAAAGGAAGTATTATAACATGCATCCGAAACGAAATAAAATAAATAATTAAAGTTATATATATAAAAACTGGAGACCAATACCTTTAATTAATGTTGACGTAAAATCGCATCCAGTGACATAGCGAACCGCATAAAAATTGTTCTGCCAAAAGTTATATCAGAGACTCAATTCGGGTTTATGAAAGGAAGATATATTGGCAAATCTACTAGGCTACGCTTTGCTGTAAACCAAAAAATGAAAGTGAAAATATAGGTGTTATTCTTGCAATGTTAGATTTTGAGAAAGCTTTTGATTCGTCAGAATGGATTTTCATTGAGCGCACGCTGTAATTCTTAAAACGAGGTCCGCCCATCATATACTATTCAAAAAAAGTAGATGTTGATATTTTCGGAAAATGGTATTGGATACGCGTGATTGGACACATCAATATGTTACCAAGTTTAGTGTGGATCATGAATGTCACTGGCACACGAAAACTTCGTGCAGGTTTCTCGCACGAGCGCCGCGTTAATGTCTGTGGGGTGCGTTTTGAAATTTTCATTTGTACTGGACGGGCTTTTTCGGAGGTCTCATCGTTATTTTCTTGGTATAAACTCGTTCATAAATAGTTTCTGATCGAAAAGCAACTTTTGAAGATTGACACGTGACGAACGTTCATGTGCCGTTGGCATGTTGGAAGCTGGCAACATACAGACTGCAGTGGCTCAAATTCTCAAAGTTACTCAATCGGCGATTAACAGGATGTGGTCACGCTCATAGTACCGTCAGGCAGGCAATGTTGACAGACGTCGGTCAGGTCGTCCAAGGGCGACAACTGCTAACCAGGATCGTTTAACCCGAACAACCGAACAACAGCATTACGCAACAGTGATCAAAGTGTCTTGGAAACTGGACAGCAGGTGCACCGAGCGACAGATGTGCGAGTC
The DNA here is from genome assembly GCA_031216915.1 of Pictodentalium vernedei. Classification (NCBI taxonomy): domain Eukaryota; kingdom Metazoa; phylum Mollusca; class Scaphopoda; order Dentaliida; family Dentaliidae; genus Pictodentalium; species Pictodentalium vernedei. The sequence continues at coordinate 276,682,816 of CM062291.1, forward strand.
AGTGGTCAGACTATCCGAAATCGCTACACAGCTGGAATTTGGACGTCACATCAAGGCAAGGCGTAATTGGTGTGGGGCACGGTAGTGCTGGGACAATCGTCGGTGGAGCAACGTCATGTTTTCCAATGAATCTAGGTTCACACTCGGCTTCCACGACAGGCGAAACAGAGTGTGACGGCGGCGGAACGAACAATGCCATGACGTAACCGCTAGGCAGCACGATCGTTTTGGTGGTGGATCGGTTATGGTGGGGGGGGGGGGGGGCATAACCATGACAAGCAGAACAGCATTACATATCATCCAACGGCATGTCACAAAGCAGTACTACCTTCACAACCTGTTAGCAGCTCATGTGGTGCAATTTGCGCGACGTCACGGCCGTCGATTCATTTTCCAAGATGACAATGCAAGAGCACACAGGGCCCGTGTCGCTACAGAGTTCCTCCATGAGCAGAACATCACTACACTGCCTTGGCAGCACTAAGTCCAGACCTTTCACCAATCGAGCACGTCTGGGATACGACAACGCCAACATCCCCCTACCAATGTTCAGGAACTCGCCGCTGCCCTGCAGGAAGAATGGAATAACACCAGTCAAGCTGATACTGGACGTTTGGTGAGAAGTATGCCACGTTGGATGCGCATTTGTTTCGCGAACCGAGTGGGATTTACAAGGTAATGAGGTCTTGGACTGAATATCGTAAATTCTCTGACTGACCGTCCATGTCTCATACAGCTCAGTGCGTCGAATGTATGCTTGTCGGACACCCATCTATCGCTGAAATCATTCACCAGATATCACAGTGTAATGCCTCAACTGTCTTTTTTAATAGTATCAAGGGTTTAACAGGTTTTATAATGGCACAAATAGTTGTGTCTTGAACGCTGGCCACTGTTCTGTACTTTTTAACGTAAGAAGGGATGTGAGACAGGGCGACCCCTTATTCCCCTATCTCTTTATACTATGTGTTGAAATCTTCAGTGCCACCCTAATGATGACCATTCATTCAATTCAGCACTGAACGCTGTAGAGGAATTTTCTAAATATTCTGGCCTGAAAGTAAATTTTGACAAAACGCAGATGGCACAGATTGTCTTGAAGAGGGGATGTGGTGAAAATATCCCCACATATCATAAGGTTGGTTGGAATCCCTGTAACTCGTTCACAATTTTAGGAATCCAATATTATTTGCCCAGTGATAACTATATTGAGGGCAGTTATATAAAGAAAATCAAAGAAAATCGACAAACTGTTTAATGATTAATCATTTACAATGTTAACATTAATAGGTAAAACATGTGTCGCTAAAACTTTGGCTTTTCCAGTGTTGTTTCACTGCCTTAGTCTTTTACATGATCCCCCGGATAAATTGCTTTCTCAAATGCAAAGTAAATTCTACGAGTTTTTATGGTCTGGTAAAAAAAGATAAAATTAAACGAAAGATAATAATAAATATAGTCGGGCAGCTAGGTACAGCCCCTATGGGACCACCCTACTCCAGGACCGAACAAGGGCGGTTTTTTCATGTACCTGGACATCTCGAGAGTAGATTTTCAGATGTTAACAAGAAATCATCCTGGCCGGATATGACGTAATCCAAGATGGCACCCATGAGGGTGGGTTAATTTCGCGATTTTACACCATCACTAATCTTTCTCGATTACGGAAAAACTATATGAGATAAGGAACAGGAATTAACTCATTCCTGTTTCTGATACCATTCCTCGTATAATAATATCAATCAAGTAAGTGAAAATCTTTTTATCATGATTCTATAAGTTTTTTGCGAAAAGGTGTCGAAAAACTCGATCTTTCTATTTCGAGGCATGTTTCTGGCGGCCATCATGGATATTCACTTACTTGATTGGTTTATCATACGCAGAAAAAGTGCCCAAAATACTATACAGTTGATTCCTGTGCCCTGTATCAAACACTATTTCCGCAACCATCGTACAACTTGCGATAGTGTATACTTGTCCATAACATAAGCGGGATAACTGAAAACGGGAGGTCGCACTGGCGGTCAACTTGTTTTCCACTCGGCTTTCGATGGTGCATGTTCACGCTGGGTATTATCGGAGAATAATTTGCGATCAACTTAACATCTAAAGGTTTACAGTTTTCTAATTTTTTATCATGATTGTATACGTGTTTGCGAAAAAGTGTCGAAAAACTCGATTTTTGTATATTTTGAGGCATATTTTGGCGGCCATCTTGGATTTTCACTTACTTGATTGATATTATTATGCAGGGAATGGTATCAGAAATACGAATGAGTTAATTCCCGTTCCTTATCTCATATAGTTTTTCCGTAATCAAGAAAAATTAGTGATGGTGTAAATCGTGAAATTGACCCACCCCTATGGGCGCAATCTTAGATTACGACATATCCGGCCAGGATGATTTCTTGTTAACATATGAAAATCTATTCTCGAGATGTCCAGGCACCTGAAAAAATCCCGATCTCGTTCGGCCCTGAGGGGGGGGGGGGGGGGGGTCCCATAGGGAATGCACCTAGCTGCCTTACCAATACCTTTGAACATGGTAGCATAAAATTCATAAAGTTGGTTGGAGGCACTGTAACTCGTTCACAATTTTAGGAATCCAATATTATTTGCCCAGTGATAACTATATTGAGGGCAGTTATATAAAGAAAATCAAAGAAATTCGACAAACTGTTTAATGATTAGTCATTTAGAAAGTTAACCTTAATAGGTCAAATATGTGTCGCGAAAACTTTGGCTTTTCCAGTGTTGATTCACTGCCTTAGTCTTTTACATGATCCTCCGGATAAATTGCTTCCTCAAATGCAAAGTAAATTCTTCGAGTTTTTATGGTCTGTTAACAAAAGATAAAATTAAACGAAACATAATAATAAATATAGTTGGGCAGCTAGGTACACCCCCTATGGGACCACCCTACTCCAGGACCGAACGAGAGCGGTTTTTTCATGAACCTGGACATCTCGAGAGTAGATTTTCAGATGTTAACAAGATATCATCATAAAATTCGCTTGTAAAACATGTTTTGACTAGATCAGTTCATTGTCTAACATGTATCATTCGGTCTTTCGTTTCTCAGAACACCCTCATCATAGAAATAAAAAAACTGAACAATTACGCTCCGAAGAATCTTGTTCCTAAATGAGTAGGAACGTAACTTAATATTATGCCTCAGTCTCTTGACTTCATTTCTGGGTTTGTGAAAGGTTAAAGCTATATTCGTCTCAGTGTTATAACAACTAACTGTACAAAATACTATATTATATCCGCTTACTGTACAAAACATATTTGTAAATAAAACATTAAAAACAACTTGTAATGGTAAGGGGTCGACAGTAATCTAATTGCTTAGCCCTGTGGGTCACTTCCCTCTTCCCTCTTCTCAATTTTGTATTTACTTGTTTGACCGAGTTGTGTCAACGTTTACCAACGTCGAAATATGAATAACTCATGGAAGGGGTTAATCACCTAACAATGTGCCATCTCCCTGTTCAAGTGAAGGATTTGAATTAAAAATCCTCTCATAACTTTAGTTAATACTTGCCGTGAAACCAGTATAATATGAAAATAACCCTAAGGCAGTAAACAACGTAACCCTCCAAATCCTGACAATTTGAATTTATTTATTTATTTATTTATTTATTGGAGTTTTAAGGTCACATGCTTATGCACAATGGCTAATCATGACCGTGACATTTTTACGGGTGGATGAAGCCGGAGTACCCGGAGAGAACCACCGGGCAACTGCGGAGCAACTGTAAGCTCCTCAACATTCTAACTCTGTTCAAGCTCCGCTCAAGCAGGGTTACAGCGGTTGAAGACATGTGCACCATCGACGTGCAGTACACCTTAGTACACGGCGCCATCGTGCCCCCATCTAGACAACTTGGATAAAGTGCCTTGTCCAAGGACACAACGCGAGTCGTCCTGGACGGGGATCGAACTCGGGACCTCTAGCATAGAAGTCCAACAGTCTACCACTGAGCCACCGCGCTCCCGACAATTTGAATGGCATTGTCATACACGCTCGATGCAAGATTTCAAGCGTGACTTGTGGAGTTTCAGTTGTTGCTTGGGCCTGTGGAACCAGTATAAAGCGGCGTTTGGTCGTGATCCTGTTTTCTAGTGAAAGATGTGGGCATTTCGTCTGTCGTATTTTGTCAGACAGAGCTCATGGAACACTATCGGACGAGCTACCGAATAAATGCTTGTGTTGGGTCTTTGAAATAATGGCTGAAGCATCTCTTTCAACCTTGCTCTCAACTTGCTGCCTGGCCACGCGCTGGCAATTATTTGCTTATGCAAACGTTATTTGTTCACGATAAATCCATGTTTTCTCCAGAAATCCGCTGAACACTAGTTCATGACCCAAAAAGCCTCAGACTGTGATGCCCATACACTCTTCCTTACTTTTCGAAAGTTTCGTCACATCTCAGAGCGTGCGTGCGTGCGAAAAAAATCACATTGGCACAGACATTTCCTACTGAAACGTTTTTTTCTTTTAATATGCCGCCGAAAAAATGTTTTTATTTACTAAACCTTGATGGGTTTAAACATGACAAAAATACATAAAATTGATTTAAAGTGACGAGCTAAGGAACTGGTTAAACTGACTTGCAATAACTGATGTTATTCATTGATGGGCTCTAATTTAGTCCTTACAAAGATGTTACCAAGCTTTTGTTTTTCTTATAGGCGATGACAGGTTGAAGATTCAAAGGTTCATTTAATTTAGCATTGGTTAAATTGAATTCATCTTTTAATATTTTTGCTATTTCGATATTCATTCTGTTGTATGTTAAATTGAAAGGAATGATGGACCTCTTTTCGTATTCTCCCTCTGATATGTTCATGCCAAATGGCAAGGGGGTTTGAAGCGTATTGATCCAAAATGCTTCACGTTTTTTTCTAAATTCATTCGTTTCTTCTAATGTGTCTTTAATTGGTGTTTTTTGACTTTGACCAACATACTGCTTCCGACAGCATTTACACGTGATAAGGTAAATAATATTTGGTGAATCACATTGGAGGGAGTTACGGGTCTGGTAATGATTTTTCGTTTGTTCGGGGGAAAATTCCTCTTTCTGATCAGGCATAAAAAATATGCAATCTACAACGAGGCTTTTTGCAATTAAAGAAAGCGCCACTACCATTCTGAAACGGTTTGTTGTGTTCAGTATTCAGTGGTTCGAATTCAGTAGTTTCTGCTGGACTTTAGAGCTTTTTCAGAGTTTGAGATTTCAGGCTACGCAAAAAGCGCAGTGAGTACCCCCTCGATCTGAGGGCGCCAAATAGAGTAGAACAAGCCTCATTGAAATTTACCTTATCACTTGAATTGCGGTGGAAATTAATGAGCTGTGATTTGATACCTTTAAATGCATATTGAGGACGAAATGATTTTGTGTGCAACAATTGATTTGAATCGGTTGGTTTAAAATATACTTTATAATCTAAATGACCAGACGGTTGCAATTGCTTGCCTTTATATACGGTCACATCGAGAAAATCAACAGAATTTTCTCTGATATTAGCTTTTAATTTAATGGTTGGATCATGATTATTCAAAATTTCTAAAAATTCATCAAAATCTTCTTTTGAATGTTCCCAAATAACAAAAATGTCCTCTAAATATCTGAGATATACGAGAGGATGACTTGCACATTAGCTTAAGGCATTTTCCTCCCATTCCGCTACATAAATGATTGCAAAATTAGGACAATCTTTTGCCCATAGGACAACCCATAATTTGTAAAAAAATGTTCTCCGTTGAATTGAAAGTCAATACCTTTTAAGCTCAGCTCTAAAAGATACAAAATTTGTTCATCAGGTGCATTTTTGGCCGATTTAACACCTTTATCAATATCAATGTTCGTATACATACTGTCGATATCCAAAGTAGCCTGGACAGCGTTTTTCGATATTTTCAATTTCGAAATTTTAGTCAGGAAATCCTATATATTTTTTAGATAGCTCGGATGTCTATTCGCTATAGGTTTAGGATGATAATCAATTAGTTCCGAGATCGCATAAGAGTCTGAGTTACAATCTGATACAATTGGCCTCCCGGGTGGAGTTAAGCCATCCGTCCACGAAGAATGGTCTTTGTGGATCTTTGGTAGGATGTAAATTTGTTTGAGCACTGAGCTTTGCTGTTAAATATTTCAATTGTTTTTTGGTTATTCGACCTTCATCGAGGAGGTGTTTTAAGATCTTAATTGAATTTTTCGACATTACTAGGCCAAATAAGTGAATCTATTTTCGTATAATGTTTAGTATTGCTGAGTGGTCTCATGGCTTCCTTTGTATAATTATCCCGAGATAGAACGACCACCGACCCACCTTTGTCGGCTGGTTTAATTACTAATTTCTTATTTTTTCGAAATTTCGTGAGGGCTCTCCGTCCACCAGCTGTTACGTTGTCTTTATCGGAGAGTATGTTCATACTGAACACTTTTTGAGGGATTCGTTTATTAGCCTCAATAATTTCGGGATCTGTTTCACTCTCTGGAGGTGACCAACCAGATGATTCTGTAAAAGGAAGTTTCCGACCGCTGGAATTTCGAAAGCGGTCTGCTAATTTCATTTGCGTAAGAAAATTACAGTTGTATGATGGTATGTTTGTTTGTTTACCAGTTTTAGGCTTCGGTGCTGGTACAAAAGTTAAACCGCGATCTAAAAGAGACTCTTTGGGTTGTTAGGTCATCGGTGCCAGACAGGTTAACCACATTAGGTCCTAATCCCACATCTGTTAGGCGGTTGTTACCTCTGCCTTTTCTTAGTTTAAATCTAGATGGTTCAACCAGTGATCGTACATAATATTGGTGGTTCTCGTGATCCTTTGTATTAAATCCTGAGCAACATGAAACTTCGCGTCATCAATTTTTGGTATAACGTTAACGTCCTTCACTTTCCGAATGATTTCATTGATGGTGCTTGAGGTTCTCCTCTCAGCATGAGGGAGTTGTTGCGAAAGGTTTAGTTCAGCGAAATAAATATTTGCTGATCTAAACTTGACCCTGATATCGCTAAGCATATTCCCCAACTGCTTAACCGCGAGATCAACTGCTTAACCGCGAGATCAGTATTGTCACTTCGAGAATTAACACCAATATTTAATAATATATTTTGGGGATTGAACTGGCCCCTGTGCCCTTTAAACATAGAGCGAACACGATTGAATTTGGCGCCGGGGTAACATTCCACCTGGATGTCCGAGTGGGGATTTTGTTCAAGACGTCCTGAATTTGAACTACCAATCATAAGGATATTTTGACAAACATCGGTGAGTCGCCAATTCCTTTTGTCAAAATTAACTCTGCTCTTATGGGAGAATTTAGAATAAAATGAGCGGCCCGAGTTGCGGCTCGGTGATTTGACTTTCTCTGAGTACGATATACCTGGTTGAACCACACTAGAGGCAGGAGAAGGAGGAGAAGATAGATAGATAATTCTTTATTCACGGTATACAAAATGGTTTACAGTACAATTCACATCATCTTGTGTAACAGAAATAGGCACACCGTAGGGAATGACGTAGCCAGATTGGCTGTCAACCCGACATTCTCTTAAGAAAATAACAGTTTATTTGCAGTCTAACTATGAGAGCAAATGGAAGTAACAGTAGCTCTTTCTTTCAAGAAAGTGTATACAAGGCGGAAGGAAATTATTTATTTATTCAGGATCCACGTTTTACAGGATGTCCAGTGAGAAATCCAGCGGTTTTTCAGGGAAGATAAACCTAAATGCCAGCTCACTCCATATTCTAAGTACCCGTGGTCGTTGCGAATAACCTTGGAGCTTCTGAAAGTGCTGACACACAACCTACAGCATATTACAGCTATTAATTGGAAGACTGTATGGAGTGGGTGCTGTCAACAGGTTATGCGAGACGAGGTATCCAGAAAAGATTCAATTCTTGACATTTATATTGTACGATAGATTTCAGATGAAGGTTATATCAGTAGGTAATATCGGGAGCCAGCACCATAAGGCAAAAGGCATAGACAGATGCATTTTCAGGAGTTGCATTCGTCATCTTTTAACCCTTTGCTCAAAAGGGCCCGACCGCATAGATATAGAATTTCATGATTTGAAGAAGGTTTTTCATTCCCAGTATACAATAAAGCCATACAAAATATTAACATCCTGGAAACCAGCTCATAGAGCTGGCCTCAATCATATCAACATTTGCCTGGTCTTATTAGAAATATGCCACACCATGCGAAGCCGAGGAAGCCACGCTTAGACTAAACTTCTGTGCGGTTTTAGTCGTTTTGTTAGGTAAATGATTTATATACGTGATTATACTGAGTAAATAGCTTTTTGGAGGATAAGAAAATTTGTCGTCTGGCCAATTACTAAGCCCTTAAAGATGGCGATTAGCCATCTTAGTCTATTCAGAATCCTGGCTAGGAAATAAATTAAGGGAAAAACAGCCGCAAAATGCCTCACAGCTTTGGGGGCATGGCCAAAACTGACAAGTTCAACCATCTGGGAGAATCACGCTTATTTATTTGAGATACCTGGTATTTGTCTGCGCATGCTTATAAATAGTGTGGTTTAAAATAAACTGGGATTTTTATTTATTGTCAATATGTGCAGTCTGGACAGTAAGGGTTATTACAACAAACCTCACTTGAATATGACGACAATATATTGTTAGTTAGCGTCTTCTTGAAGATGTGTCTATTTCTTATATCGAACTGTCAAGCGCGTTCCAGATTCTAGGAAATGCATACAATGGGAGATTTTCTAGTAATTTGGTTCGAGTTTTTTCGACCTTTAAGAGACCTGATTGCCTTGTCGCCATCTCTGATGGGTGTATTACGTTGCTGAATATATTGTTGAAGGATGTTGGTAGTGTACCATTGTGCCAGTCTAAAACAAATAAGCACGCGTGAAGTTTGTACAAGTCCTCAACTTTAAGTATTTTGTCTTTTTGTGTGTGAGCATTGTATCGCTTGTTATTGATTATGCGCACCGAACGTTCTTGCATAATCCCAAGTCTTTTGACTGCCATAGACCGCCCCCAAATCTGGATACCATATGTCAAGTGGCTGTGAATTAAGGCATAATAAAGGGTTTTCATGGCATCGCGGGGAAGGATGTGTTTAACTTTGTTCAGGCCATAGTTAGCACGGGATATTTTAAGGTAGATCTGTGATATGTGGGCATTGTAGGACAAGTTATCATCGATATTTATTCCGAGAAATTTCAATGATTTTTCAGGCTTGGTGGACCCCACCCTGGTAATGGGTTGGTTATTAATCAAAATGTCATCTTGCAGATTACTAACCAGGTTGCGTTTATTACTTGGGTTTATTAAAATACTTTTTGTTTTGTTAGTATTTAACTTTAATTGGTTGCTAGAACACCACCCAAATAGTTTTTGAAGTTCTTCGTTGAGGTACCTGATTTTGCGAATAATGTCAGATTCGGAGCCATGTACTGTGGTATCGTCAGCAAAAGCTAGAAGGTTTAGTGTTGTTGCATTGCTAATGTCGTTAACGTATAAAAGGAACAAAATGGGCCCCAATATGGCCCGAATATAGAACCTTGGGGAACTCCACAGTTCATTGGAGCAAAATGAGATAGGTGTTCACGGTACAAGACATACTGGGTTCTGTTAGAGAGATAGCTCACAAACCAGTCCTTCGCTACTCCTCGTATGCCATATGTTTCAATTTTACTCAATAGGATATCATGTTTGATGGTATTAAAGGCTTTGGATTGCCAATGTGTTATTTTTGGGGAGTTTAGTATTTTCCAGTGCTATATTGTTCAGTAGCTGGAGGACGGGTGTATAGTGCTGTGTTTTTGCCTAAAGTCGTACTGATGAGGATGAAGAATATTAAATTTGTCCAAGAAATCTGTTAGTCTGTTGGACATAAGTTTTTCAAGAATCTTTGAAAATGTAGGCAAGAGACTAATAGGTCTATAGTTCGTGAAGCAATGCTCATCACCTACTTTGAATATTGGTACCACTTTTGCAATGCAATTTTCATTCTGTCTGGCACAATGCCATTCCTAAATGAACTATTGATAATATGTGCAAGGGACTCTGCAATTACGTCTACTGTTGTTTTGAGAAGCCGAGTTGAGATCTATAGCCATCTTTTGTCAATTTAGATTTTAGTTTATTTAGAACAGAAATTACTTCCAGAGGACTGGTTGGTCTAATACAGAAATTATTTGGAAAACTGCTATCCATGTAATTCGAAAAGGATTTATTTGTTTTTTTAATTTGCTCTGATGTTACTTTACCTACGTTTGCAAAGAAATTATTGAACCCATTGGCTATGTCGCTAGGAGCTTTTATTTCTTCATTGTTGAAGATGAATGAAGATGGTAGTGTGGATGTACGTTTTGCTTTACTAATTGCTTCATTTAGGATTTGCCATGTTTTTCGCATGTCATTTCTATTTTCCTGTATGATATTTCTGTAATAATTAGCTTTACATTGTTTTTTTTAGCTTTGTTGAAGATTCGGCAATACGTTTTATAGTTCACGATGTTCTGAGCTGTCGGGTGTTTATATTTTTTGTTGTAGAATTTCAATTTATTATTAGATGATACTACAAGCCCTTTGGTTATCCGTGGTTCTTTCTTAATGAATTTCTTATTAATGGGGACATTTTTCAATGAAAATGCTGTTTCGTAAGCTTCTAAATAATTTTTTTTTAAATGTTTCGTATGTGACGTTTGGACAGTCTGACTGCGTTACAGGACTGAAGTCGGTTTGAGAGAGAAGACCTTTGAAGACCGAAATACTGTCAGCGTTTATCATTCTTTTCGCAGTGAACGTTTTCGCATTGATTCCCTTTGAGCTCGTTTCAATATGGAATATTCCAAAGTGATCGGACACGTCGAATATGATAATGCCAGAAAGAGTTGACGGTGCAAGATGATTCGAAAAAATGTGATCGATCAAAGTGGCTGAATGACTCGTAACTCTCGTTGGTTTTGTGATATGGGGTAGAAATCCGTCACTAAACATAAAATTAACGAATTCTTCTGTTTTGGAATGAGTTGAAACATTTAACAAGTCGAGGTTGAAATCCCCCATAATATATGCTCGTTTGTTTTCCGCATTCAAAATACCAGTTATTTCGTTCAGCTTGGAAAGAAAAGTATTTATGTCCGCTTTGGGGCTGTATTAGGTCTGTATATTACCGAAGAAACAGAAGCAGGAGTGGAAACAGAAGGAGAAGCAGAGGAAGCAGGAGGAGTTCTAGTGAGAGCACAAGGAGAACCGGAGAAGAAAGGCTGAGGAGGAATATGAGGCGAGACAGCGTTAATTCGAGGAGCAAGACGAGGCGAGGCAGCGTTACTCAATTTGCGAGCATTTTCAGTCACAATATGGACCGAAGATGTTTGCAAATTGAGGCGCTTACTCTGAGAGAAGGCAGGAGAAGTAGAATGAAAAGAAGAGGGAGAAGTACTTTGCATTGATCTTTTCTTATTAGGCTTTTCGCGTTGGGGTAGAGGGACAACAAGAGCCGGAGTTTGCTTGCTCCCTACTGTATTGTTCCTTACTCCAGGCGCTAGGCGAAGTTCCGAAATATAAGACTCATAGGCCGAAATCGTCTTATCTGTCAACTTATTAAGTTTTTTAGCCCAGATCAAGGCACGCGCCGAAGCGCTGTTGAAGTCTATTCTTCGAGTCCAGGAGGTGGTCGCATAGCCAAAGTTATCTATGTCTTCAACTGGTTTAAGTTTATCTTGTAATGCTCGATTAAAGCATTTAACGTTTGGTTGTCCTATCCCACACTAATATGTCGTAAAACAGAAAAAATGTGTGGGGTGGGAAGAGCTGGCTTTAGAAAGCCATCTAACTCATCTACTTTCTTCTCCAACTGTTTCGGTGAATCCTGATTTGTCAAATGATGCTCTAAGAGCCCAATGTGCTTCCAACACTGAAGCACTTGAAACAAAGCCTTGACTAGCCTAGGTTCCTGGTCACTACCAGACTCGGCAACTCTCTGCTTCTGATGCCCCTGCCCTTTCTTCTCATTGAAAATCAAGTACATGAATTAAGCACAAAATAAAATATAAAGTAATGAAATAGATGAAATAGAAAAACTAAATAATCCCTATTAAAGAAGACCAACTTGTGAATGAATGAATGAAAGGTTTTAGCGCGCCGAAGGCGCGCAGGGACGATATGGGATTTACAAATCCCTTGCAACCCGGTTAACATTTTTTTATTTCACCTGGATCACACAGGCCTAGCTTTCATATTACCTCAAATGGGGTCTGAGGGGGTATGCACGCGGTTAGAATTCCCGGCAGTTCACGTTGTGTTGGAATGATAGATTGTCAATAATCAATCCCTCAACGCCATTGAGACAATTAGAGAGTGGGCTCTATTCGGTTCTAGCTTGGTGATGGTAGAGGTTTGAGTCCCACCATGGTGGCGAGTCAGAATATAATGAATGAATGAATGAATGAATGAATGAATGAATGAATGAATGAATGAATGAATGAATGAATGAATGAATGAATGAATGAATGAATGAATGAATGAATGAATGGTTTTAGCACGCCAAGGCGCGCAGGGACGAGGTGGGATTTACACTTCCCTTGCGACCCGATTAACCTTACTTCATTTCACTTGGATCACACAGGCCTAGCTTTCCTATTGCCTCAAATGGGGTCTGAGGTGGTATGCATGCGGTTAGAATTCCCGGCAGTTTACGTTGGAGTGACAGATTGTCAGTACTCAATCCCTCAACGCCATTAAGACTATTAGAGAGTGGGCTCTATTCGGTTCCAGCTCGGCGATGGTAGAGGTTTGAGTCCCACCATGGTGGCGAGCCAGAATATAATGTTGTGCGATGGCACAAAGGGAAGAAGAGAAGAGAAAACGAAACAGCAACGCCGGTTTGGTAGCGGCCCCGGTATATGACCATAGCGGTTACAAAAAAGGAGTGGAGAAAGCTCCAACAGTTTAGTTTTGAAAAACCGGGAGTCATCCATAAGCCTTCAGGGAGATAGGATGCCGTGTGTGATTATAAGGTATCTGGTTATCCTTCGGGAATTCCAATTGACCTCACCCACCCCCCACCCAAAAAAAACACACCCTCTCACAGACACACACCCTCAAGCCCTTAAAAGGGATGTTAAATCTTTAATCAAATGTTTATTTATATAAAATGTACACTCGTCCCCAGCAAGACAAGCTTGTTTCAATCCTTGCCTGGTGTTTGGTGGTTTCTTGTGTATTTTGCAGAAAGGTAGGTTGCACCAAATCCTCCTACGCTTTGTCTACCATTTCCATGCGTCTTCTTGATATGAGTGTTGCAAGAAAATTTGAGAATGTTCAATTAGAAAAGTTATAGGTAGAGAGAAAGATAGGTATGCGCTATTGTATATTGTGACTGTTGTGTGATTGTTGCTATGGATGGGGTAAGGGGTGTGTTTCTTCGGAGCCCACTCCCCACATGCAGAGTTGCGAGGCAATCCTCACAGACTCAATCCTAAAGATCTCAATGAGTAGCGAGGCAATCCTCACTGACTCCACGCAGTTTAATTCTATTGAATAATTTTAATTTACTGTGGCTTATTTTGTTTTTCTGTTAAGGGTTCGGTGTTCGATCAGCTTCACCATTGATTCACTATCCTGGAGTATGTGGAGGGTTTTGTTATATAGATCTTATTAAACGCATTTCAAACGCGCTTCAGCAGAGTTGCGAGGCAGTCCTCACAGACTCTATCCTAAAGTTCTCAATGAGTAGAGAGGCAATCCTCACTGACTCCACGCAATTTAGTTATATTGTAGAATTTTTTTTTTTTTTTTTTTTTTATTTTCTGGAAACTTATTTTGTTTTTCTGTTAAGGGTTCGGTGTTCATTCAGCTCAACCATTAATTCACTATCTTGGAGTCTGTTGAGGGTTTTGTTTTGTAGGTCTTTTAATCGTGTATCAATAGTTTCTATTTTTGCTAGTTCGTGAAATTCCTTTATCGGTGTCCATTTGGGTTTGCATAGTGTCACACGCAGGGCATAATTTTGAACCCTCTGTAGCTTCTGAATGTTTGTTTTGCTCAGGTCACTTGTTATTATGGCACTGTATTCTAGTACCGGACGCATAAATGTTTTGTAGAGCTTGAGAAGCACATCTTTGTTTGCTCCCCAATTTCTACCTCTGATCATCTTCAGAAAATTGATACATTTAGTAGCTCTAACCGTAATGGAGTTTACGTGACTGTTTAGACTGAGATTGCTATCTAGGATAAATCCCCCAAAATTAGCCTCTTTGTTTGCTTCTGATTTGTGATCGTATAACTGGAGATCGATACTGGGGACTGTTTTTTTCCTTTGCTTCTTGAAGAGCGTAACTTTTTGAGTTTTGGCGGCATTGTGTTTGATGCGCCACAGGGCGCACCAGCTCTCAAGATCGCGGATGGTATCCTGTAGACGATTTTTAATTATGTTTCGGACTTGCTGGCTGTCCAAATGCCTTTGTCGTCTCAGAACTGCGATAGTTCTACACAGTGTTTCCCTACTTTTTCTATGTCATTCACATATATTATGAAAAGAAGCGGACTTAGAACCGACCCTTGTGGTGTTCCCGCTTCGAGTATCACTTCCTCTGACACCTCGCAATTAACCCTCACCTGGATTTTTCGGTCAGTTAGAAATGATGATATGATCCTCAGAATTTTAGTGGGTAATCCCATTTTCGCTAGTTTATATCTCACGCCATTGTGCCATACCGAGTTGAACGCTTTTTCTACATCCAAGAAAAGCGCTGTTCCGATTTCGTTTTGACTAAATGCTGTTTTCATATAATCGACCAGTCTATATACGTGTTCGATTCCCTCTTTCTGACTCCTATACGCTCTTTGCCATTTGTTGAAAAAGTTGATTGATTCGAGATAGCTGCGAAGTCTCGTAGAGAGAATCCGCTCAAATATTTTTTCAACACAGCTAAGCAAGCTGATTGGGTGGTAGTTAGAAGGGTTGGTAAGGCCTTTGTCGGGTTTATGTATCATGACTCCTGTGGCCACTTTCCAGCATTTTGGGAAGTACCCACAAGAGAGGCAGCAGTTTCGGAGTTTGGTAAGTCTGCAGTGGAAGATGTTGGGGCACTGTTTCATTATTTTGTAAGAGACTTCGTCTTCTCCTGGGGACGAAATTGACTTGCATTTTCCTTATTATACCCATGACCTCTTCTACGCTTATTGATTCGGTTAATTCATGGTCGTCCCCGTCTTCATGTCTTTGGTCGAAGTTCGGTTCATTGAAAATTGAGTTGTTATCTTGGACACATTTATTTACTTTTACCTTAAAATCGTTGTCATATCTGTTCCCTTCTTGTGGACGATGCGCTTTCTTTAGAAGTTCGGCAAAAGTGTTGGCCTTTGCCTTGTCGTCCATGGCCACAGTTCCGTCGCTACTTTTCAGCGCATTATTATTGGCACTTTTGCTCTTTTGGCCAGTAAGAGTTTTAAATGTACCCCAGAACCTCTTAGGTTCTCTAAGCCCATTTAGGTTTTCTGTTGCTTTTTCACATCTCACGCGATTGTCGTTAGCTATGGCCTTTTTTACTACTCCATGTAGGCGATTATACGCGGTTTTAAGTTCTGCTCTTTTCATTTGATCATTCTCTGATTGGTAAGCCCGGAAGGCTTTCTTTTTTGTTTGATTATTTGAAGAGTTGTTTGGGTTATTCTGTTTATCCGCGTCTTTACTGTTTGCTTGGGACAACTTTCATCTAGTGTACTGTTGATAACCTCGTTAAGATGGGTGCAGGCTTTTTCTAGTTCATGAGCATATAAGGGGTCATTTGCCTTTATTTTTACTTCGATAATGTTTCTGAAGAGGTTCCAGGCAATTTTTGATAGGTTCCTCCTATTCACGAGAGGATACGTTGCGGGACCAGTTTTACATTTCAAAGTGGCGTGAACCGGCAGGTGATCACTGCCTAGCTCATCATCCCCTACAAATATGTCTTGCATTTGGCTGGTTAGTGATTTGCTGGTGATAATCAGGTCTAGGATATCTGATTGATGGAGTGGGTTGTTGCTTATGTGTCTTACGTCTTGATCGTTATTTACCACGAATAGATCGAGTTCTTCAATGTTGTTGAAAAGGGCGTCACCATTAGGCTCAGTCTTATGACAACCGAATACCTGGTGTTTGGAATTGAAATCACCCAAGAATATGCAGTGCTTGTACTTTTTGGTAAAGAATTCAAATACTTTACTGTCTACTGTTGCTTGCGGCTTGTTATATTATGATATGCTGGCCACGTGTTTGTGATCAAGTTCAATTTCAGCTGCAATCACTTTAGCATTGAGGTGGTCGCATGGTATTGTTTTCTATTTAATCTCCTGCCTTATTAGCAGAGCGACACCGCCACCTTTTTGAACGGGGCGATCTCTTCTAATAATATCAAAACCACATAACGAGAATTTTTTGTTTGGTTTAAGGCATGTTTCGCTAATTTCAATTACGTCCGTATTTTTGAAATAATGTGACATTTGCAAGTTTTTCTGATTAACGCTTCGAGCGTTCCACTGGACTATTTTTAGTCTATCTATGAATGGTCTAGGAATAACTGTACTAAGTTTATTTAAGTTTAATTACTATTTGTAATATTGTTACATAATTATATTTTGTTGACGGCCGCTTCTAATAGCGTGTGAGATATTTGAGTATTATATAACTTAGAGGCTGTTTTACTAATCTCTTTGCAAACGTCCGAAAGACTGGTGTCCATGTGTTTCTTCATTATGCTGAAAATAGAACCAGCCATTAGAGTACACGTGGAATGAGGGAAGACGAGTTCTCGACATTACTTACATTTAGAGCTTTAAGCTGGATGTTTGTTTTAACTTTTTGGAAGTGGCTACACCCCCGGTAGTTGCTGGGGTGTTGACCACCGCATTTGGGGCATTTCAGAGTTGTAACACTACATGCCTTCGTGATGTGTTTGTCACCGCATTTTATACATCGTTGCTCCCCGTTGCATTTGTGTGACAAGTGCCCAAATTTCTGACACTTGTGACACTGAACGGGTTGCGGAAGAACATGATATTCCTCGGGTTCGTATTTTTTGCCGTTGATAATTACCCCTTTGCTTATCAGATTTTATTTCGTTGCTTTATTACGGCATTTTACTTTTATTTTCCAAGTATGGTTGCCCGTGGCTTTGGAGATTAGTCTCTCCCGCGAGCATCCTGGAAAGGCTTTATCAATCGAGTTTTGTCCGTTTTGGGATGGACGCGTGTGATTACGACACGGCGGTTTGGTTGTGGATGGCTCTGTGTCTTGTTGGTTTTATTGGTCACCTTAGGGGGTGTTTTGGCTTTTACTTTATCGGCGTACGTCGCGCTATCGGTTGGGCTAGCTGTCGCTGTCGCATTCACTATTTCCGGTGATGTAGGCTCTGTTGCGTTAACAGAGCCCCCATTTCTTGGTGTGACCACCGAGTACTTTTCAGTAGCGGTGCTCAGTGGATTTTGCTTGATAGTTTTTGTCTTCTTGACATGCCGATCAGTAGTCATACAGAAACCATTTTCGTCTTCGACGTACACGGTTTCATCATTTTCACGGAACGCATTGGAGAGTTTCCTTTTCGACCGATTTTGGTTTGGTGATTTTTTCTGTCGCTGCGTTTTGGGGATTTTAGCGGAATTTTTATCTAATTGAATTTCAACCATCTCAGCGGGGGAAGCTGCGGCCGTGTTGGTGGCTTCTACTGTGGAACGCAGCCAGTTATCCTGCCTGGGGGTAATTAGATCTGAATCTATTTCAGATATCCCCGCCAGTGAGCCGGCGGACGCAGGTCTTCTCATTTCTGTAGCGGCGTCAATATATGGTGAATCAGGAGCTGGGGGGTCATGGTCCTCCTTACCTGGTTCGGCTCTCAGAATTGCCTTTTCCAATTGCCTTCTCAATTTAGCCTTTTCTTTATCTGCCTGCCGCTTCTGGGCTTGAAGTTCTGACCGCAAACCCTCTATTGTGTCGTTCAGTCTGGCTATTTCTTTCTGGAAGCAAGACATCATCGACATCATCGATGCCATGTCTGTGTTAGTGGAATTTCACTGTTGCTTAGACTGCCAGAATTAAAGACAGAACTGTTTACCTGAACTTGACTTTGTTTTTTATGCGTTTCGGTCAATTTTAAGACAAAATTTTTTTTTTTTTACACTGAAAATTTGGGGTCCGGGTGGGACTTAGAAAATTTTGGACCAAAATCCGGAATTTTTTTTTGTTTTTTATGCGTTTCGGTCAATTTTAAGACAAAAATTTTTTTTTTTTTTTTTACACTGAAAATTTGGGGTCCGGGTGGGAGTTAGAAAATTTTGGACCCCCAAAATCCGGAAATTAGTTTTTTTGTTTTTATGCGTTTTAAGAAGAAAAAAAAATTAGGCTGAAAATATTTTGTTTGGGAAAAAAATCTGTTTTTTATGCGTTTATCTCAATTTTGGGATGTAAAGTGCAGGAACTGAAAATAGAAGGAAAATCCTGTGTATTGTGTGAGCACAATCGCTTCATCTAGTTGGTATATGCTTTTCTTAGGAGGGGCGTATGCAGCTTATTCAAGTCCCTGATTTGATATTTAGACTCCCATGTCAGGTGAGCGCCCTCAGGACCCCTGGGGCCTCTTGTTCTTATAGGCGATGGCAGGTCGAAGATTCAAAGGTTCATTTAATTTAGCATTAGTTAAATTGAATTCATCTTTTTTAATATTTTTGCTATTTCGATATTCATTCTGTTCTATGTTAAAGTGAAAGGAATGATGGACCTCTTTTCGCATTCTCCCTCTGATATGTTCATACCAAATGGCCAGAGGATTTGAAGCCTGTTGATCCAAAAAGCTTCACGTTTTATTCAAAATTCATCCGTTTCTTCTAATGTGTTTTTAATTAGTGGTTGTTCAATAGGATGGATTTCGAAATCGTCCAAAGAATGGCTAGGAAGGTTAAAATGTTGTGCTATTGGGGCATCAGCATTATGGTTTATATCCTGTTTGTGTCTAGTAGCACGTTCTCGGAAAGGCTTTTGACTTTGACCAACACACTGCTTCCGACAGCATTTACAAGTGATAAGGTAAATAATATTTGGTGAAACACAATGTGGGGAGTTACGTATCTGGTAATGATTTTTCGTTTGTTCGGAGGAGAATTCCTCTTTCTGACCTGGCATAAAAGTGGGCAATCTACAACGAGGCTTTTTGCAATTAAATACCGCGCCACTACCATTCTGTGACGGTTTGTTATGTTCAATTTCAAGTGGTTCGAAATCAGTAGTTTCTGCTGGACTTTCGAGCTTTTTTCAGAATTTGAGATTTCAGGCTACGCAGAAAGCGCATTGAGTACCCCCTCGACCTGAGGGCGCTAAATAGAGTAGAACAAGCCTCATTGAAATTTACCTTATCACTTGAATTGTGGTGGAAACGAATGAGCTGTGATTTGATGATACCTTTAAATGTATGTTGAGGATGAAATGATTTCGTGTGTAACAATTGATGTGAATCAGTTGGTTTAAAATATACTTTATAATCTAAATGACCGGACGCCTGAAATTGCTTGCCTTTATATACGGTAAAATCGAGAAAATCAACATAATTTTCACTGATTTTAGCTTTTAATTTAATGTTTGGATCATGATTATTCAAAATTTCCATAAATTCATCAAATTCTTCTTTTGAATGTTCCCAAATAATAAAAATGTCCTCTAAATATCTGAGGTATACGAGAGGATGCTTTGCACATTCGCTTTAGGCATTTTCCTCCCATTCCGCTACATAAATGCTTGCAAAATTAGGACTGAATCTTTTGCCCGTAGGACAACTCATTATTTGTAAAAAATATTTGATGCTTGGACTCATGCCATGCGTGTTGTCGATCGTGCACATTGAGATGTGTGGTGTTTGATTCTGTTTGAGACCTGTGTGGCCATCTGTAGTTCCGTATGATAAGTGCTGGGTGGATAAGATGGTGCTTTGCGCCAACTAAATTTGGATACATGTTCAAAATAAACTTCAATAAACCTAAAAGAAGTCTTGAATTTTGAATTGTAATCCCGACCGAATACTGTTCGAGCAGCATCATGAAGGCATGCGTCCAACGAAGATAGGCATTGATGGCGAAGTTGGAATTTTGGCTAAGACAGACTTGGATCAGGGAAATCGCTATGGTCCAGGTTTACGCCCCCCCCTCCCCCCCCCCCCAACCAGCAGCGATCTTTGCGGTGTCCCTGCCCCTGCACTTATTGACGTCCATCGTTAATTGTAAGAGTACAGGCCTCTTAGATGCGTTACAATTTATCACAGAATACACTTTAATCCACCTTATCGTTGAGTTATGAACTTGCAGTTGAGTTTTGAACTTGCACTAACGTCAGACTAGAAGCTATGTTTTTTGGGGCCTCGTCCTCCAAACTAACAATCCTGAATTACAAAAAACAAACGTGACTTCAAAAGACAAATGTCCAAAGTCCTGAACGTGAAGAAGGCAACATCAGATCTGGATGCTTTAACTAAACTTTCTTCTTGCTGCTTTTATGTTATTTTATTGTCCAATTGTGCAACAAGCTTCCAAACTCTTCCAGAGTTTGAACCCTTTGCTTCATTCACATAAAATGAAAGCTATTCCCTTCTTCATTTTCTCATGGATCCTTTTAACCCTTTACCTAACATGAAGAGAGGACGACACTTGCAAAACAATTCTCGAATAACATTTTTTTTTATTTTTTGTCCCAAAAACATAGGTTATGACCCCACGAGCTCGACAACAAAAAATGAAAACAAGAGCACCGCTGGGCATTGCATCATACGCCCGTGAACTGTTGAAATTGTACCATTTTGACACATTTGCAGAGTGCGAGTGATTTTGTGAAATGACTAAATTTTTCAGTCATTTGAGAAAAAGACTAACAAGTTTGAAGCCAATCGAAAAACAAATACTAAAGTTATCATCCGGAAACCAAATATTTGACGAATAATTCTAAGTCCAACAGGGGCAATAATTCAGGCAAAAATTGTTCAGACCGACCCCATATTCGAACTTGACCTGTATTTTGCTGTGATTAAACCACATACCAAGTTTGGAGCCGATCGGAAAACAAATACTAAAGTTATCATCCGGAAACCAAATATTTGACGAATTCTAAGTCCAACAGGGGCCATAATTCAGGCAAAAATTGTTCAGACCGACCCCATATTCGAACTTGACCTGTATTTTGTTGTGATTAAACCACATACCAAATTTGGAGCCGATCGGAAAACAAATACTAAAGTTATCATCCGGAAACCAAATATTTGACGAATTCTAAGTCCAACAGGGGCCATAATTCAGGAGAAAAATGTTCGGACCGACCCCATATTCGAACTTGACCTGTATTTTGTTGTGATTAAACCACATACCAAACTTGGAGCCGATCGGAAAACAAATACTAAAGTTATCATCCGGAAACCAAATATTTGACGAATTCTAAGTCCAACTGGGGCCATAATTCAGGCGAAAAATGTTCGGACCGACCCCATATTCGAACTTGACCTGTATTTTGTTGTGATTAAACCACATACCACATTTGGAGCCGATCGGAAAACAAATACTAAAGTTATTGTTCGGAAACCAAACGGACGGACGGACGGACAGACGGACAGACGGACAGACGGACGGACAACGCCATACTATAATACGTCCCGTTTTTCAAACGGGCGTATAAAAATAATGAAAATTAATTGGCGATTTCTGACAATAGCGCGGTCGGTTTTGGCCGCTACGATGGGTAAAGGGTTAAGGTCCTTTACTACAACTAAGGCAGTCAGACTTTCTTTAGCTCATAACTGGGTGGAATTGATGTATGAAAAGCGTAGGGTGGTGATATTCCAGACCCACTTCACTGTTTTAACTTCCATTTCCACGAGTCATAGTGTGAATGATGACTGAGTTGGCAACATATAGAATGAGAGTGGGTCTTTTCCATTCATTTACCCAAAAAGGTAAACGCCGAAAACATATGCTGGGGCTAAACGACATCTTACTTCTTGCGGCAGTCATTAAGTTTGGTCTGCGGGGTCTGACTCTTGCACTATTTTTTTATTTTCACGTGTGATGGCAACGACACGCCCTGTTTCGCGGACAATATAGTATAGCGGGGGAGGAATTCGCTAGAATTGTGCACTTGGTGATACCTTCCTGAAATTTGGCATGATGTAAGGGTAGGCATCAGAGATTTCAAAATCGATCGGCTACAAGTTGGCACCATCCTCTAGCCACCACTAGCAGCGAAATCCAAAATGGCCGCCAAGCGGATCGAAAAAAAGCTATTTTCGCCGATCGCACAACTGAAGCTCCAAACCTAACACCATACATGTGCTGTAATTGATGTGAATGATGGAGTGAAGCCCTTGGAACAAGTTGGGGGGAAGATTAATGGATAATGGGATCAGAATTTCCGTCGATGTGTGCGTCTGTGTGTCTGACTGTCAGTATGATCGTCCGTCCGTAGATAAATTAGTGTTGAATGTTTCTCGGGAATGCAATGGTCAAATGAACATGGTATGAGAGATTCCTGTCAACACATGAACAAGGGTACTCGATAGTATGCAGCAGTGGGGATACTTGGACATTTGATAATCCAATTAAAGTGACAGTCTATTCTCAACTTCCGGCATTTTCGATAGATTTATTTTCTAAGAAAATAAAACTATCAAATTTCTAGAGGAGTTCTGGTTCAATCTCAACACCATAGCGACACGTCTGCCAGCAAGGGCAGTGCTGGAATGAACTCGGGATGCATTAGTTCCCGTTGTTAATTATACAATGTTATCTTGCCAGTATAGAACATTGGCAAAATGGGACTAGAAGGGGTGAGTGTATGTTTGCAGTCATTCGAGGTACAGGAATATTTTTTGACTACAAGTAGTATTCTTCATTTTCGGCCAGTTAAGATGTGGTGTGTTCCAAGTCAGGATTAATGTTGCCGACACTTAATGCCCATCCCTCATGGTATGCTACTTTACCAGGGATATAGAGATATAGCCACCACTGGGAGCCAAAACATGACCTTTGATGTCGATGAGTGGTCGAAATGTTTTAGCGAATAACTTATCGAAATATGATCCGGTATGGCAATTTGATACCTTACGTTAGATTTATTAGATCAACTCAGGTATGGATTCATTGAGACATGAGTGCGCTACAAGATGAAGGATTTCCAAGTTGATTTGCTATGGAGAAGGAACTGACTAGTCACATGTGGCCTATGGCCAGAGAAAGACAAGGATACCATAGATGAACACACGGGTGAACGAAGGTATCAACTGTTGTACAGAGGCAAAATAGTTGGGGATATTGTATCATGCTATGCATGAATTAACACCGTCTTGTGCAGTAAATAACAGACTATTTTCCGAAATCTAAAACTGTATTCCTATACCCCGGACAATGTAGCAAGCCACATGGGATGAACATTTGTTAGCAAAATCAACTCAACTAGAAACATGACATGTGTTAACTGGCCGAAAATGGAAAAAAAAATACCAGAATAGGAGATGACTGGTCCTAACATGACAGTATACTACTCAATATTGTTACAACAGCCACCTTCACACTTACACAAAGGTGTGCACCTTAATCCAGCTTTCAAGCATTTGCAATTGCCCTTGCAGGCCCTGGCACAACTACAGTGGAGCATCAGTGCACATGCAGCACTTGCGTCTCCTAGGTGAGTCCAAAATGGGACCAGAATATTGAGACGTGGATTCCACTCCCATCCGTACTGCCTTCAATGACAGGTATCTGGCCGGGGTTTACGAAAGCAGTAGCTTCCCTGACCACATACATAGCATGCTTCTGCATACTGAGTGAGTCCGCTTTCTGCTCACTGAAAACAGGGAATACCCCAATAACTGCACGAGGTTTGACATTGTCTTGATCTTCATGTTTTGAAAAGAAGCCTGAAAAGGTCACAGGGACTTCATCAAGCTGCCAGCTGCCATCAACCTTCCCTTTATTGCTGATCTGTGACACATGAGACAACCAGTCATTCTCTCCCACGTTCAAATCTGCATATTCATTGGGCCGTACATTACATTCATCTGGAGATTCAAGCCTGATGTCCCCACCAAAGTCTTCAACGAAAGGAACAAATGCATAGTCGTCTGGGAGTTCAATTTGTGTGTCTTCTGGAACATCTAAACTCAGTGGTGGGGGATCAGTACCCACATTGTCCCTGCTCAGTTGACCAATGAGTGTGATGGACGTACCATGCATATCAGATCTACCAGATACATCAATGTTATCAGTGGTTCCTATCGAGAAAACATTACGTTTGCAGTTAGCTGGGACTACAACACCTTCGTTCTTGAACCGCAGTGAAACAGCTCTCGCGAAACTCCTGCGAACATCCATTACGCGATCATAAGAGACAGAGAGTCCCATTTGATGAAAATCTCTGATAAGATTTTTCATACGATCATGGGCATGCAACTTCAAACCCACATAAAGAGGCATTGGAGTTTCTCTGTCACGTCTCTGGTGAACATTTTGTGCATGTTCGGAGCGTTTCGCTGAATTGCTGATCAACATCTGTGAAATAGTACAAGCCACTCGAGTCTTGGCATTAACAGTCTCATCATCGCCTAAGTTCTGTATACTACATGTGCCCTCAAGTAGAACTCTAAGAAGAGTCAGGAGTGAGTTGGGTACAGGCTCGCTCAAGCAATAAGATGAAAATGATCCCGTGAAAGGAGCTTGAGATATGAGTATGTGTTTACGCAGAAGAAGACCCACATCAACTATCTTTTTTGCCTCTTCCTCAGACACTATACGAGTTAAAGATTCGGACAACAAGGAGCCAACTCGAAACCTACTTGAAATAAACACATCTCTACCCTGTGTGAAGGCGTCCCAGCCATCGCCCAATTTCTGCAACAAATGTTCTTTGAATCGAGTGGAATGTATTTCTTCACTAAGCCAATCAGAACCGACTTGCTTCAACCTCCGACTGTACAGATTCTTGAGATCGACAAGCTTCATCGCGGAATCGTTGTGTTCAACAAATGTTATGAGCTCTGCCATAACGAGAGGGTCATAGGGCAGGCCTGACGCGGAATGTTCGGCGTTCTTCGACTTTTTAGATTTAGCCGCTCGTGCTTCATTGGCAAGCTTACAATAACAGGTTTTGTGATAGTAAAGATCACTAGCAGCGGAATCAAATGCTGCATTGACCCGAGAAAAAACAACCCAGTTCTCGGCTTCCTTTGCCATAATTTTGAGTTTATTGTTATCAGACATTGATCTGCAAATAGGCTCACTGCTGTCACCTTCGCGTTTGTGACAATAAACACACTGGGGCAGTTTCCTGTCACAGCCAGATTCAAAACTTGTCCGTGTTCTTTTAGGACTCAGCGTGGAGCAGGATGCCACTGCCTCATTTCGCTCTCGCTTGTGTAGCACGCGCTGTACGATGTGAGTCCGAATACTGTCACGGCATGTCTTATGATATATTGCCTTATTCGTCAACAGTGACATCGACATACACTCATCACTCTCTCTCATCAAACAATCAATGGTCAAATTATATGGAAGCTCAACGCCATTATCTAGGAAGCGCGTTATGTCTTCCTCAATAGCTTTATAGGCGTCATGAAAACGAGATTCTCTATACGGACGCATCAATTTCTTGGAACTGTCTTGCTGGCAAAAGCAACAACGTTCCCAGTCAGTACTAGTCCGTACACGAAGAGGATTCTCACTCATTCTGTGAATGATTTTTGTGAACAATCGCGTTCTCGAATTAATTTCGACAGACAAATCAGAATTGCTTGCGGAATTACGCCAAACAAGAGATTGTATGGCAAAGAGACTGCTTCATAAAGAGCGTTGTTTCTCCGGGATCAGCGTCATTCAGGTTTGCCTGAATGACGCTGATCCCGGAGAAACAACGCTCTTTTCAAGTTCCAAGAAATTGATGCGTCCGTATAGAGAATCTCGTTTTATTCTACATCATCTCCCACGTCTGTTTCCAACACGTGCGTGGATCAGAGTTCACTTTCGCGCCCTTACAATCGGATGTATAGTCGGTAGACCGTCGAAAAGGAGGTTCCCTTCAGCCGCTGGCGGCCATTTTGGATTGTGCCGCTACTGGTCGCCACCGGTCGGTGTCAACTTGTAGCCGATCGTTTTTGAGAACCTCATAGCCTACACTAACAGTGTGCCAAATTTCAAGAAGGTATCACCAAGTGCACAATTCACCTGTATGTGACGAATTCCTCCCCCGCTAGTAAGAAGACTCGAAGGTTGAAAGTAATCCGGTTATCTTGATCGTTGATAAAAATAAAAGTAACAATACTCCACGGTTTGCAGCCATACTGGTGACAGCAAACGAAAGGTTAGTTTCAGAATACCAATCAGACAACATGTGTAATCAGAAATAAATTGGAGCATAACGAGTGCTTCGAAATTTTGCAAACTACTGTCCCATATATCAAGTTTATACTTATCACTAAGGAAAGTACTCTTTTTGGAGGACGGCATTGAGGTTAATCCCTACCCCAAGAAATACGACCACCTCTACTATGTCAAACTCCTCTTCCATTTCGGCCAACCTGACGGGTGGACAACATGGGATTCGGTTGATGCACTTGAACGTTGAGAGCCCAAAACCGAAACGTGATACTATAGGATGTGGTGGAATACGGCAATTAATCATGATTAAATGAGCACGATAGTAATGATGACATGCACATTCCTGGGTTTCAACAACCAATAAGAAAAGATCGGGGTATACGGAGAGGCGGGGTAGTCATTTATAATATAAGAAACACATTGCCCTCCCCGCCCCCCCCCCCCCGATCTTGAGCCAGGGCTTAGACGCGCCAAACTTGGAATGCTTGTGGGTCCAAATCTTTTGCGAGCTTCGCTCTTTTCTATTTCGTTCTCTCTACCGGTGGGGGGGGGGGGGATGGCGTTGTGGTAACCGCTTCTCGTCAAATCACCGAAGTTAAGCAACATCGAGCCCTGTTAGTCCTTGGGTGGGTGACCGTCTGAGCGATAGATTCGGACTCCCGCGTTGTGTCCTTGGGCAAGGCACTTAACCCGATTTTCCACATGGGGGCACAATGACGCCATGTGATAAGGCGTACTGCGCGTCTAACCTTGCCTGTGCTGCCCGTCCGGAGTTACGATGTTGAGGTGCTGGCAGCTGCTCGTCGTTGCTCGGTGGTTCTCTCCGGATACTCCAGCTTCGTCCACCCGTAAAACTGTCACCGACACGATATGACCTTGGCTGTTAAAGTGTCGTTAAACCCTAGTAAATAAATAAATAAATATTCTTTCTACCGGCGGCCAACCTCTAACGACGGACTATGGAATTCAACTGATACCTCCTTGGAACTCACCATGGACACTGGAATCAAGGGTATAATCATAACTGGTGACTTTAATGACAATCTGCTAAACTCTGGTGACAAATCAATACAAACAATCATGCAACAATAAAGTCTCAAGCACATAATAACCCAGAAACATCATCTACATTAGTTGACCAGATAATCACAATAACTCCTCGTTTATCAAAAGCCAAGGTGTTTGTGATCCATTTTATGGTGATCTAACCCGATACCACTGTCCAGTTTTGTTCCGAAATCTCATATACAGCAAAGCCCTCCTCAAAGTTCAAGCGCAAGATATGGCTCTTTAATCAAGCAGACTTCGTGACCCTCGATAGGTCCCTAATGGATATCAAGTGGGAAGGTCGGTTCTCTGGTTGCAACCCTTCGACTATTGTTGGTCGCTTCCAACGAGTTCTCGATGAACTTGTATTAGAATATATCACTCATAGAGTGATAATATCAAGGAAAAACGAGCCACCTTGGATGCATCGCGAGGCAGAAATTTAATTCGTTGACGAAAAACGGTTACACCGTCAAATCGGTAAACTCACCACAGACTTGGGGAAGATAACGCAAACCCAAGAACCAAACAATTTCTGTTGTAAGAAAGTTCAGACAAAACTCTTTCTGACATATTCAAAACTTTCTGAATGAAACTTTGTCCCCTTCGGGCTCGTGTTGGAAATACTGAAAAAAAATTCTCAGTGGCAAATCAGAGATCCCAAAATTACAATGCAACAATAATATACTGTCACCTGATGTGGAAAGTTCTGAAGCTTTTAATGAATATTTTTGTTTTATTTCTAGCGTAAACGCCTCATTGCCCCAATGAATAAAATTAGTGATCGACCAGAAGATAATGTAACCTTAAACAACGGGGAAATCCAAGAAGCAATGAATTCTTTGAAAGCATCAAAAACCTGTGGCCCAGTCACACTGTTTGATATTTTATAATATCGCAGACGACGAAGAGATCGGTAGTGCGAGGTTAATTCAAAAGTTGCATCGCCACTGATATTGTTATTTGAGATTGCGTTTTTTTTTGGTAATTGGTAGATAAAAAAATATTATCTCCCTTATGTGTCCATTTTGACGCCAAGAGTTTAATGCTGATTCCATGGCCCCTGATACACATCTGTTAACCTACTGTATATCATATACCTTCGTCTGTTTGAATACTGTTGAACTTGCAATGTTAGTCAGTCCATATCCCTAGCTACACGTGATACAGTTGTGACTGCCCTAATGCCACTTGTTCTTTCTCCCCATAGTATTTAGCAATGTCTTACAAAAGAAGATTTAAGCTTAAAATCTAATCCAACAGCTGCAGCTATGTCAATTTTTGAATTCAAATTGTACCAATGTTATCACGTTCCCGGTAATGGCAGATGTTTGGTGTCGAGGCAGGACAGGACATGACATGGTTTTACCACAGCCTTGCCTTGCTCTTACTCTATATACAAAACACTTTAGTTCAAACATATACACCCCTTACTTCCCAGTTACAAATATGATTATCAAAAGGAATAGCAATTTGATGAGGTGTGAAATATCCGCCGAGCAGCATTTTTGGTATCAGATTTCCTAAAAGGTCCCAATTAAGTGTTCCGTAAAGTGTTGTGCCAGATCCACCAATTGCAAGAGGGACGCCCTTGAGCTCTCCTTCCAAGCCGCGGAAAGATGACCTTTATTAGTTTTTATTATTAAATGCTTCAAGATGGAAGGTATATCAGAGGCTGGTCCTACCAGCGTCGTACCATCCAGTTATAACAAGACAACATGCCCCTCTTGCCAGCTTTCGACACTTTCGTGGCAAGAGGGGCCTGTCTGACGTTTCCTTAACAGATATGGCTTCGCTCCAGTATACCCATTGTTTGGTGAATCTGGCGCATCGCTGGAGCATTATAGGGAGTGGTTCTTTTTCGACATAAAACTTGTGCCCCAGCAGATAACACTACTCGATACAACACTTTATGCAGATAATACAGTAGCCCTGGCCCATTCTGTCCGACAATTGGTCTTGGATCCGCCAAATGCCCGTCGCCTGGCAGAATGCCCAAGTGACCTGTGTGCTGCGTCCTACGAAATCTGTCGACCGACCGTACATACCACAGACTGCAACTGATATTGTACTATTGTACACCCCACCCCCTGAAACTTATCGACGGTGTTCGCTCATCACGGTCAGACCCTCTTCCCCCTTAGCCTTTTTTTCTTGTCATTACCTTCATTGGATTCATCAGGCTGTGTTGCAAAGGAAGTCTTACCAGTTTTTTAACCTGCGTGTTACATGGAGTATTCACTGCGTTCAGAGCCCCTGACTTCATTTGAGCAGAGTATACCGCCACACTCATATACCACCACACGGTTACCCCTTGTATATTTACTTACTCTCACCTTTTTCTGTGTCTTAAGTTTAATTGATTTACACTTTTTACTCTCTACTTCAAGAATATTTTACAGGCCAGCCTGATTACAAGTTTGCTTCCAAAACTATGTTCATATTACATCGGCAGATTGCATAGTACCTTATTGTATGGCACCTCGAATTATATCGTGCCCGGATAGGCACTTTCAGCTCTGGATTTTAGCACGCACACTAAAGCATTACCTGCATAAAGAACAACTCATTTGTATTTTAATTTACCTGCACTTGCGTTTCAGTGGTCTTGAGATGAATGAAAGTTGCACTACCATGGCAGCTCAGTTCCTCTGGCTACACTGTGCGTCCGCTACTTGTGACTTGGTAAATCCCATCGACTCAAGCTCCTCAGAAATTACCTTCACTGAGAAAGTCATTATCTCAGTTACACTGGTCACGTCAGTTTTCTTTTATTTGCCTATGATTCCATTATTGTCTGGTGACATTGAATCTCACGTGATCAGGAGAACCAAGTTGTGTCTTCTTTCTTCTCATTTGCACTAATTTGTTCTTTTAAGTAGTTTAAATATGTGATCGGTGTATTATTTCAAGGGAGTGTGGAGGCTTGTCATTTTGGAAAATGAGTTCGTAGAAAGCGGTCTATTCTGAGATGTTGTTATTGTCATTTTTGTGATGATTTAGAAAGATTTCTTTGATTCGTGGCAGAACGCATTCAATATTGAAACCATCACCTGAGTCGTAAATTGGTGAAACGAAGTCACTATTGCGACGTAAACGGTACTCTATCGGTCAGTTTCTAATCAGCTTGGGTTAACGGTACTTGAGAATCAATTTACTGACTGTTATTGATGCCACTGGGGACATTGTTTCCATTTCTGTTGACCTCTGCTGATTCACCTGTTAATGAATAATCGACCAGCTGGTTGACAAGGTTTCAGACATTTGGTTGCCATTAAACCTTTTCGCAATGAGTATGTCATCAGCATCCGCTGTAAAGCAGGGGAAGCCACCGAAACAATTGGGAAGTAGGCCTGAATCGGTTAAAAGTCGAAAGTCTGCCAAGGATTTAACAGTAAAGCGCCCACGACCAGAAGACAGCTCCACAGATGAGATTTCTCTTTCTGTCTCCGAGTTAGCAGATACGTCAGTTTTCGATCTTTCTGGGCAAATCAAAACAGTCCTAGAAAATATGACTGAACTTGCCACAAAAAAGATATGCAGACCGTAATCAATGATACTGTAAATTCTAAAATGGATCTTCTGAGAGACGAAATTATAAAAACTATAAATACAAAAGTAGAGGAAATGGGGAGACAAATTGAGGCCGCACAAACCGAGAACAGTCTGCTACGCGAGGAAGTCGAATTCTATAAAACGAAACCGATGGAATAGGAAAAGTTGTTAAAACACTTCAGGGCGATGTTAAGTTTCTTAAAAGCTCGGCTAATAAATCAGAGCAGTATTCACGAAAATGCAACATTAGAATAACTGACTTCGAAGAAAGTGAAGGTGAAAATCTGTGAAGTGGTGAACAATAGCCAGAAAGAACTTATCATAACACGAGATAACATATTGGCCGCCCAAAGGTTACCCTAAAAAAATAAAGAAACTCCACGACCATGCATAGTGAAATTTAATCGAAGTGACACAAGAACCAAAATGTTCATTCATAAGAAGAATTCACATTCAAGACGAGAAATGGACAGACTAAACAGTTAAATGTGAAAGACGATTTGACCAAGGAGAACCTAAATTTAATAAATAGACTATACAGGCACGACAAGATAGAGCATGCTTACCATAGAAATGGATATGTATGGGGGACATTACATGCAGGGTGTCGGGTGAAATTTGACATTTTGGATGATATTGACTCAGTACTCACTCCTCATAGCGATCACAGCAATCGGAGATAAGGGTCAAAACATTCTGGGTTGTTTTTAACGAAGAAAAGTAACTTTATTTTCCATCATTATTCTTCATATTTATATATTAAATTTAATGTTCGCTGTCCGTCCGTCCGTCCGTCCGTCCGTCCGTCCGTCCGTCCGTCCGTCCGTCCGTCCGTCCGTCCGTCCGGACGTCCGTCCGTCCGTCCGGGCAATAATACGACACTTACGAGCTTTTTTTTTTTTTTTGGTACAAACAGCCATTATGAGCTTACTTCCATATTATGAGCTTACAGACAAATATTATGAGGTTAATTGCCAAAATATGATACTTATGAGGCAAGAATCGAGTTGTAGCGATTTTTCCGGTTTGTGTTAAGGTTTATGGTCAATTCACGGCTGTGGTTAGAGTTGCCCCCTCTTCAGGTTTATCTTGGGGGATCTAACCATGTCCATTCCCACCCAAAAATTTCCGAACAAACGACTTTTTAGCGGTTGTCCGAACGTTTTAAATGATCAATTTTTCCGCAAAAAATTAAGCTCACAACTCCCGTTTTTGGAACGTCCGCCCTCCGTCCGTCCGTCCGTCCGTCCGTCCGCCTGCCTGTCTGTCTGTGTTTTAAATAATCAAAATATATATATAACGATATATGTAGAAGCTTTGTTTCTAATCACAATATATATATATATTGACGAAATTATATATATATATCATATATCATAATACGTTAGCATCCATGCAGAAGCTTATAGTCTTAACGGGTGGATCGTTTTGTAGAGTTTCGTGTATATAACCATAAAAAGTACGCTTAGCATCCATTTAGAAGATGTATAGTCCTTGCTGGTGAATCAGTTTGCAGAATTTCGTCTGGTGCATATTGAATTCATTCTTACTCAGAATCCTGAGAAGGAATGAGCATGATATGCGTCCGAGAATTCCTTTTTATCGCCCCCCCCCCCCCCCCCACCGAAAGGGAGAGATTATAACGACGACGTCGGTTCGTTTATCCGCCTGTCGGTCCGTCCGTCCGTCCGGCTGAACTTTGTTTATGACATAACTTGAACAATAGTTATTGGATTTTATTTCTTTTTTGTATATGTCTCTGCAGCAAAAATGTCTACGTCGATTTCGATGGACACCGATGTTTTTTTAACTTTGTTTGTGACATAATTTGAACAATAGTTATTGGATTTTATTTCTTTTTTGTATATGTCTCTATAGCAAAAATGTCTATGTCGATTTCGATGGAAACCGATATCTCTTGAAAATTGTGGGAGTTATGGTCCTTTGCTACAAAATATCCTGTAAAACTTGTTTTTGTTGTTTATGTCATAACTTGAACAATAGTTAATGGACTACGTTAAGTACGATGACCAGTGATATCTGATGAAAATTACGGAAGCTATTGTCCTTCGTTTAAAAATATCGTGTGATGTTTGTTTATGGCATCACTCCAACAATGGTAACCGGATTTCAATTCTTTTAGCTATTTCGCCGCATGAGAGCCACAAGGTTCTGTTTTCCAATAGAAGACAGAGCCTTGTGGTTGTCACACGACGATGTGTCTCTATAGCAACAAACACTACGTCAAATATGGTGACCTGCGATATCCGATGAAAATTATGACAGTTTTGCCCTTTTGTCAAAAAATGTCGTGTATACTTGTCTATGGAATAACTTAGACATTAGTAACCGAATATCGACTTTTTGGGTTTTTATCGCTTTGCTGCCAAATATTCCGTAAAACCTGTTTATGCCATAACTTGAACAAAAAAGTTAACGGACTACGTCAAGTACGATGACCAGCAATATCCGATGAAAATTACGGAAGCTATTGCCCTTTGTTTAAAAATATCGTGTAATGTTTGTTTTTGGCATCACTGTAACAATAGTAACACGGATTTCCATCTTTTATCGCAAAATCGTTACGTGAGAACCATAAGATTCTATTATCCAAGAGAAGATAGAGCCTTTGGTTCTCACACGACGATATGTCTCTATAGTAACAAAGTCTGGGGATAAGTATCGTGACCAGCGATATCCGATGAAAATTCTGGCAGTTACCACCTTTTGTCTCAGATTCGTGTACATTTGTAGAATTCGACTCCAAGTAGAGGTACATTTTGATTAAATCTTCATTTAAACGACTGCAGTTACTTCTTGCCCAACGACTTCCGATCGAAAACCAGTAAAATAGAAGTAGGATTCTCCTTATTCCACATCAACTGCCAAAGTCTGAAAGCTCACTGGGACTCATTTCAAAACATGATATGCAGTTTGCAATCAGAAGAAATTTTTTTCGATATCCTCGGACTTACCGAAATATACCAAATTCCCGCAAACACATCGTACAACATGGAAGGTTATCATCCAATTATCAATAAAATGAGACCCGAGAATGATTATGGTTGAGGAGGAGTATGTCTGTATATTAAAGAAGGAATACCTTACAGAGTTAGAAGTGATATCTCTGTATTTATTCCTCATGTTCTCGAATCTCTGTTTATTGAAGTCAAAGATAAACATAATTCCAAAATTATCGGTGTCATTTACTGGCCCAACACACCACCAAAAGCTGATATTAATCTTTTCCTATCAACACTAAATGAATTAACCGATGTTCTGAATTCCGAAAATAAAAAAGTTTATATCATGGGTGATCTTAATCTGGACCTTCTGAAAGCTAGCACACACCCCAAAACGGAAGAATATGTCGATCTCATGTTCAGTCAGGGATTCTTACCTTATATCACAAAGCCAACCAGAGTAACTAGTCATTCCGCCACCCTGATAGACCATATCTTTGCTAATAGTCTTTCAGAAACAGCCTGTTCCGGAATAATTATACCTGATGTCTCAGATCACTTTGGTGTTTTTTTTATTTTGAAGTGGCACCTAAGTTAAGGAATCCACCAAGCTTTATTTTGAAAAGAACTACAAATCCAGATAGTATTACAGAATTCAAGATGCTGCTATCACAAAGTGATTTTTCCCCAGTATTGCAAGGAAATTGTCCTAACACATCTTACGAAACCTTCCTAACCATTTACCTTGAAGCCTTCGAAAAAGCATTCCCCTTCAAACGTGTCCGACAGAACCAAAAGTTTATCAAAAACAACCATGGATGACCAGGGGGCTTGTTATATCCTCTAACAATAAACAAAAATTCTATCACAAAAAAAAAACTGAAAGCGCCTACTGAACAGAATATTCAAAACTATAAAAACTACAATAGGATTTTTATTAAGGTTAAAAAGCAATGCAAAGCAATATATTATAGGGATCTCCTAAACGAAAATAAAACTAACACGTGAAAAACATGGCAAATTTTAAACGAAGCCATTAATAAGGGAAAACGTGAAGCTAAATTACCCTCTTTTTTCTTTCACGACAATAAAGAGATAAACGAAGCTCGCGACATAGCAAAAGAATTCAATACTTTCTTCGTGAACATCGGAAAAACAATATCCGAAAATATCCCGAAGTCAAATAACTCTTACCTGCACTACATGAATAGTGACATTCCAAATAATTTTTTTATAACTCTTACTAATCCAGTAGAAGTTCGCCATGTGATAAACAAAATGAAGCCAAAATTGTCGAACGATTTTAACGATATAACCACGTGTCTTCTGAAACAAACAGTAAATGAAGTAGTCTAGCCTCTCGCACATATTATTAACAGTTCATTCATTACTGGCATAGTACCGGACGGGATGAAAATTGCGAATGTGATACCTATTTTTAAAACAGGTGACGAGCATAGTTTTAGAATTACAGACCAATTAGTATACTTCCCGTATTCTCAAAAATAACGTAAAAGCTCATGGAGGTGATACTTGTAAACTTCCTAAACAGGTTTAATATTTTCTACCCTCATCAATACGGATTTCGAAAGCAACATAGTACTATCCGCCCAGTTCTCCAGCTCCTAAAAAGTATCGGAATAGAAAACAACAAACAGGAAAAGAACAGTACCTTAGCATTATTCTTGGATATCTCTAAAGCATTTGACACGAATACGTGGTCTCATTAACAGATGGTTTAGGGGCTACCTGTCTAACAGATCGCAGTATGTTATGTATGGGGAATGTAAATCAGGCCTTGCCAACCAGTGCTGCGGTGTTCCACAGGGTTCAGTTCTAGGACCGGTCCTCTTCCTTCTGTATATCAACGATATTAGTAACTCAACCACACTCAATATTTTATCATTTGTCGATGACACTACTGCACACTGTTCAGGTTCACATAATAATCCCATAACAACGCATTTTAATGATGAAATTAAAAAAAATATATGAATGGTGCTCCGCTAACCAGCTAATGTTGAATGCGACAAAAACAACGTACATTGTGTTGAACCTTACTGAAAGGAGTAATAATACTGTTTGCCAAGAGCTAAAAATAAACAACCAAATAATAAACAAGGTTGGGACCACCGAAGCCGTAAAATCCCTAAAGTTTCTTGGAATAAACATTGATGAACATTTGACTTACAAGGCTGATATATCTCGATTATGTTCAAAAACAGCACTCGCGAATTATAGTCTTAACAAGGTCAAGAGAATTCTCCCATAGGGGCCATGAAAACACTATACTACGCCTTAATACACAGCCAGCTGTTATAGGGAGTCCAGATATGGGGTAGTTCCAGGGCCACTAAGAAACAACTCTTGATCATGCAAAAGCGATCACTAGAATAATTAATAACCGAAAATACAAAGCCCATCCCGACCCCCTATTCAAGAAAGATAGATTACTTAAGGTTGATGATTTGTTTAAATTACATGCTTTGCTGTTCGTCTTTGACTGGAAAAACGGTTGATTACAGGCCTCCTTTAATGACATATTTAGGGTAGTGGACAATCAATCTGGTAGGACTACCAGACAATTTGGCCTCCTACATATAGAGAAAACCCGCACAAAATCTCTTGATAAACTCCCTCTATATACCTTTCCGAAACTTTGTAACGCTGTCGACGACGCAACTCGAAATATCCGTCACAGAAACTTGACATCCAAATTTCTTTCATCTTATTCCACTTTTGTCAATTGTGACAATCCCTACTGCCCTGACTGCACTTAGTAAACTTGTGATCTACAATAACCCTAACAGGTGTTCCATAACACAATACACGTACTCAAATTTTATCTGGAACCCTCGTCTTGGTCAAACTTGCTGCTCATCCCAATAAGTACACCAAAAAATACGTTCAACCCCCCAATAAGAATCTGTTGCCAGTAATATAGAAGAGCTCTTGCTGAGCGCTGGGGGTGATGCATTTCAGTATTCTCTATGGGCTAAGTCCGTGGAGAGAAATGAGGTGCGTCACTGCTGGCGCTCAGTAGGTGATCCAAGCACAATAAAGATGCGAGACATGTCTGCAGGCGCTTTCGTAGAGCACCCCAAACATGATGCCCTCTGAATGCGCTGTCCGACATTGACGCTCAATTCACATAGATTTATTTCTTTAACGTTCTCAGAACGACAACAAGTGCTTGATGGGACCTGGCACCGAGCAATGGAGTGGCCACCAAGAGCGGCTAGTCTTGTACCAATGTACCAATCTCTAACCACCGATCTCCTACTGGCTTTTGTGCCGGAAAACAGCCTGTAAATAAATCTTAGCAACGAAAACAAATTGAGCCCCAGTTCCAACTTAGCGTCACGTACTTTTTTTCCCCTAACCATTTGGTCACAGTCCGTTTGCAACTACACTTCCTTCCAGGGGGTGACAGGTAGACAGCCAATTTGGCTATGTCACCCCCTACAGTATACTATTTATTAAACTTGTAAAATATATGTATTTGTAGCCATTATTTATGTATACTGTGAATAAATTATCTGAATCTGAATCTGAATCGAAACCAATCCCGGGCTAAATTCTATCAATCTCGACCATAACAAGAATACTTTAAAAATTACCCATCTTAACATTCAGAGCCTAGAACCAAAACTATATAGCGTAAAATATGATTTTTCTTCTTTAGACTTCCTGACTCTGACTGAGGCATGGTTACAAACCAACAAATCCACATCCGACCTCCTACTCCATGGCGTCAAAGAACCACTGCAGTTGAAAAACTTTCAAGGGAGGTGGGGTTGCCGTTTACATCAAAGACAGTATCTTATTTCGACACATACTCGGCCTTGAAATGTTGAATACCGAGTGCATATGGGCCGAAATATTTATCAAACGAAGCAGAGCTTTGTTAGTAGGGGCAATCTACCGGCCACTCAATAGTCCGCCTGATACATGGGATCCCATGTCATCAGCCATTGAAAAGGCAAGAGACACGTCAATTGTCGACTTGGTTATTATGGGTGACTTCAATGAAAACCAAATTACTCCAATCAGAAACCGGCTTTTCAGAAATATACAGTTACTTCAACCTAAAACAGGTTGTGAGCGAACCCACTTTCTTCACTGAGTCGTCCGCTTCATTGATTGATCTTTGTGATGTCAGTGACTCAGTCACTGCGAAAGCCTGTGAGGTTTTAGAACCAATGGGGAGCACTGGCGAAGCGAGACCGGTTCTCGTTAGATTACCGAAGTTAAGCAACGTTGAGCCCGGTTAATCCTTGGATGGGTGAACATTCGGCGATTGATTCGGGTGCTTCCCGTAGTAGTGGCCGGTGTGCGATCAGCGAAGTTTGAATGTATAGCTCTGCGCCGTTGCATCACATGCCAGTTGTGAATGCTTATGAATGTTCACCAGTACTACGCAATCCCCACCGTACCTAGGTGTAAAATAGGGACCTGTTGAGGTGCTTTGCCTTGTGTGCCCGTCTGTGGAGCATCGGCAGTATACTCTGTTGAGTTGAGCTGAGAATGCCATGGAATGAACAAAGGGTGAGAACACCTGTGATACGGGGTAATAATGTAAGTCAGAGAGCACTACGGTGGATTCTAGACGTTAACATTGCATTATTAATCATTCCAGACATGACCCGCTACGACTGTCCAATCTCATTCGAAGTCGAGTTTTTAAAACCACATCCTCTTTCCCTTAAAAGGGGGATATGGCTGTACTCTCAGGGAAATTAGGAAGCCTTATATGAGACCTTCCGCAACGTCGACTGGAACTCTGTCTTTGATAATTCATGCCGCGTTTGTAGTTTCCCACTTCACGGACAAATTACTTGACACTGCATCCAGATATATTTCCACAAACGTTATTACTTCACGAATAGACCAACCAAAATGGATGCATAACGAAATAAGATTACTAATTAGACAGAGCAAACGGTTGTACACATGTAGCGCATTGACAAACGCACTGATCTCCTGCACGAATGGGTTAAATATAAACTCAAACGAAATAAAGTCGCATAGGCATAAGTTTCCAAGTTGTTAGGAAGGCCAAATTGTTACCCCTTTTTAATTCTAGTCTACTCTGAGGGGCAGCAAAACACCCCCATCACAGTGGTGGAAAACCTGAAAGTCATTCACTGATAACAGTAAGTCAACAAGAATTCCTCCTATTATCCATCAAAACAACATATACTCCTCAAGTGTCGAGAAAGCTGAAGTGTTCAACGAATACTTCTGTTCTAACTCAACAGTTGACGATTCGAATGCTTCCCCGCCAGTTTCCCCAACCCACGAGCAATTGATAGTATT
Source organism: Pictodentalium vernedei (assembly GCA_031216915.1). Lineage (NCBI taxonomy): Eukaryota > Metazoa > Mollusca > Scaphopoda > Dentaliida > Dentaliidae > Pictodentalium > Pictodentalium vernedei. Next base: position 276,722,074 of record CM062291.1, read on the forward strand.
CTCCTACATTGTAGCGAAGTGTACGAAGCATGGAGTTAGATAAAGGTTTCCAAGACGTCAGGTCCCGATCTATTAAGCCCACACCTTCTTGAAGAATGTAAATCCTCACTATGCGAACCACTTTCGATCTTATTTAATGTACTACTAAATAACTCCTATTTCCTCTCACTGTGGAAAAAAGCAAAGGTCTCACCAATTTTGAAAAACAACCCCCAAACATACTTACTAATTATCGCCCGATATCGTTGATCAGGTGTGCTGGCAAGACATTTGGAAAATGTGTCTTTAAACAACTGTGACAGTTCTTCAGCAAAAACAATGTTCTTAGCCAATTCCAGTCAGGTTTTACACCTCGCGACACAACTGCCCTCTAACTGACTGACATATACGATGAATTCCGTCGAGCTCTCGACGAAGGGAAAGAAGTTAGGGTGGTTTTCTGTGATATCAATACGGCTTTTAATAAAGTATGGCATTCTGGTCTTATCCATAAGCTAGAGAGTTTAGGTATTTCTGGTGAATTATTGCTATTTCTAAAATCGTATCTCTCAGACAGGTCGAAGTGAGTTGTGATAGCATCGGAGGCATGTTCCTGGAAACACATTAATGCAGGTGTCACACAAGGGTCGATACTCTGGCACTTACTATTCCTTATATATATCAACAACATTACCAAAAATCTATTTAGTAGTATACGCCTCTTTGTAGATGTCACTTCCATATACCCAATTATAGAGAATCCCGAACAAGCTTCTATAATAATCAATCTGACCTGGCCACCATCGAACATTGGGCTAAAACCTGATTGGTTGAGTTCAATGCAAACAAAACAGAGAGTATGCTCATATCACTTAAAAGCAACCCCATTCCACACCCACGCTTATTTTAGGTGACTTGCTTATATCGGAGGTCCCCAACCACAAACGCTTAGAAGTCATACTAAATAGCGCATGTACATGGAACGACCATATTGATCACATTTGCTCCAACGCCTGGTCTCGTTTAGATAACACACATTTTCCTTGATCGTAGTGTGCTTGAAAAAATATGCTTTGCCTCTATTAGGTCTCTTCTCGAATACGCTGATACTGTTTGGGGCAACTGTTCTGTATCAAAAGTCGCAGAACTTGAAAAAATACAGATCGGGGCAGCAAAGATCATTACGGTGGGGGGGGGGGGGGGGACTTCGGTGCTAGCAAGTCTTTGTTATATTCCGAAACAAGCTGGGACTATCTGCAAGACAGACGTCGCAAACATAAGTTAATACAGTTTTTCAAAATGTGCTACTATATATCACCTCCTTACATCTCCAAGAAAGTTCCTCCGCTCGTTTCCTCGACTAATATCCGGTCAAATCACAACCACCGAGTTCCTTTCTGTCGGATTTAGTTGTATCAGTCTTCAGCCATCCCCAGTGTTACTGATCAGTGGAATAACCTACCTTTACATATCCGGGAGAACTCGTCCTTGCCTACGTTTAAGTCCTTCTTAAACGAAACCAACGCCCACCAATGTTCTATAGCAGTGCAAAATCTCGCACGGCTCGAATACACCATTGTAGGATGCGGTTGCGTTGCAGTAACCTTGAATCGCACCTATACGACAATCACTTATCGTCCTCTCCGTTATGCCAGTGTGGCAAGACCGCGACACCCGAACATTTTCTCTCACATTGTCCATTTTTCAAAAGCTCACAATTATACGATTCACTTACTCCCTTTTGTAGTAGATACTTCCACGCATCTTTTTGGTTCTGAATTCTTAAATACTTGTTGCATTGTATACTATTGTACCTTGTATTGACTCTTTTTATCTGCTTTCTTTTTTTATGTGATGTATACTTACAACTTAATCCTTAATAAAATATTTTTAAACTACCTTGCAATGTTAGATAACTGTTGTTCTTGGCCTCTATTATAAGTTTTACTTTATCTTTCCCCTCTTATGGGGCATATAATGTTTTTCTCCGTTGGAGAGGCAAACCAAACTTTCTCCATAGATATCACATTGGACAACCAAATTTCTACCGTTTTGGCGCCAAAAATGGGTTAGTTACAGCAAATTCCCTCCGCAAACATATGTTTTAGCCAAATTATTAATAATTTCTTTTCTCTTTTGCAGATGTTTATCAACAAAAAGTCTAAAAAACAATTCCCGGTGAACTGAAAATTTTCCAACAAAATATTATTGGGGAGGCTGTCGCTTCCCCTCTTTCCCCTGTATATAACCGTTTCTTCCTTCCTTTGAGCTTTGTAGCTACAACAATAACATGTTTAATTATTTTCTCGCATACATGCGGTCATTATGTTCACAAGCTACCTACAAAATGATCCCAGACACTCGCACAAGGCATATAAATTAGAGACCATTCGGTTGTAGGATATCACGACAATCAGGCCCAGCCTCTTCCTAAACAGAAAAATATAATCCTTTATTTATGGCATAGTACCTGATTTTGATTTTTACCAGGGCCCTTTATTTCGAAAAAAGCGCGACTAAAGTCTCAAAGTAGACTGATGATTACATATTACTCAACTAAGATACTTGAGAAAAAACTGACTTCAAGATCTTAAGTCTACAGTAAAGGTAACTTAACTCTTTACCCAATGCAGACGATATCTAAATTCATTATTTGAATTTTTTTCAAATGTTTCCAAAGATTTCAACAAAACAATATCATGGGTTTTGTTGAATTTTTTCGAAAACGAGTTTCTTTACAACTGTAAATTTGTATATAACGCAGGCGGGTGCGGCCGATTCGTTAGATAAATGGTTAACCCTTTCAACACAGTCCTGGAGAGGGATTTTTTCAACGCAGAAATTTATGCACATCTGCGTACTGTTTGACGTGATTATTTATTATATGACTATGTAATTTAACCGCTAAATATCACTACTGTTTGACGATCTTTTCCGGGTCCCTGGAAAATCCATATAGTGGAATCCGATTCTGAATCACTATAGTGTCGCGGACTATTTACGGGTGCGTTCGAATTCATATAATTAGCTGTTCCGTTGGCAGAGAGTACTTTATTTATTTATTGGTGTTTAAGTTCACATACTTGTGCACAATGGCTAATCATGACCGTGACATGTTTACGGGTGGAGGAAGCTGGAGTACCCGGAGAGAACCACCGAGCAACGACGAGCAGCTGCTAGATCCCCAACATCGTAACTCCGCACTGCAACACAGGCAGGGTTAGATTTGGTTGAAGACATGCGAACCATCGACGTGCAGTACACCGTAGTACATGGCGTCATCGTGCCCCCATGTGGACATTCGGGACAATCGGGGTTAAGTACCTTGCCCAAGGACACAACGCGGTAGTTCGAATCGATCACTCAGACGGTCACCCATCCAAGGACCAACCGGACTCGACGTTGCTGAACTTCGGTGATCTGACGAGAACCGGTTACCGCAACGCCACCGCGCCCCCAGAGAGTACTTTACTCCGAGCTGGAATGGGTGCACTCGAACGGCATTTCGGTTATTTATCGTATTCTTGATATTTTAATCGTATTCATGCGTATCGGGGGGTTCCCCGGAAGTGTGCATCTGTTACAAAAATAAGTGTAAACAAACATAGTTCTTTTTTACTTCAATCCAATTTACCAAAAGAAAAGGTTAGGGGAATTGTTCGTGCTAGCACTGACATGCGATGTTGAACTGTAAGTCATATAATAAACTTTTAATCGCAACAGTGAAGTGATCTGGGTCATTTCATCACGCCTCGTTGAGGAGGTCAGATCGCCGGATCAAAATTGTGGCCTGCAGCAGCTCGTATGATCCGGGCTGTAGCGATATTGTGTATTAGTTAACTTTAATCAAGGAACTGACGACTTTTTATTAGATGGAACCACGCACGAGCGGAAATGGAAGATTGAACTCGATTACATTTTTACTTAAGTTTTTTTTCAGTATATCGAACTGAGTCAAGATATCAGCTGAGTCTAGAGTTTTTTCAACAAAAGTCTAAAATTGGGAGTCCGAACTTAATATTGTATTTTTTTTTTAAATATTTGTTCCAGGTGAGTTTTTGCAGTAAGTCAAAACTGAAAGTCATAGGAAGAAGAAATGTGAGTTTTGTGTCTTCAGCAGTCTGTTTTACGCTTGTGAAACAATTCAGCTTTGGACATGATTTCTGACATAGTAGTTGTCTGAACAAAGGCACAGTTTTAAAATCAGGATTAGGATTTAAGTTCAGTCACTAAGAGCAAAGATGTAACTATAACCTTTTTGAAAAACTGACCTTTATTTTTGTTTTTCTGCTTGAGTTTAAGCCATTATTTTGCCAGAGTTATTCCCCCGTGAGAACTCCAGGAAGTGAAACAATGCTTTTATACTCTGATGAACAAGCTCTGTTACACCGGTAAAATATGACACACTAACCAATGCTTGCGATGGAAATCCTCTAAAATGTGCAACATGGGTATAAACGATTGACTGAACTTGACTTTATCTCCGCGTTGCCGTCACGATTTGCCGTAGTGCCGAAGTATGTGACCTTAAACACCAATAAATAAATAAATATGACAGTTAACGTCAATGTCAAAAGTTGTACGTTATTCTTGAGTGTCAAAGGCCGCAAATCTGTGGTGTTATCGACATTTTGTGCATCTTTTGTCTCGTGCATTGGCTTTTTAAATTAATCCGTTTTGAGAGATCGGCACTTTCGAGGGGATAGAATCATTCCTGGTTTACTGGGAAGATAGTTACGACTTATACATCAGATACGGTGGGCTGAATGTTGGGGCTGTTTCATTGAATAGTTGGTACAGTATAAAGTATATAGTTAGGGCGTGTCCAATGGATCGTTATATACCTTGAAATATTACCAACCTTGCCGAACCTCCTCGCAGATGAATCCAGTCTGGTCGTTGTATCTTTCCGAACAAATTTGAGGTTTAATTTCAAAGCCTGGAGTTGTGGTATTAAGAACATAGCAGCCATCGGAGTCAGACAAGAGTGATGTATTTGTCCATGCATATGAAACCAACCGATCGTCAAAAAAATCACATGTTGCCCACCTGAGTTTACCATTGGATCCTTCTTTATCGTTAAATAATCCGACATAGTAATACTGAGAGAAGGGATACCTGCAATTATAATGGACCAGAACTGTATCGAAAATTAATGATATGTTAATGCTTTATTCAGTATAGTGCAATATTATCTATCCATTTTCTTGGTGAGAGATAAAAATCAAAGGTTATTTTCTTTGATATCTTAGTTGTTCTTATCCTTTTCTTGCCAAAAAAAACTATTGACCTTTATCCTATCAAAACGCATTTTCACCGGATTAGTATTGTCAAAGGTAGACCCTATTTTTCATTATGCTAATACTTCACTGGCAACTAGAGTTGGGCTGTACCACAGAATATCGACCAGTGGCTGTATCGGTGGGGGTTACGGAAAGTTGGTTTATCGCAAACTGCAATTTTCACTTTTCGCGAGAGGTCAACAACGCACCTAGCGAGCGATTAACCCTAAATAGTAACGAATCGTCTTTACTTATTTTTTTCCCTTGCATCCGTCCGTCGACCCCTTTTCCCCTATCCTTATCCTTATTTCATGTAAAAGTTGGATGTACCTCATGTACCAAAATATATTGGTTTGAGTGTAACAAATGTTATGTTATGTTATGTTGTGTAATATACAAATTGCGCAGAAGAGGAAAAAAAATCAAATTCAACAAAATCATATCATGTGACCCCTCATTGGAACGTACCAATGAGGGTCACTTGATATAGGTTTACTGAACGTTTTTAAGAACGTTTTTAAGAATAGGGGGAAAGGTTAAAATAATAGATTTGATATCATGTGTTTTCTGGTAAGGGTTAAAGTCGGTACATGAGAAATATGTCAAATAATACAATGCCTGCACGAAAATGTGAACAATACACCACGAATTATAAACGGTAACATTCCAAGACTTCAATCTAATTAACCCTTTACCTAACATGAAAAGCAGACGACACTTGCAAAAAAAATTCTTGAATAACTATTTTTTTTCATTTTTTTGTCTCAAAAACATAGGTTATGACCCCTCGTTGGAACGAGCTCGACGAGCTCGTTCCAACGAGGGGTCATAACCTATGTTTTTGAGACAAAAAATGAAAAAATAAAGAAAATTAATTGGAGATTTTTGAGAATAGCGCTGGCCGGTTTTGGCCGTTACGTTGGGTAAAGGGTTAAACTTCACTTTCCGAAAATTGGCACGTAAACAACACAATTTGACAAACTTCAAAGTCAGTAACGCTTCTCACTGTCTTTTCGTGCATGCATTTCGTGGAGCATCATTTGGTTGACTTACGATTGCTCCACTGAAGTTGTTTTCTACTCAAAGTTTGCTAAATTCCGAAATTTTCGTGTGACATATTTGCGATAATTTTGGTGGATATGATTGAGGAATGTATTGAGATGGACCCCAGTGTTTACATTAGCTCTAATGACGGGCAGACATTTCGTGACACTCATGGAAAGCATGTACCCCTTGATTTCCATGATGTTTCAGTGTACTGTCTACATGTACATGACATGTGTAGGGTATTCAATCTTCATTTCAACACAAACCCTTGTAATTTAATGATTGAATATGGCAAATGCAAATGTAAGAAGACATTTGTCTGAAGCAGAAATGTGGCAGACTGTAGGGATGGTGGAGCAAGGGGCTACCCATCGTCGGGCTGGTGAAGCCCTTGGTGTGCACCATACGGTGATTGCCAGAGCCTGGGCAAGATTTCAGCAGTATGGCACACCAGTAAGACGGCTTGGTGGTGGCACAGACAGGACATCATCTGCAGCTGAAGACCGGTTTTTGATCACTCAGGCCCGTGGGAACCGCTTTGCCACAGCAATCCAGCATCGCAGTGACCTTCAGAATGCATCCGGGGTAATGTTTCGACGCAAACTATTCGGGCAGGGTTGCACAAAGGTGGTCTCGATCGAGAAGACCATGTATTCGCATTCCGCTGCCCCAGAACCACCGCCACGCACGATATGAATGGGCCATGGGCCACGTTAGATGGACGAGAGATGGCGACCTGTCCTTTTTATAGATGAGTCAAGGTACTGCCTAGACCACACAGATAGGCGTTCTAGGGTATGGGGAAGACCAGGAGAGCGATTCCATGCAGCTAACATTGTTGAGCATGACTGTATGATGGAAGTCAATCGTGGTCTGGGACGGCATCAGCTGAGATGGACGTACAGAGCTCTGTGTCCTTCAGCGTGGTACATTGGCTGCACAACGGTATATTGATGAGATCCTGGATGTCAACATCAGAATGTATGCAGGTGAAGTGGGTGATAGATTCATTCTAATGGCCGATAATGACCGTCCTCATGTTGCCCATGCTGTCCGGGAGTACCGACAGAGGGAGGGGATTGAGCGTATGGACTGGCCAGCAAGATCCCCTGACCTCAGTCCAATTGAACATGTCTGGAATGAGTTGCAGCTTGCAATTTCAGCCCGTCCAGTCCAGCCAAGAAGTGTCCAGAAGCTTAGGGTCATGCTGGTCCAAGAATGGAACAACATCCCACAAAGGACCACCAGGAACCTGATTGGGAGCATAAGAAGGCGTTGTCAAGCTGTAATTAACAGTAATGGGTCTGATACTCGATATTGAAGCCATACCAGTTCGCTCCGTCAACTTTTTGTCATATTGAAAAATTTCCTCTTTTACCAAAAATATCCATTTTCCATGGTTATCGTATTCAAAAGCTAAAAAAATAATGTCAAAGACAAATAAAATCTTAATTTCTGTACTTAAATCATTAAAGATATAATTAAATAAAAAATATATGCACTTTTCATTACAATATTTCAACTAAAACGAAAAACAGGAAGTTGGATGTACTTGGTGCTTAGCAAACTTTGAGTAGTATATTTCAGGTAAAATACCGAACACAAATAAAATTGATTATTTCATCGAGAAGCTTATTCGACAAAACGGGTAATATTTTTGGAAACCCTACTTATTGTGCATTAGAATGAACGGTGCGCAGATGTTCCTTGATGTTTTCTTGAAAACATTTTCTTGATGCTGGGACTCAACAATAACGCGCTTCACTTCAAATGGTAGCGAGTAGTATTCAGCACGCCTCCCATTTTCAAAACCGAATGTACAGGGTTTCTTCCGGGAAAAAATCATAACTTTTTATCCCAAATGGAACACCCTGGGCTCTTTGCCAGACGTTTTGACCCGGAAGAAATTGATAAAATATTTTGTATGGTATCGTTGGAAAGAGGAATTCATTCTGAAAAAGAAATGAAAAGTCCACTGAAGTCCACCTAGGGGAATATGTTTTATTTAAGATGGTGTCCAAGATGGTGTAATGTAACCTAAAAATGTCATTCTCTACAAAACTGGTCGGTATATCATCAGATAATAAGGCTTGGGTGTGTAATATCGGCGAAATAATACCATACAAACACACTCGTTCACGGTAGTGTGTTACCTAGGTTAGAATAAGCCATGGGGGGAGGTAGTTGACCCACCCCTCCTCCTCAAATAGTCAAGCTGGTGAGGAATACATTGTTGCGGCGAAACAGTGGAAACTGGTACCCCAAACTCGGGTAAATGCTTCAATGGTTCAGAAATGAATGTCAAACGTCGAAGTGATCATCGCCTGTATCTAGAATTGGCTCCCCCGCATTGTTACAGTACTGCCCCCTACAATCGCCACAACTAGCGACGCACTTCAGATCGTTTTAGCGCCATGAACATAATTTAGTAACACATGGGTTTCTGTTGATTATCTTGCAACGAGAATGTACAAATTTTAGCAAACTTTCTGGGGTAACTTCCATGTCAGTTTTGGAAGATGGGTATAAGTTAGTTGTCCTCAGGTTTCCATCCCCAGTGTAGGGGCCCAAGTGTATTGTTATCCAATGCGTCCGTATTGCAAACTATGGAAGTGGGCGGAACGTTCGGTTGGTGGCAATGTTTCAGGAGAAATGGGTTTACGGGCAAAAGAGACCATTTCAATAAATTTATTATATCTTAGTGTGACCAAAGTATCTGAGTTTTTTCCGCCGTACAAAATTGTCAATAAGTCAACTCTAGCTTCACCAACACGAGCTATTGGTGATTGTTTGTCTCACAGAATTGAAGAGAGAGCTTGAATTTGATTCAAACACGTCATGCGTTTCTTGTTTTTCCATGCCCAAAAGTTGCAGAAGTGGTGTCACAACCACTGCAAGCATGGATGACGAGTATGTGGGATTTTATGACGAGTCCTGCCTGTTTAATACGATCTTTTAGAGATCATGCCAATAAACCTGATTTGTTAATGGCTCTTGCTTCAGATTGTAAATAGACATCGGCTATATCAATGCTGGAGTGAAACACGAGGAAGATGAGAATGTCCGTATCATCTGCGACAACAACAACGTTTCTGTCATTTGCTGAATATTCAAGGGCGCAATTCACAATGTGTGCGTCTGCGTCACCGGTATTAATATAAACATAAATATATTTTCTGCATGATGTTTTCGATCAGAACAATCAACTGCGATTTGTTCCTGGGGTTCGAGATGAATGCTTGCTGGTTCTTGTGGGCTTGCATATTTCCTTTGACTTGGATATTTGCGCATGTTTTCGAGACCCTCTGTTGATGTTCTGGTCTTTCACGGACCTTCGCTGTATACGAACACTATATGCATACATGCCCATTTTTTGATTGTATGTAGGTTGAATACTGTTCCGCTATGTCAGAATTTGTTGCACATTTCTTCCTTTCAGGCGATGGAGAATTGCACAGCCGTCTAGAACAATCGCCGATGAATCTGGTGGAGTGACAATCTCTGGACAAAAGCCAAGGTTTGAGCTAAATGTGTTTTTGATGGTTTCCTCAGAGCAGTTCCCTTGAAGATAGATGTTGCAATGGATGTTAGAAATACCGTTCCACATTTTCTCGTTGAGCTATGGTGATCAGTCGTGAGAAAAGGATTGTGGGGTATATCTGAACGTTCTGGTTATCGATTATAATACCAGGGAAAAGACAATCAAGCGATTTAATCTGCAAGGACCTTTTAACGGGGCCATCAGTTATAGACTTGCTGCACAAGCTTTTCTGAATATTTCTGAATCCCACCTCTTCTGTCTGGTCGCAGCTGATGCCACCTTTCGGCCCGGTGACTAAGCCCATAGGCAGTGGACGTAACACATCATGGCTCGCATCAAAAGAATCATGTTCATCGAATCAGGCCTGTATTTTTGCCTAGAACTGCTGTGTCACGTTTGTGTCTGGATGTTCCCAGTTAGACATGATGCTTGTTTGTGTTATGACTAAGATCAGTCAAGCTACACATAGCATCATGGATTTCTGCACATTTATGCATATAATACGCCCATTGTGTCTGCACAGTATCTGGCATTCCTCTACCTCTATCTAATCCATCACAACTCTTAATTGACCTCATCAAAGCTTGTTCAATGACTAGGTCGGTGGACAGACCAGCCCAGAATCTATTGTTCAGACGTACCGTGTGGAAATCATTCTTCATGAAGCAAGTGTACAGACATTGGTGTCTATCTGGGAGATCAAGCATCATCTGTAAATACAAATGACAACTTTAGTTTACATGAACTGTTGCCGCAAATAAGTTGAGCATCTTGCTAACCGCGACCAGGCGGAGATGCCATTCTTCAATGATTCAATATACTCAACGTATTGCAACCACAATTTCACGGTTCGAGATCTTTCAACGAGCTTAGACTTAGACAATTCCTGTCGACATCTCATACACATTCTCATATAAAACTTTGTTCGACTCAGTTTCTTTTTAGTCTGTTGTTTCACAATCACCATTATCAATAACCTCCGGTACTACAGGCAATACGTAGTTGGTATCATCTTCTGAAGACACAGCGTCGTCATCCGATTCATTAATGTGCAGTTTTTCAATGGTGCTACCTTGTGTTAGGTCTACAAATTCCCTCTTGTGCATGACAGTCCCCACTATTTTATTAACCAAGGCAGATTCAACAAGGAAGTGCCCACGAATAGCTCTCGCAACGGCTTTTGCCGGACACAATATGGGTGACTGTATTTGGTCCGTAGACAAGTTCTAGTGCTTCCTCTATGACGTATTTCAAAGCCTCGGTCAACGACTGTTATGTGTTATGCGATTGATAAATTGATACATTGGCATAAACCTGAATAAAACGATCCATTGTTTTGGATATGCTCTAACCTCTTTTCCAATTTTGATCTGTATCTATGTATTTCATATTTTGTTCGGTATACATATCATTTCATTTCACGTCGTAATAAGAACTCGGGAGAGGGACCTGGAGAGCTGCTCACCTGGCAAAGTTGTTTAAAGAGGTATCTAGTTAGCATCTCTGGTAAACATTATAGGAGAATGAGGTCATTTAATTATTTATAACTCTAATGCCCATGTCAGATGTATTTTTTTAGTACTGGGATGCTACCTACGGTTAGCTTTTCCGACCAACACTGAAATATTCCAGACGAGTGAAACTAAACAGAGGTGTTGACCTATTTAAGGGCTACACCAGTTCCATACCATACCAGCGTCGAATTTCTTACAGACATAGACTGGTAACCTGAGAGCTTCGGGTTGTTCGGGTCCAGATTGCCTCGTCGAAGCTACCGTAGTCTTGGATTTTGTTTCCAGGAGCTGTACACTCATTTTCTCGCAAGCAACTAAGTTTTCGAAGGATATTTACAACACACTTCCCTTACAAAGCTCTCAGGCCACCAGTCCAAATCTGTAAGAAATTCGACGCTGGTATGGAACCAGTCCAGAGCTCAAATAGGTAACCCTCTATGTTTAGATTCACTCGTATGGAATATTTCAGTTGGTTGGAAAAGCGAACGTACTGTTCGCTTTTTCGACCAACCAATATATTCCAGACGAGTGGATCTAAAAATACCATAAACATTCATTTTTTCAAACCAACAGAGAATTATTGCTAAACCGAGATTCGATTTGGCCGACTTTTTATGACATTACAGTACCGACCTAGCGCCGTGTGCGCCGCCAATAGCATCTCTTTCCAGCTTATCTTTTCTGCATTAGCGGCGGGGAGTGCGTCGTTTTGGTAAAGAATGCGTTTCATCGGACTGTCTTGCTTTGGTTTGCATCGAATGGATATTTAAAGGCGGCATCTTCGTGCATTTAGGTGTATGTAGTTTCATTTTATGAGATTTTGAGAGCTACTCGGCTCCATGGGTGCTGGATCAGTGGCAACTTAATTTCTGCGCCGGACGGCACAATCTCGAGCGACCTTTCAAGATCATGGAAGTGATAAGTGATGTGACGTACTGGGTCGAACGCAATGGGCAAGGTTCGAAAACTCGTACACCACGACAGGCTGAAGTCATGTGCGAGTCCAGCGATACCGTAAAAATTGATGAAAACGTAGTAGAAAAAGGACGGGAGTGTTAAAGAGGTGGGGGTTGGAATTTTTTCCGTATGGAGTTAATGGTAGATCAAACAAAGCAGCAACGTGTGAGGTAACATGCAAAGGAGTTACTTCCCTTACACCGAAGAAGGTGGTTTGGCGTTGGATTGGGGAGGTTGCCATGGTTGTGGAAGAAAAAGGTTGGAAAGATAGTATTAGAGTGACCGCCAGGTGCCACAATTATGAGAAAAGAGCAAGCATCCCAAACACAAAGACAGAAAGAAAACCGGAGTGTTCGAGATGTCGTCGGAGGTACCCCTAGTATGCTCGTGCCTTCACTTCAAATTGCACCCCAGTATACCTTTATCATCAAAGTTGAACGCCTATTGAAAACTCCTGGCGACGCCCATGAAAGGATTTCTGTTCAATTGAACAGATCATCGAGAACTACGTTCACAACACAGCGATCAAGTTACACACAATGGAAATCCATATATCAAAAATTATTATTATTTATTATTTTTTAGGTCACGTGTTTCTGCACAATGGCTACTCGTGACCACAAAATGGAAATAATGCAATTAGTTTAAATATTTGAGTGGACTCCATGATTCGAAATATGGCAAAGTTAAAACCAAATCTTTTATACCAAATATAGTTTTTAGCATCTTATTCAACACAGTGTTGAAAAGTAAATATTACTTGGTTGTCTGGACATAGTTCATAGCTGGAGGCGAGAAAGCCAGGCATCTATATATTTGAACTGAGATATTCTATATTTGTGAAGGATGCGATCAGAATGCAGTGCTGATCTGGAACTAAAGTATAGTGTTACATTCCTGCCAATACAAAACGCTGCCATGCTTAATTAAGTGAGAATGCCAATTAGACCACATGTCAATGAGGCCCGAGAATGGAACAGTGGGTAACGCCATGTGTGATTTCATTCGGGTCAGACTTTTGTTCGTTATAATAGACAAATTGTTTCCTCCTCGATAGATACCTTTTGAACATTATTACTTATTTCACTTATACAACACCTTTCAAACTTCCTTCATTAATAAGATTCCGTGGTCAATTGTGTCAAATGCTTTTGAAAGGTAGGGGAATATCGCTAGGGTCCTACTTTTATTTTGCTTGTTATTTTCTTCCACTATAGTTTTTAACAGTTGCATGATTGGAAGAAATGTACTTTGCTTTTTTCCTAAATCCAATCTCATGATGGTATAAAATGTCAAAGTGTCTAGGTAATTAATTAGTCGTATTGACATGACTTTTTCTAAAACTTTTTAAAAAGTGGGTAAAATACTTATTGGTCCGTAATTAGAAAAATCCAGATTTGAAGATTGGGATTACCTTAGTTATTAGCTAACTATTTTCATTTTATCTGGAACCAGTCCGTGGACAAATAAACAGTTAATTATATGTGTCAGCAGTACAGCAATTGAATTGATTGTGCACTTCAGGATAATTGGTGTGATACTGTTATAGTCTTTCCTTTTATGGCTTTCATCGCTGAAACCACATTTATAATTTCAGACGTTGTTGTGGGATTTGTGATGTTTTCTTGTGTCAACATTGGCGACAATGAGTAACCACAGTCGAACGAACATTTATTGAACACTTGTTATTTACAATCTGCTGCGTGAGCTCCAGTAATCTCCCTTGATACGTTCGCAGTAGTTAGTCTGTGTGAAGCACACAGACCATTGTTTGTTGCACGGTTTCTTCTTCTTCTTCTTCTTCTTCTTCTTCTTATCACTTTTTTGTCCGCAAGATAACTCGAAAACGAATTGTCTATCTCGCTGATTTTTAGCATGCTCATAGGCAACCACAAGTTCTCGGCCACCTATGTTTTTCAGATTCCTGGGGTATCAGGGGTGTCTGTAGGGGTGTTTTGAAAGTGGGTCATGCCCATATCTCAGGCGTGGTATGACATATGGACCTGGGACCAACATCAAATGAGTCGACACTCGATGGAGATTCAAAATATGGGTCAAGTTCACGGGGTCACCCAGGGGTCATTGAGTACATTTTTCATAATTGCTGGAAATCACATTTTTTACCCCTAAAGCATTCCTGACGTACACACATGCATTTTTATGTTAAAAAAGTGGGCGTGGCCAAACTTTTTGAAAGTGGGTCACGCCCATCTCATGTGTGGTATGAAGTGTGGATCTGGGACCAACTCCAGATGAATCGACACTCGATGGGGAATTAAAATATGGGTCAAGGTCACGGAGGTCACTTAGGGGTCATCGAGTGCATTTTTCATAATTGCTGGAAATCACATTTTTTGACTCCTAAAGCATTTCTGACATACACACATGCATTTTTTACATTAAAAAAGTGGGCGTGGCCAAAATTTTTGAAAGTGGGTCACGCCCATATTTCAGGCATGGTATGATGTATGAACCTGGGATCAACACCAAATGAGTCGACACTCGGTGGAGATTCAAAATATGGGTCAAGGTCAGGGAGGTCACCTAGGGGTCATTGGGTACATTTTTCATAATTGCTGGAAATCACATTTTTTGACCCCCTAAAGCATTCCTAACATACACAATGCATTTTTATGTTAAAAAAGTGGGCGTGGCCAAAATGTTTGAAAGTGGGTCATGCCCATATCTCATGTGTGGTATGACGTATGGATCTGGAACCAACTCCAAATGAGTCGACACTCGATGGAGATTCAAAATATGGGTCAAGGTCACGGAGGTCATTTAGGGGTCATTGGGTGCATTTTTCATAATTGCTGGAAATCACATTTTTTGACCCCCTAAAGCATTCCTAACATACACAATGCATTTTTATGTTAAAAAAGTGGGCGTGGCCAAAATTTTTGAAAGTGGGTCATGATCATATCTCAGGCGTTGTATGACGTATGGACCTGGGACCAACACCAAATGAGTCGACACTTGATGTAGATTCAAAATATGGGTCAAGGTCACGGAGGTCATTTAAGGGTCATTGAGTGCATTTTTCATAATTGCTGGAAATCACATTTTTTGACCCCGCCCCCCCTCCCCCCCCCCCCAAAGCATTCCTGACAAAAACACATGCATTTTCACGTTAAAAAGTGGGTGTGGCCAAACTTTCGAAAAGTGGGTCCCGCCCATATCTAAGGCATGGTATGAAGAATGGACCTGGGACCAACACCAAATGAGTCGACACTTGATGGAGATTCAAAATATTGGTCAAGGTCACGGGGGTCACCTAGGGGTCATTGAGGTCATTGAGAACATTTTTCATAATTGCTGAAAATCACATTTTTTGAGCCCCCAAAGCATTCCTGAGGTTCATACATGCATTTTTACGTTTGAAAAAGTGGGCGTGGCCAAAATTGTTGAAAGTGGGTCACGCCCATATCTCAGGCGTGGTATGACGCATGGACCTGGGACCAACACCAAAGAGTCGACACTCAATGGAGATTCAAAATATGGGTCAAGGCCACGGAGGTTACCTAAGGGTCATTGAGTGCATTTTTCATAATTGTTGGAAATCACATTTTTTGAGCCCCCAAAGCATTCCTGAGGTCCATACATGCATTTTTACGTTGAAAAAGTGGGCGTGGCCAAAAATTGTGAAAGCGGGTCACGCTCATACCTCAATCGTGGTATGATGAATGGACCAGGGACTAACACCAAATGAGTCGATACTTGATGGAGATTCAAAATATGGGTCAAGGTCACGGAGGTCACCTAGGGGTCCGCCTGAAAGAGGTCACCAAAGTCATCAAGTGCATATTATTCAGAAAGACTGGGAAATCCATTTTATTAAACCTTAATGCATTTCTAAAATTTATGAACGTATTTTATCACTCAAATTAGTGGGCAGAGCCAAAAATGTCCATTTCTGATTCGTGTATCGAACCCTTTGAATGCTGGTCACACATATGCCTTTTCTGGTTTCTTATAATAAAATTGTTCTGATTCCTGTATTAATATCTGTAAATAGTATTAACGAAAATCCATTTCTGATTTGTTTAAAAATATTTTACTCCTGAAAATAAGCCTCCATAAATTCTCTTTCTCTATAGTACATTCCTGATACTTTAAGCCTTTTCACACAGACTTGAATTTACTGGGTGCAGTAAATTCTGTTTCTCCAGTTACAGACTATTTTATATTACACAACATCACCCTTTCTGGAACATCAAAAAAGACTAAACTTGATGATTTTCCAATAGCCATAATGAAATTTCCTATAACAATTAAACTTTGATAAATGAATTTAAACTTTTGAAACTTTAAAGTTTGAACTCTTGAAACTTTAAACCAAATTACATTATTAAGGAAATTCTCCTTAATGAATAGAATCGATTGCAAAACATTTTTCTACCCATTAAGAGTTCGGCTGGGCTACATCCTTTTTAAGTGAGGTTGAACGACAAATCATGATGGCCTTATAAGAATCAGTGGCTTTTTTAAGTAGTCTCTTAATAGTTTATGTGGAGTGCTCGCTTGATGTCGGAACCCATAGTCCTTAGCAAAGTCTCTAAATAATTTTTATGAGCACTGTGGTTCACAATCTGAACCCCCATGGAGACTAAATATTGACTTTAGGTAGTTTGTGACATCTGCAGTTGTTGTTGTTGTTGTTGTTGTTGTTGTTGTTGTTGTTGCTGTTGTTATTATTATTGTTGTTGTTGTTGTTAACTTATCGTCAAAAATAATCTACAATTAACAGGTAAGTCGTGTTATTGTAGTAAAACAAATCTCTTCCAAGTGTTTGACAAGGACGTTTAGGAAATGATGAACTGATCGAGTTCAGCTTGATCGTTACGCGTTTCACAACATTTATGACACATTGCCACCACCTCTTGAATCTGCGCACTTACAGATGTTCGCGCACGTTCACGACACTTTACTTATGCCAAGGTGTCCTTCGTGCAACTTATTTAAAATATCATATTTCACGATTGATGGAATCACTAAACCTTCTCCGTTCAATAGTAATCCACTGATCACAGTAAGTTCAGAATGCATCGACCAATACGCTCTAACAAGTTCTGTAACTTGAGATCTTTCTAAAGGCCAACCATCAAGAGTACAGTTTATTAGCTCCTTACAAGCTCCTTACAAGCTGGATCTTTCCGTTGTTCAGATATAATTTTCTCCAAACGTTCACTTGTAGCGGGTAATGAGTTAATTATACAGTATACATATAAAGCAGTCTCTTCATGCAAAGTTTCTTCAGTTGTTGATGGTTTCTGACTAACTGGAGATCTTGACACTGTATCAGGGGTGTACAACTCTTTCCCTGGAACATGAGAAATTGTCTAAGTGAAATGCATTAAGTTCATTCGGAATCGCTGCTCTCGCGGTGGGAGTTCTCTTAAGTTTTTGAAACCCATAAAGACACAGGTGGCTTATGGTCAGTTTCTATATGGTACAATGTTTCAATAAGAAAGTCACTAAACCTATTATATGCCCATGTTATTGACAGTGCTTCCTTTTCTATTTGGGCATAGCGTTGCTCTGTTGGACTTAGCGCACGCGAAGCATAAGCTATAGGTCTTCGGATACCATTCTACTGAATTTGGTAATAACTGCACATACCCAGACTAATGGAGCATCTGCAGAGAGAAATGGGTTTTTTTTGTTCGGGTCGTACAACAATGCTAACACCAGACTTGAACTCAGATCCTGATTGATGTCATTGAATGCACTTTGCTGATTTTGCTCGTAGGTGAACTAGTTATTTTTCAAAGTAGATTACGTATTGGACTGGTCTTGTCCACATAATGAAGCAAAAACTTTTTCCATCTGATTGACCATGCCCAGAAAGCGACATGCGGTACTAACATTTTCTGAAGGTGACATTTCTATTATTGCATTATCCATCCTTTCTGGACAGGGCTTTATGTCTTGTGAACTAATTATGTGTCCAAGAAATTTCAGCTCAGTTTTTTGGAACTCACATTTATCTTTGCTGAGTGAAGCAGCGACCTTTTCTAGCCGGTCTAGAACAAATAAGAGTCTTATCTCGTGTAATTCATTGTTGGGTGCATGGACGAGTATGTCATCCATATAGCATACCACTCCATCGAGACCATCAAGTATCTGTGACATTTCTTTTGCCAATATTCTGGCGCAGAGTTTATGCCGAATGGTAACATTTTGAAAAAAAATATCGTTCATATGGCGTCATGAATGTTGTTAACAATGATGACTTGTGAGAAAGCTGAACATGCCAAAATCCGGAGTTGGCATCAAATTTGTTGTATTGTGCAAGGGGTCTGGTGAACATATGGTAAAGGGTGGTTTTCACACTTTACATTTTCGTTCCTTTTAGTCAGGTCGACGCACATGCGCACTTGACTATTTGCTTTTGGAACAACGGCCATGCCCGTGCACCATTCAGTTGGTTTGTCTACGTGTTCAATTACACCTAACTGTTTCATACGCGCTAGTTCTGCTTTCACGTTAGGAAGTAATGCCAATGGTACTCTCTTTGGAGTTGAGAGTGCGAAAGGTTGAACGTTTTCTTTCAACTTAATTTCATATTCGCCCTCAAGTTTTCCCAGCTTGTTGAATAAATTTGGGTACCTGTTTTGAATATCTAGCTCAGAATGTTGAATTTCATTCATCCTTGTAACCAGGCTTTTATTTCGACAGCTGGTCATCCAAGTAATGGTTGGCGCCGCAAACCATTTACAAGACAGATATCTCGATGAATTGATTTATTTTATTTAGCCAAGTTTCCTGAAAATTTACCACAAAAATCAAGTTGAGTACGGTCAGGTCCATCCAGCACTTTTTCAGTATGATTAAGATTTATGTGTTATATTTCTCACTGAACACGTTTTTGGGACGACTGTGACATCTGCCCGTGAGTGGGGTATAGTGGGGGATTCCAGCTCACCTCATTTTTGTGCACTGGAAAAAGTTAGGTGGGCTGGAAAATTTGGGTTATTTTGGAAAAAACCTCAATTTTTCTGGTAAAAAGTTGATTTTCTTGGAAAATATTGGGTTTTTCCCCAAAATAACTCAATTTTCACTCGAAAATCCTGTGTTTTTCCGGAAAATGTTTAAATTCGAACATTTCTGGCTCATTTTTCGACGGAATTTCTCGAAAATGTCTAAAAATTCACCGGTTTGAAAAATTCACTTTTTTCATAAATTTAACACAGACCTCCCTGAAAAATTCACTTTTTCATAATGTAACACTGAATTCGCCATTGGGATGAATTTCTTCGAATTTCCTGGAAGGGGGTTTTGCACGATTGTGACCGGGGACATGATTAGCACTGAGATTCCCATTGACAAAAATTCCGAAAAGACATGCCTTTTTTGTGGTCGTGAACTGTAAAAAAGACGCGCTCGATCGTTGATTCCCATGGGAAAAAAGATTCCGATTCGACCGGTGAATCTATAAATTGGGCTGGTAAATTTGACCATTTGAGATTGCGTATCCCAGTCTAAAAATTGGCTCATTGGCGATCTGTGATGGGATTGCGATTGAAAATGTATATATTATGAGTTATGAGATGAATGATAAAACAAAATTGTTTAAAAAATAAATAAAAAAATATATACATATAAAACAACATTAAAAAAAAATAAGAATACAAAAAAATAACTGTTTTTCATTGAAGAAAAAAAAAATAAATAAATAAAACAATGTTTTTACACATCGGAGATTCGAAGCGAAGGGACGAGTTGGTTCGCGAATTAATACAGAGTAAGAAGAATATTCAGGTGCAGGATAGGGCCAGACGATTGGGAGAGATGGGAGTGAGACGAGAGACGACCAAGTTGTTCCGAAGTTCAGGAATGAGCTAGGAAAGAGATCGTCAGAGAATGGCTTCAATCCCCAGTAGTTTTGTATCAAGACCTTTGTCCGAATACACTTCGATGGGAATCGAGACCGATCCAAGTAGCGTCGATAGTGACGCTGCTCCAATGGGAATCGAGACCGATCCACGTAGCGTCGATAGCGATGCTTCGAGCATTGTTAGCAGCATCAGATCTGACGATAGTAGTAGCGGAATCGTGAAAGATCAGATGTACGGATTTTGTCACGATCGTGATAAAACTCGTGGGTGACACGGAAGTATCGCGTGAATGTGACTATTTGATCATCAGTTCGAACAGGTATGAATTGACCACTGGACTGTATACTCTGCTCGCTCACCAGAGACCTGCAGATCACACCAAGGGGGATTACAAAAATTACACTGACATTCTGGTTCAGACCCACGCCATGAAGAGGAACAGCGATCCCAAAGAGACTAGACCGAAGGATAGGAGAGGTTACAAGTGAAAGTACGTGGTGAGACCCATATGGGAGGCGAATGAGAGATTCGTGAGATTGATGACTGGAAAGGGAATGACCGATAGGATATTTCTTCTGCACAATCCCGATGCCTTGTCAGAGAGATTGAGATTGTTGATGGCCGGCAGAGAGGCCGGTAACACTGGAGTGGATAACGAGATAGTGAGCACGTGCAACGAATTGTTGAGGCAGAAGGTCTTGACTAGGAAGGATTATAAAGAGTTGATGAATCGTTTGAAATAATAAAAATAGTAAAAGAAAAGAAAAAAAATATTAAGTAAACAAAAATATATATAATAAAAAAATATAAAAAAAACGAATTTCTTGAGAAAAAAAAATGTTAGTGATAAATAACAGTGGATATGCTAGATCTTACGTCTATGGTGGATCGGGCATCGTGGATTCGATGATGCGATTTTTAACTCGTAAATTCACTGGCGATGCCATGAAACAGATCGCCTCAAGCATTCTCAAAATTGGAAAGAAGACGGCGATCGATGTGGGTAAGAAAGCGGCGACCGAAACGAGTGGTAGAATAGCATCAGAAACTGGCAAGAGAGGTGCTGACACATTTATTAATAAATTGATGACTCCACCACCTGCCAAACGATCGAGAATCGAACTGAGAAGTTGGCGAGACATCTATGATGAAGATGATGTTGTACCGATACAAGACTTAGCTAAAATGATGAAAGGATCAGGATGGAAAGTGACTTATAAATAAAAAAAAAACTTTTATAAATAATGTACATAAAGTAGGAATTAAAATAAAATAGAAAACAAACATAGTTCAAAACTGAATTGAAAACATAGTTCAAAAACATAGTTAAAAAAAACTGGAAAAAATTTGATATCAAAGACATGTCTTGGAATGACGCAATGACCAAGAGGTCAAATGACGAGTTCTTTCCCAAGAGCATAAGAGGTCTGATAGTGGGAAAATCGAATTGTGGAAAGACCAACCTCTTGATGAATCTATTGTTGTGACCCGGCTGGTTGGATTACGACATGTTATTCGTTTTCGGCAAGAGTCTCTTTCAACCGGAATACATATTGTTTCGAGAGTGCATGAATCGTAAATTACCCAAGGACATCATAGCGAGATTCTTTGACAATCGAGACGAATTTGAAAGACACGAGACTTCAAATATATTGGAAGGGATAGCGAGAGAACTGACTAGGAGAAACACTGAGTGTTCGAATGTGGAATGTCTGTTTTACGAGAATGCCTATGGCATTCTCGGTCTCACACAGTTAAAGTCGGAGAATAAGAATCTTATGATCTTCGATGATCTGCTGTTGGAGACAGAATCGATGCAAATCATATTACGTTCGAGGACGTCACAGCAACGTGGATTGTTTCTGTCTGTCTCAGAATTATTTTCGACTGCCCATACAGACGATAAGGGAGAATGCTAATTTGCTGTGTCTCTTTCATCAGGATCTGAAGAATCTCAATCACGTCTATGGAGATCACGTGGCTAAGGACATGGGCAGGGAAGAATACAGGAGATTCTGTAAGAAGGTGTGGGACAAAGGGCTTCACAATTTTGTGGTGATCAATTTGACTACCGAATTTAACAACGGAAAATATCGAAGCGGATTCGACGATTTTTTTTATATATCCGATAATAATAGAGAAGAAAATTTTAAAAAAATAAAAAAATATCGATAAAACATAAAAATATATAAATAATAAAAATGTCTGCACATCTATTAGAACAGATAGTCGAGAATACGGCTGCAAGACAGTCCTTTCAAATCGTAGTGAGTCACAACACGACTCGATTCACAATGAAATTCAAACCTTCCATCGAATTGAAGAAGGAAAAGAGATACGAGATGGCATTGGGTAATCTCAAGACTTACTATTCGTTTCCCAATGTCACCAAAAAGAATAACACATTCAAGTATTCCAACGGAGTGGATTGGTTCAAGATTCTAATTCTCGAAGGGAGTTATGACATAGACGATCTGAACCATCACATCCAGACGAGACTGAAGACCAACGGTCATAGAAGCAAGATGCTAAGACTCACTCCCAATACGAGTACTCTACAGATGGTATTATACTTGGGAGATAATTTTCGAGTGAATTTTAGTGCAGAAGATTCGATCAGCGAGATGTTGGGATTCGATCAAAACATGTGTCGAGGTTATGCCACGTCCGAAAATATGGTCGACATTCTCACGGTCAATAGCATTTTAGTGAATGTCAATGTGATAGCGGTAAGTTACATCAATGGTAGCGCTCAGCCTACGATCTACTTATTATGCCGGGTTACAAGATCGTGGAGTGACCTTGAAATCTCATCTATCTACCCATGATTCTGGACACATTGTATAGCATTGAAACCACATTGAGGAATCAGAATGGTGATCCGTTAGATCTTTGTGGAGAGAGAGTGACTATACGATTTCACACCAGAGAGATATAAAAAAAAAAATAATAATAAATAATTTGAAAATAATATCTTAAAAAAAAATATATATATATATATTGTTTTTGTATTTAAAGAAGTTTTAGGTTTTTATTTGTATATTATATAAGAAATAAAAAAAGGAAAAAAAGAAACTTATAATATTAATAATTTAAAAAAAAAATATACAATCAAATCAAATCAAAGAAAATTTAAAATATGACACGATACATAATTAAAAACGTGAACATATCCGCAGGACAGAAAGCTAAACTTCACAGAGCATTGAGTAATCGAGGCGAGGCCGTTAGAGTTGAATTCAGTCTTCATGAGCTGGAGAGTGGTGGTCGTGATCAGATCGCCTGGACTAAAACTCAAATCAAAAGAATGGTGAAAGCAATTCATAATTGAATGGGAACGACGGTGAGACTGAGTCCCGCTCAATTGAGATATAATCTGAGAATGGAAGGCGGTTTCTTACTGCTATTGGTTGTACTCGCCGCCAAAGGATTACCCATTCTCACAAAGACGGTGTTTCCAGCTCTAGGCATGGGAGCTCTCTCATGACTCGCTAGTTCGGGAGTCAACAAATTACTGGGTAGAGGACTGTTTTTGAAGAAGAGGGGAAACAGACTGTTTTTGAAAAGGGAGGAGTCGTGTGTCGCGTAGACGTCGAAGTTGAAGTTAAAGGATTGTATCTAGGACGTGTGAGAAAGGGTGGTGGTAATGCATTCGGTGGAGATGGTCTCTATCTGAAGACCAGAGAGAATGTGGAACCGATCGGTGAAGGTTTGTTGTTGGGTCCGAATTGGCCATTTAAGAATATACCCCTTTTGGGTATGTTATTATAAAAATAACAATTAAAAAAACCCCAAAAAACTCTAATTTAAAAAAAAATGAAGCGAAAGGAGAGAAAAAAAAACATCTACCAACAGATGTGTTAACAAAACGTTTGTATTTCGAAAAGCTTTTAGCTTTTTCTAAACACTTACATGAGCATGCATTAGAAAGAATTCAATTGGGACAAATCGTACACGACACATGTTTAAATGTGTGTGGAACATTGTTTTCATTAATATTGTTATTCATATTCTTAAATTGAAGCTATTTCGAAAATATCGAAATGATGAAGTGTTTGAACGAAAAAATGTGTCTTACCAAGATTTTTATTACGGAAGAGATTATCGCATGATTATAGATATTTTAGATCGTTTAAAATATGAAGTGAAATTTGTAGAACATTACAATTACATGAAATATCCTTACAGTATTTATTACGCGAAAAACGTAGTTAATGTATTCGATCATGGTAGTGATGAAAATATTGAAAAATCCATTTGTGTGTGTTTCGAATTTATTCGCAGTTTGCACTCATTCGCATCAAATAGATCATGGATCGAATTTTCTAAAAGGTTAAGAATCATTATCGATTATTACCCATATCATTCTAACGACGATGACGACGATGACGATAAAAAAGAATGGCTTTATCGAAATACGAAAAGCATAAAATCCTTCTTCCAAAAAAAATGTCATCTCTTTCCTATAATACGTGCGATTGTAATAGATGAGAAGTATTCATTCATTCAGTTGATGATGTGATGAATAGAATGTGTTGTTATAAAAAAAAACGTAATATATATATAAAAATAAGAAAATAAAAAAAAATAATACGAAAAAAGAAATTTTTTTTATGTATATAATAATTATGAGTGAAACGAACAATTCCACGCAAACGAGGGCTTGGTTTCTTTGAAGGGCACTGTGCAGAGCTTACACGATCTGTGTGAATGAACAACTTCCTTGCATCTTGACTGAAAGATGCTGTTGGGAGGAGAGAGATTTTAACCATGTTAATCATTCGTGTCTTACGATGGAATGGGAAGACATCATCACCACGTATTTCATGCCGATATTGGAATATGTTCGATGTGACGACGTGATCGAATGTTGGAAGCAATTCGCTTCTTGCATCGAGAACTCAAGCCCACTAATTTGGTAGAGTTGAAGTTAGTGCATAGAGGTCTCACCACCGAAGACAGGGGACGCATTTTGGAATTTTGGTTGAAAAGGAGGTGACCACTATTTTTTTTTTTTTATTAAATAATAAGGGATGAAAATAAAATAAAAACAAATACATAAAAATTAGATATAAATAAATAAATAAAAAAATTAAAATGGAAACTCGAAGTAAAAAAATGCCTCCATCATTAGAGAAGTCGAGCGTCGAGCCCATGGCACCTTTTCTACCACCACTGCTAGAATGAGGAGAAAGTGACGACGTGGTGCAAAGGTATCGAACTGAACAAATCAATAGAATTCAATCATATCGGACGCGAGACAGAATTCTCGTCGTTCACTCAATAAGAAATATTCGAGATTAGAGAAATTTGTGAATGGTGTGGATTTGACTCTCATCGTGGCCTCTATGGGTTTGAATGTTGCCGGAATCAGTCTATTGTTGACAGCCGTCGTTTCTCTCCTGATCGTGTAGAAAGAAGGTTGTAGAAGGATTGGCTTTGACTGCCGGAAAATTTTTCACTAAGAAATTATCTATAAAGGCCAGGAAGCATGAAAACATCAGAGTTTTGGCCGATGCAAAGATCGACACCGTGTCGGATAAGATCTCCCGGACGTTGAAAGACGGTAGGATTTTGGATGGCGAATACCTCGACATATTGAATGAAAAACAAAAATACAAAGTCTTGAAAGTGAATATAAGAGTCAAGAGTCATCAGATCATCAAGGAACAATTGAAGGATTCTCTCATGGAAAAAGGTAGGGAAGAAGCGAGATGATCGTTTCATAAATTGTTGGATTCCAAAAAGATTCTGGAAGCAGTCTATTCAACAGAAATATATATATAAAAGTAATAAAAGAAAAAGAAATTATATATAAATTGAAAAAATACGAAAAATAAATAATTAAATATATATGAAAAAACAAATGTATTGCGTCAAATGCAAGAGAGTTACCGATATGTTCAAGTTAAAAAAGTACTGACAAAAAATAACAGTCCCATGCTACGTGGAACGTGTAAATTGTGCGGTTTGACCAAGACGCAATTCGTCAAAAGCGGTGCCGACCTGGCGAATAAAATGATTAATAATCTACCCTTTGAAATGCATTTGCCAGGACATCAATTCACGGAACCCGGCACGAAATAAAATAAGAGATTGAATCGAGATCTGGCCCCTAAATCTTGGAGCAAACCCATTAATAGGGTGGATTCGGCTGCTTAT